>OZ005649.1:254237941-256637941 GCA_963930645.1 Salticus scenicus
ATTTCCCCATAGAATAATAATTATTTATGTTTGCCACAACTGGCCCACTGAAGGCTTCCAGCAACAATACTAAAAAATTATGTTTGCTATCAGGTGGCCCGACACTGGCCCACTAACGATTTTTAACCTATTGTTGGTTGCCATCAGTGGCCCACAACCTTTTTTTAACCGATAGCTCGCTGCCAGCAACGACCCATCAGTGGCCCACTGACTTATTCCGATCGTACTGCAGGCTGCCAGCAGTGGATTGGCCGAATGCGGCCATCTGATGGCCGGCGTAACATATTCCCTTCGGCACCTTAACTTTTGCCACCAACGGGCCAGCAGCTGTTACTGTTGGCAGCCAACACTTGGCCTCGTGTTGGCCATCATCCCAGGTTTTGCTGGGTTGTTATTGAAAATTTATTTACTTTTTGTATATACAGTAGGAAATTATAAACATTTTATATGTTTGAAAATAATGTCTGATTTTTTCCCTCTCACAAACGTTTTTCTGAACTCCTCTCATTTGGTTTTTGATCTGTTGTGTTTCCGTATATAACTACTTAAAAAATAATCTGGTGTGTCACTCACAAGACATTCTCTTACCCTGAAATTTAATACTATAAATACAGGTTGCAGATTAATAGGTAAGATAACGTGTACTGTAATGTAAACCTATGTTAAACAATTCATATTAGGCTTCAGAAGAGTTTTATATGATAATTAGTTCTGTGTGAGGGGGGCTACCGCCCCCCTCAACTCCCCATTTCATTAATGCGCCTACATTTATATAGAATTTAATTCGGTTATTAAAAAATATTTCTCTTTTTAAAAAATAATTTATTAAAATTATTATTTTAAAAAATTATCTTTTATGATAAGGCAGACGATTTCCACATTAGAGAAGTAGTATAATACCAAATATCCAAAAAATGTCCATTTTATTCTCAATATTAAAAAAAAAAAAAAAGTACGATTTTTTTTCAGTTTTTTTTTTCGTTAAAAGTAAAAAAAATCGATAACTTTGTTTTAAATTATCGCAGATCGATGGTTCAACCATTCGTTTTAAAGGTATTGGCGAGCTCTTTTGAAAGATACCCATCATGAAAATTTACTCCCCTCGAGGGATGGACTTCCCCCCCCCAGGTAGGGGGGAGGCGAGGCTCCTACATACACAAAAAAATTTTCCCAGTTAACTGTCTCTATTACAAAAAATATATATTTGTGTCATTTGGTTTAGTGCAGTCTATAGACGTTAAACTCTATTTTCCTGCAATTTCCCCGATAGACGTAATGTATTAGAATTCTTTTGATTGTCCCTGTACACGAACCATTTGCTTGATCTTAACGAAAAGCTTACTGTAGCATCCCTATATGATACACATTTAGAATACAAAGTTTGAACTTTCTGCCATAATTTGTTTTTGAGATATGCTGATAACAGACAGACACACAGACCATTTACTAAAAACATGATTTTCGTATTCATAGGACCTCAAACCGTGTAAATATAACAAAATCTCGAGTTCGAAAATTTGACCCCAAAACGATACTTTCTCTACCTTATGGGTAAGAGAAAGTAAAAAAAAAAAAGAGAGAGAGAGAGAGAAATAATAAAAGCTTAGATATTTTAAAATCTTATTCACAAATTTAGAAATCGATAATGGAATACGAGAAAAATGTCTTAATTAAAAAAGAAAATAAACAAACATATATTATATTAATAGATAGTAGGGGAAAGTTGTCCATAACGGGGACGTTAACATATCTCTGTCCGCAAAAAAAAAAAATCTATGAATAAGGAAAATTCGGCAAAGCATTTTCTGATTAGAACATTTCTTGGACTATCGAATGGCAAAGCTATTTTTTAAAAAATATCATTAGTATAGGCAGAAAACACATTTTTCTGAAAAATGTGCAAAGTCCCCATTTTGGACAACCGGTTGGGTAAAATGGGGTACTCAAAAGAAATAACGTAAATTGAAGTCCTAATGTGAAATTTTATTAGAAAAACTTGGATTACAAGGAAAAAGTGAAGTTAATGCAAAATCAAGATGCAGATAAAGTATTTTGTTGTCTTTTTCAACAGTTACTAGAATGACACAAAAAATAATCAAACACAGACGTCACATTTGAAATTGACATCGCTTTTTTCAACACTCGAACAGACTTCATGTGCCCAACTTCGACAGCTGCTATATTGCATCTACCCCTCTTTGTCTTTCGAGTCAATGTAAAGTTCATTACAAAAAATACAAGCGTCCTCATGAGATGGTAATATTGGGTCTTGAATTTTTTTAGCTTTTGGATACCTCGGATTAGGTTCGGTGGGTTTCTTGACCAATTTTCTTTTCTGTTTATTCTCCTTTGCATTTTTCTGCTGTTCTACAGCTTTCAATGCTGCTTTGTAAGGTGATGAAGTGAGTATGGCAGTTTTACCTCTCCTCATGTCATTCACTTTTTTTGCTAACGTTCAGTTCCTTGTGGTAGAGGCATTATTAGGCGAAGTGATAAAAGTTGCACATTTCTGCGGTTCTATATCTGGAGATATTCCAAATGATGGAGTGGAAGGTTGGGGTGTGACGTTTTCACACCTTGATGCTAACTGAGGCTCTAAAGAGTTGTAATCATGTTTTTCAGTTGTTTCTGAAGGCGCAAATAAATGTTCATGGAACACATTTCCATTAAAGCGACATATACCTGTTTTTTTATAAATCCATTCATAGCATTTTGCACAGTAGCTGCTCTTGAAAATGCAGTTCCGAAATGTTTTCCGACCTAGTAAATTGTCACTTAATGTCCAGGATAATGTATGAGCCATTTTCTTGTCTCTTATTCGTCCTCTCCACATATGCATTACACACATAAATAAGCACTTGTACTCTTTTAAAACCCTTTAAAAACGAAATAACAATTACAAATTTATCCTACTTTCATAGCGTCCAAAATGGGGACGGCCCCGTTTTGGACTACTATCAATGTCCCCATTTGAGCCGACCATGACGTATGCTAAAAAGGTGGTGTCCCTACGCATACGGGTCAGACAAAACTGTAAAATAATATGTGAAAATGTAAATTAAATCTAGACGAATTCATAACATACTTACCAAAATCGAACGTTCAACGGTCACTTGATAAGATACAATACAGTGTACGGCCACAATCGAAATGAAAATCGCAAAAAAATTTAAAACTTTTTAGAAAATAACAGAACCGGCTAAATATGTCAACAACTAGATTCAAACTTGCATATAGCCAAATAAGAATTATCGTAGACTATTGGATTCAAAGAAAACAACACTAATCAATGAGAAACTGAACGTCCCCATTTGACCCGCCGTCCCCGTTTTAGACAACTCTCCCCTAATTAAAATGACCTGTTTAAAACATATTAAATGATATCAGTTTCTAATTAAAAAACGACATACATTAGTAAGAGTAACTTCATGGACACAAGCGGGAATATAATTTTTTGCATAACCAATCTTCTTTTTTTTTTTTTGTCAATAGAAAAAATATTGGTGTCATTAAAATTTTCGATTTCAGGTTTTAAAAAAATTTACATGTTTTAGAAGTCTAGAATACTATTTGATCATTTTTAGAAAGTCTTTTTTCTGTCTGTCTCTGTGTGTGTTTGTGTGAAAAATATTTCTGTTAAGTATATCTCAAAACCATATCATAAACTCTGTCAATTATATCTCAAAACCTATATCATTACCACTGCAAGAGAAGTGTTTTATTATGGACCGACAGCAGTTCCTGTGTTAACCTTCTGGAACGGCTGTTGGTCCATGATAAAACAGTTGTCTTGCACTGGATCCTGGCTCAAAGAAGGTGGCTTCTGTTTCACAGATTAACAACCAGGATTTTGCATACTATATGATCAAGAAAATTGTTAAAAAAAAAAAAAAAAAAAAAACTCAGGTGCTCCTTCTTACAGGATGTTGTCGAAAGAAACGATCACAAGCGCTAGTACAGCCATATCCATGACATTCCTGAGTGGCCCAGATACAAATCTGTCGCAATGCTACGGCTTTTCTCTGCCCACGATTGTCTCCGAAAACACCTCCATAGACTTTGGCTCCCGTCCCTTTCTGTCTTCTGTGTGATGACCAGGAGGAAATGGACATACTTCATCTTATTTCTTGTCCTGCTCTGCCTCCCATTTCCTTATGGGAGCGATATTGGATTGTCAGACATAAGTTGATGGATTAACTGATGTCATGTTTATATTTTGTATTTCTACTTTCTTTTTGATATCTCTTGTCCTATAACTTGCCAATGGGAAAAAAAAATCTCAAAAGCTACTGCTCAAAATTTTATACAAATCATATGTAGTGTTCTCCTGGCATAAATTAGTGCCTATCAAATTTTGGCTTAAATTACCCAACACGTGGTGTTATCTTCCCAACTTTCTTTAAATTTTTAACATGGCGATGTAGGATAAAATTTCTTATAAATGTTTAAAAAATAGCGCTTTTTTTTTAAGATATCGTAAAAAGAGCATAAAATCGATTTTTTTAGACATTTAGTGTTATACTCTTATGAGAAAATAATTATGGAAAATAGTCTAATAAATAAGAAATTTAAGAAATTTTTTGTGTTGAATAAATTTGTGTAGGAAAATATAGAAGCCGATCTTGTTGTAGCCACAACAACCTAGTTTTTTAATGTATGTTTAACGGTTTATTTATCTATAATAAATCCGAAATAAAATTGTTTTTTTAATAGAGGTTTTCTATTGAGTTTGAAGAAGTTAATCCCTTTCCAGCAAATATATATATTTTTTCATTTGATTGAATATTAAATAAAAATGTGTATGATATCGGATACTTTATTTTCACAAATTAAACTTATGTGTAATATTAATATACATATATATATATATATATATATATATATACACTGATTCTCATAATTATAAGGACACCCGTTTTTCTATATTAACTAAACACTGAACACTATTATTTAAACAAAAATATTTTTTATTAATTTGAATTTCATTAAGAGACTATATTTAAAAAGTTTTATGGTTTTTCTATCTTAAAAAAACTTTAAATACGATCAAAAAGACGATTTTTCAGGTGTTCTCAATTATAAGGACAGCTCGAATCTTAGTAATTTTTTTCAGTTATTCTTTAAATTAATATTTTGTGGGGTCTCTTTTTAGGATGATACAGTCAGACATTCTCTCTGATATATATATATATATATATATATATATATATACATTTTTTTTTAATATTGAGTTTCAATACCATTTCATACAGCATAGATGATATTCTGAATACCTTTAAACTATTTAAAGTTGCTTTTCACTTGCATGCACTTTTCTAATATGATAAGTTAAGGTTTTTTCAAATTTTAGGCAACGGGAAAGGCAATAATACAGAAGTTTCTTTCTTCAAACTATTTCCTATTGCTCTAGAAGTAGAGCGAAAATGTAAGTCTTGTTCAAGAAAATATTATTACCACCCCAAAATCTAACAAAAATCTGATAATTCCACGTTTAAAATTTGCGGTTATTCTCTTGATGTTCATAATAATAGAAAAACTTAGTAAATTCATTCTGCCTTCAGTAGAAACAGCTCCCCAGAGCACCATAGACCAGCCTTTAAAATGCCCGTTTCACATCCGCCTTAAAAAATCTGCTCTGTCTTTCGCTATCTTCAGATCGTGCCAGTAACTGTTAAAACCATTTGGTTAATCAAGAATAAAATGCTTTTCATCCGAAAATTTAATATTTTACTATTTAATATTGTTTTTATTCAACTTTAACACAGACGTTTCCCTCCCCCCCCATTAAATGCTTATTTATTAATACATGTTTTTTATTCATTTTATCATATTATTGATAATTTTAAACATGCATAAATGTGGACCCTAACCTTTCGTTAAAAATTACGAGCAAATTCAGCAGTAGTCATTATGAGTAGAACAGTAAGAGGAATTATTAGTCTTCGATCTCTGTAAAACAACTCTGATTTTGCATCATATCTCTCTCCTATTGAACCAACATTTCGACGTTTGATCACATTTCCTTCAGAAATTTTAGATCTTCGAATTTCATTAGAAATTCGGCGGATTGAAATTATCCTTCCAGATAAAAAACACATTTATCATACTTCACTACATGAGCGTTCTTTTTTTCGAGGAATTATCAGTAATGTCCGTCCAAGAAAAATTCAAGGCTTATATATGAATTAATCTAGCCCAGTAGTTAACAAATTCGCATGTCAACTGTAATTTACCCGCTAGTAAGTTAAATAAAACGCAAAAATCTTGATTTTCCCTATAATTATGAACATCTAAAAAGGTGGAGAAAAAATATTTTGTATTATTTTTTATTAATTTTGTTTCATATTAAAAAAATTATAGCAGTTTTGGTTTTTTGAATACTAGATATATTAAGTGCACTTAGTATAATCTTGTTCACGATTATTTTTACATTAGTTATTTCAAAACATAAAGTGTCATTATAAATATGAGAAGGAGTGTGTATATATATATATAAAACTTATTGTATTCAAGAACGAAAAATATCGGTTTATTAAAATTAATTCAGTTTTTTTTTTGTCATTTATAAGTAAATTTGATATTAGAATTCCGTCTGCACCGAAATGAGATATATATATGTATATATATATATATATATAATACTTAACATCAGTAGAAAACATCTCAGATTTTTAATATTTTAAATTACGACTCTAAATTAAAATTTATATAAACGCTATATCTATATATATATATATATATATATGTATAATATTATGAATACTTTTTCCTTCTATATATGTTACAGTAATTCTTACAAGGAAAATATAAAAAAAAGAATGAAAAGGAAAGAAAAAGAAAAAGACAGCGAAAAAGAAAAAAAAAAAAAAGAAAAGATATTCCTAAATGTCTGTACACAATTTACAAACAACTTAATGATATAAAGAAAACTCCCCATCTGATCAACTATTTAACCTTTTAACGTTACCAGCTTAACTTCGATTGAAAATTGCTAACTAATTAAAAAAAATGGTTATTAGACACATTGGTAACCTTAAATACGTAAATAAAATAAAATATAATTATTAAATAAATGTAGCTTTTTGAATTTTCTAGAAATTTTGAGTCTGAAACACTTATAAGTTAATCTTGATTAATTCAAATAATATTTAACTTAATAATAATTTAAAAAAAAAAATCTAAGTAAACATTAGAAACTATAGCAATTGTAATATTTGCTTCAAGTAAAATTTATAGCCCAGTTCATGAGTAAGTAAAAAAAATAGACACGAGGGCATCAAACAAGAAAGGTGCTTTTGTACGTACTAAGAAGTTTCAAGTGAATTGTGGCTTCATCTGAAACAACATTTGTTAAATTTCAGAATACTGCTGCCATTTACCAAATAGAGAGGGGTATAAAAAAATAAAAAAAAAACTCAAAAATCCATTAAAACAAGGTTAAATAATCTGATGTGTCACTCACACGACTTTCATTTAATTCGATTATTAAAAAATAATTCTGTTTTTAAAAAATAATTTATTAAAATTATTATTTAAAAAAATTATCTTTTATGATAATGCAGACGATTTCCATATTAGAGAAGTAGTATAACACTAAATATCCAAAAAAAAGTCCATTATATTCTCAATATAAAAAAAAAAAAGTTTTTTTTTTTTTCGTTAAAAGTGAAAAAAATCCATAACTTTGTTTTAAATTATCGCAGATCAATGGTTCAACCATTCGTTTTAAAGGTATTGGCGAGCTCTTTTGAAAGATACCCATCATGAAAATTTACTCCCCTCGAGGGCGGACTTCTCCCCCAGGTAGGGGGGGGGGGAGGCGAGGCTCCTACATACACAATTTTTTTCCCTGTTGACTATCTCTATTACAATGTATATATATATTCGTTTCATTTGGTTTAGTGCAGTCTATAGACGTTAAACTCTACTTACCTGCAATTTCCCCCATAGACATAATGTATTAGAATTCTCTTGATTGTCCCTGTACACGAACCATTTGCTTGATCTTAACGAAAAGCTTACTGTAGCATCTATATATGATACATATTTAGAATACCAAGTTTTGAATGTCTGCTACTACTTGTTCTTGATATATGCTGATAACAGACAGACACACACACAGACACACAGACATACACACAGACATACACACAGACATACACACAGACACACACACAGACCATTTGCTAAAAAAATGATTTTCGTATTCAGGGAACCTCAAAACGTGTAAATATAACAAAATCTCGCGTTCGAAAATTTGTCCCAAAAACAATACTTTCTCTACCTTATGGGTAAGAGAAAGTAAAAATATTGAAAATAATCTTGTGTGTCACTCACACGACTTTCTCTTACCCTGAAATTTAATACTATAAATACAGGTTGGAGATTAAGAGGTAAGATAACGGTGTTATGTAAACCTATGTTAAACAATTCAAATTAGGCTTCGGAAGAGTTTTATATGATAATTAATTCTGTGTGAGTGGGGCTACCGCCCCCCTCAACCCCCCGTTTCATTAATGCACCTAGATTTATATAAAATTTTATTCGGTTATTAAAAAATAATTCTGTTTTTAAAAAATAATTTCTTAAAATTATTATTTAAAAAAATTGTATTTTATGATAATGCAGACGATTTCGATATTAGATAAGTAGTATAACACTAAATATTCAAAGTCCATTTTATTCTCAATATAAAAAAAAAAAAAAAAAAAAAAAAAAAAACAGTTGCACCTCGGGAGTGCCGACAGAAATGAAAACGTGAACAATGTGTATTTCTTGAATCGACAGGAAATATTTTATTGTGTAGGAAATACTTTTAAATGAAGTGTTTTTTATACATTAATATAAACTACTACTACAAAAATTATGTTACAATTTTATTTAATGCGCTAACTGCAATAGAGACAGTGTCCGGAGATGAGAGAATTCGTGTAGAGCCGCACCAGATTGTAAAAACGTGAGAAAAATGGCGACTTTGGACTTTCTCACAGTTTTGTGAGGTCTAACTGGAACGTTTCCGGCTGCAATCTTTAAGAGACAGTGTCCGGAGATGAGAGAAGTCGTGTAGAGCCGCACCAGATTGTAAAAACATGAGAAAAATGGCGGCTTTGGCCTTTCTCACTGTTTTGTGAGGTCTAACTGCAATAGAGACAGTGTCCGGAGATGAGAGAAGTCGTGTAGAGCCGCACCAGATTATAAAAACGTGAGAAAATGGAGGCTTTGGCCTTTATCACGGTTTTGTGAGGTCTAACTGCAACGTTTCCGGCTGCAATTTTTAAGAGACAGTGTCCGGAGATGAGAGAAGTCGTGTAGAGTCGCACCAGATTTTAAAAACGTGAGAAAAATGGCGGCTTTAGTTTTTCTCATGGTTCTGTGAAGTCTAACTGCAATGTTTCCGGCTGCAATCTTTAAGAGACAGTGTCCGGAGATGAGTGAAGTCGTGCAGAGCCGCACCCGATTGTAAAAACGTGAGAAAAAGGGCGGCTTTGGCCTTTCTCACTGTTTTGTGAGGTCTAACTGCAATAGAGACAGTGCCCGGAGATGAAAGAAGTCGTGTAGAGCCGCACCAGATTTTAAAACAATGTACAGTATATAATTATTAACACTTCACATTAGCAAGTTAATTGTATGATACATTACTTGTATCATACAAGGATGGAAAGCGTTTGCTGACGATGACGCGAATTCAATGATTTTTGTTCACCCAAAAGTGCTCAACGCGCCTAAAGAAGTTTTCACTTCAAAAAATACGATTTTTTACTTTCTCTTACCCATAAGGTAGAGAAAGTATTGTTTTAGGCTCAAATTTTCGAACGCGAGATTTTGTTATATTTACACGTTTTGAGGTCCCCTGAATACGAAAATCATGTTTTTAGCAAATGGTCTGTGTGTCTGTGTGTCTGTGTGTGTGTCTGTGTGTGTGTCTGTGTGTGTGTGTGTGTCTGTGTGTCTGTCTGTTATCAGCATATCTCAAAAACAAATTATGGCAGAAAGTTCAAACTTGGTATTCTAAATGTGTATCATATAGGGATGCTACAGTAAGCTTTTCGTTAAGATCAAGCAAATGGTTCGTGTACAGGGACAATCAAGAGAATTCTAATACATTACGTCTATGGGGGAAATTGCAGGAAAATAGAGTTTAACGTCTATAGACTGCACTAAACCAAATGAAACAAATATATATTTTTTGTAATACAGACAGTTAACTGGGAAAATTTTTTTGTGTATGTAGGAGCCTCGCCTCCCCCCTACCTGGGAGGGGGAAGTCCATCCCTCGAGGGGAGTAAATTTTCATGATGGGTATCTTTCAAAAGAGGTCGAAAATACCTTTAAAACGAATGGTTGAACCATCGATCTGCGATAATTTAAAACAAAGTTATCGATTTTTTTTTCCTTTTAACGAAAAAAAAAAAAAAACTTAGAAAAAAAATCGTACTTTTTTTTTTTTTTATATTGAGAATAAAATGGACTTTTTTTTGGATATTTGGTGTTAATCTACTTCTCTAATATGGAAATCGTCTGCCTTATCATAAAAGATAATTTTTTTAAATAATAATTTTAATAAATTATTTTTTAAAAAGAGAAATATTTTTTAATAACCGAATTAAATTATATATAAATGTAGGTGCATTAATGAAACGGGGGGTAGAGGGGGGCGGTAGCCCCTCTCACACAGAACTAATTATCATATGAAACTCTTCAGAAGCCTAATATGAATTCTTTAACATAGGTTTACATAACAGTACTCGTTATCTTACCTCTTAATCTCCAACCTGTATTTAGAGTATTAAATTTCAGGGTAAGAGAAAGTCGTGTGAGTTTACACATCAGATTATTTTTTACTTTTAACGAAAAAAAAAAAAAAAACTTAGAAAAAAAATCGTACTTTTTTTTTTTTTAAATATTGAGAATAAAATGGACTTTCTTTTTGGATATTTGGTGTTATACTACTTCTATTTGGTGTTATACTAATAACTTTAAGAAATTATTTTTTAAAGAGAATTATTTTTTAATAACCGAATTAAATTCTATATAAATTTAGGTGCATCAATGAAACGGGGGGTTGAGGGGGGCCTCACACAGAACTAATTATCACATAAAACTCTTCAGAAGCCTAATATGAATTGTATAACATAGGATTACATAACAGTACTCGTTATCTATATATTAATTTGAAACATGTTTTTTTCTGTCTCCACAATATTGAGAGAACTACTTGGTGTAAAACTTTGGTTCAGGTGTCTAAAAAAAGGTCTTGGTCTGTAGATGTGCTATGAAAAGAGAAAAATAAAAAAAAGTCGAACGGTTCCCCCCCCCCCCCCGGGTTAAAAACAGGTTTACGAGCTTAACTGAGCTCCAAATTACTTCACGGGGAAGAAATTTTACATATGGGGTCTAGAATCGAAAACTAAAAAATCTCTTTCTGCGAATTTGGGATGTTCGATTTTAAAGGGGGAAAGTAGATTTCGGGGGGAATTAGTTTAAGATTTGGGGGGAAATTAGAAAGGGGGAAAATTAGTTTGAGAGGAAAATCCGTTCTAGACCCACACATGTAGCACCTCATTTTTAAGGTCTTGAAATTTCATGTCGATTGGGGATGTTTGTATACAATATAGTGCGACCCCTGGTGGTGAAAAATGGAACTAGGTGGTTTTGCTGTAGACCCTATCATGTTACATCTTATTTTGAAGGTCTTGGTATTTCCTGACCGTTGGTGATGTTCGTACAGAACACACTGTGCCCCTAGGCGGTGGAAAGTGCAACTAAAGGATTTTGCAGTGGACACCACCATGTGACACCTTATTTAAATGGTCTTGGAAATCGAAGGCGATTGGTGATAGAGGTCTTGAAATTTCATGTTTATTGGGGATGTTCGTATACAATATACTGCACCCCCTGGTCGTTAAAAATGGAACTAGGCGATTTTGCAGTCAACCCTATCATGTTACACCTTATTTTAAAGGTCTTGGTATTTCCTTACCGTTGGTGTTGTTCGTATAGAACACGCTGTTCCTCCTAGCGGTGAAACGTGCAACTAAAGGATTTTGCAGTTGACACAACCAGTGACACCTTATTTGAAAAGTCTTGGAAATTCAAGGCGATTGGTGGTGTTCGTATACAACATACTGCACCCCCTGGTGGAGGAAAGTGGATTTTGCAACGCATGCGTAGCATGCATGCCTGCTATACTGTGCAGCAGCCACAGGCAGAGGTAAAATGAGTCAGAGGCTCGCTCGGTTCAAGGTTCATTTTTGAGAATTTTTTCATGTTATTAGCGGCCTGTATATACGCTGCCCCAGGCACCGGGTCACAAGCCCGAGTTACGTTCTGTTTGAGGTTTTTTTTTTTTTTTTTTGTTACAGATGATTTATTTTATTTATTTGCTTTTTTTTTTTTTTTTTTTTTTTTTGTGATGCTTTTATTTAAAAATAGAAATTCAAACAAAATCGAGTTAAAGATATAAAACCATACAAATTTAAGGTTAATTTAAGGTTATTATCATGTGCTCGGGCATTGCCGGGCGGTTTCGTTTGGTTCCAGGTTATTTTTTTGGAATTTTCTTATGTTATTATCATCCCACGTATGCGCTGCCGCAGGCACCGGGGTCACAAAGCAGAGTTTCGTTCAGTTCGAGGTAATTATTTTTGTTACAGCTGATTATTGTTTTCGTGATGCTTTCATTTAAAAGCAGAAATTCAAACTAAAACAAGTTAAAGGTATAAAATCATACAAATTTAAGGTTCATTTAAGGTATCATGGGCCCGGGCAACACCTGGCGGGTTCGTTCGGTTCCAGGTTAATTTTTGGGAATAATTTTTGTTATTAGCGGCCGGCGTATGCGCTGCCAAAGGCACCAGGTTCACAAGGCATAGTTTCGTTCGGTTCGAGGTAATTTTTTTGATACAGCTGATTATTTTTTCACGATGTTTTTATTTAAAAATAGAAATTCAAACAAAATCGAGTTATTGATTTAAAACCATACAAATTTAAGTTTCATTTAAGGTTATTACCATGGGCCCGGGAAACGCCGGATGGGTCAGCTAACATGTAGTCTTAGTATTAAACGAAATAGAAAATGAAAGATAGGAACTGTTTATTTGGAGTCAGTTTGACGTCACATTGACTGTACTTTGTAGAAAATGATGTCATATATATGTATTTCTATTTATAAGCATTTTTCTGACTTTCTTTTTTTAAGCGAAATGTCGTAAATTATATTAGATGTTTTAACTTGAAATACATTTAAATAATGATGCGACGTTTTTTCAAACATTACGGTCAATAATATGATCGTCGAATTCGACGGGTTCCAGCTAGTCTTACCTATTAATCTGCAACCTGTATTTATAGTATTAAATTTCAGGGTAAGAGAAAGTCGTGTGAGTGACACACCAGATTATTTTCGTTAAAAGTAAAAAAAATCGATAACATTCGATAGGTATTGGCGAGCTCTTTTGAAAGATACACATCATGAAAATTTACTCCCCTCGAGGCGAGGCTCCTACATACACAATTTTCTTTTCCCAGTTTACTATCTCTATTACAAAATATATATATTCGTTTCATTTGGTTTAGTGCAGTCTATAGACGTTAATCTCTACTTACCTGCAATTTCCCCCATAGACAATGTATTAGAATTCTCTTGATTGTCCCTGTACACGAACCATTTGCTTGATCTTAACGAAAAGCTTACTGTAGCATCTATATATGATACACATTTAGAATACCAAGTTTGCAATGTCTGCTACTATTTGTTCTTGAGATATGTTGATAACAGACAGACACACCCACAGACACACAATCACACAGACATACGCACAGACACACAGACACACAGACATACACACAGACCATTTGCTAAAAACATGATTTTCGTACTCAGGGGACCTCAAAACGTGTAAATATAACAAAATCTTGCGTTCGAAAATTTGACCCAAAAACAATACTTTCTCTACCTTATGGTAAGAGAAAGTAAAAATATTGCATAAAAATTACGTCAAACGTTCGGTTTCGATGCGAAACGAATGAACTCTAAAAGGTTGAATAGATTGTCCCTATTTAATGCTTTGGAAAAAGAAATATTATTCGAAGACACCGTAGTCCATTCACATATTTTGTAACTGGCAACCATAAAATGACAAAAAGCCTAATCACATAAATATTTTATTGAAAGAAACAGAAAGCTAGTTACGATATCTCTTAATATTTAAACCGCTGACATTGGAATAATTTTTGTACTATGGGATCAATCGAAGTATTCTGCTGCTTACGACTGTTAAAAATCAAATGTTTGTAATTCTTGAATTTTAATTAATTAATTAAAATTAAAATTTCATATAGTTCTGTACCTTTTTTAAGTAACATATACATAAACATATATTATACATATTATATGTATGTACGGTCGGGGAAAAAAAACGCAACACCCGCAGTAATTTCGTTAGTAATTGACGCAGTAACATCTAATACACATCATTCAACAGGAAATTAAAAGCACTATCTGAATAAGTCGTCAAATTTTGAATTAGGGGTCATCAACATATTGAAATGAGCGCCAACTTTGATTTTTTTTCGATAGCAACACCTTGTAACTTCATTTTCGAATTTCTGAGAGTCTGTCAGTGCGGAAAAGTATACTGTTTGTATACTTTATGTTTAGTATTTATAGAGTTATAACTAAAAATGTGTTAGGGGGTTAAAATGTGTTAGGGGGTTCTATAAATGTAGAAAAATAAAATTAAGATCCTATAAGATATAGAGAAAATTTTAATGTTTCACACCGGAAATCTGTCAAGAAAAAAAAATATTTATAGAAATTAATAAAACGTTGCCTCGTTTTCAGTTCCTTAATTATTCTGAATTCAATTTTTTAGATTTATATATACTTCAGTACTTTTTTAGATAATTTTAGGTCTATTTAAATACATTACACTTGCGATCCCTCCATACAGTACTCTGTGAAAAAAGCGCAATATTTTTCAAGTAAAAGTGTCTATTATGGCTGTACTGATCACCAATAAAGCTTAAATTTTCTTTCGTAGGTGTAACGTAATATACGAAATGAAATAATATATATATATATACAACAACGCATAAACTAAATCTTTTCGGATAAATTATTGTGAGTGTTCATGAAGTAAATATTAAAGAATTTTAATCGCACTTACCAGTTTTGGATCAGTTGAAATCTTTGGAACTGTACGATTCGTTTTATAATTTCTATGAAAATATAATTTCTTAATTAGCCCTTTCGCGAACGCTAACGTAGATTCACGCCATTTGAAAATCTGTAACTCTGTCAGTGGGCGTTTCTTTCGTAATTTGTGTGTTACATATTTCTTAAGTGTGTACACAGTGTTCTTATTTTTGCAACAAAATATACTATGGATAGAAATATATTGATTAGAAAGAATATAATTATAATGTATATCCATTTGTAATATAATTGTGAATACAGAAAATTTGTTCTGAATTATTTTATTTTGAGAGTATAACGCCCGTAGGCGGGTCTTACTGTCAAAAAGACAAAATCCTGCAGACGCAAAAAGTGTAAAATATATTTATAAAAGTTAAAGTATGTTTTTAAAAATGTATAAAGTTCAAAATATATTAATAAAATTTTAAAGAATAAAGTGTCCTTAAAAGAATAATCGCCCCCCCTACAAAATAAATAAATAAGTAAATAAATAAAATGAAATAAAGCGATATATGAAGCAAATGATTAAGCCTTTTTTAACTATGACGGTAGTTAAGAAACGATTTTACAGGTCTGTTTTGCATTCCAATTCCATTCGTTTTTTATATTTCACAATTTCACATTAAACCTATTCTTCTATTTAAAACAGTAAACCCCGCCTATTTAGTTATTTATTTTCTTCTAGTGTTTGTTTAAAAGATTCAAAATTAATCACCAATTAATCGATGAAGAATATACCACTTGTGCATATTTTTGTCAACATAAAATAAGGGGTTTAACACGAATACTCAATGTCACATGTACTTTTCTTTACTGTATTGTTTTGTTTTGAAGAACGATGAAGGCGGGGCTTGTCTTCTTTAGAAAACAGGAATTCTTGATGCTAACACTAATGTCTAAAAATCATCATTTTTGTTTCATTTCTTTGTGTTTCACGTTGTTGTTATATAATTTGACCCGTAAATAAAAAATAAAAGCATTTTGTTTAATTTTCTTTGTTATTTTTTAAGATTTGATTCGTTATCTCATGCAAAACTATATAAGAGACGGCCCCCTAAACCACTCCAAAAGAAAGATTTATTTATATCTTGAAAACTAATAACTGGAATGAGCTGCAAATTTGCACACCCATATTTTTCAGCATTAGGATTCATTTTATGTAAAAATTAATATAGGTTATAATTCATAATTTTTATGAATAGGAATTTAATAATATTTTTGAGAATTAAAAATATTTTCCAGAATCAAAAGTAATGATGGATTATGTTTGGGTTTCTTCACTGTATCTCGTAAAAAAAAAAATTATATCGATCAAGTTATTTTTTATGAAGATATTAATAAAAGTTTGAAATATGAATTTAACATTAGCACCTTCAAACTTTGAACGCTTATAACGCTGTAAAAAAATGAGTAAAATATACAACCAATATACTTTTTCGCGTTGTCGCGATCCCAGGAATTCAAATATAATATAAAAATAGGGTATTACCATTGAAAAAATCAAAGTTGGTGCGCGTTTTAATATGTAGACGACCCCCAATTGAAAATTTCAGTTCATTTTCTGAAACTACTTACAATTTCCCGTCCAATGATTCCTATTACATTTTTCTACATTGATTAGCAACGAAGTTACGTTGAGTGTTGCATTTTGTTTCCCCGGCTGTACATATCTGTATATTATAAGTATCTTTAAAAGGGTAGGTGCACCAGTAACTGACATTTTAACGCATAATTTACTATAAGCTTTCTGTTTAGAATTTAAACTAAATGTTGTCACCTAGTAGCAATTTAGACATTTATCTTTAACTTTATGCAGATTTTTTTTTTCTACCAGGGGTTTCTAGTTATCAAAAAATCAGAATACCCAATGTCATGAATCCTCTGATTTTCAGTGGTTGGCTTAATGCTGAAATTAAGGTAAGCACATTTTAAATTTGTTTCTATTTGAAGTATTTTTTTTTTCCTTTTACAAAACCAATTTAAACTGAAATGTTTTCGATAATAGTATATAAAATAAGGCTGTAGAGTTAATTTTGGAAAAAAGATTAAAAAAAATATACTGATTTATTTCAGATGGGATGCCAGTTACTGGATTCAAAAAGATTAATTTCACAAGTAATTGACATGAGTGTCAGTTATTGGAGTTTCATTGAAATTCATGGCAATTAAATAAAACTTCTAAGAAGTACAGTAAATACTATTCAGAATGTTGTTTTATAAGTATATTTTTAAAATATACTATTTTTCCAAAAACTGACACCATTTCAGTTGTTGGTTCTGCCATATGTCAGTTATTGGTCTTGACACATGCCAGTGTTAATTATTCTGCATGTTACCTGTTTTAGAAGTTATTTTGTATTTCTATTTTATATGGCTGCATCAAAATAATATGAAATTTCCTGTAATTCAGTGTCCATAAAAGTCTTTAGACACTTCACTTAATTCAATTTTGCAATAAACACGAATTAGTGCTTATAGTACTGCCACATAATACATACTACCGTACATACATACAGCCGTATTATGTCAGTTTATTCAAGATCAATGAAACTGTCTTGAAAAAAAAATGTTCATGAGCAGAAAATAAAGAACTCTCATTACAAGAACTCTCAATGTTACAAAAATAAATTTTGACGAATTGTTTGAATTAGCAATAAACAAACTACCACAGGAAATAATGACCAACGGCTTCAAGCCAACTGGCGACATATACTCTTGAACCAGAAGCTGTATATATTATACTAAATGCATTTATGTATCAAGAATTCACAAAATGTCTACACATATGTTGAAAGAAAATAAAAAAGGTGTGGATTCACTAAAATTAATGGAATCATTTATTTCTAAAGGTCTGTTAGATGAATTTTATGTATACTTTGTCCAGAAAAAAATTGGCAAGGATATAATCATGATATTAAATTATATGAAACTTCACACTTCTTTGGGTTGCGGTACTGTGGATTTGTATACCATAAATTCGGAAAACACACAGAACAAAGTAACACTTAAAAATGTTCTTTATGTCCCTGAAATAGAAACTAATTTAATTTCTATGAAAAGAGCAGTAGAGAATGGCTGTATCGCTGTATTTGATGATAAAACCTGTAAAATTGTAAAACAGGGTAATACATGCATTGAGGGATATGTGAAAAATGATTTATATGAATGTCAATTAAATTATTCTGTAAACAAACACACAGCGAACATTGTTATAGAAATCTGTGACAACGAAAATTGCATAAACAAGTGACATGTGAAACTTTGCCAGAGAAACACTAACCGCATTAAAGATTTAGTTAACAAGGACATGGCTGTGGGTATTAAATTAAATGATTGCAAACAAAATACTGAATGTAAAACATGCATAATGTCTACATTAGTTGATTCACCTTACCCCAAAGCTGCACAATTTAGACCCTCCGTACCACTCGAACTAGTCCACACAGATGTATGTGGTCCTATGAAAACCCCCACTGTTGGTGGAAAATATTACTTTCTTACATTTAACGATGATTTTAGTCGTTATACTGTTATATATTTGCTAAGAAATAAGTTTGAGGTATTTTCTAAGTTAAAGGAATACATGGCTATGACCGCGAACAAATTTGGCCGAAAATTGCAAGCAATTCGCTCGGATAACTTGGGTGAATACACTAGCATGGAAGTAAATGAATTTTTGAAAAAAGAAGGAATTGAGCATCAGTTTACCGTTCCTTACTCTAGTGCTCAGAACGGCGTGGCAGAACGTAAAAATCGTACGCTGACCGGAATGGTGCGCTGTCTGCTTAAAGACAGTAATTTACCGAATTCCTTTTGGGGGGAAGCCGTAAATACTGCGAATTACATACAAAACAGGCTCCCGACCTCCTCATGCGACTCAACTCTTTACGAAAAATGGACCGGCCGTAAACCCGATTTATCAAATATAAAAACATTCGGATGTCGCGCATACGCATATGTACATAAGATACATAGGGAAAAACTGGATAGCACCGCTCAAGAAGGAATTTTTGTGGGATATGATAATCGTAGCAAAGACTTCAGAATTTTCACAAATAATAAAAATGTAATTCTAAGCAGAACTGTAAAATTCTTGGAAGATGAGAATAGGGAATCCCATAATAATGAGACCTCACAAATCAATAATGAAAATTCAAATGAGGAAATTCCGGTGCACAAATTACCAATATCAGATTCTGATATAGATATAGCGGGTGATAACGATAGTCCCGATGACACGCAAACTCTGCCTCGACGATCACAACGATTAAATAAAGGAGTTCCGCCTGACATATTTGCATTTGCAATAAATGACAAAAGAATTGATGAGCCTAAGTGTTTTGACGATATACTAAAAATTCAAAACCCAGCAGAAAAAAGAAAATTGGCTGAATGCCACACTCGGTGAAATGAATTCACTCAGACAAAACAATACTTGGGAACTTGTTGACGCTCAACCAGGGACCAAAGTAGTAGGGTGTAAGTGGGCGTTCAAGGCCAAATACAATAGCCAAGGACAGGTTGAGAAATATAAAGCCATGCTAGTCGCCAAGGGTTTTTCTCAAAAATGCGGGGTGGACTATGACGAAACTTTTGCGCCAGTTGCATCGCATACCACTCTAAGAAGTTTCTTAACCATGTCACTACATAAAAATTTGAATCTAAGGCATGTAGATATCAAAACTGCTTTCGTACATGGAAATTTTCAAGAAGATGTATACATGCACCAACCCGAGGGTTATGTTGTCCAAGGCGAAGAAAATAAAATATGTAAGTTAAAGAAAACAATATATGGCTTAAAACAAGTCGCTAGGGCGTGGAATTTGAAAATTAATGAATCATTGTGTAAATTAGGATTTAAAAAAAATCAGCATGACAAATGTCTATATATCCGTAACAAAGATAACACAGAAACTTACATTGTTGTTTACGTCGATGACTTACTTATAGCTGGTAAAAATCACAATATTGACACATTAATTGATCAGCTTAGGGAAGAATATCCATTAACCGACCTTGGGGAAGCCAAATATTACCTCGGTATAGACATAGAAGAACTTGTAAAGGGGTAATTACGCTTGATCAAAGTAACAAAATACAAGACATTGTAACAAAATTCGGGCTAGATAACGCACGGCCCTCTGACCCACCGATGGAACCAGGGTATATAAAATTAACTGATAACGATAATCTCTTACCAAACAACTAAATGTAGAGACAGGTTATAGGCGCGTTACTTTACATTTCTACAGTATCGCGACCTGATGTAAGTGTTACTGTAGGCATCTTAAGTCGTGGAAACGAAAATCCTAGAGCGAAAGACTGGAAGGCAGTTAACAGAAATATTAGCTATTTAAAAACTACCAAAGATATTAAATTAAAACTTTGTAACTCTGGTGAACCTGTTCTTGGAGCATATTCAGATTCTGATTGGGCCAACGATCCAAGTGATCGAAAATCCATCTCTGGAAATTTATTTATATTAGGTAAAAATCCAATTTTTGGGACTTCGAAGAAACAATCCTGTGTGTCCATGTCTTCAGCAGAGGCTGAGTACGTCGCAGCTGCGAGTGCTGCACTTGAAATACAATGGCTCAAGAAACTTTTAGATGATTTGAATTTGCCGCAAGAACATCCTATTGTGTTGTATCAAGACAATCAGTCTACGATAAAGATTGCTGAAAGTGACAAATATCTTTCGAAGACAAAGCATTTACAGTTAAGATTTCATCTTCTGAGAAATTTGATACAGGAAGGCCTGATCAAGCTTTAATATAAACTTACCGAAGAAATGACTGCCGACACCCTCACAAAGGCTCAACCCAAAACTGCGTTTAATAGACATAGACAATATCTAATGGACAATTGAAAATTTCTGAGCTTACGAGGGGGTGTTGTCAATCTAACCTCAGAACAACTTTTTATTTATGTGTTCCATAAACTCTTTTTCCCGCAAAAAGTTTCTGTTTTGTACCTGCTTTTCACGTAACAATATGTCGCGCCACTCTACGACTGCTGTAATAATTTTTTTTTAATAATGTAACATTTTGTGTATGAGACGGAGCTTCCACCTTTTAGTTCTACTTTATCGTATTTTTGTGCCTAAAATTAAATGTTTTAAAAGGAATTTTTAGTCTAGACATTATTGTTTCAATACGAAAATAACATATACATATTGTGTAAGATTATATATTAATATACACTTTTTTACAGAAAAATAAGTAGTTTCGTTTTCTAAAACAGAAGTTGGCTAAAATTAATATGTGCATCATTTATCCAATTTATCATGTATCCATTCTGCTGATAATAAAGTTACGAGATTTTTCTTCAATAAAACTGAAGTGCTGGATTACCTGTGTTGACACAGGTATGTCAAACTTTTTTAATTATTTGACAGTTGACTTTTAAATAAAGAATATTTATTATGCAAATATATTTCATAATAATCAAATAGAGGAATCTTTGAACTCATAGCCTCATATAATTTTATCAGAAATATCATAAGAGACAGTTTATTAAATTTTCTCAGGAAATCAGATTCTACTCTTAATATACGCGTACATATATTCCAAAGTTTACAGAGCACAGTTTTTCCAAGTGAATAGCTAAATAAGCTATCTCACTTTATCGGAAGAGAGACAAAATATCGTGCATATCCTAAAATATATAGATTTCGTTCCGGTTTGAGCACATCAAAAGAAATACTACCACAGTACTCTTTTATTTGTCTCCAACTCAATTTTGAAACATGATATGGATTCAGAAATTTGTAGTTGTAATAGAATAATTCTTATCCGCAGAGTATATTTTTGTTTTCAATATCACTAACATTTTCATAAATAATGTATAATTTAAGCAGCCTTGCAGAGTACTTAAAATTATATTTATTAGTTTATATATTTATTTTTTTAATATATTTCTTCCACTTGAAATAATTTCAAAACACACATACATAACTGAAAGAGACATTTAAAACAAAATATTTTATGGTAAAATTTAAGTATATTTTTGGCTTTGTGATTTAGAATATTTCCGAAACTTTTGTTTTCTTTAGTAGAAAGTTTTTGCATTGAACAGTTATTTGCCTCTCGGCATCAGATTATTTCATTTCGTACCAAATAAAATGCTCTAATAATTTTTGATTGATAAACAATCTCAATATGTAATTTTAAGAATCCAGTTACTCACAGTAAAATGTAACACAGTAAATTCACACATTATAATTCAATATAAAATTGTATAATAAATAGGAGATATATTTTCTAGTAAGTCCTGTGAAATTAAAATGACAGAAGTATTTTAAATGAGGATTACGAAATAGCTGCAGAATACAGATGAATTTAAAAAATCAGTATAGTGTGATTGAAAAAAAGGACAAAAAAAAAAAAAGAAAAAAAAAAAAAAAAAGAAAAAACTAATATAGATCGAAAGTATGCTGGTTAAAAGAAAGTAATGTGATAAAAATTTGCATCTCTTTCAAAAATAATTTTCTACACAATCACAGATTTCATTTTAGTAGTAATTATTTTAAGAATATATATGCATTTTTTCACCCAAAAATCACAGTTTATGTGCTATATAACTCAAATAAATTGCTCTTCTATATATATATAAAGCTGATTGTTTGTGCGCCCGGACTTTTTGTTTGCAATACAAAGCTACGCCGTTAATCCCACCGCTACAATAATTAGTACACTTAATTATTAGGACAAATTCTAGCTAACACCGTATTTTTTAGTTTAACTGGATAATTAATTCAAAAAATATTAAATAAAAACCCCGTTTTAATTTTAAAATTATTCAAAAGAAATGAACATTTGATGTCAAATTAAATAAAATACACATTTATTTTATCTAAAATAAAATATTTTTAATTTAGTGTAACTAATAATAAATAAATAAATAAATAAATGTACTACGAAAACTGGTACATTTATTAGTCAGGAATTTGTGTGTAAATAAATATTTTCATATTTTTTTATTGATTTTTAAGCACTTTTCTGTTTCACAGTAAAACATTTTTTTTTTTTGTTGTTGTCGTTGTTGTCGTGTGCCACTCGAAAATTCCGAGCCCCGGTAGTGGAACTACCGGACTTATTTTAAGGCATGAGGGGTGCGTCTTCCGTTATTAGGTGCGCCTCATAGGGAGGAAGTACGACTTCTAGCTTGATATTTTTTTTAAAATTATTATTAATACTTTATATGCAACTAATGAGGTTCTTTTATGTTCTCACCTTCACTTTAAATAGTTATAATTTAAATTTCATTAAGATTTATTTTTTTCTTTATGGCTGAGCTTTAGTATTAGAACTTTTTGACAAAATTTGAAATTTGGCACAGAAAGAGCTCGGAGATTTCTCATCAAGGTCTTTAACTTACGCAATTGCGATAGCCATTTCAATTTATCGCCAAAATGGCAAAAATTATTTAAAGTCGCCAAGGGAATATCCGATACTGAAGCTGTGCACTCTTTTCATTTTATACATTCTTCGCTTAGTTCTTTCATTGATTTCAAAATTCTATAATTATTACATCAACTTCAGCAACTTGAGCAACGCTGAGCTGCTTGCTTTCTACATAATTGTGATTATTTAAATAAATAATTATCTAATTCAATTCACTGCATCTTTAAATGTGCAATAGTTTGTATGTTGTTCAATTCAATTACATTTTTTATATTAGATTTTCTCTGTGTATCTTTGTGTATATAATATTTATCATTTTACACAAAGAGCTTATTTAAGGGAGGGTTTTTTTAAGTTATTGCACATTTTAACTAATTTAATCAGTTGTTTTTAGAAACATATATTTTGTTAAATAATTGTATCTTACATATCACCAGCAACATATGTATGTTATTTTAATTTTATATTACTAACTTAAAATTTTATGTCTGTGTAAACATCACGCTTTAATTTTGAATTAGTATGATTTTCAATTAAAATTAAAGCATGAATTATAAAAAATTACGTTATTCATAAAAAAAAAAAAAAATGTAGTAACGAAATGGTATGAATACGCTTGTCATTTCAAAAGATGATGAATAGTTAATATTAGTTACATACCAGAATATTCTTATACACAGAACAATATCTATAGCAGACATTGAATGTAAAATTAACTACTTAATTCTTTAGCATAACAAAACTTTTTACAGAATAAAAAGAAAAACATCATAAAACATATAATATTATACTGAATGTCCTAAAATTCTATGACCAGATATTCGATTTGCATATTTAAATAATCAAATTGAAAGAAAAAAGAGACATGCATTTTAAATCTTTTTTAAAAACTAATTTGAGTCATGAAGCACAGAAAATAACTTAAATATAAAAATCCTTATAAATAAATAATTTTAAATCCCAAGAGAAATATTGGTATTTACCAAGTCAATCGACAGACTAACTACTGAAAAAAAAAAAAAATAAATAAATAAAAATGTGTGAATAAACAATATTTCCACAACAGTTAAATTACACTCCATACTTACAGAAGTACAATATTGATTTATTTTATTTGGTAGTAAAATGAATAGTAATTTCTGTATTTTTCTAGTATCTTAATGCAGTATATGACTAAGTCTGTGAATATTTACTCTGATTTGATAATTCTCTGTTGAAATGACATAATGAGGCGTGGTTTAGAGAAATACTATCTGATACTGATTTCTTAAAAACAAATACGTTCACGAAATACACATTTAGAAAAATGCAAGTCGAATTACAGGGAACAGCAGACAGCAGAGATTCCAAGCAGAGCTCGTAAAAAAAAAAAAAAAAAAAAAAAAGGGATCATAAATGATGTATTCCCCCATAATTTTACGTTGTGAAATATATACACCTTTGAATTAAGTTTATTGAACTAACTTAAAAAAAAAAACAACAGCTCTTTTATATCAATCTCTATTTGTATGAATACATAAAACTCTCTCAGCCAATAAAACTACAATTATATTTTGAATTTAAAGTACAAAGTGATTCTTATATGACGTCACTGAAAAGCTTACGCTTTACATTTAAAGGGATTTGACCGTAAAAATACAGTTTTAAGGCAGATTTGAGCAAATGACGTAGATGAATGTCTTTTGCCCGTAAAAAAAATGCCAGTATTCAAAAGTTACACTATCATGACATATATTTAGGGGCTTTGACCGTTTAGCTAGCCAAAAAGGTTATTCGGTAAAATTATACGGTCAAATCCCATGATTTTACATTAATTTAATTTAATTTAATTTAATTTAATTTTGTTTTATTTTTTACTTTATAACAAAACAAGGTATACTATGTAATGTTGAAGTAAAATTTAAGAATATTTGTAGATTATGTGTTATACATTTTCCAATAAACGTTTTACCTGAAATGAACAAATCATAATTTTATTATTCTATCACACTCACATTTTTTAAAATTCGATTTTTATTTACTCTAAGATGCTTGTAAATTATAAATACAATTCAAAATTTTAAAATTCAAAATGTCGCATTAATGTATTTTGATCTAGAATATCTGTCTATGGAAATTTAGGGTAATAACAACACTAGTGAATGTTATACCAGCGGCACTTTTAAACTGTGGAAACAAGTTTATTAATTCTTCCATATCTTCGAGCAGTATTGTGGTTTAGTGTTACACTCCTGTACTGTTAATGCTTTAAAGTTTATTGCACGACATCAGTTACAGAATACGATTAGTTTATCTGGGGAAAAATTAAACTTTCATTTTTCATTTTTATATTGACTTTTTATCTTGGAAATAAAATTTTATTAGCTTTGTCTATATGATTAACTTTTACATTCATAAGACAAAAATAAATATACAAAATTAATTTTTTGAACTAAACATTTAATTTTATATTAACATATAAAGGGTTTGCGCTACTGGCATTTAAAAATGTCACCCTGACTTGTTGTCGACACTCCTTTTCTCTACTGGCTCATTTGAATTTAATGACAAGACCAGTAGTGGACTCAGCTTAGTAATATATTAAATTCAAAAGTCGGTATGAAAGGGTAATTCTCTTCAATACTCAGATAATCTGGATATTTGGCAGATTAAAAAAAGAATCTGAATTTTTTGGGCTATTTTAATACGGTTCTCACTGTAATATCTATACCCTTGCCTGGCGTCGGTATTTGGAGGTTTATGCCTACGAAGATTCCAAGAGATTGGTGTTACATGGTCTGCTTTCATCTGTTCTGCATTCCAAGCTCTCAATTTTGCTCGGTAGACATCATGGTAATGAAAAGTGGATATTTCCATGTAAGTTCAAAGTTGTGATGACATATCAACTGATCACACATAAAGATGTCTCTTAGATCGTTGCCAGTGATTCAAGCTATCCTTCTTTTGATTCTTTGCGGAGAGGATAGATTTCACGTTTCGACATAATAGAGAGCTACTATTTTTACAGGGCATAGAGAAAATTGCAGACACGGTGCATTTTTCGTGCATCAGACCCCTTAATTCACCGGTCTGCTAGAGTATCAAACATGCAGTCCTCCAATTACGGGATTGAGCTTTACTAACCAGGCTACCGCGGCCATATCCTTTTGAAATGTGTTGTAAGACGAGGATTGCGATTCTATACAACGAAAAATCTGGAATTGCAAAAATATTTGTAGGTTTGAATTTGAAATCTCAAAATATCAAGCTTGAAGGGCATACTACAGTACAAATAATACAAGAACTAACAAATGAAAATTCGACACATTAATAAAGGACATAATATTTATTAAATAAATAAGGAAATGCCGTAAAAAGTATCGCTGTACTCACGTTTCCTCAAATACCAGACTTCAGTTGCAGGCAATCTCAGAATTCTCCGGTCCGTTTAAAGACTTCTAATGAGACTGGCACCCTATGAAAATACAAAAAAGAAAGAAATCCACCAAATACTATTATTTCATCAGTCAAAACTTCAAAAAATTGGACAGAAGTACTTTAAAGAATAAATAGATAAAGGCACTACTATAGGAACCTGAAGAAACTGCGAGCAAATATTACAAAATGAAAAGGAAATGATAAACAGATAAAGGAACTAAAAAAAAAAAAATAAATAAATAAATAAAAGACAGAGAAAAAAAGGAACAAGGGTTAGGCGATTACCAAACAAGAAGTAAAGGAAAAAGCTGTAGAAAAGTAAAAGAAAGAAAACCTTTCTAAGAACACATTAATGTAGAAAAATACTTATTAACATTAAATTCGTTTTATAAAACAAAATAATTAAGCGAAATAATTCATAGAATCGCATTTATTTTGCCTAATTTTCAAAAATTCAATGATGTCCCCTATTGGAACAAAAAATGTCCACTATTGAGATTTACTGTATCCATTATTGGCACGTTTTAAATTCTCAGAAGAAAAAATTTATTGCATATAAAAAGGTAACTTTTAGTAAGTAGTAACTAATAAGTAACTTTTCAGTAGAATCGTGTAAAGAAAATGTCAATGAAGTACGAAACCCAGTTTACTTTTACTGCGCTTACTGATATGATAATCAATAGTAATTTGTACTTGTAATAGGTTGTAAACACATGAATTAATAAACTAATAAAATTCTAAATATATTACCATCTTCGATAAATTAAGTAGAATTTGTTTTGGTGCGTGTGAAATGCCTTTATAGATATTATTAATGAAACATTTTTAAAAAGCATTTTAGGAATAAAATCAAAACTTAAAGATATTAACAGATAAGATATACACAAAAAATAATCTCTTTAATGGTTTTACATTTTAACTAGTATCACCATTAATATTCACAGGTTCATTTAACAAATACCTAAATTTAAAGATATAAATTTGTAAACTAATAAACGGACAGATGTTTTACATTTTTCTTTTAAAGAAAGTTTAAGCTTTTAATCCGAATATAAGGACAGATACTCGTATTTTAACTTTGGTTGAACAAAATTATGGATGAAAGTAAAATGTGAAAAATGTATTTTCTTTTCAGGTCACGTTAGTCTCTGTTAAATTACAACTTGAACAAACTATCGCTTTTTGAAGTGATGCAATTAATCTCTGTTAAACAATCTTCCAACTTCATTTTTTAAAGATTTTTTCTTAATTTTTCTTCTGTAATAAATGGAAATCAAAAACAAGCGTCGTTCTATGGTGAGTTTTATCACGTTTATCGAAGGGTACTGAAAAATTTATTTACACTTTTTAATACATAATGGCATAAAATGATGTTTCTCATTGCTGGAATCTGGAGAAACAAGTATAGTATCAAGAAATTTAAATAAAAGAGATTTTTTTTTTTTTTTTAAGTTTAAGTAATAATAATAATAATATTACTTATAATATTTTTACTAAAGGCAATGTGTGCATTTCGTACATATAAAAATATTAAATTTTCTAAACATACTATGCTGTTTTAAACATTTACATACAAATATGTTCCTTAAATTAATTTATTTTCACTAAAACTTACATTAGAAACTTGAGGCTGTAACACTGTTTAAAAAATGGTAGGTGTACCGCATGTATCTCTATAAAAGAGTTTTAAATATTACACTATTGATTTCTTTCTTTTTTTCTTTTTTTTTTTTACGTAAGGGTGCTCAATAATGAATTAAAATTTCTAAATCACAGAAATATTTAAACAATTTTCTAACACTCATATGAACCGATGACATGCAAATAAGAGAACTTAAATGATATTAAAAATAGAAAAAAATAAAAAATAAAAGTCTTTGAAAAGTTATAAACAGTAAAAAACAATCTTAAAAATTAATAAAGTTGGCATACACAATTTGTCGTTTTAAACAACTGAAATCCTGAATTTCTTTTAAATTAAAATAAATATAAATAAATAAATAAATAAATAAAATACTGTAGTGTTTGTAACACATTCGATTTTGCAATTAAAAAAATGAAATTTAACAGGTGGAAATTGAATAAAACTCTATTTTTTTAAATAGCAGTAAATGCTACTTGTATTACAGTGCGTTAAGAAATTATAAGACCACAAGCGTACTGGTGCATTTCTGAAGAAGAGAGCATAATATGCAAATTTTTAGTTGCGTATTTAAAATTGATAGGAAAACGTATCCTATACTAATTCCAACTTTTAAAATTAAATTAAATTTCATTAAAACTTATTCATTTTTCTAAAAATTAAAGACTGTGACTGTTAAGAAATTATAAGACCACCTGAGAAAATTAGCATATTGCACATGACGTCAAACTCAATATAAAGCGCATGCGTCAGTGTTTCGTAAAAGCATTACTTAAGAAGCAAAGGTTTAGGTTTTAAATGTGTTATCTACGATTTATTTGACGATGCCTCGAGGTAAAGAATTATCGGAGTGCGAAGTGAGAAAAATTTTATTTTATAAAGGTTCTGGTAAATCTGAAAGAGATATTGCGAGGTTAATGAACCGTTCTAAAACTGCCATTCATAATTCCATAATTATAAAAGATTATTCAAACAAAATAAAACGATCTGGTAGAAAAAATATTTTGACAGCACGTGATAATAGACAAATTTTTCGACTGTCAACTAAAAAAGGTCTTTCAACTCGTGAAATTTCGGAACGTTTCAGCAAGAAAACTTCACACGTAACAGTCTGGAAGAGTCTTAAATTAAATATTAATGCGAAATTTATAAAATTGAAGAAAAAACCAAAGTTACTGAAATGCCATCGAGAAGAAAGATTAAAATGGGCTATAAAATCTCATGTCATGGAATGATGAGTGGAAACAAATTATATTTTCTGATGAAAAGAAATTTAATCTTGATGGTCCCGATGGTTACAAACACTATTGGCATGACTTGAGGAAGGAACCAAAAGAATGCTTCAGTCGACAAATGGGTGGAGGATCAGTAATGATTTGGGGAGCTTTCAGTTATGAGGGGTTGTGTGATTTACAGCGGATTTCGGGTCATATGAACTCTACACAATATCAGTCTATGCTATATGATCATATGATACCGTTTGGACCTTTATTAGGTGGTGCTAACTGGATGTTTCAACAGGACAATGCTGCTTGTCATGCATCTAAATCCACACAGGAGTGGTTCAAAAAAGAAAAAGTTAATGTTTTGCCATGGCCAAGTCGAAGTCCAGACTTGAACCCCATGGAAAACCTATGGGGTATATTATCTCGCAAAGTTTATGCTAATAATAAACAATTTTCATCTGCCAATGAACTGGAAGTAGCCATTGTAAAAGAATGGTACAATATTTCTATAACTGAACTTAATCACCTGGTTACTTCAATGAAAAACAGAGTGTTTGAAGTCATCAGGAAAAATGGAGGCCAAATTTCATATTAATTTTTTATACAATTTTGTTTTTTGACAAGTGGTCTTATATTTTCTTAACAGGTTATTTTTCACTTATTTCTAATATATATTTTAATTAAACATTTATTGCATTATACCAAGTTATTGCAAAGTAAGTATAAAAAAATATAGAGCAATATGTTATTTTATGTATTTAAATTATGATTAGAATCTTTATTTTTTTTATAATTTACAAAATTAAAGTGGTCTTATAATTTCTTAACGGACTGTATTACTTTCTCTTACCCATAAGGTAGAGAAAGTATTGTTTTTGGGTCAAATTTTCGAACGCGAAATTTTGTTATATTTACACGTTTTGAGGTCCGCTGAATACGAAAATCATGTTTTTAGCAAATGGTCTGTGTGTATGTCTGTGTGTGTGTGTCTGTGTGTGTGTCTGTGTGTGTGTGTGTGTCTGTTATCAGCATATCTCAAAAAGAAATTATGGCAGAAAGTTCAAACTTGGTATTCTAAATGTGTATCATATACGGATGCTACAGTAAGCTTTTCGTTAAGATCAAGCAAATGGTTCGTGTACAGGGACAACCAAGATAATTCTAATACATTACGTCTATGGGGGAAATTGCAGGTAAGTAGAGTTTAACGTCTATAGACTGCACTAAACCAAATGAAACGAATATATATTTTTTGTAATAGAGATAGTCAACTAGGAAAAAAAAATTGTGCATGTAGGAGCCTCGCCTCCCCCCCCCCTGGGGGGGAAGTCCCCCATTCGAAGGGAGTAAATTTTCATAATGGGTATCTTTGGAAAGAGCTCGCCAATACCTTTAAAACGAATGGTTGAACCATCGATCTGCGATAATTTAAAACAAAGTTATCGATTTTTTTTACTTTAAAAAAAAAAAAAAAAAAAAACTTGGAAAAAAATCGTATATATATATATATATATATATATATATATATATATATTATATATATATATTTTTTTTTTTAATATTTAGAATAAAATGGACTTTTTTTGGATATTTGGTGTTATACTACTTCTCTAATATGGAAATCGTCTGCATTATCATAAAAGATAATTTTTTTAAATAATAATTTTTATAAATTATTTTTGAAAAATAGAATTATTTTTTAATAACTGAATTAAATTCTTTATAAATGTAGGTGCATTAACATTAATGAAACGGGGGGTTGAGGGGGGGGGTTGAGGGGGGCTACCGCCCCCCTCACACAGAACTAATTATCATATAAAACTCTTCAGAAGCCTAGTATGAATTGTTTAACACAGGTTTACATAACAGTACTCGTTATCTTACCTTTTAATCTGCCACCTGTATTTTTCCATGTTTTTATTAACTTCGATTCTTATTTGTTGTTCCAGTACAAATCTTGCAATCGGTTTTTAACTAACTTCCCGACTAGCTAGATTTTCAGGACAGCTCAGAACACGGTGACAATAAATTTTTTTAATACATTTAGTCAACTGTTTCAGGTCCCGCTGCCTTCGGCAGCGTCTATATGATTCGACAGAAAATTTATTTAACTAACTTCCCGACTAGCTAGACATTTGAAACTTTCAGAATAGTTCATAACACGGGGAAAATGCAATTTTTTAATTCCTTTAGCCAAATGTTTCGGGTTTCCGCTGCATTCGGCAGCATTATAAGTACAAGGCTCGCAATCCATTTTTCACTAATTTTCCCACAAGCTAGACATTTGACACTTTCAGGATAGGTAAAAAAACGGTGATAATACATTTTTTAATGCTTTTTGTCAACTGTTTCACGTCCCTACTGCCTTCGGCAGCGTTTATATGATTCAACAGAAAATTTATTTAACTAACTTCTCGACTAGCTAGACATTTGAAACTTTCAGAATAGTTCATTATACGGTGAAAATGCATTTTTTAAATATTTTTAACCAACTGCTTCGGGTTCCTGCTGCCTTCGCCAGCGTTACCAGTACAATGCCTGCAATCGATTTTTCACTAACTTCCCGACTAGCTAGACATTTGAAATTTTCAGGATAGCTCATAACACGGTGACAATACTTTTTTAATACTTATAGTCAACTGCTTCAGATCCCTACTGCGTTCGGCAGCAGTTATATGATTCAACAGAAAATTTAGTTAACTAACTTCCCGACTAGCTAGACATTTGAAACTTTCAGACAGAATACGGCGAAAATGCATTTTTTAAATACTTTCAGCCAACTGTTTCGGGTTACTGCTGCCTTCGGCACGTTACCAGTACAAAGCTTGCAATCCAATTTTCACTAACTTCCCGAGTAGTTAGACAGTTGAAACTTTTAGGGTAGCTCAGAACACGGTGACAATACATTTTTTTTTTTTTTTTTGATAATTTTAGTCAACTGTTCCAGGTCAGTACTGTATTCGGCAGCATTTATATGATTCAACAGAAAATTTAGTTAACTAACTTCCCGACTAAGTAGACATTTGAAACTTCCAGAATAGTTCAGAATACGGTTAAAATGCATTTTTAAAATATTTTTAAACAATTGTTTCGGGACCCTGCTGCCTTCGGCAGCGTTACCTGTACAAAGCTTGCAATCAATTTTTAACTAACATCCCGGCTAGATAGCTATTTGAAACTTTTATAATAGCTCAAAACATGATAGCAATGAATTTTTTTAATACTTTTATCCAATTCTACGGGTTTCCGCTGCTTTCGGTAGCATTTATATGATTCAACAGAAAATTTAAAAACACGTTATATAAAAAGTTTTTTTTATCTTGTAAATATATAGTATTAAATTACAGGGTAAGAGAAAGTCGTGTGAGTGACACACCAGATTATTATTAATAAAATTCTTTTAAAGAACATTTTACGAATACATTTAAATTTCTCACGAATCTAAGTATTACACATGAACGTTTATACACAAATTTTATACATAAAAGTTAGCAAATGAATCGAATATATAAAATCTTCTACAACTGTATAAAAAAGAAAACTATCTTATAAAACTTACCGGAAAATTTCTGTAGACCTCATGAATTTTAGCCAGTATAGTAAGTATTCTCTCATTTTAATTACATTTAAATTCCTCATGAAGCTATGTATTATGTATAAATATTTTAGACGGAAGATGAACCGTAGATGTAATCTCTGAAACAAATTCTCTAAATGAAACATTTAGAGAAATTAGAGAAAATAAATATTTTGTATCCAATTTGCTTCTTAAAAAAGTGAGAATGAAAATTTTGTTAGTTCTATATATATATATATATATATATATATATATATATATATATATTAGGGGTGGGAATCGATTAAGAGTTTTAACTGGGTTAATCGTAGTTCATTAATCGATTAATCGGTCGATTAATCGGATTTTTAATCGGTTTTCATTTTTCTTTATATAATTTTATTTCAATGATGAATGAAACTCTCATTTGTGTATATATATATATATATTATTTATAAGATTGACTGAAAAAAAAATTTTGTCTAGCCAATTATACCTGTTTCATAGCTGAAATTTAAATCAATTTTCAGAGTAATAATTGGTGACTTCAAGAGTTAATTTTATATAAATATTTTCACTTATTAATTTTTTCTTTTTAAATAAATTAATTTTTCAATTCATTTTGAAAGAAACATTAAATGAATTTACACATATTTTAGTTTTATATTTGCAGCTTTTGTCCATCTCGCTTGTCACTATTTTTAAATGAATTCTCAAAATTACATATCATTATCATAAGAATCTCAAATTCTTATATTTTAGTTCTTCTTTGCCACTTCGGACTAGAACACAGAATGTTATTTTCTGTTTCTAATTCAATAGTTCAATCTGTGAACAAATTCTGAACAGACAATAAACGTCTGAAGATATTGTGAAACTCTGTTGATATTTCCCCCACCAGAGTGATAATGGAAATCTCAGTCCTTTCTTTCTTTTTTTTTTCTTTTGTTATTTCTTTAGCATTTCCATTTTTTGAAAGTTTCTTGTTTCTGGGAATACTATTACCCTAACCAACACTTTCTGTAGAAGGCTACAGACAGGTGGTGTTGCTCCAGCATGCACATGAAGCGGCATTTTGCTTAACAAATGTCCTCCTCCTTTTCTTTATCAACAACGGTGCAACTTCTTTTGAGAGGTTTTATTTATATTTATTTATTTATTTATTTATTTATTTATTTATTTATTTTTTATTTATTTTTTTTGCTTTTTCGTTATTTTTTGGATGTTTCTTAGAATGTTTGTTAGCAAAATATGGGAAAAAATATTTTGTTCGCAGAACAGCATTTTTACTTTAATTCGTAGTTTGAAAATTTTAATCGGATTTTGAAAATTTTTAATCGAATTAATCGATTCGATTAACTCGATTAAAGAAATTGATCGGGACTAAACATTGATCGATTAACCGAACCGATTAATCGATTAATCGGCACAGCCCTAATATATATATATATATATTTATATATATATATATATATATATATATATATGTATATATATATGTATGTATGTATGTATATATATATATATATATATATATATATATATATATATATAAACTATTTAGCTTAATTAGAAATATTAATTTTTGTTTCAACATTATTCACACAATACACATTGTTCATATAATAAACAACCTTTTCATAAATATACCCTATAAGATCACATGTCACACTTAATGAAAAAAAAAATAATAATAAAGAAGCTACAAATACAGAACTTTGATAATGTAAAAACTTAGAAAGAAATTACAACTTAATTCATAAAAAAAAATTATAATATGAAAGTAATGCAACAAACAGCTTTCTTTTCGCCTCTATTTGTTTCAAAATATCTTTTTTTTATTAAGCTGTCTGCAATTTTCTCAGCAAACGAGAAATGCCACTTTATGAACATTTTTTTTTTTTTTTTTTCACGATAACTTTATTAGTACATGAATGAAATGAGGTACCCCTTTGCCGATATTTACGTTTTAGTTGAGCGATACATATTAAATAACACTTTGATAAATGAAAGTTCAGAAAGTTTTTCATCTTTTAATTAAACAATGTAAATTCAAAGTATAAAAGCTTTTTTAGAAGCCAGAAAAAAATACTAGGACAGGGATTTTTACAAGATTAATATTTTAAAAACAGATTTGTATTATAATGTAGTTTTCGCACGTTTTAAAACAATAGTTAATTTAATCTTATTTTTATTTATTTATTTATTTATTTTACTTTCTGGCCTTACTCATTTAAGAAAAAGCATTGTAATCATGAAAAAAAAAAAGAGTTTGAGATTTTTGTTTATTTGTACGTTTTGTTGTCTTTCGAATTCCTTTTTTGCTATTTCTACGTATGTATATGTATAAGTATGCAAGTGAACAGTATAGCGTCTAAACGCTTTGTTCTAATGAACTGAAAATTAGTATCTATGTTATCACCGTATGTATCATGTTATCACCTTATCACCGTAACCCAAACTTTGTGATTTTGTTGAATCCAGCACTTATAATTTTTTTACAAGGAAACATTTTTTTTTTTTTTTTTAATAATGATTATGGCCTACGGGCTCAAAATATTTAAATTGCGATAGTGTCTAAGTGCCTTATTCGACTGGGCGTAAAACTTATGTACATATTATTGTTTACCATCGCACAAACTGTATATATTTCGGTGAATTTAATATATATAGATTTTCCCAAGGATGCAACGAAAAATATCTTATAATTATGATCTATGGACTCAAAATATTTGAAGTGAAATAGCGTTAAATTAAACAATATACTATATGAAGAAAAGTTAAAACAAATTCTATGATATAAAATCTGCTACCAATCTATGAAAATTAAGTAATAAGAAATTACTAGTCAGACCTTTTTTAATGAACATGTAATTCATGTATTATATATATTTTTAAGACAGATTAATTTTTATATTAACCATTACGCTAATTAAAAAATATCTTGCATCAGTATGTTAAATATAAAAGAATAGAAATAAATTTGTAGTTAAATCTGTATGTATGTGATTGGTAATTATTTTTAGAAAATATGTGACCTTCGTTTAAGAAATGTTAAAAAAAATAAAAATCTTTAGGCATCCCTTTGGCCACCTACCAAATTACATTTGAATCATATATTAGGTTTTTACTCTACTTATTTTATTGAAAATTATCAATTAAAAATTTTCATAAAGATTACCACTTTAACAATTATTTTAACTTAAAAATTATTACCAAACAACCTAAAGTTTATAATAAAATGCTTGTATACTATGGTGTGTATGTGATAACTATTTTTTAAAACCAAGATTTGAAACACTACAAAGCACAAAAAAGAAAGTGTTTTTCTTTGTAATTGCTACAGTCCAAGGCTCTACAGCTTTGTCTTTCAATTTCAAAAGATGTCGCAAATTAATTTCGACGTCAGCTATCCTGCCGTGAAATGGCTGCACTATCCGTCGAAAAAGAGTGAAAAGCCACGACTAGATAGTTATTTTTAAAAACTTAATTCTAATAAGATTAAAGTAGCAAAGAATTATTCCATTAAAATTACTAGCAAACCTTTAACGTTAAATATAAAATATAAAATATGTCAAATCGTCGCTATTACTTCTATAAGTAACTACACCTATTTTGTGTCGGAATTAATTAAGATAGAAGACTTTTTTGATCGAAATATGCAAACTATATTGTAAATAAGAAAAATCCATGGAAATTACATAATCTTACTGTACATAACTTTTGTAGCTAAAGTTTAAAAATTTTTGAAACTAGCAAATGAAGTTGCTTATAAAAATTAATCATTATTATTATTTATTTGAAACAGATTGATAAACAATTTGATTTTTTTGAAACACACACACGCATATATATATATATATATATACCGGGTGTCCCATAAGTCAGTAGACATTTAAGAAATTCATAAAAAATGAAGGAAATCGTAGAATTGAACGCAGTTTGAGAAAAATGTTTTCGAATGAAGAGGAAGTTTTTTGGTAAATAAAAAAAAAGTTACATTTTTCGTAGATAGAGGGCGGTGCACGGATGCGTAATGAGAAATATGCCGATGAGAGTCCTATAAATTGCACGGCCATATAATTAATACAGCTTATTTCTAACTTACGCATAAATGAAGCTTCAGTTGCAATGCTGACTTGGTGGATAAAGCGTGATTAGTTTTCCATCGAGTAAGAACTACCAACTGAAGCTAGAGTTAGCGGTCTTGTAATTCGTTTGCAAACTATAATTTGAAGGGATAGTAAACATACAGAATAGGATTTATGTACCTAAAAACATTTGCGTGCAAGTAAATATAGTTTTTTCTTTAAAATGTGTGATTTGCTCACGTATACAGTACCTTCTACCGACGAAAATATTAATTCTTATTTTTTACCAAAAGAATCCTTCTTTACGAAAAAAACTTTTCGCAAACTGAGTTATATTCTACTATTTTCTTTATTTTTTAGGAATTTGTGAAATATCTACAGACTTATGGAACACCCAGTAAATATATATATTATATTAATTATGTAATTCGTAAAAAAAATATATAAAAAAACATTATTACGTGCAATATATGTATTACTCATTTTAAAATACAGAAAAATATGCGAAAGATAAATATTTTAAAACAACATGACGTTTTCATGAAAACTGTAAAGACGAAATCATTCAAGCTCCAAATTTAGCCTTTTGTTTGCAATACATCATTGAAAACGGCGTCCGTCGAAATTCGGCAAACGAAACGATTGTGAGTAAATGGAACGTATGCAAATTCGTGACTATCTGCACATGGACTCTTAGTGATATGCAGATGTATTCCAACCTTCTTGCGTGCGCATCCCACTCGTGGGTACAAAAGGCGAGTCCATCTGTAACAGCTCATTAGCTCGTCAGCTTCCTTTACGTTTTATGGTGCTTCTTGCTTTAGCATTTTCTGGACTTTTCCTGAGCTCGGCTGATTCTTTTCATGCTGCTGTCACATCTACTTGGTCTCTCTTAGTTTATACTTAGTATGTTTACGTACATTGGTACGAATTAACCAAGTTGATTCTTATTCCGTTACACTTTTTTCTTCTACTTTTGTAAATTAATATTGAAATTTTATCCCTTTTTGTTTACCCTTCTGACTTATATTTTCAATTGAAGTCATCACAGGCATTAAATTGTCATACTTTCCAACCTGTAAACAGATACGCCTAGTTTTACAAATGAAGAGTACGCAGATACGCATTTTGTGTATGGATTTTGCGATGGTAACTCTCGGAGAGCCGAACAAAAGTACCGTCTACGTTATCCACGTCGTCGTGCGCCCAACTGTGCTGTATTTGCTGCAATTCGTCGAAGGCTTAGTGAGAGTGGGTCGTTCGGTAGGGTGTACGGAAGGGGCCATGGTCGCCGCTCCGCCACCGCTGAGGAGTCCGTACTCGACAGAGTAGAGGAAAAACCAAATATGAGTTCACGCATACTTGCGAGAGAAAGTGGAATCTCTCAAAGTAAAGTGATCAATGTTTTGCGCAAAAACCAGTAGCACCCATACCACTTCACACCGGTACAAGAATTACGCCGCTCAGATTTCCAAAAGCGGGCAACATTCTGCCACTGGCTTTTGGAGCGAGATATTGAGGAACACCATTTCCTTAGAACGATACTGTGGACAGATGAGTCACTTTTAACTCGGATTGGCATGTTAAATTACATTACTGGCATCTTTACGCTCAACAAAATCCATTTGTAACACGAAACTCATCGTTCCAGATGCAATTCAACTTAACTGTTTGGCTTGGAGTGGTTGGCGATCGTTTGATAGGTCCACATGTGTTCCAAGGTCATCTGACAAGCTATACATATTTGGAGTTTCTGGAACATCATCTTCCAGGATTACTTGATGTCATTCCTGTGCCCCAACGAGCGGAAATCATTTCCAACATAAAGGGGCCCCTGCGCATTCTTCCAATGCCGTTCGGGACTTCTTGACTCAGCAGTATCCGCGATGGATTGATCGTAATGGACCAATTCCTTGGCTACCTAGATCGCCAGATCTCACTCCATTGGACTTCTGTGTTTGGTGTTTCCTGAAGCAAGAAGTTTACCGCACAGAAGTTGCCAGTTTGCAAGATTTAAGCAGCCGGTAGCAACTGATAGATGAGCTGATGAGCTGATGAACTGATAGATGAGCTTTCGCTAAGCGCTACTGTGGTTTCCGTTCGTAAGCGCGTAAGGGCATGTATCAGGTGTGGGGGAGACCAGTTTCAGCAGCGGTACTAAATTTCACACATCCTTTCGAATTCATATGTGCTTTAATCATAAACTTGAGATACGTCATTTTTTTTTCTCATATTCCTTTGTGAAAGACGGGAATAACGTCATACTTCTTTTGTTTCCATTCCATTGTGTTTTTAAACTTAATACAACTGCTACTTTTCTTGTATGTCCTTGAAACTTTCTTTTTTGCATCTAAAATACAACGGGCTGAAGGCGGACATGAAATCAGGAACGACAATGGCACCCCGTGAGTCTCCTTCTCGACAAACGTCGAGTTCAGTGATGAATGTTTTTCAAACAAAAGGCTAAATTTTTTCCTGAACTAGAACACCGATATGGTTGTTCAGAATTCTAATAACTCTAAATTTTGACAATAGATGGCAGCACTATGCAATTTTATGACTCTTTAGAATACAAAACTTTGATTTAAATTCATTCTTTTTATTGATATTTTAATGTGTTTTAAACGCTAAATTAATTCTTTTTTCTTTTATTATTATTTATTTTATTCATGTTTTCAATTAATTGTTAGTTATACTTTAAACAATTTCTTTTTCAATTTGCTGTGAAGCAGTTATGTTTCTGCAGACCTATTCTGGTTTGTTCTTTTTGTTGTGAATTTTTGGTTGCGTTTTCTTGCGGTAAACTAGAAGAATTCATTCTAACGTATGAGCTGAAATAAAGTCAATAATTCATGTTTGTATTCAACTCGGTTTATTTATTCAAGCTTTTATTCATTGTTTCTTAAATATGATGTTATTAATTCAATTGAAAGGAAGGTGAGTCCTTCAAATTCATTTTAAACTGATTTATGATTTAATATAATTTAAACCAGCGATTTTTAAAAACCATACAGTCCACAATTCTATTCAAAATCCCTCCATATTTTTGGCCGTCTAGAGCCTGAGATATATTAAATTATGAAATCTTTTAGTAAAAATTAATATTTTTCAAATTTGAGAAAAAAAAAAAAAAATGTTCTAATGGCTTCGAAAATTGAAAAACTAAAAGTAAAAAGAACTACTATTCGGTCGTCAGTGACTAAATTTGAAAACAAAGCGATAAAAGCTTTGGAAGCGGATCCTTTAGACATTCAAGAAATAAAAATTTTGAAAGGTCATTTGCATGAAAGGCAAACTCAATTAGAACAAATTAATAATGAAGTTGAGGAAGTTATTTGTGATTTAGATGAATTAAAAAAGGAAATTGAAGATAACGAAAAATGGACAGAGAAACTTACTCGTATAAAATATCAGATAGAGTCAAGATTAGAACTTTCTTGTTTTCAGAACACTAAAATTGTAACACAGGTTAATGAAAATTCTTGTTCTGTTTCGAAGCAATCTATTCACCTTCCAAAATTTGATTTGCCTCATTTCTCTGGTAATTTGGAAGACTGGTTAAGCTTCAAGCAAATATTCTTAACCACTATTCACGAGAACACTCAGCTTTCCGATTTGCAAAAATTACAATATTTAAAAGCGTCTGTTATTGGATCTGCTAATAAGTTAATAAAAGGCTTTCCAATAACTGAAGCAAGTTATAAGGAAGCTTGGGCAACACTAATTTCTAGATTCGATAATAAAAAAAATCTAGCTTATGCCCAGTTAAACAAATTCTTTAATTCGAAATCTTTGAAACCAAATTGTCGGAAATCTATGCTAGATTTATTAGATAGCTGTAATGAAGCAATACGTAACTTGAAATGTTTAGGATTTGAATTTAATTTATTTGTGGATTTAATTCTTGTTTATAATTTGCAAACAAAATTGGATGGTAATTTAAAGAAGCAATGGGAATTATCTTTAGATAGTGATTCTTTTCCCACCTATGATGAATTTATTTTGTTTCTTGAAAAACAAGCGAGAAGCTTGCAAGATATTGTTGATAGTACTTATTCTAAATCTGAAAGTAAACAAAAAGTAGTATTTAAAAAATCTGTGTCTAATGCTGTAATATCTAATTCAGATATAAAATCCAATAATTCTATCTGTTCAGAATGCTCGGAATCTCATGCACTTTTCAAGTGCCCACACTTTCTTAAAAAATCTGTTGAAGATAGATGGAATATTGTGAAGGGTAAAAAACTATGCATAAATTGTTTACGTGGTAATCATTTCGTTAATAAATGTTTGATTTCGACAAAATGTCGACAGTGTAATGCTAAGCAGCATACACTTCTCCATTTCGAGAAAAATAAAGTTAATTCTCCACATGTTATTGAAAATACTAATCTCAACATTGAAAGTCCATCCTTTGTCAACACTAGTTGTTTAACCATTACCCAAGAGAGTTGTCAAACTTTGTTATCGACAGCTATGGTTCTTGTAAAATCAAATACTGGAAGGTTTGTGCCATGTAGAGTCATGGTGGATTCAGGAAGTCAAAAATCATTAATTTCCAGCTCTTGTGCTAAAAAATTAGGTTTACCTATGAAAACCACAAATCATAGAATCTCGGGTGTAAATAATATTGTTGCAGAAACTGCTCATTTTGAAGTTAATATTATTTTAAAGTCTTATTATAGTAATGAAATCTTTGATGTGAATGCTTTAATAGTAAATAATGTTACGGTAAATCTTCCTAATTTTGTTGTTCGAAAATCTTCATGGCCTCATTTGGAAGGTTTATCTTTAGCAGATCCTAAATTTTATGTTTCGAGTCAAGTTGAAATTTTGCTTGGTGCAGATTAATTTCCATTAATAATTTTAGGGCAATCTATTCTGGGTCCTAAAGGTACTCCATGTGCTTTAAATTCCAAATTGGGATGGTTACTCTCGGGTGTCATACATTCAAACAATTTTCAGCATTCAAAAACTGTCCTTAGTTGCCATGCTACAGTTCAGTTAACTTATGATCTTCAGAAATTTTGGGAAATTGAGTCCCTTCCTGATGCAACACCAATTCACAGTTCTGAAGAAAAATACACTAAAACTGTTAGACGATTTCAGTCTGGAAGGTACATGGTGGATCTTCCCTTTAAAAAAGCTCCAAATTTAGGTGACTCACAATCAAATGCTTTAAAACGGTTTTATTTGTTAGAATCCAAACTTAATAAAAATCATGAGCTTAAGGAGCAATACCATGCCTTTATGCAAGAATATATTGACTTACATCATATGGAACCAGTCCCAAATTCTGAAATTGATTCTAAAGATTATTTTTACATGCCTCATCATGGGGTTTTGAAAGAAGATAGTACAACTACTAAATTGAGGGTGGTATTTGATGCCTCGGCTAAAGGAACATCAGGCCACTCTTTAAACGACTTTCTTGAAATAGGTCCAAAGTTGCAACCAGATTTGTTTAAACTTCTTCTTAAGTTTAGAACATATTCAATAGCCTTAACCGGAGACATCGCCAAAATGTACAGACAGATATTGGTAAACCCCAAACATGTTGACTTTCAGCGAATCTTTTGGCGATTCCAGCCACATGAATCTATTGCGAGTTTCAGATTATTGACTGTAACATATGGCACAGCCTGTGCCCCATTCCTGGCTATAAGGACATTGCACGAACTAGCCAAAGATTATAGTTCAGAATTTCCTATTGCTGCGCAGTCATTTTTCGAGAACTTTTATGTGGATGATTATCTTGGTGGGTTGCATTCAATTGATGCAGCAAAACAATTGGTCAAAGACCTAAATCACGTTTTAAATCAAGGAGGCTTTACACTTAGAAAATGGGCTTCCAATGTACCCGCAGTCATTGAAAATCTACCAGAAGATCTTAAATCCACTAGGCAAAATGTAAAATTTTCCGAAGATTCCTCCCAAAAAATCTTAGGCCTAGTTTGGAATTCGGCAGAAGACTTATTGAAAATTCATTTGAATGGCGTCAAATCGGTGCATACCAAGCGAGAATTGCTATCGATGATAGCTCAAATCTTTGATCCTTTTGGGATTCTAGCTCCAACCACGATCATGTTAAAAATCATGATGCAAGAGCTTTGGAAAGATAAGTGTGCTTGGGATGATCAAATCCCAGATTCCATTTTGAAAACTTGGCAAGAATTTAATTCTCAAATTGAACTCTTAAAGTCCATTGGCATACCAAGATATCTGAACTGTGAAACATCTCCAGAGAACCACATAGAGATCCATGGGTTTTGTGATGGATCTGGCAAGGCCTACGCTGCAGTGGTATACCTTCGGACACTATCTTCTCTAGGTGAGATTTCAGTTAACTTTGTCGCTGCGAAAACTAGAGTTAATCCTTTAAAACATGTCACGCTTCCCAGAATTGAGTTATGTGCTGCACTCTTGCTTGCACAATTAAGTTCCATAATATTAGAATCTTTAACCTTTAATGTAAATAAACTTTATTTGTGGTCCGATTCACAAATTGCTTTAAATTGGATTGAATCTCCTCCAACCAAAGGAAATCAGTTCGTAACAAATCGAGCAAACAAAATCAAATCACTTGTCCCACAAGCAGTGTGGACTTACGTTGAGAGTTCATCGAATCCGGCAGACTGTGCCTCAAGAGGCATTCTACCGAAGAGTCTTTTGCATCACAAATTGTGGTGGCTTGGGCCTGAATGGCTTAGTGCTAGTGTCAAGTTACCATTATTCCTAGTCAAATCTTCAAAGGTTAAGTCAAAAAATTCTGAAGAAAATTTAAGTCATGTTGCAACATCTAGTCATAAAACCTTTCCTGATTTTCTACTCAAATTCTCTTCTTTTTCAAAACTTTGCAGAATCCTTGCATTGTGTTTGAGATTCATTTATAACATTCGTAGTTGTAATCGTAATTCTAGACGTATTGGACTTGTCAGTACGCCTGAAGTTCCAAGTGCTATTACACATATTCTTAAATTGATTCAAGAACAAGAGTTTTCGGTGGAGCTGAATTTGCTCAGGAAAAATCAACCTTTACCAACCAACAACAAATATTTATCCTTAAATATATTTCTAGATGATCAAGGTTTAATCAGAGTTGGCGGACGGTTGTCCAGACATCAGTCACTTAATCAAGATCAGAAATATCCAGTGCTTTTATCGAGAAATCATTTCATTACAAAATTAATTGTTGAGCAATATCATAAAAAACATTTTCATGCTGGTGCACAATTGATTCTTTCCCTAATTAGACAAAGGTATTGGATACTAAATGGTCGCTCTTACATTCGTCGAATTCTCAATGAATGTATTTTGTGCAAACGTTTGAAGAAACAAACTTGCCAACAAATTATGGGTGAGTTGCCAGTCGAACGTATAACTCCAACTCGACCTTTTTCAAAGGTGGGACTAGATTTTGCTGGCCCACTCATCACTAAACCAAATGTGCCTCGATCTAAAGTTAAATTGAAGTCATATATTTGTGTTTTTGTCTGCATGTGCACAAAAGCGGTGCACCTAGAGGCTGTTTCAGATTTATCCTCATCAGCTTTCTTAGCATCCCTAAAACGATTTGTTTCTAGAAGAGGACTGCCATCAGACATATTCAGTGACAACGGAAAAAATTTCAGAGGAGTTGCTAACTATCTTAAGCAACTAATTCGAATCATTAGTTCTGAAAATGTTCAAAATTTTGCTACCAGCAACTTCATCAATTGGCATTTTATCCCACCATATTCCCCTCATTTCGGTGGACTGTGGGAAGCTGCTGTTAAATTGACGAAAAGTCATCTAATTAAAGCTTGTAAGGCTACCATTCTAAATTTTGAAGAGCTTACTACTCTTTTATGTCAAATAGAAGCCTGCTTAAATTCCAGACCATTAACGCCACTTTCTTCAGATCCATCCGATGTTAGAGCCCTCACTCCCGGACATTTCCTGATAGGACTTCCACTCCTTGAGATTCCAGAAAGTGGAAATTCACAAAATCTCACTTTATCTTCTCGTTGGACTCTAATCCAGCGAATGAAGCAAGACTTCTGGAAGCGATGGTCTAGAGACTATCTACATCACCTGCAAAATCGACCTAAATGGTTCACTCCACGAACTGATCTTCAAGTTGGGGACTTGGTTGCTATTCATGATTCACAATCTATTCCTCTTCAGTGGAAGCTGGGTAGAATTATTCGTACCTATCCAGGACCTGATAATAGAGTTCGTGTAGTCAGCATTTGGACTCAGAGTGGTGAAATTCAACGCCCTATTGCTAAAGTGACACTCCTTCTCCCGGTGGGGGAGAATGTTCAGAATTCTAATAACTCTGAATTTTGACAATAGATGGCAGCACTATGCAATTTTATGACTCTTTAGAATACAAAACTTTGATTTAAATTCATTCTTTTTATTGATATTTTAATGTGTTTTAAACGCTAAATTAATTCTTTTTTCTTTTATTATTATTTATTTTATTCATGTTTTCAATTAATTGTTAGTTATACTTTAAACAATTTCTTTTTCAATTTGCTGTGAAGCAGTTATGTTTCTGCAGACCTATTCTGGTTTGTTCTTTTTGTTGTGAATTTTTGGTCGCGTTTTCTTGCGGTAAGCTAGAAGAATTCATTCTAACGTATGAGCTGAAATAAAGTCAATAATTCATGTTTGTATTCAACTCGGTTTATTTATTCAAGCTTTTATTCATTGTTTCTTAAATATGATGTTATTAATTCAATTGAAAGAAAGGTGAGTCCTTCAAATTCATTTTAAACTGATTTATGATTTAATATAATTTAAACCAGCGATTTTTAAAAACCATACAGTCCAGAATTCTATTCAAAATCCCTCCAATGGTTTATTGTGAACTCATTCTAAAGCTTGTGAAATGGAGAAGTTTTTGGTAAATTTGACCGATTGTAGCTTGAACGGTGTTTGCAGTATTGCCGGTTAAAGAATTTGGCGCCAACTTGATTTTAAACTTCGCCAATGTTTTAGCGTTTGTAGCTCGCCGTCAAATTAAGGTATCCTGATGTAAATGGTGTCACCCGATAGGATTTTTTCTGCTCTTTCTAAATATGTGCTTATTTTGCATGTAAGTCTTTCAGGAAGCTTACAAATGTGGGGTTTTTCAAATGGGATGGAAAAAAACAGATTTCTCTTCTAGCTACCATAACTCGAAAACGGTTAGAGATAGGACAGGGTTTCTATGGTGTTTTATGCTCCCCATGGGCTGTTCTATCACCTTCTTTCGTTTGGCAGATTATGTCAAACTCACCCTGTATATATTGTCAAAGAAGTCAAAACTGATCTGCTACAAATTAGCTTAAAAATATAATATTTATGGAACATTCTGTAAAGAAATAATGCTTGAATTAGTAAGTTGTAGTTCTACTACACGATTATGGTTCTTCTTCTTATTAAAACTATAAATTTATATGAGAATAAAATGTAAATTCAATGCGATATAAAGTTTTTTTAGAAACACAAATCACGTGAAAATCGGAAAATTATTACCGATAAAATTTTAATTATACATTCTTATACTGTTATAACAGTATTTTCTTATAGTGCAATATGTCAAATTTCTAAATATATGCATTTTTTAGATCCTAAAACACTTCATGTTAAAAACATCAGACGGCTTATCGACGATGATACACAAACCTATGACATCTACGATGTCCTCGTAAATTTCTAAGTGCTATTTCTCATGTAAATTTAGATTTATTATTAAAACATTGCTTATAATTACATGTTGTAGCTACAACTCTTTTCAATCGTTATTTTACACAGGGTTGTCCGTAGCATTATATTTTTGATTAATTTGTAACTGTTCCTAGTTTTGAATTTGGTATAAAACATTGACTGAAATATATGAGATTACAACGTTCGTATTTTCCATGAAGTTCAATGAGAATCGTTAAAGTATCTTTATTTAGAGCTTTGGCAGAACATTTAGATTCGAAAGTGCGCGTTCAATTATATCGATGATTGTAGATTTATTGTAAAATATTTTTTTCTTAATAGTATTTTAATGTATTCTATAATTCGTATGATTACCATATAAAGATTTTAAAAATTTCAAATTTAAATTGATATTTTATTCAAAATTAAATTGAAAATTTAAAAAATTAAAAAAAAAAAAAACTATTCATATTTTGACAATATTAATATAAAACTTTCATGTTCATTCATTTACCACAGCATTATGAATATTTTAAATAATAGCTTAGACAAAGATGCAATAATGTAGACATAAAAATATTTTTCAAATTGTCAAGTTTCAAACCATTTTTAATCTTTTAGTTTATTTTTTATTTATGAAACACTACGCGTAGGTGAGAAATGCTACTTTTCTGAATAGGAGAATTTAATTACTAATTTTCGCAAATTTATCTTCATTTATCTTAATTTATAGACTGAAGCCTCTTGTTTATCTTACTAACTTGTTTAAGAAAATGATTAATTGGAGAAGTATTTTATCCTTATTAAAAGGTTTTGTTTAGCGTTACATGAATGAAGAAAAGTTAATTCACTTGACCTAATGTTTAATTTATTATATATTTTTTAAAATTGCTTCAAATATTCAATCGCTTCATCGTAGTTACGAATGTAAAATATCCATAGTACCTGTAAAAATTAAAAATTTGTATTTCGAATTATTGTAGAGATTTTTGCAAAAACAACAATTCGAAATTTACTATACTTATTTTCAATATCTTTTTATATTGATCGAAAATTATATACGCACAAAATACTGTATTTTATTATATAATAGCGAAAGAAGTCATAACAGAACTTGAAATTCACTTCAAGCGATTTAAAACCATAACCTCTTACAGCTTTGAATTTCTTTGTGTGGCCGTAAATCTATAATTATTGTTTTATATACTCTACTCAATAAAAACAGGCTTTTGGACCTATAAAATATATACGATAAGTTCATTATGCTTAGTTCAATCTAAAGATATTAAAATGCACCAAAAAGTAATTTCTTCCTAATACATAATGCATTTAAATTTTTTGAGCCACTGTGTACGTACTATTTGTTCAATTATTGATAAAAATTTGCAGAATATCTTTATATTATACTAGCAGGCTTTGCTCGCTTCGATGGTCACTATATTTAAAGGTACTCCTTTCACATAGCTTTATAAAAATAAAATAAAATACTCAAATTGCTCAAAAGCTCGCTTCAGGTCCCTTCTGCCTTCGGCAGCTTTTTGTTCATCCGCTGAAACTCGGGCTCCTGTCCCTATTACCTGCGACAAGGGTTTACCAATGGGCTTCCATTTAGGTACTTATTAGTTAACAGTTTCGAAATAGATAATATCGAAAAAATTGAAGTATTAAATTTTTATTTGAATCCCAGTTACACATGAACAATACTATGCATGGTGCACATAATATTTGCTCTTACGTTATTACCTATGTTTATTTTTTTTTATCTGATCAACCATAAAATGACAGCAAGTTCACGAAAAATATTACAATATGCTATAACCGGCTACGTCTGTCGCATGAGACAATAAATTCTTTATGGTTATATATAATTCATGATTTGTAAACCTGATCATAGTACAGCCTAAATATAGTTCTCCTTGACGACATTTGAATTTTTGTCACCATTTTAGACTTAATCCCTTGTAACAATAAGACTTAATCCCTTGTAACAATAAGACTTAATCCCTTGTAACAATACGCTATGAGCGCTATTTCTGCCGCATTTTAGATAACTAATCTTTTTACGGTTATATATATTTCCCATTAAACATATTTTATTTTTATTAATTTATTTAAATATTAATTTGAATTAATCAAGTATTTCTGTTCGACAGCGTGCAAATGCAGGCACACACAGAGGCTCATTTATCTGTATGATAAATTAGCATAGTGATTAGTATATAAAAGAGGTAAAAAATAGGTAAACATTATCGTGTTACACAACTTTATTATGTCGCTCCATTGGCGGCTTTTGATTTTTTTTCGCCATATTAGCGATGATTTTTTTTTTTTTTTTTTTTTTTTTTTTTATAAAAAGGAGAAGACTATTGTGCTATTACTTTTATCAGACACCTTTTCGTTTATATATAAGAAACCTTCATATTATTTTTAATAAAATGGTTTTTAGGTTTAAAATAGTGTTTGCTGAATTAAAATTTTTAAAACTGCATTTTTTCTAAAAACTTTCTATAAAAATAAATCATTTATGTGACTACTATTTAGGTTTAATATTTCTTTTTCTTTTTGTAATACTTTATAATTTTTTTATAATTTTGATGCGCTACTTAAATTAAAATTGCTGTTGCTGTATTAAATTTCTTGTCCAAAAACATTCGGTGTACTTCAACACCAAAATTTAATAAACTGCCCAGGAGGATCTATTAATGAATTTGATAAAATAAAAATAGGGTTCATAAAGTTTAAAAAGAACGCTACGCAGTCGAATGTAACGTCATAGGCAGTATTTTTAAATAACAATTTGACAGTAAAAATGAAAATATAAAAAACAGTAGTTAAAAAAAAAAAAAAAAAAAAAAAACAGAAGAAGAAGAAGAAAATTTTAGAACAACATATATTAGCATTTTGTGTGATAATGACGTCATTTTTTTTTTTTAGATGCATAATATAATTATTTATTGTTCACATTCAAGTAAATGTATTTTTTTCTGTCAAAAAAAATTAGTTCTTTTTTTTTTTTTTGCAGCAACAATTAAATTACGGATAAAATTTAAATGGCTAATTTATCAGAAATTAGGAGGTTATTATTTTCACATTTTAATTAATTAAAAGAAAATTAATCAAAAATTCGAAAATCAGGCTTCAATGTTCATTAGGAGAGGTCATTACGAACCTCTATGCAAATTTGTGTAGTTCTGCGATCAACCGTTTTCTTTAAAAGGTATGGATATACATACACAATAACACACACAAACATCTTATTTTATTATATGTATAGATATATTTAGAATACCAAATTCGCACTTTCTTCTTAGAGTTAGTCAACTTAGACACTAACACAAAGTCTAAGTAGTAGTAATAGAGACACTAACACAAAGTCTAAGTAATAGTAATAGAGACACTAACACAAAGTCTAAGTACTTAAAACATGAGTTTCGGATTAATGAGACTTCACATTTATAATTATATCAATACCCCAGTTTCTAAAATTAAATTCAGGAACAATAAAATCCTTATCCTATAAATTTATAGGAATGTAAAAATTGAAATTTTTAATCAATATAAAGATGTAAATGAGGTTTAACTCTTTACCTATTAGTGGTAAGATGGGAATGTAATTTGCGAAAGTATAAAAATTTAAATTAAATTAAATTAAATTAAATTAATTAATATAATATAATATACAATATGAAGCTGCGTTTTACACTTTTCAAAATTTTAAATGGTCTTTCTAGACAATTATAAAATTTTTAATTTTAATGTAACAGCATTATTAAAAATAGCACATACGTGTATCTTTAAAATTCTTTGAATTGCATTTGCTTCAAAATTCAATGTTGCACATAGGGACCATATATTAAAATAATAAATATTATATCTATATCTATATATATATATATATATATATATATATATATATATATATATATATATATGTGTGTGTGTGTGTGTGTGTGTGTGTGTGTGTGTGTGTGTGTGTGTGTGTTATATAAAGTGTTTACTTTTTTTTTTTTTTTTTACTTTTCAAAATCTGTATAAAAGTTACAGCTCAAAAAATAACTTATTAAAGTTACATAAAATTACACAAATAATATATTTCTTCTTAAAGAAATACATATTTTAAATATAATTTATAATTTTCTTCTAAATTCAAGCAACTATAGACATTTTAAGTAGGAGAATTTAAAGTTTAATTTATTATCTCGTAAAAATTCTTGTCTCTTTTCAGACAATGAATGGTTGCAATAATTTTCATGCATTCATTTTATAAGGAAAAGAGTTTCTTAAAATAGCATAATTTATGAACATGAGTCCGCACATATAACTTTTTAAGCATAAAATTCGTTGATTTATAACTAATTTTTGTAATAAATAATATTAATTGCGGTAAAATATACCTGGAAACTAAAAATAATATTTGTTTTATCAAGTATTTAAAACAAAATAAGCTTATTTATTTCAACATTAAAAATAACAATAGAAACGAATTTATGATTTTTTTTTTTTTAACATCCGTTTTCTGATGTAATTATTCCTTTTTAGGTACAAGTTGTAAATTAAACAATGACATTTTTTAATATCCATCAATATATACCTGATATTTCAAAGTCATCACAGTTTAAGGGTTTACAAAAGTTCTCAAATTTGATTATTTATTATGAGGTATGGAGAGGTTTTAATTATTATTGAAAAACTCTATATAGAAACTTAGTTTTTATTTTTTGTCACTATCAGAGATATACAGATATCCTAGCGTTTCCTAACATTTCGGATGTTGTTTACTTTAATCTACGTTTTCCACGCGAAAAAAAAATTAAAATTAATACTATATCTTGAAATATTTTAGACCACTGTTTCTTTAATAAATATTACTTTTCTCATAAGAAGAACGTATTGCATTCAAAGGCATTTCAAAATTCCAGCTTTTGGCGGTTTCAAACCTTTGACGAGTTCAAGAACATGTTTTTACAATTTTTAGAAGATTTTCACTTGTGTGTTCATATATGAGTACTGCACATAGAATACATAGTGGGGAGAGCAACCACTAAATCAATGCCCTAATGATTAAGCCTCGCACTAGAAGTCAGTGCCATTGAGTTCATTGCTTGAATAACCGAAACTAATTCATTTATTGGTTATTTATATGCTTAGATCACATGATTGAGCAGACGAAACTGGGAAAAGCCAACTCTTACGCAATGCGTACGATTTGATCAAAACAATGGATTGTTGTGCTATCTAAGAAGCTCATTTTTCTTACCAGTTTTTTAAGCATTCGGTTATAAGAGAATACACTGTATGTTCTACGCACTGTAATATGAGTAATTACAAATTTGAGTCAGCTCTTGATACATAACAAATGCATAGAATGTCATAAAATTATATATTTTTTTGCACCTTAATATACACTTATGTCTGTCAACTTATGGTACATATTGCTAAACAAATAGCGCTTTCATCCCGATTTTCCTAACTTTTATAATGTCAGTACAAGACACAAATTGTTACTAATGTGCATGGTAAGAATAAATTTTCACCAACCATTAAAAAAAAAAAAAAAAAAAAAAAAAAAACATAAACTTATAATGTTAATTTATGTTACAATTTCCCACTGCGTAACCATACAATTAATTTTGAACTTTCGTCTCCCAAGTCTCATTTGAGTACCTTATTCCACAGTCTCTCTTATTCATCGGATGAGCTGCGTAATGGTTTCGAGCAGGGTAATAATGTTCCTTTAATAATTTCTATCCTTCTTAAGTTTCATTAAATTTATTAAATGTATTTATGTTGTATTTAATTAACTCAATTAAACATATAATTAATGCTTTCTTTTATTATTCTATGTAAATTATAATGCACGCAGAAAGGCATCGAGCTAAAGATATACTTAGTAAATATTAGCCTAGTCACCGCACTTTAAGATGTAGAAAACAAGGGAAAAAAGCTAAGAATCGATTGAAACATGGGGCAAAAAAGTGAAAATTCCGTAGAAAAAAAGTATGGGACGAAAAAAAAAAAAAAAAAAAAAACTCACAATGTCAAATGTGGAAAAAGAAAAAAAAAAAAAAAAAAAAAAAAAAGCTAACACCGGTAGAGATAAACGGACAAAACTGACTAGAAAAAGACATCGAATAGCGGGAACGAGCGGGCTGGGGCGTTAAATATATCGTCGAGTGTCTAGTATAAGACTAGGCTATCTCTTTATAGGTGTATCAGGATAATTTTTTTATATATGTTGGAGCATTTGTTCCTGCCTCCTGCGAAGAAGACGATTTTAAATATGAGTATTTTTCAATAGTAGTAGTAGTAATAATAATAATAATCAGTGCTTAAAAAATTGTGGTTTAACTAGACATCTGTGATAATTTGAACTGAAGTTACCGATTTAAAAATAATGCATTTTTATGATACCGTTTACAAGTAACAAAATTATTATTATTATTATTATTATTTGTTATTTAACGTTTTGTTTTTGGTGTTGTGACAGATGCGTACAAGACACTTCCGTACAAACTGAAAATAGTGGCACCTCCGTACATGTCCAGGTGGTTTAAATATTACAGGTGTGTTTTCGAAAAATCTAGTGGCACTTGCTTACAACATTTCTTTCATTTTTTTTTTTTTTGCGCGCGTGTGTGTATCTGTGTAAAATTGGATGGTGTTTACTTATTTCTAAAACGTGAGTGAAGTGACTTTAACACACAGAAGTATAAAAACTGACCCACGGATGTTCAGAAGCCTTTCAGAGGGGGTAGTAATAATAACGATATGTTGTGGCCCCCACATGACTTTCTTCTATATTTTCCTATACAAACTGACTCAGTAAAAATAATTTATTAAAATTATTATTTAAAAAAATTATATTTTCATGATAATGCAGACGATTTCCATATTATAGAGGTAGTATAACACTAAATGTACAAAAAAGTAAATTTTATTTTCAATATTACTTTTTTTTTTTTTTTTTTTTTTTTTTTTTTTTTAATGAAAAGAATCCGATAACTTTATTTTAAATTATTGCTAATCGATGGTTCAACCATTCGTTTTAAGAGATTTGGCTATCTGTTTTGAAAGATACCCATCACGAAAATTTATTCTCCTCGAGGCGGGAACTTCCCCTCCAGGGGGAAGGCGAGGCTCCTACATACACATTTTTTTCCCCAGTTGACTATCGCTATTAAAAATAATTCTTTTAAATTTCATAATGATTATCAAAAAATTATTCTCTTTATGCACATATATGCAAAATTTTGTCCTATACCACCATGTAAAAATTTTAGAAAAAGCGGGATGGCAACGCAAGCTGTTGGGAAATTTTTACCAAATGTTGGTAGGAACTAATTTATGTCAACGTGTAACTACATACCTGTTGATTAATTATAACTAGACTCATGCATAAAGAATTGACCTGCATCAAAAACATTTTATTAAAACGAAACTAAGTTTTAGCATGCATAATATTAAGTTAAATCTAACTCACCTCTCTCCTGTATTTCCCGGATGCTTGAAGTAAATGGAAGCCACTCATGAAAAGAGATGCGAAGTCAAATCACTGATATACTTGATTTTAATTATCGAATTTAATAGAGAATCTTGATGAACAAAAACATACCAATTTGTCTGAAATTCTGTGCAGTAGTACCTGAGATACAATTGCCACAAAATTTTTTCACACACACACAGAGACAGACAGACATTTTCTAAAAATGGTCAAATCGTGTTCTACTGGTCTCAAAACGAGTAAATCCATCAAAATCCCGAGGTCGAAAAATTTTACGGATCCAATACTTTCTTCTACTGAATATAGAACAAAGTAAAAAATAAATAAATAAATAAATAAATAAATAAATAAATAAATAAAAATAAAATAATTAAAAATTTCAATTACTTGTGGAGATATTAATTAAAACGTCAACGCATTTCAATTAATAAACGAGTTAATTCGGAGCTTTAAAAAAATTTAAGCAGCGTTAAATGGACAAATAAATTATAAAAATATTGGTCCGATCTTTACAAATTTGGCACTAAATGAAAGGGGTTAAATGAAATTTATTAGATATTTTACAGTATATGCGGAACGCAAAATTTTCTTTTTTATTAAAATCAGAGTACTATTTTTCTTTTAAATAGAAAAAAAATTGCTTTCCCTTGAATCTTGCATAAGAAGAATTAATTAGTCTTTGATAGATTCTAAGCATTTACAAATACCTAATGAGGAAAAGTCTGTGTCAAGAATATTTCTCCGGTACAAAATTAAAATTTCTTTTTATGAGAGTTTTTTTTTTTTTTTTTTTTTTTTAATTATGTTTTGTTAAAAATATTTTTTTTCTAATGATAAAAACCCTCAAAAGTAATGATGAAAATAATGTCATGGCTAAAACAATGAAATGGAATAAAGAAAAGAAAATTTTATCCATGGTTTCCATGTGTGGACTTCAACTGATGTAAATAATGAAAAAGGAAAATCTAATGGAAAGACATACTTCACAGTCCCTACAATGTACTGACATAAAGAAAGGGAAATTTTATCCATGTTTTGCATTTTTGTGGAAGATTGGTTCATTGATTCGATTTATTAATTAAACATACAGAAATTCATTAGTCTTTTTGAAGAAATTTAAACATTTTGAGTCTAAAATGAATCGAAGTTATTCATTAATATAAGCACCTTTGTCGCTGCTGATGATTGTTTTAATTTTACAATTATTTACACACACATATATATATATATATATATATATATTATTTCGCTTACAATAAGTTTTATTTTTAATGATTTAAAAAAAAAAAAATATTTCTCTTATTATTCACGCAAAATTAAAAATGATGTAATTATGCACATGAGATTTTGAGGTATAGTTTTTGTTATACACATTAGTTCTTGAGGTATAACTTTTCATAAACAAATAAAATTAAAGAAAATTTATGACATAACAGAACTCACTCGCTTTTAGATTATAGCAAACAACATTTCGTTTATGCCCATTATATTTTGAAATAAGTTTTTCATAAACAAAGAAAATTTCAGTCTATCGCATATCAGCGCTGCATTTCAGCCAATATACATAGGCATTCAAACAAAATTTACAACGTAACAGCACCACCTTTCGGGAGACATGCTCAGAATTTTAAACATCAATAAGGAAAACAATAAATGTTGTTATGCATATTAGGTTTTGAGCTATGGCTTTTTCGGAAAGAAAGAAAATTAAAGCACGACAGCGTCACTTTTCGGCCGATTTTCACACAAATTTTAACACGAGAAAGAAAAATTGAGCGACGGATCCATTTTGTTAAGTCCGTAATGTTCAATGGAAGCTGAGATACAGTCTCAAACCTAAATGGTGGAATAGACAGAAGAGTAGAGCCACCTTCTGTACGATGATCATCCAAATACGATCAATTTATTTTATACACACAAAGTTTATACAGTAGCTAATTCATTTTTTTTTTTTTTTTTTTTTTTTTTTTTTTTTTTGATTACACAAGTTTAAACTATTTCAGCGGACCATAATAACGCTACCTACCATCCGATATACACATAAAGTTTTAGCTGTTTCTGATTAATTATTATTATTATTATTATTATTATTATTTTATTTTTATTTATTTATTTTTGAGGGGGGAGAGGGAAGAAAGACATATATGTGAATGGCAAATAGTTTCGGGAATTGAAATATGACTCACCATCTCTAGTCATTGATAAAGAAAAGAGATCGTTTTATCTACTTGCTTTTTTTAGTAATTTGTTCTTTTATCTGTTTTTTGAATTGGTAGACAAAAAATGCATACTTGTTAAAAAATAAATAAGTATTTAAGAAATAAAAATATTTTTAAAGACCTTAATAGCATTTATAAGGACAATTATTAATTTTAACTCAGTGAATAAATAATTGTACGTGATTTCTAGAAAATAACTACAGCTATTATAGCTTGCAACTTTTATATGCGTTAGGCTCATAACTTTGTCAGTCGTAAGACTACATGTATAAGAGAAAATTCACTTATTTATGTAAGAGTATTTATCTTCAAGTTTATGGTATGGATACACCCCCTTACTGTTACAAACCAAAAATACGGGGAGAAATATTTTGTACGGAAGTGCCACAAGATTTTTTGAAAACTTATCTGTAACATTTGAAACACCTGGACATCTACGTAAGCGCCACTAATTTAAACTTTTCCGGAAATTTCTTGTACGCATCTGTTATATAACCTTGTTTTTCTGCAATTCAAATCACACACCATGAAAAATAACATGGAAAATATATACAGAAAAAAAGTTTACTAATTGCCGTAATATACTACTTTAAGAGAAAGTTTATAATACATTTTTTCCAACATCTTTTATTAGAACGTTCATTAGAGAATTCATTCTAAAATCAATGGCTTTCAAGAGAAATTCAAATTGAAAGAAGTTATACCTAGAAAAACAGCAGTATTTTTTTTTCTTACCTCCATTAAATACTTCAAGAATTGGTCATTTTAAAGAAAAATAAAGAAACAAGCTTTGAATTGTGAATACTTTTAATCTATTAAATTATATTACTAAGCTAAAACATTTCAAAATAATTATTTGATTGATTTTTTTTTCTTCCAAATAAATTTAAAAAAATAATTATAGTTGTAAAAAATAATAATAATAATAAAACAGAAAAAAAAAAGGTCTTTTAGCTAAGTAACTCAATTACAATCGGTTTCATATGGAAGTTTTAAAATATACTGTCTTTGATTTAACAAATATTTCTTTTTCTTGCTATGGCAGCTTTGTGGACAGGAAAATTTATTTATCTACATTTTATGACATGTAAATATGTATATAATTATTGGCAAATCTTTGATATTAAGTTTAATATTTGTAGTTTTATGTAAATTCCTATCTGAAGTAATAAAACATAAAAAATGCACAAAATTATTTATTACTGATCTACTAATGTTCTTAACTCAAAAATTTTAAACATCTTATAAAATAATGGTTAATCTATTATGCAATCTTCGATTACAACACTCTATAAAATGTTATCAGTTATGAACATTTAAGCATTCAACAAACATTTTCATCTACACTTTTATCTATTAAATATATTTATTAAACTGAAATTTACATTTGAATCCAGTTAAACAACAATTTTTAATACATAAGTTTAAAATATAATTACTTTAATTATATTTTAAACTACGTCATTATTAATAACAGCACAGACTTCAAATATTGCAGGAACTTTAGTGAAATTTGTATTTAGAATTTTCAGGAAATATTTTAGTAAATCATTTGTTTTCCTTAGATTATTTAAAATATGCAATATTGTTTTTAATCATTTTGTTTAAAATTAAATTAAAAAAATAATAACAATAAGAAGAAGATCCATGGAGTAGTTTTCATAAAATAATACATAAAAAGATATATATATATAACATGAATTAAAAAACGGTTTAAGTTTTATACTAATACAAAATTTAAAAAACATATATTGAATTTAGATATTAAGGTTTGATAATCATGGTTAGTTTTTTAAACGATAATCATTAATTTGAAGTTTAGTTTTCAAAAGTACGAATTTCTAATAACTTCAAAGAAGATGTTTTATAGTTAAGTTCCTTTATCAGTGTCAACCCAATATATGCAAAATGTATGAAATACATGCAGAAATTAATATCAGGAAATTAATGCAAAAACGAAGATAATAAAATTTGAAGAATAGTGAATATTTTGCGATAAAAACTTCACAAATGGTTTTATATGGTAAAAATAAAGAAGAAAAAAAAAATAAAAAAATAAAGTGAAAGTAAAAAAAAAATCATACCAAATAAAAAGACTAAACATTATAAAGCAAATGAAAAAATTGTGAAACGTATTAAAATATCATTAAAATATGAAAATATTTGAAACTGGAAGAAAATTCTTTAAATATTTATTCATTCTAAAATGAGGAATCTGTTTCCAGTACTGAATCGTAGTTGTTTGTTAGTTTCATATTTGACGTACCGACCATATCTGACATTTGCTAGGGGATTTCACATTACTCTGGCGTAAATGCAATTTTTTCTGGCGTAAATGCAACGTTTAAGAGTTCGGAGATGTAAACATCAAAGTTTGACTGAAAAATTGGCTTGGTCTATTTCATTTTTGAGCGTTTCATTCAGATGGCAATCATATGAATAATATTATTTGTTGTTTTCAAAGAGTGTACCTAAAAATATGGACATAAATATATACGTAAAAAAAATATCCTAAACCTGTCAATTGGAAATAGTTATTTTAATGTTACAGTTTTCTATAGGATATTATTAGGACTTTATTTTTAACTCTGTATGGTGGAGAAAGTATTGTTTTGGGTAGCCTTTTTAAAACTAAATTCTACATATTTGATATAGTTGCGTAATTGGAGAGTTATTCAATTTGAAAAGACAGTTACAGAACAATTGGTCAGTGGTCCTATCTCTGTTCCGATTTAACTATCTTTTATTACGACTGCTATGACCAAAAATTTTTTTTTTTTTTTTTTCAGAATTTCCAAATTCGTTATTCTAAATCTGTATCATATGAAGATGTTATTTCAAACTGTTTGTTAATATTCTACACAGTTCATATACAAGGACATCTAAAAAAAATAATATAATACATATATGGACAAAATATCTGTTATGTACAGTCGGTAACAAAAGTGTCCGAACACTAGCAAAAATTCCTATGTAAAAAAAGTACACTTCATACGGTTTTCTTAAATAAATCCTTGTCGAATACTGTTCTTAGGCAGTGTAAGAACATGATTCGATAAGGATTTATTTAACAAAACCGTATGAAGTGTATTTTTTTTACATAGGAATTTTTGCTAGTGTTCGGACATTTTTGTTACCGACTGTACGGTTTATAATCTTTATACTGAACTTAGCAAATGATATGAACATATCATTTTTATACTCAGAAAAACATGGTTCGTATAAGAGAAGTAAGAATTTCGAAAGAGAGAGAGAGAGAGAGAAAATCATTCACTAGTCGCCTACAGAACTACACAAAAGATTTTTAATAAACTAAAACTATATTGAAAATAGACAGGTCGTTATATAAATAAACACAGGAAAATTAAAGAAATGTGGTTTCTTTTACGCACTGATAACAATAAATTAAATGTTACAAAACAGTTGTCTGCTATTTTATTATTCACTTTGGCATCCAAGATGTTTTATTTTCCCGTGTATATTAAGCCTATACTTTAAATTACTATAAGTTAATTTCAAAAAATGAAATATATATGTTTATCAGATTGTGCAAAATTTAGGTCTACACTCTTAAAAAAAAAAAAAAAAAAAAAAAAAAAAAAAAAAAAGACGCACTAAGAAGGAGTTATCCGATTGGGACAAAAATAGATATGATGTACATGTGGAGAAAAACAATTGATTACAGTTTCAGAAAATTTGAATGATTTAATGAAAAGAAAGGGCCGCACAAAGTAAACAAGTCACTAACACGTTGGTATATTTCTGGTCCTTATGTACGCAGTTATTCGGCTTGGTATTAATCGGCAGAGTTGGCAGAAGTGCTCCTGTGAAGTATCGTGCTAAAATCTGTCCAATCGGTGTGTTAGATAGGCAAAATCCCGATTTGGTTGTAATACCCTTTTTATGATGCTCCAAACGTCCTCAGTGGAAGCGAGATCCGGGAACTGTGCTCAACCCCATTTCACTGAGCCGCATATTAAAAATCTTTGAAGTCACTGAAGTACCAATTGCACGTAGGATCGACGATAATGATGAATTGGAACTTTGAGTACCGCTTAGCGATTGACTGGTTCTCACTTTCTGCCCTCTCTTTAGGCCGACCGCTACCTTCCTGACGCTGTATTCGGCCATGGTTCACCCATTGCTGTCAATATCATCTAACAGTAGTATCGGTCCTATTAAGTTGTCAAACAATTCGCAGATTAGACCAAGCGGCTTCTTTGAACCCAACCATACACCACACTAGAATGCTAACATCTGCGCATGTTGTTTGTGCACCTGTATGCGAGACATAATTACTGTCTTTCTGAGTAGACTGGATAAAATTCTCGAAGAATTTATGACCTGGAATCAAAATTTCTCATTTTTAATATTCTTTCAATTGCGCAGTTAAGATGCGCTGCAGCATCGCATGCTCATTCGATGGCAGCAAAACTTTAAAATTGTGCATTTTCCATCGAAAACTGTGTGTATGTCAATTTGTGTCCAGTTTGCATTACTCCTTCTTGGTGCGTCGTTTTTTTAAATTTGTTGTTTTGATGATCAAATAAGGATATCAACTGAAGAGTTTGGAAAACAGTAATATGTTTGTTGTATATGAAAGCTGTTCGAATAAATTAAACTAAACATTTGATTTTAATAATACATTGAATTTTTTAATAGTGTAAATACTGTATTCAAACAAGAGATTGGGGTAGAAGAAGCCCACTCACAGAAGTACACTTCAAATAAAACTGAACCTGAAACTATTTTGATATGTTTCTGAAACATAATGTTTTATATAGTTTTTTTCTTACGATTTAAATTGCAATCTTTCTTTACGTTATTCAAATGTAGGACACACGAGAGTTTTATGAATGACATATCACATTATACAGATGATGAATTGTTATCCTTTTAGAATGTTCGAGGTAATCGTATGTCATCTTATTGTAACTTATATAAAAGATATTCAAACTATTTTTGCTGATTTTTTAGATGAGTTTAATAAACATTTACGTCAAAGAATTTCACCTACTATGAATAATATGTTGGTTTCCCGATTTCGAAAAATTTTCTTTAAAGTTTTTCTTCATCTTTAACTTTTATATTAGACATAGAATAAAAACGTATAATTAACTTATGTCTGGTAAACTATTTTAATTTAATGTTAGAACATTGTCACATGAAATCCTCTCATAAGTGCAATTTTTGGAATCAAATTATTCATATAACAAATCCTTTTATGCAATTATTAAATCAGCATTTATTACAAGCGTGTATATATTTACAAGCATAAAATCTGTTTAATAAAAATAATAAATTTTAAATACCTATTGTTTTAATAGTAAAAGTCATTTAAAAATATTTTACTTTCCTAACAATTTCAAGCAAACAAATTGAAATTGGAGATGTTTCCTGAAATATGCACAGTTATTTTTTTTTATTATAATATTCAAATTAATGGTAGTAGTTATTAAATTTTAGGCTATTTTAAAGTTGAAATAATGATTTCTTTGTAAAACACTTAAAATAATACAGAAATGTATAGTTAGAATTGGTTTTTCATATGCTTAGTTTCTCAAGAAATTTATGTGTTTTAGACCATATAAAAGATTTTAAAGAATTAATTATTATGAATATACGTATTTAATCTATCACTGTTACGAAGAAAAATTCTACCTTTCAAAATCTTATGACGATAAGCGTATTATATATATATATATATAATATTGCTTTATTATATCCAATATGTCTACAAAATAAATGAATCTCTTAATATTCATCACTGATATCTCAATGAATCTCATTCCATTTTCTGGTATTAAAACAGGAAATATGAATAAAATCAGAGAAATTATAAAATAATTTTGCTTTTTAATTAACCTGATTACGTATTCATATTTATTTAGTGGAAACTGTTCAAGGAAAATCCTTGGTAGAAAACGCTAACATTAGGGTTTTTATAAGAATTCCACCGAAAAACTATATTTCATCTGTGATGATCTTTAGAAAACGCAAATTAATGCAATTATATTTCATGGAAATAATTAGATTCTGCATAAACTCTTTTGTAAATAATTATTTAAGAACTCAAACAAACCCTTATGCTCCTTAAAGGTTGTTGTACAGCCTTTAATGCATGATCAGCGGAGTGAAAATGGAAATATACTAATGGGATTTTACATATGAGGAATAAATTTTGAGTGAAAACTGGATGAAGTTTTGAGATTTTTGCTTAATTAACCAGTTTCATTCTTATCTAAAACAACATATCATTTCATTTTTAATGTTACTTTTTGTGATTACATGATATTTCTTTAAAAGTATATTAATGAAAGAGTTTTCAGTTCCAGTAATAACATAATATCATTTTAAGTAATACTTTAGTTTTTAGTTATATATATGTATATATATGTATGTATATATATATATATATACATTCTGAATATTATTACGTTTTTCTGTAGCCAATAGAAAGATATATTGGTTTTTAAAAAAAGTTTTCGACTTCTGATTTTTAAAGGATTATACTTTTTAAAAGATCCAGGACACAATTTACTAATTTTTAGAAAATATCTTTCTGTGAATGTGTAAAATAATATTTTGTTTCTGCTCTAGATTATGAGCTAATCCACATAATTCCACATAAAATTATATACAGCTGCACCTTGATATATATAATGGCTGTTAAATTTTAGTTAACATTGATGAAGAGGTAATATAATACCTGGATTTAAATAAACTTCGAAGAAGAAAAAACAGAATTCCAAAATAAGAAATAAAATAGAAAGCGTTAAAATTAGCACAGCACAATAGTGATTGAATTCCGCTATTACAGAGCTGCTAACTGGTCGAGAAGATTTAGAATATTTAAGTAAAACAGCGCTAATATTGCGATATATTATTAAAAAATGAAGGTGAAGAATTTAAAATACTGTTTTTCTGAGTCATTTTTTCTTCTACATGACTAAAAGATCTCCATAGCTTACCAATCAATTCTAATAGAAATCCAAAATTCTTTTTGACAGCTGCCTTTAAATATTCAATCTCAGACGTCTTTTATCTAACAGTGTCAATACTTATTATTATTTGAGGAGCAAACATTCAAACCATGTTTTCTCCAAAAAAAAAAAAAAAAAAATTGTGTCAGTGTATTTTCTTTGAAATTAACATAAAAAGTATGTCTACATATCTTCCTAGATGTAACAACATATTTTCCTAATATCTAGTAATACATCTAAGAAAATGACAATTAGGTTTTAAGTTTAGTTATTTTTTAATTTATTAGTATTTGTGATGTCGGAAAAGTTTCATCCGAAGGAGAAAATAGAAATAGTTTATAGAAATACCTCTCATAGAACACAATGCTTTGAAATACTTTCGGGTGTCCCTGTACACAAACCAGTAGAGGTATAAACTCCATTTTCAATAGCGAACGTCCGATAGTGAACTTGAATAACATATTTCAATTTCATTAAGATATGTCTACGGTAAAGGTATGAAAATATGGTTTATAGAAATACCTCCCATAGAACATAAAGCTTTGAAATATTTTCGGGTGTCCCTGTACACAAACTAATAGAGGTACACAAACTCCATTTTCAATAGGGAACGTCCGATAGTGAACTTGAATAACATATATCAGTTTCAAGAAATTCCATAAATATTTACGGGAGTTAGGGCGCGGACAGGCAGACAGACGGACAGACAGACGGACAAAAAACCCGAAGTCATAAACACTTTTCAACCTTGTCGGAAAGTGTTAAAAAAAAGACTAACAATTATTTTTTTAAATTACAAATATGATACTTGAAAAAAAAAAATCTATTTTTTTTTCTTTAAGTTATCATAATAACTTTAAAAGAAAAACAAGAAAGAAAAATCATGCAGTATGCATTGATTAATAACACTTTCCAACTGTACACAATTGTTGTATCGAATAACTATTAATGTTCTTTGCCTATGTTATCGCACAACAGACAGAAGGACTGAAAAACAGACAGACAGACTAATTGATTTTAAAATTACTCTTAGGCATTTTGGAAAGTGTTAAAAAACTTAACGCAAAAGAAAATGCAGCCGTTAGATTATAATTATAGCTTTTAAAATCCCTGAATATTTTACTGTAGCCCTGTAAATCTGAAAGTTAATCATATCATATTCTATACAAAACAATATTTTAGAATATTAATATTACATGTCAATGTTCTTAAGATTTTTGTAGTAAAAAGTTTTTTAAATATAACTTTTAAAAAATTCTGTCCTAAAACGTAATACATTGGCTTTTTTATATTTTTCTTGTTGTTGTTGACCCTGTAAACAAACTAGTTGTACAGGACCTATTAATGACATTTTAAATAGGGAACATTCCATAGTGAACTTGAGTGTATCATTTTTAAAAAATTCTCAAAATATTCACGGATGATAGGAGCCGGAGACAAACAGATAGAAAGGTCGACAATCGGACAGACAGATGCAGAAATTGAAATCTTATTCCCACTAAAATTAAAAGAAAGTGTTAAAACGATCAGGTAAACAAAAGTGCTATTCCAGCAAACTTTTATTAATACCTCTTAATGTAACTGATTATTTTTGTGTGGCCCTGTAAATCTAATGCTAGCCATACTATATTACATAGAAGGCACACTATGTTGTGCATACGAATAATATATTTCAATTGCATTAAGCTTTGTGGAAAATAAAATTATTAAAATTTGGTTTATAAAAATAACTCTCATACAACACAATGATTTGGAGTACTTTCAAGTGCCCCTGTACACAAACCAGTTAGAAATGTACTCTATTTTACATAGGAAACATCCGATAGGGAATTAAATAACATATTAAAATTTCATTAAAGTTTCTATACATTAAATGTATTAAAATATGATTTATAGAAACTCCTCTCATAGAACACAATGCTTTCGAATACTTTTGGGTGTCCCTATACACAAACCAGAAGAGGTATCAATTCTATTTTATAGGGAACATCCGACAGTGAACTTCAATAAAATATATCTGTTTAAAGCAATTCCATAAATATTTACGGGAATTAGAGCGCAGAAAAACAGACAGAGAGACAGACGGACGGACAAACGAACAGTCAGACATATACACAAATTGAAATTATATTCACACTAAAAAAATGATAGAAAGTGTCAAAAATGCTTAATGTAAACGATAGTACAATTTTAGCAATTTGTTATCAATAGCTCTGAAAATAACTGAATATTTTTGTGTCCCCCTGTAAATCTAATGTTAACCATGCTATATTCTATGCAAAGCATTCTTTTCTGCATATAAATAACATATTTCAATTTCCTAAAACTTCGTGGAAAGTAAAGTTATTAAAATTTGATTTATAGAAATATCTCACAAAGAACGCAATGGTTTGTAGTACTTTTGAGTGTCCCTGTACATAAACTAGTGGTGGTATGTACACTATTTTATATAGGAAACATCTAATATTGAACATGAATAACATATTTCAATTTCATGAAGATATTGTACAGTAAAGGTATGAAAATATCTTTTATAGAAATACCTCTCATATAGAACACAATTCTTCGAAATACTTTCGGGTGTCCCTGTACACAAACCGGTAGAGGTATAAACTCCATTTGCTATAGGAAACATTCCATAGGGAAATTGAATAACATATGTCAGTTTACAAAAATTTCATAAATATTTACGGGAGTTAGAGCGCGTGCAGACAGACAGACGGACAGATACACAAATTGATATCATATTCACACTTAAAAAAATTGCTTGGAAGTGTTAAAAACGCTTAATGTAAACGAAAGTAGAATTCTAGCAAACTTTTAATAATAGCTCTTTATATAACTGAATATTTTTGTGTCACCCTGTAAATCTAATGCTAATCATGCTATATTCTATGCAAAGCATTCTTTTGTGCATATAAATAACATATTTTAATATCCTAAATCTTCGTGGAAAATAAAGTTATACTAATTTGATTTATAGAAATATCTCTCATAGAACGCAATGCTTTAGAATACTTTTGAGTGTCCTTGTATATAAAACAGAGTTGGTATTTAATCCATTTTATACAGAAAAAATCCAATAGTGAACTTGAATAACATATTTCAATTTCCTTAAGATATGTGTACAGTAAAGGTATGAAAATATGATTTATAGGAATACCTCTCATAGAACACAATGCTTTGAAATACTTTCGGGTGCCCCTGTACACAATGCAGTAGAGGTATAAACTAGATTTTCAACAGGGATCATCAATAACATCAAACTTCAATAACATCAAACTTCAATAACATCAGTTTCAAGAAATTCCACAAATATTTACGGGAATTAGAGCACAGAGAGACAGACAGACAGACAAACCGAAGTCATTAACACTTTTCAACCTTGTTGGGAAGTGTTAAACATGTTAGAAAGGGTTAAAAACGCTTAATGTAAACGAAAGTACACTTTTAGCAAATATTTATTAATAGCTCTTTATATAACTGGATATTTTTGCGTCACCCTGCAAATCGAATGCTAATCTTGCTTTATTCTATGCAAAGCATTTTCTTTTGTGCTTATAAATAACACATTTCAATTTCATAAATCTTCGTGCAAAGTAAAGCTATTAAAATTTAGTTTATAGAAATATCTCTCATAAAACGCAATGCTTTGGAATACTTTTGTGTGCCCTGGTAGTGGTGGTATTTGCTCCATTTTATACAGGAAACATCCGATAGTGAATTTGAATAACATATTTCAATTTCATTTAGATTTGTGTACAGTAAGGGTATTGAAATATGGATTATAGCCTCTTATAGAACACAATGCTTTCGTAATACTTTTGTGTGTCCCTGTATAAAACTCAGTGGTGGTATTTACTCCATTTTATACAGGAAACATCCGATAGTGAACCTGTATAACATATTTCAATTTCATTAAGATTTGTGTACAGTAAGGGTATGGAAATATGGTTTATAGAAATGCCTCCCATAGAACACAATGCTTTGAAGTATTTTAGGGGGTCCCTGTACACACACCAGTAGAGGTATAAACTCCATTTTCAATAGGGAACATCCGATAGTGAACTTGTATAACATATTTCAATTTCATTAAGATTTTTGTACAGTAAGGGTATGAAAATATGGTTTTTTGAAATTCCTCTCATAGAACACAATGCTTTGAAATATTTTCGGGGGTCCCTGTACACAAACCAGTAGAGGTATAAACTCCATTTTCAATAGGGAACATCCGATAGTGAACTTAAATAACATATATCAGTTTCAAGAAATTCCATAAATATTTACGGAAGTTAGAGCGTGGACAGACAGACAGACAGACAGACAAACCATGCATAAACACTTTTCAAACTTGTTGGAAAGTGTTAATGAAGGAAAATTCACTTTAAAATTTACACATTTGCACACTTGAAACATCCATTTTTCAGTAGAATTCAAAACTCTAAAGAAAGAACATTTTACATTAACTATATTAAAATGTGTGAGTTAAGGAGAAAACCACAGAAAACCCTGAGTGTCTGAGCTGACGAATACATCCTGGTTTCATACCGAACACCTTCCGGTCACCTAAAGGTACTGGGGAATTGCATGTCGGACATTTTGGACACTGGGGAAAATTTAATCATGCATGTCGATTCTTGCGTTTAAAAAATGTAAGTTAATTTTATACTTATAGAATTAACTATTCAAAAAATATTAAAGAACTATTAAAGAACTATTATAGAACTGATTATAATTAACCCCCAAATAAACTTTAAAAATAAACAAGAAAGAAAAATCATGCAGTACGCATTGATTAGTAACACTTTCCAACTGTACGCAATTGTATCGAATAACTTTTAATATTCTTTGCCTACTTTATCACACAACAGACAGAACAACTGAAAAACATGCAGATAGACTAATTGATTTTAAAATTACTCTTAGGCATTTTGGAAAGTGTTAAAAAGGCTTAACGCAAAAGAAAACGCAGCCGTCAGATTTTAATTACAGCTTTTAATCTCTCTGAATATTTTAGTGTAGCCCTGTAAATCTGAAAGTTAATCATATCATGTTCTATACACAACATCATTTTAGAATATCAACAATGCATGTCAATGTTTCTATGATTTTTATAGCAGAAAGATTTTTAAATATAAATTTTAAAAAATTCTGTCTTAAAACATACTACATTGTTTTTTTTATTGTTGTTGTTGTCCCTGTAAACAAACTAGTTGTACAGGACCAATTAATGGCATTTTAAATAGGGAACATTCCATAGGGAACTTAGATGTATCATTTTTTTAAAATTCTCAAAATATTCACGGATGATAGGAGTCGGAGACAAACAGATAGAAAGGTAGACAATCGGACAGACAGATGCAGAAATTGAAATCATATTCCCACTAAAATTATAAGAAAGTTTTAAAACGCTCATGTAAACAAAAGTGCAATTCCAGCAAATTTTTATTTATAGCTCTTAATGTAAATGATTATTTTTGTGTGGCCCTGTAAATCTAATGCTAACCATACTATATTACATAGAAAGCACTCTTTTGTGCATACGAATAATATATTTCAATTGCATTAAGCTTTGTAGAGAATAAAATTATTAAAATTAGGTTTATAAAAATAACTCTCATACAACACAATGCTTTGGAATACTTTCAAGTGCCCCTGTACACAAAGCAGTTAGAAATGTACTCTACTTTACATAGGAAACATCCGATAGGGAATTGAATAACATGTTAAAATTTCATTGAAGTTTCTATACATTAAAGGTATTAAAATATGGTTTATAGAAACTCCTCCCATAGAACACAATGCTTTCGAATACTTTTGGGTGTCCCTGTACATAAACCAGAATAGGTATTCACTCCATTTTCAATAGGGAACATCCGATACTCAACTTGAATAAAATATATCGGTTTAAAGAAATTCCATGAATATTTACGGGAATTAGAGCGCAGTAAAACAGACAGAGAAACAGACAGACGGAAAGAAGAACAGTGAGACAGATACAGAGATTGAAATTATATTCACACTAAAAAAATGATAGAAAGTTTCAAAAACGCGTAAAGTAAACGAGAGTACAATTCTAGCAATTTTTTATTAATAGCTCTTAATATAATTGAATATTTTTGTGTCACCCTGTAAATCTAATGATAACCATGCTATATTCTGTGCAAAGCATTCTTTTGTGCATATAAATAACATACTTCAATTTCCAAAAACTTCGTGGAAAGTAAAGTTAATAAAATTTGATTTATAGAAACATCTCTCATAGAACACAATGCTTTGGAATAATTTTGAGTATCCCTGTACATAAACCGATGGTGGTAATTCCTCCATTTTAAACAGGAAACATCCAATAGTGAACTTGAATAACATATTTCAATTTCATTCAGATATGTCTACACTAAAGGTATGAAAATATGGTTTAAAGAAATACCTCTCATAAAACACAATGCTTTGAAATACTTTCAGGTGTCCCTGTACACAAACTAGTACAGGCATAAACTCCATTTTTAATAGGGAACGTCCGATAGTGAACTTGAATAACATATAGCAGTTTCAAGAAATTCCATAAATATTTACGGGAGTTAGAGCGTGGACAGGCAGACGGACAGACAGACAAACCGACAGACAAACCGAAGTCATAAATACTTTTCAACCTTGTTGGAAAGTGTTAAAAATATTAGAAAGTGTTAAAAACGCTTAACGTAAACGAAAGTACATATCTAGCAATTTTTTTTATTAATAGCTCTTAATTTATCTGGATATTTTTGTGCCACCCTGTAAATATAATGCTAAACATGCTATATTGTATGCAAAGCATTATTTTGTGCATATAAATAACATATTTCAATTCCTTAAAATTTGTGGAAACTAAAGTTATTAAAATTTGATTTATAGAAATATCTCTCATAGAACGCAATGCTTTGAAATACTTTTGAGTGTCCCTGTGTATAACCCGATGGTTGTATTCCCTCCATTTTATACAGGAAACATCCAATAGTGAACTTGAATAACATATTTCAATTTCATTAAGATATGTCTACAGTGAAGGTATTAAAATATGATTTATAGAAATACCTCTCATAGAACACAATGCTTTGAAATACTTTCGGGTATCCCTGTACACAAACCAGTAGAGGTACAAACTGCATTTTCAATAGGGAACGTCCGATAGTGAACTTGAATAACATATTTCAATTTCATTAAGATATGTCTACACTAAATGTAGGAAAATGTGGTTTATAGAAATACCTCTCATAGAACACAATGCTTTGAAATACTTTCGGGTGTCCTTGTACGCAAACCAGTAGAGGTATAAACTCCATTTTCGATAGGGAACGTGCGATAGTGAACTTGAATAACATATTTCAATTTCATTAAGATATGTCTAGAGTAAAGGTATGAAAAATGGTTTATAGAAATACCTCTCATAGAACACAATGCTTTGAAATACTTTCGGGTGTCTCTGTACACAAACCAGTAGAGGTACAAACTCCATTTTTAATATGGAACGTCCGATAGTGAACTTGAATAACATATTTCAATTTCACTAAGATATGTCTAGAGTAAAGGTATGAAAATATGGTTTATAAAAATACCTCTCATAGAACACAATGCTTTGAAATATTTTCGGGTGTCCCTGTACACAAACCAGTAGAGGTATAAACTCCATTTTCAATAGGGAGCGTCCGACAGTGAACTTGAATAACGGACGGACAGACAGATAGACAGACAAACCGAAGTCATAAACACTTTTCAACCTTGTTGGAAAGTGTTAATTAAAAAGAAAGAAAGAGAAAAAAAAAGAGAAAAAAAAAGAAGAAAGAAAGATAGGTTTAATACCTAAAAGTCGCTTTATTTCCATTCGACGATACATGGGTGTAATCTATCCAATATCAATACTAATTACACGTATAGTATTATCTTATTGCAATAGTAAAGCTAATGTTGTTGTGTGTTTTCAAGGAAACATATTTTATTCGTGATATATGACAGCGTTTATTATAAGAATATTTTCTTAATAGCTATAATATTATTTTTAAAATGATTTTTATATTATTATAGCAATTTGATGAATTATTTCGTAAACACTGAAAGAGGCCCACCAAAATTTACTTTTGGGTTTATCAACGATATTACATGACGCAAAAGTCAAAATAATACACATATTTCTCTGCAAAACGATTACCATAGAAGGGAGAATTAATAAATGAGATATAAACCTTGACAGTATTTAAAAATATTTCTTTACACAAGCAACAAACAAACCACAATAAATGGGATAATTAATAAATAAAATATACATTTTAACATTATTTAAAGGTTATTCTTTCTTTAAATAGAATTTTCAAAAAATCTACTTTTTTTTGTGTGTAGTGTTTATTAATAATAAAAAAAAACCTGTTGAATGTTAAGTGTAAATTTTATTTCTGCAATATGAACTTTTTGAAATTATTCGTTATTTGACTATGTTAAAATAGTAATAATATTAAGGATGATAATAGTATACAAAATTTCAAATTAGTATGTTAAAATTCAAAAGAGATTTGTCAATATCAAAAATATTTTAAAACTGATCCGAGGTTTTTAGGATGATTTATTCTTCAGATAATTTGTACGAAGTTTAACAAATTAAGAAATTAACAAACAAATTAAATAAAAAAATAATGTGCAAACTAACACGCGTCCTATAAATGGACACTTCACCTATTTAGTGATTTTCGTATTCCTTAAGCCTAAAGTGTGTGTAAAAGTCAAAAACTGAGATAGAAACTTTTTTTGAATACCTAAATTATTCTTTCTTTATAACAAGATCAGAACTAAAATTATAAGCTGTAAAAGTTAATACAATAGAAATAATCATCAGGAAAGCAAAAGTTTTTTGGGAGTAAGCCGATTGACTACACTAGGGTCCTAGTCATGAGGGGAAGTGTCCTCCATGGGAGTCTTTCTAAGAGGTCTTACCCCGTATTTACGCAAGTTTCGGAGAAACCCACGGAAAACTCTGGACGGCTAGGTCGACGAGCGCGAATTGGGATCGAACCCGGCATCTCATGTCTACCAGCTTTGAGCGCAGAACCACTTTGATGTTGATGGGCCCTGGAAGGCAAATGGCAAAGTTATGAAAAAAACTGATAACAACGAAAGCGTATTTCCGTGTGTTATGAAAGTTACACTTTAGTATTTTCACTCCTTATGTTAAACTTTGTTTAACTCTCTGTTGAGCAAAAAAGAAATATTGCAAAGCTTCATTCTTGTGTCTTTTATTACTTGGATAAAATTATGAAATATTAACTCGAAGGACTTTAAATATAATTATAATTATCTTGTCTACCCTCCTTAGTTTCAGAAGTTATGTGTCTCGTCGTAATCAAGCATTATTTTTCAAACCAATTAAACATATTTCTTAAAAATAAATAAATAAATAATTAAAATAAATAATAAAATAAATTCTTTTTTTTCGCTTTTTGATAGCTTAAGAAATTTCTAATTGTTAAGAACTGCGATGCATTTGTAAATAATGATAATAATAAATTATTTATTATTTATTTATTTTTTCCCTTGTTGATAGCTTAAGAAATTTCTGATTGTTAAAAACTGCGATGCATTTGTAAATCTATATTAATAAAATCAGAGTTTTGTCTGTAAATTTGTCGGAATCGAAAAATTTTGCGATATCTTCACGTTTCACACCCCATGAAAGCCGAAAATGACTTCAGAAAATTTTGCCTGTGTGTGTGTGTGTCTGTGTGTATGTCATCGTGTCCGAACGTCGCTTTTTTTGTCCGGGCATCACTTGAGAACGGCTGGACGGAATTCAACGACGCTTGGCAGGAATTTAGGTCTTCACACAACTTAAAATTATATCTATCAACTTTTCAGAAATTCCTCCCCGTTCCCCCCTGGGGGGTAAAAGACTAAAACACGTTTGTCCGGGCATCACTCGACAACGGCTGGACGGAATTCAACGGCGCTTGGCAGAAACTTAGGTCTTCACCCAACTTGAAATTATATCTATAGAAATTTTCAAAATTATGATTAGTGTTTAAATTGTGGGTAAAAAACGCCTGCGCATGCGCCCTAAATATTTTTTCACTAAAATGCTTTGAATGGAAAAATAAAATATAAAAATAATTTTTTAAGTTAAAGACTTTTGTATTCGCGTGATTTTCACTACAAATTATGAAAAGATTGAAATGAAGTTTTGCCATCTAATTTTCATACTTTAGTTAATTTTAAAAATCTAATTGTCGTATCGAAAAACTGTTTACACCCCAGGATTCAGAAAAATCACCTCTTTTATTTGGTACTGAATTTGTAATGATAGGTCTGATATTTCTAATTTATTTTTCCCTTTATCCGTTTTTCCGTTGCCACTTAAATTTCATACTTTAGTTATTTTTAAAAAATCTAATTGTCGCATCGAAAAACTGTTTGAACCCCTGGATTCAAGAAAATCGCCCCTTTCATTTGGTATCAAATTTATAAATATAGGTCTGATATTTCTAATTTATTTTACCCTTTTTCCGTTTTCAACCCAGATTCGATATGGAACAACTTTAGTATTGGATACCTTTGGCAAAATTTGAAATTCGAAACCAAAGTAGCTCGGACGTTTCTCGCCAAGATCTTTAATTGCACAATTGAGATAGCCAATTCAGTTCATCGCACAAATGGCTTAAAATATTTAAAGTCACCAAAGGGTTCCCATACTAAAGCTGTGCGTTTTGTATTTATTTATTTATAATATTTTCTATTAAAGACTTCTGTGGTCTCTAAATTTGGTGCGTAAACTGTTTGTTTGCATCCGGCACTTATTGTAACTGGATTTCATGAAATTCGAAATTCCCCCCCCCCCCACCTTCTCGGAGTCGGAGGGCAATAAACGGTATAACTTTAGTATAACCCCACAGCTGAATTTGGAGATTTTTCTTTGGCGCCGTTTTGAGGGATAACGATGTCGTTCTGGACTGTTTGCGATATAATATGGCAGCCTAATATGTTGTTTATTTTGGATTTTTGATCTTATGATTTAGATTATGATTTTATGATTTAGATTATGATTTTATCATTTATCATATATGATTTATGATTTTTAGATTTATGATTTAGTCATAAGCACCAACAAAAAAAAATCGCCAAATATCGTTGTGGGGTTATACTGAAGTTGTTCCCAATAAACATGTGTAAAAACATGTTTTCCCGTTTGAATTCGCTTTGAATTATCTTAGAATGGCGAATTTTTGTGCGCGGATATTGATTAAGTGTACGCATTATGTACATTAGTGGGATTTTGCAAAACTTTGAACTCACCCGCTGAGGAAGGGGAAGTAAGAAGTGTGTTCCGAAGGCACTGGGGACCCAGACTGGATATTGATTAAGTGTACGCATTATGTACATTAGTGTGATTTTGCAAAACTTCGAACTCACCGCTGAGGAAGGGGAAGTAAAAAGTGAGTAAGTTGTGCCGAAGACAGTGGAGACCCAGAGTCCTCACTTTGCGAGCGAGAAAACCTCTACCAATCACAGCGAGAACTTAGGTTTATAATAAAGATATGGTATTTTGAGACTTCATTTAAGTTTAATGTCCAGGGAAGCGGGCAAAGCCTGCTAGTCTATATTAATAAAATCAGAGTTTTGTCTGTAAATTTGTCGGAATCGAAAAATTTTGCGATATCTTCACGTTTCACACCCCATGAAAGCCGAAAATGACTTCAGAAAATTTTGCCTGTGTGTGTGTGTGTGTGTGTCTGTGTGTATGTCATCGTGTCCGAATGTCGCTTTTTTTGTCCGGGCATCACTCGAGAACGGCTGGACGGAATTCAACGACGCTTGGCAGGAATTTAGGTCTTCACCCAACTTAGAATTATATCTATCAACTTTTCAGAAATTCCCCCCCGTTCCCCCCTAGGGGGTAAAAGACTAAAACACGTTTGTCCGGGCATCACTTGAGAACGGCTGGACGGAATTCAACGACGCTTGGCAGGAATTTAGGTCTTCACCCAACTTAAAATTATATCTATCAACTTTTTGGAAATTCCCCCCCGTTCCCCCTTAGGGGGTAAAAGACTAAAACACGTTTGTCCGGGCATCACTCGAGAACTGCTGGACGGAATTCAACGGCGCTTGGCAGAAAGTTAGGTCTTCACCCAACTTGAAATTATATCTATAGAAATTTTCAAAATTATTATTAGTGTTTAAAATGTGTGTAAAAAACGCCTGCGCATGCGCCATAAATATTTTTTCACTAAAATGCTTTGAATGTAAAAATCTTATATATATATAAATGTGAATGTCCGTGAATTTATTTGACTGAGTTTCAAAACTGCTTGACGGATTTCGATGAAATTTGTAATGGAGATAGCTTATACCCTAACTTAAAAAGTTGGCTACCTTTTATTCCAAAAAAAAAATTTGTTTTTGCGATTTTTATGCATACAATAGCAATTTCGTAAGCTAATAATAGCAAAAAATTAGCCATTTAAATTTATCCATAATTTAATTGTTGCCAAAAAAAAAAAAAAAAAAAAAGAATTTATTTATTTTTTTCAACAGGAAAATAAATACATTTATCTAAAAGTGAACGATAAAAAATTATAAAAAAAAATTATGCATCTCACAAAAATTGACGTCATTTTTAATTAAAAATTTCTTTTACACGTTGATAAAGTGCGAGCGAACTGATGACGTTGCAAGCGAAGTGATGACGTCACTGGCCGTTTGTGGATTCAAGAAAAATATGTTCTATGTTAAACGTACATTGGATTTTTTGTAAAAAATTATTAAAAATCGAGGAAAATTATTTCCCGATTTTAATCCCCATATTTAGGTATAGATATGTATTAGTTATCATGTCCATGCGTTAGATTAAGTTATTTTTGTTGTAAAATTGACAAAATTTGAATTTTTAATATCAAAACTCTAGGGAAAAAAAATGGCAAACTTCTATATTCGATTGAAAACACAAACATTTCATTTCAAAGGATGATATTTACACAATAAATATCCAACTAATACACTAATTAAAAGGAAAATGATAAATATTCTATCATAATTTGAAGTCAAATTTCTTTCCAAATGTCTAAATAAAGTATCTGATATAAGATACGATATTGCAGCGGAATAGATTTGATATCGGTCATCCTTAGCAGAAAAAAAAAAAAAAATATCGACAAATTATTTGGCGAACATAATTTAATTCCTTTCAAAAATCATGGTTATTTTAACAACTTATATTAAGAGAGTAATGAATAATATGAAACAATATTTCGTACAATGCATATTACTAAAGTACATCTGGCATACATATTTTCGTTTTAAGTTTTTCATCGCCAAATACAATAAGCGCCAAGAACGACAGAGTTTTGAAATTTAAAATTAAAATTTTGTCAATTTGATAGCAAAATAACTCAATCTAACACATGCACATGATAACTATAATCTATACTAATATTATAAATGCGAAAGTTTGGATGGATGTTTGTTACTCAATCACACCACAACGGCTAAACGGATCTGGATGAAATTTTGTATAGAGATAGGTAATAGTCTGGAATAAGACATAGGCTACTATTTATACCGGAAAAAATGTAAATTTTTAATTAATCTTCTGTATAATATAAATATTTCTTCTATAAAAAAATTTTAAAATAATTTATTTTAATTTTTAATTGTTGCCAAAGAATATTTCACGCGAATAATAATAAAAAAAATAATACATATTAAATTTGCTTAGTCACATGACAACATAACGTCATTATCAAAATTAAATAATAAGAAAATGAAAGCTAATTCAGATCTGTATTAAAGAGCTTTATTAGTTGATAATCCTGGGTATATTTTTAATTTTAATACTGAAGTAGATAGGACAATTTTCGCCAAGGACTCTATTTTTGTGACAACAACCTTAAGCCAAGTAGTCCATAAAAAATATAAACAAATCTGTTCATATAAAAGAGTAAACTCAATGATTCACTGACTCAACACTGCCATGACGATTCTGTGGGAAAGAGGGTCACAAATTTTGGATTTCGGAGCCTGACCCCCAACTAAGACGGAATTTTGCAAAATACACCCCCCCCCCCGTCTTCTTGGGGGGCAGAAGGCTTAACTCGGCTCCAAATTACTTAACGGTGAAGAAATTGCAGATGGAAAGACCAGACTTCAGTACAAAAAAATTATTTTCTGCGATTTTGGAATTTTGAATTTTTAAGGGGGGAGGGAATGGAAAAGATTTTGGAAGAAGGGTGCTCAACACACGAGGAAATCGAACTGAACACACACTACAAAGGGATTTTATGAAATTCCACCCTACAGCCCTTTGGAGAATGGGGGGCAAAAACATGTATTCATGCGTAACGCTACACTAAATTATCTAAGGTTGGACATTTTTTATGTAAGGGACGATTATATGTATCTAACTCATAGTATGAAGAGATTTTGCGAAATTCACTCCTCCTTCCCTCCTTTAAGAACGGGAGGAGATATTAAAAAAAAAAAAATGTTTTAAAGCATAGCTCAGCTTTAAATAATTTCATGATCTCAATTTTTTGATGTGTCGGTCAGGTATGTGTATGCAACATGAAATATAAAGTAATTTTGGAAATTTACCCCCCCCCCTCCTTCCTCTTGGGGCGGGCGGGGCAAAAATCACATTTTGAAGCTTAAATACGTCCAAATTACCTAAGAATGGCGAATTTTGGTGTGTGGATGTTAATTAAGTGTGCGAAATATGCACTTTGATGAGATTTTGTAAAACTTTCAACTGTAACCGCGAGGGAGGGGGAGTAAAAAGCAGGTAAGGGACTGCCGAAGGCATTGGGCAACTTAAAATTAGATTTTGACGGATTTCAATGATTTTTTTTTTTTTTTAAAGATATTTTATTATTATCAATGATATGCTGTTTTGGGGATTCATTTCAATATAATGACCAGCGAAGCGGGCAAAGCCTGCTAGTAATAATAATAATAATAATAAATTGAATTGAATCTTTTTTCAATGTTTAAATGATATAATATATAAAAATGGATAAATAAAACTTGAATAATAAAAATAATAATTTTCAGCATATCTGAAAAAAAAAAAAAAAAAAAAAAAATCTAAAAACGTACGCACAAAAAGTGCGTACAAAATGAACGTATAAATAATTTTAGTTTTAATTCCTTTTTTTTTTCTTTTTTTTCTTTTCTTTCTTTCTTTCATTGTTTTTTTTTTTTTTTTGTCATTTTTATTGATTGTTTAGTTACATATCTACATATATTCAATTTATACTCAATAATTTAAGGAATGAATAAAACATTTCACAAATAAAACTTTTAAATAGACGGATTTTTCATGTGATATTTCTTTTAAATAAAATTTGAATCCCCCTCATTAAAAGAAAATATACATTTTTAATATTATTTTTGAATTATTTAATTTGCCATAACTTTTGATATTCAAAAGCAATAATAAATATATTTTCTTCATTTGGCTCAGGTAATTAGCACTACATTTATTTACAATTATGAGTTTATTTATGTCATTCTGTATTTTATGTAAAATAAACCATTAATTGCTATACCAATGAAATGAAATATCCAATTATTTTCAAGAAAGACAACTTGATTATTGATAAATCATTTAATTTTAACGAGAGTAACTTTGTTCAAGAATGTACTTATCTCCATCAGCTGTCGGTGAAAGATTATTTATAAACAAGAAATGTGTTGCTTCTGACATGTGAATTCTTTTCCTTTCCTTTCTACACGGGGAAAATAAATTCCCTCTTTTGGTCATCACTATTCGAAAATGAGTTTCACGTGAACCACCCATAGCGATTGCTCATTAAGTATGGGGGTGAAAATCGCTTCAATTTTCCCGTATAGAGATCAAATTGTTAGGAATTCACACACCGTTTTCTAAAGGTTAATAATATCCCAAATTATCAAAAATATTCTCCAAGTGTTACTTATTCTATACCATATGATCAGGGAACTTCAATTAGAGTTTAAAATATAGCCAAAAAACATAATATAAATATCACTATAAAACCAAATACTAACATCTATCAATTAATCCGAAATGATAACGATACAACCCCTCCATTTGAAACTGCTGGAATATATCAGATCCCTTTTAATTATGCAAATGAAAAAAGAGGCCACTACATCGGAGTAACAAAAATGAAAATATCAACCAGGATTAAAGAACACCAAAGTGACATTAAATATGGAAAAATAACGACAGCCCTCCCGAAAGTCAATAACGAAAACGATATAAACATCAATTTTAACGAAACAAGAAAAATAGCCAATTATAATAACCCTGACTACGTTTTTTACCGGGAATCCATACAGATAATAAAAGACCAATTATCGTGCAACGGGCACGAGTCGCGCGCCGATTTAGATCGTACGTTGCGTCACCTCATATAAGATCAACACAGAGGAAAGAAGACAAGACCAGTTTCGAACAAAGCAGACCATGAAATAGCTACTGAAGAGAGGGCGGATTCGTCCTGAAAGGTCTATTTTTTAACAGAGCTTAGTTAAAGGTAATTTTTATAAATTAAATAAGTTATATGCTCTGTTTAGAAGTTTTAATTTTTAAATTTTATTAGACATTAATTTATTGAAAATATAATAATTAATTATTGCATTTGTTTAAAACTGTAATTAAAACTCATATACTGAAGGAACACCTTCACATGTGTACATTGCGGACACTGTATTTGACGAAAAAATATATAGAATTCCGCGAAACATTATTTTGTTTGACTTTGGCGTAAAATTGTGCTAATTAAATTTTGATACATATTGTCCTGTAGGTGACGCTTTTATGCTGCGATTTTCCTTATTTACTGGAAAGTTATGCACATGTTTTTCAAACCTGTTATTTGATATGGCTAATAAAAAGTATATAAATGCACAAATTTTAGATGTAAAACAGGTATTATTAAAAACTACAATGGTTTGATTAGGGCTGCTATACTGCGATTTTTCTCATTTGCGTAAAAAACTGTAATTCTGCCTCCATTGTGTACAAGAGTACGAAACTTCAATAGTGAGATGTCTTTTCTGAAATACTGCTGATTTAGTTTGGGTTCATATTAGCCGACAGGTTGTCCTGTTACACAGCCTTTTTCTGGCTTTGTGTAGTTTTTCTGTCAATTAATATTTTAAATTTATATTGTTTTATAAAAAGAGGTTTTTAATTACTACAACATACTACTTTATATTTGAATTCAATGTATTTTATTTATGAAAAGTTATATCTTAATTTAATTTAAAAATCTCATTTCTGCAAAGTGATAATCTTATATATGCAGGTTTTCAGATGATTGGTAAATCGTAAATTTAAACTTAAAAAACTATTAAAACTTTAAAACATTCCTATTGGACTGAATCAAAGTATATTTTTATTTTTCAGAATAATAAAAGCGATTTTTCTTCAAAATGATTTTTCTTCAAAAGTTCTACACCGCGTTTGGAACAAATCAGTCATGAAACAAAAAGCATTTAGATGGTATTACTCAAAATTTTGTGGTATGGCAATCTCTTTACTAGATTTGAGTGCAAAAAAAGTGAAGGTTCCCAGTCAAACATAAACTTTCATTTATTTATTCTGTTTTCCGGAGCTCATATATGTTGATCTGCATTTTGGGTGTCTGTTTGAGCCTGCAAATTTGTGTGCGCATACCTCCTACTGTCCCACCCTACACCATACACCATATTGACGGTGATTTAATCTCATTTTCGCATATGAACGCAACCATGCTGCCACCTTACTCGGCTACGTTATTGCACCGCCTTCTTGAAATTAGTGTCTAGAAGAAAAAACTTTCTTATTAAAAATAAGATGATAGATTCATCGCAACAAATGAAATGGAGGTTTAAAAAATAAGTAATATTAAAAATTCTGGTATTTAATAGAAAAATCGAAGAAATAATTTTAAGATTTTGGCGCTTCCTAAAATCTGGCACCCGAGGCCAGTGCACCCTCCTTTCACACGATGTGCACAAGATTTTAAAGAATATTTGTCGATTTCTTTGCAGTGGGATATTACAGAAAAATTTTATTTAGAAACTGTGCATATTGCCTTCATTTGCATAAATTACTCTAACCAGTAGGTTTCTAACACTTGCTATCCGGATTAAAGCATGAGAAATAGATTACCATGGAACTAGATGTACATCATTGTTTAGGAACCATTCCCGAGTGTTTTTTTTTTTTTTTTTTTTTTTTTCCCTTGAGAGAATGAATGCATTGCCGCATTAAAACATCCAGAAAAGTCCGCCAATTTCCTTGAAACCGGTACTATATTTTCCTTAAGTAGATCTTGTTAGTTTATTGCATTCATTCTACCAGAGGGAAACACAATGTCTATTTTGAAATCCAAACGTCCCGGAGTTTATTTGCGATAGCTCTTGATGAAAGTTATGATCATGAAGAGTCACGCCACAATTTTACCTTTCTCAAAACTGCTTAAAGCAGTCTTACGATCCCTATTCTTACAACTCACTTTGCTGACTCGTTTGAATATTTTCAAGCCTGTATAGCACATATACATGTATACTAAACTTATTTGCATATTTCATTTTATTCTTCTCGGAGCATTCCTGATCAATTGATCGGTTAGTGGCATTTCGATCAGTGTTCATAACATTTTGTAACACATTTTTATTTTCTTTTTTTTCGATAGTTTACATTTTATATAAATTTAAATTTTTATATTCATTTTATTGTTTTGCATTAGGGGGCGATTATTGTAAATTGTCCCAAGAATAAAGTTTTTAGATAATTATTTATGAATTTTCGCCTTGAAAATAAAAAATTACCAGATTGTCATATAATTTTGCAACCTAGTGTACTTGCCTGAACTTCTTAATTAGCTCTTTATTAACTATTTTAATAACTTTATTTTGCGCATATCTTAATTAAATTGAAATATGTTGTTGATATGCACAACAGAATGCTTTCTATTGTACATAGTACCAATTAGCATTAAGATTTACTGGGCCGAATAAAATTATTGAGGTACATTAAATGTAGCATAAGGAAATAGATGGAATTGCATTTTCAGTTTTATTAAAAATTTTAGCACTTTCTAACAGTGTTTAAAATTGGATATTGTAAAATTAGTGTATCTCTCTTACTTTAAATAAAGAAGCATCACAAAACTGGCGTTGTAAGTAATAATATCTCGCTTACTGCCCACCTATCTTACTATTTGTCTTTTTGCTTCAAATGTCGGTACATATTTTTGGAATTTATTTTAAATTATTTAAATTATTCAAGATTACTATGGAATTTTCACTATTTTAAATAGCTTCAATAGGCCCTATACGACTGGTTTGTATAGGGATACACAAAAAATGCCAAATCACTGTGTTTTACTGGAGACATTTTAATAAAGCACATTTTAATAAGTCTATTTCAAAAATCATAAAGAAATTGGCATTTATTTTTAATATGTTAAAAAAATATTTTGTTTACAATATGGTATACTTAGAATTCAGATTTACAAGGCTACACTAAAACATTCAGGTACATTAATGGCTATAATTAGAAAATGCTGGAATTTCATTTCCGTTTGTGTTAAGCATTTTTGCCCTTCCCAACAACGTTTAAGCGTAATTATGAATTCAATTAGGCTCTCTGTTTCTCTTAGTACGTACAGTTGGAAGTTTTTATAATCAATGCGAACTGCGTGGATTTTCGTTCCTTTCTGTAATCTGTAAACGCTGTCTGACTTTAATAGTAGTCAAGCGACAAACAGTTGTCATCCTAAAATCTGCTTTTCCTTTAGGTTTTTTATTAGGTTTAAGCACTTGAAAACAAATATGACAATTCTGCACTCTCATTTCGTCACAACAAAATATGGATTAAATTAAAACTTTTGGTTGTGAGAGGGATTATCTCTATCTGCTTAGTATATTTTATTTTTATTTAACACTAACAGTTTTATAAAAATGTACATATGCAGCCTTGCATTAAGAAGAATACTTACAAATATCACATATTTATTTATTTATTTTTAATAAATTATTTTCTATATGAAATAATTTCAAATAGCTTTACCTTAAATTTATTAAGTTAAAATACCTTACTAAAATAGCTATAAAGCAAAACAATGTGTATTAAAGGATTATAAATAAAATGTACATATATAAGTTATCGTTATAACGTTTTAATTCCATTTTTAATGGAATGTTTAATTTTCCACAAAATAATGATGAAATTAATTTAGAAATAAAATACTTTAGCGTTGGCAATATAACAATGTTCTAATCGTCATAGGGGAAAAAACAACCAAATGCTTTCGTACTCTAAAACCCACAGTTTTCATCTGCTTGTGAATTTCTTTACGTTATGCAGTGATTATCACATTAGTTTGAATGTTTCATTGAAACATACGAAAAGTATGGATTTAATTTTTTTGTAATATTTTTGTAAAAAAGCGTTACATTTCTGAATTTGTTGTTGTGGATATTAGAGTAACTAAATAGACTTTTCTGCCAGATTTTCTGTATCTCAACGAGAAATAAATTTACTTTTCACCAGTCTTCTAGTCTGGCCGCTGGGATTTATTTGTCAGACAAGTTGTGCGTTACACAATTTACTTTCTCTCAACAACAGTTCTTTTTTTTTTTTTTTTTTTTTTTTTTTCCTTTATTCTTTTACAAATCAAACGAGTTAGTATGACAATTCGTGGTTCATAAAGTTGAACAAAATATTTATAAATTTTGGTTTAAAAAACTGAATGCTCAGATATAAAGAGTAAAATTTACCCATCTTACCACCGGTGACAGATATATCTGGTCACTGGTCTGTTGTCTTTACTACTGTACACTTATAATTTAAAATTATATATTTATGGATTTTTAGCTTGTTTTTCAAACGTGAAAGTCTCAAATGATAGTTATGAGTATTATAATAATATGCATAATTCAATTTTGAATTTCATGCTGATATAAGCAATATTTTATAATATTAAAAAATCTGTGCAACAAAAACAACATTACAATTTTCACTTTTCAAACGCGGTCTGAGAGTTAAAGACTATTTAAAATTCAAGTTAATGTGTTAAAATAATGGGAGAGTAATATACTTCGAATGATCAAATGAAAATAATATAGGGAGTATTTTTAATTAGGAATAAAAGATAGCTGGAGGACAGATATATATTTCCGAAATCAATTCAGTGCCCTTGAACAAAAACAAAGTAATATCGAATGTGTGCTGAATGGAAAAAAGTACTATGATAAAAAATTAATGTCTTTCTTTTTTAAACAATTCTATAAGTAATTATAAGTGACATACTAATAATCTTATTTTTACAAATAAATATATTTTTTGTTTGAACAAATAACAATTCATGAGCTAAATGTTTTCTTTAAATTAATTATTTATTATTCTATTTGGATGTGGTTAGTTAATTAGGAGATTACATCTAAGAAAAATTCTGTGTCTGACGTCTAGAAACTGAATTGTGGCTCTAGTGAAAATTGTTCCATATCATCCTTATAAATTCTAGTTCCTTTTAGTAGCGAATTCTAAAAGACCTATTAGAATTCTAGAGCGTTTTCCTATATTATCGTGGTCATTCTTATTCAAAAACCTCTGAAATTAAATGCGAACACAAGAGTTGAACTTTACTAATTATAGTATTGATTTATGACCCAATTTCTAGGAAATCAAGCGGGTACTTCTCACAATACAAAGGATTCGTAATATTATTTCACCACCTAGAAAAGTATAAACGAGAAATTTTCGATCATTTCGTAGATCCAGATTGCTTGTTTACCTTATACGCATAACTTGGGAATCTATATTTTTATTTTGGGGATTCAGAAAACGAATACTTATTCGTTTTAAATGAAGATGGTACATATTGTTTTTTTTTTCTCATTGCTGTTAGCCAACTATTTTGTATCTATATAATACTTAGAATTCAGTTGATTACAGATAAATTGTTTATTTTATATTGTGTCCGTATATCCTTTATATATAATAAATATTTCCTAAAATAGTTTGCTAAATGAGGAATTATTAACATTAGTTAGAATAAATTAGTTATTAATATTTATTAGAAGTTATTACATAACTTAACATAATATTTTTAATCAATTGTTTCAATATAGTAGGTATTTTGCAAAATATTTTTATTATACACTTTACCATATACATAAAAAAGCATAGATTTCAAACATATTAAACTAGTGGATCTGCATATCAGGAGCCTCAACGTCCTATTTGCATTACGCATTATTCAACAGATCATTTTTTTTTTATTCCTTATTTTTAATATATAGGGGAAATCAGTGTAATATGGCCCCCTAAGCAAAAATGCTCATAAAACTAAAATTATTAAAATAAAAAGATTTAATTTGTTGGCTTCTCATTACAATTGTATAGTTGCATGATTCAAGCTTGGTAAATTATTCCTGGAACTATTAATATTTGCAGGAAACAATTATTTTATTTATGTATCGGTGGTCCATATTATACATACATTCGTGTAATATGGACCAAGTGGTCCTTCCCGAACAGTTGACACATTTGGAAAAAGGCTCTAATGTTACGAAAATCTTTTGTGTGTCTCTGAAAACGAACCACAAACATTGAATACACCAGTAAAAATTATTCACTTTATTTTACGTTTAAAATTAATAATTTATCCAAATTTAACATTGTTTGGATGACTACGTGACATTTCCAGAACACTTTTGTAAGGTCCTGTACATTAATTAGAAAGCTTAAGAGCACATACTTTCTTCAAACAACATAATTTTAAGCATTTTACTCACGTACGCTAGTTTCATTTTCTTCATTGCAAAGTAATGATATTAAAATGCGTTTAAACGAAATTCGCCCCATACGACATAATGTTAAGAATTTTGGCGTGTCCCTGTACACAGTTTACAAACAATATAGCAATAAAAATTTTCAGCTACTTATATGCAAAGCTGGAACGTGTGCGCCAAATTTGCAAGTCAGTCGAATGATTTTTGCGACCGCTATTGCGGTACATACAAATTCTTCCCATAGGTCGTAATGATAAGAAACAATTTGGCGTATCCTTGTACACGAAAGACAAATGTAATACACACCTAACACTATTCAATTATTTCTGTTGAGCTCATGAACATGTGTACCAAATTTCCAGTGAATAGTGTAATTTTTGGGACCGCTATCGCGGTACATACAAATTCTTCCCATAGGCCGTAATGATAAGAAAAACTTTGGCGTGCCCCTGTACACGAACTACAAACGGAATGCACATCCAATACTAGACAGCTAATTTCGTGGGGATCATGAACATGTGTACCAAATTGCAAGTCAATAGCGTGATTTTTGCGGCCGCTATCGGACGACAGACAGACAGACGGAACCCAAAATCTTTTTGAGTCTGAACAGTCCACTGACGTTTCGGCAAAAAATTGGAAGTCAATAGCTTCATTTTTGCAGTGGCTATCGCGGTACATACATATTCCTCCAATAGGCCGTAATGACAAGAAGAACTTTGGCGTGTCCCTGTAAAAAAAATACAAATGGAATACACACCTAAAACTATACAGCTAATTCCGTTGGGCTCATGAATATGTGTACCATATTGCAAGTCAATAGCGTGATTCTTGCGGCCGCTAAAGCGTTACATACAAGTTCTTCCCATAGGCCGTAATGATAAGAAAAACTTTGGCGTGTCCCTGTACACGAACTACAAATGAAATGCACACCTAAAACTATACAGCTAATTTCGTAGGGATCATGAACATGTGTACCAAATTTCAAGTTAATAGCGGGATTTTTACGGCCCCTATCGCGCGACAGACAGACAGAGAAACACACAGACAGAGCCCAAAACCGTTTTGAGTCTCAGCAGAGGGCCTCCACTGACGTTTCGGCAATTAAGAGTGTAGCTCTCTGTGGAGTTCACGCATAAGTTCTGAGTTGGTGAAATTTTAAACTACAAGTCAAATATTATTATATTAAAAAATTAATTTTCTTATTTATAACAAATTTCAACAGATTTTAAAACAAGTTTTTGTTATTTACAACGTATAATAAATTCTCTAAAGAAGCATAATTTAAAGTAAAAAGCGAAAAAAAAATATTGGTGTCTAATTGCATGCTTAATTATTCTCAATCAATTTGTGTGGTTACAGTGTTTTCCTTATCCTCCCAAATCGATATGTTACTGATCTAAGTGTGGAAAGTAGAACACGAAAAACGAAAATTTAAGATACACGAATTAGATATTTCAGTAAAGGAAAAAAAGAGATAGAAATTGGCTGATCTTATTGCTTAATTTGTTGAAAGTACAAATAAACCTGAGTAAATTTGCGTTTGTCTTCCCTAACGGGCGATATTAATTTAAAGTCACGTATGCTGGAAGTTCTCTAGTCTGTAGTATCGCCTAGCTAAAATAACTTATCTAAACCTCTCTTCTAAACCTTCTCAACATTTAATTCAAAAACTCCCATTTATTTAAAATAAATCGATACCTTTAAATATCATACTGGATAATCACTTTGAATAAACATTATCACTGAACTTTACCTCTAAAAAATTTCTTAACCACTTCACTGGCCATCCCATAGTTACAACTTCCAAACCTTCCGAAAGACACGACTCCATTAAAATTCGTATCTCCGCTCAATGATTTCTTTAAAAAACTTTAATTTAGCCCAATATTTTAATTTTACCAGCAAAACCATTCGAAGTATGTAAACATTTACAAAACATCTCAACACATGACAATATTACGAAAACTACCTGTATGATCTCACAAATAATTCAATATACATGATTAAATTATTAAAAAATGTGATATAACATAAACTTTTTTTAAACACTAATTTTAGTCATGAGCCACAAAAAAGACATTAAATAAATAAAAGTTTACAAATACTTTTTTTTTTCAGTTCTAAGATATATAATTCTTATTTTACAATTTCTCGACAAAGAATTATCGTTATCCTAATTAAAGTGTGAGAAAATAAAAATAACAATAATATTGTACTGAAAGGCAAATTCTATTAGTAACTAAAACGAATTAATATCAATTTGTTTTATTCAATTGGAACTGAAACAGCGTTCTCTGTTTGTTTGTTTTTCTAGCATCTTCTAATTGTGCTATTGACTGACTGACGTCATTTATTACAATTGGAACATCCTACAGAAAAATACATGATGGATGCCGCAGCACTGCATTGTTTAGATACATAATTTAAGATAGAATAAATAAAAAAATATGAATTTACAAGGAATGCTTGAAAATAACGAATTGATATTTTAAGGACAAAACATAAATTAAATTTTGTACTTCACCCATTATATAGCTTATCTGAAATTAGTACATTTGTTATTTTATCACAATCACATTTTTTATTTTTTTAAAAATCAAATCTTTATACGTAATATTTTCAAAATTTTCAAAATTATAGGTCTACATTAGTTTTTTCTCTAATTTAAGATTTATCAATTCACGTGATAAAACCTTTTATAACTGTCCATAAGCACTTATATGTATAATATATCAGATAAAAACTTCTAGCACTCGTAATCTATCATGAATATCCTAATTTATATATATATACACACACGCATATATATATATATATATATATATATTAACCTACCTTGAAATAATTTTTGTATAGTATTTGGAATATGCATTTTAGAAATAGATTCTAAACTTGGGAATTCTAATAGATATAATAAACATTAAACATAATCTATAAAATGATTTTATATGTATTTAGTTATTTAATTAATAATAAAAGTGCAAATAATAGATGAATATATTGAATTTTATAAATTTGTAAACTAAACCACAGTGCCATCTTATGCGATTTTGTTTTCAAACTGTTTAAATTTTTCCTCTCATTAAAGATTTGATATTTTAACTTTGAGTAAACAATTTTGTGTGATGGAAGTAAAAGATTAAATACATTGTTTCTTTCCATGCCACGTATATCTTATTCTCCGTTTAATTCGAACTTGAACAAACTATCGTATTTTAAACTTCTAAAAAAATCTCACTTTTTTTTTTTTTTTTAATTATTTTTTCTTTCTTTTTGATTCTTTTTAAATTTTTGTATGAAATAGAAACAAAACAAACAAAAAAAAGCATTGATCCATGATTGAGAGTTTTATCTCGTTTAGGGAATGGTACTTACAAAGATATATATATATATATATATTTAATTTAGTGGGGAAAAAAATGTGTTTCTCACATTTTAATACTTATGAAAAATAATATTATCAAGAAATTTAAGTTTATGTAATTTTAGATGAACTTTAACGCGTTTCATTACAGAAATAACACATTATTTTCAAAATGATATGCGTAATATAATACGTATGACTCATGCGTAGAGCGTATATTACGTATATACGTAATACGTACATACGTATATATGCTTATAGCGATATACGTAATATTATAGCAAAACAATGTAACATCACAGTATATGTACGTTGCCGGCAAATTATGAAACGCCTGCATTCTATAAAATGCCTGGACATTGCATATAATGCCGGACGTTTTTAAGCAAAGTATGAAATATAAGAATTATTACATACTTTCCCTAAGCATTGTAAATAATACTTAAGCATTCTAAAGAATGATAAAGGCTATTTAAGCAAAGTATGAAAAAAGGTTCTGATAAAGCTAGGATATAAATGCAGTGCATTTCTCAAAAATACACACGTTATTCTGAAAAATATTGAGCGTCCCATTAAAAAATATTTATTCAAAATACGTAAAGAAAAAGAAAAACTGTACAAAACAAAATTTGTGTCCTTCTTATTAAGGGAAACCAAATTTTCATAAATAAAAAAGGGAATTAAAATTAACCTTCTTGCTGCAACATGGTAAGCTTGAATTACATTTTGAACTATATTTCATTGCATTTTTAACGCAAAGACATCTCCTATTTTGTCACTTTATGTTTTACACGTACGTTTGAGGAATCATTGGCCGCTTGAACTGGACTGAGCAATTAAAACTGACAGGAGAGAATTTTTGTGGTCAAGAATATCTTCAATTCTAAGTAAGTTCTTAGGGCATAAAGTGAATTGTGATCTAGCATATGTCTGTTTTAAAACTCCTCCAGAAGTTCCAAGTCGATAGAAACCTTCCTCTGTCACACCCATTACAACTGCCAAAATATTGCGTAAATCACCTCGTCCCTCTTCGACGACGGGAGTAGGAACTCGCACAGTAGTTCCCAAAAAAGCAGGGGAAATTCCTTTTAATGTTTTCCGAATTCATTTTAATGTTTTTCGCTTGTATTTCCAATTTTATTTTATAATTTATTTTACCTTCAATAGAATTTTCAGTTTTGAAACAAAGGATGCACAAAATATCCTTTTCATATCTTTACTAGTGTGGCCACAGAAGGTATGAATTTTTTAAAGACGTATTTTGTATGCAAGTGCATCGCTCGTTTCCTTTAAACACACACAACAGATATCAGAAACGGGAATCTTTTCGGTAAGCATGTCTTAATCATGTTCGTTTAATCCACCATTGTCTATAATCTCATCCATTGTTTTTTAAACAGGCTGTAATATAATTAGTTTCAAGTTTTATTATTGTTTGGACGTTTTCTATTACTTTTTCTGGCTTCACTTCTGTATTTATGTTTTTAAAACATCTTCGGGTAGAAAAGACGTTGTAAGCCCTACTTTAGGTTTGCCGCCTAAAAGAGCTTCGTATGGTGTCCTTTTGGTCACAGAATGATAAACACTATTTTTCATAAATTGAACGAAACACAGTCCTTCACTACTATGGTCAGATTTGTTGTCCTGCATCCAAGTACAAAGCATATTTTCGATATCTTGATTTGCTCTTTCGACACTACCCTGGTTTTGTGAATGGCGAGGTTTCCCATGGACGATCTTCAGTGCTGGCCTAAACTTCTTCAAGCTGGTCACCACACTATTATAAAATTGCTTACCATTCTCAGACTTTAATATAAATGGTGCTCCAAGTAATGAGAATGTGTCCACTAGGTTGTAAGCTACTTTTTCAGCTCTTTTTGACGTTAGAGATTTGAGAATCAAAAATTTTGTGAGATGATCTTGGTACACTATAATAAGTTTGTATTATCTATCTGTCTGAGACTGAAAGTCAATAAGATACACCTGACAACGGAAATTAAATTCGGGAAAAATCATAGGTTTCACAACGATGCCCTTTTTAATACTTTTTTGTTTTTTCAGGCAAGATTCAGAAAGGCGGATGTACAGTTCAATATCATGACTTATAACATCATTTGGTTGAAAGTTGTTTCAGCATTCTATCTTGTCCACCGTGTGCAATAGCGAAATGAGCTTCATGAAATACGTGAAATAAATTAGAGTCCGTGACGCAATACTGTATAGTACTGACACTTTCTGTAAAAGGATAAACGAGTTTACTTTTGTGTTCCACAATCATCGCATCATAACGATTCAGCAAACAATATTCCCTGGGTTCCTTCTTAGAAGTCATTTTGGCTTTCTCTACATCATTTATTAACTTCTGATAAGTAGTTTTGGTTTAGAAAAAAAATGTTTTTTGCAGCATTAACTCGAATTTTGGACAGTTCATTTTCGAATCGTTGTTTCATGTCTATAGACCATGTCCCCCTCTTCACCACTACAGCTTGCTCCTTCATTTTCATGCAGCACAGTAAAAAAAAAAAAAAAAAAATTATTGAACAAATTTAAGTAAATCAAAAAAGTAGAACCAGTTTAATGAACCATTTTCTAAAGTTGCGAATTTGGGTAGTTTATGAAACTGAAATATTTTAATTATATTGCATAATTTAATACATTTATTTAATAAATTTTCATTGTTACAATGAATTAACTCTATTTTACATGAGTTAATCAAATTGATATGTAAAGAATTTTTTTATTATAAAATATTACCTGTATCTAAAATAATAAAAGAGGATGTTTGTCTGTCTGTCTGTCTGTGCATCTATACGTTCAGCCCCTACTGAACGCAGAAGTATAAAATTTGACATACGGGTGCTCAAAAGCCTTCCCGAGTTGATAGTGAAAACAGAATTTAAAAATTTTAATTAGTTCCGGAGACATTAATTAAAATGTAAAAAGCGATCTCAATTAATAGATATTTTAACGGAGTTAAAATCAGAAAAAGTGGAAAATAAATTAGAAATATTAGTTCGATCGTTACGAATTTGGTACCAAATGAAAGGGGATTCTTTTCCGAATCTGAGAGTGGAAGTGGCTTATCTCTACAGCAATTAGATTTTTTAAAATTAACTAAAGTATGAAATTTAGTTGGAAACAGGCAGAACACTTAATTATTTCATTTATCAAAGATTCTTCAGCGCCAGGTGCTAGACATGCTGGCTAGACTATTCCTTCCGGTCGGGAAAAATTGCTTTTCTTTTTTCGACCACATGACAAAGTACTGGAAATGAAAAAAAGCAGTTTTTGAATTTTTTAAATTTAAAATCGATCAAAAGCAGAACTTTGAAATTGCCCGTCATTATGACTCACCTGTATGCAGTTAAAAAATCTAAAGTATAGCTTTAAAAATAAAATAAATAGACATATTATATTTATTTAAATTCATTTTTATTTCATCTGTTAATGACACCAAAAGTTACTTTTAACAGAATAATATTGCTTTTTTTTCCTTTTTTTTATGAATTCGGCTGTAAAAAAAAACAGTTTTGGAATTCTTAAATTTTAGACGGATTTCAATAGAAATCGTTAATCGCCCTTGATAGATTAGCCATTTTGAGTCTAAAATATATCAAAGATATTCATTATTGTAATACATAATACATCATTCAAAAGATATTTTAAAGTATTTTTATTGCAGGCTATTAAAATGATATAAGCCGTTCAAATTCTGTACGAAAATTTCGGAGAAAACTACGGAAAATCCAGAAAATTTTTATTCTTTCATATTTTACAGTTTCAAATTCAGATTTTCGCTCACATTTCGTACTAATAATTTTTAACGGTATATAGCCCGGAATTAAGCAAGTTTTGGAGAAAACCACAGATAAGTCAGACACAAATCTTTAAAAAAAATGTTTGTATTATCTTTGTATTTCAGCTTCTAATGAGTATAATTTCATTTTTATATTATCGAAAGTGGAATTCGAGATTTCACCTGATTTACACGTTTTAAGGTGTCCTGATTAGGTTTTCTTGTGTATCTCAGCTACTAATCAAAATAATTTCATAAGTAATACATGTTCTAAAACGGGGATAAGGCGCCGCAGGCGCCACCGTGCGGGACTTAGCTGAAGTCAGAAATTTGAAAGATTATTACATGGTGAGCGAACAGGCTGTTTCAGATATTGAAAAGGGAAGAGGGCGCCGAAGGCTCTACCGCACGAGAATTTACTTCGATTTCAATAAGCTATTTTCACGATATATCAATAATCTGTTATTAGACCTGAAACGATAAAAAGGCGCCACCGAGCGGGATTTTCGTAAAGTCGGATTTTTCAGGGATCGCGAACCAGCTGGTCGCCGAAGGCGGCTAGTGAATAAATAAAACGTGTTATTTAAGAATAAATCCTTTAAAATTTCTGTTAAACTAGCATTAAGCATATTAATCTTAAATTACAGTTTGTTATGATATTTAATGTCTTATTCAAACAGTAATTAAAAAAAAAAAATAATAATAATAATAATAATAATGCTTATAAAATATTTCCAAGAAAATATTTCTTTCTGCACATTTTATGTAATTTTGAAAGAAATTTCAAGAAATTAGGAAATTAGAACATATCGGTTTTCTGAACGTTCATAAAAAAAATGAAAAACAAAAATGTTAATAAAATTTAGTAATGTAGTTATAAAATAAGTAATGAAATTTGAAGAATAAAAATTTGAAAAAGTAAAAGTAATTATTTCTTAATAACATTAAATTTAGATCTGAGTTGAATAACGGTGTAAAAAGAAAGCTTTTCGAATTTTCAAATTTTTGTTATTGAAATTAAAACGTATAATTTAAAATTAATTTGACAGACCATCACCAAAATTCAGTCTTACACCCTTGAATAGTATATGTGTTTATTAAATGATGCCTATACAAATTTTTAAATATATATATCTTAATCCCCTCGTCTTTGAATTATGAATAGGGCAAACAAAAAAAAATCAATAAATAAGGAGATATGCTACATTACATGTAAGTACTTTAATTATAAAATATAACAACATTCTGTCAATTACCAAATTCATTTTTTTTTTATTCTAATAGTAGGACCCTAGGCTATAATTAAGTAAAAATTGAAAAAATATTTTATGTACAGTTAATATTGAAAAAAAAATAATAATAAAAATAAAAATAATAATTTTGCACATTTCTCACAAAATGAAGTAGTTTTAGTAGAAATGATGCATTTGTAAAATGTAATCGAAAACGTGCATTTACCCTTTTGCTGCAAATATCTATACACTTCAATTATCTTCTCTACTGGGGACGTCCTGCTATCTACTGAGCAAATGTAGTATACTGTTATTCTTGTACGTATTATTAGTAATAAAATTAAAATACTTCAAAATTAGAGATATAGAAAATTTAAATATATATTCTATTAGTAGTACCTTGGGGCAGAAGGAGTTAATGGAAAACGCTTATTTATTTATTTTTCTATTATGCCTGCAATAAACATTTCTTAAATAATAAATACTGCTCTTATGATCAACAAATTTCTATAGGATAACATCAGAACGTATAAAGAAATATGAACTTAATTCTTCATTAAAATAATAATAATGGAAAAGAAATCTTATAAACAGTTTTTCTTCATCTTTCTCTCTCTATCTCTCTCTCTCTATATATATATGTCCTTTTGCAAATTATACTTTGTATTTCCTCATCTGAAATTTTCTCAGTAAACGAGAACTGATAGTTTGTTAAAAATACTACCTTTTTTCTTCAAGATAAGTTTGCATAGTTTCCTTCTGATGATATTTATCTTTCCTTCGTAAGATAAATGTTAAAAAAACACTTTAAAATAAAAATTATTGTTTTTTATTATATTTATTATACAATGTAAATTTAAAAAATAAAAAAGTTATAAGAAGCTAGATAAATTATCTAGACGTCTAATTATGGAAGATTAATCTTTTAATCAAACACATAACATTAATTTCGAACATTTTAAGACACTAATTATTATATTATATAATATTCTTCTTTTTCCTTTTTTCTCTTTTCTCTTTTTTCACTAAGATGTTAAAACGAAATAGATTACTATGAAATAACATTTGTCACTGATCCAGGAATAGAAAGGATTGGCGTCGTAAAAACAGCAAAAATGCATAACTTTTTTATTGGACACATAACTTATGTACATTTGTGAAATTTTCTCTCTCTCCCTCTCTGTATATATATATACCGGCTGCCCTATAAGCCCGTAGTCATTTTAAAAATTCATAAAAATTGAAGGATTTGGTAGAAATTAATGCGGTAAGACCAAAGTTTAACATTTTTTTTTTAATGATGATAATAATAATAATAATAATAATAATAATAATAATAATAATAATAATCCCTCATCATGATAATAACTTTTTTGTAAACTGCATTCAATTCTACCAATTAGTTCAATTTTTATGAATTATTAAAATGTCTATATAGTTATGGGACACCCGGTATATATATATATATACAATATATATATATATATATATATATATATATATATATATATATATATATATATATATATATATATATATTACATACTTTTGTGTAAAAATTTAAGGTATTTTACTTATCTAAGTTGGTGCATAAAAGAAAAAGTAATAAAAAATAATTCATTGTTAATTCTATAGGGATGAGATTGCTAATTGTTTTTAGAAAGTAAGTTTTAACAGTTTAAGAAATGTTACTAAGAAAAAGATTACAAAACATTTCTGTGGTTGCTTAACATTTTATATTTGAATTAAATATTAGTTTCTTGTGGTACTAGTTAGTTTAATTTCGATCAATTAAAACCTCTTATTTTGTTAAAAACTTTCACTTAAACCAGACATTTTTTCCCCCATTTTGTTTAAAAATGAAGTATTCTATGAATCAGGAAATAGACTATAAAAAGTTATATATTGTAATATTTATGTTATATTCATTTTTTAAGACCGAGTTTGAAAATATCACAGAGTACAAAAAGCGCATTTTTATCTATAATTAACAGACATTGAAGGAAATTCTACAGAACCGCAATTAACATATTACAATTTTAATGCATATGTAATATATGAAAATTTTATTTATTAAATCGAAAACTTTTCTAGGTTTCTTACTTTTTAGAAGCTTTTTATATAAAATTAATTTTCTCATCATGTCTTCGTGTCACGTTAGTAAACAAGGCGCCTTCATTTTAAAGTAAATATAGGCAATTCCGTTTGTCGCTCTTTGCTTCAGTTGGTTAGACGTTAGAGCGTCACTATAATAACGCAGTGGTCGAGAGTTCGGTCCTCGGAAGGTCCGGTGCGTTAATTTTTGCAGATAATATAGTACAAAAGGTGTTAATTGATACAAGAAAAATTTTCATTGCTTACACAGTATCCTAAGAATTTTTTGAGGATTTTTTTTTTTTTTTTTCAAGATTTTTTTTTTTTTTTTTTTCAGTTATTAAAATTCACAAAATATTTTTGAGAATAAAAATAGCCCCAAATAAAAAGTTTTAAGTAAAAAATACATAAATAAATATTTTTTTTAGAAACTTCTTATTTTAAAATTGAATTTTGTGGCTCAGTTGGTTAAAGAGTCATGTTGATAACGCGATGGTGGTGGGTGGGTTCGGTCTTCAAAGGCTGGCGTGTTACCTTTTTTATAGATAATTAATAAAAAAGATGTAATTTGTTAAAAACAAAACATTTCATGGACTACATAATATCCTAAGAAATTTTGATTAGTTTTTTTAAGAAGCTTTTTCTTTTCTAACTAAAAAAAAAAAAAAAAAAAAAAAAAAAAAAAACGCTGGAAACTTTTTACTGTGGAGCCTTAAAAAGCATAAAATAAAATTTTATTCTTGCAGAGACATGCTATAAAAAATAAAAGTTTCAACAATAAGAAAATTTTAAAGAAGAATGTAGATATTTTACTTTTACATGAGATGAAAATTCTTAAATATTCAAAGTATTTCAAAAAGTATTCAAGAACAATATATATATATATATATATATATATATATATATATATATATATATTGCATTATTTAAATTTTTCTAGCATGTTCTATGACGTTTTTTTGACTGTTCTTTGACTTTTCGTTAGAATTTCATGCTGATAACGCGTTATTCGTGTTTTCCACCCTCGAAGGCCGACGTGCTATTTTTTTTTTTTTTTTTTCAGATAATAATAATAAAAAAAAAAAAAAAAATGTCAGCATCTAAAAGAAAATCTTTAGTTGTCTACACAGTATCCTAAGAAATTTTGATTAGATTTTTAAGAAGCTTTATTTATAACGAAAAAGCACAAAATAAAAATTTAAGAAAAAAATATTTTTTAAAGATTAGAAGCTTTTTTTATTGTGAAGCCCTAAAAAGCATAAAATAAAAATTATTGAGGTAAATGCATGCTATAAAGAAATGAAAGTTTTAACACTAATGAAGTTTTAGAGAAAAATATAGATATTTCCCTTTTGCAAGAGAGGGGAATTTTTAAATATTCAAAATATTTTAAGATTAAAGAAAAAACGTAATTGCCGTAGGTATCATCGAATCCAGGTCATCGGAGTGACAGCCCTTTGCTCTACTAAACACGCCACTGGAGCATTGACTCGTTTGCGAAATCACTTGTACTTAAAGATTACTGAAACTTTAAAGTTTTTTCTTCGATATTATGTAGCTAGTGTGCGCTACTGCTTTAATATGTAGTTATTTTCTTAGTATACTGCAATTCTGGGCAATTTCGTTCTGATATGAATTTTCCATGTCATGACCTCTCCTTATTAGTTAAACTTTAGTAGCTTTCATATACTGTAACATTTTGGTATAGGGAAAGGCGGAGAAAATTTTGACTCATCTTTTAATTTGATTACTGACATCAAAATATATGAAGAAAACAAATCTTTCAAAATAATATTTGATCTCTTAAAGAAAAGTGATATATTATTAAAATTAAAGACAGTAATTATTTATGTTCAGCATTAAATCATTTTGGCCCGGATGAATACTGGTGTAACACTGTACTCCAATGCCCCAGTTAGTGTTATGTTATTCTACAAGCAGTAATTATTGAGAATTGGCTTTAAAAAATAATTTCAATTAAAACACACAAATATCGAATGATTTCTTTAATGGGGTTAAGATAAAACATTCAATTTCAATAACTTACATGTAATTAAAAATATTTAAATATCAGGAAAAAATAAACAGTAAAATTTCATTATAATGTTCATTGTGATGGCTTACACATTTGGGAAAATGAAACATTAGTAATGATTGTGTAACATGTTGCTACAGAATAGATAATAAAACAAGATAAAATCAATTATTAACTTATTTTAGATTACGATATGAGCATGAAACAACACGAGGAATTTTGGGGAAGGTAACACTAGTGCTTCCTACATACTCAGGTTGCTAGAATTTCTTTACCACAGCAATAAAATAAAATAAAATAAAACATATCTGAGAACCTTATTTTGCACTGAAATACCTTTTTATTTCTTGTTTAGTAAAGCAGTATTAATTTGTGATTCCTTCTTTCAGAACATTCCAAATTAAATCTTTCAATTACGAAGAAGATATTTTGTTTTTACTGGTTGAACAGAAGCTTTTGCAAATTTCCGAGATAAGTTATCTCCTTTATAGCTAAAATGACTGAAAGAAAGATAAATTCAGAGTACTCAGTATCTTATCTGTTTTCCTGGGAAAAAAAAAAAAAAGATGTTTAGTGTTGTGTTGCATTCAGAAACATATTTAATGCATAAAATGTATTCACAGAAAGATATTAAATAAGTATTGCATTAATTAGAAAGTAAATACAAATTCGTTATTTGAATTATTATTATTATTATTATTATTATTAAATAAAGTAGAAAAAAATATGCATGATAATATCAGAATTTTATTGTAAACTAGTACAGTGATAAATTTAAATAATATAAAAATCAGCTTGATAATAATAAATTGTAGTTACCGTAAAATATTCTGTTATTACATTTGAAAGGAGTATATAAATTACCCAGTATTCACAAAGAGGCAATTCGTACGAAGTAATATATTGTATAAATATACGTTCTGATAATATTAACAAAGTATATTTTTGTATACAATATACTCCTTTAATACTACTACTACTAATAATAATAATAATTAATAAACGTGAATTAAATTACTAAAGCATTTCTAATAATTTTCAGCAAAACCCGTGCTATATATCTAACAATAGTCGACGCTTTACTATTTATTATTTTTAATTTATTATTAATTTTTATGTCAACTTCCGTCTGTGCAAAGGGCCTAAATTTTAAAATAGTTGCGATATTTTTGTAATTTTATTTCGGAATTTACAATGACAGCGTAATCTTCCAATAAGGTTAAAACGTTGAAAAAAAAAAAAAAGAATTTGGAAGAAAAAATGTACTTTCTCTTCGAAATTTTTGAAAATTGCATAAAAGAAAATCCCCAAGACTTAAGTACATAGACAAGTTAAAAATATTAAATAAGCCACAAAGATACAATCACAGGTGTGTGAAAAACAACTAACAACAGTCAGTAAGTACATGAAAAAGAGACGAAGAATGAAATGAAACTTGGGAAGGTAGGTCCTTTTTTTTTTCTAAGGCTGTCTCGCTTATTATCACTCTTGGCGTGGTGGAGGTAATCGGGCGAGATACTACCTCACTTTATAATGTGGAAAAATCGAAAAAAAAAATATATAATATACATAAAAATCTGTATGAAAGAAAACAAAATCATATGTGTGTTGGGTAAAAAGTAACAACAGTCAAAAAATGCATGAAAAATAGATTTGACCCTGTATCGATGAGGCTTGAGTACCAAATTCATTTCATCTATTTTTAGTAAATTGATGCTAATGTAAATTCATTTTATCAATGTAGAATGATAAATAAATTACTGAAAGATTTACAAATATGGATTATTTTTCAGAGCTCGCTCAAGATGGCATTAAAAAAATAGCTTTTAAAAACTTTTATTGTGTCAAGCCCATCTATTAATATGTAAGCGTTTTTGCTGAAACGAGTGTTTTTTTTTTTTTTTTTTTTTTTTCTTTTATGTGTAGTCTAGCTGCAAAACCAGCCAACTCCTTAATATTCAAAATTGCTTTTTTTTTTTTTTTTTTTTTTTTTTTTTTTTTTTTCAAGATTTAAGTAAACGTTTAAACCATCTGGAAACAAGAAACCATGCCAAAGTCGATCCATTCCGGTGTTATTTGCTTTTAAAAATGACAGTGTGTTGCAAAGCTGGTCAAATCTTATGACTGACGAGTTTCAACACCGGTCATCTCCATAGAGACCGCGATTCTCCTCCACTCGACAACAGCAGCACACTTGTTCATTAGGTTGGTGTTATAATGTTTTCTCTCGCCTGTGACGGCTCTTTCTTGGTGCACACAAATTTTCTAATAATTGAATTTCGAGTTTCCTTGACCATGAAGAAAATTGTAGAAAAAGTACCTTCTAACGAATTAAGAAAGAGGAGAAGGGACCCTACGACGTGGGAAAGGGACAAACCCAAACTCTAAATGTAATGTGATAGCACTTTGCAATAACATAACATTAATTGACAACATAACATCATTATAGTTGTCATATTATTGTTAATTAATCATATGTTATTAATTTAATAGCATACCTAGGATAATTCAACAAGTTTTTGCAAAGTATTTAATCTACCATTGTTTATAATTCGAGTAATTCCACACTCTGATAAAAAATAATTCGTGATTAATGAATTTGTGACCATTTGTGATACTTTTTCATAATTTTCTTGAGTTTTTTTTTTTTTTTTTTTTTTTTTTTTTTTTTTTTTTTTAATCAGATAACATAAACCAGTTATTTTTAAATAAAATTTAATTGAATAAAACATTTTATGTATTTGTATCCCTAAAGATCTAATATCCACATTAAATTTAAAGAACATGAAATTCTAGTTTGTTGCAAAATCGGCCAATTCCGCAGCAAGTTGCAAAGACGGCAAATCCAAAATGAAAACTTAAATAACCCCCTCATTTCACGATCCCTTACCGCCTTATTTCAAGTTTTCAAACATGCTGCCCTAACGATTATAAAACTAAAGAGTCTTAGTTCTTATCTTATTTTAGCTATGTGTAGTAAAAAATCAGATTTTTCTCAAAATTTTCTTTCTTGGAGGTGGCTGATTTTCCAAGTAGACGGTACATATTTCTCTTTGAGGTATTGGTGTTGTTTTATTCTTATGTTAATATACGTATTTATTTATTTATTTACTTATTCATTCATTTAACAAGAAAATTTCCGATTTTCCTGCCTAACATAATAAGGTAAACTTTATCATGCAATTTTATCAAGTTATATAAATTCAGTTTTATATTTAAGAAAAGTAATTTCTTTAAACTAAAATAAACTTTAAAATAAATATGAGGATTACATTAATAATTTTCGATTTAAAATTTCTGAAAATACAGAGGAAAATTTCTTCGATGTCAAGTATTAATTAGATATGTAATATATCGTTGAAAAAGACATTTTGCTGAAAATAGATTTATTTCACAGTTTTTTCAAAACTATAAATATTATAAATTTTCGGGATATGTCTTATAGACAAATTTCATTTTCTAATGAATTCTAAATATGCGTAATTGAAAACTTTGAACCGAGAATAATGATACATTTCCACACTATACTTTAATTTATATTAGGAGATTTCTTTAATGGATTTTAAGAAGAAATATTTAAATTAAACATGATAAATTATTTTCGATAACCTTACTTTTGCAAATTATTTAACTCATAGTTGTTTCAGGAATCGTATATACACTGAGAAAAAAAAATATACCGTCTTCCTCTAGAATGAATAAGTGACCATTTTCTAAATCTCTTAACTAGTAATATAGATTTCCGAGCTATGCGCGTGAGGCACGCCAAAAAACTGAATAGTGGAAATTATCGAGTCTAGTGTACACATTTCTAGATGGTGAAACAATATTCTGAATACTCTAAATATTCTGAATCATTTGTATTGCGAGAAATTCTTGCTTGATTTTCTAAAATTTGGTAATAAACCAAGATTATAGTTGCTGATACCCGCCTCTTGTGGTCTCATTTATTTGCAGAGATTGTTAAATAACTTTGCCCTCGAGAATATAGGCAAACGCTCTAGAATTTTAATAAGGGCTTTTAGAACTCGCTTTCCAAGGAGACTAGAATTTATAAGGATGACCTAGAGCTATTTTTTCTAGAGACACAACTTAGATTCTAGATGTCAGTTACAGAAATTTTTCTCAGTGTATATATATTAACTTCTTTTAACACAATTCCTCTAATTAGGATTAATTTTTCATAAGAAGATATTATAAAGAATTACTAACATAAATTATCAAGTATATTGGTTAATTATACTCTTACTTCTTTAAGTATTCTCTTAGACAATTGAACGTAAAATACGTTTTTGTGATTACTTAGATCTTTTCTCATCTTTTATTTTACTTTTATATTTACATTTTATAGTTCATTCTAAAAACCAATAAGTTAGGGGGTTTGTAACATAAAAGCTAATATCTATATTTAAAAAAAAAATCTCATTAGAACTAATATGTTTTTATACGTTTTGTATTAAAATATATTGTGTACGATATTTTATCTATTGATTTCTATTAGTTTAAGACTATTCAATATAATTGAAAGATTTTTTTAATGAACTATCTTTGGCAGCATATTTTCATTCATGATTCAAATTAAAGTAATTTAATCTAAACTATACTTAGTCTATAAATTCCATTTCTGGGATAAAATGTTTATAATAAATATTCTTTACATACCAATAGGTATGATTAAAAAAAAGTGCTTATAACAATGACTTTAAATTAATAAAGATATAAAATTACGTAATTTTTTTTTATTTATTTTAATACTGGTAATTTCGTAAAATATAAATTATTGCTATGAAATGCACGAGCTACATGGATAAAATTCATTCTTCATATTAAGTTATTCTATAAGTTATTCTTAAGTTTTCATATTAAGTTAAATTACAGTTATTAATGTCAATTTGTTTGGTTTCAAAAAGTCATCGTACCATTGAGGCAACCCACATTTGTAGTATTTTCCAATAGGACTATTTAAAAGTCACTAAAAAGTAGAAATAGCTTATAATTCCCTATACTGCTTATATAGAGAGAATTTTCAAGAGTACCAGATAAAAAGTGAAAAGCTTCTTGATAGGCTATCTTTTAGTACATATAAATATTACGATACTCGATATTATACGAAAATTTAGCGCAGTCAAAATTTTAAAAGCAGTTAAAAAAAATCTAGGTGAATATGCAATATTTAAGTTAAGTGTTTATCAAGAAAATATTTTTTTCAGTTTTTGAAAATTCTTTTATAAGAAACATTACGTTTAAATTCTGGAAGAGAAATATTTATTTATAGTCATCTTTTTATGATCAGTTACTAAATAAGAAATAGTTTAAGTAATTTTACTTATTTGTATGTTAGTTTATTTATTTATTTACTTACAATTTGTTTTTAATAACTGTATGGATTTATGAAATATATATATATATATATATATATATATATATATATATGCCTTGCATTTAAACAAAATATGTAAATCATTCTTTCAAATTTAATCCTATCACTATGATCTACGGTCCAGGTTTACCACAGACACTTTTTAACTTGCTAAAAATAAAAAAACATATTGTATGGTGTAAAGCCAATGACATAGTCATAGCCAGTGGCATATCTCCCCTGAAGATGCGTTACTCGAGAGTAATAATGCAATTGCGGAAATATCAGGGTAGTTTAAAAATTTCATCCATACTATACAGTTCCATTTTTAGGACATAGTGATAGGGTTATTATTATAATGATAAAGAAAAAAAAAAAACTAAGTTACTTATTTAAATTACTATGTTGGAATAAAACGTTACAAGTTACATTCACACTGCATCAATCATGAAAATCAAAACACAAAATGTTTAAATATTGTTTTTTTTTTTTTTTTTTTTTTTTTTTTTTTTAATAAGACATTAAAAGTCTTTATATTTTAAAGAATTTACTTAAAATTTCTGAATACACAGTTCAACAAAATTCCAAATGTGATAAAAAAAATTTAAGTCAAAACATTATAGATTTAAAATAAAACTATATAAATTAATAAATGCTAAAACTAAGCGCATTGCAATATATCATTGATCAATGATTAAATGATTGATTTTCCGAATACGAACTTTCGTTTAGTTAAAAGAAAAAACAAAAGTTAAAATAAGGAATTTAAAAAAAAAAAAAAAAATTAGTTTTCACTTGGGAGTCACAAAATTTAGAATATTCATATGCAAATGACGTAATGTGAATATAAAATTAGACAGTCACTTAAATGACACTTTTCTTTATTAGTAATATTTTTATATCGTATATTTTATAATTTGAAGTATAATAATTATTTAATAACTTATATAATAGATATTAAGCAAATGAATGCAGTCATATATATGTGTGTGTGTGTGTGTGTGCGTTAAACTAAATTCTACTTGATACATCTAGATAATTTCACTACAAAAAAAAATGTTCCTAAGAGTATTTACACGTATGCTACATAGTTTATGTGATATATATATATATATATATATATATACCGGGTGATTCAAAATAGATGTTACAGCGATTATCTCGTAAACTAAGAAAGATAGAAACAAACATCCAATTACAAAATTAGAGCAAATTAAGAGTAGATTTCAGGTATGGCATTCTTTTGTACAAAGGGCTGTATACATATTAAATACGAAATTTAATTTTTATACGGCCCCTCCTATCATATGACTTATATTTAGAAAAATATTCTCCTCGCTCTAACAATCAAAATAAAAAAAAAATTATCTCTCTAAGTCAAAATCTCGCTGAGTTATTGCAATTTGAAAATTCTAGCATTTTTCGCCAAGTCTTAAGGGGTTGTATCAAAAGTGAGAAATTGTAATTACTATTGCTTTTGTAATAAGGCACACGTTGATTAAGCGTTTGGGGGGGGGGGGGAAGAAAAAGAAATCATTCAGAGAAAGACGGCTATTTTAACCTGTTATGTCTCCTTTTCCCTAGTGAATACACAAGAGAATACTCATTGATAATTTAACAAATAAAATTTATGAATAATTTATGTACTGAAAGAGAATTTTCAAATTCATTTTTCTTTCTTTATACATTCTCTTACTCATATACACGGTGTAGAGAAAGAATTGTTTTTGAGTCAAATTTCCGAAAATTACCTTTTGTTATATTTTTACTTCAAAAATCATGTTTTAGTGGTTGGTCTCTCTCTCTCTCTCTCTCTCTCTCTCTCTCTCGCTCTCTCTCTCTCTGTGTGTGTGTGTGTATGTGTGTGTGTCTGTGTATTATTAGAATATCTCAAGAACAAATAGTAGCAGAAAATTCAATTCGACATTCTAAATCCGTATCATATTGCGGTGCTACACTAAAGTATTCGTTACGATCAGACAATTGTTTGTTTACAGGGTCATCTAAAAGAATTCAAATACATTACGTCTGTGAGCGAAATTTCTCATATGTACAGTGTGACATGTACAGACTGCCTTAAACAAAATGAAAAGAACAAATTTTTTATACGCATAAAAGCATGTTTTATGTAGATTCTGGTATAGCAACCATTCATCATTCATTTACAGGGTTACCCAGAGTATTTCGATATATTGGAGCTATACTCGGGAATTGCTGGAAGTGTATTTCATTTTGTGTTACTTGTTTTACATTTAACACTAAATTTACCTACACAAAGTCATGTGTATATAGTTTATAGACAATATACAGGGCTACCCAAAATTAAGGTAAATATTTATTATTCTTATTATTACTAAATGTAATTGGTCTAAGTGTTTGCTGCATTTTTTTTTTTTTTTTTTCGAAGAACACTGCTGACACAGAACGCAAAATTAATTTCTCATACCCATACTGTAAACAAAGTAGCTTTTGGAGAGATATCCCATTTTGAGGTCTCCTAAATACGAAAGGTAAATTTTTATTCGTTGATCTGTATATATATGAATTATCAGCATAATTTAACAACAAATAATCTGGTGTGCCACTCACACGACTTTCTATTACCCTGAAATTTAATACCATAAATACAGGTTGGAAATTAAGAGGTAACATAAAGAGTACTGTTATGCAAACCTACGTTAAAATAATTCAAATTAGGCTTCGGAAGAGTTTTAATGATAATTAGTTCTGTGTGAGGGGGGATCTCCGGAAATTATTCGTTTCCTGAAATTTTTCGACGCAGGCAATAATCAAACATTAAAAAATATGGCTTTGGTAATAAGGAAGCCTTAAAGCGTGTAAATACACAAAACACAAGCGATGCATATTTAGCTTAAAAACATACATTATTTATCATATGTCTATGAGGAATTCATTTTCATTCCTGAGCAGCTTTCCTGGACATGGTAAAATATTATAGTAAAGCGCTTTCACTAACAATAAAAAAGAATATTATAGCTTAAGGTCCCTCTTCACTCACCGCCGCCGGAAGCCGAAGCTAATGTTATTCTATGGGAAATCTTTCTTTACAAATAACTTATTAACTAATACATATTTTTAAATTCGTTTTCACATTTTGAAAATTCCCAGCTGTTAAATTGACGGACCTTTTTTAAAAAATTGTTTTTTTAATTTTTTATATTTTATTTTGAAGCTGTAAAATACGAATTTTCAATATGTAAAATTTTTAATTTTGCAATTTCAAAATAAAATATTAAAAATTAAAAAAATACATTTTTAAAAAAGGTCCGACAATTTAACAGTTGGGAATTTTCTGAATGTGAAAACAGAATTTAAAAATATGTATTAGTTAATAAGTTATTTGTAAAGAAAATTTCCCCATAGAATTACATTGGCTCGGGCTTCGGGCGACGGTAAGTGAAGAGGGCCGTTAAATATTTGCAACCCTGTATATCTTTTGAAAAATATGTACAAACCACAAAGTGCACCTAAATATAAACCTATAGTAATAATATACGGCACAACCTAAAATGCACTTCCATCAATTTTCAGCTATTGTCGCATTGTAATCTAGTTATTTTGTGTAGCCCTTTAAATGAACAGTGAATGATTTCCCTGCCATATTCTGCATGAGGCATGTTTTTATGCATATAAAAAATATATATTCATTTCATTTGGTTTAGTGCAGCCTATAGGTGTTAAACTCTACTTACCTGCAATTTCCCCCATAGACGTAATGTATTTGAATATTCTTGAGTGTCTCTGTACACGAACCATTTGCTTCATCTCAATGAAAAGCTTAGTGTAGCATTCCTATATGATACATATTTAAAATACCAAGTTTGGAATGTCTGCTGCAATTTGTTCTTGAGATAAACTGATAACAGACAGACACACATACAGACCAACCGCTAAAAACACGAATTTCATATTCAGGGAACCTCAAAACGTCTAAATATAACAAAAACTCACTTTCGAAAATTTGGCGCAAAAACAATACTTTCTCTACCTTATGAATATGAGAAACTAATAAGTGCAGGAAAGGCGAATTTGGTACTTTGGATGCCATATCTAGTTGCCACTTGAAAAGTTGATGAAGGTTTGCAAGTTTCAAGGAAATTGATAACACACTTGATTTTTGTTTTGATAAGTATAGGCACTATAATTAAACGGGGGTTGAGAAGGACGGTAACCCCCTGGCATAGAATTATACATCTATACCATATCATACTCTATACAAAACATTATTTTAGAATATTAACAATAAATATGAATTTCCTTATGAGTTTTACAGTATAAAGTTATTTAAATGTAATTCATAAGAATATTTGTCCCAAAACGCAATACATTGGCATTTTTTGTGCGTTCCTGTACATAAACCAATTGTAAAGAATTAATTAATGCCATTTTAAATAGGGAATATCATATAGTAAATCTGAATAACATATATCATTTCTGAAAATATTTGCAGACGCTGGGGGCGGGCAGACGGACAAATAGGCAGTCAGACCAAAAAAAAAAAAAAAAAAATGCAAATTGAAATTCTATTCGCAGTTAAAAATTGTTAGAAAATGTTTAATGTAAACGAAAATACAATTCCAGAAAATGTCCAATAATAACCCTTAACGTAACTGAATATTTTTGCGTGCCCTGTAAATCTAATGTTAATCGTACTGTACAGTATAGAAAGCATTTTTTTGTGCATATGAATAACATACTTCAATTTCATTAATATTTATGCAAAGTAATTAAATTTTGGTTTGTAGAAATATCTTCACATAGAACGCAATGCTTTGGAATACTTTCGGGTGTCCCTTTATACAAACCAGTGATGGTGTTTACTCCATTTTCTATAGAAAATATCCGATAGAAAACTATAATAACGTATTTCAATTTAATTAATATATGCGTAAGTTAAAGGTATTAAAATATGGTTTATAAAAATACCTCTCATAGAACACAATGCTTTGGAATACTTTCGGGTGTCCCTGTGCACAAGCTAGCAGATGTATTCACTCCATTTCAATAAGGAACATCCGATAGTGAACTCAAATAACATATATCAGTTTCAGGAAATTCTATGAATATTCACGGGAGTTAGAGCGCAGACACACAGAAGGACGGATGGACAGACAGACAAATCGAAGTCATTAACACCATTAACACTTTTCAATCTTGCTGGAATTGTTAAAGAACCGAAGTCATTAAATTTATCAACCATGATGGAAAGTGGTAAAAATAAAGCGCAAAAATTTCACACGGTTTTGCTAGTCTTTTAGTTTTTTCTCTCTCTTAACGTGTTTTAATTTGCAGGTGACCCCTAAGAAATTTAACTATTAAATTTTTTAACAATACGAAATAATGTAAATTTGCATTAAATTCTTAAAATTGTTGATTTCACGTGTTTGAACGATTTTGGTTGCTATTTTAAAATAAAGGATCTTTTTTTAATTTTTCTCAACTCATAGATAACCCCCTAAAGTCAGCCCGTTGGTGTCGAAAAATAGATGCCAAAATTGAAAAAAAAGTGGTGTAAGTCATCATTTTCAAATTGCAATAACTCAGCGAGATTTTGACTTAGAGAGATGATTTTTTTTTTTATTTTGCTTGTTAGAGCGAGGGGAATATTTTTCTAAATATAAGTCATACGATAGGAGGGGCCGTATAAAAATTAAATTTCGTATTTAATATGTATACAGCCCCTTTGACAAAAAAATGCCATATCTGAAATCTACTCTTAATTTGCTGTAATTTTGTAATTGGAAGTTTGTTTCTATCTTTCTTAGTTTACGATATAATTGCTGTAACATCTATTTTGAATCACCCGGTATATATATATACACTCAGGGACATTGAAAATAGCGCACCAAGAAGGAAGCATCGGATTTAAATGAAATTTAATTCACTTAATCATATAGATGATAGATTCACTTGATTTCGAAATCAAGTTAATTAAACAAATACAGCGTGTCCATTCAGGCAAATACAGTCCAACATCAGTATCGCGTCGGACCACCTCCTGCTGCAATACACGCCGCAACTCGGTCCGGTATTGAATTGATTAGACGTCTGATATTATCTTTTGGCACCTGGGCTCACAGATCTTAAACAATCACCTCCACATCATGTACAGAGTGACACGGTTGCATCTGGCGTTTCATCTGGTCTCACACATTCTCTATAGGAGACAAGTCCGGGGAGCGGGCTGGTTATGGAAAAGTCTGAACATGACCCAGTAAATCTTGAGCATCTCGAGCTGTATGCGGACGAACATAATCTTGCTGAAAAATTGCCTGTGGAAGACTATTGAGAAAGATCCCACGGGGGTGGGAGAATATCGGTAATATAACGCTGGCCAGTTAAGATTCCACGTATGACAATTAGAAAGGATCGGCTATCATAGGCTATGGCCCCAAGACCATTACGCCTACTGTGTGTGCAGTGTGTCGCGAGACAGCGAGAGGGGGGGGGGGTGATTGTACCGTAGATCAGGACGTCTCCATACCCACGCGTGGTTATCATCTGCCCCCAAAACAAATCGGGATTTATCACTAAACACAACTTTCTGCCATTATGTAACATTTCACGTCGCTCTGGCTTGGCATCACTGTAGACGAAGCCGCCGATTTTTCGGTGTTAAAGGCAGTACATGAAAAAGGTGCTTGGATTGCAGATTAGCTTCTGCAAGCCGTCTGGAAATAGTTTTTGGAACGAGTGGTACCCCTACATTTGATTGTATCGTGGAATGAGTCAGTGCATGGTCCACGAGCGCTTGTCTCATGATCTGCCATTATGTAACATTTCACGTCGCTCTGGCTTGGCATCACTGTAGACGAAGCCGCCGATGTTTCGGTGTTAAAGGCAGTACATGAAAAAGGTGCTTGGATTGCAGATTGGCTTCTGCAAGCCGTCTGGAAATAGTTTTTGGAACGAGTGGTACCCCTACATTTGATTGTATCGTGGAATAAGTCAGTGTATGGTCCACGAGCGCTTGTCTCATGATCCTTCGACCCTCGCGTTTTGTTATCTTCCTGGTAGCTCCAGAGCCATTTCTCTGCACGTGGCTACCACCTCGTGTCCACTGCTTCCAATATGTTTGGACAGCACACTCAGACGGATGACGTAGCGAGCAACACGGCGCGTCGACCAGCCTGCAGTTTTCATGCCAATAATCAGGCCCTTCTCAAACTTGTTTAAATGTGAGAAATGTTTTTTCACACGTCTACCTGGCATTTTTCGCATTCCCTCTGGAGTCGAAATAAGATCGTCACGTTTTTGAATCTTTCACTATGCACCGGTTTATATATGACCCACTTCCTGATTGTAGCGCCACTGCAGCGTGTGTGGCCATGCGCATTGGCACCAAACTTGGATCATTTGCATATCGGGTCTGACTGTACTTATTTGCAAATTTTTATGGTTGTAACTTTCTCTCTCCTTGGGGACGTTATTTTCAATATCCCTGAGTGTATATATATATAACCTTAATATGATTTTTTTAAATTTCCTAAATCTTAAAAGAAATATTTATATTAATACAAAAAGGATTTTTTTTTAAAACTCTTTTTAACCATTTGACTGCTTTTGAAAAGGGCAAAATTGTAATTTTGTTTTCACTGCACAATTGTTTAATATGCTAAAATAATGCTTATTTCAACTTGAGATTAACAATGAAAGTGTGCACATGATTATAATCCTTATGGCTATTATATAAGGCCTTCAAATTTGAAAAACGAGGTAAAAATCCATAATTATATAATTTTAAATTATAAATGTATTATAGATAAAATGATAGCATAGATAGCGGATATATCCGTCGGCGGCAGTCAGATGGTTAAGAAAAAAATGCTTTTTTAATGCTCATAACAGTCATATTTTAGTTTTAAAAAAAAGTTATTTTTCCATGCACAAGTTAGAAGTATCATAACACAGAATATTTAATAAGTATTAATGTAACTGTTTACGTAAAAAATATACGCCTTCCTTTATCAAAGATTTTCCTTTTTAAATTCCTAAATAGTTGATCATAAATGCAAAAAACATAAGCAATATTTAGATATTGGAAGTAAATATCAATTCTATCTGATAGAATAATTAACAAAAACGTGTTACAAAGCTATTTTATTGCCTTAAGTTTTAACATTATCTTAAATAATAATAAAAAAAAAACTTTTTTTTTTTTTTTTTTAAACTGAAGTGACACAATCTGTTGAATATTCATATGCAAAGGGCAAAACTTGAATAGAAAATTAGACATTCATTTAAATTACATTTCATTTTTACTGTATTCTTTTTTATTTCATACTTCTTAGAGTAAAAAAAAAAAAAAAAAAAAAAAAAAAAAAAAAAAAGAAACTTTTTGGACAACTGTTTCAGCAAATTTAAAAAAATAAAATAAAATGAAAAATGCATAAATTAAGTTTTCCCTTTTTGAATACAGATGATTTATTAAAAAATATTCGTGATAGTATTTAAAAAATTGCTAGAATTTGTACAATTTCAAATAATGATCTTAAAATATACTAAATCTAAATAAAGATTTGTATATTAAAATGAAAATGAAAATTCATTTTTACATTAAAAATATACTTTTTTTTCATTGTGTCAATATAAAAGTTTTAAGTAAATTCATGTACCACGGTATTGTGATTTATTTCAATAGCAGCTTACAAGCGTACACTCACATGTATGCACACTCACGATTATCTTTTAAATTCTCAGGTTACATTTTCCCTTTTCCTTTTCTTCTTTTTTCTTTCTTTTCTTTTCTTTTTTTTTTTTTTTTTTTTCTTAACTCATTTGGCTTTATTTCAAATTTTCAAGTCATTACACGAGACGATAAATGATAATTTTTGGAAATGTAGAGGTTAAATACTAATTTTCGCAAACTTATCTTCATTTCTCTTAATATAGAGACTAAAGCTAATAATTTATCTTAATAATTTGTTTAAGCAAATGCTTAATGGGAAAAGTATTTTATCCTGATTAAAAGATTCAATTTAGAAAATAATAAAAGTAGAGTATTAAACGGTTTCATTTTATGACAGAATTATTATTTAATCAAAGAATATTTTGTCTGCTAGTTTATATCTGCCATTTTGGAAAATTTGTTTCTTCAAAATGATTATAAAAAATTGCTTTTATATTGATAAAGAAAAGTAAAGTAATTCAAATATATGTAGATTATTTTCACTAAACAACACCTTTTGTCAGTTTTCACCAGAATTTTCTACTATTGAAAAACATAATTTAAATCTGTCACTGAACTTGATATTTTAACACTTACTACAGAAAATATAGAATACCTTGTCAGAAAATATTACAAACATTAATTATAATAATAATAATAACAATAATAGAGATAAATTAGTATACCAAAATAAAACTGACGATTTTGTTGAGATGTGCTTTCCAATGTAGAGAAAAAATAATAAAAAAATTAGTAATTTATTGAATCAATGCAGAACCGAAATTTACTAGTTTCACTATGCTTGTAATTCATTATTTATTCTAAAACTTTCAATCGAAAAAAAAATGTATACGGTAGAATTATCCTGTAACTAAAAGTGAAACGATACACCCACCCACACACATACACACATATATATGTTCATAACTTATTGTAATAGCAGCTCACACATATATAAATACCACACAACACACATATACGCACGGGTCGATCAAAGCAATGTGAGGCTCAAGTCTTGTTCCAGTTTTGTGTTCCCTTCTCCACACATCCTATCTCTAATTTAACAAAAGTATTTGCAAAATTTCAGATCTATAGTAGTTTTTAAAGAGAAAAACATTAACCTGAATATAGTATTTCGTTTAATTCTAGTATAGTTTGGGATGTCCTACTTAGAAATTTCTATAAAAATTTGAATGAAAACTATAATTTTGTGATACTGTATGAAATTTGGTTATTTCTAAAATTGTGGTGTCTAGGTAATTTGACTGGCTAGATCACACGCTAAACTAACCATGCACTTAACAACCTGTTTTTTTTTTCTTTTTTTTTTGACTTTAAATTATCAAGTTTCAATTTTGTTTAATATGATTGTTTAATTTAAAGTCTGTTTCCAAGTTTAATCAAAAATATTAAATGGTTATATAATCTTAATTTAAATTCATCAGCTTTTAAAGAGACAGAGATGTATTTAAGAATTATTTTGCTTATATAACATGTAAATTTTCAAATAAATGACCATGTGTTAAAATGCCATTAATGATTTCACTTACTGTCAAATAGAACTTGCATATTCATGTAAATAACAATAAGAAATTCGTTATGTTTCTTACAACAAAATGTAACAAACAAAAAATAAATAAATAAATAAAATAAAATAGACAAATAAAAAAATGCACATGTCAGTTTATTGATTACATAAACCCTTAATCAATTAAATTTCCTCATAATCATTTTATTTATTTTCAATACCATCTTTCCATCAGCGATTATTTCGAGTGTCTCAAAATGACAGAAAAAATTTCAAAGTTAATAAAAATAAATTGTAAAAATAAAAGAAAAGAAAGCCATATAAACATAAGCTTGTGGCACTATTCATGTAATTCAGGAAATTTTATCCTCCCAATTTGCAAATTAAGTTAGCATTTTCATTAAAATATGCCACTACAGGTGTGCTAGAGCTACACAGAAATTGAATCCGTGACATCTTCATTCGGTATTTTGCTACAAAATCTTTTCATGAGTGCTTGCAAAAGAGCAAAACAATTCAAAATAATTTACATTAGCGTTGCAGCGCCGCCTTTTGGTGAAACATTTAAGTAAGTGAAAATGTTAAATATTTGGGTTTAAACTTCTTTTTCTTTGAAATTTACTCAACAGACATTGAATAGCTCTGTATATTATCTAACAATTGCATACGTAAACAATGTTGTGCTTGAATTTGTCACAGTAATCAAATTCATAAAATATCTCAAAGTTATTAAAAAATATCCAGGTATAGTTACCTATATACATGAATTATTTTCTTTAACTTTTTAAAAAGAACTGAATGTTTCACATACCCTGTCTCACTGAAACAAGCTTTGAGGGATGAAAAAAAAAATCGCATTATGTGTAAAGCTGAAAAAAGATTAAAGTGCACCAAGTACAGATTAATTTTAAAAACGCAATGCATTTTAATTATTTTTCATGACCTGTGCACGAATAATTCGCGCAATATCAATAAAAAATTATTAATATTTCCATATAATATACATTTTGGAAATTGAATTTGGGTGTATTTTAAAAATTGTTTTTGAATTATTCTGTGTTTCGAATTCTGATAAAACCAAAACAAGTAATTACATTATAAACTCAGTAAAAAAAAAATTCAACAATATAGATATATATGTAAAGGAACTTTCCGAAAATAAGAATCACCATTTTTGTTTCAAACGAAAACTTTATTGCCAAATATATATATATATATATATCGTAATTTTAGGCGTACTAACCCTGGATTATGCCATAAAAAAGTGAAAATGCCCGAGGAGCGTATTATACGCTAATGCGTATGCAATGGAGAATATGTTACCTCAGGCTCCTTAGGTTTTAGCCGGATTGCTGAATCTATAAGACATCGCATAGTAAGAGTACTTCTATGACTGTACACTGCTGGAAATGAAAACAAAAACAATCAGGGAATGAAGTACACTGGTTTATTAGAGTTATCTAGGAAAACAAAATTCACAAATTTAAAGTAGAAATTCATAAATTTATAGAGGTACGTAGTTGACGTCTCACAAATATTGGTCCGAACATGAAGTAAAAATTAAAATTCAAATATCATTCAGGGCTGAGGGGGAGGACACCAAAAGTAGGAGACATTTTTTATTAGTCTTTAACGGAGACAAGTCAGCGGAGAAGTGACTAAATATTCTACGACTGGAAAGAATAGCTGCCAATCACAAAAATGGCGTGGTTAAAATTAAGTCAAAAAGAATGCCAAACTGTTTCTTTGTTCCCGTACATTTTAATATATATATATATTTTTTTTAAATAATCTAACCGTTAAACAAAGACAAGAGAATGTGGCAGAAAAAAAACTCCAACTGTCAATCAAGCAATGAACGCAGACGAGACAAGGTAATTACCTCCAGCACGACCACTTAGATGGCAGAAATGTCGTATTATCCATTTTTAGAAACACGTCCGTTTTTATATAAGAGCTGTTAAATGTTAATAGCTTTTCTGAATTAAAAAATAAAACAATGTAAATTACCAACAGAAATGCTTTTTTATTTTCTTTATACATAAATATGCTAGAATTAAGTTAATAATTACTTCGAAAATGAACGAATTGCAGTGGATAACGGTTTTATTCTTCTTGGGGTAAGACTATGAATTAAAATTACTTTTCTGGTTTCCATTATAAATATTGGTTTATTTAACAACGTCGAACACGTCGGTCTGCTTGCTGCTACTCTCTCTTCTTCGGCGTTTTGTGCATACGTCATTCCTGTTCCGTCGACTCTCCTTCTGTCGTTGACTGGTGTATAGTTTGTGGTTTCTTTTGTTTATTATTTGTTTAAGCTTGTGTACTATCTTCTTAAAAAAAAAAAAAAAAAAAGATAAAATATGCTTTTGGAACATTCCTCGTACATACAGTGTATCTGCAAAGCCATGGTGCACATTTCACTGGTCACAGGAAAGCAGTAAAAGAACACAGAAAGGTGAAATATTTTACCAAATAAAAAGAAATCTTTCCAAGTTCTCATAATATGATGTGCAAGAGTGTGAGCACTTAGGTGATGACTCAACACCCCGAAGTGCTAACCACGGATCAGGGCATGCTCAATCCATTCGAGATTTATTCAATACAGAGGAATTTTCGGTGTGTTCTGTGGCTTATTAAATTCGGATCCATGACAAAAGTGCAACTTGAATATCGTCGTGTGTACAACGAAGCGCCACCATATAGGAATAAAATTAATCGGTGGGATAAGTAGTTGAAGGATACTAGTACCCTTTAGATATGTGTAGGGCAACAAATGAAGACCACATCGAACTGCACTGAATAGATATAAAACTTAGAGAGTTTTCGTTTTATTTGATGAAGATTCTACATTTCTATTTTGTTCCGTTGATTTCCTATGATCGGTCACAGTTGCAAAATGACTTTACGTACTATACACACACACACATATATATATATATATAGGTATCTATCTATCTATATATATATATATAGTATTATGTGATTAATGATAAATAGAAAAAAAATGTAAGATTTAAGGTAATAATGCATAAGTGTGTACGTGTGTACGTCTATATATATATAATACATTTAAGATAAACAATAGACGTTTAATTGATACTACAATTTCAAAGATGTCATATTTTTGAATCATTCATTGAAAAATATATTCTAAATTCGTATTCATAAAATTTCATTTCTGAATATAATTAAGACTATTTTTTCAATTTTTGAAATGAAAATTATGCGATTTATCACTAAAAAACATTCTAAATGTCATAACTTTAATAAACTTAATTTTTATGTATAACCATCTAGATCTATCACAATATTTCTTTGAAAGTGTCTTTTTATGAATCCTTAAATATAAACCTATTTTTCTTCATCGATATGTATCTGTATAAGTATCAAATTTTCTTCTAATGTTACTAAACAATCGATAGTCTATTTGTGGCGCCATGTAACAAACAAAGCGTCTCGCTATAAAATATAAACAATAACAATAAAAAAACATTCAAGGACTGTTAGGATGTTGAAAATGCCTTCTTTTGTATAAATCTATAACTGAGGAACATATACAATGTTAAAAATTCTAAAGAAATCTTTCATTGATATGATTTGTGAGTTAATAGTAAAATAGATAGTACTTGTACGTTAAAATAGTTGATAATTTCTTTTTAAGTTGTTTAGGATCTTTAAAAAACTTGACGTTGATTTTGTATAACTGCTTTACTAAAATAAAATTTTTTGGATAATACATTTTGAATGTATTTTATTTTTATCGACAAAACACATAATTAAAAATTTTCATGTTTTAAATATAGTGAAAAATCTTTAAAAAAAAATTTATGAATAGTATTTATCACATATATATATTTTTTTTTTTTTTTTTTTTTTTTTTAACATGCTAACATCTTATTTAATAATGTATGATTCAAATTTCTATTGTTAATATTTTACTGAAATATTTTGATATTAAACCATGCTCACTCTAATTAAAACTAAGTTCTGTAAGTCCATGTCATGTCGCAACAGTATTTTTCTTTATACAAATTTTTACAAATGATTTAACTTTAAGCAAAATATTTCATTTATATTTCTCAATTGTTGACACATATTTAGATAGATTTCAGTGTGTGCATTTCAATATTTTACTTTAGGAAAATACAATATATTGCATTCATTTATTATAGTTAATTTTGTGAGCTATATATAAAACACTTTATATAAAATATTTAAATAAATAGTATTAGTTATTCACATTTTGTAAATAGTACTAAATTATTATTATTATTATTATTATTATTATTATTATTACAGAGAAAATATAATGTATGACGTACGCAACGCATTTACATTCGCTATGAAAAGAAAATGGATAACAAAAGAAAAGAAAATATTTTAAGTGTATAATTTATATATACACTTAAATATACACTTGTACGAGGGTAACTCTGAAATTTTTGAGATACGCCTAAGTAATTAATGCTAAACTTACCAAATTTTAGGTGTGTTCAAAGTAGTCTCCTCCAACATCAATGCACTTCTGTAGGCGAATTTTCGAAAGATTAAATGCCTCTAACCATTCATTTATTGGAATCGATGAAAAAAATGCAATTATAGCCTCATCAATCTCATCTTCGGAATGAAAACGACAACCACTCAAGTTATTTTTCAGATTAAAAAATAGCCAAAATCACTCGTAGCTAGATCAGGTGAATAGGGTGGATGTTCCATCACCTTGATGCGTTTGTGTGGAAGAAATTCAACTGTTAATCCTGCTGAATGAGGAGATGCATTATCATGGTGGAGACTGAGTCCTCTAACATTAACTTCTTTAAAAATTTCTGGAAGACATTTAGTAGTGTACCAATTAGCCGTGACTGTCTTCTGTACATACAGCTTGATAGCTTTGATGAATACTGTACTTCTAAAGAAAACGGCATACATTACTTTTTTCATGGTACGTTGTCTTTTCACCATTGTGGTTTGAGATCCTCTTCAAACTCCCACACTTTGCTTTCTTGGCGTGTTGGAACATCAAAAAATGGTATGTACGTTTCATCACCAGTTATTATTTTAGAAATAATGCGGTGGCTCCCATCATTAATTAATTTCATGGTTCCTTGGCAGATTCTGACACGCTCTTGTTTTATGATACATACTTTGTTAAATTATGGGGAACCCGACGGCAAACTAATTTTCCCATATGCAATTCTTCATGAATATTTTTATGTATCGCAGCGGATCCAATGTTAAGTTCCTTCTGTATCATATGGCAGGTTCAACGATTGTCGTCGATTAACATTTTACGAATGGCAGACACATTATACGGGATTACTACTGACAAGAGCCTTCCTGTGTGCTTTTCATCCTGGAGAAAAGGACAACCTCTGTGAAATTCTGTAAACCATCTGAATACAATTTCACGAGATGGACTTTCATTTCCAAAAATTAATTGTAAACGTTGAACGCATTCTTCTTGATTTAATCCCACTTTAAAGTCATAGAAAATCATAGCGCGATAATATTCTCCCGTCAACTCCATTTTCTTTTCAGTCTAAAATTTATTCTACACTAAACTACTTGCAAATAGCCAGTAAAAAAATTGTCTGCCAGACTAAAATAATTCATATTTTCAAATCTAATCGATATTTTTTCTACTGCTTATCATCTGCGCGTATCTCAAAAATTTCAGAGTAACCCTCCTATATACACTTCCATATATTTTAAGTGTAATCGAATTACAATGATAATTAAAATAACCTGGTGTGACACCCACACGAATTTCTCTTACCTGAAGTTTAATACTGTAAATACAGGTTGCAGATTAAAAGGTAAGATAACGAGTACTGTTATGTAGGTAAATCCAGTGGCGGATCGTGCCAACATTTTCATGTGGGGCCAGGTCCAATGCACAACATGTGAAATATATTCAGAATTCAAACGCAAAAAGAATAAGTTATTTAATGGGAAAAATTATCTTTTTTTTATTATTATTATTCGAGTTGCTCTATGTATATTATTATTATTATTATAATTCTTTTTGAATATTATAAAATTTTACACTGTTACAATATCAAAATTTTTAAACTGAAATTCTTCTACATGCATTTTTTTTAACTTTCGTGCATAATAACTCTAAATATTTTATGTATAAACAAAAACATTTTATATTTAATATATATGTTTCTTGTACGTTTGTTTTTAAAAGCACATCCAAAATGTAAGAAATTAAATTAAAATTAGAAATTTCATAAACATTAAATATGTATACACATTTTTAAAATGCCGAATTTTTTAATTAAAGTGTTTGTGATTTTATTTTTTATATTCTATCTTATTTAAAAACAATGATGTAGGACAAATGTATATAAAATTTAAAATCTTTAGGTGATTTTTGGAATGTATGTTATAATTAAAAATTAAGCCTATACAGAAAATTCATTTTAAAATTTTACCTTCAACAATAACAATACAAAATTTTATAATCGTCGCAATAAAAAATTAATGTCTGACATTTTATTTCTGTGCAGTTTTTTGCATAATGTTGAGTTAAAAATACACAAATAACGACACTTAAAACATTCATAGCAATATTAAAAAAAAAAAAAAAAAAAAAAAAAAGTGAGTACATATATCTATATAAAAAAGATTGATTTATCACTTAGTAATAATAATAATTTAGAAATCTATTTATTTTTTAAATAATCAATATTAATTTATGTAAATGCGATTATTATTTCTAAAAATACTTTAATCAAATATTATTTGACTTAAAAAATAATAATCATAAAAAATATTACACTAAATCGCATAATTTGTTTTAATACACACACACATATATTTATATAATAAAAATATATATATAAAGTTAGGCAGCCAAAACTGTTCAATTATTTAAGTCTAATTGTTATTTATACAAAAATAAATATTCTGCTCACCGTTTTTTTTTCGAGCAAATCTTTCAATTACTTTCTCATTAAATTCTAGAATTATGAAAATAAAGTCTTTATGGATTGCAAGAACCGCAAGAGTATTTAAACTTTCCTGCCCCATCGAATTTCTCAAAAATGTTTTAATACTTTTGTCAATAAATTTTCAACAGTACTCATTTCTTTTACTGTTAATTTTTAAACAATCATAGATTTATTTGGGAAAAAAACATAAAAAAATGTCTCATCTTTTTCATTATCAGTAGAAAAATAAAATAAATAAAAAGTACTGTGGAAGTCGCCAAATTCTTTCACGATCCGTATGGTTAATATATTTTTAAAGAGACTTAGTTATTTTTTAATTAAACTACGTTCCAGGGGCAATTCGCGAAGTGCCCCTAACACATTAAAAGTATGGGAATATTAACATTAATCAAGCTCTACTTCGCCAAATGTGTTAACCCGTTGCTCCATGCGCAAATAAATAAATACTATACCAATTAATGCGCAAGATCGGGCACAAATCTAGAGTGCCCAATCGGCTGAACTCCGAATGGGTAGTAGCTGTAATTTGGCAAAAGAAAAGCGGACAAAGGTACAAACAAACTTTATGTTCGAGAAGAATAAGAGGAAATTTGATGCACATTTTTAATTTGATAGATATATTTTTGCAAGCGTTAGAATTTAAAAAAAAAAGAAAGAAAGAAATACTTGATTTTTAATTAAGAGAAAAATTCAAGCGGGGTCAGGATCAGGTGCCCTCAATGGCGGACCTCCACTGGGTAAATCTATGTTAAAACAATTCAAATTAGGCTTCGGAATTGCTTTTTTTCACAAATAATTCTATATGAGGAGGAAGGGGGGGGGGAGCTTCAGCCCCCTCAGCCTCCCGTTTCATTATTGTACCTATATTTATATATAATTTAAATCTGATATTGAATTCAAAAATTCATCTAAAATTATTCATACAACTTTCCCACGCAACATTCTTTGAAACTTATCAATCTTGATCCGACATTTCTAATTACAAACGTATTAACTTAAAAATACATTATTTGAATCCCCAGAAATTATGTGTTTTTTATTTATTTTAAGACACACTGAGAAAGATCAAATGTTGAAAACTTGACTTTGGTATTCAGAAAACCTCAAAACGTATAAAAATGCAAGAAACCAAGTGACGAATATTTAGCTTAAAAATATACGTTATTTGCCATATGGCTATCAGGAATAAATTCAATTCCGGATCAGCTTTCCTGGACATGGTGAAATATTATAGTAAAGCACTTCCAATAACAAATAAAAAAGAATGCTATGGCTTAAATATTGGCAGCCCTGTATATCTTCTGAAAGTTATGTGCACATAACATGGTGCAAGTAAATATAATCTTTAATAACACACGGTAAAACCTGAAATACACTTCCACCAATTTTCAAGTATTGTCACCTTATAACCTAGTTCTTTTGTGCAGCCTTGTAAACAAACTGTGTATGATTTTTATACCATATTCTGTATGAAAAATGTTTTTACGCATATAAAATATATCTATTCGTTTCATTTTGTTTAGTGCAGTTTATAGATGTTAAACTCTACTTACCTGCAATTTCCGCCAAACATGTAATGTATTGGAATTATCTTGGATGTCGATGTACATGAACCATTTGCTTGATCTCAACAAAAAGTTTAGTGTAGCATCCCTATATGGTGCACATTTAAAATACCAAGTTTAAAATTTCTGCTACTATTTGTTCTTGGTATATGCTGATAAGAGACACACACACAGACCAATCGCTACAAACATGATTTTTTGATTCAGAGAACCTCTAAATGAATAAATATAGCAAAAACTCAATTTCGAAAATTTGACCCCAAAACAATATTTTATCCACCATATATATGGTTAAAAGGAAGTAAAAATAAAAGAAAAAAATAAATAAAAAACTAGAACTAAAAAAAAAAAAAAGAAAATCGGGTGTGTCACGCACACGACTTTCTCTTACCCTGAAATTTAATACTATAAATACAGGTTGGGGATTAAGAGGTAAAATAACGAGTACTGTTACATAAACCTATGTTAAACAATTCAAATTAGGCTTCGGAAGAGATTTATATGATAATTAGTTCTGTGAGAGGGGGAGCCAACCCCACACCCAAAACCTCCCGTTTCATTAATTCACCTACATTCATATAGAATTTAATTCTGTTATTAAAATTAAAAGTTTACTTAAACTTTTCCAGCAAATATCAAACTTTTCCAGCAAAATCTTATATTAACTTCAAAATACAACATTTGGATCTTCTGAAATTATTCGTTTTTAAGTTACTCTTAGAAACACAGACAGAGATCAAACATTAAAAAAACTTGACTACGATAATCAGGAAGCCTCAAAACGTGTAAATATACAAATATACAAAAAACCAAGCGATGAATATTTACCTTAAAACGTACATTATTTGCCATATCTCTAAGAGGAATTAATTTCAATTCCCGAAGAGCTTTCCTGGAAATGGTAAAATGTTAAATTAAAGCACATCCACTAACAACAAATAACTAGTGTGTTGTGGCCACCACATGACTTTCTTCTACATTTTCCTATACAAATTCACTCAGTAAATATAATTTATTAAAATTATTATTTAAAAAAATATTTTCCATGATAATGTAAACGATTTCCATATTATAGAAGTAGTATAACACTCAAAATTTTAAAAAGAATCTAATTTATTCTCAATATTACATTTTTTTTTTTTTTTTTTGTTAAAAATGAAAGAAATCGATGACTTCATTTTAAATTATCGCAGATCAATGGTTCAACCATTCGTTTTAAAGGTATTGGCGAGGTCTTTTGAAAGATATCCATCATGAAAATATACTCTCCTCGAGGGGGGACTTCCCCCCCAGGGGGAGAGGCGAGGCTCCTACATACACAAAATTTTTTTCTCAGTTCACTGTCACTATTGCAAAAATATATATATTCGTTTCATTTGGTTTAGTGCAGTCTATAGATGTTAATAGCTTTTCACCTTCTGTCCCGGTGGCAGTCTACACGGATGGCTCTAAGACCGAGGCTGGTGTTGCCTCAGCTTTCTGTTTTCTTGAAGGCGACAGCGAAGTCTATCGGTGGGTGGGTAGGCTCGAGGACTACAACTCAGTATTCCAAGCAGAACTCTACGCAATTAAAAAAGCCCTAGACTGGGCGGTAGTAAATCATAATCAACAACAACAACTAAGTGTTTATAGTGATAGTCTTTCGAGCCTGCTCGCCATTGCTCGCCACCGGAACAGACACCCGCAAGTCCTGGAAATAAAAGAAACTCTAATGAACCCTAACCTTAACTGTACCCTGTCACACGTTTCTTCCCACAGGGGAGTAGTCGGTAATGAACTTGCCGATTCCCTGGCCAAAGAAGCCACAGAATTCCCAGTAAAAGAACCATCTCCTCCTGCCCCTCCCTCCTACGTAAAACTAAAACTGAAACAAATCTTCACTTTAAAATGGCAAGACCTGTGGCGAAATTCCGAGAAGTGTAGATATACCTTCTCCCTAATCCCACAGGTTTCAATAAATTCATGGACTCTAACTCCTCCCATAACGGCTTTCTTAACAGGCCATGGCCCCTTTGAATCCTACCTCTTCAAGTTTCATCACCGACGCTCTCCCCTGTGTCCCTGCGGGGAGGAGGGAACTCCCGAACATTATTATTTCTCTTGCCCCCTAACTCAACAGTTCCATTTCAGAAATCCCTCTCCAAGACCAAATAATTGGCTTGAAAATATCTTAACCAGAAAACTGTTAATTAAAAAACTAAACAATATTTACTCCCTCTTAATGGACATAACCAATTTGACTGATTAATAACTATTCCCACTGGCAGCTAATCTTCTTCCCAAATGAAGCTACTTATCCTCCCACCCTTTTTTCAATATACCCGTCACCAAAACAAAAATCTGTTTGCAAGGAAGCCTCTTACTCAAAACCTCTCTTAAAAACTAAGTAAACTCTATAGTTTAAATCAGCAACAATCCTAACTCTCTCATTCTCTCCTCTGTTACCCAAATTACCCTACAAAATCAGTTGTCCGCACAGTTGTTCTGCAATACTGTCATCCTTGTTGTCATCCAATTGTACCACCTGGACTATTCTAGTGCACAGTTCTTCTGCAATACTGTCATCCATGTTGTCAATCAATTGTACCACCTGGACTATTCTAGTCAAACTTGAACTCTCTAGTACACATCAAGAGCTGTGACAACTCATCTAGTGCCGTCTGTCGCGAGAGGCCTTAAGGGCCTGCCACAATCCATCTAAAATGACAATAACCCAATGTCGCGAGGTGGCTTTCAGCCAGGCGATGACCATGTAATCTTTCTAAGTTGTTTTCCATCGCCAATTGTCGCGGTAAGGCTTCATGCCTGGCGATGCCTATGTAAAACCTTCTTGCTTTTTAAATAAACGTCAGGCAGGTCTGTAGGGGGTTCTTCTCGGGACAGCCCACGTGAACTTCGGTTCTAGAAGCGCTCAACACCGCTCTTCGAGCGGTGAGCGGGGGCTGCTCCCTGTTCAGTCTATAGATGTTAAACTCTATTTACCTGCAATTTCCCCCATAGACTTAATGTATATGCTTTTTAATGTCCCGGTACACGAACCATTTGCTTCATATCAACGAAAAGCTTAATGTAGCATCCCTATATGATACACCTTTAGAATACCGAGTTTCGAATTGCTGCTATTATTTGTTCTTCAGATATGCTGATAACACACACACAAAAAGACAGGCACACAGACAGATCTTTCGCTATTTTCGTATTCAGGGGACCTCAGAATATGAAAATGGGCCAAAACTCCCTTTCGAAAATTTGACCCTAAAATAATACTTTCTCTATCGTAAGGGTAAGAGAAAGTTAAAAAAAAAAAAAAAAAAAAGGCATACTACGAAATATAGTTACGAAAAAAAAAACTTTATAAATGTTAATTTTGAAAATAATTATTATGCAATGCGCAAACATTATTTCCATTTATAAAATAATTGTAATAGGAAAGTTTAATTATAAATCGTTAGTCTCTAAGTCTTCATTTGTTTAGAAAATGTATTTTACCTCACTCAAAGTATGTGTAGTTTTCTTCGCTAATCAGAATTTCCGTTTACTTACTTCATTGTTTCTAGTTTCAGGCTAAGAACACGTTGATGAGGTAATTTTTCATTCCATATTTTCTGGCATGATATCTTTCTTGAGTAATTTATTAAATAAAATATTTAAAGCGCTTTTACCATTGTTGCTAAACTATGTAATCTACTGAAAGAGGAAGTTCTCCAAACTCTATTTCTGTTTTATACAGGCATTTATCAACACCATCCATTAGGATATTTTTTCTTTGCTGAAATTCTTAAACAATATTTAATTCATTCTGTAATCTTTTTAATGGGTTTGCATTTTTCATTTCACACAAAGAAATTCAGCAGAGACTAAATTTTTTGAAATAAAATCTCTTACTGAATCAAAAATTCACAGCTTTACAGATATTTAAGATATAGTTTTATAAAAGTGTTTTAGATCTTCTGTGTTTTTGTGCATGACTAAATGGTTTAGATATGAAAGTTTTAAACATTAAAAAAATATTTATGACCTAGTAAGAAATGTAACTACACTAATATAACGTTTAAAAAATATTCCATTACAAAATATAAGTTATTGTAATTAGAAATTACATAAGAGGGCAAATATTATCACATTATTAAGCTAAAGTATTCGGTATTTGAAAAGCTATTTTTACTAACTGTATATGATAATGCACAATTCAATCGCTTATTTGAGTGATATAATTTTAAAAAGAAAAACTTTATTTTCTTTTAAAAATACTGAGTATATTTATTTTGATTGAATAGAGCTAATTTTATTCTATAAAACTGCAAACTTGTGCATAATATATATATATATATATATATATATATATATATTATAAAAAAGGATATACATTTGACATTAGAAGTTTTAAAGCAAATGTTTTTTCACGCACATTTTTTTTTTTTTTTTTTTTACATTTTTACTTTCTCTTACCCAAAAGGTAGAGAAAATATTATTTTTGGGCCAAACTTTCGAAATTCAGTTTTTTTTATATTTGCACGTTTTGAGGTTCCCTGAATCCAAAAATCATGTTTTTAGCGGTTGCTCTGTGTGTGTGCCTGTTTGTGTGTCTGTCTGTTATCAGCATATCTAAAAAACAAATTATACCAGAAAGTTCAAACTTGGTATTTGAAATGTGTTTTATATAGGGATGCTACACTAAACTTTTCGTTGAGATCAAGCAAATGGTTCGTGTACAGCGACATCCAAGAGAATTCCAATACATTACATCTGTGGCGGAAATTGCAGTGAAGTAGAGTTTAACATCTATAGACTGCACTAAACAAAATGAAACGAATATATATATTTTATATGCGTAAAAACATTTTTCATTTAGAATATGGTATAAAAATCATACACAGTTCGTTTACAAGGCTACACAAAAGAACTAGGTTATAAGGTGACAATACTTGAAAATTGATGTGAGATGTATGATACTTTATGTTGTGGCATGTGTTATTATTATAGGATTATATTTATGTGAACCATGTGATGTGTACATAACTTTCAGAAGATATACAGGGCTGCCAATATTAAAGCCATAGCATTCTTTTTCATTACTTTCTCTTACCCGTAATGTAAAGAAAGTATTGTTTTGGGGGCAAATTTTCGAAAGTGAGTTTATGCTACATTTACACGTTTTGAGGCCCCTGAATCCGAAAATCATATTTTTAGTAGATGGTCAGTGTGTGTGTGTGTGTCTGTGTGTGTGTGCCTGTCTGTCTGTTTATCCGACTGTTATGAGCACATCTCAAGGACAAATTGCAGCAGTAAGTTCAAACTTGGTATTCTAAATGTGTATCATATAGGGATGTTATACTAAGGTTTTCGTAGAGATGAAGAAAATGGTTCGTGAACAGGAACACTCAAGAGTATCCAAATACATTACGTCTATGGGGAAATTATACGTAAATAGAGTTTAATATATATAGACTGAACTAAACCAAATGAATATATATATATATATATATATATATATATATATATATATTATATGCGTAAAAACAAGTCTCATGCAGAATATTGAATGGAAATCATTCACTGTTCATTTGCAGGGTTACAAATCACCAATCTGTATTCATAGTTTAAATTTCAGGGTAAAATAAAGTCGTGTGAGTGACACACCAGATTAGTTGTTATTGGATGTGCTTTACTACGTTATTTTACCACTTCCAGGAAAGCTGCTCATGAATTTAAATTAATTCCTCATGGCCATATGGTTAATATTGTATTCTTTCAAGCTAAATATTCATTGCATGCTCTTTTGTATATTTACTTGTTTTGAGGTTTTCTGAATACCGAAATAATGTTTTAATGTTTGATCTTTGTTTGTGTCTGTTAGAGTAAACTAAAACAAATAATTCAGGCTACCCAAATGATGCATTTTGAACTTAATACGTTTATTACTAGAAATGTTTGTTCAAGATTTATAAGTTTCAAGAAATGATGCGTGTGAAAAAGTTGTTCCGAAGCCTAATTTCAATTGTTTTAACATAGGTTTATATAACAGTGCTCGTTATCTTAACTCTTAATCTCCAATCTGTACTTATAGTATTAAATTTCAGGGTAAGAGAAAGTCGTGTCAGTGACACACCAGATTATTTTTGTTATAGACCAATCGATTATACTGACTTTTATTTTTTTATATAGCTATGTATGTATTTAAACAGAAAATATATAAGATTACACTGATCTTATCTCTTTACAAATTTTGTTACCTATTTGAATTTTAACTCTTTGTTTTACATTTTAGTGTACTGTGTAAAAAGCCAAAATTCTTATTTGTTAGATGTTTCCAGCTCATTCAATATTTATGAAAATCATGAATAAAGATTTAAAAAAAAAATATTGAAATTAAATGTTTATATATATATATATATAATAAAAAAATTTCTTCAAATAAAAAAAATTCCGAATATTTTGTTGCGTATAAATATTGAACAAATGTCTAAATATCCTTATATTAAAAAACCAGTTATTCAGAGCAAGGTATATATATTTAAAGTAATAGTAATTTGTTAAAGTTTATCTTATTAATATATATTCCTCTTTTAAACATCTGTATTCAAATCTACCGCAAAAAATTTAATGTCTAATGTAAAGCCTAGATATAAATAAATAGGTGAACAAATTATTAGATTTTTTTTTTTTTTTTGGTCTAAAAAAAATACTAGACGAAATAGCCTCAAACTTCAAAGAACATTTTAAAAATCATATTTACCATTATCGATTTAAACCAGAGTGCAATTAGGGACCAACCACAAATTGAAGAAGAGCGAAAATAATTTCAATCACCCTGCACCACAAAAAGCTACAAATGGTTTGTAACTTTAATACATTGTTGCACAGACTGTATAGAATATTTGTATGTTTTGGTGCGGGAATTGCATAATTATCTAGGCAGATATAATTTATTTTTCAAAAATTACTATTTATTTTTACAAGTTTTTTGCTTATAACTAGAAAACATTTCCATAGAATTTTACAAAACTTGCTAACAAATTCACATACCATTAGAGAAACATTATTCTGAAACATAAAATTCACGCGTGTAATATTCGTTGAGATATGATCATTTTCAGTAAATATCATTTTACTGAAAATACGCGAAGCATAAAAAAAAAAAGTTTTATTTGCATAAGTTGAAAACTAGATATATTTGACAACTTTTGTCAAAAGTTCATTTGAATAGAGTAAAAGTTAAGCAAATTAAAAAAAAAAAAAGCTAGATTTTAGGTGTTTTCCAGAATTGAAATTCCTTAAGCGATTTTACACATGCTGTGTATTTAATTTCAAACTCTAATTACTACAATCACGTTGCAAAAGTCTTTTTTCATGAAAAACCCCTTATGAACTCACAATCTTAGTAAATAAATAAAAAATATGTTAAAATTACAAGACTATAAGGGCTTTTTTCACATGAAGTAACTTTTGCAATGTAGTTGAAATAATTGGATCTTCAAATTAAATAAGCAGCATGTGGAAGACTCCTTATGAAATTTCAACTCTGGAAAATACCTAAAATCTAGCTTATTCTTTTATCGACAATTTGCTTAATTTTTACTCGATTCAAATGAGTTCAAATTTTGCTCAAAGTATTTAGCTTTCAACGTGCAATAAAGAATTTTCTATCTTTCGCGCATGCGCAGTAAAATAATATTTACAAAAATGCTCATACCTCAATGAATATTGCATGTGTGAATTTTATTTTTCAGAATAATGTTTCTCTTTTGTTTTGTCATTTTATTTTAGCAAGTTTTGTAAAATTTTAGGGAAATCTTTCCTAGTTATAAGCAAAAAACTTATAAAAAAAATTAGTAATTTTTGAATAAGAAAATTATATTTGCCTAAATAATTACGCAATTCTCGCACCGAAACATACAAATATTGCACATGGTATGTACAACAATGTGTTAAAATTACAAATCATTTTCAGCCTTTCATGATCAAAGTATCTTTTCTCTTCTTGAAATTGTGATTGATCCCCTGATAGCACTCTGGGCTAAATCAACAGTGGGAAAATATGAGGTTTTTTTTTATGTTCTTTGCATGCGTGAATTTTCCGGCCATTTCGTCTAACAATTTTTTAGATAATCAAAAAAATGTCAAAATGTCAAAATAATTTCTAAAAATTTGATCACCCACTGTAATTATGATTATCATTCCATTAAAATATTAGTTATTCATACATGTGAAATTACATATTCAGTTCTATTACGAATTCAATTTGTAAATGTTACTATATATTAAGATAATTCTTACTGGATGCAAATGTAATGCTATAAACTGAATCCTCACAATTAGGGTTTAGAGGTCATGCATATTTATTAATGTATTTCAATTAATGTATCACACACGTTATAAACTACGACTGAAGTGCAACCATGTGAAAAGGAAATTTTAGTATCATTTGTAAAGAAAAACAATTGAAAATAAAATGTTTATTTGATAATTTTTGTGGTAGCATTCATATAAACTTCAATAGTTATTATTATTAGTTAGACTTTTAAATTACCTATTAAATGGATGTGTATGTAATATAATTCCTATAAAAATAAAATGTATCGTTTAAAATTTTATTTTAAAAAGATAAAAATCATAATATCAACTGTTTAAAAAATGAAAATTTTAATCGAATTCCGTCGTGAAAATATTTTGCTAGATTACAAAAATATTATGTATGAATAGTATAACTCTTTACAAAATAAACTATTCTTTATTTTAACTATTGATAAATAAAAAAAAAAAAAAAAAAAAAAAAAAAAAACTGTATTAATTTTGACTGAAAATTAAGCATGTCAACAATGCTCACATATATTTGCTACCTTAGATTTTGATGTCGTAACTTCAACTTAAAATCTAGTTGGCATGCGTGGACTCTGTTCAGTTACCATCATATGTATGTTCTTATACATTCCATGTACAAGATATATTTGGAGAAATGAATTATACCAATCACTCCACAAGTTCACAGACATCACAATCTTGATCCTCCACGGAAGGGATGGCTCTCCCGCTTCGGTGGCCCCCAGAAGTATAATTCAACTTGAGTGAGAAAAGAAGAAAACGAAAAAGAGTAAAATAATCTGGTGTGTCACCCACACGACTTTCTCTTTTCTGAAATTTAATACTATAAATACAGGTTGCAGATTAAAAGGTAAGATAACGAGTACTGTTATGTAAACCTGCGTTAAACAATTCAGATTAGGCTTCTGAAGAGTTTTATATGATAATTAGTTCTGTGTGAGGGGGGCTACCGCCCCCCTCAACCCCCCGTTTCATTAATGCACCTACATTTATATAGAATTTAATTCGGTTATTAAAAAATAATTCTGATTTTAAAAAATAATTTATTAATATTATAATTTAAAAAAAAAATATTTTTTTTATGATAATGCAGACGATTTCCATATTAGAGAAGTAGTATAACACCAAATATCTAAAAAAAAGCCCATTTTATTCTCAATATTAAAAAAAAAAAAAATGCGATTTTTTTTTCCAAGTTTTTTTTTTTTTTCGTTAAAAGTAAAAAAAATCGATAACTTTGTTTTAAATTATCGCATATCGATGGTTCAACCATTCGTTTTAAAGGTATTGGCGAGCTCTTTTGAAAGATACCCATCATGAAAATTTAGGGGGGGAGGCGAGGCTCCTACATACACAAAATTTTTTCCCCAGTTAACTATCTCTATTACAAAATATATATATTCGTTTCATTTGGTTTAGTGCAGTCTATAGACGTTAAACTCTACTTACCTGCAATTTCCCCCATAGACGTAATGTATTAGAATTTTCTTGATTGTCCCTGTACACGAACCATTTGCTTGATCTTAACGAAAAGCTTACTGTAGCATCCCTATATGATACACATTTAGAATGCCAAGTTTTAACTTTCTGCGATAATTTATTTTTGAGATATGCTGATAACAGACACACACACACACAGACACACACACAGACACACACACACACAGACACACACACAGACACACACACACACGCAGACACACACACAGACATACACAGAGACCATTTGCTAAAAACATGATTTTCGTATTCAGGGGACCTCAAAACGTGTAAATATAACAAAATCTCGCATTCGAAACTTTGACCCAAAAACAATACTTTCTCTACCTTATGGGTAAGAGAAAATAAAAAGAAAATGATTAAATGATAAGAAGACAATGAAATTTAATACTTAATAAAAATAAAAATAAAAATAAAAATAACGGGTTCAATCAATGAGTACTTTAAGCTGGAGTACTGAAACATTTAGGACACACTGAAACATCAATGTTTCATAAATTTAACTAATCGTAACAATAGGTTCATATTATCACATTGTATCATTTAATTAAATTTTTATTTATTTTCACTTTCATGTATTAATTATTAATTTATACTAAATTAATATATATATATATTGGAAGAAATGATATGACAACACTTGGAGAGTATAAACGATTTAAAAGAGAAAATTACTGTAGTTTTTTTTTTTTTTTTTTTTTTTTTTTTTTTTTTAATTGAAGGTATACAACTCTACAATACTTCTTCAGAGACCTATACTGTATGCTGTAATCTAAATATTATAAAAACCTTAAAGCATACTGTGCATTAAGAATGATGATGGAAAATCAATGCAAGAAAAGGAAATTCAATATTAAGAAGTTGATTTAAAAGAACAATAATACAGGCAAGCTGCACATGTAGCAGCAAGACAAGTCATGTATTAGTATGCTGAGAAAAAAAATATGTAATAGCCAAATAAGGCCAAATAAATTATTTTAAATTATACGAACATGCAGAAAAAAATGGTATAAAATAATCCAAAAGAATTGTGCAACAGCATCAGAATAATTGAGAATGAAAATATTATGAATACCCTTTCATACATAGAGAAAAAAATATTGGAATGCGTGATCAATTTGAAAGAGGACATTAACGTAAAATAAATAAATAAAATAATAAAAAATAACTGAAGGCATACATCAGTACAATACTTCATCATAGCCCTAGATTGTATGTTCTAAATTAAATGTAATAAAAACGTTAAAGCATAATAATGTGCAGTAAGAATGATAATGGAAAGCCAATGCAAAAAAAAAAAAAAAAAAAAAAAAGAAACTCAAGAAAAATAAGTTTATTTAAAAGGACAATAATACAGGCAAGCTGCACACGTAGCAGCAAGACAAGTCATGTAATATTATGCTGAGAAAAAAAAAAGTAATGGCGAAACGAGGGCATAATTTTTATCTGCATATTTGCATAATATAATATCTTTTATATTCTGTTACTTGTCTATTACTTTTTTTTTCTCAGCGTACTAGGAATATATACCGTATTTTCCGGCGTATAACTCGCAGGTTTGTTATACCTGTTATACATCGGAAATTTAAATTTACAGAAAATTCTACTTTTAACAAGCTCTTCTTCCTTACAAGCATACATTTATTTGTAAATTAAATTTTCTGGTGTATAACTCATATATGTGACCTGCGCGTTATACTCCGGAAAATACGGTATATGTATATTCCTAGTTTTTCTTTATATTCGTTGTGCATTTTAAATGACTCAACAGTAAGAAAAAATTAATTTTTTGGTTAAGTATTTTAAATTAATATCGATACATTAATTTGCGTTCATAATTAAAATATTGAATCTTTAATATTAATTCCTTTAAATTTTACTTTTATTAAATTACTTATATTCTACATTCGACTTTATCTTGTACTTCTCAATTTGATTCTTAATATACATTTTTAATGTTTGCTTGTAACTATCATATATTTGAGCTTAATAAAGTATTTTTTTATCTCTTTATTTCCATTTATATGTAAACTTTTAAGTTTAATAATTCATTTTTTATTGTCAAATGCATTCTTTTTGCTTTTATTTGATAAAATCGTCGGATACGAATTGTTAGTTTTTTAAAAAAGATTTTCACTATTATTTGAAACAATCTTTTTTTTTTTTTTTTTTTTTTTTTTTTTTTTCACCGTAAGAAATTTTAGTAATCTTGATGACATTATATCAGTTTTGCATGAACTAAAACTCATTGTATACCGTAGTGTGTACCAGAAGACATTTATAAAAAAGTATATAAAACAAAACTGAATGAATAACATACTGGGCAGAATGCAGCCGTTATTTATTCTTAAGAAAAAGAAGAAATCATAAAAGGTATTCATAAAAAAAGCCATAAAAAGATTCATAAAAAGTATATGACTGATTCACAACTTATTCACAACTTGCACTTAAGGACCACACAGATTGAACCTAAAACAGGAGGATCCAATAAAGGAAAGAAATCCAATAAGGAATTATAAAATGAGACCTCCTACAGAAATGATAATGAGAGGGCCCCAAGAAGAAAAAAAAAATTCTCTCTCTCAGATGGTCTTTGATTTCTCTCTGGGATGTTTTTTGATTTCTCCCTCGCAAGATGATCCTTGCCTATTATTCCTAATGGATGCAAAAAGACAGTTTTGCTGATCTTAAAGCTATGAGTATTATTTTTTTTGCAGAGGGCCTAGCCTTGGCCTTAAGAGAATTAATAACTAAGTTAAACCTAAGTATTAAAGTTTCAAATGTATAGTGATTGTGCTACAATGTGCTTAAAATGGGATTACAGGGTCGCTGAAAAAATTCATGTTCTTTTTATTAAAAATTTATTATTTTGGTCGTTGAAAAAATTTATGTTCAAATCAGTGCACAAACAATTATGCAAAACGTGACCACTTTTTTTTTTTTTTTTTTTTTTTTGCAGAGCAGGGAAATGCAATTGCGTTCTCGGAATCAGAATTGAATTGCAACACAGCTGCACCAATTGTTTGTTGATATGCATCCAAAGTGAATCAACAGAGTTTTACTTAAAATATTTCTCTAAGTTTGGTACACTGTAGATGCTAAGCCGTTCCTGAAATGAGAAGAAATCATGTGAACTATTCTAAATGCTTTTTTGTTTATTTTAATATATTTTTTAAATTAGACCTATAAAATTCGTTTAAGCATGAACATAGTTTAATTTTTCCTAATACTATTAATGATCTTGCTGTATCAGCTCATACAGATATCTCAGGTAGTAAAATTAACATTTCTCAAAAATTTTAAATACACATTTAGTTGAAGTGCTATTTAAGTAATTTTTGCATTAGGTCTTTCGTATTTTTGCATAATTATTTCAACATATATCATACGATTTTCAAATGTAGTTTTATACTGTTAAAAATGGTTTCTCAAAAATGAGCAAAATTGTCTCAAAATTGTCTCAAAATAATTCAGTGATCATGACCAATAGGAAATATTCATTTGTAAATCCTTTTGAAATAAGCAATTTTAAAACAATCTGACAATATTTGAGAAAATTTGAGTGTGGACCAGCAGATTGACATCAGAAGAGGTAAACAATGTTAAAAACTAGAGTTGATTTTTGTAACTGAGTGTAAAAGGTAAATATAAATATATATTTCATGTTAAAGTGTATCTCCAAATAAATATTTTTAAATGTTGTATACCAATCTTAAATCTGACTTTAACTGTTTGATACAGTCAGCAGTAAAATTATCGAAGCACACATCCTCAATTTTCATGTATATATTGAGTTTGGTCGTTAATTTTTATCATCAACTTACTTTTTTATAAGTAGTATAAGACTACGATCATGACTCGATAAATATTCACATAACAAAACAGTATTAGGTGCCCATCTTTTAAGTAGGAATTATTGCTAGTGTTTCTATAATTTTGCTGCCGACTGTATATCAGTTTATTAATGAATGATAGATATAAACGGTATTCTTCTTAAAAGTGTTTGTCTAAGGTTTTTTTGTGATAATACTCTTAATAATTTTGGTTAATTAAATGTAAATATGACATGAAACAACGCAGTGTACATATATTTTTATATCAATATATCATTTATACATAGCAAAAATGACAAACACGGTTTAAAAAAAAAAAAAAAAGAAAAAAAAAAAAAAAAAAAGAATGAACATTCGGATTTCTTTTCTCCAAATTCTTATGTACTTACTTTCATTCACTACGGTATGTTTGTGAATCTCAAGCTAATAAAAAATGCGCCTCCATTTTAAGGTAAATATAAGCTGTTTCATTTGTATGTCCGTGGCTCAGGTGTTTAGAGCTCCATGTTAGTAACGCGGTGGTCGAGCGTTCGATACCCCGAAGTGTTCATTTTTGCATATAATTAGTAAAAAAGATGTCAATTGATAAAAGGAAATTTTTCGTTGACTACACAGTATCCTAAGAAAATTTTAAGAGTTGCCTTTTTTTTATGTTCGAATGCTGACATTTAAGGCAAAAATTTAGTAATCAAACATAAAAATGTTTTATAAAACTTAACTCATCGATAAATTCACATACATAGTACACAGACATATTTAAAATATTTTTTAAAATTCAAAATAAAAAAAAAAAAAAAAATTGTAGGGAGCAACATTGTATGCATATTTTTATAATTCTAAAAAAATTATGTAGTTATTTACAAAAAAAAAAAAAAAAAATGTTTTTATGCATATTTACGTTTGTAATGTTCAATAGATGGCACACAACCAGAGCAATTTAAGCAGGCGTGTATCGAATCTTCGACTGCCTTACCGCCTAGACTTCCGTGGTTTATAAATGAGTACAAATTCTTTTCCGCTGAAATTTATCATTTCACTTTAATAAAAAAAAATTGCAAAATCATAACTTCGAAAAGATTTATGTGATATGATACATTAAAAATTTGGGTTTTAAAAGATTTTTTCTTGTTTTTTTCAAATAGATTATTTTATTTTTAAAACACTATACTGCCGTTCCTTTATTTATTGCACCTTAATTAAGAAAATGTACAAATAATTGAAAATGTCTCTGCAAAGATTTTTCAAACTGACGTTTCAAATACATTGTATATCTCTTTTACACAAAACATTAAAATATATATATATATATATATATATATATATATATATATATATATATATATATAATTCCGATTAGAATTTAAAGCATTTGTTTTTGTATACTGCATATTTTTCTGCAATCGGAAATAAAGAACTATTTACGAGATCATACGTAATTTCTCTTTGAAAAATTAATTTAATTCAGTGACAGCTGTTTGGAAGAGTTATGTTGTGCTGGTAAAATTCAGTAAATTACTTTATTTTAAAAAGTCATTAAGGTTTACTTTTTGACAGTTTATTTATTCTCTTCTGTTTTTTTTAAAAGACTCATAATTTGAGACATAAACCACTATTATAATTAGTATATATATATATATATATATATATATATACGTGTATGTGTGTGTGTGTTCTGGACAAAAATATTAATTTTATTATTATGATTTAACAAATTTTCTATTTGACACAAAATAGTATTCGGAACGATACATAATATAAACGCATAAGGTATATAATACGTAAGAAATGAATACAAAAAACATTAAAGGAAAAACTATACATTGGTACTTTGTGTAATAAATTGTATATAACAAAACACACCAGATTCGGAAAAAAACATTCCTTTAATAAATTTGATATATAATTTTAAAAATGTGATATGTTAATTAAATATTTACAGATATATGTTTCTATATTACTATATTTTTTTGTATTATTATATATGTTTGTATTACTATATTGATTGATTTTATGATTTTTTAATTAAAAATTATTTAGTTTTTGTCATTAATTTGGTAACTTTCCTTTACGTAAGGTGAATTTACGTTCCATTCTAGAGAATGTTTTGCGCCTAAATGCAGATGTTTGCTTTCGTAATTTAAAATCCCATTTCAAATTATTAGTTAAAGTAGAATTCACGGAAATATAATAGAAGTAAGATGTGTAAAAAAAGATATAGGGTAACTCGGGGGATGACGCGAGTTTCCGCCTAGCACATTTATATGTCAACAGACGGTAATACTGAGAAGCATGTGTGAAAAGTCTCGTCCCATTGAGTACGTGGATTACGAACTCGTCTTAATTTATTGCTTTAATAACCGTTATTATGGATTTCGTGAGCATTTAGACTTGTGAGTAAAGCACTTATAGCATTCAGTTGCTCATATTTAAAGTTCATAAACGGATGTTTTATTTTAAATGAGACGTTTTCAATAGAATTGAGTTTCTTATTCTATTAGACACGTGTGGCAAGCAGAAGCGGCTTTAGCCTTGCAGCAATATGAAAAGAAACGTGTGTGGCATCTTTAACTCATACCTAAGGGAAGACACAACATGTTTCAGTAATAAATTAAACGACCTTTAAGTTTTATGTTTTATTTTATATACTGCATATTTTAGTGTAAAATATAAATTAACAGTTATAATTATGATATTACCCTAATAACTATTTTTATAATGTTATTTTCATGAAGTTTCAAAACTTCAGTTTGGACCTCCATGAATATAGCTTGGAGAATGGCATCCGCTATAGTAAATGGAACTTTTGGGTTTTTAGCTACTGGGATTTAATCCTATATTCCATGAGCGATCCCAGATCATGCGTTTGTTACCTCTCATAGTTCCAGTTCTAGCAATGATGCAGATCTTCGTTCTACAAACGACGCATGTGACAATAAACCTACACCAGATATTGCTCCCATTAACAGATCATGTGGACCTACACTCACCAGAGCTAGAGACAGTCGACTCTTACTAACAGTTTTCACCACCAGATCAAACAAGAAAGAAAAATCATGCAGTACGCATTGATTAGTAAGACTTTCCAACTGTACGCAATAGTATCGAATAACTTTTAATATTCTTTGCCTACTTTATCACACAACAGACAGAACATGCAGATAGACTAATTGATTCTAAAATTACTCTTAGGCATTTTGGAAAGTGTTAAAAAGGCATAACGCAAAAGAAAACGCAGCCGTCAGATTATAATTACAGCTTTTAATCTCTCTGAATATTTTAGTGTAGCCCTGTAAATCTGAAAGTTAATCATATTATGTTCTATACACAACATCATTTTAGAATATTAATAATGCATGTCAATGTTTCTATGATTTTTATAGCCGAAAGATTTTTAAATATAACTTTTAAAAAATTCTGTCCTAAAACTTAATACATTGTTTTTTTTTTATTGTTGTTGTTGTTGTCCCTGTAAACAAACTAGTTGTACAGGACCAATTAATGGCATTTTAAATAGGGAACATTCCATAGGGAACTTGGGTGTATCATTTTTTAAAAATTCTCAAAATATTCACGGATGATAGGAGCCGGAGACAAACAGATAGAAAGGTAGACAAACGGACAGACAGATGCACAAATTGAAATCATATTCCCACTAAAATTATAAGAAAGTTTTAAAACGCTCATGTAAACAAAAGTGCAATTCCAGCAAATTTTTATTTATACCTCTTAATGTAACTGATTATTTTTGTGTGGCCCTGCAAATCTAATGCTAACCATACTATATTACATAGAAGGCACTCTTTTGTGCATACGAATAATATATTTCAATTGCATTAAGCTTTGTGGAGAATAAAATTATTAAAATTTGGTTTATAAAAATAACTCTCATACAACACAATGCTTTGGAATACTTTCAAGTGCCCCAGTACACAAACCAGTTAGAAATGTACTCTACTTTACATAGGAAACATCCGATAGGGCATTGAATAGCATGTTAAAATTTCATTGAAGTTTCTATACATTAAAGGTATTAAAATACGTTTTATAGAAACTCCTCCCATAGAACAGAATGCTTTCGAATACTTTTGGGTGTCCCTGTACACAAACCAGAAGAGGTATTCACTCCATTTTCAATAGGGAACATCCGATAGTCAACTTGAATAAAATATATCGGTTTAAAGAAATTCCATGAATATTTACGGGAATTAGAGCGCAGTAAAACAGACAGAGAGACAAACAGACGGAAAGAAGAACAGTCAGACAGATACAGAGATTGAAATTATATTCACACTAAAAAAATGATAGAAAGTTTCAAAAACGCGTAAAGTAAACGAGAGTACAATTCTAGCAATTTTTTATTAATAGCTCTTAATATAACTGAATATTTTTGTGTCACCCTGTAAATCTAATGATAACCATGCTATATTCTATGCAAAGCATTCTTTTGTGCATATAAATGACATATTTCAATTTCCTAAAACTTCGTAGAAAGTAAAGATATTAAAATTTGATTTATAGAAATAACTCTCATAGAACGCAATGCTTTGGAATACTTTTAAGTGTCCCTGTACATAAATCAGTAGTGGTATTTCCTCCATTTTATACAGGAAACATCCAATAGGGAATATGAATAACGTATTTCAATTTAATTGAGATATGTCTACAATAAAGGTAAGAAAATATGGTTTATCGAAATACCTCTCATAGGACATAATGCTTTGAAATACTTTCGGATGTACCTGTACACAAACCAGTAGAGGTACAAACTCCATTTTCAATAGGGAACATCAGATCGTAAACTTGAATAACATATATCAGTTTCAAGAAATTCCATAAATATTTTCAAGAGTTAGAGCTCGGACAGACAGACAGGCAGACAGACAGACGGAGAGGCAGATACACAAAACTGAAATCATATTCACACTTAAAAAATGTTAGAAAGTGTTAAAAACGCTTAACGTAAACGAAAGTACAATTCTAGCAATTGTTTATTAATAGCTCGTAATGTAACTGGATATTTTTGTGCCACCCTGTAAATCTAATGCTAATCATGCTATATTCTGTGCAAAGCATTCTTTTGTGCATATAAATAACATACTTCAATTTCCAAAAACTTCGATGAAAGTAAAGTTATTAAAATTTGATTTATAGAAATATCTCTCATAGAACGCAATGCTTTGGAATAATTTTGAGTATCCCTGTACATAAACCGATGGTGGTAATTCCTCCATTTTAAACAGGAAACATCTAATAGTGAACTTGAATAACATATTTCAATTTCATTCAGCTATGTCTACACTAAAGGTATGAAAATATGGTTTATAGAAATACCTCTCATAGAACACAATGCTTTGAAATACTTTCGGGTGTCCCTGTACAAAAACTAGTAGAGGCATAAACTCCATTTTCAATAGGGAACGTCCGATAATTAACTTGAATAACATATATGAGTTTCAAGAAATTCCATAAATATTTACGGGAGTTAGAGCGCGGATAGGCAGACGGACAGACAAACAGACAGACAAACCGAAGTCATAAATACTTTTCAACCTTGTTGGAAAGTGTTAAAAATATTAGAAAGTGTTAAAAACGCTTAACGTAAACGAAAGTACATATCTAGCAATTTTTTTATTAGTAGCTCTTAATTTATCTGGATATTTTTGTGCCTCCCTGTAAATATAATGCTAAACATGCTATATTGTATGCAAAGCATTCTTTTATGCATATAAATAACATATTTCAATTACTTAAAATTTGTGGAAACTAAAGTTATTAAAATTTGATTTATAGAAATATCTCTCGTAGAACGCAATGCTTTGGAATACTTTTGAGTGGCCCTGTGTATAACCCGATGGTGGTATTCCCTCCATTTTATCCAGGAAACATCCAATAGTGAACTTGAATAACATATTTCAATTTCATTAAGATATGTCTAGAGTAAAGGTATGAAAATATGGTTTATAGAAATACCTCTCATAGAACACAATGCTTTGAAATATTTTCGGGTGTCCCTGTACACAAACCAGTAGAGGTATAAACTCCATTTTCAATAGGGACCGTCCGATAGTGAACTTGAATAACATATATCAGTTTCAAGAAATTCCATAAATATTTACGGGAGTTAGAGCGCAGACAGACAGACAGACAGACGGACAGACAGACAGACAGACTGACAAACCGAAGTCATAAACACTTTTCAACCTTGTTGGAAAGTGTTAAAAACGGTATGTTTAGACGCAATCCGCCTTATTCCTCAGGTCAGAAAAGCTAAATCATCCAGACATAAGAAACAAACAGCAGTGGTCTTAAACTATCCGGTAATAGGCCAGAAAAAGTCGAAAAGAGGGTGGAATAGGCAAAATAAATAAAAAGAAACAAATGTTTCTATGTTTGACTTATTTTTCTTATTTATTGTGGTACCTGTATCTTATCTTAAATCTGGTAGTATCTTCTATATATATATGGGGGATGATGCCACAATTACAGGAGGTTATTTAACATTAAATTTGTCAATCGTGTGTGTACATACTGGGAAAGAAATTAATAATCATACGCATAATTATTTAAACATTGAAGAACAAGGTGTATTTTTTTTCATTGTCATATCACTTCAATTTTTGTCTGTACTATGCAAAACATCCATATATATATGGCGTCTTTCCCCGATTTACCTTACATGTTAAATTATTTAATTCTCTTTATATATCTGTAAATAATAAGACCTATACACGCGAAGAAAAATAATCTTCATGAATTTCGTTTCATTAATGTCTCTAAACACACGTTTATATATAAATATGTATTAAGATTATGCATCGTGTATTTTATTTCAAAAAGCAAATTATTTTTTAATTCACTCATTTTCGATGGAAAAATAAATAAATAAGAATACCTGAGAGCGTTTTAATAATTTAATCTATATAATATTTCTCTATCGTGGTCCAATTACGATTATATTTTGTTGAAACGATACGATAGTGACAATAAAATACGCGAGGATTAAAAAAAAAGAAAAAAAAACATGAGCAATAGTTAAGGCTGTACAAGTACACATCAGTCAGATAGCTACTTTTCTCCCTTCCCATGTTATCCAATGGGACTTTCGTTGCTTTGTTTTATAAAAATATCTCATTCAAAAATGAAGTTTTTCAAATTCTTTTTTTTTATATTACTCTTTGAACAAGTCGTCTCTTAGCTTAGTGAGCAATTTTTCGAAAAAATTTATTTAAATATTTTATTTCAATAAGTAAATTATGAACTCTGAGTTTTGACTTCTAAGTAAAATATTAAAATTAATTTTTTCGAAAAATTGCTCACTAAGCTAAGAGACGACTTGTTCAAAGAGTAATATTCAAAAAACAGAATTTGAAAAAGTTCATTTTTGAATGTGATATTTTTATAAAACGAAGCAACGAAAATTCTATTGCATAACATGGGAAGTGTGAAAGGGAGCTATCTGACTGAGGTACAGCCTTAAGCACGCAGACTCAGTTTCAGTTCAGTAATCTAATAATTAGAAAAAACTACATTTGTCTGATGAGATAATTTTATAGAAAAGTTTATTTTTAAAATTTGCATCTTTATAATCTGCAAACGTCGTTTAAAACCTAGCAATACTTTAAAGTTATAAGCAGAACATGAACTTTTGCGTGATAAATCGACTAAAATACGCAAAAATAAGAAGTTTAAACAAAATAGGTACTAAGGTTTATTTATTTTTTTTTATTATGCCAAAATGAATAAATTAAATAATAACTTAAAACGTATCGCCAACATGGCGGTAAAAATTTAAAAAACGCCATAGTGGTTCTATACTAAAGCTCTCTTGCCTGGGGAAGTATGAAAACTAGATATGAATTTTATTTTCAAACTTTTCTTTGAATGATTCTGGGTTAACTATCATTAGTGTTTCACCCCCCCCCCCCCAAAAAAAAAAAATGAAAAAAAAAAAAAATATATATATATATATAATAATTTGGCTTCTGATGAATTAAAACTTATATTGGGTGGTGAAATTGGTATAAGACTTATAAGTTTCAAATTTTAAAGGTAAATAAAAAATAAGAAATAAACTGCGAAAGTTCCGCAACTGTTTGCTAGTATTAAATAAGACTTTTTAAATTCTGATGTTTAAAGACATCAATCCTGGAAGACGTTGTTGCATTTTAAAAGTTTTGGTCCATGGACCATCATGCTAAGGAATTCTTCTTTGTGTCCCTGCAAAAAAACTGTAAGTCCTAGATTCACTATAAATGTTATTGGAAATGATTTTTTTATATCTACAATTTTATGTAGAATAAGAGAATCTACATTTTACAGAATAATAAATACATTTTCTTACTACATCGTATTATTATTTACCATACATCAAACCAGTGTTGGGCATAATTCATTAAAAAGTAATTGAATTACAATTAAATTATAATTATAATTATTTTACTGTCAATCGATTAACAAGTAATTGATTACAAATAAATTGTATAAGTAATTCAATTACTTGTTAATTGATTGACAATAAAATAATTGTAATTGTAATTCAATTACTTTTTAATCAATTATGCCCAACACTGCATAAAACTATGCAATAGACTGTAAAGTTACTAATATTCATCAGAATGTCTTCGCGGTTAATGACAACTTGTCAAATGATCGAATTACTTTCTTCATACATTTAGCGTTCCTTGTAATTAAAAGATGATATGTAACATTTTAATCCATTTACATCGTAGTGTGTTCATAAGCTCAATTTTCCTGGCCATTATCACCGAAGCATATATATGTGATCCATTTTCCAGGTCATTATCAGCAGAGCCCTATGCTTTCACTTAACTATGTTGGTCCCTATCACTATTCGTTAGCTAAAAATAGAAATGGAGGGTGTTGCTTCTTTTTATGTTTCTTTATGATGCAAATAGGTTAAGAGAATGTACAGCGGGGTGAAAAATGGTAGGAACGATACGAAAACAACATAAATTGGATAAAATGGGTTTTCTTGTGCATTATTCAGCAAAGCATTCAAAAACATTGTGAACACAATCGTTCAATTCAGAAAACATTTGGATGAGGGAAAAGGGTAAATATTCTATGATGTTGAAAAAAAGAAATTTTTAGCTTTAAATATCAATGAAACTGTGCAGTGTAAATCAACTGTGAAGCGTAAATTTATAAATTTGTTTGATAAAATTAAATATATGACAATATAAGAATAATTAAGATTAAAAACTATTGAAAGTTTAAAATTATAAAACATTTCACGTGTATAAATAATATATATAAGGTAACAAATCACTTTAAAACACGTAGATACAATATTTTTATTAATAAACTACACAAAGCTTTTCGCCATCATAATAATAGCATCAGCAGGTGTAATTGCGTTACATAGAACCAGCAATATATAAATAAAGAAATTCAAATGGTTTAAAGTTACGGTTACAATAAAAAATATTTTGAAAGTTACCATAAAAATTTTTCATTTCAATATCATTTTCAGTATTTTTTTTTCTCTCTATTAGCACAACGCGTGCCATATTTTATGAAGTGATGCAGCATCCTTGGAGTTAATAACTTTATTGTACTTGATAATATTTACTGCCTCTGTTATTAGCAGGTCTTGAAAGTCTCGAGGGGCTGAAATAACTTCGGACTGGGTCCACATAGGAATAGCATCAGGGTGTTAGTAAAGAAAGTCTACTAGAATTGAACTTTTTTTCTCTTTAACATTACGAATGTGTTCAGTAATTCTTGCTTTAAGTGTGCGACGTGTTTGCCCAATGTAGTAAAACAGTTCATCATTATATTTGATAGGGATTTTATAAACCCCTCCAGAAGGTCTGTTGATATCTCTGTCATTAACAACTAAGTTTTTAATAGTACAGGGGGAGGAGAAAGGAATGCATAGATTAAATTTACGTAAAATAAAATGCTTAAAATTTTTTAATTCATTACAGAAAGGTAGACTATTGGTATATTTAATTTTAGGATTACGGTTAATACTAGAATTATTATAGATTTTATTTTTGACCCCATTGATTATTTTTAAAACAGTGTTTTTACTATACCCAGCGTTAATACCTAAGTGAATAATTTTATTAATTTCTTTATTTTCGTTAAACTGAAAGGAGGTATAATTGATGGCACGAAAAATATAAGAGCGAAAAAAAGCTATTTTAAATTTAATAGGATGAGCGGATGAAACAGGTATGGGGGAAGGGATAAAAGAGTCTTTGTAATAAACGTCAAACCAAATAGCAGAGTTATCTTCATTACGGTGAATAGTTAAGTCCAAAAAGGAAAGAGTCCGGTTAACTTCAGATACAAATGTAAATTTAATAGAGGGGAATTGTTTATTGAGAATATCAATAAAGTCAAGTAGAGAATTTTGAGAAAAAGGCCAAGAAATGAAAATGTCATCTAACCCATCATTAAACCCACAATATTTTTACGTTATGTAGATGACATTTTCATTTCTTGGCCTTTTTCTCAAAATTCTCTACTTGACTTTATTGATATTCTCAATAAACAATTCCCCTCTATTAAATTTACATTTGAATCTGAAGTTAACCGGACTCTTTCCTTTTTGGACTTAACTATTCACCGTAATGAAGATAACTCTGCTATTTGGTTTGACGTTTATTACAAAGACTCTGTTATCCCTTCCCCCATACCTGTTTCATCCGCTCATCCTATTGAATTTAAAATAGCTTTTTTTCGCTCTTATATTTTTCGTGCCATCAATTATACCTACTTTCAGTTTAACGAAAATAAAGAAATTAATAAAATTATTCACTTAGGTATTAACGCTGGGTATAGTAAAAACACTGTTTTAAAAATAATCAATGGGGTCAAAAATAAAATCTATAATAATACTAGTATTAACCGTAATCCTAAAATTAAATATACCAATAGTCTACCTTTCTGTAATGAATTTAAAAATTTTAAGCATTTTATTTTACGTAAATTTAATCTATGCATTCCTTTCTCCTCCCCCTGTACTATTAAAAACTTAGTTGTTAATGACAGAGATATCAACAGACCTTCTGGAGGGGTTTATAAAATCCCTATCAAATATAATGATGAACTGTTTTACTACATTGGGCAAACACGTCGCACACTTAAAGCAAGAATTACTGAACACATTCGTAATGTTAAAGAGAAAAAAAGTTCAATTCTAGTAGACTTTCTTTACGAACACCCTGATGCTATTCCTATGTGGACCCAGTCCGAAGTTATTTCAGCCCCTCGAGACTTTCAAGACCTGCTAATAACAGAGGCAGTAAATATTATCAAATACAATAAAGTTATTAACTCCAAGGATGCTGCATCACTTCATAAAATATGGCACGCGTTGTGCTAATAGAGAAAAAAAAAAAATACTGAAAATGATATTGAAATGAAAAAATTTTATGGTAACTTTCAAAATATTTTTTATTGTAACCGTAACTTTAAACCATTTGAATTTCTTTATTTATATATTGCTGGTTCTATGTAACGCAATTACACCTGATGATGCTATTATTATGATGGCGAAAAGCTTTGTGTAGTTTATTAAAAAAAATATTGTATCTACGTGTTTTAAAGTGATTTGTTACCTTATATATAATATAAGAATAGTTTACATTTACATTATAACAATAATTTGCAAATGATGCATAACTATTTATAATATTTTTTAAAATGGATATCTTGTTTAATTTACTCAAGAAAAAAATTGTAAGAATATCGTAGTTATTTCTCTAATATAGCTCGGGCTTTGTGGGTTATCTTGTGCATTATTCAGCAAAGCATTCAAAAGACATTATGAACACAATCGTTCAGTTCAGAAAACATTTAGATGATTGAAAAGGGTAAATATTCTCTGATGTTGAAAAAAAGAAAATTTTAGCTTTTAATATCAATGGACTTTTATCAGTAAATCTCTAGGAAGATCTGATGTTTGTCATGTCTAAGTCTGATGTTTGTCATTTTTAATTTCCTAAAACTGCATAAGCTACTGAAAAATTAACAGAAAGACCAAGATTTATTTTGAATCGGCTTGCACGTTTTTAATTCTTCGCAAGGTAGCAAATAAAATACTGGCAGAAACAAATTAGAATCTAAATAAAGACGCCAGCATCAGTGTAGACAGTAAGACAAGCAATTTAAAGTGCTGAAATATTTAGCTATGTAAAACCACGTCGACGAACTATATAGCCTGGCCATATTCTCAAAAGAAAAGTATGTATGATGCAAGCGTCAATAAGTAAGGGTGCTTTTTGCGAACCAACTTTTTTCCTAGTGTTTAACCGAATATTGATTTTCTATAAAGTCTACAAAAAAATATGAATGTACAGTCGGTAACAAAAGTGTCCGAACACTAGCAAAAATTCCTATATAAAAAAAGTACACTTCATACGGTTTTGTTAAATAAATCTATATCGAATCATGGTCTTACACTGAATAAGAACAGGATTCCACAAGGATTTATTTAATGAAGTGTACTTTTTTTACATAGGAATTTTTGCTAGTGTTCGGACACTTTTGTAACCGACTGTATATTAATTTCTTAGAAAGTTTTTATTTTTTTGAAAAAGGAGGAAAAAATTTAAAACTTTAATTATAGTTTGAAAAAAAAAAATAATGAACCAATTCACTCTTCAAATGACACAAAATTGTTATTTAAAGGTAACAAGGTTCCCATATTTGGGTTGCCAAATAATGATCTGGACCTATAGTTGATGGAAAACGTTTGGTGTATGAAAAGGTTGTGATTGTGCAGGCAAAGGACGTTTGATTACGCTTAAGACCTAGACCTAGACGGAAAGCTCTCGTGGTAGTATTTCTAAGCAGTCTTAGACCGTATTTATGTGATTTAAGTAAGAGAAAATTACGGAAAATTCTAACGAAAAACACATCGAGCGTGACCTAGGATCAAACACGGAAGCTTCTTTAATAAAATTCGATTAGAATGATTTAATCCACCTTTATTGATAGAAGATTTTCCATTAAATATTTTTTTCCAGAATTTTACACACATATACGATTTTTTTCTTTTGCTTATTTCTTAATGAGCTTGCCTCATTTTATTAAATATTATGCTTTTCAAAGAAATAAATCTCTTAATATTCATAATATTCATATATTAACAAATCTCTTTCCATATTATAATAAAACAGAAAATTTTGAATAAATTTGCATAACCTAAAATAAAAAAAGATACTTTGATCTACATTTCATTAACTTTTTTGCGCACATTTAATTAACTTGCTTTCAAGATTATTTAAAACAGATTCTCTTCTTTGAAAACTGAAAGTACAAAAACTGTAATATTGTAGCATTTATAAGAATTTCTACATTAAACTATATTTTTGCATGAGATGTTCTTTACAAAATGCAAGTTTATGCAATTATAGTTGACGGAAATAATTACATTCTACTTTGACTCTATAGTAAATAATTATTGATGAACTCAAACAAGTCCTTATTTTCCTTGAGGATTGATGTACAGTTTTAAATGTACGATCACCAGAGCGAAAACGAAAATGTACTCATATGAGGAACTATATATGCGGAATAAATTATGAGTGAAAAGTGGAAGAAATTAAAAAAAAAAATTGCTTTGTTAAACATGACTGTGCTTATTTAAAGAGTAATATTATTTAATTTTAAAAATTCTTTTCGCGTTGAAATAGCATATATATTCTTAAAATATTGTACTTAAATGGAGTTTCATTACAGTATTCGTAGATTATTAAATTATACACTACTTATAAATTATTTTATTTATATTCATGAAATATATATATTTTAAGTAAGAGCTAAACTTTAATCTTTAAAAAAAAAAAAAAAAAAAAAAAAAAACGGTAATATTCAACGAAATATTTGCTTTCATTATTTTCTTTATCTGTATTTTATGAATGCAGTACCAGTCTGTTTATAAACATGAAAATAAAAGAATTTTACGTTAAAAGTGTACGACATAAACTTTTTTTGAAAGGTACGGCCCGTGTTTAAAGAGATCCATGTAATAATTAAATAAGTGATTTCGTAGATAAAATTGTTTTTATAAAAATCTATGAATGGTTAACGATGTCCCTGAATTTTATAGTCCATTTACCTAATAATTGGAACACAATAGTGGATACGCCGTATCATCTAAATATACAAAAAATAAAGGATAAAAAAATAATAATATGGCAAACAAAGTATTAGAATATATGGACAACCACAAAATATAACATTAAAAATTGGCAGTGATATTTTCAATTTTCTGGCAGCATATTCCACTCGATTTTTAATTTTTTCTACATTGAAGTGATATATGAAATTATGTATTTAAACTATCCTCGTTGAAACACTATTTTAAAATGTGTATAAACGTCCAGATATGCATTTTCATTCGTCGATACAAAAAAAAAATATTTTAAATTTTTAATCTTGATTCATTTTAAAAAATTAGCTTTTTCACTGCTTTCTATCATCTAAACACAGAGTATTCACAGATTTGGTTTACAAAAATACTGGATTCCTATTTAAACAATAATTAATCACACTCATTACATTGTAATACTGATATTTATATTTTATAAATTTAAGTAACTGAAACTAAATAAGTATTTCTTTCGAATATATTGCACTAATCACATTTTTTATAACTTTTCTTATATACCGAGAAAATATTATTTTATTTGTACAAATGGATTATCATGAAACATGTCAATAGAATAATACTAATAAGTTCCTACATCATTAGTTATTTTTGTAATCGGTTCACAACATTTATATTGGTGCCCCACAGGTTCGTCAATCACCATCCAGAAAAAGAAAATTGTCTTTTTTTTTTTTTTTTTTTTTTTTTTTTTTAATTATTCGCATGAAAATTTATCACTAACTCTCTGTTTTGCGTTCTTACTCCCCAAGCGCCCTTTTCACTCATTTTTAACTATGTTAAACATACTAAATTTTTTAATCCTTTAATGCCGAGTGTTGCCTTTTGGCAACAAAAAAAGTATTATTAAAGTATCTTCTAAAGTATTATTAAAATATTATTGAAGCTCTAATGCCTCCTGTTTGCCGATTGACAATATTATAATAGAACAAAATATTATTCGGCATTGTAAAAAAGAAGCCAATTCGGAACATCTGTGAATCAGCATTTCCTAATTAACTAAAACTAAGAACGCTGACATTAAATAGCCTGTGAATCTGAAAAGATAGACTTCACTAAAATTTAAATTCCGCGCTTAAAAAAAAAAAAAAAAAAAAAAAAAAAAAAAAAATAGAACAATCAAAAAGAAACAAAATTGAAGAAATATAACAGATTGACTAAAATAGAAAAAAAAAAAATGTTTTCGCCGATACCATTTTATTTTATTTATTTCGAATAATAATTATTTAAGTTTTTTATTTATTTCACATCTTATTTTACGAATATAAGTCTAAAGATGTTATATATTTATACTTTAAAACAATATCAATACATTCTATACAGATGATAAACTAAAAAGAAATTTCAAAATAGAGATTCTTGAGAACATTGTATTAAAAAAGTGCAGAACAATAACGAATTTATATTGACACAATAATATTAAAAAAAATTAAATTAAATTAAAATTAACGACAATCATTACTTACTTATATTTTTTTGTTGCTTCGTTCTTTGTTTTGAAAAAAAGTTTTTGCGGTTGAGATTGTTTGACAGTGAGCACGTATCAGTTCTCACACGCGTTCAGACAATTCAAAAACTCTGAAATATAGGGTATGTTTCATTTTATTTTATACGTATTTTTTGCTAAAATGTTTCATTATTTTTTAAATTAAAATATGTAATTTTTTTCAAGAAACGTTCATTTCGGATTTTTTTTATGAATCAGATTCAAATTAAATGAGTTTTTCCCCCTACAAACAGTTTTAAGTTGGTGCTATGCCGTTCCGAACTTCAAATTGCAATAATCTAACAAACAGAGAAAATTCAGAATAAGTCTCTTACAGATAATATTCATATTTTTAAACGATCTTTCTATCGGTATAAATTTGGCAAAAATTTTCGAAAATCTTTTGGACCCAAAATTGTAGGATTAAAGATGATTTTGGCTTATTTATCTGTGATACTTACAGATGATTGGGTGATTTTACAGACGCTGTGAAAACCTGCAAACAATAATGACAGCCAAAGAGAAATATGTATACATTTAATTTAACGTGTATTACTGTAATATTTTAATAAAATAATTTAGCTACTTTTTGGAAAATAAATTTATTTTTCTGTTTGAATTTTTAATATATTATTTTTAATTATTTAAATTTTATTTATTTTTTAATGTTCACTCGATACTTTGTTTTCGCTGCTTTTCATCACCTGTAAATGGAAATTAAAAATTTGGCAACAGAAATTCATTGGTATATGGCTACTTAATTCTAAAAGTTTAACCAATAAAGACATTTATTCCATAATGATGATTTCCGAAAAAATAAAAATATCCTTTTATTCATTATTTCTTGATCTTTCCCGAGTGAAATTCGGTCCTTCAAGGGCTGTAATAACAACATATATTATGAAATGACGCAATTACAATTTTAATAATAACATGTAAAATAAATGCTGTACTCTTTCTATTAAATGTTTTATTTGAAATTCGTTAATAAGTAGTTTTGATGTTTTAATCACAGACACATATTTTTTTTTAAACCTTCATTTTTATTCATTCTGAGAAAGCGTTTAATATAGAAAGGTAATTTAAATTCTTTATACATTAAAATTTCGTATATCCAAACAATATGAAGTCTTACATCTGTCTAAAAACATTTATATGTTTGATCTCACAATTTAAGGTTTGTTGCACGCGTAATGTGCATAAATATACTAATTAATACCTGTATTCTATCGTAAATGATTAAATCTATTTTTTTTTTTTAATATTAAATAATACATACAATGAGGCGCGGAGGCAATTAACATTAAACAAGGTAAAATACCTAAAATTGCCTATAAATACGATTCGGTTTGCCATTTTTTTACCAACAAATACAAGTTTTTTTTTATTAACTACATCAGATATATGGTCTCCGTTTACATCAATGCATTGCTGCAAACGTTTCTTGAAGGACAGTGTTAAAAAGTTTCCCTCACTGTCTTCAGGTTTTTCTGGGTCGCTCTGCTCGTGGCGCTCCATGCTCCAAGCTTCACGCATACTACAGTACCAGTTTCTTGATATTTCTTCACCCAAGCCAATATGGTATTACGAGACGGTAAACGAGTATCTTGACAACTTCAAAAATCATTTGCAATCATGTATTGGAGAAAACGAAAGCCACTGGCTTGATGCAGTTTAAAAAAATAACCTTGTAATTCGTGGTAAGTAAATGGCGTACTTTGTCGTTTTTATAAACACTTTTACTTAACTTTTCCCTGCTTCCATATATATATCATATGAATAGGAATTTTCGGAATAAAATATAAGTATACATATATTAATGGATATAAAAAGTATTAAAAAAAATTTATAAAAATAATGTATATCTCTTTAGTAAAGTAGTTAATATACACACTACATTAGATAAATGAAGAACAGTGATGATAAAAATACGTAAACTAAACCGTTCACAGCAGTTATGTGATTATTTTTTCTAAGAAGTTTAAACATTTTATCACAGTTAAAGAATTGATATTTTACCTTTGAATGAACGATTTTGTGCGATTCAAGGAAAAAAAAAATATTTTGTTTATTTTCAACTCACGTCTCTTTTTTCTGTGCTCTTATTCTCTGCTGAATTGCAACTTGAGAAAACCTTCCCATTTTGGATTGATGCAATTAATCTTTTTTAAACAATCTCCAGCTTCTTTTTACATTTTTTTCTTAAAATTTGTTTTTTTATAGGAAATGGAAACCTGGAAAAAGAATTATACTATGGTTCAGATTCTTATCACGTTTTGTGAAAGATACTTACAAAGATTTTTTTTTTTAAATCTAATGACATAAACTTGTCTTACTCGTGGTTCCATAACTAAGGAAAAAGAATATTAAAGAGGAAAGATATTTTTAGATAAACTTTTGTATGCTTCTGATCGAAAATGGCACAATAAATTGAACATTATTTTGAAAAGACAATATTTTTCATTACGTAATAATAAATACATTTTCTTAGTTTATTTTAATATTTAGTAGCTTTATTAAAATTTACTTTAGAAATTTACCGGTAAAAAACAGGTGAATTATATGCATAGTACATTTATCCTTATCACAATTACAAATAAAAAGAACTTTTTATATACCATGTTTTTAAATTTTCTGTTGAATCATATAAACGTTACCGAAGGCAGCGGGGACCCAAAATAATCGACTAAAAGTATTAAAAATTTGCATTGTCACCGTGTTTTGAGCTATTCTAAAAGTTTAAAATGTATAGTTTGTCGAGAATTTATTAGACTGTTGAATCATATAAACGCAACCGAAGGCAGTGGGAACCCGAAACAATTGGTTAAAAGTACTAAAAAATTGCATTGTCATCGTTTTCTGAGCTTTTCTAAAAGTTTAAATTTTCTAGCTAGTCGGGAATATACATATTTATTGAATCACATAAACGCTACCCGGAAAGGCAGCTGGGACCCGGAACAGCTGGGACCCGGATAAAAGCAGCTGGGACCCGGAACAATTGGCTAAAAGTATTTAAAAAGTGCATTGTTATCACGTTTGGAGCTATTTTAAAGGTTTCAAATGTCTAGTTAGTCTAGAGGTTAGTTAAATAAAGTTTCTGTTGAATCATATAAACGCTACCGAAGGCAGCGGGGACCCGAAGCACATAGCTAAAAGTACTTAAAAAACGCATTGTTACCATGTTCTTAGCTATTCTGAAAGTTTCAAATGTCTAGCTAGTGGGAAGTTAGTTAAAAATTCATTGCAGGATTTGTACTGGACAAACAAACGAACGAACAAGAATCGAAGTTAATAAAAGCGTGGTAAAATAGCTTTAACTACTACACTTACTTCCAAAAATTAAAAAAAAAAAAAAAAAAGTTGTAGAGTCTTAATAGCGTATTTATATGTCTGAGTAGTGTTAAAAAAATATTTACAAAAATTCAGACAATAACACGAACATAGGATAAAAATGCAAAAAAAAGTATTGTTAAAAAAAAGCATATAAAGAATTTTGTATTAACACCTCTAGGTTGTAAAGAATGGTCTTGTACAGCATTTTCATATTTCTTCATTCCTATTCTATATTGGAGTAATGAAGTGCAGATACTAAATTAAATTTAGCAAAGAATTTTTTTTTAAACCTTTAAATGGGGGAGATGAGCATTACTATGTAGCAGCCTCTTACAAATTATTGACCATCATTTTTTCATAAATACAAACCAATAAATGCTTCCAAATTACCAGTAAAGTTGCCGTAGGCATATCTGCTGCTGTCAAACTTGTCTATAGTTTTCAAACCTCAACTCGAGAATAGCTGAACCCAAAATGGTATATCGAACTGAACCCCCAGTACGATTTTCACATCCCTTTTATGCACTAGAGAATCATTTTGCATTTATATTCTGCCTATTTTTCAAGAAACTTATTGAAAACTAATTATCTGCTAAATTCTAAAAATGAAAAGTTTTCTTTATAAACTCGTAAATCGTAACTATTGATTAGTATTCGTAGAATATCTTTTAAAATCATGATAAACACTTTAACCCAACTCGACTTCTTCGCAATTCTCGATTACTTATGAAAATTTTTTGAAGCCTCACGAAGTATCCTCTTCCTGCGTAATAAGTAGCTAAAATTTTCATCATTAAAAAATTTCTATAACGTCTATAAGGCTTCCATTTTTGCACTGAAAAAACAAAGTATTGGCATTATAATTTTGCATGTGAAGGAACTGTAAATACTACTCAAAGTACAGTCGGTAACAAAAGTGTCCGAATACTAGCAAAAATTCCTATGTAAGAAAAGTACACTTCATACGGATTTGTTAAATAAAACCTTGTCGAATCCTGTTCTTAGTCAGTGTAAGAACATGACTCGACAAGGATTTATTTAACAAAACCGTATGAAGTGTACCTTTAGGACATAGGAATTTTTGCTAGTGTTCGGACACTTTTGGTTACCGACTGTATTTTAAAAAATACATTATCTACCAATAAGTATTTGAACACATTCAAATTTAGACGTTTCGTCAAATATTTAGAAACTTTCTTAAGGAATTACATTGAAATTTTAAAAAATTCAGCAAAAATAAAGAGACCACTAAAAAAAATTAAACGAAAGTTAAAAAGTTTTGGATCACCCTGTAAAACATAATGCTTGAAATTCTGCCTGGCTGCAGTATGAGATTGCTTCTAATTATCTGCTTAAACTTATATGAGGATACCGCATATATTCATGGAAATATAACAACTTATTTAAAAATTTCCACTTTTTAAATTATGACACGTAGGATATTAAGCCCAGTGCAAAGCCAATTTCTAGAAACTTGGCGGACTACATTAGAAACAGCATGCTGCGATTCGAATGCAAAAATGTTAAATATCTTACAAAATATGAGCATTTTTACTAAATTATTTTTAACTACGCATGCGTGAGCTTTTAAAAGTTTCATTTACATTATTTAATAGCCAAAAATACTGAGCTACTTATATGAAAACCCCAAACAAATATCGTGTAAATTCAAAAAGTTATTAAAGACATTATCAGCAAAATTTCAGTTCTTCTCAAAAAAAAAAAAAAAAAGAAGAAGAAGAAGAAGAGGAAGGTGATAGGAGGTTTTTCAATATTTATTTACAATAAAAAAACAATGTATTACCACTGTCCATTGATTGAATCAAAAAATAAATGAGAATAAAACCCCTCATAGTTTACTTTTATTTTGATAGGAATTGAAATTCTATTCATTCTATCTCTCAAAACTTTTTGAATTTACACAATATTTGTTTGACTATTTTATATACGTAACTCAATGTTTTAGGCTATTCAATTATGCAAATGGAATTTTTTAAAAGCTATCGCATGCGTAGTTAAAAATTATTTAGCAAAAGTTCTTTGATTTCGTAAGATATTTAACATTTTTTACATTCTGATTGCTATATGCGGTGTTTGATATAGTATGCCAAGTTTCCTAAAAATTACTTTGCAGTGGGTTTAATACCCTAAGCATTAAGTTGAAAAAGTGGATTTGTTTTTTCTTTTTGCATTTTTTTAAAGAAATCGTCATACCTCTATGTATATATGTGGTAGTCTCATAAAAATGTGTACAGATAATTAGAAGAATTCTCAAAATCCCATGTTGCAGCAAAAGTACATTTCAAAAATACTTTTTGCAAGATGATCCAAAACATTTTCATTTTTGTTGAATTTTTTACTGGTTTCGGTTTCCTGTTCAAGACAGCACTTTCGCTGAATTATATGAGGTATAACATGTTCTTTATACTCCCAATGATTCAAGATAACTCCCAAAGAGGTTTTCTGGATATTTCTCGAAGTCTCAAATCGAAAATGCCCATGTACTTATTGGTAGATAGTGTAAATATCCCAAAGGAAATTTTGTTTACACAGTTATTGTTTTACGCAAGTCTAAAATCTACTAAATCTTTTATTAGATATACAAATTGGAGAAACCTTTTCAATGTTAAAAATTACATAAAATACACTTTGAAAAAAGGGTTCTTAAATTAAAATATAAAAACACCTGAAAAAGCATTTAAGACACTAAAATGTCTTAACATAAAGCCTAGACACTATAGATATTTGAAATGAAGACAGAAATGTGTCTGAAATACCAATTGAGACACAGAAATGTCTGAACACGTAAGAACGCAAAATTTCAGACAGTATATTCTAGTTTGAACTTTCAGATACTTTCATTGCTTAGCAAATGTTTTATGGAATCTACTTTAAGTAAGATACTTATCCTGTTTAAATTTATTTCTACAACAACAAATATAATATTATTTTATAGAATAAGCAGTTACGTTACTTAAACTATGATAGCTTTATAAATTTATGTTTTTATGGAATAATACTCCAGAATTTGAATGATATTTACAAACAAATGTTTAACATGAATAATAAATGAAATATTTAGGCAGAAAGCGTATTTCGTTAATAATAATAATAATAATAATAATAATAATAATGTTAAAATCATGAATAATTTGTGTGTAACTCTTTTTATTATTGTTATTTATTTAAGAAACTGTTTTCTTCCCCATATTTGCCTGCATCTAAATTTAAAACAATAAATTTTCTGGTATTCATGATTATAATTTGTTTTCTTTTAAATGAAAGTTTAAGAAAAGAAATCGTTATCCAAACATCGAGTACTGCAACTTTCACATACTTCATTTTATCGATTTTTTTTTTATTCTATACCATATTATAAATAGTTTATAGCAAAAAGTTCTCAATAAAACATAGCATTGCGATTTGTTTCACGATTACTAGAGTATATGTTATCATACAAACAAGTGTTGTTGCGTTCCGCGGTGGCATGATCGAAAAGATGCTTTTTTACGATAGATTATTGAGATGTTCAAGTACTAACTTTCATTTAGTTAATTATAGTTTATTTTATTTTTTTTAAATCTGATTTTATCTGTTTTTAACTTAAAAATTATTACTTAAAATGATGAAAAAATATTCCATATTGGTAAAACCTAAATTCAGATGCAAATGTGACTAAAAATGTATTAAAAGGTAATGTCTAGTATCGAAATAAAAAATAACTTTAATTATGCAAACTTTGTAAAAAAAATTCATAATTGTAAATTTAGAATTTTGTTTATCAAATACGTATAATAAATCAAGAAAATTTTCATCTCAAGTACAAATAATTTGTCGAAGCATAATATTTTCAACTACATATAAGTATGAACTTGTATAACTTGTATACTTGTATACTTGTACATTACATCGTACCATGACACTCATAATGCAGCTAATGTTATTAAGACTATAGTAGCTTGTAACTATTGCTAATAATTGAGTGCTGCAGGATTATTGTTTTCAGTATGGTATTTTAGGCCGTCATCTTTTGCTGTGTTTAATCTTGAATATGTCAGAATATTTCTCACTCTGGCAAAAAAAATTAATATATATATAGAGAGAGAGAGTAAGTAAAATTGAGATAAAATCTGAAAAAAAAAAAAAAAAAAAAAAAAAAATCAGCAACAAATATTGTAACTAATGCTAAAGAACGCAACTTCATAAATGAAGGAAAAAATTATTTATTTATTATGCTTTTTGCATATTTAGACCCAATAAAAAGTTTTTCTTCTCTTTTCCTCTCGTATCAAATTAATATATATATATATATATATATATATATATATATATATATATATATATATATATATATATATATATATATATATATATATATTCAAAATAAAATTGGAAAAAAAAAATCTGGAAAAGGCATTTTAATAAATGTTGACTGTAACCGTTGTTAAGGAACGCAGAACAGTTATTGCATGTCTCTATATGGAAGAATAGGCTTAAAAAAGTCGTTCTTGTAATAAATTATATCCTGTATTTTTTTTTCCTCCTTCTTTTACAGAATTTCATATATATTACTTAAATATATATATATCATTCTAATTTTTAGATTGCATATTTTAGTTCTTATCTATGATGATTTTATAAAAATCACAATTTAAATAATTATAGTTATTTTGTTGCATATATTTCATGCGATTTTATTCTCTATAAGACTGGATTTTCTCAAAGGATATAATACAATGACATTGTCTATATAAAAATTACAAAATGTATCCGGAAAGCTTATTTTACACAGAAATACCTTTTATTTTCTTTCTTTATTGTTTTAAGAAAAACAGTTTTTTTTTTTTTTTTTTCTGATTGTCTCTTTCAGAAGTTGCCAAATTGAGTTATTGTTTTTATCGTTGAGCAGATGTTTCGAATTACTAAGATAAGTTATCTTCTTTATACTCTAAAGTGAGTAAAAGAAAGATAAATTCGGCGTATTAAGTATGCTATCTCTGCCCCTGAAAATAGTCTCATGTATTTAGTACTGTGTATTTCGAAAGATACTAAATTATTAAATTTTTATTTACAAAAATTAATGAAATAAATAAATAAATAAAAGAAAAAAATAAATATAATATTACATTTATTTAAAAATAATTTCTCTGGTTTTAATTATTTTATTTATTTATTTGTTTTGAAAAAATAAATAAAATATATGAAAAAAAAAATACCGTACAAATAAAAATTATATGAAGAATATTTATTTTAAAATACCAAAATATTAAATTACTCTAGTATAAAAAACGTTTGGGTGATGTTTAATTCTACACTGTTATAAATTGCAGTTCAAACTTAAAACATTATATGAAGTAAAGTCTTAAGCAATACCATAATACGGTTTAACCTCACTTCATAATTTTCTACTTCTTGCGATTGAATTTCGGTTGCACCAAAACATGCAGAAGTGTTTCGGCGTACATGCAAGTGTAATTTTATTTTATTCAAGAGATGGCGACACGCTGAAAATCCCCGGCTGTAAGTCGGGGAATGAAAATAAAATGTGTGAATATAAAGTGATATCGCGATGATTATGTCATTCAAAACCAGCATTCATTACAAGAAAGAAAGAGATCTTTATTCAGTTGATCACTAACCAGATGTTGCTATAAGAAAATTTATTAAAGTATATCCTTTTAAGAAGAGAGAAAAATCTACACTCATGATTGTGGAAGTTGACACACCAAGAAGGAATATGGGAATAGCAGAATGATATTTATTGGTCACATACATTATATTAGGAAAAAACAATTAAGTAAAATTTCAGGGAATTATGTACTGAGAAAAAAGTACATAAAGCATCGACCACTGTGAGTTATGATAGCACTCATCTGCCCAGGCATTGAATCAAACAGCGATTGGATGACATGTACGGATAAAGCACTTCATGAAGCTTCAACACGACGATGCCCCAATTCATCGATCGTAGTCACTGATGAGTGGTGGGGTCCAGTAGCTTTCCAACAATTAAACAGTCATTTTCATTGGTGCGAGATCAGGAGAACCCGCTGGCCAGAGCAGCAGTCGAACGCATTCTACATCAAAGAAGGTCCATACAATACGGAGAACCTGCAGTCGTACATTGTCCTGCTTAAGTATTGCGCTTCGAAAGCTTTGAATATAGAGCAGAGCGACAGGCCTTAATTCTCAGAAATGTAATGGCTGGTATTCAGAGTAGCGGGAATGAAAACAAGAGGTGTTTGAGACTTGTATCCAATAGTATCGCATACCACGACTCCATGTGGTGACCCAGTATGCGGCTACTAAAATTTTGTTTACCCTCAAAACTTTCATCACTGATATTGGCGCCTTCAAAGTATGATCAACGACAAACCTGTACGCAGGAATGGCGTAAAGTCACCTTTCCGACAAATGACAATCCTGTTTACAGCATCAGGATTGTCTTATCCATATTTAACGGCATTGTAAGTAATGCACATTTCCAACTGGGATTTGACATCGTCACACTGTCTACCTCCCTCAATATGGTATAGGGTCCCATTGGATGCACGTCTCGATTCTTTCTTGTTCGCATTCAAGGCACTCTAAATAGCGACCATTAAATTTCTGGTGAGTTAAGACCCGTCCATCTGCTCTATATAATCAAGGCTTCCGTATCGCAATATTTAAGCAAGATAATGCACGATCGCAAGTTGTCTGTATTGACTGGACCTTCCTTTTTACAGAATGTGTTCAACTGTAGCTCCGACCAGCGTGTTTTTCTAATCTAGCAAAAATCAAAATGACTGTTTAATCGTTGAAAAGCGAGTAGCCCGCCGTCACTCACCACCGACTATGGTCTATGAATTGTGACATCCTGTTGAAGCTTCATGAAGTGCAGTATCCGAATATGTCATCTAATTGCTCTTCGATTCAATGCCTAGGAAAATAACTGTAGTTTTTGCTCCTAGAGGTCGATGCTTTATGTATTATTTTCTCAGGATATATCACTCAAAACTTCCTGACAATTTAATCAATTGTGCTTCTCACTATAATGTATGTGCCCAATGAATATCATTCTTATATTCGCATTCCTTGTTGGTGTTGCAATTTTCACAAACATGAGTGTATTATACAGCCTAGGAAGTTTGAATCAGTAAAATTCTTTTTGAAACCAAACCAAGCTTAAATTAAAAAGCGTAGTCTAAAACATAAGGTAAAGGGCAAATTTCTTGCAGCATCTTACCAGGTTAAGAAAATTTATCTCTTTTTATCAAAATCAATGAAACACACACACAGAATTTCCAGTCAAGAAAGCGTCACACAGTGCCAGAGTGTTAGACTTGAGACGCGAAGGTTTTCAGTTCGATCCCTGCTTCGGTCGAATGTTGATTTTTTTTTTTTTAGTTAATATTAATATTTGGTTCATAATAAAATTAGCAAATTATGGTAAAAAGGTTAAAGGCCATCGGGTGGTTAAAGCTACTTCGGTACCAAGTTTTGGTTCAAACTAACGCTAAATTTTTAACAGTGTAGTTACAGAAATAAATTTCTCATTGACTTAGAAATGCGAGAATATAAAATAAACAATTTTAATAGGCAAACCTATTTATGTAAAGTACATTTCTTGCAAAAATATTATCCATTTTAGTTTTATTATCAGTTTGTAAAATATAGTTTAATTATTATATTATATTACATATATATCACTAGAGATGATAAACATAATTATAAATAAAATTTGTTTTCTTGTTATTTATCTACTAAGGTATTCGTAATTCACTGATGTTGATTCATTCTGAGTTTCTTATATATATATATATATATATATATATATATATATATATATTTATAAAAGATAATTGTGTGTGTGTGAGAGCATTCATAACCTGAAAAACAGAGCCGCATATACTTACTAAGCTATACTATTCATATATGTAAGTTTCCGTGAATTCTTACAAGCAAACATTCACATACACGTATGCATTTAATACATTTATGCATTACTCAAATTCACTAAAACTTGCATGCATAAAAATACTATATAGTTTGACGAAAAGTAAGATTAATAATTTTTCAACATAATTTAAGTTTTATCTCATTTTTCTTAGTAATTATTATACTTAAATTTCTGAAATCTTTTAGTTATGAAACAAGGATTATTTGGGATTTACTTACATTCCCAGATGTATCTGGATACTTTTGTAAACAGATATCTTTTAAACAGATATTTAATGTCAATTATGCCGTAATACCGAAAAAAGTCAAATTTTTTACTTGCATCGCATTGTTAAAAAAAAAAAAAAAAAAAAAAAAATGGCAGTCTTTACAGCAGAATGTGCTGGCGCACTCACTTTGTCAGAACAGCATCGGAAACATCTGTAAACAGAGATTTTTTTTACAGATGTTTTTGTTGTACGTTATGTCTTCTTAACAGCAGAATGTATTGGAACCCCTTTTTGTCAGCACATTCTGCAGTAAAAACTACCTTTTAATATACAGGGTGCTGTAATTGCATTGTAAAAATTAGGAAAACCAAAATACGAAATTGGCCTTTATAAAATTATAAAATTAATCAAGAAATTAAGACAATTTAAATGTATTCTACAACTAATTAAGTTTTATAAAGTACTAGTAACGTCTATTGTCAGAACTCAACCAAATTTTTAAATAGAGATTTAAATAATAAATACAGAAATTCGAAATTTTCTTTTGTAGAAAATGTTCTTTGAATCGATCCTAAAAATAAATAAATAAATAACATACATATCGAGGATGCTGCAGGTATATAGATGTTGCTATACACCGTTTCCATAAATGAAAATTAATTTCAACATTGCACCGATATATAGCGTCCGTTTCGCACCCAAATTTAACAGCATGGTTTTGCATATTATCTATCTCACATACCAAGTTTACTTTCGTTATATATTATAGAAGCTGAGATATTGCTTTCTCCTAAACGGAACTTAAATTCTTCGCGTAAATGGGTTGATCAGAGAATCTCTGAAAATCTCCGAAAAGTACTTATATGCAGTCAGGAGACGTTAAAACATGTAAATCAAGCAGAAATTTCATATGGAAATTTTTGTTAAAACACAAAATAATATATACATTATTTACGGTAGGCGGATAATGGAAGCAAGATGTATAACAAAAAAAGTAATGCGCCAAGCCAAACTCTACGGGAACTACAGCTTAAAGTTTGTTTTTAACTACTATACACATCCGTGATCAATTCAAAGCCTGCACCTATAGGCCAAAATAATAATCTCTCCTAAACTAGTTTGAAGGAAGGGGAGAGGATAAATAGACATAAATGAATGGATTGTGTAAACTAAAACTAAAATATAACGTTAAGAATTGCGATTTGGTATAGTTAAAATAATATACATATATAGTACTGATATTTAGTAATATTCCAGTCATAATCAGCAGTTTGGGTACTGTTTTTATAATGCACTCTGAACTTACAATCAGAAATTATAGAAATGCAAATTAGAATGAAAGAATTTTGAAACTATTCCGAATGAATATTCCTGCATTCCTCTCACACTTTTTAAAAACAAATTTTATGTGATAATTAATTTTTACTTTTCAAGATTAAATGCAAGAAGCATTTGAAAAGATGAATCAAAAATAGTATTAAAGAGTGTGTGTGCGCACGTTTCAAGAAATTTTTGAAATAAACTTTCAAATTTAGTAACAGTCCTTTTTTATAAATATAAGTATTATATTCACTGAGGGGTTGAGAAAGTTTTTCTTTCACAAATTCTAAAGCATTTATAAGATTTTCTTTATGCACAATTTTGTATTATTGATATTTTGATCATATTTTACTACCAGAGTTTATGCCAAATTAAATTTTTAAGCATTTTTTTAATACTAAAATATATCATATTATGCTGTAATATATGAGTGTGATCTGACTTAAAAAGCTTACGAAAAGTGTAAAATTCGAATTTCAACATGAACTTACAACAGTGCTGGAAATATGAATGAATAAAATGGACGATGCCAAAAGTTCAACAATATGATTTATTATCATATAAAAATTCACACCAAGTGGTCAAAGTTGCGGAAGAAAAGACCTTCCTCACCGGCGAAAAAATTACTAGCCGATTTTTTCAATGATTTCCGAGGCTGTGTTAATTTTGCTTGTTAATGATTCTTGCTGTGAGATTATCCGTCGACGCCACAGGTATCGCACAATACAGATTTTATGTGCCAAATAGATAAATTCTACTGGGTTGAAAACGGTGAGTAAGGTGGCTAAGCCATAGTCATACACGTCTGACAAATATTGCAGGATATGTCGTATTCAAGAAGTGTTGAACCTTGCTGACAAAGTGTTCTGGAGCTTCTTCGAGCACAAACCACGTGTCTATTTGGATGGGAAGCGGAAAAGCCTGAAACAAACTAGGAAGCTCTTTTACCAAGAATATATGGTATGTTGCGCGAAAGGAAATGTTTGAGAATATGTAACTACGTAATCACCAAGGATACCTGCCCCGACGTTCACAAAAAAACTTTTCTCGTATTAACGAGAGGTGATGAAGTGGGAATTGCCGTCAGTTCAAAACTGTTGCTTGGGATTTTGAAAATACGTACATTGCTCAATATTGCAGCACCATTAAATAATACTAATGAAAAGAAATTATGGATTCCCCATTTCGAGAATCTACTGCGAAATTTCTACTCGGTGGGGATAATCATCGTCGTGTAAACGTCATATCTTTTGCACGTGGTAAGGGTACATGAATTTCTTGTGTAAAAGATGCCATGCCCATTTCTGAGAAATACCCCTCTTTTATGCAACCACTCGTGTACTATAATTTTCGCCAAGACTCTTTTATTTATAGCATTCGTACATTTTACGGACGTCCTGTATTGCGGTTTGCGATGAAAACGAACTGGTTTCTCGTAATCATTGGAACACACTGGCGATTGTAGGATGATTTGAAGTACGATACATTGAAAATATTGCCCATATGATCTTCATGAATCCCGTTCATTCCCTTTCACCATATTTGAGATGTACATCTGCCAATTCCTTGCATGTGTATTCAACCATTGCCTTCGTGTAACTTACCGATGATATTAATAATGTATTACTTTAAAGCGTTGGTATTGTGTCGTTTTAAAAGGACAGTGTTACATCTAATTGACATTCTACGAAATCTACTGTTCTACTTCTACTTAAAGTAAATTTGCATAAGATTTCATTTTGTTTGTCACACTGCGGTCATGTTATCAACCGAGGCCTCATAAACCTGTGCCAACTGCTTATAGTGTGTTGCAAGACAAAAATTGTTGAGTTAAAAGAAAAATATGGTAATAAATAAGTGGCAATGTATTATCAAACTTTATTTTGTATTATCAAACTTTAATTACTCTATAAGTAATTATATTATTAAATATGATAGAATTTTTTCATTTATTTAAAGTTGAATATTTATACAAAATGGAATATTACATTGTATTTCAAATGAATTTTTTTTATCTTTTTGTATTTTTTTCTCTTATTACATTTAGAATAATAGATTAGATTTAGAATAATATAATCGCTTCGCGTGTATTAAATAATTTAATAAAGAAAAATGTATTAATTGAATGTTAAATATTACATTTAGAAAGATTTATTATAATATTTTTTTCGTAAAGGTATTTTATGCTATACTTTACATAAACATAATGATTTAAAAATAATCTTGTATTTAAACAAAAATTTTAGGTAAAGGTAAATTTGAAAATTTGTTTTTATAATAACAAAACATGTTTATTTTTTCAGTATGTTAATAGAAACAATTTACATGCATTTATGTACCACAATTTTATGATTATTTTAAGTAGCAGCTTACACATAGAAACATTTATATGTACTACTTAAAATATATTTTTTCAATTAACAAGTTTCAAATTTTCATCTATTTTTTGCTTTTATTTCAAATTAGTGAGACATTTAGAGTAGATTAGAATTTAAACATTTCTGAAAAGATAAATATTTCTAAATTCATCATAATTTCCCTAAATTTAGAGACTAAAGCAACCAATTTATCTTAAAAATTTGATTACGAATATGCTTAAATAAAAAATTCTTTATCTTGATTAAAAGATTCAATTTCGCAAATAATAAAAGAATTCGTTTAATGAAATTACAAAATTAATAATCGCTTTATAAAATAATTAGTTCGGTTTAATAAAATTAATTCGTTTGATCTAATGTTCAAACTGTTATCTAATCATCGAATAGCTTTGAGTTAAAATTTTAATCAGCAATTTTGGCAAATTTGTTTGTTCATAATTATTTGCAGACTTTTGCGATATTGGTAATCTTATTTGGAAATTTAAGTTATAAATAGAAAATATATATGGTTGTTATTCAATTTAAAATTATTTAAAAAAAAATTTCTGAGAATTTTTGCATACACTTTGCATACACAAATTTATTAGACTAATTTAGAGTAGCCTGATATAGTATATAAAAATTATATACTCACAAAATAGTATACGTATGTTTAGCACCGAACGAATATCCACAAAATGCTTGGCATTAACTTCAATAGATTCCAGACCATTTGCACTTACATATTGAAATTTTTTTGTATGACTTTTAAAATAAATGATTATTGCTTTTTTATACAATATTCATTGCAATATGCTTTTGGACATATAAATGATACATGGTAATTTAATTATTGTTAGTGTAAAATCTTAATAAATTAAGGTACTTCAAGAAGTAATTTCTCTTACATAAATAATGCATCTAACTAATTTTATGCATCTGTAAATGAACCATTTTTTTTTCATTCCTGTAAAAAAAAAAAAGTAATATTTCTACATAATAAACATTTAGAATACTGGCTTAGCGTTTTTCCCTGAAAACAGTTTTTGAATTATACTGGCAAAAGAGATACAGACAAAGTGACTAACCCATCTAACAGCACATGTTCTCCAAAATGACATCCTCAGGATGTCCTAAGGATGAAAAGAACATCTCTGGACATCCTATGGACATCTTCAGGATGCATTATGGACAAGTTTGTTGTTAGGGGAACTTAATTTTCGTATAATTAATGGACTTATTGAAGGAGTTTAAAACTGAATTTGTATTAACAGATTAGTTTCTAAACGTAAACTTCTGAACTTTTCGATGCAAAAAAATTTGATTTTTCTTCTTGAGTAAAGGAATCTATAAGAATGAAATTTGTATTTCTGTATTTCTATAAAATATTAAGATTTTAAAAGGAAAATAGATTTTAATTTATCTACAAAACTAATTGACCTTTGTTTACAAGTGACTATTATTTTCCTGGATCATAAAATGAACTTTTCTTCAAGCAGTATAAAACGAAAGTATAAAAGTTTAATTTTCTTTAATATGCAGCATACATTATAAAAATTGCGTATTCAAAGGACAATGGTACGAAGGAAAATATTGTGTCAGAAATGATAAAATTAATGATAAACATAATTTTTTGTAAGATTAGAACTAATAGTTTATTGCATATTATATAAATAAATAAATAAATAAACACCCATGATCTAATTTAGATTACACTTTCAAAGGTGTCATGCATTAAGCTGTTCGATGGTAAATTTGTTCTAAATTTGAATTCAAAAGTGTAATTTTGAAACAGAATTAGAATATATTTCATTATACTTATTATTTAAAATTAGGCAATTATTCATTGAAAATATTTTTTTAAAAAATTATCTTTTTGAAAAGCTTTATTTTTATTATAACCATATCGAAGTTTCATACTTTTTTTCTAACAACAATGTCTATTTTGTTGTATTAAATAAAATTTGTTTTCATTTATCGTTGAATATTTGCATCACTATAATTTTGTTTCTCAGATTACTTAAGAATCGATAGTCTAGTATCTATTTGTGGCGCCATATAACAAAACAATGCGTCTAAAAACGTAAATAAAATGATATTAAATGCATTGAATCAGTGGCGGAATGTTGAGAATACTTCTTTTGTATATAGCAATCACTGTGGAACATCTACAACGATAAAAGTTCTATAGAATCTTTTGCGAGATTATAATACTAAAAAAGAAGTTATATCTTGAAAAACGTTGACAGATTTATTGAATTGCAATTAAAAGCTCTAACAAATGAACAATAAAGAAAAGAAGTGATAAAATTATATTAGAAAACGAACAGACACAACACAAATTTTATTGGTACGTCTACATCAATTATTAATGATATTTACTAATATTTAATTATATATATAAATACACAGAAACGGGTGACAGAGGAAAAAGATTAGTAAACTTAAGGTTAACAAGATTTTTTTTTTTTTTTTTTTTTTTTTTTTTGCGTGTGTTTGTGCGTAACAAAATCATTTATATTATGATGTAGGAGTCCACATACACAAATAAATAAATAAAACAAATAAATAAATGGCAAACAAATGCTATCACATACGTTTCATATACATTCTTGGAGCATATTTCAAAGATTTTACATGAAAATAACATAAACACTTCAATCTTATTTTGTTCTAAATAGAGGTTTGATAGTGATTTGACTGATAATGATTTCGATAGTGAATAACTCTTCTACGGAACCAAACCACAAAATAAAATGTCACACAAATTAATATCTGGAATCACACTAATGAGAAAATATAATTGTCATTATATAGTATTTTACCTTTTAATACTTGCAATTTCCTGAAGTGTCAGAAAACGGACAATTTCAGACCACCATAAACCAAAAGGGAATAAAAGAAAAAAAAAAGAAAAAAACACTTCTTCGCCAACTACTCTTCTATTGAAGTTTTACGCATACTGTATATATTATTTTGTAATTTAGATTTGTAAAAAAAAAAAAAAAAAAAAAAACAGTTTTAATTCGCTTTATTTGGCTAGTTAACACACCCTAAAGTAGAAATTTATTATATTCCTCCAAAGATAAGAAAATGTTATTTAAGTTTAATTTTTTCACATGGAATTAGTCAAGATACGTTTCAACTAATTACAATGAAAAGAGTTACATATTAGATGTTAAAACATAAAAAATGTTAAAAATATCATAATAACAAAACAAAAATCAGCAAATGTTTCAGATCGAAATATTTAAACACTAAATTTCCTCATAAAAAAATAACACTATTACATCATCAAAGCAACATCATAATATAGTAATGGTACAGAGCATTGAAGATAAAAAGACTTTTGAGATCTGAACGACCTTTACCAAATATACAACGAAAATTGAAATTAGAAAATGGATTTCTGAAAAAGTTCTTTTATCGATATTTTGTCAATATTAAAACATGTTTGTTTCTTAAAAAAGAGAAATGAAATGAAAGAAAAAAAAAAAAACTGGAGAGAAAAGAAACCTCCCGACTCGCTTCTGCAGATGGGTGCAGAAGTTTATAACATCTGCAGCCATCTGAGTGGTTATTTGCTGCTTTGCCTTTCACTGAATAGCAATATCAATAGTGCATAACACAAGACAAAAACAGAAAAAATGTAATAGAAATCCCTATATTCAATAAAAATTGAAATATATAATACTTAATAACGCATTTTTAAAAATGAAACATTATGTTTAAAAGCAGTATTTTGTTAGAATAGAAAAAATTCGTAATAGAGGAGAGGAGGATATTATGAAATAGTCGGGAAATATGGAATGCCGAGGTTTCGACTCTGATTGATGCTGCTATCTCTTCAAAATATTATGAATTACTCAAGAAGGATTCCCATGAAGCAATACAGTAAGAATCATACACTTGTTGCTGTCGCACCAGTCTCTATAGAACAAAGTATGTTTTGTGATTTTTAAAAGTTTTTGCAGGTAAGTTTTCAAACATTTAAACTTACTAGTACACATGTGATTTGAACATTGATTTTAAGCATAATGTATACTCAAAGAATTGTATTTTGTTATACATTGTCCGTGTTTTAGCTGAAAATATTTGTTCATCAATTTAAAAGTTCATTTTTAAAAATGGCGTGTCGGGTATTATGGAATACTAGGTATTTCAGAGTTTCATCTGAAATTGACTTCATGTATTCAACTAAAGAAATAGAAAATAAAGATGCCAAATGTATCTTCTGTCACAGAAAATTCTCCGAAGATGATTTTATGTAGTCTAATTATTTTTTTTATGGTTTAAACAGTTTAAACCACCTATTCCATATTACCCGACTATTTCATATTAACCTCCATTTGTAACTTTTATTTTAAGTAAACTTTTTATAATAAAAAAAATTTTTTTTCATTGACAATTTATTACAAATAATTACACTATGTACTCAACATGATTTTGGGGATTTTTATTAAAAACAAGTAAAGTTATTTTAGGAAATGTAAATAGTATTCCATAATACCCTCCTCTCATCTATTTACACCATTTTATGTTACAGCTTTAGTATATGACCCCTCCTGGAGACTTTTAAATATTTCTCACTACTTGGTTGGTTGGTTGGGATTTATGCCTCACTAGTGCTGTGCAAAGGGCAGTTTGTGGTGATCTGGGAGTAACCCCTACAGGTAGTCCGGAGATGTGCCAACACAGTTTTGATCTTCCGAGGTAGGGATTGCTCTCCTCCGTCGGTGACGTCCAGAGGTATAATTTTGATTGGAACATGGAGGACATTGCAGCGACGACAGATTTTACGTGCACCAGCCACCATTACTGTATGCGGCCGACTCGAGTACCGAACTCGCAATCTTCCAATTACGAGCCCGACGCTTTACCGACTGGGCTACCGCGGCCCTTCTCATTATTTGGGTTTTAAAAAAAAAAAAAAAAAAAAAAAACTTTTTAGGTTTAAAAAAAAAAAAAAAAAAAAAAAAAAAAAAAAAAAAAAAACTATTACCTATTATTTCTAATGTTTATATTTTTTGCTATTGAATTATTTTTTTAGTTAATTTTAGGCAGTATATAATAATCCATATATATTTCTAATGTACAGCGAGGTAATAATTTTAGACATTCGAAAAATCTGAAAAAGAAAAAAGTTTATTATTAATGTTATTATTTTAATTTCAAACATTTCCTACAAATTCAATTTTAATTCCATCTTTCCTACTTCTTAAAATAACGAAGGATAAAATGTACTCAATTCACCTTAAGAATTTTAGGTGATGACTTTTTTTTTTTTTTTTTTTTTTTTACCATAATTAGAAATATGAATTTTATCATAGAAATGTCTAGTTATACAATGTTAAAAAATTAACAATTCTGAATTAGAAGATTATTTATAAATGAGTTTAAATTTTACTCTATTTTTTTTTATGCCAAAATATATCCGAAGTATTTTGAAACATGTTTTTAAAAAAATAATATATAAATACTTTATGTATACTTATATATACTTTAAACACAAAAACAAAGGCGGTCAATTATGCAGGCATGAAAAACTTATACATATATAAACAGCTTAAGAGATTGCCAGTAAGAAGATTAATTTTCTGAAAGTGGAATATATATATAAGGTAATTTCGGGTGAGTTGCCCCACCGGTAGAGATGCCCCACTTAATATAATTTCGAAACGCAATGATAGATGGCTCAGGAAGTCCGATTATTATTTCAGATAGATGTTGAATGGTGTGCTGTGGAAGTTACGTGAACTTATTTCTTTGTGTTCTGCTGTCACAACAATATTTCAAGTAAGTACCATGTTTTTTCTACTCTGTTATAAGAGTGAAGTTGCATTGTAAGGCTGGCGCTAGTTAATAAAAATAGATTTTTTTTTTATATAAGTTTAAAAATCTGTAGTAAGAAGTTGGTCAGTCGACTTCGGCCATTGTGCCGCCATTTTTGCTGTCTTTTACTTTGGATAGTTGCCGGGGCATCTCTCCCATACCAAAAGGATAGATGCCCCAGATTATATTCGGGTGAGATGCCCCACATACATTTACAGGGAGAAAAGTCATTTCATTGTTTAAATTTTAAACTAATATTGTTTTTATAAAATGCGTAATATTTGTAAATCGTTAAAATTTTTAAATTTAAATTTTTAAATTTTTAAATTTTTAAATTTAGATTAAAATTCATCAAATAACATTCAAATTCGCGTGATCTCTAAAAGTGGCAACTCAAAACGAAATCACAAAAAAGCAAATTGAATCCAGATATGAAAGAAAAAACGCTCAGGTATGTCAGACTGATCTTTGACATTTAAACTATAACGTAAACAATCTTGGGCGCTAACGAAACTAAAGGTGGGTGGTTAATTGTGCCGGTAAGTGAATATTATTGTATTTGTTAATGCAGTTGTTCAATGCTACTAGTTTGTTTGAGGAAAGATGACTAATAAAAAGAAAACAGTATATAAAAAAGAAAGATGACTACAGTATGTACAAAAGAAAAAATACTGGAACAGCTGGTGGGACCAGGACAGAAGACCATTTAAAAGAGGCTCTTGAGACTAGAAGCAGGGGAAATTTGTGTCACTGAAGCTGCCAGGTACTATGGAATTTCTTCTCGGACAGTTCGTCGTCGAAGAAAAACATATAATAATACCAAAACAATCTCTTTGGGGACCATTGACCACTATTGACCACTATTGATCACTATTGACCAATGTTAAAACCTTTTATTATGTTTTTTACAGGTAGGGCATCTCTCCCATGTGAGTGGGGCATCTCACCCGCAACTTCGGGAGAGATAGCAAAATGTAGTGCTGCCGCAATTTTATTTTTTTTAAAGAAAATTTACAATATGGTACAAAAAAACTACTTAGTACTAATAAACAATATCTATTATGTATTTACCACAAATTTTCGTTGTCATTGTTACTACCTAATTTATTTTATAGCTTCCTTTCCTTAAGTGGGGCATCTCTCCCGGAATTACCTTATATATATTACATCTACAGACGACAAATTATAATTTTAAATTATTTTTTTTCAATAAAAATATTTAAGGTAATGATTTATTTGAACACGAAAAATTTCTTTGTTTCTAATAGCAACACTGACATTTATTTTATTTCACTATTTTTACTTTCCGAACACTATAGTGAGGAAAGTATTGTAATCATGTCAAAAATCCGAATTCGAGATTTTGATGTTTCTATACGTTTTGAGGTCCCCTGAGTCCGTTTTCACTATTTTTACGATGATGTATGTATGTGTGTGTGTATGTGTGTATGTCTGTGAGTGAACACGCTAGCGTCTAAACGCTTTGTTCGATTAACCTGAAAGTTGGTACGCATATTGTAAGTCACCATAGTACGAACCCTATAGATTTTCGTGAATCTAGCACTTATAGTTTTTTTACAGGGACACAAAGAAAAATTCTTTATCATTATGGCTTATGGGAGCAAAATCTTAAAAGTGCGATAGCATCTAAACGCCTTATTCAATTGAGCAAAAATTTTATACACATATTATAGATCACAAATACTCAATATGTATAGATTTTGAAGAATTTAGCACTTATAGTTTTTTACAGGGACACAAAGAAAAATTCTTTATCATTATGCCTATGGGGCCAAATTTTTAAAAATGTGATAGCGTCTAAACGCCTTATTAATACGAGCAAAAAAATTGTACACATGTTATAGATCACAGTTGAACTAACTGTATAGATTTTGGTGAATCTAGCACTTACAGTTTTTTTACAGGGACACAAAGAAAAATTCTTTATCATTATGGCCTATGGGACTAAATTTTTAAAAGTACGATAGCATCTAAACACCTTATTGAATTCAGCTGAAAATTTAAATGAGTATTATAAATCACTGTTGCACTAACTATAAGCAATTTGGTGAATCTAACATTTATAGGTTTTTACAGGGACACAACAAAAATTTCTTTATCATTATGATCTATGGGCTCAAATTTCAGTAGCGTTAAATAAAACAACGTGTAATAGATGGAGAAAAATACTCAAACACTCTATTATGGTTTTCTCTCTTTTGTTTGTTTAACAACTACTCTTTCTTTACTTTATCTACAAAACTGTTAATTACTCAATGTTCGGAAAGTCGAGTGGAGTCACTCCAGATTTTTATATTTTTACACCATGAATCATATTTTAATTTTCTTGTATAAAATGATGTCCTGAAGAAAATACAACGTCATTTGAGAAACTTTTTCTTAATGGCAAATCTTTTTCTTAATGGCAACCTTTATGATTCCAACGTTTTTAATTAATAACTTCATTATTTAAGACGGTAGAAATTTCTAAGAAACCGAAATGTCTTCTTTGCAGTATTTGGCAAACATTAATATCTCTCATGACGTGAAGGACACTGCCCTTCGCGATGAGATGTGGTCGTAGACAAAGAAATTTGACGCTTGCGATAATAATTTTTTTTTTATATACATATGTATAGAGAGAGAGAGATAGAAAATGAGGCGTTATAAGATTGTTTTAGGTTAAAATTTTGTCGTCCACGTGAAATGTTGGAAAAGATATTAATTGACAACTTAGTGACAATCATCGCTATTTCAAATTATATCAGAATCTATATATATTATTTATATTAGGATATCTTTTACTTCCTTATATAAAGAAAAAAGAACAATTTTAAAGCAAATGTTTAGATAGAATATTTTTAATTTCATAATTCAAAGAAGCAATTGTCATAGAATGTTTAACATTTATTTTTGTGACTATTTTTACATTCAGTTGTACAACTCCATGTGACCCTTTAATTGAGAAATATAGATTTTACAGGCTTTTTAATGATATACGTACATGTATGAATTTATGTATTTCGCATAACACAAGAAACATACATAAAGCGTTGCAAACTTTTATATAGTTCTTTATAACATCTACTTGACATTTATGTTTTTTTTTTTTTCCCTTAATATGTTTTAAGTTTGTAAAAATCCACAAAAATTCAATATTTTTGCAGCATGAACTGCCATATTAGACATTTCAATAGATTCTAACAACCGAACGCGTAATATTAAAGTTATAAACAATCAACACATTTTCTTTTATTAAAACAGATAGAGCAAAAATATATTGTTAAGAATTTGTAAATAACAGAAATTATTCTTGTGTAATTTCATTTAAAGAGGCTTAGTCAGTTATAAATTGTTAATTTTCTGCATTTCTAGTTTGCTTTGGTGTTAAAACATCTCATTTACATTTAAAAACTCGTTAAAACTTTACCAGGGCAGCCTAGGCGATGAATTTGGCAGCTTTATTGCTGCTTGGAGACATTTTTGGTGACTCTGGCGAGAAAAATCTATTTTCGATATATCTAAATTCTAACTCGATTATTCTCCAAGATACCAATTTTTTTTCCTTTATAAAGTATTGTGTATAGCGTACGCGAGTCATATAGATTCTCAATAATATATATAGATAGATATAATTTGTTTATTTTTTATTCTTGTGAATTATGGTGGTATTTCATCATCTATTTCTTTGTATTCTGCAAATTTCTAGTATACTATATATATATATATATATATATATATATATAGAAAGAGAGAGACAGAGAGATGTATGTATGCGCGAAAGTGTAAAATATAATTGAAAAAATAAATATAATGCGTAAGAATTAATTACTGTTAATGGAATAAGTATAAAAAGGAAATTTAATTGGAACTGGTGCATCTTCATTTGTTTACAGAAAACATTTTATCTTCCTTTCCGAAACTATATGTACTTTCTTTAATAAGGAGAATTGCAGTTTATTCATTTCATTGTTTTATAGTTTAGGGCTATTAACACGTTGATGAGGTAATATTTTCTTCCATGTTTTCAGGCACGATATCTTTTCTAAGTAATATATTAAATAAAACATTTAAAATAGTTTTCACTTTCTAATTAAAGCATGCAAGCTAATGGAAAATGATGTTATTCAAATTCTATTTACAATTTCGCACAGACATATATTATCGATAAATATTAGTTAAATCTTTAAGGAATTATTCCCTTTGTTAAAATTCTTAAACAATAACTAATTCCTTCTTAATCTTATTTAAAATGTTTGTTTTTCTTATTAAACATAAAGAAATTCAAAGAATAGATAACGTTTGGCGACGTAAAATCCGTTACCATTATCCGTTATCCATTTTATGCAAATATGCATAGCTTCAGGTATAATTAAGAAATATTTTTCTTTACTTGTTCTTCAATAATTCCTCTTATTTTATTCAAAAAATAAGTTTACATGTAAATGTTATCTTTAATAAATAATTCAAAAATTATTTTGTATTTAGAGAGCAATGAAAAGTATTAAAAAAATATTTTAAAAAAATGTAATTGTCTTATAAGAACTTTTATTAAAAGACAAATATTTTACAAATATCATATAGGAGACCGGAGTTAATTGGCATAAGATTTTAATTGGCACTCAGCTATTTTCTGTCGCACTAGAGGTAAAAAGCTGTCCATTTACTAGTGAAGTATGTATGTATAGATGCACCATCCACCGTAAATTCTGTTTTCTTGAAAGTTTCTTAATGGAAAAATCTCCGTTTCATCATTTGTGTGACTGGTGAGTACATTTTTTCATCGTACATCTTTTTGGTCTGGTGAATCTGTAGATCATAATGAGGATATAATAATGGTGGTTTTCGAAAGAGTGGTTAGCTGATTAAAATTTATAACGATAACATTTCCATGCATGTGTCATGGTATTTTATTTCTGATGTTTTGCATTTTGTAGTATCCATTTTACGTTGGGTATTCCTGCGGTGCTAGTTGGCATAGTTAAGTATGGCGTCAGTTGGTCTAGCTAAAAAACACATATGGCACAGCATAACTTACCTTAATGATAGTTCAAAAATTGAAGACCTCTCCATGATAAAGAGTTATCATTCTCTGTGTCTTACCAAGAAGGTTGTGAAGGTTTTCATTGGACGGTTTTACAAACTCCAGAGAACCTCAAAAAGAGACCAAAATGTCACATAAAACAAGATTAACAATGAAACCTCCATAAAATTACAGGCTTCCAGTCCATCCTGATTAAAAAATGAATTTATTTTTGTTAACAACAATCATTTAATATCTTAGAAAAATTTACGAAACCGATGACAATGACATTTGTATGACCACCATAGTGAAGAAAGGAAAAATGGAGAAGGCGAGATGAAGATGGTTCGATTTTTGTACGACCAAAGTAAAATTGTGCATGAATGGAACCAGTCTCTTCAAACAAACGAGCTCGCAACTCTTACATTCGTATTGAATTCAAACATTGAGCTAATTCTATTTAAATAACTATCTGTAACTGTATTAATAAGCAGATTTGTTTTCATTGGGAATTCATTAAATGATTATATATTTAAGCAGAAATTTTGCCCAAATATTATTAAAATAGGATGTTTAAAAAATGAATTGAAACAGCCTCGAAAACAGCCATATTTTGCATAAATACCCCTGCCCATATTACGTGATGCCAACTCGCCATTACGGGTATTCTAACTATCCCCGCATCCGGGAGTAGTTGGGTGTAATTTTGACTTCGTAGGGTTTTTTTTTTTTTTTTTTTGTTTGTTTGTTTGTTTGTTTAAAAATGCATTTATTAATGTGTTATACATAATTTTGCAGTCAAACAGTTAAACTTTCCAATGCATTCATCAGAATTTCTCTAAGTATTGCAGAAAGAATTAGAAAATGCAAAACCAAAATCTATGCCAACTAGAGCTGGTCTTCCCTATCGTAGTTTTGGATGTATAAAACATTATCTTGTATGATTACCGTTTTTATTATTTTTTTTTTAAATGTTAATATAACTAAACTGCTAAGAATTTCTGAAGTAATTTGTGAATAATTATTCTGTAAGTTAGTGTGGCTCCACTCACTCAAATGCTTGAAATCGCGCTGAGTTTGTAAGCGTAAGCTATCTATCGAGAATTGTATAGTAAGATGAGGGTTAGGTTTCTAGTCGAATTTAGTTTAGTTGGTGATGGTTTCCGTGAAAGTGTATATTGTCCATAGAAAGGTTAGGTTAGATAAAAAAAAAAGGGTACGGTCGAATGTAGTTTAGTTGGCGTCGGTTTCGGAAAAGATCTAGAAGATAGTGTTGAAATTTGGGAAGCTTTTAATTCAAATTTTTGTCGGTAATTTCAGTTTAGATTTTTTAAGGTGAATGAAGTGAAATGACTCTCCAGTTAATCTGAAGGTGTGTTTTTCAGGTGTGCTTTTTTGGGTATAGTGTGCTTCTGTAGTGTTAGTAAGGAGAACACAATAATCACGCTAAGTGAGTGCTATTTTGCTGTCCATCAAGTTTCGAGCGTACATGTGTGTTAATTAGTTTTAGTACACTCTACCATTAAGTGATGTTCTAACTTATAATTTGAAAAAAATTAAATAAAGTAGTTTGATCTAACTCTATCATTTAGAGCTATTTTAGATAAAATAAACCCTCTCTTTACAGTCCCAATACAAGCACATTTGGATATAAAAGCATTTACAAAATATGGCGGACTTTTACAAAATTTAACTAAGTCCCAACAGCGTCACAGTTTTAATACTAAATAGAACCATCACCTACGAAACAAAATTCCAATAGTAATTATATTCAACCATATTAAGACACTTCATATCTGGCTCCATGAAATAAAACGAATTTTTCACAATTTCAAAATGGGGTTTTGACTAAAATTAAATTTTTCAAAGAAACTTCTTAATACAGTATTTTATAAAGTTGTCACTTAATAAAGGTAATCGAAGTCTTTGGCTTGCAAGGGGCTCATGGAAATAATGAGAGTGTTCAAAGACTTTCCAGCTTGTACGAGATCAAGAGAATGTGCTAGTCATCACAAATTTTGAACACATTCTAGATCAGGAAAAGTTTGGGCAGCGCGGTAATCATACGGTCATCAGCTGTCTTGCAAAAACGTTTCGTTTCGAAGGGTGGTAGAGGCACGTGACTTAACTCATCAAAAGTGTAATGGCCTCTATTAAGAGTGTCGGCAACGCGAATAAAGGGTGATCTAGACGTTTATCCAAAGTCTCCACTCTCTAAAATATGAAGAGTGAGATCTCCCTGTAAAAGAATGGCATATCACTCTTTGAACATGTCAAAATGCAGCCAACCTCTAAAGAGTGAAAAGTCTCTTTTCGAAAGAGTGATATTTCTCACTCTTTATTAAGAGTGAGATTATAAAGATTATGACTGTTTATTTTTCTTTAAAAAAATTATGTACACTAGACGATAATGTTTCATTTCCCCTTGCGAACTGATTCCAGGCCAACGGTGAAAAGAATGGAATTTGGATCTGTCGGCAATCGAACCCAGGCCGTCCCCCTAGCAAGCGAGTATTTTACTACTGAGCACATACACTAGCTGCTTAATTTACATTATTAAATCATTCTCATACGTGATCAAACATATTTTTAAATTTTTACGTCATTTATCAACAATATAAAATTACAAAATTCTAATGGATATTTTAAATTTTTATTTATTTTGAAATTGCTAAAATCGGAATTATTTTAAAAGCAAAATGTATACTTGAAAATAACTTTTTAAAGACAAACAGTCATTTGAAGTAGCTTATGGGGAAATAAGTTAATAAAATGTACAAGTTAAAAAAAGAAGCTAAAAGAAAATAAAAAAATAAATGTTCGCATTCAGAGAAATCTACAGTGTTTCCTGAAAAACTCGTCTGTTCAGGAGTATAAAACTTGCTGTTGATTTTAAATATTAGTAAAATATTATAGCCAATTTTTTTAATATTTCATTTATGCTAGCTGTCAATGAATATAATAAAAATATTAATTGTTATAGATTTTAAGGCGTTGTGCATTAAATATTTGCACTGATATTTTCTCAAATATTTTATATATTTCTAAATAAAACTATTTACTTTCTAATACGAATATCCATATGTTTCTGTGATTTTCGATTCTTCACTAATAATATTACTTCGATTTTGTCAATCGTATAGAAAAAACAATTTACCAAATTATCCTTTAACATAATATTTTTCTTTTTTTTATTTATCGAAATTCTTCAATAAGTTCTGATAAGCAAATGCATGCATGAGATCGTCCAGAAATTGTCCTTTATATTTCTTTCGAAATATGATTAATAGATGGCACCAGCAATTTCTCAATCTACAAAAGTTTGGTCTTGCAATGGATGTTGACCTCGCTCTTTGTGATAGAGGGACTAAGCGTCACTGTTACACATAAAGTGTGAAGTATCATATTTTCAAGAGCGATAATACAGTTTTCTCACATTAAATGGTGTCAAAATAGGTGTCACTTTTTTAAGGAGAGAGATTGTCACTCCAGAAATTTTAGAGAGCACTTACCACCAACCCAGGTGGTGAACCAGTATGCCGCGAAGCCTAGAGGGTTAATCACAGACAGAAGGGTTTTTAATGGTGAACCTGGATCCAGATAACAGGACGTCATCTTTTCAGACAAATCAAAATTCTGTCTACATCATCTTGATGGCAGCATCTGTATTTGCCAGACTGAAAGGTAAAGGGGTACAAAGGGGAGGGGGACAGAGCGAACCAATTGGAGGGAAAGGGCACAAGAAAAGCAAATTCAAGAGCGGAAAAAGTGCTAACTCAAAATTATAAATAAATATATATATATATATATATATATATATATATAAATTAAAAAAAATAAATTAAAACAATAGCAGAAAAAAATTACAAATTTGTTTGAAATTTAATGTAAATTACTCTGTAACGTTAGATACGGAATATTCCATTAAAAAATAAATTTTATACTTATAAAGAATTGAATTAATTAGTTGCTCAAATTTTCTTTTTAATGTCATAATGAATAAGGAAACTCTTAATTTGAAATTTTTTTACTAAGATTTCTCTGTTTTTGTAATGTGTCATTTCTTTCTCTAAATTTCGAGAAAATGGATGAAATAATTACTTATTACAAATCAATTACATAACAAAAAAAAAATGCGAATGAAATATCATTATTACTTTAATAAAATATTTTTTCACACATACTAAAAAAAAAAAAAAAAAAAAAATCTGCACTTTGCATAATTTGCTGAATGTTTTAGTGTGGGTATTTTTACCAAAAAATATGACTCCTAATTATTACTTAAAAACTGATTTCACATTTTCTGTAACATGTGACTATATACATGTATGTATATGTGTAACATAGTCCTATGTGTATAGTCCTATGTACATGTGTAACATAGGACTATATAGTACAAGAAACAGAAAATCAGTTTTACAATGATAAAAAAATAAATAAAAAATAAAAAATAAGTTTTCAATATATATAGTCTTTATATATATATATATAGTCTTTTTATATGTAGTACGTTTATATGTAGTATATATATATATATATATAGTACTTTTTAAAACTTGCATAAAAAATACGTTTCTTATAAAATCATATATTAAAGCTGCCGATAATAACCAATATTATGTTCCTGTATGAAAAATATGTATTTTACTTAAAATTTATAACTTTCTGCTTAATTTACGCAACGGTGAATCATTTCAAATAGAGAATGTAAATTTTAATTTATTATATCATAAAAAATTCTTGGTTCTTTTCAGACGAAGAAAGGCTGGAATAATTTTCAGGCCTTTCATTATAACATGAATAAGGTTATTTAAAGAAAGTTGATTTATGAAAATGACTGCGCGTGGATTATTTTTTAAGTATGAAACATGTTGATTTATAACGGCATTTCTCGCCCCATGAGAATAATCGAAGTACATGGAAACTGGAAATTATTATTATTATATCAAGTATTTGAAATAAATAAATGAATATACGTAAAATTAAATTAAATAATGTTTTAATTTGAATATTAATAACAATAATAGTAATTTGTATTTTTCTAAAAAAATTCCGTTGAGAATTATTCCTTTTTGCGTAAAACTGAAACAATCTTTAAACATTTATCAATGTATATCTAATACTTTGGAAGCAATTTATTAGTAGAGTTTACAAAATTTGATAAATCTGATTATTTATTAAGAATTATCCACAAATTTTAACTATCGTTTTAAGAAACTAAAATTTGACTTGTTATACTTAGGACATGTCTACATCGTCACATTCGAAAATTTTAAATTTCTCCCAGCGTTATCTGAATTTTCGTTGGCTACTTTGTAGAATAGAATGGCTACTTTGTTGATTTTCTTTAATCTGTGCGTTCTTCAAACTAAACAAATAAAAAGAATAACTTTAGTATTCAGCGTAATTACACGCACAAAGATAAGTTAATTTAAAAAAAAATAATTAAAGCTCGAATATTTCGTTTATTTTTAGTAGCAAATAAAAAATCACGAAACGCCCATTTAGAAGCATCGTCAGAAGTCATGGTATTAATTATACACGGAAATGGTAAAGGACTTTTATTTATGTATTTTGTATTATATCGCTTTTTTATATCATGTACTACATGATATCTCTCAGTATTATGCATCTAGGGTGCATTAAAGTATAAAAAGTAATTTCAGAAACGGAAAGGTTTCTTTCATACAGAAAATAATACAAAATAATGCCCAAATTCAAAATGCTCTAAGCGAATTCTAAATTATTTTAAATCTACTTTTTTTTTCCTTTGGTGTGTGCGTGTGTTCGTAACTTAACTTACCTGTTTATTCAAAATTTACACCTAAAATATATAATCAGTTACAAATGTAAAAATCGTAAAATTTGAAATCGTCATGAATTTTTGTCATGGGTCTAACGAGTTCGTTATAAAAATAATAACCCATTGATATCAAGATAAATACTCAATTTTGTGACAAATATATTGATTAATACTTATACAGAGTTTTAAAAGTATTTAAAGAAGACAAATTACTCATTCTTCATTTCTTCAGACCATAGGAGCCTTTGCGCAATTGCGAACTGAACGAGTCCATTGTTAAAATAGGGAAGATAAACCTTGACGTTGGGAGGAAAATAAGCGATAAAGGAACATCGAATGACTGGATGTTTACCAAATCCAAATCTGTCGGCACCCCTCTATGCCTGTGGACTCGTCCTCACTGCTAGCCTTAGGAAACGTTGTTATTCTATAGAAAGTAGCATTATAAGTAACTACTTATTCCCGAAATTCACAACATAAAAAAGGTAAATTTAAAGATTAAAATTTTGTAAAATCAATTAAATAATGTTTCAAGGGCCATAGAGTTATGAATTTAAAAAATATTTTACAGCTACGTAGATTTTATAATAAATATCTGGATATTTTATAATTGTATCGATTTTGATAATATTCATCATTACTTAACCCCTTATGTAATTCGAATCTGGAACGTCTAAAGCATGTTTTGCGCATCTTTTCAAATGGAATTTATTATTAGGACCTTAAATAAGTTCTCGTTGTTTTTTAACAGATGACATTACCAAGACAAAGTGCAAGTAATTTCAGATAGTAACGTATCTATAAGGAAGTATTATCGGTAAGCTTGAAGCTTCAGTGAATATGAATTCGCCATAGTGTAAACATTTTGTTTTTCTTAGCTCTAAAATTGCTAAGTTTTGTGCCAAGAAAAGATTATTTGAGGAGAATTTTATTGCGCTATTTTATTCAAAACAAATCTGCAGCTGAAGCACACACAATTCTTGTTGAGACTTAATAGTGAGCATGCTCTGTCAGAAACGAGATGCAGAGACTGATTTCGACGCTTCAAAAATAATGACTTTGATCTTGGAGAAAAAGAACCCTCTGGAGTTTCGGAAATGTTTGAAGACGAAGAATTGAAGAAACTACTTAATGAAGACACATGTCAGATGCTAGCTTAACTAGCAAAATAATTACGCTAGATGTGACAGCTGTTTGAAACGTTTGAAAGCAATAGGAATGGAACAGAAGCAAAAAATTTTTGTGCCGTCCAAAAAAGAAAAAAAAAAAAAAAAAAAAAAAAAAGAGGGGGGGGGGAGAGTAAGAACATGTTCAAGATACTAATATACAGTGGTTAATCAAATCATCAGAAATTATTTTTATTTTGATATTTGTTAACTTTCTAAAACATGTACTACACGAAATGGCTTGGAACTTCACACATCCAAAAAACATTTAAAAACTCATATTTTCCCCTATAAATTTAATCCAGAGTGCAAATAGGGGACTGACCACAATTTGAAGAAGAACAAAAATACTTTGGATCACCAAATATCATAAAAAGCTACAAATGACTTGTAAATTTAATAATTTATTGCACTTACTATGTACAATATTTGTACATAGGCATATACAGTCAGTAACAAAAGTGTCCGAACACTAGCAAAAATTCCTATGCAAAAAAGTTACACATAATACGGTTTCGTTAAATAAATCCTTGTAAAATCTTGTTCTTAGTCAGTCTAAGAACATGATTCGATAAGTATTTATTTAACAGAACCTTATGAAGTGTACTCTTTTTTACATAAGAATTTTTGCTAGTGTTCGGACACTTTTGTTACCGACTGTATATATATAAATTATAGATATCGTAATAAAATGTAACCTTAAAATTTAGCAATTAATAGATACAAAACAATACCAATACAACAAAAATAGAATTGATTTTAACTCATAGGTAAAACTGACAAAAATATTGCGATACACATTAAGAATCAATAAAGGACAAAAACAATTTAATTTACTTACGCCGACATGAATGATAATAATAAAAAAAGGACCATTAAACTTAATGACAGAGAAAATAACTAAATGACCACAGAAGTAAAAATTGGATAAAAATGCTTAAAATTAGAAGTAAAAAGAGTCGGGGGCATGCACTTCACAAAACTGTGAAAGCTGGATAGATTTCGTAAAACAATGTAGCTAATCATAGCAATTCCTATTGTTCCAGCCCCGATCGAGGCAGCAAAACCATTTTGAATGAGAAATTAAATAAATTATTAAGTCAAATCATCAAGGAATCCAGAGAGAAAATTAGAAAAAAGGAGAGTAGCCAGATGTAAAACTTTTACACAAACTGGAGAATAGGAAGATGCCAACAAATTATTGAAATTTTAAAAAAAGCATTGCAAACATCGATTAATCGATAAAGAATTAACGTCTGGGCTGTTTCATTAACGATTAAATTCCCTGAGTAATTATTTATTGAGTGAGTGAAATTTTAATTTTAAGTTAGTTTTAATTTTAAACCAGTAAAATTTTAATTCAAATTGTACGTAAATCAATAAAATTAAATCTTTCGTAGAAAGGAAATTAATGTTAGAAAACATTAAGTCAGCAGTGAGCAAGCGCCATCTAGCGTTTAGCTAGATAAACAATAAGTCAGTTAAATTAATTGAGGTTCAAACAAACCAATACTATAAGGAGTATTTTTAGGAAGTTTTAACTTTAGGAATTAAGAGAATATGTGGCACCATTTACATAATTAGAAATTTGATAAGTCGATCTTGATAATGTCAAACCTAAAATATTTAAACTAAAATAGTTGATCTTAATAAAATTAATCCTAAAATAATTAATCTTAAATTCAAAGTTATTATTAAGAATTAAATGTTAAGATGTAAAAAGTCTCAATCACAAACAATAATCCGAAAAAGAACACATGTAAGGACAAGCAATACAAGGCAGTCATACAATTAAAGTTATTTATTTATTTTATTATTATTATTATTATTATTAAATTGGATTTATTGTTCAAACTAAAGTGGCTTCCCAACCACTGGCTGTTAGTGGCTTCCCAGCCACTAACAGCCAAATGCACTCAATTAAATTGAATAAAAAAAGAGTTCATAATTCATAATATCAACCAGAAACTAGTATGTTGTGGCCACCACGAGACTTTCTTCTATCTTTTCCAATACAAATTCACTCAGTAACAATAATTAAAAAAAAAAAAAAAAGTATAGAATTAAGGGGAGAGGGAAAAAAAAAAAAAGTGGGACTTTATCAAATTTTCACATTTTACCCCAAATTTTGTCAAAGTCCCACTTTTTTTTTTCTCTCCCCTTAATTCTATCAAAATCCCACGGTTTCCGTGTTCTGACAAACTTAAACAAATTTTTGCATTTTCCCCCCAATTTTGTCAAAGTCCCACGGTTTCCGTGTTTTGACAAACTTAGAATAATTTTCACATTTTACCCAAAATTTTGTCAAAGTTTGTCAAAACACGGAAACCGTGGGACTTTGACAAAATTAGGGGGAAAATGCAAAAATATGTTAAATTTTGTCAAGACACGGAAACCGTAGGACTTTGACAAAATTAGGGGAAAAAAGCAAAAATTAGTTTAAGTTTGTCAGAACACGGAAACCGTGGGAGTTTGATAAAATTAAGGGGAGAAAAAAAAAAAATTCTAAGTTTTTTTTCGTAAAAAGTAAAAAAAATCGATAACTTTGTTTTAAATTATCACAGATTTATAGTTCAACCATTCGTTTTAAAGGTACTGACGAGACCTTTCGAAAGATACCCATCTTGAAAATTTTTGCCCTATATCACCCTGTTAAAAATTTAGAAAAAGCGGGATGGCAATGCAACCTGTAAGACGATTTTTACCAAAAGTTGATAGGCACTAATTTATGTCAAGGTGCAACTACATACCAATTTGTATGAAATTCTGTGCAGTAGTTCCAGAGATACAGTTGCCACAAAATTTTGTCACACACACACACACAGACAGACAGACAGACAGACAGACATTTTCTAAAAATGGTAAAATCGTGTTCTACAGCTCTCAAAACGTGTAAATCCATCAAAAACCCGAAATCGAAAATTTTTACGAATCCAATAGTTTCTTCTATTGAAGATAGAAGAAAGTAAAAAATAAAAAGAATGTAACTTGCAATAGCAATAATCCTTTTTTTTTTTCCTTTTTAATTTTAATTCAACAGCAAACCCTCCCAACCAACCAGCCAAACAATACGACCCATCCTCCTTAATCAAACATGTGCCCACCCATCCACCATATTTTTTTTAAACCTTCAATAGTTTTTTTTTTTTTTTGTTAAACAGAGACATTTAATGATAATTGAATAAATAATTTTTTGAGGAAAACTCATTTTTGTAGCAGCATTAATTATGTGAAAGATACTTTTGTTTTTATACATAAATGAACAAAGATTATATATGCGAAAGTGGTGATAGAGAATGATATTTCTGTAAACAGAGATATGAAGACAAGAATGAAAATGTGTAAATAAATTTACTTTGAAACAAAAATCTTCTCTTTTGTCATACAGATCAGTATAAATTTTACTGCCTTCAAGTTTAAGTTTTAAGTATAAAAAACGAATACAGTTGTTGTTAAGGAGATTATTAGTTATATATATATATATATAAATTTATTTGTTTATTTATTTATTTTATTTTTTTTTTTTTCAAAAATTACTAATTTTTTTTTTTTTTTACTAGCTTTTCGCAAACTAGAACGGATTTTCATAAAATTTTACAAAACTTTTAGAAATATTGACAAAACATTAGAGAAACATTATTTTGAAAGATAAAATTAATACGTTTAATATTCATTGAGATATGAACATTTTTAGTAAATATTATTTTACTGCACATGCATGAAAGATAGAAAAAAAATTATTGCATAGGTTGAAAGCTAGATATATTGAGCAACTTTTTTCAAAAGCTCATTTGAAGAGAGTAAAAATGAAACAAATTATTTGCAAAAGAATGTGCTAGATTTTAGGTATTCTCCAGAGTTCAAATTTCGTAAGGGGATTTTCACATGCTGCATATGAGGTTAAAATGCTAAAAATACAAAAGAAAATGCATGGAATGAAAATGAAAAAATCTCCCAATCACAAGTATGTGGGGGGGGGAGTTAACACCGGAAGGAATAAATCAAAACTGCCTACAAAAAGTTATCGAAGTCTGGAAAGGGATCGGGATCGAGAACCTGAAGAGTCGAGAATTTGATATATCTCGCTGTTTGGACTCGGCGGTGGCGTGGATGGGTGGATGGGAACCCCCGCAATTTAGAATGTAAAAATCGAGGGAAAAAGTCTGAAAAATTCATGGAAAAATAACGGATGAGGATTCAATTATTTCAATCACATTGCAAAAGTTATTTTTTGTGAAAAACCCCTTACAGGCATTAGCATATTTTTATTTATTTACTAAATTTTTGAGTTCATAAGGGTTTTTCACAAAATGAACTTTCACAACGTGATTGAAATAATTAAATCTTCGAATTAAATACGCGGGTGTAAAACCCCTTATGAAATTTCAACTCTGGAAAATCCGTAAAATTTATGTCACTCTTTTGCCGAAAATTTGCTTAATTTTTGCAATATTTAATATGCAACCTATTTTTATTGTAACCTATGCAATTAAAAAAAATATCTTTCAGGAGTGCGCAGTAAAATAATATTTACTAAATGTATTCATATTTCAACGAATATTACACATGTAAATTTTATGTTTCAGAATAATGTTTCCCTAATCTTTTTTCAAATGTTCTGAAAGATTTGTAAAATTTTATGGAAATCCGTTCTAGTTTTAAGCGAAAAACTTATGAAAAAAATGAGTAATTTCTGAAAAATAAATTAATAAATTAAATTAAAATATCTGCCTAAATAATTGCGCAATTCCTGCATCAAAACATACAAATATTGTACATACTATATGCAACAAGGAATTAAAATCACAAGTAATTTGTAGCTTTTCTTGATGTGATACAAAATATTTTCGCTCTTCTTCAATTCGTGGCTAATCCCCTAATGGCCCAATGGTCTAAATCGATACTGGAAAATGCAAGAGTTTAGATAGTCTTTGCACATGTGACGTTTCAAGACATTTCGTTTAGTATATTTTAGATAATTGAAAACATGTCAAATAATAATTATATATATATATATATAATTTTGTAACCCTCTGTACAATAAAAACCACGAGAATTTTTTTTTTTTTTTTTTTTTAATAATGAAATGAGTTTGAATTTTGAACACCATGTAAAACTTCTTATAAAATAATTAATAAAATATATTTTTACATTTCTCTTTTTATTCAAAAAGAAAATCGTTATGCGCATAATTGTGACATTTATTCGTTATATACATACAAAGCGTGGTAAAAAAAAACTTAGAATCTTGTTTATTATTAAATATATATATATATATATATATATATATATATATATGTATATATAATCGTAAATTTTGAAAACAATTTTTTCTCTACGATTTAAAAGTTGTTTCTTTGATTTAAAAGATGTTCCGGATTATTGTTATAAAATGTTTTTGTTTTACAGCTCCATACCGTAAAACATTTACGCTTACGGCTGTTTACAAAAGCGCAGTTGTCAAAGGGGGAAAAATGCAAAATTAAATGGAAGTATATTCATTTTGCAAATGCCGAATTTAATGATACATGGAAGAAACAAAAAATGGCTTAGTCATCAAAATGTATAACAATGAAACACAAAAAAAGAAAGAAAATAGAAAACAATGTGAAAACAAAAGGAATGATTCATAAAATTAAAAAAGTGAAAGTGAAATTTTGTGGAGAAAAAACATATTTGTAATAATAATAATAATAATAATAATAATAAATATTTTAATTTGAAAAAAAAAAAAAAAAAACCTTTTCTTTTTTTAATACAAAAATCTTTTTTGTTTAAATTCCACTAAAATTAAAATATATTTATATAACAAATAAAATATATTTCTTACTTCACGATACCCTAATTGGTGAAACATTGAGACAAAGTGTCCTAATTTCGTCCCCTAGTCACTTTTAGGTCCTTGGAATCTATGATTTTCCCTGAAATCTTACCAGATTTGAATGTTACATTCACTAACTAACAAGAAACATCTAAATATAGCCAAATTGACTACAAAAATATTTTTAATAAGTCAAAAAACTGTGTTTCAAAAGATACATATTTTTGGCAAAAGTAAAAAAAAAAAAAAAAAAAAAAAAAAAAAAGGTCCCAATTTCATCCCCTCAAAAAATAAAATAGAATAAAGTAAGTAAATAAATAAAGCGTGATGATGAATTAAAATTTATTTCAGAATGAATAAATGTACGAAGTGCTGTAGCAATCAATTGAAGAATAATTGAGAGAAATATCAGTAACATACATATGTTGCTGAATTTACTCTTTTAGAAGTCGATGGTGTGATCATTGGTACTTCCCTAATGCCTTTAGGGTTGATGACAGCAGCAATTTGCTGAAAATGGTCACTTGATGATGATTGATCAGTTACCATAAATTTTTCGTCGTGTGAGGGACAGGATATGGGAGCCGAAATTGGGACCATGGTACCTCACACATGGCGGTGCTTCAGTTCGCGTAAAATGAACTGAACATCCTAAGACTCACCGTATGCTACTATTAGCATCTCACCAACATATAATAAATGCAATGTATAAGAAAGAATGACTTACAGTACACTAAATAACATTGCCCACAAGATATATCTCTCCTAAAAACTAGGAATTCAAGATATATAACAGATGTATGCCTACGAAACTTTCACTACTGACTGTTTATACCTCCTCCTTCTTCTGCCTTGGGTGACAGGTGGAGTCACTCAGGTATCAGTAGAGAAGTAAATGATGGGTGTCAAAATTAGGGCATATTAACCCATATCATCGTGATTGTTATATATTTAAGCAATAATTACATTTTTCTTATTGTATCAATGCATATATAGAGGAGTTTTCTTGTACTAATTTAATAATGTCTGCAATAACTTCAGGTAACATAAGAACAACAGCCATGATAAAGAATAAACTGTACTATTGTAAATAATCAGTTTTTTGGACAGGTATTAAATCACTACGGGGGAAAAAAGCATTTTTCATGTTGACATAAATATCTTCAAAAAGTCTTACTTCAAAGTCTTACTTAGACATTCAGACGATTTTTCAAGCAGTTATTATATGAGAGACAGAGCTTCGAAGTAACGTACTACTGTGTCAGTCGATTTGGAGCAATGTCAGTAGTTCGCTTAATGACAGTACCAAGCACACTGTTCTAAATTTGCTAAGAATAAGAAAAATGTCGCCAATTTCATAGCCAAATACATTCCTTTGTCTCTCGACTAAAATAATGTAAATATTTTCAATTTAGAGAGTCCATTATAAAAATTTACGTCAATCTCACAAGTCAGTTCTCACGCCCAAAGTCGTCTGGTTCCTAGTAGACAGAAAGACTGATTATTACCACATCCTGTAATTTAGAAGTATAAATCACCATTTAATAATGGTCTAACGGAGAATCATTGCTGAATTTAGCTATAATAAATAAACTTGCACAATCTTAAAGAATGAATTGTAATTTGCAGAATGAGCAAATTTTAATAAATGAGAATAAAAAGGGTGAGTTTGACATAATCTGCCAAACGAAAAGAGGTGATAGAACAGCCCATGGGGAGCATAAAACACCATAGAAACCCTGTCCTATCTCCAACCGTTTTCGAGTTACGGTAGACAGAAGAAAAATCTGTTTTTTTCCCACCCGTCTGAAAAAACCCACATTTGTGAGCTTCCTGAAAGACTTACACGCAAAATAAGCAAATATTTGGAAAGAGGAGAAAGAATCCTATCGGGTGACACCATTTACATCAGGATACCATAATTTGACGGCGAGCTTCAAGCGCTAAAATATTGGAAAAGTTTAAAATCGAGTTGTCGCCAAATTCTTTAACCGGCAATTCTGCAAACACCGTTCAAGCTACAATCGGTCAAATTTACCAAAAACTTCTTCATTCCACAAGCTTTAGAATGAGCTCACAATAAACCATATCGGTGTTCTAGTTCAGGATAAATTTAGTCTTTTGTTTGAAAAACATTCATCACTGAACTCGACATTCGTCTAGGAGACTCACGGAGTGCCATGGTCGTTCCTGATTTCATGTCCGCCTTCAGCCCACTGTTTTGTCAGATGCAAAAAAGAAAGTTTCAAAAGCAAACAAGAAAAGTAGCAGTTGTATTAAGTTTACAAACACAATGGAATGGAAACAAAAGAAGTATGACGTTTCTCACGTCTTTCACAAAGGAAGATGCGAAAAGAAAAAGAAAAAAAAAAGGCGTATCTCACGTTTATGATTAAAGCACATATGCATTCGAAAGGATGTGTAAAATGTACTGCCGCTGCTGAAATTGGTCACCCCCACACCTGATACATGCCCTTGCCCTCTTACGAACGGAAACCACAGTAGCGCTTAGCGAAAGCTCATCCCTCAGTTTTATTATTGCATCATCGAGCCGGCTTCTTAAATCTTGCAAACTGGCAACTTCTGTGTGGTAAACTTCTTGCTTCAGGAAACCCCAACCATAGAAGTCCAATGAAGTGGGGTCTGGTGATCTAGGTGGCCAAGAAACTGGTTCATTACGACCAATCTATCGCGGATACTGCTAAATCAAGAAGTCCCGAACGGCATTGAAAGAATGTCAGGGGCCTCATCGTGTTGGAAAATGATTTCCGCTCGTTGGGGTACAGGAATGACATCAAGTAATCCTGGAAGATGATGTTCCAGAAACTCCAAATATGTATTGCTTGTCAGATGACCTTGGAACACATGTGGACCTATCAAGCGATCACCAACCACTCCAAGCCAAACATTGAAGCTGAATCGCGTCTGGAACGATGAGTTTCGTGTTACAAAGGGATTTTGTTGAGCGTAATGATGCCAGTTATGTAAATTTAACATGTCATCCCGAGTGAAAAGTGACTTATCTGTTCACAGTATCGTTCTAAGGAAATGGTGTTCCTCAATATCTCGCTCCAAAAGCCAGCGGCGGAACGTTACCCGCTTTTGAAAATCTGAGCGGCGTAATTCTTGTACCGTGTGAAGTGGTATGGATGATACCGGTTTTTGCGCAAAACATTCATCACTTTACTTTGGGAAATTCCACCTTCTCTCGCAAGTATGCGTGAACTCATATTTGAATTTTCCTCCACTCGGTCGAGTACGGACTCCTCAGCGGTGGCGGAGCGGCGACCATGGCCTCTTTCGTACACCCTACCGAAAGACCCACTCTCCCTAATCCTTCGATGAATTGCTGCAAATGCAGAACGGTTGGACGCACGACGATGTGGATAACGTAGACAGTACTCTTCTTCGGCTCTCCGAGAGCTACCATCGCAAAATCCATACACAAAATGCATATCCGCGTACTCTTCATTTGTAAAACTAGGCATATCTGTTTACAGGTTGGAAAGTATGACAATTTGATCCCTGTGATGACTTCAGTTGAAAATAAAAGTCAGAAGGGTAAATAAAAAGGATAAAATTTCAATATTAATTTACAAAAGCAGAAGAAAAAAAGTGCAACGGAATAAGAACCAATTCGTACCAATGTACGAAAACATACTAAATATGAACTAAGAGAGAGCAAGTAGATGTGACAGCAGCGTGAAAAGAATCGGCCGAGCTTAGGCAAAGTCTAGAAAATGCTAAAGCAAGAAGCAGCATAAAACATAAAAGAAGCTGACGAGCTAATGAGCTGTTACAGATTGGCTCGCCTTTTGTACTCGCGAGTGGGATGCGCGCGCAGGAAAGTTGGAATACATCTGTGTATCACTAAGAGTCCATATGCAGATAGTCACGAATTTCCATACGTTCCATTTACTCACCATCGTTTCGTTTGCCGAATTTTAACGAACGCCGTTTTCAGTGATGTATTGCAAACAAAAGGCTAAATGTCTCCTGAACCGGAACACCGATATGGTTTATTGTGGGTTCATTCTAAAGCTTGTAGAATGGAGACGTTTTTGGTGAATTTGACCAATTGTAGCTTGAAAGGTGTTTGCAGAATTACCGGTTAAAGAATTTGGTGACAACTCGTTTTTAAACCTTGCCAATGTTTTAGCACTTGTAGCTCGCCGTCAAATTACGTTATCCTGGTGTAAATGATGTCACCCGATAGGATGTTTTCTGCTCTTTTCAAATATGGGCTTATTTTGCATGTAAGTCTTTCAGAAAGCTCACAAATTTGGGTTTTTTCAGACGGGATGGAAAAAAACAGATTTTTCTTCTATCTACCATAACTCGGAAACGTTTGGGATAGAGATAGGACAGAGTTTCTATGGTGTTTTATGCTCCCCATGGGCTGTTCTATCACCTCCTTTCGTTTGACAGATTATGTCAAACTCACCCTGTATTTTTTATATTTTTTAACGATTTAGTTTTATAAGTTAGAAATATTGAAAGAACATTTTATTTAGTAAATAATGCATTAAAATTACTATTATTAATTTTAAAGAATAAGTTTTGATTCACAACAGATTTATTTAATAGATTAACAGATAAAATATTGTTAAAATCAAGGTATTTATTTATTGAGAAACAAACGTGTTTAAACATAAAAGATAATTTAGGAATTCGTTATATATTTTAATAGAAATTTTATTTATAGAAAATTTAATATTTAATTATTAATTTTTTTTTAAATATAAATAAAACCAATATATGTGAAGCGACTCCCCTCACAATATAGATATATATATATATATAGGAAAAGTTAATTAATAATAATAATTATTATTATTTAAATTCATTATCATAATGATAAAACACCAGAAAAGATGGCTAATAAATGTAGAGAGTTAATTAAAAAAAAAAAAACCTCTATGTTTAACAAAAGTAATTATAGCAACAAATATATAAAAAATGAGTTATTTCTGAGACAATGATACATGAGATTAATTAAAAGCAATTTCATTCCCAATAAGATTATAGCAATGAAGTAAAATAAATTGAAAAAGTAAATAATTGTATAATCGAAAAGTTACATATTAGGAATAATTTACCAAAATAATATATTTGCATATTAATGTAAACTAGTATTACCCAGTAGTCGAATCTCGACCACATTTCTGGAAAGCAAAGCAAAACAAAGTAATTGCGTTCTCGTAATCGGAATTAAATTGCAACACAGCTGGGCCAACTGTTTGTCGATATGCATTCAAAGCGAATCAACAGAGTTTTATTTAAAATATTTCTCTAAGTTTGGTACACTGTAGGTGCTGAGCCTTTAATAAAATGAGAGGAAATCGCAACGTGGAAGCGCGCCCTGTTCGATGTTATAGCCCAAAAGCTAATCGGCACCAATTAAAACAAAGATCCAATCAAATGTCAAGTTCGATTAAATTAAGTCCATTGGTTCATAAAGTACAGTGTTCGAACTTAATTAGACCTATATTTTCTAAAAATGGTCGAATTAAGTTCAGAAAATCTTAAAACGTGTAATTTCATCGAAAATCGAAAATCTAAAATTCTTCTGAATCCTTTACTTTCTTTATATATGCAGATGATAGAATAATAAATCCACTTTTTTAAAAATAAGTACTCAATTTCAGTTAATTCAAATGCAAGGAAATCTAAAAATGTAATATTTTTCTTATCATTTACTGCAAGTATTCTGCCGTCCTCTACTGAATTAAAAACTATTTTATAAAAATTTTGCGCCTACTTTATCTATAATGCAATAATCATTTCAAATATATTCAAAACCAATTTGAATTTTTTGAATTTTTTCTCTATCAATAAATTAAAACCTAGTGTGCGCTGAAAGAATTGACGTTTGGCGTTCTTTAAAAATTTTTAAAGTATATATTTATTTATTTTCTCTAATACTCGTATAAATGTAGTCGAATATACGTTAGACCCCCCCCCCCTTCAGGGCATTTTACCTATTTTTAAATTCATTTGTGTATAAATCGGTCTTAAATTTCCACATACGCCCATAAATCAAAATGGTATTTAAATATATTCATTTTCAGGCAAATGAAAATTTTCTTTTGAGATTTATGTTATTTTCGAAACGAAGATATTCTACTGTGGATAGATTTTACACATTTATTTTAGTCATTACTTCACCTGTACGGTACTATCAACTCTTTAAATGTTAAAATTCTACTTTACATTTGAAGAAATTATATTTATGAAACTTTTAATTAGTATTTCTGTTACTTCTTAATGACATATTTACACAAGCACTATATATGGACATCTTAGTTCAAAATGCTTAAGCACCTTTTTAGCAATATAATTTGTGCATTTTTCATCCCCAGTAGTTAAGGTCACTATGTTTTGTAAAAAAGTCTGACACTTTATAAAGTCTAAATTTTTACGTATCTGAGGAAGTCTTTTTAACTGAAGAACTGTACGTATGATAATTTAGAGGGGGAAAAAATCCGATTAACAGATTTAAGAATTTCAGAAAACAGTTAAATTTAATTAGTTAAGTATTTGTACAGCGGAATTTCATAAGAAGAATTTTATTTAGTTGAAAATATTAATTTATTATATACATATATATATATATATATATATATATATATATATATATATATATATATATATATATATACATAGATATATATGTATGTGTGTGTATGTTTGAGTGTGTTATTTTAGTTTTAATGTGTTTTTTAATTTTAGTTTATGATGTTGTACATCAAATAGTTTGTTATTCTGTTTAATTGAAATTGTTTCAAAAATGTTAAAAATAATTGTTACAAATCTAAAACAAGGGTTGTTGCAAACCTAATAAAAAGAGTTTTTGAAAATACAGTAAGCAAAAAAATGTTTTAATAATATACATGCATATTAGGGAAAATCACTCAAAATTTTACTTTTTCGCATTTAATCATTATGTACCTGTCAATTAATACGTATGTAATTGATATATACCGTTTTAATCTATTCATTATTTTCTTATTTTTTCTCAAACATTTTTTGATAGACTGGTATTTTTAATATTTGAAGAGTACAGTTTCGTATTGTAATAAATATATAATACAACACACAAAGTTAAAACAAATTCTGCTATCAATAGTAGCGTAAGAAATTTTTTAACTCATACTGAGAAAGGCTGCATCAAAATTCCTTTTCTGCTGTCACCTTTATAAATAATGTTTATTTATTTATTTATTTTATTTTATTTATTTTTTTTTTGAAAATACACCATTCTAAATCTGTTGTTTTTTATATTTTCTTTGTATTTTCAATATATAGAAAAAGAAATTTTTTAAATCAATATTTGACAAAATCTATATTGCTCTATATATTTCACTTAATTTTATATACGTGTCTCAGGAAATATCTGTATGTCCTAGCAAAGTAATATATCATGTCGGGATACCATTTGGTGAAAAGAAATATATTATGTGTCATACAGAAATAAATGTTTGACTGTAAATAATGTACATGTTTTGGAAAAAGTAATGCTGATTTATATGAAATATTTTCTTTCAAAACTTAAATAATAGGTTTATATCTTAAATGCTGAATTTAAAATATACCACTTTGTTCAGATAGAAAAAAAATAAACAATTTATTATTTCATTTAGTGTCATTTTTAAATTTTAAATTCAAAATTATTATTTTTTTGTTGTATTTCTAAAATACAGATAAATATTCGTATTGATATTTTATATTATTTATAACAGTAATCAAAATTTTGTTAATTAAAATAAAGTATTATTATATATTTTAGTAAACTGATGAAATGTAATAAATAATGATTAAAATTAAAAAAAAAATATTTTCCCCCTAAATGTGCCTTTTTTTGTAAACATTTTTCTTTTATTTTTCATATTTCTATTCGTAATCCCATTTGCGAAATATACTCTGGCATATTTTTGGTCTAAATTCAAAAGACGTAAATATGATTGACAACCCTGTAATATTTCTTTGTTATGCATAATATAATTAAAATATATTGTAATATTTTTCTAACAAAGGCTAATAACTATGCAACCACTTACATATTGTTTACCCAAACAGTAAAAACTTTCAGAAAATAAATTGTATTTTCTTTGTATATACAATAAATTTGTAAAACTTCAGCAAGGCTTTTAAAAAATAAATTGAAAATATTTTAACTTATACAAACTATATAGTGTGTCTGTTAAAAGTAAAATTATCTAGGAATTTTTCAGTTAGTGATAAAAGCATCAAATCTGGAAAATTCATGGTTGAAATATGTAGAATGCAGTTACAACCAGAAACATTTTAGCCAAAATTACCTTTTATATATTCCTTTCAAAAACAAAATGGAATTTAAAAGGCTTTATCGTATTGGGTAAATGGTTGTATTTTTGGCCGTTTTAATAACAAATAGATAATTTGAATGCCAATATCAATATATTTGCTTAACCTCTCCGAGAAGTTAACTGTCTGCCTGGTGCCTTAACCTCTCCGAAAAGTTTTCAAGAAAGTCAGTGATTCGGAGATCCTAAGGATTCTCACTTATGAGACCATAAACACACTTTATCCTGAGCCAGACTGACTAAGAATTTATACTGTTCCCGGTTGCAGGAGGGTCCCAACGGTGGTGTAGGGGTCTACTGTCCCTTTTTTTTCATTTGCTAATCCAGTTGGTTCTTTTGCCTCCGCATTCGATGGTGAATTTCTGGCGATCAGGATTACTCTTTCCCAGCTCACTTAAATAAGTTCCCGATGCTGTTACACTTAGTGACTCTCGGGCCGCATTGTAGTCCTTGATGCCAACATCGCATTCTTTATCCTCTACTGTCCTTGAATGTTGGAGACTGTTACAGGATGTGTCTTCCAACAAAAAGGACATTATTTTACAGTGGATCCCTGGACACTGTAGAGTCCTTAGCAATGAAATTACCGATTCTTGGTCAAAAAGGGGTGCCTTGACTTTACAAATACCTCCTTTTAATGTATATTTTGGCCCGATAAAACAATTAATCAAAATTTAATGTCTGAGAGGTTAAAAAAGAGCCTCGAATCTCGCACAATACAAAAGTCTTGGAGAGACAGATTTTCTGTGGTCTTAAAATAGACCAGGCATAAAATGGTAGCTGAGTTTAAGCTGGCCACTGGCTATGACTGCCTTTTGAAACATTTGTACCGTTTTCGATTAGTTTCAAGTCCTATCTGCAATCTCTGTAATCTGGGACGAGACAGGGATGGTGTACATCTCCTTCGTTGCAAGGTATTATCCAAGCATTCTTTAGTCGACAGCTACTGGGAGACCAGAGACCTTTTACATACATGGACTACTGTTCCAGCTGTTCAATTCTTTTTGTTCTTTTTTATTTGTTCCTCTTTGTATTCTCTGCTGTAATTGACTTTTTATTTTGTCATTGGAGATAATATATATATATATATATATATATATATATATATAAGTACTACACATTTTTCTTCTTAAGGAAAAGGGGATGTAAATTATTTTTTATAAAAAATGCGAAATAAATGTAATGTTGTTTTATCTAAAGGATTACTATTATTAATTCCATCTCCTTTAAAGCGAAGATAGAATTATGTAATAAATTTTATAAACTGATTCATTGAATAAATAAATTAAATTAAATTTCTATATACAAAAAATTTACAATTAATCAGAGGAATTAACTAAATATTTTTATGTAATCAAGCATAATTATTGCTGCTTCGTAATACTAAACTTTTCGTGCAGTTAACAAAATAATGAACTTGGAAATTCTCAAAGGATATTTGTTATTACAACATTAAAAATAAGCGTTTAATTGCAATTTCTTATATAATGTATGTGTATTATCATACGTATTATCAATTACGGATATTTAGAATAAACTTACATTATATATATTTGCAAATTAATCTTAGGTATACCAGACCTGATACTTGGAATAAATTACAGGCACAGTAAGCTGAATTAATAAATTTGCAATTTAAAAACATAGAAAAGCAATACGTGAAAATCATTCATTGAAATTTCAAAGTAATCAATTTTATTCAATATGTGTGAGACTGATGGTGATAGGAGAAAAAAATGGAAGAGTTATCAATATTCTTAAGATATGACAAAATAATGAAACAACTTAAGAACTTGTCAAATGATAATATGTACCTTTATTTCGAGTGGTATTCGAGGTATCTAACATTTGTATCAAAGAGATATAAAGATACTTATGAAGGTCTACAGTATGATCGTCTTGCCCACATTACAGTTAATATTAGAGTGACCATAATTTTTTCATTGAATTCGAGAACAAATATGGCGGTGTCCTCGAATTTCGTGGACAAAAAATAAATGAACAATTAAATCAACTTAAATTGTAAAATTTTAGTAATTTTTATGCATAAAGCACCTAAAAGAACTTATTTCAGCTCATTTATTATACATAAAATAAATTATTATATTAAAACATTAATAAATTTATGACCGGCGTCCCCAAATGTGTTATAATTTTTTGGGGGACGAAGTTTGTTTTCGAAGAACGTGCTCGAGATTCGATTAAACTATTAGTTTAAGTAAAATACATCCAAGAGCAGGAATATTAGAGGAAAATCATATCGTCGTTTGTTACGAACTTGTCAAATGATAATATGTACCTTCATTACAAGTGGTATTCGAGATAACTAACATTTGTATTAAAGAGATATAAAGATACTTATGAAGGTCTACAATATGATCGTCTTGCCCACACTACAGTGAATATTAGAATGACAATATTTTTTTCGGTGAATTCGAGGATAAATATGGCAGTGTCCTCGAATTTCGTGGACAAAAAATAAATGAACAATTAAATCAACTTCAATTGTAAAATTTTAGTAATTTTTATGTACAAAGCACCTAAAAGAACTTATTTCAGCTCATTTATTATACATAAAATGAATTATTATAATAAAACGTTAATAAATTTATAACCGGCGTCCCCAAATGTGTCATAATTTTTTTGGGGACGAAGTTAGTTTTCGAAGAACGTCCTCGAGATTCGATTAAACTATTAGTTTAAGTAAAATACATCCAAGAGCAGGAATATTAGAGAAAAATCATATCGTCGTTTGTTAAGAACTTGTCAAATGATAATATGTACCTCCATTACAAGTGGTATTCGAGATATCTAACATTTGTATTAAAGAGATATAAAGATACTTATGAAGGTCTACAATATGATCGTCTTGCCCACACTACAGTGAATATTAGAATGACAATATTTTTTTCGGTGAATTCGAGGATAAATATGGCAGTGTCCTCGAATTTCGTGGACAAAAAATAAATGAACAATTAAATCAACTTCAATTGTAAAATTTTAGTAATTTTTATGTACAAAGCACCTAAAAGAACTTATTTCAGCTCATTTATTATACATAAAATAAATTATTATAATAAAAAGTTAATAAATTTATAACCGGCGTCCCCAAATGTGTCATAATTTTTTTGGGGACGAAGTTAGTTTTCGAAGAACGTCCTCGAGATTCGATTAAACTATTAGTTTAAGTAAAATACATCCAAGAGCAGAAATATTAAAGGAAAATCATATCGTCGTTTGCATTCGCAAACATACGTGAGACAACATACAGTTTTAATGATTAAGTTTAGTACAAGACTGTTTTGCTACACACAAATTTTTAAGTTTGGTGATATATGTATATAATTTCTGACATCATTCTGAAGATTTTTTTTAAAGAAAACAGTAATATTAATAAGTATTTGTGGAACTTTATCACAATATATATATATATATATATATATAATTATTTTCAAGTTTATTTGGAACTTATCTCTAAAATATACACAGAAATAGATTAAATATTAAATTTTTGAAATAAAAGAGTCATTAATTTGCCATTATTTATATCCGTTACAAATTTTATAGGTGCGCAGTAAACAATGTAAATACAAATAAAAAATATAGATAAATATTATAAAGTTGCGTATTATCAACATATAAATTCATGCAGGATTAAATGAAAACTTTCATATAATTTAAAGAATCTAAAAACATATTTTTCCCCTTCCTATACTGCATTTTACTATTAAAAAATAATTATAATTGTTCAATGAATCCGAAAAGAAAGCATTCTTTTAATTCTTTTTTATAATTTTATATCTATTCCGTACTTTTTTTTTTTTTAAACAATATTCTATGATTATTACATGACAATAGACTGAAAAACCAAATTTTATTTTAATAGATATTTGTTATTTGAAGCATATTTTTCAAAGCGTATATTATTTTGAATTTATACCTTACTAGTTTAACATGTTTACATAATATCTGATGATGAACCATCTGTAATTATTGAATTGAATTCCATTTTTGTTTATTTCATAATTAATAGAATGTTATAATGTTATCTCTTTGAGCAGAATTCGCAGTTGTTACATAATTTCTCATACATGCATTTATGAATACAAATGGGTTAATTATTATCTAGTACTTCAATTTAGTTACGAGATTTAGACAAAGCTCATCCAAATTCCTCTTTGTAAAATCCAATAGAACTTAGTAAGACAATGGCAATTGAAACAAATCATGAGTATTGTTAGATAAATAGAACATTAATAAGGTTATACAACTGCAAAAATATTCTAAGTATTTAATTAACTAAACAATTAATTTTTTTAGTATAAAGCAGCTTCATGCTATAAATATTTATTTAAAATATTTAATTAACATTCATTTCTTTTAAGGCTCAATACCAAAGCATGTAAATATTGTTCCAATATAATTCAAAAATATGTAATTGTTCTATTTTTTAAATGTTTAGTTCAGAAGTGTATATATATATATATAATTAAAAAAAATGAAAGAAAGAAACACATTAATAATTTGAGTTACATATTTGTATCTGTCAAACATTTCTACAAAATGATCAATGATATAAATATTAAAGATACATTCATGAAATACTGCTGCTTTTTTATTTGAATATAAATTTATATTAAGAGTTATAAACGTCAATATTAATGCATCTTTTGTATTCTGTAAAGAAACTGAGATCAATTATTAAAGTGAAGAAATATGTTTTTAACACAGTATATCACAATATAGTTAGTTTACATTATTTTACATATCGGCTATAAATGTATAAATATTCCGTTTTATAATAATTGGTTAATTTATGTTAAGACCTGAATGATTTTTACATAGGACGGAATTGATAACTATTAATGTTTTCATTTATAGAGAGTATTGTTAAGTATATCCTTAAATAACTTTAAAATGCAATGCAAGAATACGGTTTCTTTCTGATTATTAAGAATTTTAGAAACTCATTAATCATTAAAAAATAAAATTATACAAATTATTCACAAAAAGTAATTACTTGCATTATTTTACATAGATAACTCGAACAACACACACACACGCGCATATATATATATATATATATATATCCTTATCGAATATATATATATATATATATATATATATATATATATATATCCTTATCAAATAAATCCTTATCGAATCATGTTCTTACACTGACTAAGAAAAGGATTCGACAAGGATTTATTTAACAAAACAGTATTAACTCTGCTTTTTTTACATATGAATTTTTGCTAGTGTTCGGACACTTTTGTTACCAACTGTATATATATATATATATATATATATGAAGCATACATTTTAATAAGTATTCAATAATCGTCTAAACAATGTTTTTATATATTTATTTTCACCCAGTTATTTTATAAGCATAGTATATAAATAACTAAGTAGATAATTAAATGTACTCTACTCAGAGTTTAAATATAAGAAGTTTTTTTTTTTTTTAGATTTATCATATTCTGCTTTAAATGAAATATATATATTAAGAGCAAAAAAATAGATCATTTAAGATTTAATAGAAAAAAAAGTTGCGTAATTATTATGCAAAGCACGTTATGTGCTTTCAAAACCATTCATTATATAAAATTGATCGATTAATCTACCTTTTCTCCGTTGAACAGTGAAAAATCTAAAGTATCTACAGTTGTAAGGGCATGACGTTAAAACGATAAAATATTCTTTTAAAGAAAAATTTGTATAATTAGTCAGTAAAATTATTACCTGTTTTATTATACGCATTTTACGATGAGCTCATTATAGAATATATTTTTATTTTTATTTAATAATAATTTAATATGACTTTTCACTGAATATGACTTTTCATAAATTTACAATAATCATTTCAGTCTCATTTTACTGTAAAAATAAAGGTAAATTATAAAAATGAATGCATTTTCATACAGGTACATATTACAGAAAAAAGCAAAACATCAACATACTCATATCAGATTTTGTTTAAATCTCTCTCGCTCTCGTCACCAGCATAGTTTATTCAAAAAGTTGCAGGACTAATTGCACAGAGGCCATATAACACACAGGGTATAATTACATTTGATAAAAATCAGTTACATTTTGAAATAAAACTTTGTTAATATTATTTTTGCAGACTTGCAAAATTTCTCATTCTTCATTTGCATGTGAATTTCCCCATTGATTACAAATCTAATTATGACGATTTTGAATTATTTCCATCAGTGATTATCTGTGAAGAATTTCTTGAAGTAACTCCGATAAAATCTTTCTCATTCAGAGTGAGTCCCCCTTTGTTCTCTGAGTAGACAACTGCATAATTTTAGTTTGAAAGCAAGTTTACACCATCGAAAAAACCAACCTCTAAGTGAATCAAACCAAAATTCCAGTTATGTAAAAAAGAAGTTTCTCTTTGACAAATAGATATAAACGTTTTATTTTGTTCTAAATTTGACAGGAATGCTATAGTTCACAATGATATACATATAATAATATTCTGTTAAAAAACATACTCAATATAAATATATATATACGACATTTGATGTAAAAGTTATTGCATTAAGTTCAAATTTGTATTATTTTAAATGATAAAATATATTGTCGAAAGATTTTAATACTGTTATTTAGAAATAAATTCTTCTTTTCTAATGGAAGGTTTTTCACTCAAATATATAAAAGGCATTTAAAAATGATGCAAAAAATGTTATTTATTAACTTTTTGTATTTTTGCACTTTTATCGAATTGAAAAAGATAAGATACAAAACTTTCATCTCCACATATATATATATATATATATATATATATTTATACATATATATATATATATATATATATATATATATATATATATATATATATATATATATTTGTACGCAACGAATAAAAAATTTTCGAAAATTATTTTTCAAATCAGTTCAAATCTTCGTGAAATTATAATATGTTCTTCTTTTAAGTCATTTAATTAATAATACCTATAACCTTAAATTGTTAAATGAAAAGAATAATGTAAATTATAATCCCTGAAATTTTTAAACTCTTACATGCTTATATTTTTTTAGATACTCATATTATTCTCGCCTTCACAAAAGAATGGCTCTTATGGAAATTAACTATTCACATCTTAGCTGAATTTGTTTCTGAGATCATAAAATAATAATAGTCCATTTTATTTATTTTACTTTTTTCTTTACACTGCAAACTGAAAATCTTAGAGAGAAAAGACCATTATTGTAATGTATCACTCTTTTTCCTATCAATTACATTCTCCTGATTCATCATTTCGTTCAATTTGGAAATATAAATTTTAAACTTACTAAAGAATATAAATGGAGCTTGCTTTTATCTAATGACTATGTATCAAAGAATAAAGAATAGATGTTACATCGAGCTTTTTGGGCTTCTTAGATTATTATTTTTAAGTAGAATTTTTATATGGCATAGATAATATAAGTAAAATGTCAAATTTTGCACTATTAACATTACTCAAATTTCATATGTAAGGAAAAAAAATATTATAGTAACTAAAAGTAATGACTTCAATATATATAAGTAATGTATTTGTAAAAGAGATTTTATTTATTAATATGTGCATTACATGCGACATTTTCACATTAGAAATCAGTAACTTAGGCATTACGTGATTATAAGTGTCATATACAGCGTGATTCAAATTAAAGTATCTCAATTTGGAATCCCTTTAGAGAGAAGCAATTGATGTAGCATTTTCACATTTGGAGGGTATATATATTAGAATATGGGAAATAGGTTGATGAAAAAACAATTAATCTGCAAAAAGGCTGCTAGAGATAATAAAGCGCTGTGTTCGGCCCATGTTAAGGAAAGTTTAATATATCACTACCCATAAAGAATATAATACAAGGTGTCGATAATTAACAGTGTCATTTCAGTTCTTTACATGCAAAACGTACTAATTAAATACGAATTTGAATATCGGACTGTGCATGCAATACTGGAGAGCAAAATTTGCATATGCGGCTGACTAAAAGGTACACGTAACATTAAAAAAGAAGTGTGAACATATGTTGAATATTCTTAGATCATAGGAAGATTCTGATTCTGCCGGAGCGTGCTTTGTGGCTAAGTGCTTAGCTTATACCAAGGGCCTAAATCTTTGTGTACGTGTCCCAATATACCATGTCATTTGAGATGAATGGTCAGATATTACGAGGAAATAGGTTGCTTTGCAATTCAACTAGGCCAAGAATGAAAACTACACGTGATACAAGACGTCGCCACCAATGCCGTTAATTGGAACAATACGAACACAGCAGAGGCATGCAGTATTCAGATCGTATCGATACATACGACACTGTTTGGAAGTGCCTGCTAATTGTACTCAAAGCCAATATGCATAAAATTTATTGTTTATAAAAGCTAAACCTGACAATAATGAATTGCGTGAGACGTTCACTTTAACGTTCTTGGCATGAATGGAGATGGAACACCGTATACCGTGGAATATTCTATGATCTGATGAGGCTTACTTTTACATGTGCGGAACAGTGAACACACATAACTGCGGTAACTGGTGCACTGAGAATCCTCACCAGGTTCAGAAATGATCTTGAATTTACTTCATGTTATTGAATGAATCGACTTGATTGTGACCTTCATGATTGGATCATTGTTTCGCAGCGATCATTGTTCTTTCAGATTGGAAATTTTTAAAGTCACACCGCAATGTCCAAAATCTTCTTAAACTGATGCAAGTTTTTGGTATATGTTGCAAGGTGCGATTGTTTCAGAATTCAAACAGCTTGAAAGTCTCATTATAACAGCATTCCAAACAAAAGCTACAACGCTGCAAAATTCCTGTGAGGTTCAACAAATACCACAGCTTCATTTTACGAAGGTTTACATTATCTGTCATGCATATACAACAATACGGCTTTTATATTCTTCTAATCTAATCCAGTGTGATCTTTGGATTTGGTGTTACGTCAAAGAAAATATTAACACAAAACACATGAATTTTGACGGAATTGAAAAGCACTGCATATTGTTTTACTTGCACAACACTGATCCAGGTCTATTACACACCGCCGAGGATCATACTGTAAGACTGTATCAAGTGTCAAACGCACGTTGGACATAATGTAAACTGCCTGCACTCAGAAAAAATTATATACCACCTTCATCTAGAATGGTTAAGTAAACGGTTGAGTGGCTTTCTGATTCCCTCCACTAGAAATATAAATTATACGAGTTATACATATAAGATAAATAAATAAACTGAAGTAGGCGAAATATTCGGAAAATTCTAGTCTATGATTTTCTAGATAGAGAACCAATATTATGAATAATATTAATTCTTCGTATTACGAAACATTATCGTTTGTTTTCCTGAATTTGTATCATAAATCAAAATTGCATATATTAAAACTCTCCTCTTCTGTTCGTATTTATTTGCAAAGATTTTAAATAACTTTGATCACGATAGTTTAAGAAAACGCTCTTGAAATCTAATTGGGGTCTATGACATGGAATTATTTTTACCAGAGCCACAATTTATTTTCTGCATGTCAGTTACAGAATTTTTCTCAGTGTGAGAAACATTTTTGCTTTGATATTTTATTTTTTCTGTGTAGTTAATATACTCTTAATAACATTTCTGCATAAGAAGCTTAATTAATAAAGTTAATTAACAACACCTCGTATTCTTTTCTTTAATGGTAGTGTCAGGTAATCTTTTCCTTATTTCAAACCGAATACACTGCCAAAATTCTCTCGTGGGGTCTCTTTCAGAACAAATTGCATTTTCCCACCAATAAGTTTCCCATACTCTGATATGCATACATGTAAATAGGAATTTATGTCCACTACGTCATTCTCCAGGGCATCTGAAACAAAGATACATTCATTTACAAGCGATGTATTTATGCTAGTAGATGAAATAAATGACCTTATTAAGCTACAAATATTATCTTTCGATTTTATTGAAAATATTCTGCCATACGAAAGATTTAAACAAAAAAATTCAGTGTGAATTTAAAGTTACGATACAGCCCCCCCCCCCCAAAAAAAAAAAAATAAAATAAAATAAAATAAAATAATAATAATAATAATACAGTCTTAGAAACAATTCTTCAAAAAAAAAAAAAAAAAAAAAAAAGTGGAAAATATTTATTGTTATTTTTACGATGATTCCTGTAATTTTTGCATTTATTTTCTCTTAATAACGGATTCTATCGTTTTTTTCAATTCAAGGCTAAATCAGATTTGTTTTCCATCTCAGTTGATTACTTTTCTCTGTTTTCCATTTCACTATAGAATAGAAATACTTTCTCATACCATACAAATATAAACATGATCTATGCATTAGTCACGTGTGAAGGGTTTTACAACGTCATACAGACAATATCCATTCTGAAAATAAATATGTTCAGGATTATGTTTTGGGGACTTTTAATTAAACTTGTTTTAAATATTTCTTTTTAATAACGAAGACGAAAATCTTTCATCAGCTGATTTTCCTATTTCTTTAAACTTGCAACTGTGCAGTTATTTTGAATGAATTTTTCTTACATAAAAATACAAAATTTGTATAAAATGATTTTTTAAAAAAAACATGTGTTTTTACTCCAAACGTCCAGATGGTTGGACTAGACTTACGGATTATTATATTATAAATCTCGGCTATAGAGGGGTGGGGGTTAGAAGGAAAAATACTGCACTTAATAACTAACATACAATCTTAATTTACTCACAAAATATTTTAAGAGAATACAAATCGCTGAATGCATCGATATTTTGGAATATTTTATATGTAGTAAAACAATGTTGATAAACATATACAAATTAATGGGTTTAGTTTATTTAAGTGCTGTAAAGGCTGTAATTTATATAACTCGTGGTACTTTACTTAACCTTTACTAACTGATATGGAATACACATAGATATTTATAGATACATATGAAGGCAATTCAAAAAGTATGTTCTGTTAAGCAACTCTGCAAAAGTAAGCATTTATTAGAAAAACACATATTTTTGCATAATAATGTACAATGCTTAGATTATTTTACAGAGAAGCTTCCACCATTTTTGAAACATTCATTTTGGCGTGCGGCAGCTTTTTTATGCTTACATCGTAGAAACATGCTCATTGAAAATTTACAATTCATGTTGAAGTAAAACACAATTTAAACGGAAAATAAAAAGGAATTGATGAAACCGCAATGGTGAATCATTGGTTTTTCCTAATTTCTCTTTAACTTTTCTACACTAGATGACCGTTTACTTCTTTATTCATAGTAAAAGATTTCACGTTTTTCATTGAAGCACCTTGTTCTAATATAAAATTCAGCACCCATGGAAAAAAATGATGGGTTTTTTGTGAATATGCTTCATACCGTTAAGTTATGTACTTTGCACATAGTTCTTGGACACCTAAAATGAGGTAAACAATACCCTACACACAGAATCAGAATGATGATGGCATTACTCAAATGATCATTAGACTGTGTTTCACACAATCGTCAACTAATCAACGAACCACTAAAGGATAGAGAAAATACTCAAACTAAAGAATAAAAAAAGCGCTGTTTGAAAAATATAAATTATAATTTCTATTTGGTCTAGTTTTAACTTTAAAATTATAGCATGCAAAAATAAATAGAGAGTAATATTTCGCTGTGCAATATTACATTATTTTAACTTATAAGAAAAAAAATTAATGAGTTCATTCATTTATTGATGTAGTAATTATGTTAATAAATATAAGTATATTTTAGTCAAATGAGACGTTTTACACAGAAAAAACTAAAGAAAATCTTATGAATATGCAAAAAGAGAGAGAGAGAGAGAGAGAGAGAGAAAGGGCGGGGGGGATATTTTTCTTCCTCTTATATTCTTGCATTTTTACCTATTAGAACATGATTTGACATGAAATTTCTATTACATTAACATACATTGATGTACCTCTATGAAATGAATAAAATGTTTTTAGAAACCATTTTCTAGTTCAGTCGAATTTTCATAATAGTATGATATGTTCCTCTTTTAAACCATTTAATTACCCGTGATTGCAAATTGCTAAATAAAAAACGAAAATGTAATTTTTCTGTAGGTTTCACATTTTTACGTAAATTTCTCTTCAGTTGTCTTTTATAGATGATTCCGATATGACAGCGTTCATAAAAAATATTCTTTAAAAATTTAGCTGATCACATCTTAGTATAATGTATTTTTGAAATCAGAAAAAAAAAACTAATAGTCCTTCATATTTATTTTTATTTTCGTTCTTGTAACTAGAAACGGAAAATCTCAGAGAAAAAAGACTATTATTGTAATATATCATTCTTTTTTATTATCACTTTCATTTCCCTGATTTAACATTTCACTTAACTTAGGATTTTTAAACTTACGAAAGAATATAAATTGATATTTCTCATACTTGATCATTATGTACCAAATGTTTTATAAAAAAAAGTGACGCATCGATTTTTTAGGACTTTTTTCATTATTAAAATTTTTAAACAAAAATATTTGATATCATAGTTAAAATGAGTAAACAGACAACCTCTTTGTTAATGTTTTTCTTGATACCTTCCTAGGTAGGAAATAACTATTACAGTAATAAATTCACTATACATAAATAATGAACATAAGGTAAGGAGTAGTCAGTTAAAATTTTTAGATTTGTGTGAGGTACCTATAATTAAACTTTTCCGTAATAATTTTACATAATACATTTTTACCTAGGGCTGAGAGAATAGTTTTTTAAGCTATACACATGACTTTTTCCTTTTAATCACAAAAATTTCAAATTATATTGACAAACAAACTTAAACATTTCCAACTATATGAAACTTTTTTAAAATATTCGATGTGACTTTGAAATTACAGTTTGACAACCTTTTGAAATGTCTTTAAATTCCTTTTAGTGAAAATACTACTCTTTTGTCTCAGTTAAAAACATTTTTCAGTCCTAAAAAATAACGCTTCACACATACATAAAAATATATAAACTGTTGACTATAAGCGTATATTGTTATTTTCATCAGTTTTTAACTTTATCTTCTCTTAAACCTTTTTTCAGATAATTATTTCAAGTAATTTTCAAGTATTTTCAAGTATATCAAGTACTGTCAGATAATTACGTAACAGAATCATTTATATAAATGACTTTCCTATTTTTTGCCACTTGTGATAGGACAGTATTTTAATTCTATTTACTACATGAAAAACACGAAATCATTAAAAATGTTTTTAAATGAATCGTTTCACTTGTGAGATCATTTAGGGTGTTGGTAGGTATGTACATCTCGTATACATCTGTTAAAGATTTCATATTGACTTATGACACGAGGATAGTTGGTACAACCACAATACCTATGTTAAAATAATGAACATACTTACGAGAATGCACGAAGAAATTGGTGCTTAAAAGTAATAAATATAAAACTATGAATAAACACTCTAAAATGCAATATTTTGCAACGGGACGAGTGCTACAAGCAAGGTGGAAAAGCACAAAGTTCATTTAATTGAAGAGAAATAAATGAAGTCAAATGCAAGTATAAATACTGTTGTAGTCAGGATTATAAATATGATAGAAAATAAATAAATGAACTAAATTAAAAATTAAGTGAAATCTAAAAATCTAAAAAAATAATAATAATAATAAAACTGAACAAAAAACTAAGGTAGGTGAGTAATTTCCAAGCATCAGACAAGGATGGAGTAGAAAAAGTATCATTAAAATGATTTTCTGAATTATCAAATATACAAAAAGCTTCATGAATAACCAAACAGAAATAGGAGATAGGAGAAGAAATTATGTTAGTTTTAGAAAAATCAAAACGAGGACCATGAGCCCTAGAGTGGGAAGCAATTGATTTGGAAATCTCTTCTTACGAACATTCCAACGGTGCTCCTTTCTTCTATATTTCAAACACATTTGATAAATAACATAAAGAATTTTTCGTTGTTTCTTTTTATTCTATAAAACATCATACATAAATATTTTTTTCTTTCAAAAAGAGCTAAAATACACTTGTTGAAAAATAGAAGATATTATAGCTTTGTAATTATGAAAACATTGCAAAAATTAAGAATATACACCTGGCTGACAATTTCTTTAAAATCGGTCTTGTAACTTAGTTTTATTTAGAACGTTTTTAGGTATCTTTCAATAATTTTCAGCTTAAAAATCATTACGTAATCAGTTAGGTGTATTTGTTAATGAAATGAGTAATTAAATGTAATCAGATGTTTCAAAAGTTAAACGTTTAGGTATAATCCTATAGCATTTGTTAATCCATCTAATTATACACTTTTTTTAGTTAAAATTCTTTCCTTGAAAAAAAAATATGTATTTTCTATTTTTATATTAAGAAAGAGTAACGTTTATGTAAGTTCTATTTAAATATTAACTTCTTCGCTATCGATAGCTTTCCCATACTTTAAAAACATGTGAGTATTTACTTCAAAATAAAGAATATTTTACCACATATTAAAAGTGTAATAGAGATATAAAAATTGTAAACGGAACACACAACAGCCGATTATGTAATTTTCAAATGTATTCAGAGTTAAGGGGTAAGTGCTAGACTGCGAAAATTTGAGAGTTCCCTTTTAGGCTTTAAACATAAACCGATCACAGTTTCAACTGTCTGTAGAGATTTAAGTCCCATGCTTTCGAAACCCAAATACATTCCGCGAGAAATTAACGCTCGATAGTGTAATAGAATAACTACACCCATACACAATAGAATCTTAGTATTTTGCAGAAATCTTGATATAGCACATTTTTTTTCAAGTACTGATCGTAAATCTACTACGGGAAAATTTTAAGATTGATTAAATTGTAGCGTAACTAACAATGTATACAGTTTATATCATGTAAGTTCATTACGAATAAATAACTTTCACAACTGTGAAAAAATTACAAATTATAAATTTTCTAGAAATTATAAATTTTCAAGTGTTAAACATTTACTAAAAAAAAACTAATTACAAATATTTGCATAAATTCAATTATATCACGTACAATATAACACCAATTCAAAAAAGAGCAGAAAAAAAAAGAAGATTATTTTTTAGATTAAAATTAAAAAGATAATTAAAATTTTGCCCTAAAAATGTAATCTTGGACAGAAGGCCTACTTTTCTTTTGATTGTATATGTCAGAATTTCCTACTTTAATTAACGTATTTTACAGCAAAATAATAACGACACCTTTTTTGCTATCTAAAAGAAATATTTTTATTGTTATAACAAAGTTATATTTTATAGATTTTAATTTAGTGCCATGTTCATAAGCATGCTTTGAAATATTTTTAAAACGTAATAAAAAATTTTAATATTTGTATATTCAGATAACTAAATTAATCATATATGGAAATAAAATTTAATACTGGGGTTCAGTTTTCCTACTCTTGCATTAAATAATACAATTTTATTAAATTTTATGCAATTATTTTATATAAATACATATACAGATGTTATATTTTGATTTAAATGTATAAAAATCTTAAAAAATATCTAATTCTTTAAAACAAAATACGAAGATGCATCTTTTAGCAACGATTAATCCATTCATTTCTTACAATTATTTTGTCCGTTTCTTTAAACTGTTTTAGTAATCCGCGATTGTAATGAAATGTTCGCCCTCTGGTGGGCTAAGGTGAAATTACAATTAACATGCATAGCTTTCGGCTTTCGTCGAGACTCCATTGGTTGCTGATGTTTAGTTTCACATATATTTATTGAATAAAAACGAATAAATCCGGTAAAAAAGATAACACTTACTGTTTTGTGCCACAGTGTAACTCCAAAAATCAAGAAATCCAGAATTAAGCTTCCATTTACTTCTAAATGACAAATTTAAAATTTCTGTTGCTTCGACTAATGGAAGTAAAGAATCAATCAGATGATTTGAAACTAATATTTGTTCAGCTTCCGTTAAATATCTGCTTCCGATCGACCTTTGAATAAACTGAAATATTTTTTCCAAAAGCAATCAATTTTCCATGATGCAATGGCGGAGAAATTATAGCATGAATATTAAGTAGTAACACAAATAGAACATTAATAGATACACGTGGGTATTATATTTACTAACAACAAAAGCTGAAAAAGCGCCATCTATCGATCATTACAAACGCGGATACTTTTCATAACTTGATGCCAAAGGGGAAAAATGGGGGGAGGCAGTTTTCGTCTGATCTATTTTGTCTAATAAAAAAAAAAAAAAAAAAAATGTGGTAAAACTAGAGAGAGAGAGAAAGTCACTATTACTTGAAACAAAGTGAATTAAGTCATTTACACTCAACCAATTTTCTTATAATAATACGCATATATACATACTTTTTATTTAGAACACTCCACATAATAATTTCTTTAATTATTAATTATGATTAAATAAAAATATTATTAGTTACGAAAATAGGGGGCTTTAACTACAAAATTCACCTTTTTATGTCTAAAATGAAATAAAACAATTTAATACTTTTTTCTCTCTGAATGCCCAAATCATTGGTCATGTTTTTAATTATATCATTATCTTCTTAATGACGATGTTCTTCTCTACATACTTTATAAATCTGAATTAGTTATAACCTGACGTCAAATTATCTATTGACGCATTGACAGTTTTTTTCGAAGAGCACTAGGGCACAACATGTAATAACTTCCACCCTTATTAACACCAGTATGTTCTAAAAAAAAGTATTTTTATTGAATTTCAATTATCATGTAACAAGAATAGTTCCATCCAGATACAGTGGCACGAAATGTAATAAAAGTACGAAAATAAAAATAAATTATTAAGGGGTTAAATCATTTTTTATTTAATAATTGTAATGAAGTAATAATAGCTCTAGTCATAAAAAGTTTAATTTCATCTATCTAAATACATTTATATATGTGTATTTATGTATATACACTAAAGTAAAATTAATTAATACAGTTCTTTCCTGTCATGTACTGCCCTACTGCTCCGCCTTGAATTTTTAATATACAGAGTGTGTTTAATTCATGACGTCACATTCTACATGATTTACAAACGTGGGAAATAAAACACAGCTTAAAATTCTTTTTGAAATCTTTTTTTTTAATTATTTATCACAAATAATTAACATAACTTATAGTAAAAATAATCCAGTATGTCACTACCACAACTTTAATTTAACGATTTATTTAACATAAGTAAAGGAGGCTATCGCCCCACATATGTTACTCCCCCCTTCCCCCCCCCCATCCCCCCATCAAAAAAAACACCTTGAATTATTGTACTTACATTTATTTAAAGAAAAAGAATCAAGACTGTTAGTAATTTGTCTTCATATTTGAGAATCATGAACTATTTTTTCAAGTGGCAACGTAATACGAACTTCAACTTCTTTTTTTAATAGTTATGCTGATAAGAGATATATATAAAGATCAACCGCTAAAAATTGGACTTTCGCATTCAAGAGGTTTCAAAACCCGATGTTATACAAAAAATCAGAGTTAAAAATAAAACTTCAAAAAATAAAGTATGGGTATAAAAAAACTAATTTTCGTTAATGAGCAATTCTTGACTACATAATAAAATGTAGCAATTCATCAGGTTCATTCAATAGAAAAGAACGTTTAGCTTATTTATTGGTAGCCCTGTTTAGTGAATATAAACATAATGCACATCACATTGTATACTTAAATTTAGTTTTATATGATAAAACGCTTAACACGTAATGAAATACATTTCCAGCAATTTCCAAGAATAGCCCCAATATATCCTAATACTTCGAGTATACCAGTAAACGAATAATGAATGTTTTTCTTACCGCAATCAACTCAAAACGTGCTTTTATGCATACAAAAAAATATGTTAATTCCCTTTTGTTTAGGGCAGCCTATAGATATTAATACCACTGAAATACCACCATATAGATATTAATACCACAAAAAATACCACTGTACTTACCAAAATTTTCCTCCATAGACATAATATATTTGAATTCTCTCTGATGACCCTGTAAACGAACCAATTGCTTGATCTCAACGAACGTTTAATGTAGCATCCCCACATGATGCAGATTTAGAATACCAAGTTTAGACTTCCTGCTACTGTTTGTTCTTGAGATGTGATAATAAGAGACACACAGTCACACACAATACACACAGAGACCATCAGTCAAAAACAGGATTTTGGATTCAGGACACCTCAAAACGAGTAAATATAACAACTCAATTTCGAAACTTTGACCTATAAACAATCGTTTTTCTACCATATACATGGGTAAGATAAAGTAAAAATTTGGCCCTTCTAAGAAAAAACGAATTTTATACCGAAATGAAGTGAAAATTTTCATAAGTTTCCTATTACAGACTGTTTGAAATATTTGCTTCCTGTTTTAAATATAGAGAATTTCAGACATAGATATTCAGTATTTTTATTGCATAAACTATATCTTAAACATGGTTCGTGATAAATAAGTCGGGAAAATATATATATATGATATCAAATATTCAAAATGCTAATATAACAGACTTCACTTCATCAACAGTATACTTAAATTTCCCCAGTGTAATATAATCAAAAACTTTTATTACAATAGATTGCATTGCATAGATTTCACTAATATACTTTATAAACTACATGTAGTAATTTTCTGCCTACATAAATTTAAATTTTGAACATCTTTTACGGGAAAATATTATCTTAGTATCTTACCAGTTTTTGAAACGAGGCAATTATAGGCATCTTAATATACAATATTAAACGAAAATTTTCTGTATATTTTATATCTAAATTAAAGAATATTCTGCTAAATCAAGCATATAATATTCTAAAAGTATTTTTTTTTTTTTCTCAATAAACAGTAATTTTTACTTTCCGAACATATATACGTAAGAAAAGTATTGTAATCATGAAAAAATTGACTTTGAGATTTTGGGGTATTTATACCTTTTGAGGTCTTTTGAGTTCATTTCAGAAGTTTATATCATGATGTATACATATATATACATGCGTGTGCGTGTATGTATGTCAATGAACAGGATAACCGCTAAAATCTTTGATTGGTTGGACTGAAAGTTGGTACGTATGTGATTGGTCACCTTAACTCAAACCTTCGTAATTTTGGTGAATTTAGCTCTTACTTTTATTTATTTATTTATTTTTTACAGGGATACAAAGAAAAATTCTTTTCCATTACGCGATAGTGTCTAAAGGCCTTAATGAATTGGGCTGAAATTTTTTATACATATAATAAGTTACTGTTGCACATGCAATAAAGAATTTGGTGAATCTAGAACAAATAGATTTTTACAGCGGCACAGCGAAATATTCTTTATCATTAGGAACTAAGGGCGCAAATTATTTGAAGTACAGTAACATTAAATTAAACATACTATATTAGAATACATATTCAAACAGCCTATTATAATTTTATTTTTTGTTTAATTAACGACTTCTCTTACTTTGATTTATTTATACCATTAATTAATGCTCGGAAAATCGTGTTGAGTTACTCCCTGTTTGTATTGTTGTATTTGTGCAATTTTGGGAATGCTAATCTTATTAACCCCCCCCCCTTCCTTTTCTTTATTAATATAAACGTCTAATATAAATTTAGAATAAATATTACTAAACTCTTTAGTTTTTCGATTTTTTTTTTTTTTTTTTTTTTTTTTTTTAACTGAAAGGAAATATTGTAATCTATAAATATTTGGAAAAAACCTGTTTAAAGAAAAATTGACTAATATTGTTCTTGAACTCTAAAGATGTATTACGACGATTTCTTCGTAGAAAGAAAAGAAAGGCAGACAAATATACAGTTTATCGTCATTCATTTTTCTTATTTAAGAGATATAGTGATGAAAGGGAACAAAATCGAAAACTCTTACACTGATTAAAAACTTAAAGAATTTTGTTAAGTATTTATTTTATTTTATAAAATATTAATCTTTTATAAAATATTACAATATGTTTATCAAAATATATATTTTAATATATGGTATTTTCTTGCATACTATAGAAAGCTGATTTGTATAAATTCATAAAGATTGTGAAATATCTGGCAATCTGTCATTTATTTATTATTCTTTTATTAATTAATAATACATCCTATTACTTATTGCATTTTCTTACTGGTTTCTTGTATTGTTTGTATTTTGTATTATTGTACCTAATATTTATTTTGTGAAACATGTCTGTAACAAATAATGCTCTCGATATTATGTTTACACGACTACCTATAGGCATTGACCGCATGCAAGGGAATAGAATAAAATACAAACAAATAACGAATAAACACCTATATTATTACAAGAATCAATTTACGTAACATTGTATTTTATTAAGCACCAGAATTTATATTTTTATGGAATATATCTATTTTGTAAATTAATATTTGAAAACTGTGAAAATAAAATATTTTTATCAGTAAAACATTTAAATTACAGAAACAGCAGGTGTTTTTGTTATAGTAATTAAAAAGCCCTCCAATAAAGAATTATATGCCTGAATTTCGAACTTTTTTTTACTGATTGGAGTTGATTTTCTTCTTTTATTAACACATTAGAGTGTCTATTGATTTAGGTGAATAAAAATTCATGACCTCAAATAAATTTTCGTGACATATTTCATCGACATATTTAGCCTTTACTTTACTTTTTTTTAATCAATATATCTAGATTTTTTTTTTTTCCTTTTCAACCGATATACCTATAAAGAAAGTTATTGTATCTTGAATTTAAGACAATTGTAGTAATGTATTTTAAATTTAATAATAATATTACCTAAAAATGTTGTATTTTAATAATGTTAACTATTATTAACGTAATATAATTGAATTATTTTGCATGTTCCAGTACGTAAATCAATTAACTGTCCTCAGTAAAATGTTTCAAGTATAATCATTATGTGATAAATATTTAAATTCAGAGTATTAAATTTAAATGTTTTACAAACTAATAGTTGCTTGAGTTATGGTAATACCACAAACACACACATATATACATACAGTCCAATCACTCAAAATATGATTTTCATGATAAGGGCTTAAAAATTGTAGCTGAAATTAAGTGTAAAAAATTTGAACTCAAAACAATACTTTGCTTTTCTTTGCTTTTTTTTTTTTTTTTTTTTTTTTTTAAGTTTACCATATCACACTCTGGCAAAAGAAGTGGCACAGCTCAAAAATATAGAATTTGAGAAAAATCAAATTAAAGATAAAAAAACATTGAATAACCTAAAATCAGAAGAAATAAAACTGACTGACATAACTGATCATGACTCCTGACATTTTTTCTGTCGCAGCTAAAGAACGCATGTTGTAAAGATATCAAAAAGAAATTTTATACAGCAGATTTAAAGAAAATCAGTGGAGCACATGTTTGAGACACATATTTCTGAGATTTAAAAGAAAACCTATGAAATTTATTTCCCTAATCAATTAATATATGAAAAAGGACATCTAAACAAGCAAATGTAGCAAATTTAGAAGAAATTGTTAAGGCCATTTTTGGGGATATTGACATTTGGTCAAATTTCTGATTTTCACCAACTTCGCAAACGTATCCGCCCACAAGAAACCAACTAATACATATAGAAGGACATTTAAAAATGCATTAATAAGGCGAGTTTGAAGAAAATCTGTAGAGCCATCTTTTATGTCCCCTCACTTCTTCTGAGACCTAAAGCCAGCCTATAAATCAGCATGTTTATAAATGTTCCTGTAGTAACTAGCTAATATATAGAAAAGGAAAGGACAATTTAAATGGGATTCAAATATAACAAAATTAAAGGAAATATATTCTCATGAATATAGCAAAAAATATATAAATGTATGTTTTTTATTCAATATAGCAAAAATGAAGAAAATCCTAAAAAAAAGCTGTGTTTGAGATACAGACTTAAATTAAAATAGGTTTCACTTTGAATTTTCCTTTTCCCACCAAAAGATGGGAAACTCATATGATCGTCGGACGTGCCTTATTTATAAAGCTTTATTGTATCATTACTATTTCTTTCTTTTTTTATTATTATTATTATTTTACAGCATAATTTCGTTTACTTTCCATAAAGCTCTTTCACTTTTTTTTCTTTTGCATTTAAAAATTTTAACTCCATTTTTTCTATAAATGGCCACAAAAAAAGAATAAAAAAATGCAAATAGATAGTTATCAACAGCAGTAATAAATATCTTATGTATAATATAAAATTATAAGATAAAATAAAAATAAAAATAAAAACAACTCAGCACAAAAAATCAATCAATCAATAAAATACACTATCTACCAAAAAGTACTTGGGCAATTTCAAATTTATACGTTTTGTCAAATGTCTTGAGAAATTCTGTAGGAATTATCTACAGAACACGTTATACTTCAGGAGCATACAGAACACGTTATACTTCATATATTTCAGCAAAAGTTTTAACATAAAGAGGAAAAGAGGACCAGTAAAAAATTAAAAGTCAAATATTTTTGGATCACTCTGATGAGAAGTAATGCTTGTAATGCATTTTGGTTGTAGCATGTGTTTTTGATGTTTATTCTAATTATCTATAAATTTTTATGAAGCTATCACGTATATTCATGGGGATACAATGGTTTCTTTAACAAATTGGAAAAAAAGGTTGCCACTTTTTAAATTATAACACGTAGGGTATTAGAGCCAGAGCAAAGCCATTTTTAGCAAACTTGGCACATTATTATTAGACACAGCAGACTGCAATCAGAAGGCAAAATTGTTAAATATTATACGAAATATAAGCATTTCTACTTAATAAATTTTAACTCAAGATTTTACCAAATGTCATTTGCAATATTTGATAGCCAAAAGTATTGATCTACGTATATGAAAGCCTCAAACACATAAGTATTGATAAATAAATATTGATAAAATCCCCTACGGAATAATTGATTATTGGATTGACCAAACGCATGGATTGATTCAGATTACCGAATAACAGCTTATGTGCCGACTGAAAGATTGATTTTCTCGAATTTGACCGTTCATGATCAAGTGAAACGCATTGGTTTAATTTTTAAATTCGACGTAATTGATCCACATATTCTTATGAAACAAATTTGCTTCGTTGCATAAATAAATATAATTTGCTTCTCAAACGTCAAGAAAATAATCCATTTTTGAAGCGAATCATCACCTAGGACAAAAAAATGGGTTGTCTACAACGATTTTAAATTCAAGAGATCAAAGAGTAAAAAAAAGATTAACTGGTTCAAAACACTCGGAAAACCGTTATTCATCAAAAAAGAAGGTGATGTAATATTTTTTTTCTGAGATTTGAAGGAAATCGTTAAATTTCAAGATTGTGCTGGACAATATCACGGTCAATTCTGAAGAATACTCTCAGCAATTAAACAAACTGAATGATTCACTGAAACAGAAAAGACCAGACTTGATCAAAAGAAATGTGTCGTGTTCCACTAAGGCAATGCGAAACCACATACGACTTTGTTAACTCGCGAAAACAGTTACAGCTTGGACAAAATGTACTACAACACCCACAATATTTTCTAGCTATTACACCTTCGGTTTATTAATTGTTCAAGTCTCTAGAAAATGTTCTAGATGGCAAACCTTTACTTCGAATGAAGACGTCAAAATGAAGTTGAATCTGTTTTCTGTCAGCAAAGTTCAGATATTTTATAAATGGTAATTATGCTACTGCCAGTTAGATAGCAAAATGTATTGGACAAAATAGAGACTATATTATACAATAAAATATTTATGTAGTATAAGAAGTTCATTTTTCTTTGTCACTAAAAAAAGAAAGAACAGCGTAATATATACATGTATATATGTATTGCGTAATCGGGTTTCGTGAATTGTCTGAGATTGAAAGACGAATCTTGCAGAGACTTCATTGTTCATTATTTAGATTAAAAACACATTAAAAACACGTTTGTCTAAAACCAAACTTTATTTAAAACGTAAAAAACATCCAAAGCTTTTCGCTTTGAAATATCAAAGCATCATCATGGATTTAATTCAAATTATTTATACTTCAAGGTTTATTTCAAGAATATTCTAGAAGTTTACAGGTTTGTAATCTTCTAGGACTGTAATCGTATGGTACAGGTCTATAATCCTCTCTAATCTTCTAGTATCCACTTATGTTTTACCAGAAAACCCAGCTTAAATAACCGCAGACAACATCAAGATCACAGAATAGACTGTACCGTGCCCTTAACACATTGCAATAGGCTGCAATCAATAGGAAGGACTTAGTCAAGCAGAGCTCATTTTGCAGCAATACCTTGGATAAAACTGTGTCATTTGACCAATTCAGGTTTCCTTTTACAGTCTTCTAGAAACCCAGAAATTTCTTGTAACTTCTCAAGTAATCGAGTTAGAGCTTGATATTCGAGATATCAGTAATGAGGATTTTTTTGCCAAGGTTGCCACCCAGGTAGCATATAACGTTGTTACAGCGTTACAAATAAGTCTGAACAGTAAAACATTAGTTATAACAACGATAAAACAACGTTATAAGCTACTGGAGAAAAACGTTACGAAGGAGCGAAAGTCACCAAATTTGGCTTCAAAGCCATTACTACTTGCTTTTTAACGGGTTTTTAAAAGAAAATGAGTTATTTTAAAGCGAACACAAACTAGAAATGCAGAAAATTAACATTTTATAACCTGACTAAGCCTCTTTGAACGAATTTACTTAAAAATAACTACTATTATTTGTTGTGATATTTAATCTCAGAACTTTCTTTTATTAACTTTCATTTTTCTTGTTCCGGACTTTCTCTTTTTGTTTTTTGCTTCCCGCCAACTGATTGTTTTTGTGCACCTGCCGTATCACGTGACGATATGTCGCGTCTCTCTACAAGTACATTGTAATATTTTTTTTCAATCATGTAATTTTTGTTATTCGGAACTGACGTTCCATTTTAATCGTATTTTGTGCCTAAGAAATCTATAATAATAATATTAAATAAATTTTAAAAGGTGAAATTCTAGGCAGTCCTTTATCATGCAGTTAATATTTAAATTATTAAACAAATATTAATCCCCTTTAATTACAGCAAAACAAGTTGTTATGGTTTTAAACCAGAAGTTATTCATACTGCATTTTTAAGCGTACAATCTGATGATTGCGTTACGAGATTTTCTTCAAGAAATGGTATACATGATTACCTGTGATAACCCAGGTAAGTCAAACTTCTTTTAATAAATTGACTGTACAATATTAGAAAAGAACATCTATTATTAAATATGTTATATAACTTACTGAGGAAAAACAACGTATTCATGCCTTCACATATTAGTTTCTCTATTAGATTATGAGACTGATATTTTGAATTGAAAATTTAGATTTATTCTTGACAAAAATTCAAAAGTTTTTTTTTTTTCATTGCACATTGGAAGAAATTGCTATATTTAAAATAATAAAAAAAAAAAAAAAAAAAAAAAAAAAAATGAAATGAAAATGTAAGCGAAAATATTTGTTTTTGTTTCTTCAAAACTGAAGTGACACTAAATCGAAAGTATTGAAAAGTGCTTATTTTCATGAAAACTATTTAATTTTATTTTCTTCTTCAAGTACTATTTATCCTAACTGTGTTGATTTAAAATATTAAATGAATATTTACGTAATGAACAAATATTAACAAAACTGTTACAAAAATTTTGTTTAAGTATGTCAGCAACAAAAGATATACAAATTGAACCGCTGAACTCCACAAATTATAATGTGTGGAAGTTTCGTATCGAGATGTACTTGCAAAAAGAGGATCTTTTTACAGTCATTACTGACGATCCTCCCAACCCAATAACCGATCAGTGGCGTTCAAAAAATAGAAAAGCGAGAGCTTTAATTAATTTACTTATTGATAACGAACAAATCGTGTATGTTATGAATCTAGATACAGCACGAGAGTGCTGGAATGCTCTGCGCCAAGTCCACGAAAGATCATCCCTTACCAGCAAGCTTTTCTTACTTAGGAAACTTTATTCCATAAAATTAATGGAAGGTGGTGATGTAAACCAACATATAGCTGATATATATAAAACACGCGACAGACTCACTGCTATAGGTGAAGTCATAGACGAATCGCACCTAGCTGCATTAATGCTATGCTCACTCCCTCCTTCGTATGACGTTCTCATAACAAGTCTCGAATCGAAAGACGAAGCGCAATTGACACCTGAGTATATACGAAACAAATTAGCTGATGAATATGCCAAAAGGCTTGAAAACAAAACTTATCAAAATTCAGCGTTAAAAGTCCAATACCATAACAAATCGGAGAAATTCTGCAAATACTGTAAGAAAAGTAATCATAATATAGAAGAATGTTATAAGTTAAAAAACAAAAATAATTCTGCTGTTAAAAGTCACAGTAAAAATTTCAACAAAAAACCCAACTTCAGATCCAACATATGCTCTCAGAACAATGAGAAGCCAGATAGCGCTCAAATTGCAGAGGGGAGCAATAAACCAAAAGCTGATGAATTGTATTCTTTTTATGTTGGAGATAAAACTGTAAATTGGGTGGTTGATTCAGGGTCGTCTTCACATATCTGCAATGATAAACTAAAATTTCGCGATCTTAAAAATAACGTTTCTAACGTCACTATCGCGAACGGCACGCAGCTAAAATCTTTGGGTTCCGGTACTGTGGATTTGTATACCGTAAATTCGGAAAACACACAGAACAAAATAACACTTAAAAATGTTCTTTATGTCCCTGAAATAGAAACTAATTTAATTTCTATAAAAAGAGCAACAGAGAATGGCTGTATCGCTGTATTTGATGATAAAACCTGTAAAATTGTAAATCAGGGAAATACATGCATTGAGGGATATGTGAAAAATAACTTATATGAATGTCAATTAAATTATTCTGAAAACAAACACACAGCGAACATTGTAATACAAATTTGTGATAACGAAAATTGCATAAACAAGTGGCATGTGAAACTTGGCCACAGAAATACTAACCACATTAAAGATTTAGTTAACAAGGACATGGCTGTGGGTATAAAATTAAATGATTGCAAACATAATACTGAATGTAAAACATGCATAATGTCAAAATTAACTGATTCACCTTACCCCAAAGCTGCACAATTTAGAGCCTCCGTACCACTCGAACTGGTCCACACAGACTTATGTGGCCCTATGAAAACCCCCACTGTAGGTGGAAAATATTACTTTCTTACATTCATAGACGACTACAGTCGTTATACTATTATATATTTGCTAAGAAATAAGTTTGAGGTATTTTCTAAGTTAAAGGAATATGTGGCTATGACCGCAAACAAATTTGGCCGAAAAGTGCAAGCAATTCGCTCCGATAACGGGGGTGAATACACTAGCATGGAAGTAAATGAATTTTTGAATAAAGAAGGAATTGAGCATCAGTTTACCGTTCCTTACTCTAGTGCTCAGAACGGCGTGGCAGAACGTAAAAATCGTACGCTGACCGAAATGGCTCGCTGTCTGCTTAAAGACAGTAATTTACCGAATTCCTTTTGGGGGGAAGCCGTAAATACTGCAAATTACATACAAAATAGGCTCCCGACCTCCTCATGCGACTCAACTCCTTACGAAAAATGGACCGGCCGTAAACCCGATTTATCAAATATAAAAACATTCGGATGTCGCGCATACGCATATGTACATAAAATACATAGGGGAAAACTGGATAGCACCGCTCAAGAAGGAATTTTTGTGGGATATGATAATCGTAGCAAAGGCTACAGAATTTGCACAAATAATAAAAATGTAATAATTAGCAGAACTGTAAAATTTTTGGAAGATGAGAATAGAGAATCCCACAATAATGAAACATCACAAATCAAGAATGAAAATTCAAATGATGAAATTCCGGTGTCCAAATTACCAATATTAGATACTGATATAAATATAGATATAGTGGGCGATAACGATAGTCCGGATGACACGCAAACTCTGCCGCGACGATCACAACGATTAAATAAAGGTGTTCCGCCCGACAGATTTGCATTTGCAGTAAATGACAAAAGAATTGATGAGCCTAAGTGTTTTGATGATATACTAAAAATTCAAAACCCAGCTGAAAAAGAAAATTGGCTGAATGCCACACTCGACGAAATGAATTCACTCAGACAAAACAATACTTGGGAACTTGTTGATGCTCAACCAGGGACCAAAGTAGTAGGGTGTAAGTGGGCGTTCAAGGCCAAATACAATAGCCAAGGACAAGTCGAGAAATATAAAGCCAGGCTTGTTGCCAAGGGTTTTTCTCAAAAATACGGGGTGGACTATGACGAAACTTTTGCACCAGTTGCATCGCATACCACTCTAAGAAGTTTCTTGACCATGTCACTATATAAAAATTTGAATCTAAGGCATGTAGATATAAAAACTGTTTTCCTACATGGAAATTTGCAAGAAGATGTATACATGCATCAACCCGAGGGTTATGTTATCCAGGGCGAAGAAAATAAAATATGTAAGTTAAAGAAAGCGATATATGGCTTGAAACAAGCCGCTAGAGCGTGGAATTTGAAAATTAATGAATCATTGTGTAAATTAGGATTTAAACAAAGTCAACACGACAAGTGTTTATATATACGTAACAAAGATAACACAGAAACTTACATTCTTGTGTATGTTGATGATCTACTTGTAGCTGGTAAAAATCACGATATTGACATACTAATTAATCAACTTAGGGAAGAATATCCATTAACCGACCTTGGGGAAGCCAAATATTACCTCGGCATAAATATAGAAAGACCTTGTAAAGGGGTAATTACGCTTGATCAAAATAATAAAATACGAGACATTGTAACCAAATTTGGGCTAGATAACGCACGGCCCTCTGACACACCAATGGAACCAGGGTATATAAAATTAACTGATAATGACAATCTCTTACCAAACAACACAATGTACAGACAGGCTATAGGCGCGTTACTTTATATTTCTACAGTATCGCGACCTGATATAAGTGTTGCCGTTGGCATCTTAAGCCGTAGAAACGAAAATCCTAGAGCGAAAGACTGGCAGGCAGTTAAAAGGGTTATTAGATATTTGAAAAATACCCAAGATATTAAATTAAAACTTTGTAACTCTGGTGAACCTGTTCTTAGAGCATATTCGGATTCGGATTGGGCCAATGATCCAAGTGATAGAAAGTCTATATCTGGAAATTTATTTAAGATAGGAAAAAATCCAATATTTTGGACTTCGAAGAAACAGTCCTGTGTGTCCATGTCTTCAGCAGAGGCTGAGTACGTCGCAGCTGCGAGTGCTGCACTTGAAATACAGTGGCTCAACAAACTACTGGATGATTTAAATTTGCCGCAAGAATGTCCTATAGTGTTGTACCAGGACAACCAATCTACCATCAAGATTGCTGAAAATGAAAAATTCCAGTCCAAAACAAAACACTTACAGCTGAGATATCATCTTCTGCGAAACTTAATACAAGAAGGCCTAATAAAGCTTCAATACAAACCTACCAAAGAAATGAGCGCCGATACCCTCACAAAAGCTCTACCAAAAACTGATTTTAATAGACATAGAAATGCATTAATGAACAATTGAAAAATTTCTGAGCTTAAGAGGGGGTGTTGTGATATTTAATCTCAGAACTTTCTTTTATTAACTTTCATTTTTCTTGTTCCGGACTTTCTCTTTTTGTTTTTTGCTTCCCGCCAACTGATTGTTTTTGTGCACCTGCCGTATCACGTGACGATATGTCGCGTCTCTCTACAAGTACATTGTAATATTTTTTTTCAATCATGTAATTTTTGTTATTCGGAACTGACGTTCCATTTTAATCGTATTTTGTGCCTAAGAAATCTATAATAATAATATTAAATAAATTTTAAAAGGTGAAATTCTAGGCAGTCCTTTATCATGCAGTTAATATTTAAATTATTAAACAAATATTAATCCCCTTTAATTACAGCAAAACAAGTTGTTATGGTTTTAAACCAGAAGTTATTCATACTGCATTTTTAAGCGTACAATCTGATGATTGCGTTACGAGATTTTCTTCAAGAAATGGTATACATGATTACCTGTGATAACCCAGGTAAGTCAAACTTCTTTTAATAAATTGACTGTACAATATTAGAAAAGAACATCTATTATTAAATATGTTATATAACTTACTGAGGAAAAACAACGTATTCATGCCTTCACATATTAGTTTCTCTATTATTATTTACAAATTAGTAACAATATATCAATATATATATGATACTTAAAGTAGCCTAACCCTCTCTCTCTCCTCCCCACCCCCACCCCCCCAAAAAAAAATAATAAAAAAAGTAAATAAAAAGAATTTTTTTATAAAATTTAGTTTAAATCCATGAAGCTTGAAAAAAAGTGCATACCGTGCCAAATGTTAACGTACAAAATTTCTTGTAAATTTTACAAATTGATATAACAAGTAATGAAGTAAACAGTTATGAGTTTACAAGAAGTATCTTGCAGTTTTTCTCCTGATAAAAGTAAAACAAACTAGAAATGCAGAAAATTAACATTTTATAACCTGACTAATCCTCTTTGAACGACTTTACTTAAAAATAACTACTATTATTTACAAATTAGTAACAACATATCTATATCTATATATATATATGTATATATACAGGGTGATTAAAAAAAAAAACGTGGATAAAATGATATGGCAGATCAGTCATACAACAAGGATCAAAAATCGCATAGGAACAGGGGGTCGCAAACGCCTGTAAAGGGCGTTAGAGCCACGAGAGGGCGTTGCGATACAAACACGAGCTGAGCAAACGGAGATCGTCTTCATTCGAGACGTGGATCCGTTGGGCGTAACATGGCTAGTTACACGAACCGCGTAATGGGGACGTGCACAAGCCGAATGCTGGTCGCAACCGCGAATAACTCGAACAGTGGATGCTTAAGAAAGAGTTGTCCAAAAATTCCAGCGTAATCCTTCAACGAGTACAAAAGTTGTATCCCGAAAGACCCATATCCCCCAACCTACCGTCTGGCGCATTGTACACGACGAAAGACTACATCCTCATCACTTACAACACGTCCAGGCACTCGAACCAGGGGACTACAGCAATCGTATGGATTTTGCGTGGTGATTTTTGCAAGAAAGTGCCGCGGATAGAAACTTTGCAGCAAGTTTTCTCTTCACGGACGAGGCTGCGTTTGCATTAGATGGTGTGATAAACTTTCAAAAACTACATACGTGGGCGAATGGAAACCCACATGCTACACGTCCGCACGGCGCACAACGAAACATTTCCGTTCACGTGCGGGCTGACATTGTAGGAGACTGTTTACTTGGTCCGTTCATTCTCTCAGAAAGACTTAACGGTCCCATTTATCTAACATTCTTGCAAGAGGTTCTGCTAGAAATTCTGAATGATGTTCCGATGCCTATTTGTCAACACATTCAATTTCAACACGACAGAGCTCCTGTACATTTCAGCACAGACGTAAGAGCATATCTGCAGGCTACTTTTCCTGGCAACTGGATTGGTCGTGCTCGTGGTGGACCAATCGCATGGCCAACACGATCACCAGACCTGTTTCCTTTGGACTTTTTCTTATGGGGATATTTAAAAGGACTTGTGTTTGAAACACCTGTCGCAACGCCGTAAGTCTTGGTAGGAAGAATCGTTGTGGCAGCAGGATGTGTTCGGGATACACCTGGTATCTTTGAGAAGGTGCGGCGTTCTATGCAACGTAGATGCCAGGCATGTCTCGATGCGTCTGGCAAAAACTTTGAGTATCTCCTGTAGGCTCAACATTTCGCTTGCATTAGCGCATGTGAGTGAGTAATTATCAATAAAATGATCTCAGATGGTTTTGTTTCTTCTCTTTGTCTTATGTATTATTTTAGACACCCTGTAGCGGCTCCGGATCGCTGTTGCGACCCTCTGTTCCTATACGATTTTTTATCCTTGTTGTATGACTGATCTACCATGTCATTTTGTCAACGTTTTTTTGAACCACCCTGTATATATACATATATATATAAGATTCTTAAAGTAGCCAAACCTTCTCTCTCCTCCCCCCCCCCCAAAAAAAAAAGTAAATAAAAAGAATTTTTCTATAAAATTTAGTTTAAATCTATGAAGCTTGAAAAAAAGTTAACGCACAAAATTTCTTGTAAATTTTACAAATTGATATAACAAGTATTGAAGTAAACAGTTTACGAGTTTACAAGAAGTATCTTGCAGTTTTTCTCCTGATAAAAATAAAATAATTTAAACAGATCATCAAATGCAAAGATTTTAGAAATCTGGAGTATTCGAGTGCTATTCAAATGTTTTTCTGAATTTATAGCAGTATTAATAAGGTAAAAAAGAAGAGGTGTCAAGCTTTGGCTCCTAGTAAAAATTTTTTAAAAAGAATAAGTTCAGAAAAGTCAGGAATACGTGTCGAAAATTTGACTCACCTTGAAAATGTGCTCTTTCTCAAACTGAAAATACAATTAAAAGAAAACAACAAAAACAGCATTTAAAGAATATATTTTTTTTTTAATTTTAGTACTTTAAAAACCCTTAATATATCTCTATTACCATTGCAGAAACTCTATTAATTTGAATTTCAATAATATTGGTACAATCGACACAACATTTCATAACAAAAGGCCGTATATCACACTCAAAAATCACAAAAAAAAAAAAAAAAAAAAAGTATCAAGGAATATATTTAGTACACAACGTGATGATCGCACTTTAACACATTTGGTGCCGATCACGCGCCAGCGCGTGATGTGCATTATTGTTTCAAGTGGCAATCACGTGACATCCGCAGCGAATGTGTTAATATTATTTGATGATTTCAGTCAACAGTTAGATGCCATTAGCTTTCAACGATGCTCCTCAAACTTTAGAAAATATCAAATCATTCTCAACAACGCTTTGCGTACTATAGGGAAAATCTGTATAGAATTAATCAGAACTTTTAACAGGAAATTGTCTGAACCCTATATCCAATTGGTCCTGCCTTAATTCCAATAGAAAACGCATATGAAATTCTCACACGAGACGATTACAAAGACAAAAGAAGTATTATTCGTCTAAAGACATAATGTTCGACACTGAAAATACTTAAAAATCAAGGCAAAAATGCTGAAATGCTTGAATTATCAAACAAACAACGTATAGAGCCTGTACTACTTTAGCATAATTGAGAAAAAAAGACAATGTAAACGCGTTTTCTTTTTATTCATATATGAAAATAATATTTGTGGTTACTTAATGGAGCAACAAATTTTAGTTTTATATTAAATTAAGTCTGAATCCATTAAAATTCCAATAGTTCTGTTAACTGATATATTATCCCCTGAATTTTCTCTCCATACATATATACAAGCAAAATTCTATTCAGTTTTTTTTTCATTAATAACGTCACGTCTAATGCTTTTTTTCTTATTATTTCATTTTTTTTTCAAATTTAACTACATTTACTTTTATTTTGCTTCGAATTTTCAAATGAACATACAAACATACTGGAATGTGAATGATTAATTAATACAGTTTCTGCAACACTTAGTATTAAATATACGAATTTAAACATTTTCTACGTAAATACACAAACACACACACACAAATATATATATATATATATATATATATATATATATATATATATATATATATTGTAAATGTAAAATAAAAATGCACACCATAGTCTCAAACTAAATTTAGATAAACTGGTAATTTAGCCAAACTAGGAAAATAATTATATTTCTCATAAGTTGCCTTACTTTTTCAATTCCAAGTATATAAATAATGATTAATTCTTAAATTACTTTGATTTACCTTTTCAAAAAGAAATCCTCGCTACTTTTAAAAATATTTCCTGAAGTAATTGTTAAACTACAATATTTTTTTTTCTTTTAACTTGAAGGAAATAGATAAGAGGATAATTTACTTTTCTAGTTTAATATATATATATTTAATAAATCAATCAAAAAAGTGTCTGTTATGTCATATCAGTCTTAATAGTTAGTAGATAAATTTGAAAATTTGTTTTAAGTTTACCGTCATTAGGAATATATACCAGGTGATTCAAAATAGATGATACAGCGATTATCTCGTAATCTAATAAAGATATAAAAATATTTCAGATTACAAAATTGGTGCAAATTAAGAGTAAATTTCAAATATGGCAACTTTTTGTACAAGCGGCTGTAAACATATTAAAATGCAAAATTTAATTTTATACGGTTCCTCCTATCATATCACTTGTATTCAGAAAAATATTATCCTCGAAAAAACCTCTTTCCGAGTGAAAATCTCGCTGAGTTATTGCAATTTGAAAATGATGACTTATACCACTTTATTTTCTATTTTGACATCTATTTTTCGACGCCAATATGCTCACTTTAGGAGGTTATCTATGAGATGATAAAAATCAAACAAAGATCCTGTATTTTCAAATAGCAACTAAAATCATTCAAACACGTGAAATTAACAGTTTTAAGAACTTAATTCAAATTTATATTATTCTGTATTGTTGAAAAATTTAATAGTTAAATTTCTTAGGGAGTCACCTGCAAAGAATAACACGTTAAGAGAGAAAGAAAATTAAAAGACTAACAAAACCGTGTGAAATTTTCGCGGATTATACATTTTAAATCTTTCCAACATAATTGAAAATATTTAATGACTTCGGATATTTAACATTTTACAACAAGGTTGAGAAGTGTTAATGACTTAGGTTTGTCTATATGTCTATCCGTTTTTCTGTGTGCCTGTTTGCCTGTCTGCGCTCAAACTCCCGTAAATAGTCACTGAATTTATTGAAACATATATATGTTATTTGAGTTCACTATCGGATGTCCCTTATTCAAAATGAAGTGAATACCTTTGCTAGCTTGTGTTCTATGAGAGGTATTTCTGTACACTGAGAAAAAATTTTGTATCTGGCATCTAGAATCTAAATAGTGGCTTTATTAAAAATAGTTCCATGTAATCCTTATAAATTCTAGTACCTCTTGAAAGTGAATTCTAAAAACCCCTATTAGAATTCTACAGCGTTTGCCTATATTATCAAGGTCAAACTTATTTAAAAATCTCTCCAAATAAATGCGAATACAAGAGGCAAATTTCAGCAATTATAATCTTGGTTTATGACCCAATTCTAGAAAATCAATGGAGAATTTCTGGTAATAAAAAGGATTCAGAATATTGTTTCACCCTCTAGGAATGTTTCGACTAGAAATTCTGAATCATTTCGTCATTCAGTTTCTTGGTGTGCCTTATACGCATAGCTCGGAAATCTATAATTATAGTTTAGGGATTTAACAAGACAGCACTTATTCGTTCTAGATGGAAGCAGCATATTTTTCTTCTCAGTGTAAACCATATTTTAGTACCTTTATTTTACACAAATCTTAATAAAACTGAAATGTGGTATTCAAGTTCACTATTGGTTATTTTTTATAGAAAATGGAGTAAATACCACCACTGGCTTGTGTACAAGGACACCCGGATAAGTCTAAAGACGAAAGTAATAAACATCATGCAGACCTTGCATGGTTTTTTATTACTTTTTTGTAAACTAAATAAAGATTAACCGTTGTCAACTATCTTGAGTGTGACATCTTTCCGGGGTTTATTCCTATAAATCCATCGACTTCTGGATCGTGCATAAATATTTACAAGAAACCTCCGGAATCTCTGAATGGACAGTAGCAAATTCGACAACAGGGAGTTGCTCGCAATTTATTAGTTTTTTACCAATGTTACCATTCGTGATCCAATAGTAGGATCATCTAAATGTGTAATGAGGTGCCTGAGCGGTATCTCATTTGCGTGAAACAGGTAAATTAGCCATTGGCAATTATTAGGCAATTTAGCAAGTCATCGTCAGTGGTATATGGATTTCTAATATTTTGTTTCTCCTTTTCTTTTTTCTGCCTTTCTGTTCACTGCATTGGAACCTAAATACATTTTCTGATTGTATTAAAATTTGTAAGAACCCTTAAATAACTTTTTATCGGTGCCGTTACTACAATTTGTAAAATATTTTCATACTGCCATATACAAATAATATTCAATTTACTCAATTGCAGATAAATATTACAAAAGAATACAAGTAAAAAATAGTGGTAAAATGATTACGTACTCCCCGCAATAAAGTTTCACACATAAACATTTATTTATATATCATTTTTCGTTATTTTATATAAAAAAGGATATTTAATTATTCATTAAAATAATATTAAAATACCTAATTTTTCGAATTTTATGACATATTTAATGCAACTATTGACCCTTAAAATATTTTTATATAATATTAAAACTTTGCACAGCCGTTAAACAAGAAATTATACATTTTTTTTAATCTCTTACATATAAGGACAGACATTTATAAAAAATATAAAAATAACCAATTTTTGAATTTTTTTGTCATTTTGGAGCAAAGATATATTTTAAGATATATTTTTCAAGATATATTTTAAAAAATTCTACAACTCAATACTTTTCTTATGCATTCTATAAGACACCATTGGTCGCTATTACATTTCGAAATTTAAAGAAAAATTTTTTTCACTGCACCCTAATATTAGTAATAATAATAATAATAAAAGAGAGGGAGAAAATTGTATTTTGCTCATACGTATATAAGCTAAAGCAAATACAATCTTTAAATATATGTATATATATATATATATATATATATATATATATATATATATATATATATATATATATATATATATATATAAATTTATGTATATTTGTTGTATGTTAAATTTTAAAAATATAATATTTCACAAACAATAATGATGATAACAAAACAATATATATATATATATATATATATATATATATATATAATCTAAAAAACGCATGAAATTACCTTAAACTTTTCTCCTTTTTTATGATTAATTACTTAATAGAACTTTTAAATGCACCTTAAGTCTATTCATATAATATAGATAAATAGAATTTTTACTTTCCGAACACTATAGTGAGGAAAGTATTGTAATCATGTCAAAAATCCGAATTCTAGATTTTGATGTTTCTATACGTTTCGAGGTCCAACGAGTCCGTTTTCACTATTTTTACGATGATGTATGTATGTGTGTGTGTATGAATGTGTGTATGTATGTGTGTATGTATGTGTGTATGTATGTGTGTATGTCTGTGAGTGAACACGCTAGCGTCTAAACGCTTGGTTCGAATAAGCTGAAAGTTGGTATGTATATTGTAAGTCACCATAGTAAGAACCCTATAGATTTTGGTGAATCTAGCACTTATAGTTTTTTTACAGGGACACAAAGAAAAATTCTTTATCATTATGGTCAAGGGACCAAAATCTTAAAAGTGCGATAGCATCTAAACGCCTTATTCAATTGAGCAAAAACTTTATACACATATTATAGGTCACAGATACTCAATCTGTATACATTTTGGAGAATCTAGCACTTATAGTTTTTTTACAGGGACACAAAGAAAAATTCTTTGCCAAATTTTTAAAAGTGTGATAGCGTCTAAACGCCTTATTAATCTGAGCAAAGAATTTGTACGCATGTTATAGGTCACATTTGAACCAACTGTATAGATTTTGGTGAATCTAACACTTACAGTTTTTTTACAGGGACACAAAGAAAAATTCTTTATCATTATGGCCTATGAGACCAAATTTTTAAAAGTGCAATAGCATCTAAACGCCTTATTCAATTGAGCTGAAAATTTGTATGAATATTATAAATCACTGTTGCACTAACTATAAGCATTTTGGTGAATTGTGGCCACCACGAGACTTTCTTCTATATTTTCCTATACAAATTTACTCAGTAACAATAATTAAAAAAAAAAAAAAGTAGGAATTTGACAAAATTGTGCGTAAAATGTGAAAATTTGTTTAAGTTTGTCAGAATTTATAGATTTTTACAGGAACACAACGAAAACTTCTTTATCATTATGATCTAAGGGCTCAAAGTTCAGTAGCGTTAAATAAAACCTCGTGTGATATATGGAGAAAAATACTCAAACGCTCTGTTATGGTTTTCTCTCTTTTGTTTGTTTAGCAACTCCTGTTTCTTTATTTTATCTACAAAACTGTTAGTTACTCAATGTTCGGAAAGTCGAGTGGAGTCACTCCAGATTTTTTTTAGTTGCATTAATGGAGGAAAAAAAAAAACGGCTGTAATACTTTTATTGTCTTACATATTAATATAGTTCAATATTTAATGAAAGTGTAAATTTTAATAGGTGCTTAACAAAATTTTTTTAATCCCAGAAAAGTTAAATAGAATAAAGAAATGATAAAATTACTTTATCAAAAGGTGATTTTTTCTTCTTTTTTAATAAATTAAATTTCTTTAGTTTATAGACTTTTTTGTTCATTTTCTTTCACGTATTTAAGATGGTCAATTTCTTTTTTATGAAGAAATAACTACGCAGGATAATAATCTTTTTTTTTTTTTTTTTGGTAACACGGAATTAATAATTCAATTAACAATTTGGAGCATAATTGGAAAGAAAAAAGGAATCTATTTAAAATGTATAAAAAAGAAAATGTTAATTATATTTTAAAATTAATTATATTACGTTTTTTCTTAAATAGTACTTCAGAAAAAAGTTTTTATTTATAACTGAATAATTACTACTTATTTTGTAATTCACTTGAAAATATTTTAAATAAAAATAAAAACTAAATGCTTTTACATTAAAAAGTACCACATTCAGGACTTGGAAACTTTAAAAGCATAGATTTTAATATAATTGATTTGAAGAGAAATGTGATACAAAAAATGTTTAATGGATTACAAAGAGTTCAAAAGAAATTGTTTACATGTGCAGGAATATTTTAATGGAAACACATTAAATTTCTTAAATGAACCCTTTTAATTTGAAACGCTTGATCACATTATTTGATCTCTTGGATCTGTTGAATTTGAAGCGCCTGTTTTCACTTTGTTTTAAATTCTTTGAGATTTATCGTTCATCATAATGAATAATTACGTAGTTTTATCATATATAATCGGTATATTTAATTTTATATGTTAGTGTTTAATCAGTACACTATTTTTATATGGTATATTGGTAAATTAAAACCATTTTTACGTTAAAGATATTTATTACATAGAACGTGAAAATAATTTTTAATATATGAATTTTAAATATTCGAAACCAAATCATTTGTTGCGAAACTATTTAATAGATTACGAAAGGTACAGAAAAGACAATTTAGATGCTCAGAAGGACTTTAATGTAAGTAAAACTAATTTCTCAAAAAGATAATTTAAATTTTATGTATTTGCTTATAATACTATTTCTTACAAATTTCTTTGAGATTTTGCTTTATTATACTAGATCATTATAAAAATATATTTTAAATATTTCTTAAATTTCTTTGTTTGTGATATATCTTTATGCAAGAATGATTTTTATCATTTGTTAGTAAATGAACAATTTTTTTTTAAGAACAAATGTTCTATATTGCATAAGACCTTGATTTATACTTTTTATAAATTAAGAAATGTTTTATTTAAGAAATGTGCTTTTTATGGTAGTTTCTAAAAATTTTATCTTAAGGAAATGATAATGTAGCTATGTAAAGAGTTTCCGTGATTTACTCTGTGTAGAAAATAGTTAAATTGCGATTTCAAAAGTGAGTGTTTGTACACCCAGTAACTGAATGATTTGATTTCTGGTATTTAGTTGGAATGGTTCGGAATCTGTTTAAGGTATGATGATTAAAGTGATTCAAGGAATTGATAATGTAGCTATGTAAAGAGCTGACGCGTTTTACTCTGTGTAGAAAATAGTTACATTTATATTTCAAAAGTGAGTGTTTGCACACCCAATAACTGAATGATTTGATTTCTGGTATTTAGTTGGAATGGTTCGGAATCTGTTTAAGGCATGATGATTAAAGTGATTCATAATCATTTTCAAACAGTGCGTTCCAGTCTAATTAGGGAAAAAATGACGAGCGGTAAAACAAAACCAAACAGAAAACGTGGTAAAGTGTGGTCCAATATTCAATATCAAGAGTAATTTAAATTGTTATCGGAATATATGCAAGGTATGGAGTTGTCACATAATAAAGGATCACAACATGTTAAAAATATATACTGATACATAAGGGGGGAATGGGGAATATAGTGTTCGAATAGATTTCCACATTTGTCGGTGTGATGACAAAGGTCTCAGATATTTAACTCGGTCCAAAAGCAGTTTATCAAATTTTTAAATACTCTGCACCAGCCGATTTGAAGAAATTAGACTCTTTTACATTTTAGATGGTTTTCTGGTTTTATACCTATTTAAAATTCGATACTTTTTCGAATTTCTATGATTATTTTAAGAAGTTCACTTCCTTTATTTTATTATATTTTTAGGGGAGGGCGGGGGGTTCTTATGTGTTTTTGTGAATATTGCATGTTATAATTTTTTAAGTTTTATTTATTTATTTATTTTTTATCTTCTGTGTTGCTCTTTTATCGTCTAGGATTAATCTCATTTTCTCTGCAAGATACATTATTTCTTTAAACAGTTCATTGCCCTAAATTCATGTTTAATTTTACTTTTTTATCTTTAACTCTTTTTAATTTTTTTCATCTTCTGTATTGCTATTTTATCGTCTAGGATTAATCTCATTTTCCCTGTAAGATACATTATTCCTTTACACAGTTCATTGCTTTAAAAGCATGTTTAATTTTACTTTTTCATCTTTAACTATTTTTTGTTTTTTAACTAATTATTCAAACAGTTTTATAACGTCAATTAACAGTTAATCACTTTTTATACAGATAACAAACATTAAGTTTTTTTTCTTTTTTTTTTTTTTTTTTCATAATAGTTTCAGATATTTACCTATGTTCTATCAAATATGCACCCAATATACTGTTTGCATATCATGATTTCTTGTAGTTTTACTTTATTTATTTCTTAAATAGTCTTATTTCATTTCGAATTTCACACACTCTCCAAATCAGACATAAATATGTAAAATCGCTTAACTATCTGATATATTTATAAAGGGGAAGAAAAATAATATTATTTCTTAATTTAATAAAATTTATTGCCCCGTTACCTGAAATATATTTTTTTATAAATAAGTTAATCAAATTCAAATATCTGGGTTTCTATTTTGTACATTTTTTTCTTTTATACTTTGGTCATAGATTGACTTTTCAGTTTCAATTTTTGCCCCCTTTCTTTTTTCTATTTAAGGGATTACATGGCTTTCAAAGGTTAAAAGTAAAACAGAATTTTCTCTAATATATATATTTTTAATACAATAAAATAATTATTTCATTCAAAGTTTTAAATATATAAAAGATCAATGTTTAAATAATGATTTATAAATTTTTAATTTAAAAATTTCTGAATTTTGGCTGTGAATACCAAGTTTTCGGTGCCCCCTGACCTCTCGGAGTTTAGGGCAGCTCAATATAGTTTTATATAAAAGTTTAAAAAAAAAACTTTCCATTTGTATTTAACTTTTACTTTTACTTAAACTTTACGTAAAACACGGCTTAGTGTCAAAGTGTATAAATGTTTTATTAAATTGACCAAAAAACTTCTTAAACTTTATAACTTGCCCGCTAAAATACACAATTTAGAAAAGATAACACAGGCCTACAAAATTGAAGTTTACAAAATTTGATTTGATGATTTTAGCTGAACTTTATGTTTTTTGATCTGCTGAAACCGAAAATGCAGCCCATTTTTCTCTATCACGTACAGATTTTCGACAATACAGGTTGCTTACCGACACAATTTCTTACATATACCATCATAACAGTAAGTTGATTGGTTGGCTAGTATGGTTTTACGTCGCCCTAGTGCTGCGCTATTACAACAAAAGGTATCCATGATTAATTAATCATGAAAACATACTATAAAACTTACCATATAATTATATTAATGGAAGAGTAATGGAAGAAATTACATTGGTAGGCACCCTGTATTGACAAAAATCTATACGCGAAAGAGAAAAACTGACTTCATTTTCGGTTTTAGCACACCAAAAAACATAAAGATCAGTCAAAATCATAAAATCAAAATTTTACAAGTCGACCTGTGTAACGTGTTCGATGCCCTATTCTCCAAAAATGCACACGGAATTTCACCGTTTTTTTTTTTTTTTTTTTTTTTTTTTTTTGAATAATTTAACTGGGGAAAAAAACTATATATATATATATATTTAATTTCTACTTCACTTAGTATTGATTTTATGAGTTATTGAACAGATACGCTAAATATGTACCATACGGCTTAAAAAAAAAAAAAAAAAAAAAAAAAAAAAAAAAAAAAATCACTGTTAGAAGGTTTGTATAACTCGTGGCTGAATTAAGAATTTAAATAAAAAAATTTTAAATTTCGATTTTTAACAGAATTGAACGCAGAGATGTACAATTTTCATAAAATTCTACACGATGCAATGTCTCGGAAATTGACACATTGTGGAGAGTGAAAAATAAAACATACATTTACCCACTAGTAAATTCTGCCTGGAAAAAGTATGTATAATCTTTATATCTGTGAATAGGTTTTTCAGAAATAATTACCACCGACTTCAAAAATAGAGCCTTCAGACAAAAGGAATTATTGTTTTAATTAGAAACAAAATGGAGATTTTTTTTTCATAAAATTGTCTATTCCAGACCTATGAAATAAAGATCATGTTACAGTTAAAATATACAGGGCATTGTTTTGTTCTTGTCTGAAACAAAGTCTGGCCTCTTCAGTCCCAGCCTCAGTTCTTTACTTGACAAGATTATGCGATGTTCACCTCCTTTCCATTCATATTCATAGCTATTTAGGCCATGTTTTATATTCATACTGCGGGGGGAAAAAACTGACATTTATTTTTACTGGAAGTGAATATAGCGATGCAGCAATTTTATTTACATTTTTAAATCAGTAGGCGATTTCTAAATAAACTCATTAAAACTATTATTAATATTTTATACTTGCGATATTTTACTCATATTGTTATTGCTGGATATATCTGCGACGTTTCCTGGCCGTTGAACCTTATGAGATCATTTTTGAAAGGAAACACACTCCCAAAATTTTACTCCTATTGACTTGAAACTTTGCAGAAATGTAGTATTAGACAGAAATGTAGATAGAATTAGTAGAATATAAGTTCTTCTAAAAAAATTAAAGATGTTAGGGGGTTTTATCAATATTTATTTATAATCAGTGAAGACACTGTAATATCATTGGGAATTGATTGAATCAAAATAAAAATGTCAGTAAAACCTCTTATAATTTAGCTTTCATTTTGAGGGAACTGAAATTCCGTTCATTCTATCTCTCGTAAAGTTTTGCATTTACATGATATTTGTTTGGAGTTTTCGTATAAGTTACTCAATACCTTTGGCTATTAAATTGTGGAGATGAAATTTTTATAAAACTTGCGCATAAGTAGTTAAAAATTATTTAGTAAAAATGCTAGTATTTCGTAAGTTATTTAACATTTTTTTTTCATTCTGATTGCTGTATGCTGTGTCCAGTGTAGTATGTCATATTTCCTGAAAAAAGCTTTTCACTGGTTCTAACACCCTACGTGTTATAATTAAATAAGTACAAACTGCAAATTTTTTTCGTAGTTTTTTTAAGAAACCGTTATATCTCCATGAATATATGTGGCAGCCTCATAAAATTTCATACAAAATCCTCATAATCACAACCAACAGCCGAAACACATTTAAAGCATTACTTTTTACAGGGTGATCTAAATCATTTTGATTTTTTTCATTTTTTTACTGGTCCCCTTTTTCTTTTCATGACACATCTTTTACTGAAAACAACGAGGTATAAAATGTTCTTTACACTACCAAAGTTTAAAGCTGATTCTTAAGAACTTAAAGTTATTTGACAAAACGTCTAAATTCGAAAGTGTCCAAATACTTATTGGTAGATAGTGTATAAGACTTACCTGTCGTTTTGAATAATAAAAATAAAAGAAAAAATTGATAATATCCCTTTCTTAAAATAAGTCACTTCATATTCATCTTAATATGCAATATTAAACAAAAAAATTCGGTATTTTTTTTTTTTTTAATACAAAATAATATATTTTTCCGCCATACCATTGTTTGCTATTGTTTTTAAAAATAAACAAGTATTTTTATAGTAGTATTCTTGGAATTTCCACAATGTCCATCTTGTTATGGTATTTCTTTTTTCTTTTATCAGGAGAATTATAATTTTAGAATAACTATTATTGCATTTTTCTGTTTTTATATTTACTTTTTTTTTCTGTTATATATATATATATATATATATATATATATATATATATATTTCAGCTGAAAGAAAACCTTTTAATCTCTAAACATTTGGAGATAACTTGTTTAAGAAAAGATTGACTACTATTGTTCCTGAACTCTAAAAATGTATTATAGAAGATTTCTTTGTAGAAAGAAAAAAAATAACAGTTAAATGTAGTGTTTATCGACGTTCTTTTTTCTTGTTCACGAGACATAGTGATCGGAGAAAAAAATCGAAATCACTTACGCTGATTAACACTTAAAAAAAAAAAAAAAATTCCGTAATAGAAGTTTTTTAAATGTGCTTGTATTAATATATAGGATTTACTCCTTTATAAAACAATACTACTTTTTTTTTTATTTATTGTTTAACATATAGTACTTTATTGCATATTAGTAGGCTTTGCCTGCTTCGCTAGTGACTTTCTTTACTAGTGCAACACTGACCACTGAAGATTTCATATAAATAAGCTTAGATTTCCATTTAATTCATATAAATTGAATTATATTAGATTTGTTCAATAATATATATATTGAGGCAAAATTTTTTTACGTTTATATATATATATATATTACAGATTGAAATCATTAAATTGCGTTTTCCAGTTTACATCTTTTCATGAAACATTTCAAAACACAATTCATGAAACCTTTTAACATTTTCAAAATGCTAAAACTTCTACAGATATTTAAGAAAACGATCAGTATTTATTTAATTATTTATTTTATTTTATTTTATGTTTATGTTTAATAGAAGCTACTTAAAAAATTGAGGTTAAATTTTGCAATATATTGAAAAAATGCATTAAAAATAAAAATATAACAAAAACCATATTTGTTTTGTAAATTTTTATATAGACATTCTTTTTTTTATTTTTTTATTTTCCCCAAAATTAATTAATAAATTTCAAAATTCACCCCCTAATTCTTTTAAGTAAGTTCTTTTAAACATTTTTAAAAAAAAGTATTTTCTTAAATAATTTTAGAAATTTTAGCAATTTGAAATCGTGATTTCATGAAAAATTAAAAACTAAAAAACACAATTGAAACGTTTCAAATCTGTAAAAAAAAAAAAAAAAATACATAAAAAACGTAAAAGATTGTTTCCTGAATATAATTTTTATTGGAAAAAAGCTAATATAGTCCAATTTATAAATAATAAACGGAAATATAAGCTTTTATATGAAACCTTCATTGGTATATAATTAGTGGTGTTAAAAAATAAAATTGTACTATTCATCTGATAACCCAACCACCCGCCTCCACCCTCCCCATTATACGAGAATCTATTGTAACAAATAAAGTTATACGTATACTATAATTTTTGAATCAATTGTTTTGTTATATTTTATATATATATTCACCTGATTTTACATTTTTTATGGGAGTTATATAACATGCTTATATGTGCGATATGATATTTTTAAACAATTAGGAATCAGGAATTAGGAAAGGGCCTGTTTTGTGATTTAGTTGAGAGCAAGTTTACGCCCGGTCGATAATGTTATCTGCTAACCATAAAAAGGACACATAAAAGTTAAGTAAAAATAGGCTATGAGCTCGGCTAGATGATCAGAGTCGAGGAACCAGCTCGGGCATTAGCCTTTATAATGGCTTCACACATGCTGAGATGGGGAAACAGTTGAACTGAGACCGTCATATGATGGAGCATAATAAAGTTTTAAAATTAAATAATTTTATTGGAAGGAGAACAATTTTAAAATGTGTATAAATAATCTTGTGTGTCACTCACGCGACTTTCTCTTATACTGCGTTTCAATACTATAAAGCTAGATTGCATATTGAGTCTTAAAATAAATAACATAAGATAATAAAGTACAATGTACTTTTAAAACAATCTAAAATAGCTTTAAGAACAGTTTTATTTCACATGTAATTCTGTATGAGGGGGCTACTGTCCCCTCAATCTTCCGTTCATTTATAATGCACACAATTATTTAAAAAGAAAGGAAATCAAGTCTGTTATTAATTTGCCTTCAATCTTTCCAGTCTTGATCAAATTTTTAAGTGTCAACCTAAGATAAACTTCAAAATCCCAAATTTGAATTTCCTGTAGTTATTTGTTTATAAGTTACGCTGATAACAGATATCATCCGCTAAATCACATCAACCGCTAAAAATTTGACTTTAGTAATCAGGGAATCTCCAAACATGATATTATACAAAAAACGAGACTAAAATAGAACTTCAAAAAATAATTTGTTTACAGTATGGGTATGAAAAATTAATTTTGCTTCCTGAGCAATGTTCTTCAACAAAATAAAATGTAGCACAGCACTACCATCAAATATATTCAACAGAAAAGAACGTTTAGCTTAATTCGGGGTACCTTTGCATATTGTCTATGATGGTTATGCACTATAAACAATATTGTGCACTTAAGTTTTGTCTTACTTGAAAAACATTTAATCCAAAAGGAATTACAATTCTAGCAATTTCCAATATTTAATGAATTCAAATACTTTGGGTAGCCCTGTAAACGAATGATGGATGATTTCCATGACACAATCTACACAAAACATTCTTTTATGGATACAATAAATTTTGTTTATTCTCTTTTGTTTGTGTCAGCCTTTAGATGTTACACTATACTTACCATATATTTTCCCATAGATACAATTGCATAGATATGCATTTGAATTTTTCGGATGTCTCTGTACATCAACCATTTGGTTGATCTCAGCGAATAGTTCAGTTTGGCATTCTTATATGATACACATTTAGAATACCAAGTTTGAGTTTTCTGCTACAATTTGTTCTTGAGATATGCTGATAACAGACACACACACAGACAGACACACATACACATACACTCATACACAGACCAATCGCTTATTTTTTTTTTCTGAATCAGGAGACCTCAAAATGTGTAAATATAACAAAAACTCAATTTCAAATATTCGACCCAAAATCAATACTTTCTGTACCATATGGATAAGATAAAGTAAAAAGTAAAATGAACACCGAAATCCCCATAGATCAGAAAGTAAAAGATGATTTAATTATTTATTTACACATTTTTTTAAGCGAATAGAAAGAGACAACGCGAAATAGAAAAAAAAAAAATTATCCCTTTCCGACCTGAAACATCCCCTCCTTAAACCATTACATTCGTCTATTTTTGCAAACTGAAAGAAAAATATGGACTATAACGGACATTTGTTGAATGAAAATTGTACTTTACACTTTCTGCTAATTAGCTCAATCGTTCATTTCCTGATTTTATTACATGCGACTGTTGCACATGCAAAAATGTAAGTGGATGTCATGGTTGTCTAACCCGCGTGATCGGCTTTTTCGGAAAGGGTTATACATTCAGGAAAAGTATTAGGACCTTAAATAAGTTCTCACTGTTTCCTAACAGATGGCATGACAAGGACTGTGTAGAAGTAGTTTCATATGGTAATGCTTCTATAAGAAAGTGCTTTCGGTAAGCTGGAAATTCAGTGCATGTTAGTTGGCCACAGTGTAAACAACTTTTTTTTTTCCTTAGTTTAAAAATGTCGAGTATTGTGAGAAATAAAGAATATTTGCGGGGAATTTAATTGTACTATTTTATTCAAAAGAAATCTGGGGTTAAAGCGCACAGAATTCTTCTTGAGACACGCTGTGAGCATGCTCTGTCGGAAACGACATGTAGAGGCGGTTTTCGAGTCTTCAAAAATTAGATCGTAGAGATACTGAACGCTCTGGTGCATCGAAAAAGTTTGAAGACGAAAAATTAGAGAAAGGCCCATGTTAGAGGCTAATTCAAATTGCAAAATCATTACGAGTAGATGACACAACAACATCGAAACGTTTGAAAAGATTAAGAATGATTCAGAAACAAAAATTTAAAATATGAAAAATAAAAAATAAAATTTAAATATTATTTTTCAATCTCTTTTTTTTTGGTCAGGTACTTTTTATACAGTGAGTTTGTACACAAAATCATTCTCTTTAATTTATTCTAAAACTACCCTACACTGAAACAAAAATCGAGCCCTGATACCCTTCTTGCTGATTATTATGTAAAATGACCTCCTGAATCCGAATATGACTTCCATTTTGCCCCATCACCCACCGTTTTCTCGCAACGTCACCTCCTCCCTTAATTTTTATCACTCTTCAGTAATTTTCTGGCCATGAATTTGATTTAGAGAATGGAAAATAATTATTTTAACTCTTAATATGTATATATATATATATATATACAGGGTGATTCAAAAAAAAACGTGGACAAAATGATGTGGCAGATCCGTCATACAACAAGGATCAAAAATTGCATAGGAACAGAGGGTCGCAAACACCTGTAGAAGGCGCTAGAGCCACGAGAAGCCGTTGCAATACAAACATGAACTGAGCAAACGGAGATTGTCTTTATTCGAGTTCTGGATGCGTTGGGCGTAACATGGCTAGTTACACGCACCGCAAAATGGCTGACAAGCCTTTAATTTACGGTATGACCAACTGCAATGGACGAGCAGCCTAGCGAATGTACCGTGAGAAATATCCTGGTATAAAGGTGCCTAGCCGCTCATTCTTTGCCAATCTGCATCGACGATTGTGTGAAACCGGCTCATTCGACGTGCACAAGCCGGATGCTGGTCGCCAACGAATAACTCCGACAGTTGATGTTGAAGAAAGAGTTGTCCAAAAACTCCAGCGTAATCCTTCAATGAGTACACGAGTTGTGTTCCGAAAGACCCCCAAGCTACCGTCTGGTGCATTGTACATGGCGAAGGACTACATCTTTATCATTTACAACGCATCCAGGCACTGGTTGGTTGGTTAGTTGGGTTATACGTCGCACTAGTTCTGCACAGAGGGGCAATTGGCGACGGTCTGAGACTCCCCCTTAGAGATGGTCTGGAGACATGCCATCGCAATATTTATCCTCCACGGAAGGGATGGCTCTCCCGCTTCGGTGACCCCCAGAGGTATAATTTTCGTCTAGGCACTAGAACAATCGTATGGATTTTGCGTTTTGGTTTTTGCAAGAAAGTGCTGCAGACCGAAACTTCGCAGCAAGTGTTCTCTTTACGGATGAGGCTGCGTTTTCATTAGAATGTGTGATGAACTTTCGCAACCTGCATACGTGGGCGGATGAAAACCCGATGCTTCATGTCCGCATGGAGCACAACGAAACTTTCCTGTTAACGTGTGGGCTGGCATTGTAGAAGACTGTTTACTTGGTCCGTACATTCTCCTAGAAAGACTTAACGGTCCCATTTATCTAACATTCTTGCAAGAGGTTCTACCAGAAATGCTGAATGATGTTCCGATGCCTATTCGTCAACGCATTCGATTTCAACACGACGGAGCTCCTGCACATTTCAGCACAGGTATCAGAGTACATCTGCAGGCTACTTTTCCTGGCGGCTGGATTGGTTGCGGTGGACCAATCGCATGACCACCACGATCACCAGATCTATCTCCTTTGGATTTTTTCTTATGGTAATTTTTAAAAGAACTTGTGTATGAAACACTTGTTGTAATGCCGGAATATTTGGTAGAAAGAATCGTTGTGGCAGCAGGATGTGTTCGAGATACACCTGGTATCTTTGAGAAGGTGCGGCGTTCTATGCAACGTAGATGCGAGGCGTGTCTCGATGCATCGGGCAAAAACTTTGAGCATCTCCTGTAGGCTGAACATTTGGTTTGCATAAGTTGCATGTGAGTGAGTAATTATCAATAAAAGGATCTGGAATGGTTTTGTTTCTTCTCTTTGTGTTATGTATTATTTTAGACGCCCTGTGGAGGCTCCGGATCGCAGTTGCGACCCTCTGTTCCTATGCGATTTTTTATCATTGTTGTATGACTGATCTACCATGTACTTTTGTCCACGTTTTTTTTTAATCACCCTGTATATATATATATATATATATATATATATAATGTATAATAAGTGATAATAATAATTGATTAATAAAATACAATAAATGTAACTTATAATTTCAGTGGCGTCCTCTCTAATTCTTCCCCTTGCTGCAAATATTCATGTTATAGAGCTTTCTATTTCTTTAGGCCCTCAGAAGATATTTAACAGTTAAAATATTTCTTTTCTCTACCATAAATCAAATTTATAGCCATGAAATTACCGAAAAGTGGTAAAAATAGGGGGGCGTCCCAAGAAAACGGTGGTTGATAGGGTAAAATGGCCGTCATATTCGGATTTAGGAGGTCATTTTACATAAGAATTCGGAAAAATGGTGTTGGGGGCGATCTTCTTGCCGACCAGTGTCATTAGATGCATTGATTTGGAAAAAAATATATTTTTCTAAAATATTTGAAAGCTATTATTAATTAAATATTAAAATGAAAGTTTTTTTTTTTTCCATGGTCTTTTAGAAATGAGTTTTTGTTCATTTTGTTTCTGATTACTTGCATTAAAATAAAAACTAAATCAATAATTTTTTTCTAATTAAATTTAAAAGGTTTTAAAATTTGAATAAAATTTTAACACTTTTTATTTAAATATATTATATACAAGACATGAAAACTTTTATAATATGAATTTTAAATAATTTAATCGAAAATATGTAATACAAAAGAGCATTTAATGGATTATAACTGGTTCATGAGAGAATATTTACATGTTTCGGAGTGTTTTAATCGACGTACATTAAATTTCTTAATGGGTATTTTGAATTTAAAACGTCTGCTTCCATTATTTGATCTCTTGAATTTGAAGCACCTGCTTGCGTTTTGCCTTAAATACTTCCTCAAGATTTATGTTTGTTCATACATATTTCATACATTTATTCCTATTAAATAGTTTATAATGAGTGATTTTTTTTTTTTTTTTTCATATGTACATCGTTAAGTTTTAAACTTCTTTACCTAAAAGTAATTTATTTAAAGGGCCGGAAATTTTTAAAAATATTGATTCTAAACATTTCAAATAAAAACGTTTGATACAAAATACTATTTATATTATGAAAAGTTCAGAAGAGACTTTACGTAGATGCTCAGAGATGCCTTAATGAAAATAAATCTGTACCCCGGAGGTAAAGGACACTGCCCATTTTTGAAAAGATTTAGCACTATGTCCTTTACGCGCATTATTTGCTTCATACAGAGCCATTAAGCACTAATATCCAATTAATATAAAAGAAGTAAACTGTGGGAAGTAAAACCATATCCATTTTTTTATTATTATTATTTATGTTAATTGTATTTCATTGGGCGCATTCGAAAGTATTTCCCGGTCACTTCCCGAGTTGGGAAATGACGTCACGCGGGAAGTTCGGGAAATTAGAACTATCATATAGGAGCCTTACGAAAAATGACCGAGATATAACTACTTCCGTACACATCTCATCTTCCCGGGAAACAAATATATAAACAAACATGGCTCCTATATGGTAGTTCTAATTTCCCGAACTTCCCGCGTGACGTCATTTCCCAACTCGGGAAGTGACCGGGAAATACTTTCGAATGCGCCCATTGTAGCACAGCAAAGACATGTCCGTAACACTTTTCACAAAATGGACATGTTGTCCTTTACCTCCGGGGTACAAATTTATAAAATTTTAAATGACTCTTTAAATTTACAGTCTCGGCTTACATCACTCTCTATTAAATGTTTTTTTTTAATATTATGCATTATCATATTATATCATTGAATATTTTTTTAGGGACATTTCCTACTTTTTTTTTCGATGAAATGTGTTTATTATTATATAGTTTTTGGAGTGTGAATCTGTAAATCAAAAATTTTTAACAAAAACATGTTATATATCACAAAAACATTTTTTTTTTTTGAATCACCGAAAGTTTTATTTTTAGAAATGTCCTTTGTATGGTGTATTAATAGAATTTTAATTTTAGAGAGTTGCGTTTTAGCTTGTTTTCTGCTTTCGCGCATAATTTCAATCTGGATTATCTCTGGAATTTCTATAACTATTTATCAAAATTACAATTTCTTTCTTTCTTTCTTTTTATTATTTCCCCGTGTGTGTTTTTGTGTATTTTGTACCAATTCTTATTCTTATTAGTATTATTTGTTCACTTCTTATCTTCTGGGTTGATTGGTTAAATTATTTTTCATAGCGTAATGTACTAAATGACAGTTGCACTAAGGAAGTATTTACAATAATAGTTTTATGATCATTTATCTTCTAGGATATATGTTTATTTTCTCCCTGTATATCCTATTCTTTTGCATTATATTTATTATGTTTATTATATTTTTATATTTATTTATTTATTTTTAAATAATTACATTTTATTTTTTATTTTTATCGTTAATTTCGACATTTTTTATACTGTTAATTAAATGTTAATCCCTTATCATACCATTATCCTATATTTAGTTACAGATTTTTCATAATAACTTCTTATACCTACGTATCTTTTATTAAATGTAACGAGAATTCATTGCTTAGCTACATTTATGTTTCGTATTTTTGCATTGTTCTATTTTTTCTTTTATGATTAAACATAATGATTAAATTATGATTAAATCAATATGATCGAACATAACACCGCGTTAAAATCAGACAGAATCATGTAAATTTTAGTAACCGCCTAATATATTTTTAAAGATAATGAAACTATATTAGTACTGTATTATATCTAAATTTCTTAAATATTTATTGCTTTTTTCCATCAAATCTAATTTTTTTAAATTGATTAAAGCAAAGCCTAATATGTTTTTTCTACATGTTTCTACTTTTTTTTTTTTTTTTTTTTTAAGTTTATAATATGTTTCAAAACGCAAAAATATTTTTATCTTATGATTATTTATAAAATGTATTAATATTTAGTTTACACCAGTAATCTTTTTTTTTTTTTTTTTTTTTTTTTAAATCAATTTTTCAAAGCGAGTTAAAAAATAAAATAAAATAAAATAAAAAATGGTAGAGCCATTTTTTTTTGTAGCACTAATTTCCGAAATCTAAAAATCTTTTAATTAATCAAGATGGCTATTAATTATCCTGTAATAACCGCGCAATACACGAAAATGATAAATAAAAAGAGGTTTACATAGTAATTTTCATAAAAATCGTCAAAGCCATTTTTGAGATACTGACTTTCACGAAAACTTGCAACTCCAGTTGTTAACCGGAAAACGGAAATTATATACGATAGTCTGCCTTAAACGGAGTTAATTCGGCGAATTTGAGAAAAATCAGTGCACACCTTTTTAAAGGGACACACTTGTGAGACTTCAAATCGACCTACTTATAAAGGAAACTTATCTATTTTTTACTTTCTCTTACCCATAAGGTAGAGAAAGTATTGTTTTTGGGTCAAATTTTCGAACGCGAGATTTTGTTATATTTACACGTTTTGAGGTCCCCTGAATACGAAAATCATGTTTTTAGCAAATGGTCTGTGTGTCTGTGTGTCTGTGAGTCTGTGTGTCTGTGTGTCTGTGTGTGTGTCTGTGTATCTGTGTGTGTGTCTGTCTGTTATCAGCATATCTCAAAAACAAATTATGGTAGAAAGTTCAAACATGGTATTCTAAATGTGTATCATATAGGGATGCTACAGTAAGCTTTTCGTTAAGATCAAGCAAATGGTTCGTGTACAGGGACAATCAAGAGAATTCTAATACATTACGTCTATGGGGGAAATTGCAGGTAAGTAGAGTTTAACGTCTATAGACTGCACTAAACCAAATGAAACGAACATATATTTTTTGTAATAGAGATAGTTAACTGGGAAAATATTTTTGTGTATGTAGGAGCCTCACCTCCCCCCCCCCCCCTGGTGGGGAAGTCCCCCCTCGAAGGGAGTAAATTTTCATGATAGGTATCATTCAAAAGAGCTTGCGAATACCTTTAAAACGAATGGTTGAACTATAAATCTGTGATAATTTAAAACAAAGTTATAGATTTTTTTTAATTTTAACGAAAAAAAAACCTTAGAAAAAAAAATCGTATTTTTTTTTTTTTTTTTATACATATATTGAGAGTAAAATGGACTTTTTTTGGATATTTAGTATTACACTGCCTCTCTAATATGGAAATCGTCTGCATTATCATAAAAAATATTTTTTTTTAAATAATAATTTTAATAAATTATTTTTTAAAAACAGAATTATTTTTTAATGACCGAATTAAATTCTATATAAATGTAGGTGCATTAATAAAACGGGGGGTTGAGGGGGGCGGTAGCCCCCCTCACACAGAACTAATTATCTTTAAAACTCTTCTGAAGCCTAATTTGAATTGTTTAGCATAGGTTTACATGACAGTTCTCGTTATCTTACCTCTTAATCTGCAACCTGTGTTTATGGTACTAAATTTCAGGGTAAGAGAAAGTCGTGTGAGTGACACACCAGATTATTTAAACTAACTAATACATTCGAAAGGACATTTAATAGGGTGTTTATATAGCAACTTTGAAGAAAATTGTTGGATCCGTTTTTTAGATACCTACTTATGATCCCACAACTGGTTTTCTAATTTGCATCAAAAGTAGTAAAAATTATCTGTATATCAGACCTGTGTCAATTCTGAAGTATCATTGCTTTATCTTTATCACTTTCGTAGCTATGACAGTCAGAAGGTTGCCTGTATACACGCATGCTGACCAATTGCCGAAAACCACTTTTTGAGGCTCCTGACATCTTAAAACTTATAAATCAGGTGAACTTTCAAGATCGAATTTTTTCACCGAATACAATACTTTCATTAACTACGATAATTGGGTAACGGAAGTGGAAATAACTCTTAACTGCCGTTACACACGATAAGTTTTAACGCAACTTTCGTTTCAGTTGAATTTTGCTCTAATTTCTGAAATCTGGAATCCGAAAGAGGTTTGTAAAAGTTGAGTCAAAATTCGTTCAAAAATCCGGTTTGCACATGTGGAGCACATACTTATCAATCTTTTTCGGTGCGGAAGTGATGTCTTAGTGGTAGAACGAAGAGAACGATCAATGACTTCACGCCTGCACCATATTTTCTCGGCCCACATAAAGAGTATTTTTCTCAGTGGTTTATAATACTAGGAGAAACTGCTCGTACAACAACCTTTAATGTTTGGCCAGAAAAATTTGTTCGTTTCCCCAATTCTTATTACACTAGGCGATGACGCATCAAAATTGGGCAATTTGAGCAAATCTGTTTAGTCGAATTCGTTATTTAGCCAAGAAAACTGAGCCAAAATAACATTCGGTTAAAAAATTACGTGAAAAAATGACGTGAGTGATAGTGTCATAATTAGTGGAAATTATGCAGGTTTGACCTATAGGGAAACTTGACCCATGAGGGGTTTTCATATGAACGGGGAACTTTAGGAAAATATTAGTCATTATACTGATTGACTTATCATACAACAGTATTTTGCTGGGAAACGCCATTGCAGAATTATCTGAGGTTTTCCACCAATTCAGTGTTTATTGATACTGCATCTTGATTGATATGGCATGTTGATTGATACTGCATATGGACCTTCTCAGGATGTTCTGTGGACAAGTGTGTTGTTAGGGTTTATTTGATATTTTGGGAGTGTACAAAATACACCACGCGTGTACTTGTGTTAAAATGATAAGCGCGTGTAATTAAAGGTTAAGGGCCCCATGTGACAAGTTTTTTATTAAATGGGAGCTCTAAATTTATTTCTTGGATCCTGTAAAATCTTTGACGCACAAAGTAATATCGCTCATTTAAATTATGCCACCGGAATTTACGAATAAAATTAAATACAAGAAATTAAATACTTCTCCATATGTAATAAAACAAAAAATTCGCTAAAAAATTTTCGGGATATTTTTTTCTAGTTAGGTACTAATTGCGTCTTTGCGGCAAGAACAGCGCGCAGTATGGGGTTAAGTGGGGGAAAAAAATCTGCCATAAATTTTATATTTTTTAAGTTTCGGTAAAATTTTGACATATGAAAATATCCCGATTAAAAAAAAAAAAAATCGCTGAATACATTTTTTTTTTTTCAATGTTTGCAAATAATGCTTCGACACGATCTCAAGATAGAAGTGCGTAAATAATGCTGTTTTATAAATAAAATTAAATATATTTGTATTTCTATGTGGGAATTAATATCAAACGATTTTTTTTTTTTTTTTTTAGACTAGTGTGATTAAATTTTTGTTTATTTACATGAAGTTTCATTGCTGTTTTAGTAAATGGTATTTGTTTTTCTGTAATTTTTGGAAAACTTTCTGTTTAAGCTCATATGAACAAATACCAGCAGGATTTGCAAAAGTGAATATCTACTGCCAACCTATTAAAAATACCACCGAGGAAGATATTCTTATATATTGCATAGCTACTTTATGTGTATACTTATGTAAATTTAATCAAGAAACTGAATTATTCTATCAAATACATGTGTCCTCACTTTTAATGCAAAGAATGGGGGCATTTCGACGTTTGTCCCTATTTTTGCATTTAAAAATTTGGTCACTTTACTTTAGTGAGACGTCAAACTCACTCAACCTAAACGTCTCTAAATTGCTGCGATTGGACTTATGTGCACTCTAAGATATATTTACTCATAAATTAAGCAATTACGATCCCTTCATGATTTTGAATAATAAATGTGTGAATACTAAGGCGACCAAATTTTCAAAAGAGAAAAGTGGGGGAAAATTCAGCAATTACGATTCATTCACGATTTTTATAATATAGTCGGCAGCAAGTTATTGAAGCACACATCCACATTTTTCATATTATTTTAGTTTGAATTTTTATCATCAACTTACTTTTCTATAACAGCATAAAGATTAAGATCGTAACCCGACAAATATTTACTAAACAAAACAGTATTAGGTGCATATCTTTTGAATACGAATTATTGATAGCGCTTCAATAACTTTGGAACAGACTGTAAACGAAAAAGCCACCTCATCTGTAGAGGATTGAAATTGTGTTGGCATTTCTCCACACCACTCTTTGCGGAGTCTCCCAGACTTTCGCCAATAATCTTTTGTATATTTAATGACACATTAAATCATCGACTAAATATTAGAGTAGTAGACCCTTTCGTTTCCGAACACCCCATCATTCCACCAATTGTTCGCCAAATCTACATTCCAATTCCACGAAAGCAAGTTTCCTCCACCTTTGTTATCACTGTTTTATATTTCGATTGGGGATAAATTAAACACAAACTACAACCTATACTATAGCTGAAGTGAAAATCAAGTAATCTAATCCTCGTCATTCATTGAAAGCTGTTCTGTTTGACATTTCTTTGGAGTTTTAGTGGTAAGAGGAACAAACCATTTAAAACATGCCAAATTCAAGAACCAATTGCCAAGAAAGCGATTATCGCCAAAAGAAGGCGCAAAAGCCGCATGATGTTCGTGAAATTTTTCTCCATAGCCAATATTAGCCGTTTTGAGGCTTAAAATTTCTCACTGACGTTTCATCAAATGTATTGCGCTTTAACCCTTTCATGGTCACGCCATTTTTAAATTTTTCGTTTCGAAGCCATTTTAGTGGGATGTGTTTTATATATTTTTAAGTCATTAAGTACTAATAATATTACAAATTTATCAGGAATATTGAGAAACTGATTGTTTTCTATTTCGCAAATTCGTAGCAATGAATAAATGATTTAGAAGTAAAAAACTCTGACCGTGTATACACGTTCATGACCATGAAAGGGTTAAAAATCTGGCATCATAAATATAAATGCAAAACATGAAACAATTTATTTTTGTTGTTAGAATTACGTTTGCTTTGTTTAAAGATCTAAAAGATTTATATGGCACGAATGATATAAAAGGAAGTCGGAAATGATATCAGGTAATGAAAGAAAGTGACGATGTTAGAATAAAAAAAAAAATAATAATAATAATCAAAATGCATCATTACCACTTTAACGTTTCCCATCTAAAATTTTACCTCATAGCGTCATAGAAGCAGGGGAGCCATCCCGTTTGGTGGAGGATCAAAACTATGATGGAATTACCCGTAGCGCACTAATAGTGCGACGTTAAAAAGAACCAACTAACCAAAACCGTGATGGCATATTTCTTAGCCACCTTTAGGGGTGATCCCAGACCGTCTCCATTTGCCCATAATATAGCACCACTGCGACGTAAAACCCACCCAAACCTCAACCTTAAATGTCATTCTCAAAAGGGATTTACATATTTGGAGACAAACTGTTAAAAGTGGGGACTGTTTCCAAGAAATGTGGCTTTTGGTCACTTTATTTTAAAGCAAAAATTCAAAGGTGTGTAATATCCCCTATGTGGAGGATCAAAATTGTTAAGGCATGTCTTCAAACCAAATTTAAAGTTATATATTGAATGTAACAGTGAAATTTATTCAACAAACGCACTTCCCTAAATTAAATCATATATTTCAATATAAGGTTACTGTACCCGTAGTAGATACTTTAAAGATGCTTTCAATAGATTTCTGTGCATTGTTTCTACGTTGAAACACTATTACTTAGGGTTCTATATGTTAATTTACTCTCGTAAAACACTTAAAAAAAAAAAAAACAAGATGCTGTTTGTTTTTGGACACAAATAATGAATTTTAGAAGAGCTTCAAATAGGCACTGTGCTAGCAAGTAAATATTATACTAGAAAACATTTTCTGTTTCAGAAGTTAACAATTCGAATTTGTTTCAGAAAAAAAATGGTAAGTGTTTAAAAATCTACTTTTACTAATATTTTTCTGGTTGCATTAATAGAATGAAAAAATAGAATGAAAAAATACACGTGTTTTTAAAGTTGAAAAAAGAAAAACCTTTCTGAAGTGCATGTATTCTAGCATGGCTCGTACCGATATGCCTTTTTTCAAGGGCACATCTACCGTCTTTTTTAGACAATATATTTCAAGTTTTAAGGGTTTTTTTTTATTTTTTATAATAAAAGATTCTGTATAATATTAGTGGTGTACAAAATCAAGGACCACACGAACCGTGTATAGTGTATATACCATTGGAAGAACGCACCACAGAACTAGCATTTATATAAATATAAGAATAGAATTGTTTAATAATCACCTTCAAATTCAAGAACTTGCAATAGTTGTTTCAGGTCGAAAGAAGCGTTGTGTTTCCCGAAAATAATGCTGAAAATAATTTCCTAGCTAAAACAATGTATTTGAATAAAGTAAAATTTTATTCACGTTTTCAATGCGTGTATTTCAAGTTATACATTTAAAGTAAAATGATAATTTAACGAGAAGGCCCACATCACAATCACAAAAATGTATTGAGATAAACAGACAAATATATATATATATATATATATATATATATATATATATATTATTCATTTTTTAAATGATTTTAAAATATTCGTTCATTGATTTTCGATAAATAAAACGAGTTTATTTCTATATTTAGAATAAGCAATTTTCCTTGCTATGAAGAATTTTCTTACGTGAAAGGGAATAATATTATTAAATTATATTTGAAGACTTCAACTGCCCTATAAGAAATTAATATATAATATAAATAAATAATCGCTCATGTGGTTATTAAAAAATTAAATATCTAAGATGTCATTTTTAATTTCTTGGAGAAGTTTTGACTTTAAAGTTTATAAATATCATGATATAAAAGATGAATGCCTTTGTTTTAAACGTCATCTAAACAAATGTTTCTTAATTTGAACTAACAAAGAGAAATGAATTTGGACATGCACGTATAAAAATCGAATGCTAGGCAGGCAGTTTAATGTAAAACTTTACATTAAATCATGAAATGATTTGCTTACATATAATTTTTAAATTTTCTCTGCATTTTCTAAATATTTACATTCTAAAGACAAATAATTATATAACGCAAAATGTGTGCTTCAATGTCTGGAACTTTATACATATACACTGAGAAAAAAAATATATACCGCCTTCATCTAGAACGAATATGTGGCCATTTTCTAAATCCCTTAACTAGAAATATAGATTTCCGAGCTATGCGCATAAGGCATGCCAATAAACGGAATAGACGAAATGATCGAGAATTTCTAGTTTATAAATTTCTAGATGGTGAAACAATATTGTGAATATTCCGAATATTCTCAATCTTTTGTATGGCGAGAAATTCGCGCTTGATTATCTAGAATTGGGTCATAATCCAAGATTATAGTTTCTGAAACCTGCCTCTTGTGTTTGTATTTATTTGGAGATATTTTCAAATAGGTTTGACCTCAATAATATAGATAAACTCTCCAGAACTCTAATAGGGGTTTCTAGAACTCGCTTTCAAAGGGGACTAGAATTTATAAGGATGACATTGAACTATTTTTTCTTGAACGACAATTTAGATTCGAGATGTCAGTTACAGAATTTTTTCTCAGTGTAGTGGAATGTTACAGCTGTCTAGATGTAATCACATTACTTCATGCTTGTTCATGATTATTTACGACATCGGTCTATTTACTTCTGATGGTTCAATTAAGATTATTGCATTCAAAATCCAAGGAATCGTACTGATGTACATTAGGAATTTATAGCAGAATTGGGATTAGGTAATTAAAAACGGAACATTATAATTTAATATGAATAATCAAATGAGATATCAATAGAAATGAATAAACATCTAATGTTAAAACTCGAATAAACGACTATATTCAGAAACGCCAAAGAAAAATATTGGAAATGCATACAGCTGTTTCGGCAGCTTTAAGCGTGCCGTCATCAGTGCAAAAAGGATTCTGAATCTGCAGAAGTGCTCGTATATATAGGAGAGGGGCCGAATTTAGTTCAAACAATAGAATTACGGGAAAGGTGGGGAGAGTGGCCAATAGGAATTTATTAGAATTAGCTATGTAAACAGTAGAAAAATTAAGAAAGTGTGGACTGAATATAAAATTTCCAACAGTCAGACAAACAGGGAATAGCGAAATCACAATTTACAAGGTTTTTAAAATTTTTATAAATATGAAAAGCTTCAAAGAAATCGAGTTCATGAATGGATTTAGGTCTGCAAATTATTTTAGCTGAATTAAATTTAAAATTATGATTTTCCTCCAAGCAATGTTTAGAAATAGCCGATTTATTGGTTTCTTGTTTGCGGACGTAATTCATATGTTCTTTTAGACGAAATTTAAGACTGCGTTTAGTTTGGCCAATATATGATAAAGCACACTGACAGGAAATACTATAAATACCCCAAGAATTTTGCGTATCAATGGGATCTTTTAACTGAGAAAAGGTGAGTTTATTGGAAGGCGAAAATATTATTTTAAAATCATATTGTTTGAGAATTTTAGCTATGGTTTGACTGGATTTAGGAAAATAGGGTAAGACAATACTGATATTAGAAAAGACTGACTTAGTAGAAGAAATACGAGGGAGTTGTAATTTTTGGATAGCTTTGTCTATAATGGAAGGGTCATAACCTCTGTCAATTGCAATGGCTTTCAGGTATTTAATTTCAGATTTTAATAAACTAGGATTTGAACAAATATTAAGGGCACGGTTTATAAAAGTATAGAAAGCAGCCATTTTTTGGTTAGGTGGGTGACATGAACGCGCATGGAGAGGAAGGGAGAAAGCAAAATTTTTTCGATAGACGGTGGTTGAAACTGTAAATGGCACTGTAAATGGCACTGTAAATGGATTTTCAACCACCGTCTATCGAAAAAATTTTGCTATCTCCCTTCCTCCACATGCGCGTTCATGTCACCCACCTAACCAAAAAATGTCTGCTTTCTATACTTTTATAAACCGTGCCCTTAATATTTGTTCAAATCCTAGTTTATTAAAATCTGAAATTAAATAACTGAAAGCCATTGCAATTGACAAAGGTTATGACCCTTCCATTATAGACAAAGCTATCCAAAAATTACAACTCCCTCGTATTTCTTCTACTAAGTCAGTCTCTTCTAATATCAGTATTGTCTTACCCTATTTTCCTAAATCCAGTCAAACCATAGCTAAAATTCTCAAACAATATGATTTTAAAATAATATTTTCGCCTTCCAATAAACTCACTTTTTCTCAGTTAAAAGATCCCATTGATACGCAAAATTCTTGGGGTATTTATAGTATTTCCTGTCAGTGTGGTTTATCATACATTAGCCAAACTAAACGCAGTCTTAAATTTCGTCTAAAAGAGCATATGAATTACGTCCGCAAACAAGAAACCAATAAATCGGCTATTTCTAAACATTGCTGGGAGGAAAATCATAATTTTAAATTTAATTCAGCTAAAATAATTTGCAGACCTAAATCCATTCATGAACTCGATTTCTTTGAAGCTTTTCATATTTATAAAAATTTTAAAAACCTTGTAAATTGTGATTTCGCTATTCCCTGTTTGTCTGACTGTTGGAAATTTTATATTCAGTCCACACTTTCTTAATTTTTCTACTGTTTACACAGCTAATTCTAATAAATTCCTATTGGCCACTCTCCCCACCTTTCCCGTAATTCTATTGGTTGAACTAAATTCGGCCCCTCTCCTATATATACGAGCACTTCTGCAGATTCAGAATCCTTTTTGCACTGATGACGGCACGCTTAAAGCTGCCGAAACAGCTGTATGCATTTCCAACACTTTTCTTTGGTGTTTCTGACGTAGTCGTTTATTCGAGTTTTAATATTCCAACGCCAAGTCTCCTGTTATTAAACATCTAATGACCGTTTATTTTTTATGCATAAAACGAGCTTAGTGTACTCATTTATTTAATGCTGTTTTGAATATTTTCTCTTAATCTGTGTTCGATAGTGTTTATGAAAATGTTTCAAATTTTATAATTCTGAGTTTATAACATCATTATAAGTGATTTTCTACTTTTTCCTAATTTATTAATTAATTGTAAATTGTATTACTCACACCTTTTTATGCATTTTAAGAAGGGTGAGAATTTAATTTATATTTAAAAAATTCATATTTCCGTAGTTTCGAAACATAAGTATGATGTTTTTTTAATTGGATAAAACAGTAAATACAATGTAAAGATAAAAGCCGAAAAACTGTTACTTTTATAAATATTCTTCTATATGTTTATCATATTTAAAAGCATTTTTTTAAGTATAAAACGTACACCTTAATTTTACTTCTAAGTGTGCACTTTTAAGTCTTTCGTTTGTATTTTGATACCTTTATTCAAGACTGTAACCAGATTTTTATTATTTATTTATTTATTTATTTATTTATTTTTTTTTTTTTTTTTTTTTTTTTTTGAAATGAGTAAAATTTTAGTACATTATACGTTTAATGTAGGATAAAACAAGCAGATTGAGACTTTTTATGGGTCAGGTTTAGGATATTTTGTCTAATTTATTCTCTTGCAGGTCATGTTGAAATTATTAATTCGTATCGAAATTATATTTCTAAAGGTCGAACTTAGTTTTTAATGAGTGAAAAAATATTTCAATGATAGGAAAAAAATATATTAGATGGAAATTTAACTCTGTAACTGATGTGTGCATACTAAATATCAACTTAATTAATTATACTCATATCTAAATTAATATAGGAAATAAAACTATTTTACTGATAACTCAGATATCCGAAGTTTATATTGAACGTATACTTTTCTATTCTCGCCTGTGTCTCGCCTGTGTCGTATACTTTTTGTTCTTCCGATCCATTCTGTCGCACATTGAGCATTTATGAATTGCATACATATATGTTATCCACATCCACTGAATTGGAATTTTTAGCATATTTTCAAATAAACGCGTGTTTATATTATTATTATTATTTTATGAATATATATATATATATATATATATATATATATATATATAATAAAGATGATCTATTAAGCATAGTAGAAGCCAAGCAACAGATACAAGATCACTGAAACACCAGTGACCAATAAGATTTAAAAAAAAAAAATTATCAGTGGATGAAATATACTAATGTAAAGAAACCAGATCTATTAATTAACAACCTGCAAAACAAACGAATCAATAAAGTAACACAACAAATATTAATATAAAACCATTAACTTATCAAAATTAATGAAAAAATAACCTAAGAAACACAAGATAGGGAGGAAGGAGGCAGGCGGCAACACTTGTTACTTGCCTGCACACAGAAAAATAAATTGGTCACAGTGACCTGCCAAAATGCTCAGCTGACAATACAGAATTGACTAACCAAAATAACTGACTAGCCAGAAAGTGTACTTGCTGAACTAGTCTCCAAAACTGAAAAGTGTACTTGCTGAACTAGTCACCGAAACTGAAAAGTGTACTTGCTGAACTAGTCTTCAAAACTGAAAAGTGTACTTGCTGAACTAGTCACCAAAACTGAAAAGTGTACTTGCTGAACTAGTCTCCAAAACTAAAAAGTGTACTTGCTAAACTAGTCACCAAAACACTACTCCAGACTAGGAAGGTTGATATTATTAGACAAAGAAGGCTAGTCGATAATCATAATTATCTGACCAGGAAGGTTAGTCAACAACCGCAGTTGCCAGACAAGGCAAGTTAGTCAGAATCTGCACTTGATTAAGACGGTTAGTCAGCAGCCAACAGGTATTTTACGAAGCAAGCTAGTCAATTTTCAATGAATATCTGAAGAGGCAGGATAGTCAAGACTATTTACCTGACTAATCTGTCTGGTAATATTTGAAAAGGAAAACTAGTCTCTATTTGACTAAGCTGCCTCATAATATTTGTGGAGGAATTTTAGCCCGAAAAAAAAAATATTTGACTAGCCTGTCTCATAATATTTGAGAGAGATTAATCAAAAAAATTTATTTGATTAAAATCCCTCATATTTTATGAGGAAGTGGCCTCATACTTGTTTGCAGGGGCTTTTGTAAAAGCATTGTTGTTAGTCTTAACCTCTTTACTTTTGTAGTTGTTTAATCCCCCCTCCCCTTTTAAATGTTCAACCTTGAAAAAATATTTAAAAACTTTTCTGAAAAATATTACTTGTCCATCAACTGGATTAAAATACTCATAGCTGCCAACTTTTTCAATTTATTCCGGAATGTTGTTAACATTCGCCCTTTTCTTCATACCATATTCTTAATAGAATAATTTTCTTTAGCATGTAATTACAATTAAATATGAAGATAATTACTCCTCAAAGAATATGGTTTGAAGATAGGGCGCTAGTTTAATCATTCTTCCCTACCTTTATTCATCATTAACGCACGCATTTATCCAACACTTTTTTATCAAGGCATTCCAAGAGGATTGTGGCGCCACATGATTTAGTCCACTTTTTATGCACATCCTCATATATGGATTTAGAAATATATATATATTTTTTCTCATCGGTGCTTTAATTTTATACGCTGTGGTTACAAAAATAAATGTAAACTTTTTTTTTTTTTTTTTAAGTTCCTTTTTTTAATATCTAAGCCACCTGAATATATGCATAAATTTTTTTAAATAATGGATTTTTTCCACCTGATTAAAATTACAGATAAGTACGACGATATAATGTGCTTTAACAATTGATACAGGTAATATAAACAATATGCACGGTATAGACGATACAATGTACTAAACTATAAATAACATCGAACTCAAATTTCACGTTATTTAAAGTTTTAAAATCATACATATTAATGATATACTTTTTTTTTTTTTTTTTTTTTTTTTTAAGGTGAGGGTGGACATAAAATTTGCATAAAAAACACTTTAACATATATAATAAGAATTTTTATTTTTAATCATCTCTGTAAATTTTATGCCCAGAGAAATTTTAATATATAACAATAATTTATAAGTATTTGATCATCCAAAATAACTCTTACTTACCTGATAACATTACTTTCAACATTCTTCAAATCATGAATTTAAGTGGCTTATTTAAATAAGATTTCTCCTTCATTAAAACTATGTAATTGAAATAATGCATAAAAGACAAATTCAAGATAAAAATAATTTTATTGAAAATTATAAATGTTTCATATACATGAAGAAGATTGCTCCATAATTTACATAAAAATTAATCATAATAATAATATAAAAGCACAAATATAATTAGGTAATAAAACGTAATTTTTTTTTATGCCTAATAGCTCTCCATGATGGCAAGCCACTGAAAATTGTAAGAATAGCACCATCTTTAACAATTGGTTTGTTTCTTGGGACTTCATATAACTTTCCTTCTTTTTCATCAAAATATGTTATTGTTTGTATGATTCCATCAGGTTTAAAATAGGGCTCACAAACCTTTAAAAAAAAGAAAAAAAAAGACATCAGGACATTACTAAGAAATACGTTATATGAGGTGTAAATTTCACCTCATTGCATAGGTTGCATTCAATTAAGAAGTTGCATATATCATAGATGGCTTCATTGGAAATCAAATAAATCAATGAGGAGACGAAATATTCTATCAAAATCTTTCTTAATCTATGCATAAATTATTATATATATATGTGTGTGTGTGTGCGAAAACAGGGCAGTTTGGAATCGCCTAGCAGAGGCTTTCATCCTGCAGTGGGTTGATAGACGCTGAAATTGGTAATGATGATATATATATATTCTCATATAACACCATACCTTATAATTCGTATGATTACTTTAGAAAAGCAAGCACGAGATTTTTTTAAAAATCGATCTGGTTTTATTGATTTTTTTTTTTTTTTTTTATTGAATTATTATTTTTTTTAATGAATATATCCCTGTTAGAACACTATTGTTAAGCATATTTGAAAGTTTACAACCATATTATAAATGCTATTGCTGCATAGCAGCGCCACCTTTCGAGCGATTGACACCAAAAGTTGATAGGCACTAATTTAGGTCAAGGTGCATCTACATATAAATTTATATGTAATTCTGAGCCGTAGTTCCGTGGATACAGTTGTCACAAAATTTTTGTCACACACAGACACACACATACACAGACAGACAGACATTTTCTAAAAATGATCAAATCGTTATCTAGACCTCTCAAAACGTGCAAATCTGTCGAAAACCGGAAATCGAAAATTTTTAGGAATCTACTACTTTCTTCTATTAAATATAGAAGAAAGTTTAAAAAAAATGTGTGTGTGTGTCTTTGTCTATGCTGGAAAGAGAGAGCTCAGTTCATAAAGCCAGTTTGTTCAATTTCAATAAATATTTTTGATAGGCACTAATTTAGGTCAAGGTGCATCTACATATAAATTTATATGTAATTCTGAACAGTAGTTCCGTAGATACAGTTGCCACAAAATTTTTGTCACACATACATACACACACAGACGGACAGACAAGACATTTTCTAAAAATGGTCAAATCGTGGTCTAGTCTAACCTCTCAAAACTTGTCGAAAACCGGAAATCGAAAATTTTTACAAATCCAATACTTCCTTCCATTGAACATACAAAAAAAAAAAAAAAAAAAAAAAAAGATGTAATTACTAATTGTATTGCGTTAAAAATCTGAAGAAAAAAAAAAAAAAAAAAAAAAAAAGAGACTAATAATAATGTTTAAACACATATGTGAGTTGTGAACTTCAAGATTGCAAAAATGTGCTTCAAGGTCAGTGATAGTAGTTCATTGTTTAATGCTTATATTCTGAACAAAAAAAAAAAAAGTATCTTTATTTATTGCATTTGTTCGTCGATGTGTTTATTTTATATTGTTTTTTACTTTCTTCTGTATTCAATAGAAGAAAGTATTTCAATCGTAAAAATTTTCAACTTCCGCTTTTCAATGGATTTACACGTTTTGAGGGCTCCAGAACACGATTTGACCATCCTTAGAAAAATATGTGTCTGTGTCTGTGTGTGTGTGAGACAAAAATTTTGTGGCAACGTATCTCAGGAACTACTGCAGATAACTGCATATAAATTTATATGCAGATGTACCTTGACCTAAGTTAGTGCCTATCAACTTTTGGTGTTATTTGCTCAACAAGTGGCGCTGCTAGACCGCAATTTTCGCAATTTAAGGAAAGGCTATATCTCAGAAACTACTAAACGAATTTGCATAAATTTATATGCAAATAAACTTTGACGTAAGTTAGTGCCCACCAATATTTTTTGTCAACTTCTCAAAAGTTGGTGCAGCTATACATCGACTTTCGCGTTTTCAGGGAAGGCTGTATCTAAGGTTCTGTAGTGTATAATCAAACAAAACTTGACACGTATCAACGTAGTCATTATATGACGTTACGCAGATTCAATTTGGATGCATATCAGCCAATAAGTGGCGCTGGTATACTGCAATTTTCTCTGAGAACAGGATATGGCTATATCTCAACTTCTGTGTCATATAACTGTACAAAACCTGATATATGAGGTAACCATTATGAAGAAGCATTTTTTAAGACTTTATTTATAGAGAATTAAACTGTCTTTCTTTTCTTATTATTAGTGTTAGTTTTTTCTAAAATGAAATTATCTGCATTCATTATGGTAGATAATTTTAATAAATAATAGTTTTAAGAAAATATTTTTACTGGGCGAAGGAATTTTCCTATAGGAAAATACAGAAGAAAGTTTTGCGGTGGTCACAAAATATTAGCTTTAAATGAAATCACGACAAGTATTTCCTCTATATTTGCTTTGAAAATTTCGTTCACATAAAAGCGAGGATTGAATTTTATTAAAAATAAAGGTATTTAAAAAAACAACAACAACAACAACAAAAAAGTATGTTGTGGCCACCACAAGACTTTCTTTTTATATTTTCTAATACAAATTCGCTCAGTACAAATAATTTATTAAAGCTCTTATTTATTTAAATTACCTACCATACTGAATGCAGACGATTTTCCTCTTTGAGAAAAATTGCATTGAAAGTACAAAGAAAGACAGCTTTATTCTCTATAAAAAATATATATAAAAAATGCGTTTTCATAATGGTTATCTCACATATCAAATTTTGTACTATACACCAGGGGTGGCCATCCCGCAGCCCACCGCGTAGTTTCTTGCGGCCCGCGAGGAGACTAACGATATTTAAAGTTTGACAACTTTGGTTAACGAATAAAAAATTAATAAATACGTTCTGACTTTTCGAAGTGAAAATACTTTTCAACGATTATGGTAGATAAGGAACTGTTGTAATGGAATGTTATTAGATCCATTATTCATTCTTTTTATTATAGATTTAATATATAGTCGTAATTTTTTTTTACAATTCTATTGTTAATTTATGAATGAAAATAATTTAAATTAATGTATTCTTCTCCGAATTTTCACCCTATGCCCTTCTCTGAAAAAAGTATATACATACATGAATCATATACTCACAAACATATATACACATATGCATATGTACAGTCATAAAATAGTAATAATAATAATAATAATAATAGTAATTTCCTCCCCGACTAATTTCACCGTAAATCATGGTAGAAACTAGCAGCTGATGCCTAACGATTGGTAATGACATCTAATTTTTAATCCAAAAAGTTTGTCGAAATTGCGGGTTGCCTTAAAAAAAAAAAAAAAAAAAAAAAAAAAAAAAAAAATGATGTTAGTTTTAATATGTATACATCCCTTAAGCAAATTCTAACTAAACCGTCTAAACTAGGCCTTATTACTAATCGATTGGCACCAGTCGCAAGTCTCTACATTAATTTACGGCGGAATTAGTCGGTAAAGCAGGGGGGGGGGATTTTTTTATGACTGTACCCGAATGAATAAAATATATTTCTAATGTGGCCCACCAAGTGTTTTGGGTTGGACAGGCATGCTATACACCATAGAAGTTGAAATATAGCTTTTCCGTTCTCGGGGAAAATTGCAGTACAGCAGCACCACTATTGGCCGATATGCATCCAAATTCAATTAGCATAATGTCTGATAATGGTCTTTTCACATATCATTTATTATTATTATTGTACGCAATAGAACTTGAGATATCTCTTTTCCTTAAATTATGGAAATCGCTATATAACACCATCACCTATTGAATTATTGATACCAAAAGTGGATGGACAATAATTTATCTCGAGGTAGATCCACATATAAATTTATGTGTAGTAGTTCCTGAGATATAGCCTTCCCTTGAATTGTGAAAATCACTGTATAGCAGCGCCATCTTTTGAGAAATTGACATAAAAAGCTGATAAGGACTAGGCTATTCCAAGGTGCATCTGCATATAAATTTATATGCAATTCTCTGCAGTAGTTCATGAGACATAGCATTCCCTTAAATTGTTGAAATCGCTAGAGACCCTGTATAATATAGTTTCCTAATATATGGTCTCTAGAAATCGCTGTATAGCAGTACCATTTCTTGATGGATGGGCACCAAAAGTTGATAGGCACTAATTTATGTCAAGGTGCATTTACATATAAATTTATATGCAATTACGTGCAGTAGTTCCAGAGTTGCAGTCGCCACAAAATTTTTTGTCTCTGTCACACACACAGAGGCATATCTAATATTTTCTAAAGATAGTCAAATCGTGTTCTGGAACTTTCAATACGTGCAAATTCATCGGAAAACGGAAGTCGAAAATTTTTATGAATCTAGTACTTTCTTCTATTAAATATAGAATAAAGTAAAAAAAAAAAAAAAAATGTAAATTGCGAAATCTTTTCAATTTCCAGGATGTAAATACGAGGTTATACTGTATTTATTTAATTTATATATTAATAACAGTCAAAAATGATTTATAATACTTTTCTAATTTTCATACAATTTCTACAAAAGATACATATTAGTTTCGTTGAAGAAAAGAAAACAGATCCATACAAATACGGATCTATTTTTCTGGATACGAATAGGGAGCTCCGATACATGTCTAGCATGTGTATAATGTTTAAATTAGTTACAGAGTTATAAATATGCCTGCAAATTTAGATTTATAATTGTAAAAAATATTTTGAAAGCTGAGTAGTACGATAGCTGTGAATTGCAGTCGTAGATCGAATGTGCGCTATCGAAGATAAACAAACACAGAGAGAAAAAACACACACACAGAGAGAGAGAGAGAGAGAGAGAGAGAAAAGGCTGGTCGTCTGTCTGTTGTTTCAGAAAGAAATATAAAAAAGGTTAATCAATTATTCGTACCACAGAACTGGCGTTGCAAAATAATCCTTACAAAACTTTGAATAAACACCATAAAATAAAAAAAAATTGCAACAATGGTTTCGGGTCGAAAGAGCACACGACCCTTCGTCAGGCGACCAAAGTAGGCACGAGTACAGCAGTCAAAGCCGTGCATTACCACTTTGACTGCTGCACTCGTGCCTACTTTGGGTGCCTGACGAAGGGTCGTGTGCTTTTTCGACCCGAAACAATTGTTGCGAGATATTTTATTTTTATAGTGTCAATTTAAAGTTTTGTAAGTATTATAATATTCATGCCCACTTAAATAAAGTATTTTAAATTACTTGTTGTAAATTATTAAAAAAAGTTTTATGCGTCCAAATTAAATCAACATAATAGTTCATAATGGCTGTTGCACATATCAAGTTTAGTGCATTTATATATCACAGAAGCTCAGTTACAGCAATTTCTTAAATGTGAAAAGTTGCAACATACTGGCATTACCTGATGACCGATATGCACCTAAGTTGAATAAACATAGTCTTTCACAATCGACTATTTGAACATTAAGTTATGTGAAGTTCTACACAATAGAAGCTAAGATATAGTCTTTCCTTAATTGTGGAAAATTGCAGCATCGTAGCGCCACTTCTTAGATGATTTAGGGTTGCCAACTTTTCAAAAACAGTTTGAGGAGTATTCAGAGAAATTTTGAGGAGCATTTTGGCTACTTTGAGGAGCAATTTTAAAAATACATAAAAAAAAAAAAAAAAAAAAAAAGAAATAAAAGAAATAAACTACTCACAAAAATAAATTAACAATAATCATATGAAATTTAGAAATATTTATTTGATAATCAAATATATTTAGCAAAACAGTGAAGAGAGATAAGAATGGGAAATGATTAAGTCTGAATATAAGCTTAAAACCCAAAAGTAATTTGTTTTTTGCATAATGGCATATTTTCCATACATAAATAAAGGCAATATATGAAAGTAGATTATTCAGTTACATTAAAAAAAAGAAAGAAAGAAAGAGAAACACAAAGGGAAAAAGAAAATTAATTTCCAACAATTTTCATGAATGTCAAAATAATTATACTATCACATAAAAATCTAAAAACGAAATCATATAAATGTGTAAATGATCTCATCTCTAAGTCAACTCCCTCTAATCTGCATAGCTTGGGACCATATGTTTTGTAAACTTTAGAATTTTTCAGATTATTGGTCATAATTTGTTTACTTATTTTTTTTTTCCCAGATACAAATGAAGATATGATAATAAATCATTAATGCTTTAAGTGAATGATAAAATAAAAGCATAATTATTTCAAATAAATCTTAAACAAAGCGTTGTCAATCGGCCTTAAAGTTCAGTAGCTTTGAATCCATTATTTTTATCGATAAATAATTAAAATAAACAATTTTTTAATGATAACTGAAACATTGATACAGTTTAAATGAAAGTCAAAACAGCACATAATCATAGCATTTGGTTTCTTTCTTCCCCCCTTTCAGCTTGTGGTTTTAATTAAACACACTCTTAGCTAATGTAAACAAATACTTGTTCCTGTTCTGAGTCAGCAATATTTCGATCACTAGAATGTTTTCTTTCTTTCATTCTTTCTTTCTTTCTTTTTTTTTTTTTTTTTTTTTAAACTATTTATTTATGAGTATTGTAGGATGAAGCGTGTGGTTCTTCAGCTAAATTGTAAAAGTTAGTTTTATTTATTTATTTATTTTTTTTTTTTTAAGATACGTTGAAGCGCTTTCATAGATAAAAAATAAAATTCAAAGAATAATGTTTTATGCGGCAACTGTTGGAAATGCAAAATCAAAAGTTGATAAGGATTGGACAACGTTTTCTGCCTAGATGTGTGCAAGGAAAAAATAAAAAGAAAGAAAAAAGAAAAAAAAAATGTTTTTTTCAGTGTCTGCCACTATTCAATTTTATGTATAAAAAATATTTAAATAGGTGGTCAAGACTGAATTTGCGGAGCATAAACATTACTTCGCGGAATTGCGGAGTTTTTAAATTTTTTCGGAGAAACTCCGCAAAAATCGGAGCAGTTGGCAACCCTTGATATGTACCAAAAGCTATTCATCACGAATTTATGTGAAAGTGCATCTAAATATAAACTTTTGTACAATTCTGTTCATTATTTTGTGAGATACAGCACCCAAAACATAAAACTTTGAATAAACACAGACAGACATCTCCTAAAAATGGTTCAATCGAGTTTAAGGAAATCCCAAATTTGTAAATGCACCAAAAGCCAGAAAAAGAAAATTTTGAAAAATCCAGTACTTCATTCTTATATATGTAGAAGAAAATCAAAATTAATTTTAAGTTATTGTGGAAATAGAGTATACAACTAAATGTTTGCAAGAATTACTTAATTTATAGAGCATAGTTAAAAGAAAAAAAATTTGTTTAAATTGACATACCAAATAGTTTTTTAATTTAAATGTGTTAAGAATGAAGCAAAAAACATGAAATTAAGTACATATTTTTAATAAGATATCTTTTGTTTATCACGAATACTTAATATGCTGCGCATGAACAATTTGATTTTGAATCGAGAATACAGTATCTAATAATTTAAACTCATATTATTTTTGATTAAATTTGTTTTGAAAAAAAAAAAAAAAAAAAAAATATATATATATATATATATATATATATATATATATATATATATATATATATAAAATTTTTAATAACTAAAAATATCAACCTTTTACTACAATCATCAATCATTCAAATGAAACAAATAACATGAAGTTGAAGATATATATATATATTTATTTATTTATTTATTTACCAAGATATTTATTATTTATCGCTAATAATTAATATTGTATATAAGAACAATTTGACTTTAAATTGAGAACAGAATATAGTATGCAATATTAAATTCATATTATTTTTGCTAAAATTTGTTTTGAAAAAATTGGTGTCAAACATTAAATAATAAAAGAGTCATTTTTTTATTACATACAATTATCAACCATTTGCCAAAATCATTTAAATTAAAAAAATTATTTATTTAGAACTGAAATTAAAAAAAAATAATAAAAAAATAAATAAATAATAACAGATAAACGAGAAACCTTTAATTTTTTTAAATTTATCTCATTAAAAAGTTTAAATATAAAAAAAAAGTATTAATATTATTTTTTATTCTTCTAAGATAGATATAACGTTGCAAACGATAATTTAAAAAACATACCTTAAAATTCGGATTTCTTTCAAAATCCCCATGGATAGCATTTTTCTATATCTTTCTTAAATTGACGTCCTTTGGAAATCCAAATACCTTCTGAACCATCTTTAGGGAAAAATAAATCATTACTATTCTGTGTATAAAAATATTAATATGAGCTTAATGTTAAAAGTGTATGTAAAAAACTATAGCTTAGACAAATTAAATATACTTTTATAATACAACGATACGTAAAACTAGATTTATAATAACGTATTTTAAATTTTATACATTTTAAACAACTTTATAAATTAGAACAAATTCTAATTACGATTCATATTGTTAGAAAATTGCCGAAGCTTTAGAATTCGACAAATTTACAATTTACTATTCTTACAAAGCTTACAATAAAATAAAGTATTTAGCACTTACTTTTGGCTGTAAACTCGATTCGCTGATTCTGATTACTAAAAAATCTCTCGTTCTCTTTCTAAAATGAAAATAACTCTAACGGCAATTGCAGTATCCCGCCAAATGCGATGAGTTTATTGTTTAATTTTCGGTTTCGGTTGGCTAACACAAGTTGTCAATAGGAGACAAAAAATAAATAACAAACAAAAAAAAAAATAAGAAGAAGAACAATGTTTAGCTTTTGGACTAGCCAAACAAATTTTCTTAGTCAATTGACAAAACGGGAACAATTTTTTTTTTTATTCTCTCATCTGACTAACCGGTCAAATTTCAGGAAAATGAAAACTGTACCTGGGAAATTAGTCATCTGACAAGTTTTAGAGGCAAAACGGATCATCAGACGAAACACATTAAAGATACATGGTAAAATAAAACGACTTTTGTGTCTCATGACTAAATGGGATTGTCAGGTAGTGTTTTGATTGTTTAAAATTTTGCGTAATTTTGTGCAAATTTGTCAACGTACTTGGCAAACGTTTAGTGTCACAAAGATGGCATGTCTCTTGACAAGTTTCGATTTTTCATTTTTCTGTGTGTGGGGGGTTAAACTAGTTTCACGCCGACAACACTCACCCAGCCTGCCACGACCAGAACAGGAGCCATATGGATTTAAAAAAAGCAAAATTTCAAAGCAGATGAATAACAATGAAATTCACCGATTGATTACATTGTGTTTAATAGAATAATTAGAATTTTAAATATAGTTGACAACTCAAAAAGGAAGAAACTGAAATTTTATTGGAAAAAGAAAATTTGCATAGTAATACAAAGTAAATGCAACAAGCCTTCTGCTTTTTTTTTAAATTTAATTTCACAAACCCACCCAACCATCCAGCCTTACAACACCACCCCACCTCCGTAATCAAACATCTGCCCACACAACTGCCGCCTTTTATATTGTCTTTTATTATTTTATAGTTTTTTTGTTAATATACACAAAAGTGCACACAGCTTTTTTTTTTTTTTTTTTTTTTTTTTGTACTGACAGAGACATGGTTAAGGATATAAAATAGAAAAAACAAAGTTTTTAGGAAAACCCATTTTAACAGTGGCTGTGATCAGTTTATTAATATTCTTGTTTTTAAACTTCGCAGAGCATAAATTATTAATTCGAAATAAATGGTTAATGATGATGTTTCTAAATACCGAAAGATGCAGACATGAATTAAAATGTGTAAATAAGTTTACTTTAAAACTAAAATCTTGCCGTTTGTCATAGATATCTGTGTAAATTTTTTTATCATGGATGATTATTTTGAGATCTAAAAGTTAATTGATTGATTAGTTAGAGTAGTTTGAGTTAGCTTTAAATTAGGTGGATAATTGAAGGAAAAGTCGTTTTGTGAGTGCTTGTTGAGATAAAATACAATAATATCATCGAAGTAACGATAAAAATCGAACATCATCATTGCAAATTGGCTTTTCATAATAATAAAGATAGAGATCTGCCAAAATACTGGAGCTACAACCTCCATGTGGGATGCCTAATCGTTGCAAATAGATATCGTTGTTGTGAAAGATATAATTATTATGGATAACAAAAATAAGAAGTGTGTTAAATTTTTCTGCTTTAAAATTGTGAGAAAGATTAATTTGAGCTTTATATTCTTGTAAAAGACTGTAAATGATATTTCTAAGATCTGATAACTCAATATTATTGAAAAGATCTTGAAAGTCAAAAGTAATAATATTGTCTATTGAATCGAGCGATTTGATATATCGAATTAATTGAAAGCTATTTTTAAGATAGTGTAAATTATCAACTTTGCAAGTACAATTGTAAATTTGTTTTAGAATATCCAGTAGAGCTTTATTAGCATTGTTGTTATAAGTGTTACACCCAACAGTGACAGTGCGAAATTTAATTGGAGATTTGTGAAACTTAGGTATGAGAACTATATAAGGATAATTAAAGTTATTGAAGGGAAGTTGAAGTAGTTTATAGTAATTATGTATTTTTCGATTATTAATAATAAGGTTATTATTAGTTAAACTGAAGATGTTATTATTAGTGATATACACTGCTCGACATTGAAAATGCAACACCAAGAAGGAATCATAATAACGGAATGAAATTTGTTGGACACATACATTATAGTAGGAAGAACAATTGATTAAAATTTCAGGAAATTTGGAGTAATATGTACTGAGAAAACAGTACATAAAGCAGCGACCTCTGTGAGCAATAACAGCACATATCTGCCTAGGCATTGAATCGAACAGCGATTGGATGACATGTACGGGTAGAGTACTTCATGAAGCTTCAACACGATGCCACAATACATCGATCGAAATTACTGGTGAGGGGTGGGGGGTCAGTCGCTTTTCAATGATTAAACAGTCATCTTCATTAATGCGAGATCAGGAGAACGCGCTGGCCAGAGCAACAGTCGAACACGTTCTGTATCAAAGAAGGTCCGGACAATACAAACAACTTGCGGTCGTGCATTATCTTGCTTAAATTTTGCGCTACGGAGGCCTCGAATACAGGGCAGAGGGGCGGCCCTTAACTCATCAGAAATTTACTGGCCGCTGTTCAGAATGCCAGGAACACCAACATGAAGTAATCGAGACGTGTATCCAATGGGGACCCATAACATCATTGCAAATGATGGACAGTATGATGATGTCGAATCCCAGCTGGCAATGTGCATTATTCATAATGCCGTTAAATACGGATAAGGCAATCTTGATGCTGTAAACAGGATTGTGATTTGTCTGAAAAGTGACTTCACGCCATTCCTGCGTCCAGGTTCATCGTTGATCACACATTAATGGCACCCATATCAGTGATGCAGTTTTGAGGGTAATCAGAATTTTGGTAGCCGCATACTGAGTCACCACCTGGATTGATGGTATGTTGTACCATTGGATACACGCCCCGATCACCTCTTGTTTTCATACCCACCACTCTGAATACCAGACATTACATTTCTGACGAGTTAAGGCCCATAGATCTGCCCTATGTTCAAGGCCTCCGAAGCGCAACATTTAAGCAGAACAATGCACGACCGCAAGTTGTCCATATTGTCTGGACCTTCATTGATGCCGAATGTGTTCGACTGTTGCTCCGGCCAGAGCGTTCTCCTGATCTCGCACCTATGAAAATGACTGTTTAATCGTGGAAAAGCGACTGGCCCCCCACCACTCACCAGTAACTTCGATCGATGAATTGTGGCATCGTGTTAAAACTTCATGAAGTGCTCTACCCGTACATGTCATCCAATCGTTGTTCGATCCAATGCCTAGGCAGATATGTGCTGTTATTTCTCACAGAGGTCGCTGCTTTATGTACTGTTTCCTCAGTACAAATTACTAAAAAAAATTCCTGAAATTTTAATCAATTGTTCTTCCTACTATAATGTATGTGTCCAACAAATTTTATTCCGTTATTATCATTCCTTCTTGGTGTTGCATTTTCAATGTCGAGCAGTGTATATATATATATATATATATATATATATATATATATATATATATATATATATATATATATATATATATATATATGTTGTATTTCCTTTTCTCCACCGATACAAAGCCTGCTTTGTGTCGGTGTTTTGAATTTTTGGTTAAAGGTCCATTAAATATGCAGGGTTCATTGTATGGGTGTGGTGACCTTCATGGAGGTCTTTTTGAAAGATCATAATCTTTAGGAGAACACATGCAGTGTTTGATTGAGTAATTCTATGGTCTTTTATCTCCGCTTTTGAAATATTTTCTTACAACTGCTTCCTATATATATACAGTTTATTCTACGGTCATAGGAAAAATTTGAAGAGAAGGCAGAGATAGAACATCACAAATATTGAGAATTGCACCGGAACCTATGACTGCAAATGTCATCTTAACCTTTTCAGAACTCGATATTTTTGGTTATTTTAAACAAAAATATCCAGATATAAGCGAGGTTCTCGAATGTTCCAAATTTTTTAAACAAGTTTTTCCATGCTATTGTCATAGGTGCTAAAATTTTAATTTATTCTGAGGTATTTTTAACCCTGCCTTTAATTCGCACCACTTTATGTATAGGAAATGTTTCTCCAATATATAACTTATAAAATAAGAAAAAATTACTCTTAAAAAATACTGGTATGAAACAAACGCCAAGCTAAAAATACTCGAAAGAAATAAAAATCTTAGTAGCTATAAAATGTTTAAATAAAGGAATATCCGTAGTGATAGCTATCAACATTTCAATTTACTTGGGAGGTTTTTTTAGCCCCAGCTTCATTTAGCACCACTGAGCTTCATTTAGCATTTAGACTGAGTTACTCAAATGTGTAACCACGTTAAAATAAGGGGGGGGGGATAAATAGTTCTCAAAAAGAAAAAGAAAAAAACGTGGTATGAAATAAAGTCTGAACTAAAAATACTCCGGAATAAATTAAATATTGACAGCTTTGCGTAATAATAGTTCCGTTTCTAATCTATGTATTTATCGCACTGATTGTAATAATACGAAGATTGCGTTATATTTTGCAAATAATGAACCATAGAATATTTTAAAATTTGTACAGTAGCGAAGTTGCAAATAAACAAGCATACCTGCCAACCATCTCATTATTAAACTGAAGATTTTAATACCCGCTTTTACTTATTCATTTATTTATTTTTATTATTAATTTATTTATTTTTATTATTATTATTTTTTTTTTTTTTTTTTTTTTTTCACATCAGTTTTTTCCTAGAGAAATTTTATACTTATTTAATCGTAACTGCATTTGACAGGTGTGAATAAAAAACTAGAGATTTATCTATCTATGACTTAGCTTTGACTTTTGTAACCACAAATTATTTTCATTTTTTTATTATTGTTATTATTATTAAAATGTACTGAAAACAAAAAAACTCTTTGGCATTCTTTTTGGCTTAATTTTAACTACGCCAATTTTTTTGGTTGACGCATTTTGCTTTGAGACTGGCATGGCAGATTTCTCGTCACTTCTCCACTGATTACGTTTGCGTAAAGACGCTTTCATAAGGTCGTCCTCTCCCTCCCAGCCATTTTGCTGTTAGAAATTTCCTACTTGATATTAATGTACTGTAACAAGCGATGTTAGTTTATTTTATTGCAATGTTTATATTTTCACATCTGTAAGCATCAATATGTTTTCATCTATATGCTTCTATCCTGAAATAAAGTGAACTGTATGTATGCACTGGTTTTGTTCGCCTGCTGATTATGTCTTCTCCTGTATACTTTCCAAGTAATACGACACGGTTTTTATGTATACTTTGAACCTGGTTTGCATTTTCTACAGTACAGAGGGGGGAGGGGAGTTGGCTGACTGTACTGTTAGTACCCGCCCTTTTTTCTACACCAGTTAATTTTTAGATTAAATCTCTCCAAATTAATAACGATTAAATAAGAAAAGTATTCTAAAAAATACTGCTGTGGAAAAAAAAAAAAAAAAAAAAAGACAGAAAGAAAGAAAGGCGGGTACTAATAATACGGAATATTAATTAGGATATTGGAGATATGGTCTATGAGGGCTATCGATTGCTGATCAGTCACTGGTTTCATGGTTACATGTAACTCTGCCAATTTAAAATCGTGTATGTTTCATTATTTCGCAAAATAATACATAATGTTTGTATTAATGCAATCAGTGGGATAAGTACTTGGATTAGAAAAAAATATTTCTATTTATATTCCTTTATACAAAAACTATTAGCATGTAAACAACTTTTTTTTTTTTTTTTTTTTTCAATGCAACATTGAAGAGCCACGTTTTATATGCGGATTTTATTGTTAAAAATTAACCAAAAACATACGGTTTTTAAAGAATTAAAATTACATGGACTCCTATGTGATTACCAATTATTCGATGTTCCCTACCTAACCTCCAAGTTTGGCCCATGACTGTATAATCATACTGAATACTTTCTTTTATCAAAGCTAAGTAATACAACAAAGAAATAAATGTTTAATAGAATCTTAATAACTCGTCCCTTTTAGCCTTTTAAAATTCCTCGGTTTATTCCATAAGTTTATTCCACATTTCATTCTATAAATAATATGCTTTCCCCATAGTCCTATAGGAAATACTAATAGAACGTAAACCACATGCAAATTTCAAATAAAATGCTAAAAAAAAAAAAAAAGCTACTATTGGTTATATGAGTTATTCCAATGCCAGTAAAAATCTACAGGAGAAATACAATTCTTTTTCAGATTAGGAAAATTATTTTTAACATATTCCAAAGATTCTCTAAACAAACACTTTTTTGTAAGCTATAGAGATTCTCTGCTTACTTGACTTGATCTTAGCTTTTGAGCCGTCTGCGGTAAGCGACAGCTCTTGATCTCGATAGTATATATTCCGCATGAAACTAACAACTATAAGGGAAAAAAATTAAATTAAAAAGAAATATTTGTTTAATATTTCCGGTATAAATTTTTATATAATATACCATCCAATCAACTGTGATTTACATTTATATGAAAAAAAAATTACCTAAATTGCCTCCTTTAATATAACAGAAAAAATTATATTGCATTGTTTACTGTTTGTGTGTATTATACTATAGTCATTTTTTATAAAAAAAATTTATATCGAAGAATAATTTTTAATAATATAAGGATCTAAGTACTCGAAATTAGAAAGCTTTCTTTCTATTTGAAATAGCTCAGTAGACCTAGGCATTTTTCCAGATCTGATAACTAATAGCGCAGATTTATTTACGAGCCACTTGCAAAATGCGACAGTTTTGATAGTGATTTACATGAATAGTTGCAGTGCGGGAATTACTTCAATAGTGTGGATGCAAAACATTTTAATTTATTTCGAAGTATTTTTAACCCCGTCTTTATTTCGCATCACTTTATTAAAAAAAAAAAAAAAAAAAAAAAAAATCATAATATATAACTTAAATAAAATAAGAATAAAAAATTACCCTTAAAAAAATAACTGGTTTGAAATAAAGGCGGGGCTGAAAATAATCCAGATAAAATTAAACAGATTTATTGCAGATTTATTTATTTATTTAGGAAGACGCAGATTATATAAAAAATAAATAAATAAATAAAATAAATAAATAAATAAACGTTTCCGGTAATATTTTTGTACCAAATACCACGGAATCCAGAAAGAAAATATTTTTCAAAAATATAAAGGCTCGATATTAGAAAGCATTTTTTCTCTTTGAAACAACTTGTACTTTTTTTGGCAGCTTAAAACTAAATTACGTTTTTGCTAAAAAATAAATAATAAATAAACATTGCCCTTTTCTCTCTCTGTATTATATAAATATATACAGGGTGTTCACCCAAGAATATCCCTCCCCTCAAACAAGGCGTGGCCTGCGAAATTCAAACATAGTGCGCATTTTACAACGGCCATGGTCTTTTCTTTTTGTATGGGTGCTTATATATTTTTTTGTATGTATTAAATATATTTATGAATGTGCACAAAAGTAAATCGGTATTTTCTGTTTCCTTACATGCTAATCTGTTTAAAATAGAACCACATTTACTGAAAGCTCACATATTTTGGGGCGTTATAAAAATGACTTTCATTAAGACATATATCTCACCGTTTCCGACAACTTCAAATTTGAAAGTCTCAGAAAAGCTCACGTGTGCAGTTTTAAGGCAGTCCAAATAAAAAATAAAAAATCAGCAATCAAATTTCACTTTCATAAGAAAATCAATTAAATAATTTTCTAAATTTTGTTTCTTAAAAATGAATAAATAATTTCTGTTTCTGTTACAAAAATCCTATTATTTTCGTTTTTATCAATATTTTGAAAATATTTTTTTATTTCATTTCTGAAAAAATTATTTCGCTTTGATTTCCCATAAACAGAGAAGAAGCGAATCATTTTACGGAAAGATTGGATGCGCACATAGCTTTTATGAAGATATAGAATAATAATAGTTTGTTGTTTGTGTTGGTTAAGGCACTGCCCACTGGAACTGAAAGCCAAGGAGATACTTTTTCCAAATGCTCTGACGTAATAATATTGAAGCAGTAGGGTAGGGTGCAGGTGCAGGCCAGGTGCACTGAAAAGTGAAGTAAATCTGAAATTCCTTATAAGTTACATCTCTTCCTAATTTTGTTGCCTCACTGCACGTAGTGAACACGTATTTTTATCTGTTGATGATTTTTATCAGATGAAGATTTTTCATGTTCAAGGGATCAATTAACCCGAAATTAATTAGGCGGGGGTTCACACATATGTTTTATAAAGGTTAATTTAATTCTACAAATTTATAAAAAGAAAGAAAAATAGCTTAATATAATTAAATAACAAAAAAAATCTTTTGAATTTAAATAATTCCCTAAAATAATTAAATAGAATGTCCCATTTTCTTTTGACATTAAACCTGCTCCTTTAAATAGTATTTCATTGTCTTTCAATAGAAGCACAATGTCCTAATATTAAAATAAAACAATTTTTATATAGGGGTTTTGAAAAGTAATTTCAATTCATATCCCTTCCCCTAAAGAATTAAACCGTTTTTAATTTAGATTTTTTTTCTTTAACAACCTTGAACAGGGATGGAACTCAGGAGCAGAACTCATACCAGTATTTGTTTAAGAAATTTTTCTATCTATAATATTGTCGATTTAATCAGTACAAAACTTTGTAACATCGATAGCGGTATGAATTCTGCACCTGTGTTCCATCCCTGCTTGAAAGTTCATTTTCGATATAATGGAGTAGAAGGCTGATTTTTTTTACTAACTGTATGAAAAATACCAAAGCCGGGAATCGAGCCTTGTCTTCCTCTTAACGAGCGGATGCTCTAACCACTGAGCTACCATGGCTGATAACCATCTCGGCACTTCTCCCTTAACGATTATGCGAGAAGTTACGATCTGGTTATCAGCCAGGGCAGCTCAATGGTTAGAGTATCCGCGCGTTAAGCGGAAAACCCGGGTTCGATTCCCGATGCGTATCTCCATGATGTTAGCGCGCACAGAACAAATTGACAAATTTTCGCCAAACAATACAATTTTCACCAAATGTGAACGTTCATCGAGAAAGAACTCTGCGCCACTTAACTTGTTTAAATAAACATTGCGCTTTTGTATTTTATTGTTGAAAAATATTATATTTAAAGCTTTAAATCGCAAAATGGATGCTGAGGGTATTATTTCAAAATAAAAAGATAGATTTCCGCATATAACAGCACATTCTAATAATGACAATACATTAAGATTGAATTTAATATGTGAGAATGAAGCAGGAAAATTTATCAAAGTGAAATTGCAGATATCGCTGTATAGCAGCGCTACCTAATGAGCGGTTAACGTCAGAAGTTGATAGGCACTAATTTAGGTCAAGATGCATCAACAAATAAATTTATATGTAATTCTGAGCCGTAGTTCCGTGGATACAGTTGTCACAAAATTTTTGTCACACACAGACACACACATACACAGACAGACAGACATTTTCTAAAAATGATCAAATCGTTATCTAGACCTCTCAAAACGTGCAAATCTGTCGAAAACCGGAAATCGAAAATTTTTAGGAATCTACTACTTTCTTCTATTAAATATAGAAGAAAGTTTAAAAAAAATGTGTGTGTGTGTCTTTGTCTATGCTGGAAAGAGAGAGCTCAGTTCATAAAGCCAGTTTGTTCAATTTCAATAAATATTTTTCAGCAACCTTCCTTTTATGAAAAGCTTATAGAATACTGAGGTTGGACTTTCTGGTAATATTTGTTTTCGAGTTACATAGGTAACAGACTCACAGACCGACAGACCAATTGCTAAAAATCTTATATTCAGAATCAATAGACCTCAAACCGTGTATGGAAAAAAAAAAAAAAAAAAAACAATAATAATAATGTTAATAATAATAATTTTAAAAACTTTGACCCAAAAACAATATTTTCTCTACCTTCTACAGATAAGAGAAAGCAAATATTAATTAATTTAAAAAAAAAAAAAAAAAAAGTCGAAGATTTGACTCTAAAACAGTATTTTCTCTACCTTTTTATGGATCACAGAACGTACAAAATTAAATAAATAAATAGAAAAAACAATTTAATTTAATCAATCACATTCATTCTCTCTCTCTCTCTCTCTCTCTCTCTCTATATATATATATATATATATATATATATATATTAAGGTGTTTCAAGAGTAATTTTAGAAGCCTTAAAATAAGAATATTACAGTTTTATTTTTTCATTAATCTTGCTAAATGAAATTTAATAGGTGGAGTTTTCTAATAAATTTAGACATTAAATATTTTATTTAAAAATAACGATGCTTAAACTTTATTGACACATTTTTAACAGTTTACTCTCCTCAAAAAAAAAAAAAAAAAAAAAAGATTGTACTTGTAAGCAAAAATGTCCTTGAAATCGAAACCTCCGTGAATCGTGAATGAAGTAGAATCAAGGGTTCCTTCAAGGTAGAGAAATTTTGACGTTTGATACGAAAATGAGACAAACTGCTCTGCGCACGCTAACATAATGGAGATACGCTTCCCAGCTCCGGTATTTTTCACATAGTTAGTAAAAAAAATCAGCCTTCTACTCCATCGTATCGAAAAAAAAAACTACTCCATTCTATCGAAAATTTTTCGCTATAATTTATTTATTTATGAAAGTTCTTTCAAAATCATTACCAACTATCAATCATCTAACATATGTCTGTATAAAAAAAAAAAAAAAAAAAAAAAAGGAATTACCGTTAGTAATTATAATGCTTTTCCTTACCTAAAAAACAAAAGCTATAATTACTTTCGAGCAAACGATTATAGATCTAAAAATAGATTATTAATGGACTAATGACAACTGACTGTCGCAGATTATGAGTTCATCTTTTTATCGTCTGCGTTCGTTGAATTGATCGACAGCTGGCGTGTATTTTTTATGCCAAATTAGTTTAACTTTCGAAACAACAAATTTTTTTCAAATTTTTTTGTATTAAAATGTGAGGGAAACACAGAAACACTTTGGCATTCTTTTTGCCTTAATTTTAACTGCGCCAATTTTTTCGTTGACCCTTTTTTCTTTGAGACTGGAGATTTCTCGTCACTTCTCTACTGATTACGTTTGCTTAAAGACGCTTTCATAAGGCCGTCCTCTCCCTCCAAGCCATTTTGCTGTTAGTATTTTCCTACTTGACATTAATGTACTAAAACAAGCAATGTTAGTTAATTTTCATGTAATGTTTATATTTTCACATCTGTAAGCATCAATATGTTTTCATGTATTTGTTGTCATCTATATGCTTCCATCCTGAAATAAAGTTAACTGTATGTATACACTGGTTTTCTTTTGCCTGCTGATTATGTCTTCTCCTGCATTCTTTCCAAGTAATACACCACGGTTTTTCTGTAATTTGAACCTAGTTTGCATTTTCTACAGTACAGAGGGGGGAGGGGAGTTGGCTGACTGTACTGTTAGTACCCGCCCTTTTTTCTACACCACTAAATATTTAGATTAAATCTCTTCAAATGTAATAACGATTAAATAATAAAATTATTTTTAAAAACACTGCTATGGGGAAAAAAAAAAGGCGGGTACTAACAATACGGAATATTAATTAGGATGTTGGAGCTATAACACTGCGGAACAAAAAAAATTTAAAAAAATGCGGCATTTATTTTGTTAATGGTTTTTGTAAACACTTGTATTAGACATACACAGTATGCATTTACTTTTTTTAGATTGACTCTGGTTCTTGAGATAAACGAAACACAAGAATTCAATGAAAAAATTTAGACTACCCTCCTAAAGATCTATTAATTTGATTAACACCACTAAATTTTATTATCTATTCACGTATATAGGTGCAACAATTTTACGAATCAGCTATTAGACCTTCAAAATATCCGTTTGTGTCTTATTGTAAGTTTAAAAGTGCTTTTTGTCTTGAAAAATATGAGTTCGTTACAAAAACCTTGTGTTAACAAACCCAACAGTTTTTGTTATATATGTGGCAAATTTTGTTTACAAAAGCAAAGAAAAAAGGTATCGGAGTTTGTGATAAAAACCTACGAAGCATACTTTAGGAGAAAGCTTGCACAAAAGAATAAATATTGGGTGTCCAATATCGTCTGTAAGCTTTGTAATGAATCTTTGCGATACTGGAGTCAAGGAAGCCGTAAAGGGCTTCAATTTGGAGTGCCAATGATATGGACTGAGTCTACTAATCACTTAAATGACTGTTACTTTTGTGCAGTAAATGTAAAAGGTATCAACCGGTATAAAAAACGTACTTGGGTTTATCTTAATGTGGAATCGGCTAAACCCCCCAGTATTGAACAGTGATGATTTGCCAATTCTAGTGTTTTCAGTACCATCTACTGCAAACTGTGACGATGTTAAATGTTAGAGGGATCAGACAATCAGACGAGCAGCAGTGAAAGTGAGTTTGAAGAAAGTAGTTCTATAAAACAGGGATTTTCTCAAGAGGAGCTCAATGATTTGAATTTATAAAAAAAATCGGCCGAAATTCTTGCTTCGAGATTAAAAGAAAAACACAGTCTTCAACCTGGTGTTACCATTACATCCTTTAGGACCAGAGAGCAAGACCCTCTTCCTTACTTTACCGAAGAAAATAAGCTTGTATTTTGTAACAATGTTTCTGGACTCTTAAATTGTATGGGCCTTCCCGAATATAAGCCTGAACATTGGAGTCTTTTTATAGATAGCTCAAAAAGAAGTCTGAAATGTGTGTTGCTCCACAATGGAAATAAATTTGCTTCAGTTCCAATCGGTCATATTATCAAACTAAAAGAGGAATACCAAAATATTAAAATTGTTTTAGAAAAGATTTCGTACGCAATACATCAGAGGTCAGTATGCGTCGACATGAAGATGGTGAATTTTTTATTAGGCCAGCAAGGTGGGTATACTAAATATCCTTTTTTCATATGTCTATGGGATAGTCGCGCAAAAACTGAACATTGGATTAGAAAGGTCTGGCTTTTAAGGGAAAATATGGAGGTAGGAAGAGCAAACGTGATTCATGAACCACTGATAAGCCGAGAGAATATCCTTCTTTCACCACTTCACATCAAGCTTGGGCTAATGAAACAGTTCATCAAAGCCCTTGATAAGACTGGTGACTGTTTTAAATACGTGTGTCAAAAATTTCCAGCCCTGAGTATGGAAAAATTAAAAGCAGGCATCTTCGATAGATCTTCCGCAAATCCGTACTCTTATAAAAGACACTGTATTTGTAAACCATATGACACAAATTGAATCTGAAGCATGGCTAAGCTTTGTTTTAGTAGTCAAACATTTTTTGGGCAATCGTAAAGCACCAGACTATGCAGATTTGGTTGCTAAAATGCTTCAAAAATTTCACACATTAGGAGTTACTATGAGCATTAAATTGCATTTTTTGCATAGCCATTTGGACAGATTCCCGGATAATCTGGGCGATTACAGTGAGAAACGGTTCCACCAGGACATCAGGACAATAGAAGAAAGATACCAAGGTCGATGGGATCGCCACATGCTGGCAGACTACTGTTGGACTTTAATAAGGGATTGTCCTGAGCAAAACCATGACAAAAAAGCTTACAGAAAAAGTTTTTTGTAATTTTTTTTTTTTTTAATTATTTGATGAACAGAATGTATATTTTTTGTTTTTATATCGTTCTTATAAAGGATCTTAATAAAAATATTTTTTCAATACATATTGGTATTTTTATTTAGGTTTTTTCAGTGAAATAGCTAATAGTCTTTATCTCAAAAACTAGAGCCAATTTGACAAACCTAATAATTTTCTAGTACTCAGCACACTAGTCTTATACAGAATTGATTTTAAGCTACCATGCCGCAAAATGACTGTTCCCCAGTGTAATCTATGAGCGCTGTCGATTGCTGACCATTCCCTGGTTTCTTGGTTACATGGAACTTTGCCCACTGAGTAAATTTAAAATCTTGTATGTTTCATTATTTTGCAAAATAATACATAATGTTCGTGTTACTGAAATCAGTGGGATAAGTACTTGGATTAGAAAAAAAATATTTATATTTATATTCCTTTATACAAAATCTGTTAGCATGTAAATTTTTTTTTTTTTTTTTTTTTTTTTTTCAATGCAACATTGTAGAGCCACGTTTAAATGCAAATTTTATTGTTAAAAATTAACCAAAAACATCTGGTTTTTAAATAATTAAAATGACATGGGTTCCAATGTAATTACCTATTATTCGATATTCCCTACCTAACTTCCAAGTTTGACCCATGACCTTAAAATCATCCTGAATACTTTCCTTTATCAAAGCTAAGTAATACAGTAAACAAATAAATGTTTAATAGAATCTTAATAACTCGTCCCTTTTAGCCTTTTACGTTTTCGAATTCCTCGGTTAATTCGACAAGTTAAGCATTTTATTCTGTAAATAATATGCTTTTCCCATTGTCTCCTAAAAAATACTAGTAGAATGTAAAACACATGCAAATTTTAAGTAAAATCTGTTTGACAATGCTGAAAAAAAAGCTACGATTTGGGTATATGACTTATTCCAATACCAGTAAAAATTTACAGGAGAAATACACTTCTTTTTGAGATTAAGGAAAGTTATTAATTTTCCATAGAATCCCTAAACAAGCACTATTTCGTAATCAAATGAAATTCTCTCTTTTCGAGACATGATGACTCTTGACCTCTTGAACCGTCTGCGATAAGCGACAGCTCTCGATCTCGACACTGAGTGTTTTAGATTCAGTTACCCGGGTATTTTGAAAAAAAAAATACTCCGTTTAATATTTCCGGTATAAATTTTCATATCAAATACCCTCCAGAAAACTGTAATTTATATTTATGTAAAATAAATAAGTAAATAAATAAAATCGTTATCTAAATTGCCATCTTTAATATAACAGAAAAAATTATGTTGCATTGTTTGCTGTTTGTGTGTATTATTGTATAGTCAATTTTTATATGTAAGAACAATTTTTAATAATGTAATAATCTAAGTACTTGAAATTAGAAAGCGTTTTCATATTTGAAATAGCTCAGTAGACCTAGGTATTTCTCCAGATCTGAGGACTGAGAGCACAGATTTAATTGCGAGTCACTTGCGAAATGCGATAGCTTTCGACCGTGATTTACATGAATAGTTGCAATGCGGGAATTACCTTAACCCTTTGCCGCTCAGTGTTCCACCTAATTTTAATTCTCAAGTGCAAAAACTCATCCCGGAAATTTTTTAGCAAAAATTTACATTTATAACAAAGCAGAAAACGCCCTTTTTTCAACATGAAAATTTAAAATTTCTTCTATTATAATTGTGTTCGTAAATTCCGGTGGCAGTGTAATTTAAATGATCAGAATTATCTTGCCCCGCAAAGGGTTAAAATACTCCGGAATAGATTGAAATGTTGGGATCTATGCAACTTTTACGAGTTTTTGTTGTCGATAATGTTTACTTATAAAGTGATTTATTTATTAAATTAAATATTATTTGAATTTAATAAGGTTTACTTACAGATGTTTCAAACCGAAAATTTCTCGAAAAGGAACAATGCTAATTTTTTAGTTTTTTAATATTTATGATCAGCTATGTGGCTAAAAGCCATTTTTAAAATTAGTTTAGTAATTTCTAAAATAAATTAAGTAGTGAACCTTAAAGGGTTAATAGTGCAGCTGCAAACATTTTAATTTATTTCGAAGTAATTTTAACTCCGTCTTTAATTTCCATCACTTTATTTATAAAAAAAATTTCTCAATATATAACTTAAATAAAATAAGAATAAAAATTTACCCTTAAAAAAATAACTGTTATGAAATAAAGGCGGGGCTGAAAACAAACCGGATAAAATTAGAATGGTAGCTTTTTTTTTTTTTTTTTTTTTAGAAGAAGAAGAATATTTAATATATACATAATTAATGTTTCCGGTAATATTTTTGTACAAAATACCGTCACAGAAGAAAGAATATGTTTTTCAAAATGTAAAAATATAAATGCTCGAAATTAGAAAGCTTTTTTTCTCTTTGAAATAACATGTATTTTTTTCGCAGCTTAAAACTAAATTATGTTTTTGTTGAACAATAAATAATAAATAAACATTCCCTTTTTCTCTCTGTGTATTAGATAAATATATACATGGCGTTCACCGATGAATATGCCTCCCCTGAAACAAGGCATGCCCTGCATAATTCGAACACAGTGCGCTTTTACAACGGCCATTGACTTTTCTTTTTACATGGGTCCTTATAAACATATACAGAACCCGCCGCTTATTGAAATCACATTCGTTCAGGGTAAAAGTGATTTTAATAAGCGGCTAATTTTTATATTCGGCGAGCGTTTCTGCACTCGAGAAAAAGGTGTTACTTGTAAATTTGAAAGGAAATTTCAAAAGATACCAAATAATAGAATTAATAAACAGTATTAATTAATTTTAAACAGGTAATTATTTAACTGTTACTTCAAAATAAAAGAATTAAACACATCCCAAGCTCCGATGCGTTTTCCTTTGAGGAAAATCATCATTATTTTGCTAAAAGATCACGCCTTTCTTTAAAATTTAAAATCTTACAATTTAAACTTCTTGCTTCTTACTAATTTCAAAATAAAAATTAGAAATTGTCTTTTAATAATTATAAATTAAATAATAAAATCACTGGCGAATTACATCAAATTTGTAACTTATCACCGTGCTTTGAAGAATACATTCCTAGAAATTATTCCTAAGACAAGTGATGGGGCGAGTTCAATTGCTGCAGAGGAAAAAATATAATGTTGTAAAATTTTCGACAAAGACAGATAACAAAGGGAATTCCTGTATTTAATTTCTTTTTTATTTAAATAATAAAAATTCACAATTTGCTGAACGAGCATAAATGGTACTTTTCCTTCTGATGTGAATATTTGAGTTTATTAACTGGTGATGCTGATCTCCACAAGCGGCAGTTTTAAAACTGGATTGTTTACATTCCGGTCCTCGGAATATGATCAGATTAAGCGGCTGATTTTATCAACCAGTGATTTTATTAAGCGGTGGTTTTCTGTTCCAAGGATGGAACACGGGCGCAGAATTCATACCACAATCAATGTAAGAAAATTTTCTACCTCTTAAATCGACGATATTATAGGTAGAGAAAATTCTTAAACACATTCCGGTGTGAATTCTGCGCCCGTGTTCCATCCCTGCTGTTCCAGAGCTGCCAACCTAATCCGGCAATTTATTAGTACCGCCCCTTTTCCTACACCACTTAATTTTTAGAGTAATTCTCTTCAAATGTAGTTACGATGATTTAAGAAAATAATTACTCTAAAAGTTAAGTGTTATAGAAAAAGGGGCGGTACTAACAATTTTTGGGATTAGGTTGGAAGCTCTGCTGTTCCATTACATGCTAACCCTTTTAAAATAGAAACACATTTTCTGGAAGCTCACTTGTTTTGGGGCGTTATAAAAATTACTTTCATTTAAACATATATCTCATCGTTTCCGACAGCTTCAAATTTGAAAGTCTTCGAAAAGCTTACGTGTGCACTTTTAAAGCAGGCCAAATAAAAAATAAAAAATCAGCAATCAAATTTTACTTTCATAAAAAAATAATTAAATAAATAATTTTATAATTTTTTTTTTCCTTAAAAATGAATAAATAATTTCATATTTCTTTTACAAAAATCCTATTATTTCCGTTTTCATCAATATTTTAAAAATACTTTTTTATTTCATTTCTGAAAAAATTGTTTGCTTTTATTTCACATATAGAATCATTTTACTGGAAAATTGCATATGCACTTACCTTTTATGAAGAAATAGAATAATAATAGTTTATTGGTTGTGCGGGTTAAGGCACCGCCCACTGGAACTGAAAGCCAAAGAGCTACTTTTCCCGAATGCTCTGACGCAGTATTAAGCCAGTAGGGTAAATGTGCAGGCCAGGGGCACTGAAACGTGAATTAAATCTGAAATTCCCTATAAGTTACGTCTCTTCCTTTTTGATGCGTCACTGCACATAGTGAACACGTAATTTTATCTGTTTTGTTAACTATTTTGTGATACTGATTTTTCTTAAAAAAGCTTAATAAATGATAAGTTCCTGGCACTACAGCAAATTATAATTCTGTACACGTTTTCTTCCTTTCCGAAAGAAGAATTTTTGAAAAATGTATCAATTAAAACCCTACCAAGAAAGGACTTTGCTTATATAAAATATTCGCGTTAGAGATTGTATTTACTTTGCCTACTTTTTTTTTTTTTTTTTTTTTTTTTGAGAATCTTATTCTTTTACTTTTACTTCAATATTAAATTTAGAATTCATACCTTACTTACTGGTATATAGTATAGCTATATCACTATAGATCTAGGTATGAAAAAACGCGAGGGTAAAAACACTCGAAGTATGGTAAATAGTTGGCAGTATGTAATGTTTAAATATAAGAATGTGCGTAGTCATACTTGCCAACACTTGAATTTATTTTGGAGTATTTTTAGACCCTGCTTTATTTCGCACCACTTTATTTTTGGACTAATTTACTCTAATGTATACCCACGTTAAAAATATAAAAATAAATTTACTCTTAAAAAAAAAAAAAAAAAAATAGTTATGAGATAAAGGTGGGGCTGAAAATACTTCGGAATAAAATAAAATGTTGGCTGCTTTGCGTAATAATAGTTATGTTTATAATCTATGTATTGATTGCAATAATACGAACATTACGTTGTATTTCGCGTAATAATGAAACATGCGATACACTAAAATTTACACTGTAGGTCTAGTTACAAAAAAAAAAAAAAAAAAAAGATGTGCGTTTGGTGGACCCGCGCCGGGAACGAAGCTCCTTATGCCTTTTCTCTAATTCCGAATTTGATTTGATGTAGAAATCTAGATTGTTTATTCTCTGTCTCGCTCTTCTCTCTCTTTCTCTCTCATGAATTCTTTACATACAGTGCAACAACGATTAAACAAAACAAGTTTAAGTGCCAGAAAAATCTGAAAAAAGTCCTTTCTTAACGAAAAGAATCAGGAAAACAAAAATTCAGAGGGTTGAAACAATCAAAAAATGATCAGTTAATTATCGGGCTGAAGTGGTTCTCTCTGATGAGTGAAGTTTAACTTATTTCGAGCTGAAGTAAACAAGCAGGTCTGATGACGAAAATCTAACCGACTTAACGAAAATAGAAATTTAAAAACAGTGACACATTCTCCATACAATTTTATACGAAAGTGCATAATTTTTCGATGAGTCGTGCAAATTTTCATGTTCAAGGGATCAATTCTGCACTGATAAGTATAAAGGATTTAAGTCCAAAAATGTCGATTTTGAGTTAAGTACATAGTCAGACTCAGAAAAAAATTCTCTATCGATTGGTATAAATGATTTAAATCCATGTCATTTAGTCTTTGAAAAAATCTATTAATAAAAAAAAAAAAAAAATCATGTCAGAAATTTAGCATTAACCTTTAGTATAAAATATTTAATTCAATTTTTTCCCTTTATTAAATGAAGATTGACAATCGCTGAATGGTATAAAGGGTATAAATCAACCTAATCCCTTTTTTCTAATCGATTCTGCTGATTAGTTTTTAGTTAGTTTAACTTTATTTTTCGTCTTCTGAAAAATCAAGAATATGGACTTAAATCCTTTATACTTATCAGTACAGAATTAACCCCAAAATAATTGCGGGGGGGGGGGGGGGGGGGGTTCACACATATGTTTTATAAAGATTAATTCAAATTTACAAATTTATAAAAACAAAGAAAAATAGTTTAATATAATTAAATAACAAAAAAACATCTTTTGAATTTAAACAATTCACTTAATTAATTAAACAGAATTTCCCATTTTCTTTTCCCATTAAAAGTGCTGCTTTAAATAGTATTTCATTGTCTTTTAATAGAAGCACAATGTCCTAATATTAAAATAAAACAATTTTTATATAGGGGTTTTGAAAAGCAATTTTAATTCATGCGCCTTCCCCAAAAGGATTAAACCGTTTTCAATTTATATATATATATATATATTAAAAGACCTTGAAAATTTATTTTCGATACAATGGAGTAGAAGACGGATTTTTTTTTTTTTTTTTTAACCAATTATATGAAAAACACCAGAGCCGGGAATCGAGCCTTGTCTTCCGCTTAACGTGCGGATGCTCTAACCACTGAGCTACCATGGCTGATGACCAGCTCGGCACTTCTCCAATAACGATTATACCAGAAGTGCCGAGCTGGTCATCAGCCATGGTAGCTCAGTGGTTAGAGCATCCGCACGTTAAGCGGAAGACAAGGCTCGATTCCCGGCTCTGGTGTTTTTCATATAATTGGTAAAAAAAAAAAAAAAAAAAAAAGTATTCTACTCCATTGTATCGAAAATAAATTTTCAAGGTCTTTTAATATATATATATTTATATAAATTGAAAACGGTTTAATCCTTTAGGGGAAGGGGTATGAATTAAAATTGCTTTTCAAAACCCCTATATAAAAATTGTTTTATCTTAATATTAGGACATTGTGCTTCTGTTAAAAGACAATGAAATACTTTTTAAAGTGGAAGGCCCGGGTTCGATTCCCGGCTGCATATCGCTATTGTGTTAACACGCACAGGACAAATTTTCGCTAAATGTGAACGTTCATCGAGATAGAACTCTGCGCCACTTAACTTGTTTAAATTAAAATTGCGCTTTTGTTTTTTATTGCTGGAGAATGTTATATTTAAAGCTTTAAATCGCAAAATGGATGCTGAGAGCATTATTTCAAAATCAAAAGATAGTTTTCCGCATATAACAGCACATTCTAATAATGACAATACATTAAGATTGAATTTAATATGTGAGAATGAAGCAGGGATATTTATCAAAGTGTTTATTCAAATTACCAATACTTATTGGATTGTATACAAATATAAATTAAGACCTACAAGTTTTTTTTTTTTTTTTTTTAAGATGTTTTGTGAATAAAAATGTTTTTGTTAAAAGCATCCTGAATTCTTTAAAATTGATATTTTCCCCTTTACTTTTGATATTTTATATACATGTAGAGCAGGGCGAGAAATTTCCGCTCGCCAGCTCGGCATTGGCGAGTGAAAATTTTACTAGGGCGAGTAAAATTTTGGTCAAAATGTAGATAGAATTCTTATAGTATACGGTGCTAAAAAAAAAAAAAAAAAAAAAAAAATCGATTTTAAAACGTAAAATCATGCTAATCTTAGTTAAGGTCACCAGACATCCCTTTTTTAAGAGGACTGTCTTCTCTATCAACGCTCTGTCATCTTAAACGTAAAAAACATTCCAGGACTAAAAAGGTCTTCTTTTTTATGTTTTTCGTCCTCTGTCCACTTTTCAAATGAAAAGGATTTAGTCTTTAATTAAAAAAATTTCGCAAAACTGGGAAGCTCAATCTGCTGTTGGCTGTATCGAACGGTGAACGCTAATATTTTTCCGCGTTAGGCTCGCAAAAGAACAAATTTCTAATAAACTTGCCAAAGCATACAATGGCTTATGTCTATTCAGATTCCTCGAATCACAAAGAAATAAAAGTATTCCCTATATTTGTAAGGTTGTTTGATTCAGAACACAGAATCACTATTAATTGTCATGAAATCATTAAGAAGGTGGTGATCCAGTCCGTACGTTGTGGGTTGACATGCGTTCTCACTTTTGCATGAATAATATTCCTCATAAAGATAGGCCCACCAGTGACCGAGAGGTTCTGTCTTTGAAGCTGGTATACGTGAGGCGTTGGGTTTGATACCCGGTCATACTCGTTGGCTTAGACGTTGGGAGTTTTTCGTAGTTTTCTCCGAAACTAGCGTAAATATGGGCTAGAACATCTTAGAAAGTTCCCACGGAGGATACTCCTACTCAGGAGTAGAGCTTTAGTACAGATAATTGGCCTTAATGATAGCATCACCACCCTGTTACAACAATAGGCAAAAGTTAGTTGAATTCATACTATGTCCTCCAGGCAAAAACGCTCACACAAAGCGACTGTTTTCTTCAATGAAAAAAATGTAGACATGTGAAAAGAATGCCCTTTTTATTCCTACTTAAAAAAATTATTAGCTACTAACACTAATTTAGGTTATACTTGTGAGAACTTTTATAAAATGTTGATAAAGAATGACTGTTGGTTAAAATAAATCGTTCCATCTGCCGAATATTAATTTTATTTTTTCATTTGCCAATTTTATTTTTTTTTATTTTATCATTGTGATTTTAATAAAAAAAATGTCTACCACCTTTTTTTTTTTATGTACCTGCATGAAAATACCAACAAAAAAAAAAGTTTTTGTCTGTAGCAAAAATTAATAATAATAATAAACATCTATATTGCCCAGTGACACAGATAAAAATTAGGGATTTTTCCTCTCGTATCCACATGTTATTAATTTAAATTAAGGTGTACTGATCCACAGCCTAATTGTTATGATATTGAACATTTATTTTATTCTATATCACATTCTAATCAAAATACTTGTAAAAACAGCACAAAATCGTTTAATAAATTATTTAGGTGTGATACAGAACTATAAATTCACCCTAATATGTCCTAAAACAATAGCTATTTCAGTTTGAAATAAAAAAGGGACTATGGATGTCAAGATAAACCTCATGGCTATTACATGTGACTTTCATACTTTAAAAACAAGCTAAGAATCTATTATTATTATTATTATTATTATTATTTAGGGAGAAAATACTGTTCAATGTACGAAAAAATACGTATCAGCAGCTCCAAGGGGTGATATAACGCTTTCAGTGCATGAGTGTACTGTGAAAAATGTAAAATGAATTACTTTACCATATGAGAATTTTTTTTTTTTTTTTTTCAGACAGTTAAAATGTACACACGCACACACAAGTGGGTGAGCTCTTTAAAACTCAGCTGTAGATACATTTTAATTCAACAGAAAAGATAAACTGATTAAAAATGCATATTTAATTAACAAAAGTTATGTTTATTCTATTTCATTAATGCATTAAGAAAATAACATATAAGATGTATATACTGTATAATTTTGGGCATGAAATGCTGTATTATAAATTAGTTTAATTTATTATTTCTTCATTGTTATTGTTGTGTCACTCGAATTTATTTATTTATGTTTTATAGTAAAATTTCTTGTCTAATTTATGGGATGTGCTTATTAAAAAGAAACATTTGTTTTTTCTATGCTTTTGGGGATAACGCAAGTTATTTATGATTTTTTTTTCCTTTGCAGATTATATATAATCACATATCAATATGTCATATATCATGTATCATAATCAACATAATCATATATCAATTGTGAGGACTTAGCATTTTTAATTCATTCTCAATATGACGTAAGTTAACCGTTACAATCATTAATATTTTTTTCTACTAATTAAAGTACTTTTTATTAAAATATGTACTGTTAATAAAAGTATGTCATTCCTAATTTGGAAATCATATTTATATAATTTTATTTCTAATTATAGTAACTAAAATTTTAACATGATGATAAATTTAAATGTTTTTTCTAAATTTTTAAAACTTATTTATTTATAATCTAGAACTTTATTGAATTTTTTATATGATTTTACTGTATTTTTTTTAAACTATTATTTGTATAGATGACATCAAAATAAATATCTCCTATCATATTCATTTTTTTTTTTTTTTTTTGATAATTCTAACGATTTTTAGAAATTAAAATAATCTGTAAAAATATATTAGCAATAAAACTCTGACATTTTAAATGAACTATTATAAACTAAAACCAAAGTTTAACTTTAAAGGCAGTTTTAGCCGTTCTATTGGAATTAAATAATTTACAACATTTTTTTTTTTTTTTTTTTTTTTTTTTTTTGCCACCTCTTTTTATAGTTTAGTTTTTCCTGGACAAATATTTCAGAACTCAATACTAATTTATCTCACAGTAAAAGGAATATGTACAGGTGTGTTAATTGTTATGACTTTTATTATTTTTTTCCGGGAGCAGAGGATTTTATTTTCCTCTTGCCTTCAACTGACTACATATAACAGCTAACATATAACTGATATTAACCTCCATGTGTGATGAAATAATATGTATGCAGATAAATATAATAAATGCTAAAACTACATATTTCTGAATGTGCATATTTAGAGATGAATTTCATGTTTGGAAATGTTTGCATGACACCAATATTTAGCTAGTTTATTATCTTGAATTAATGCCTTAATGAGTAATACTGATTTCATATGCATATCATATTTGCTAAAGCAGGAAAAAAATCTAAAATTAGTATTTCTACCAGAAATTTTTTTTTTTTTAAAAATTAAAGAAAAGTATTCTTTTTTCCTTTTTTTTTTTTTTTTTTTTTTTTTTTTTGTTACTGAGAAATGATTCTAAGCTGAATAATTTGTTCCGGTACAAGTAGTACTTCTTTTAAAACAAAATTATAAATAAAAATTTATAAAACTCAAACAAATTTACAGTAATGATTATTATAATATTATACAGATAAATAATGTAAATTTGAATAATTAAAATCACTTAATTCACAAAAGTTTTCAACTGAATTATGATTTTCTGAAGGATTATTAATAAAAGACTATTACTTTTAAAAACATAATACTGTATTGCTCATAAAAACGTACAGACTGTTAGTTTTATGAGCAAAGGTATATTTCCATTTCCTTGACAACAAAATATATTCAAAATCATAGGATACGTTTGTAGCAAATTATTTTATTTAGATACCCATTTTTGTATTTTAAAACACATATTTCTTTTAAACTTTGTTACAACTTTAAATTTATGAAAAAAAAAAAAGATGGAAATTTGTTTACATTAAATAATTTTTTTAGAAACATAACATGAATTATTCCATTTTGTGAAAAAAGTAAAATTGATTTAAATAATTTCTATACATGTGTTAGTAAAAGAATGGAAGTTCTGTTACATACATAGAAAAATAATTGAAAACATCAGGTGAGCAAGAAACAAGTGTGTCTCATACATTTAGGTGAAATACACTGTACATCTAGCATATGATTATGATAAACTTATATATATATATATATATTTATGGTTTATAACATGAACCTTTTTCCAATTAGAGCAAAGTCAAATTCTGAAAATTTGGCATTTTAAAATAGAAAAAATATACCGCAATCAGAATATAAAAACATTAGTAAAATTCAAGCAGTCTTATTAAGTATTTTATGATTTCACATGCCACAAGAGTCAAGAAAATTTCTTTTGTATAAATTATTAACCATATGTCTTCTTATTGTATGTACATGTAAATAATTCAGAAAGATATCATTGATAGAATAGGTATAATTACGGTTGATTCAAAAATACGTAAAATGATATAGAGTTTTTAATTAATATTTTACATTGAATCAAAATACACTATTGTGCTATAAATTTTTGTAAATTTTTGAAATACATGAAAGATCTTCAACAAAGAATAACTTAAGTATGATTTTAGAAAAAATAAAACGGTTTCTAGAAATACGACTTAAAGTAAATCGTGTGATTGAAATCAAATAAGTAAACGGTAGGCGATGGGATTGTGAAACTACTTTGACTTGAGCTAGTCCGAACTGAACCCCAAGTTTTTTTCTGACATGATTTTTATACACTAGAGAATGAATTTGCACATTTTTGATACCTACTTTCAAATAACAAACTTAATCAAATGTAATCATCTACTTAACTTCTCTTTAAACCCGTAGATTTCCATCCAAAGTCGAAAAAACTACCTCTCACTTCGTAGAATACTGTCGTAATTCATCGCTAAGATTTCAACCCAATTCGACATTTTAGAAACCTCAACTTACAAAGTTCTAGTGCGGGACGATATCAGAAATTAAATATCGCGATATATCACCAAGTTAATATCGATATTAGTGATATATTGCGATATTTCTTTCAAGATAGGAAAAAATAGACATTTGTTATTTTTTAAAGACATATGCACACGAATTTTAAAGTATACAAGTATAGAGTGTTTTCCGTGTATTTTCTGGTATATTACTACCATAACTTTATCATAAAAAAAAAAAAAAAATTCATAAAAAGTGAATCAATATTTTGTGTTTCTTATAACTTATACTATTGCTTTTAAGTATACCTCTGTATAGTTTGTCCTCTATTCTTCCCATTTTAAGCTTTAATTATTTTAAAATCATATTTTAACGCAGCTAATATGTGATCTGTGTTTTATTTGTACCAAGTATATCAAAATTCATAATTCTACTAAAAATAAAGCTTAAGAAAAATTGTCTTAAGATGTAGGTATTAAATAAAAAGGAAAATCATTTTAAACAGTTAAAAATTGCCTTTGGATACACCTTTTTTTGGTCGTAGAGAGTAATATTTTTTACTTAAAACTCTTATATGCATCCTAAATGTCAGTTACTTGACATTTTTATTTTTGTATCTGCTTACCAAATCATTACAATATTTTTTAAATGTATATGTGTTCAATTCACATTCGTAATAGTTCCACAATAATTGAAAATTTAATTATATATATATATATATATACATTGCCAGTATAAAAATTATATTATTTAAACAAAATTATGTTAAAGTTTCATTTTGTTACTTAAAGTAACTCATTTTGCATTTAAAACAATTTTATTTAACATGTACGGCTTTTTTTTTTTTTTTTTTTTTTTTAAAGAAAGAAAGAAAAGGAAAGAGAAAAAATAAATGCTACATTAAAAAAGTAATAAACTATCCAATATATAATTCTATAAAGAAACTGTCACTGTAAAATTACTGAAGATAAAACTTTATTTTACATCAGTCAGTTAGCACCCTTTCTCCCTTCCCATGTTATCCAATGGGATTTTTGTCGCGTCGTTTTATAAAAATATTTTATTAAAAATGAATTTTTTCGAATTCTGTTTTTTGAATATTACTCTTTGAACAGGTCGTCTTTTAGCTTAGTGAGCAATTTAAAAATAAATTCAAATATTTTACTTAGAGATCCACACTTAGAGTCCATAATTTACTTATTGAAATAAAATATTTAAATTAATTTTTTCGAAAAATTGTTCACCAAGCTAAAAGGCGACCCGTTCAAAGAGTAATATTCAAAAAACAGAATTCGAAAAACTTCATTTTTGAATGAGATATTTTTATAAAACGAAGCAACGAAAATCCCATTGGATAACATGGGAAAGGAGAAAGGGAGCTATCTGACTGATGTACAGCCCAAAGCGAGTTAAACACATGTTGAAGGTCGCATCTTATTGGCCAGAAGATATCGATACTTTGAAATAAACCAATATCAATGAACCAATAGCAGGGAATGAGCTAAAACAAAAGATATTGTTTTCATTCGTCATATTAAGCGTTTGTTTTTATATCGTGTTGTCTTGTGGTATTACACCTACGATCCACGAGCGGTGATGTGCAATATTATCAAAGAACTTATACTAAAGGTAGTATAAATTCTTTCATATTATCGTTTAGGGTCAGTAAATGCATGAATGTATCAATATACTGTGGGAAGTCAATATACTGTGATAACTTAATTTTATTGATGAATATCATTCAGACTTTTTGGACAGTGATATTTTCGATTTGGTAGATAGCACGAATAAAGATAAAGAGAGTAAATACACTGCGGTAACTTAGTTTTTTTCTTAATGAAAGAGAGATATCGTTTGGAGTTGGGAGTTGGGATTACGTTTCTCTATTTGAGTCAGTGAGCAAAGAAAGGAAAAAGAAAAAGGGGAGGGAAAAAGAAAAAGGGCTGCACTATTCAGCTCTCTTTTTGTTCGGTGCGTGGTGATGCATGCTTAGTGGGGAAAGCAGAATTAGAAGAAGATATTTAAGATTGGCGTTCATTATTATTTATCGGCACATGGGTGGAGCGTGCACAAGGGGTTACATTAGTCTAACAAGGGAAGTATGAATCAGTAAAATTGCTATTGAAACCAAACCAAGCTTAAATTAAAGAGCATAGTCGAAAACATTCGGTACCGTAAAAATTTGCTGCAACAACTCCCATGGGGGTGAGATATGCCCTCTATTAGTTTTGGTTATTTTTATAAAAGTAAACAAAACACGAAGCGTAGTGAGAACAGATGGTGCAGTGACTTTGGATACGTAGGTCGAGGGATCGAGTCACCGCAAGGGCGTTTTGTATTTTAATTTTTTCAATTTATTTTTTCCTTTGCGTTTTTAATTAAATTAAATTATTAATTTAAGAAAAATATTTATTACATTAAGAATATTTTTTTTCTTTCAGTATTTCAATTAATAAATTATTGAGAATAAATTTAAGAAATGCATTTTTTTTTTTTTTATTTATAAAAAAGAAAACCATGTTTAAAGCTACGAATATAGTTTCTAATTTATAACAATTATGATTAAAAGTAGAAAAATCATGGAACCATAAGTATTTTTCACAATTAGAACAAGAAATATAAAAAGATTGAACACAATTATTTGAATTTCAATTTTGTTCACCGTAAATTATTGTTCATCACGAACACTTTGTCAAATATTTGGCTTTTTGTCGAGATTACTTGATTTGTAAAATTCATATTTACCCAGATTTTGAATTTTTTTAGATGTAAATTAATTACAAATTAGTAAAATCATTTTCAGAAAATTTGTCATTGTCTTCAATATTATTGTCAGTTCTTCCAACACCACGAAACTTGACAGTTGTTTAATGAAATATTTGAAATAAAAGTTAAATGCGATGTTGAATAGTTAAGCAACAGCTGTTCATCATTCAGGATTTTTTATGCAAAAAATAGCATTAATAAATAATACAATTGAGAGCAGACGATTAGCTCTTGCTATTAATGTCAGCGTTAAAAAATAGTAATAAATAATTTCTATAAAACAATCATTAACAAAATTTTATCTGAATGTAATCATTAACAAACTCTTACTTAAATATAAAATAAAAGTATTTCCCGAATTCAATAAATAAATAAATAAATTGGTTAAAATACATACATATATATATATATATATATTAAATTGTCCGCGCTGAAAAAATAAATAAATAAACAACTTGTTTTAATATGATTAATATATTTTCTCTTACAATAACGATTTAATTTAATTAAAAATGTCAAAAATAAATATTTCAGTTGAAATAAAAAAATAAAATACAAAACGCCCTTGTGGGGACTCGATCCCACGACCTACGTATCCAAAGTCAAGCACGCTAGATCTGCACCACCTGTCCACACAACGCTGTGTGTTTTGTTGGCTTTTATAGAAATAACTAAAACTAACAGAGGGCATGTCTCACCCACATGGGAGTTGTTGCAGCAAATGTGTACGGCACCCAATGTTTTCGACCATGCTCTTTAATTTAAGCGTGGTTTGGTTTCAATAGCAATTTTGCTGATTCATACTTCCCTTGTAAGATATACGGCGTTCGTTTTGTTCGGTGCGTGGTGATGGTGCTAGTAGGGAAAGCAGGATTTGAAGAAGGTATTTAAGATTGGCATTAAACATTATTTATCGGCGCATCGATCGATCGCTCAGTGCGCGCTAAGAAATATCGTTAGAGGGATATATCGGCAGAGCAAGATCTTTAATATCGTTGTTGCGATATTTAAAAAAAATATTCATACTTGGGGATATATTGATAAATACTCCAGCCGTACAAAGTTCCTGCGAAAAGTATTTGAGATTAAGCTAGATTGAGAGGACACAATTTAACTTAAACAATTGGACCTATCCCAACACAACATCACATCCAATGAACATAATTAACCAGTTAGAAAAAGATAATTTTATGCAATAAAGAAACAGGTATGACATTCCACAAAGATAATTAAAAAAAAAAAAAAAATGGCTTCAGGATTTTTAGGAAGTTGTATAATTTTCAAGATATATATTTTATTACAGTTGTAGCCTTAATTCAGCCTTAATTCAGTCTTAAACATACGTACTTGTTTATACATTTTAAATTTCTATTTTTAAATTTGCAAATAATGTATAATTATACAGTCGGTAACAAAAGTATCCGAACACTAGCAAAAATTCCTATGTAAAAAAAGTAGAGTTAATACTGTTTTGTTAAATAAATCCTTGTCGAATCATGTTCTTAGGCTGTTACCGACTGTACATGTAGTGACTCCGTTAGAGTACCTTTATAAAGCATTAGCTTTAAAAAAGGTAAAAATATACCAAATTAAGAGGTGTAAGTTATGCTAAGTAAGTAGGGACTAATAATATTAAAATTGTGATAGATTATTTCTTCGCTACAATTTACCAAAACGGAGGAAAACGGTTTCGAAATACAGAAACATGTTCAATGGAGTGATTCATGTCTTAAACCTGTGTTTAGTCAGTCAGTGTTTAATTGTCACATATACTGACTCTGACGTACTCTACATTGTTTCATATAACTAGGTTGACCAGATCAAAGTATCTTTACAATAGAGAAGCATAAAAATTTGCTACAATTATCAAATTATGGATGAATTTTTTCATTCCGAATAAATAAGGATTTAAAGTAAACTGTTACTGATTAATAATTTAGTTTCTACAACTTTTTAAAACTTAGAAAAATGCTTTCAAAAAAAAAAAAAAAAAAAAAAAGAAAGAAAAGAAAAAAAAAGAAAGAAAGAAAAGAAAAGAAAAAGGGCGTCCACATTTGTCCCCAGAAAATGGGGACGTTTGGTCAGTATGCATATAACATTAATAATAATATATAAAAAAAAAAAAAAAAAAAAAATTTGAAATTGCAATCGGAGAATAATCCTAAAAATAGCGCTATTTTGGAGAAAAATCAACTGAACTCTAAGAAACGTTTCAAATTCCTATTTGCACACGATCGTGGAAGTACTCTGCTTTTATTATTTACATATACAGAGCCTTTTCTCAGTTTAAAACTAGCATTTTCAAAATTTACTTATCCAATAACCCATAGACTTGCATATTGTAAGGTTTTATAATTTTATTTCATATGCATTTTTATAATTTTATTAAAACAGGTTATATCCTTCCCCATATATTATTTTAGGATGTTTTGTTTTATAGGAGATATAATGGTTACACTTAATCTGGAATTCTGCAAAATTTTCAGGAAATTTTAGTAAAACGTGACTTGAGTGAAAATGGTAAGAAGAAAACTTAAACTTGTTTCACTTCATTAAAGGAAAATTATACTGTGAACCGAATATAAAAAGGAAGTTGTGAAAGTGGCAATCATTAAATCTTAAGAAAATAAGATGTCACCTCTTAAATTTGAATTTATAACAATGTGATAAATATATGTATATAGTCTCAGATATTTTTAATTTTTTTTTCTTTTTTCCCAACAAATAATAGCTATTTGTTAAATAAACTAGGGGGCTCTGCCCTCTGCTCGCTCCGCTCACCAACCCCCGAGGAAGGCTTCGCCTCCCCCGTCTCACTTTACCTATTAACACATGCAGAGCTCTGTCCGCCTATACGCTGTTTTCTTTCACTGAAAAAGAATATTAATAGAGCATATTACTAGACAAAAGCAGAAAATTATTATGGAAATCCTCATATTCAATGTCAAATTAAAATATATAATATTTATATATATTTAAATAGAAAGATATTCATAATATCTAGACTATTTTGCCTTACAGCTTTAGTATATGACCCTTTTTATTTATTTTTTACAACCTTAGATCCGGACCGAGGTTTCCCTTCGTAATTGGAAGATTGCGGGTTCGGTTATCGAGCCGGCCAAAAACCGTCGTGTACACTAATGGTGGCTGGTGCACGTAAAATATGTCGTGGCGCAATATCCTCCATGTTCCCATCAAAATTGTACCGCTGGGGGCCACTGAAACGGGGAACCATCCCCTTCGTGTAGGACCAAAATTGTGGTGGCATATCCCAGGAACATCCGTAGGGGTGCGTCCCATACAGTCGCCAATTATCCATAGCGCAGTAATGGTGCGACGTCAAACACAACCTACCTAATTATCTACCCACCTACAACCATGGGTCATATTTTAATTTTCCCGTGTAAGAAAATTAATTTTCTAAAAGTAGAGAAAAAAAGTTGATATTTATTTTCTTTCTTTTTTACATCTATGATTTCGGGAAGAGGTACCCTAGACTGTAAATCGCCGAGCACGTAATTGGAAGATTGCCGATTCGATACTTGAACCAGCCAAAGACCGCCGTGTACACTAATCGTGGCTGGTGCACATAAAATCTTTCGTGACCGCAAAGTTCATGTTCTTACCCACACTATATCTCTGGGGATCACCGAAGCGGGGGTTGGGGGATCCCTTCCGGGAAGGATCAAAATTGTGATGGCATATTACCGGAACATCTCTTGGGGTGCGTCCCAGACCGTCGCCAATTACCCAGAGCGCAGTACTGGTGCGACGTTAAATCGAACCTAGCTACCTACCTACATACAACCATGGACCATATTTGATTTTCCCGCGTAAAATGACTTCATGACAGAAGAACAACGTCACTGGGAGAAACTTTTTTCAAAATGGCAAATAAAGTACCTTCATAAACCTGTCGTTTTTAGTTAATAACTTCTTTAACTAAAATGATAGAAATTTCTAAGCAAATGAAATGTCTTACACGGAGTATTCGGAACACATTGATACCTCTCATGAAGCGAAGGACCCTGCCCTCCGTTAGAAGATGCTGTCGCAGACAAAAAATTTGGCGCCAGTAACAGTAACTTTTTTTTAGTATATAGAGAAAATGAATGTGATGTGTTATTCGAATTATCTGAATGCAAATTAAATTTCGGTAATGCGTTTAAATTCACGTAAATTTTACTTAAGAAAATGGCAAAAAATATTATATAGTTAAATTTTATTCTTTCTTTAAACGGTTAATTTTTCATTACATTCTAAGGATGCTTTAAAATTCTCTGCATTATTACAGAATTTGATGCACCGAATTGTATTATGCATTTTTAAAGTTTGTGACACGGTCATAATATATTATGTCATAAATAAGTCCTAATGTACAAATATGAAGTGTATAAATATTCGATTATCCTATTATAATTTTACTAGTTCGACTACTATAATAACATTAATGACTTTAAAATGTTTACTAACACGGGAACTCTTTCAAGTACTAACCACAGATTTTCTTTAAAAAAATTACACAAAATAGTTTATGCTGCACCTAATTTACTGGCAAAAAATTAGCTGCTGAATCGAACAGGAAAGCCACAAGAAATTATTAAACTTACGTTTCGAACGCCAAATACGAAGAAGTCATCGCCTAATCACATTAACCTTCCTTCAATTTTGCCAAGGAACTTAAGTATAGGAGGGTAGTATTTTCAATCTCTCTAGGGGTTACTAAAGCAATGAAGCCATCCCCTCAGCGGAGGATCGAAATTAAGATAGCATGTCTCCAGAACATCCCTAGGAGTGAATATTGTACAAGGCCGTCTCCAATTTCCCACTGCGTAGCTATAGTGCGACGTTAAAAATCCAGTTAACATTCAATGTATTTGACGTTATGTTTTGTGTAGGTCTAATATTTTCATTTATTTTATGTTATAGTTCAATATTGCAAATATTTAAAATAATGCAATTTAAATTTCAGTTTTACTTTAACAGCATGTGTATTTATATAAATTTGACGACGATTAAAAATTTAATCTGAATTATAAGTTTTGATTATTGAATACTTGTTTAAACATTTGATTATTAAAATATTTGATTGAAATTAATACTGAAATAAATAAATCAAAATTAAAATATTTAAAATGAGGTTGAGTAAGTTTTAATTCGCACTAGAACTATGCAATGGGCAGTTGGCGACAGTCTGGGATACATTCTTCAGGATGGTCTGTAGAAGCGCTCTCACAATTTTGATCCTAATAATTTTTAGGCTGAATGTAGGCCCTCCGTGGTCAAATGAATATGTTGCCTTCGCAAATTGCTTTCGAGTGTAGAAGAATGGGTTCGATTCTCTCGTTGACACTGGATATATTTTAATTTTTTGTATTATAATCCTGTTGTGTGATATATGTCCTCATCTCGACGAAGTTTACAGGGGATGTGGAGTCAAGCATACAATTCGGATGTATATATAAAAAATAAGTAACATACGCAGAATGCAAACATTAATCGCCAGCAGATGTCGCCGGATCATCCTTAGGAGTAAATCCTAGACCGTCGTCAATTCCCTACTGCATAGCCCCAGTGTAATGTTGATCTCAACGCTAACCGAGATGAGATCACGTAATTTTATGTTCACACTTTGCTAATTCTTTGTATATCTCTGGACAAAATTTGGGTGGAATCGTAGATAGTTTCCAATTATCCATTGCGTAGCTCTAATAAGATATTGAACCCACACAACTCATTTTCTGTAGAGTTGTTTGTACGCCGAAGGTTCGTATTGTCCAATGTCTTATTTAAAAAAAAAAAAAAAAAAAAAAAAGGTTCTGATTTGAAATTCTTTCATTTTTGTTTTAAATAAACAGCTTTGTGTTGAAATATATAATATTCTACAGTCGGCAGCAAAAGTGTCCGAGCACTTACAAAAATTCCTATGTAAAAAAGATACACTTATTACTGTTTTGTTATATAAATCCTTGTTGGATCATGTTCTTAGATTGTCTAAGAACAGGATTCGACAAGGATTTATTTAACAAAACTGTATTAAGTGTACTTTTTTATATAGGAATTTTTGGTAGTGCTCTGATACTTTTGCTGCCGAGTGTATTTTATTTCAATTTACATAAAAGTCCTGATTTTTTTTTTTTTTTTTTTTTTTTTTTTTAATGCCGTTAATAAAAATTTGGCGTTAATGAACTCGCAGTTGTCATTGCCACAGCTTACTTAATTGAAATGTTAAATATTATTTAGAATTTCGACTAAGTAAGTCGGAATCTGGTAAATTATCAAGTTTTTGTTAATCTATTCTGAATTCTCAAGGTCTCGAATGCATGGAGGATCAAAATTGTCATTGCATGTCTCTGGAACATCTCTAGGAGTGAGTCCCAGACTGTCTCCAACAGCCCATTGCGCAACACTAGTATGACGTAAAACCCAACCAACCAGTTGTTCGACCCTGTGAGTTCATTTCGCTATCAAAGAGAAAGAACATCTACATCAATTTAATCTTCATAGCAATGACATTTCCAAGAATGCAGTCGCCAAATGGGTGGTTCTTTTGGAAATATTGCAGACATGCTCTGATTTTTAATAATTTTTTCTAGCTTATCTATTGCGACTCAGCAGCTAATATTTTAGGAAAACACTATTTATCATTAAATCTTCTGCCAGTAATTTTTTCAAGAAAATCGTCGATTAGTTCTTCAAAGAGTTAGTTCCCTTGTAAGATAGTGAACGAAAAAAGAAATATCTTAAATTTATTATATATTATATTTTCTCAACTATCGTCAAAAAGAAATTTTTTTTAATGTTACAATGCTAAAATATTATGTACAAAATTATTATTTTAAAATATTGGTGACAACTGACAATACGAGAAAATGAGCGTAAAATTTTAAGGACACTGCGTGGCCCGATACATATTTAATTGAAGATAGTTATGGAAAATAGTTTTTCTTTTATAAACTTAGAGAAATTCTATTTAAAATTTCTATTGTTTAAAAGTGTTTGTAACTGTTATGTTTATTATTTATATATTTCACTTAAAATGTCTTCAACCTGGCGATGTTGCACATTATCCAATTAGCATTCTCTGGGCAATTTTAGACGTGAAATATTTATATCTTATATGTAATAACAACGTATCGATTATATTTAATCTAGTTATCTAATGATGCATTTATGTATATTAATGAATATCAGACAGAGCAAAGGTGCTGTAAATGTACACACCTACGTTAAGGATCATTTATTTTTATTTATTCATTAAGGTAATATTTCCGGTAATAAATTTCTCTTGAATAATCTTAACATTGTATTTTTATATTCTCTAATAAGCCCCTAATATCATTTCTAATATAAATCTAAGATCGCTAATTAAAAAATATACAAAGTCTATAATTTTTCGCATTGCCAGATTCTTTAAAATTCAAATTTGAAGTCACAATTGGGTCCTGCTTTTGTAAAAATCAAACTTTGTGCTTATTTTACTATGCTAACGATCTGTAAGTAAAAATTTACGTCATTTTCGATTACATAATTCTCCTTTGAATAAAAATTTCCTGTTAGCTTTAAATACCGATTAATACACACATGCACCCAAACAAATAATTAAATATCTCAAAATGTATACTTCAATGTTTGGACATTTATACATTCATATATAGGCAAGTTATAGCTGTCTAGATGCAATCCCACTACTTCATGCTTATTCATGAATATTTATGACAGCGGTCTATTTACTTCTGATGGTTCAATTAAGATTATTGCATTCAAAATCCAAGGAATCGCACTGATGTACATAAGGAATTTATAGCAGAATTGGGATTAGGTAATTGAAAACGGAACGTTATATTGTAATATGAATAATCAGATGAGATATCAATAGAAATGGATAAACATATGATGACCGTCTATATTTTATGCATAAAACGAGTACGAGCTTAGTGTACTCATTTATTTAATGCTATTTTGAGTATTTTTTCTTAACCCTTTAATGTGCTGTGGTAATAATTTTATCACCAAAGTCATCGATTTTAAAATGGGAAGGCGTGGTAAGCTAATTTTTCTACGTCTGCCGTTTTTACTCTGCTAAAATACATGAAGGAACAAAATAAAATAACAAAGGGTCACACTCTGTATTGATTCCTTTTTTTTTTCTGAAATTCTATTTCTATGGGCGTTGTAAGTAATTTTACCAGAAAAATAGGTGCTTAGAATAAACAGTAAGCGTGAAAAAGTAGCTTACCACGCCTTTCTTATTTAAAATTAATTTATTGGGCTGTAAACATATTTCTCATTTCATAGCTTTGTATAACATTAAAAATCACATTAATTACCTAATAAGCTAAATGGAATCCTTTTCTTATTATTACTCTCAATACCAAAAATATTTTAATATATACTCTTATTATAATTAAAGGGCCCGTTAAAGGGTTAATCTGTGTTCAATGATGTTTGTAAAAATGTTTAAAATTTTATAATTCTGAGTTTATATCATAATCACAGATAATTTTCTAGTTTTCTTAATTTATTCATTAATTGAAATTTTATTTCTCACACATTTATAAGCATTTTAAGAATGGTGAAAATTTAATTTTTATTTAAAGAATTCATATTTACTTAATTTCAAAACATAAATATGATATGTTTTTTAAACTAGAAAAAAAAGGAAATACAATGTAAATATAAAAGCCAAAACACTGTTACTTTTATAAATATTCTTCTATATGTTTATCATAGTTAAAAGCATTTTTTAAAGTACAAAACGTACACCGTAATTTTACTTCTAATTATGCACTTTTATGTCTTAAGTTTATATTTTGATGCATTTATTCAAGACTGTAACCAGATTTTTTTTTTTTTTTTTTTGAAAGGATAAAAATTTTAGTACAATATACGTTTAATATAGGATAAAACAAGCAGATTGGGATGTTTTATGGGTCAGATTTAGGACATTTTGGCTAATTTATTTTCTTGCAGGTCGTGTTGAAATTATTAATTCGTATTGAAATTATTTTTCTAAAAGTCGAACTTAGATTTTAATGAGTAGGAGAGCAGGTTTAAAAAATATTTCATTGATAGGAAAAAATATATTAGATGGAAATTTAACTCTGAAACTGATGTGTGCATATTAAACATCACCTTAATTACTTTTGATTTTTCCTATCCATTCTGTCGCGCAATTGAGCTTACATGAATTGCATACATATATGCAACCCACATCTACTGAATTGGAATTTTTAGCATATTTTCAAATAAACGCATGTTTTTTTTTTTTTTTTTTTTTTTTGTTTAACTATTATTATTATTTTAATATATGTCTTATTTTCCTTTTCTCCACCAATACAAAGCCTGCTTTGTGTCGTGTTTTACTTTTTTAGGTTAGGGTCGTTTAAATATACAGGGTTCGTTGCCTGGGTGTGGTGATCTTCCTGGAAGTCCTTCTGAAAGATCCTAATCTTTAGGGGCATACATGCAGTGTTTGATTGAGTAATTCTGTGGTCTTTTATATCTGCTTCTGAAATATTTTCTTGCAACTGCTCCCTATATATGTACATTTTATTCTACGATCATAGGAAAAATTTTAAGAGAAGGTTGAGACAAACATTGAGAATTACACCGGAACCTATGGCTGCAAATGTCATCTTAACCTTTTGAGAACTGGATTCTTTTGGTCATTTTTAACAAAAAAATCCAGATATGGGTGTGGTTCTCGAATGTTCCAATTTTTGAAACAAGTTTCTCCATGCTGTTGTAATAAATGCTAACGTTTTTATTTATTCTGAGGTAATTCTTAACTCGCCTTTAATTTGCACCACTTTATGTATAGAGAATTTTTCTCCAACATATAACTTCGATACAATAAGAAAAAAATTACTCTTAAATAAATGGTGGTATGAAACAAACGCGAGGCTAAGAGTACTCTAAATAAATTAAAACGTTAGTAGCTGCTATGTAATGTTTAAATAAAAGAATATACGTAGTGATAGATGCCAACGTTTGGATTTATTTCGAATTTTTTTAGACTGAGTTACTCAAATGTGTAATCACGTTAAAATAACCAAAAAAAAAAAAAAAAAAAAAAAAAAACTCTTTACAGAAAAGTGGCACGAAATAAAGGCGGAGCTAAAAATACTCCGGAAAATTTTAAATATTGGCAGATTTGCATAATAATAGTTTTTCTAATCTATGTATTTATCGCACTGATTGCAATAAAACGAATATCACGTTTTATTTTACAAAATAATGAACCATACAATATTTTAAAATTTGCACAGCAGCGAAGTTACAAATAAACAAGCATACCTGGCATGCCTGTCAATCATCTCATTAATAAACAGAAGATTTTAGTATCGAACTTTTTTTTTTTTTTACATCAGTCTTTTCTTAAAGGAATTTTATACTTATTTAATCCTAACTTCATTTGGAGATAATTACTCTAAAAATAAATTGTGGTGGAAAAAGGGGCGTGTGCTAAAAATCTTCCATTACATATTTACATACTTGCCAACCATCTCTTTAATAGCCGTAAAATTTTTAAGGCCCTCTGAAAAAACGCGCTTTTTCTCACACCACTATATTTTTAGAGTTTTTCTCTCCAAATGTTGTTTCTCTCCAAAATTATTTTGTGTGAATAAAAAGCGTGTATTAAAAATTGTTCGGTTCATAATGAGATGGTTGGCAAGTATGTATTTAGGATTGTTACAGGTGTGAATAAAATCTATAGATCTATCTATCTATGACATAGCTGCCAACATGCTAATGCATATTCCGATGTACTGTTAGCAGCCACCCTTTGTTTACACCACTTAATTTTTAGAATAATTATCTTCAAATGTAATAACGATTAAATAAGAAAAGTATTCTAAAAAGATTGCTGTGGAGAAAAAAAAAAAAGACAGTAAGGAAGAAAGGAGGGTACTAACAATATGGAATATTAATTAGGATCTTGGAGCTATGATCTATGAGCGCACTGGATTGCTCATCAGTCACTGGTTTCTTGGTTATATGTAACTGTGTGGTTTGGGACTCACAGTGAGAGGCCAATGTAACCAATGGTTACATGTAACTCTGCCCACTGTGTAAATTGTTGTATGTTTCATTATTTCGCAAAACAATACATAATGTTCGTATTAATGCAATCAGTGTGATAAATATATAGATTAGAAATGGATAAACATATGATGACCGTCTATATTTTATGCATAAAACGAGTACGAGCTTAGTGTACTCATTTATTTAATGCTATTTTGAGTATTTTTTCTTAACCCTTTAATGTGCTGTGGTAATAAATTTATCACCAAAGTCATCGATTTTAAAATGGGAAGGCGTGGTAAGCTAATTTTTCTACGTCTGCCGTTTTTACTCTGCTAAAATACATGAAGGAACAAAATAAAATAACAAAGGGTCACACTCTGTATTGATTCCTTTTTTTTTTTCTGAAATTCTATTTCTATGGGCGTTGTAAGTAATTTTACCAGAAAAATAGGTGCTTAGAATAAACAGTAAGCGTGGAAAAGTAGCTTACCACGCCTTTCTTATTTAAAATTAATTTATTGGGCTGTAAACATATTTCTCATTTCATAGCTTTGTATAACATTAAAAATCACATTAATTACCTAATAAGCTAAATGGAATCCTTTTCTTATTATTACTCTCAATACCAAAAATATTTTAATATATACTCTTATTATAATTAAAGGGCCCGTTAAAGGGTTAATCTGTGTTCAATGATGTTTGTAAAAATGTTTAAAATTTTATAATTCTGAGTTTATATCATAATCACAGATAATTTTCTAGTTTTCTTAATTTATTCATTAATTGAAATTTTATTTCTCACACATTTATAAGCATTTTAAGAATGGTGAAAATTTAATTTTTTATTTAAAGAATTCATATTTACTTAATTTCAAAACATAAATATGATATGTTTTTTAAACTAGAAAAAAAAGGAAATACAATGTAAATATAAAAGCCAAAACACTGTTACTTTTATAAATATTCTTCTATATGTTTATCATAGTTAAAAGCATTTTTTAAAGTACAAAACGTACACCGTAATTTTACTTCTAATTATGCACTTTTATGTCTTAAGTTTATATTTTGATGCCTTTATTCAAGACTGTAACCAGAATTTTTTTTTTTTTTTTTTTTTTTTTTTTTTGAAAGGAAAAAAATTTTAGTACAATATACGTTTAATATAGGATAAAACAAGCAGATTGGGATGTTTTATGGGTCAGATTTAGGACATTTTGGCTAATTTATTTTCTTGCAGGTCGTGTTGAAATTATTAATTCGTATTGAAATTATTTTTCTAAAAGTCGAACTTAGATTTTAATGAGTAGGAGAGCAGGTTTAAAAAATATTTCATTGATAGGAAAAAATATATTAGATGGAAATTTAACTCTGAAACTGATGTGTGCATATTAAACATCACCTTAATTACTTTTGATTTTTCCTATCCATTCTGTCGCGCAATTGAGCTTACATGAATTGCATACATATATGCAACCCACATCTACTGAATTGGAATTTTTAGCATATTTTCAAATAAACGCATGTTTTTTTTTTTTTTTTTTTTTTTTTTTTTTTTTGTTTAACTATTATTATTATTTTAATATATGTCTTATTTCCTTTTCTCCACCAATACAAAGCCTGCTTTGTGTCGTGTTTTACTTTTTTAGGTTAGGGTCGTTTAAATATACAGGGTTCGTTACCTGGGTGTGGTGATCTTCCTGTAAGTCCTTCTGAAAGATCCTAATCTTTAGGGGCATACATGCAGTGTTTGATTGAGTAATTCTGTGGTCTTTTATATCTGCTTCTGAAATATTTTCTTACAACTGCTCCCTATATATGTACATTTTATTCTACGATCATAGGAAAAATTTTAAGAGAAGGTTGAGACAAACATTGAGAATTACACCGGAACCTATGTCTGCAAATGTCATCTTAACCTTTTGAGAACTGGATTCTTTTGGTCATTTTTAACAAAAAAATCCAGATATGGGTGTGGTTCTCGAATGTTCCAATTTTTGAAACAAGTTTCTCCATGCTGTTGTAATAAATGCTAACGTTTTTATTTATTCTGAGGTAATTCTTAACTCGCCTTTAATTTGCACCACTTTATGTATAGAGAATTTTTCTCCAACATATAACTTCGATACAATAAGAAAAAAATTACTCTTAAATAAATGGTGGTATGAAACAAACGCGAGGCTAAGAGTACTCTAAATAAATTAAAACGTTAGTAGCTGCTATGTAATGTTTAAATAAAAGAATATACGTAGTGATAGATGCCAACGTTTGGATTTATTTCGAATTTTTTTAGACTGAGTTACTCAAATGTGTAATCACGTTAAAATAACCAAAAAAAAAAAAAAAACTCTTTACAGAAAAGTGGCACGAAATAAAGGCGGAGCTAAAAATACTCCGGAAAATTTTAAATATTGGCAGATTTGCATAATAATAGTTTTTCTAATCTATGTATTTATCGCACTGATTGCAATAAAACGAATATCACGTTTTATTTTACAAAATAATGAACCATACAATATTTTAAAATTTGCACAGCAGCGAAGTTACAAATAAACAAGCATACCTGGCATACCTGTCAATCATCTCATTAATAAACAGAAGATTTTAGTATCGAACTTTTTTTTTTTTTTTTACATCAGTCTTTTCTTAAAGGAATTTTATACTTATTTAATCCTAACTTCATTTGGAGATAATTACTCTAAAAATAAATTGTGGTGGAAAAAGGGGCGTGTGCTAAAAATCTTCCATTACATATTTACATACTTGCCAACCATCTCTTTAATAGCCGTACAATTTTTAAGGCCCTCTGAAAAAACGCGCTTTTTCTCACACCACTATATTTTTAGAGTTTTTCTCTCCAAATGTTGTTTCTCTCCAAAATTATTTTGTGTGAATAAAAAGCGTGTATTAAAAATTGTTCGGTTCATAATGAGATGGTTGGCAAGTATGTATTTAGGATTGTTACAGGTGTGAATAAAATCTATAGATCTATCTATCTATGACATAGCTGCCAACATGCTAATGCATATTCCGATGTACTGTTAGTAGCCACCCTTTGTTTACACCACTTAATTTTTAGAATAATTATCTTCAAATGTAATAACGATTAAATAAGAAAAGTATTCTAAAAAGATTGCTGTGGAGAAAAAAAAAAAAAAGACAGTAAGGAAGAAAGGAGGGTACTAACAATATGGAATATTAATTAGGATCTTGGAGCTATGATCTATGAGCGCACTGGATTGCTCATCAGTCACTGGTTTCTTGGTTATATGTAACTGTGTGGTTTGGGACTCACAGTGAGAGGCCAATGTAACCAATGGTTACATGTAACTCTGCCCACTGTGTAAATTGTTGTATGTTTCATTATTTCGCAAAACAATACATAATGTTCGTATTAATGCAATCAGTGTGATAAATATATAGATTAGAAATCATTATTTCTATCTATCTATCAGGGGGACCGGAAAATAATGTCGTTTTGAATTAATAAAATGAAACCTGAAATTTATGTTTAACAGTGTTTACACGGTACTTTACAAATAACCATCTTATAAGTTACCAAAGAATATCTTAAATTTTATCCAAGATGAATTTCCGATGTCAGTATTTTAATTCAAAATGACATTATTTTCCGGTCCCCCTAATATACTCCTTTACGTAAATATTCTTAGCATGTAAAAAGCAATTTTTTTTTTCTTTTTTCTTTTTTTTTTTTTTTTTTTTAATGCAGCATTTGAGAGCCACGTCCATATGTGGATTTTATTGTTAATAAATAGGCAAAAATATCCGGTTTTTAAGGGTTAAAATGACATGGATCCCTAAGTTATTACCAATTATTAGATATTCCGTACTTAACCTCCAAGTTTGACCCATGATGTGATCGTATAATTATCCTGAATATTTTCTTTTATCAAAGCCGCGGACTTAGTGTATACGTCCATGATCAAAGCTAAGCAAATAAATGTTTAATAGAATCTTAATAACTAGTCCCATTTAGCCTTTTACATTTTAAAATTCCTCGGTTAATTCGTTAAGTTAAACATTTCATTCTGTAAATATTATGTTTTCCACATAGTTCTATAGAAAATACTAGTAGAACATAAACCATATGCAAATTTCAAATAAAATGGTCTGCTAGGCTAGACAATGCTGAAAAATAAGCTATGATTGGTTATATGAGTTATTCCAATACCAGTAAAAGTCTTTCTGAAAAATACACTTCTTTTTTACTTTCTCTTACCCATAGGGTCGAGAAAGTATTGTTTTAGGGTCAAATTTTTGCACTTGATTTTTTGTTAAATTTACATGTTCTGAGGTCCTCTAAATACGAAAATCATGTTTTTAAAGAATGGTCTGTGTGGATGTCTGAGTGTTTGTTATCAACATATCTCAGGAACAAATAGTAGCAGAAATTCCAAACTCGGTATTCTAAATGTGTATCATATAGGGATGCTACACTAAGCTTTTCGTTGAGATGAAGGAAATGGTTCGTGTACAGGGACACTCAAAATTATTCAAATACATTACGTGTTTGGGGAAAATTGCAGGTAAGAAGAGTTTAACATCTATAGACTGCACAAAACCAGATGAAAGGAATATATATTTTTTTGTAATAGAGATAGTCAACTAGGAAAAATTTTTGTGCGTGTAGGAGCCCCGCCTCCCCCCCCCCCCCCTGGGGGAAGTCCCCCCTCGAGGGGAGTAAATTTTCATTATGGTTATCTTTCAAAAGAGCTCGCCAATACCTTTAAAACGAATCGTTGAACCACCAATCTGCGATAATTTAAAATAAAGTCATCGATTTTTTTCATTTTTAACAGAAAAAAAAAAATGTAATTTTCAGAATAAATTCAACTTTTTTTAATATATATATATTTAGTGTTATACTACTTCTCTACTATGGAAATCGTCTGCATTATCATGAACGATAATTAAAAAAAAAAAAACAGAATTATTTTTCAATAACCGAATTAAATTCTTTATAAATGTAGGTGCATTAATGTAACGGCGGGTTTAGGGAGGGAGGCTGTAGCCCCCTCCCCTCACACAGAATTAATCTATATATATAAAAGAGTAAACTGACTGATTCACTGACTGATTCACTGACTCAACACGGTTCTGGCGATCCTATGGGAATTAGAGTCACAATTTTTTGTGAGCAGGTTGATTTTAGGACCCTGACGCTCACTAAGACGGGATTTTACGAAATACCCCCTCGTTCCCCCCCGGGGGGGCAGAAGGCAAAAACCACCTTTATAAGCATAACTCGGCTCCAAATTGCTTCACGGTGTAGAAATTGCAGATAGGGAGACTAGACTTGAATACAAAAAAATCATTTTCTGCGATTTTGGAATTTTGGATTTTTAAGGGGGGTAGGGGGTAAAAATGAGATTTTCGGGGGCGCATAAGGCAAAATCACATTTATAAGTATAACTCGGCACCAAATTACTTCACAGTGAAGAAATCGCAGATGAGGAGACTAGAATTGAATAAAAAAAAATCATGTTCTGCGATTTTGGATTTTTGGATTTTTAAGGGGGAAAAGGGGTGAAAATGATTTTCGGAGGCGCAGGAGGCAAAAACACTTTTATAAGCATAACTCGGCTCCAAATTACTTCACGATGAAAAAATTGCAGATGGGGAGACTAGACTTAAGTACAAAAAAATCATTTTCTTCGATTTTGGAATTTTGGATTTTTAAGGGGGAAGAGGGGGTAAAAAGGATTTTCGGGGGGAAATTTAGCAATATATGGATTTTCGAGTAAAATTCTAGCAGTAATAGCCCAAAGATATATATATATATATATATAAGCCAAACGTCTTCTTGAAGGTATTTGCAAAAATTGATTTTTTCCGATTTTTGATTTTGGGGGGGAGTTACGAAGGGGCAAATTCGACCCCCCCCCCCTTTTGGCACTAAATTCGTCCGTGGAAATCTATAGGAGCTGAGGTCACAGATTTTAGTGTGTGGCTTATTTACGTGTGTCCAAAACCCATTGTAAAAGGATTTTGTGAAAGCCCCCCCCCCCCTTTACTCCTTTGGGGGCGTGGTGGGGAATAAAAGGGTAAAATCACTGATTCACAGATTCAACACAGCCGTGGCAATTATATGGGAGATAGACTCGCAAATTTTGGTGAGCACGTTGGTTTTAGGACCCTGACGCCCATTAAGGCGGGAGTTTGCAAAATATCCCCCCGCTCCCCCTGTGGGGGCAGAAGGCAAAACCTCCCTTATAAGCATAATTCGGCTCCAAATAGCTTCACGGTGAAGAAATTACAAAGAGAGGGACTAGAATTGAGTGAGAAAAAAAAAAAAAAAAAAAAAAAAAGCATTTTCTGCGATTTGAGTTTTGGATTTTTAAGAGGAGGGGGTAAAAACTATCTTCGGAGGCAACTTTAGCAAAATACTGGTTTTCGAGTAAAACTGTTCCAATAACAGCACAAAGATATAGAAAATCGCCAAGAGTCTTCTGAGGATATTTCCAAAACATCATGTTTGGTTTTTTGTGATATTCGATTTTTTTTTTTTTTTTTTTTGGGGGGGGGGGAGTTACGAGGGGGCAAATTCGAGCCCCTCTTTTAGCGCTAAATTCATCCGGGGAAATCTATAGGACCTGAGGTTACAAATTTTAGTGAGTGGCTTACTTACGTGTGTCTGACACCCACTGTAATGAAGTTTTGCGAAAGTCCCCCATTTTCCCCTTGGGGGGGGGCAATATAAACCCGTTTTCAAGTATAACTTTGCTTCAAATTATCTCAGTAAGATTAATTTGTATATGTGGGTTGTTTATACTTTTCCAACACGCACAGTAAAGGGATTTTACAAATTTTCACCCTTCCCCCCTTCAAAGGCGGGGAGAGAGGCAAAAAACGCTTTTAAGAGTAACTCTGCTCCAAATTATCTCATAATAACGAGTTTTTGATATGTCGATTGTTTATGCGTACTCAAGACACACACTACTAAGGGATTTTGTAAAATTCCACCTTATCCCCCTTGGGGGTGGGGTGGGGCAAAATCATGTTTTCATGCGTAACTCTGCTCCAAACTATATTGATGATTTTTTATGTGCGGGCTGGTTATGCGTTCCCAACACGCAGTATAAGGGGATTTTTGTGAACTTTTCCTTTTCCTACCTTTAAAAGCGGGGTGGGGGAGGGGGCAAAAACACGTTTTAAAGAGTAACTCTGCTCCAAATAATCTCAGAATCCCGATTTTTTAATATGTGGGCTAGGTATGTGTATGCAACATGCACTATAAAGGGATTTTGTGAAGTGTGGCGAGTGGGAAAACTGCTATCGAAGGTATCGAGAACTTTAACTTAGATTTTGACTGATTTCAATGATTTTATTATTATTATTATTATTAATGATATGGCATTTTGAGACTTCATTTCAATATAATGACCAGCGAAGCGGGCAAAGCCTGCTAGTTATCATATAAAACTCTTTCCAAGTCTAATTTGAATAATTTAACACTGGTTTACATTTCAGTACTCGTTATCTTACCCCTTAATCTGCAACCTGTATTTATAGTATAAAATATCAGGGTAAGAGAAAGATTATTAGATCAAGTTAACAAATTACTAACATTTTCCAAAGAATCCCCAAACAAACGCTTACTCATAATCATTTGATCTTAGCGTTTAAGCCGTCTGCAATAAGCGACAGCTCTTGATCATGAAAACTGAAATAGAATCGTACGTAAACCATGTGAAATAAAATTATAAAAAGTATATTCGATTAATATTTCCGGTGTAAATTTTTATATCAAATACCATCTAATAAACTGTGTTTTACAGTTATGTGGAAAAAATAAATAAAAAAATAAATAAATAAATAGATAAAAGATTATCTAATATAATAGAAAAAATTATATTGCATTGTTTGCTGTTTGTATGCACTATTGTATAATCAAATTTTATAAAAAAAATTTATATCTGTGAATGATTTTTAATAATAAGAATTATAAGAATTTAATTATAAGAATCTAAGACGTAAGAATCCCAGACATAAAATGGTGGCTGAGTTTAGGCTGGCCACAGGCCATGATTGTCTTTTGAAACATTTGTACCGTTTTAGGTTAGTTTGAAGCCCTATCTGAAATCTCTGTAATCTGGGACGGGAGATGGTTGGTGGACATTTCCTTCATTGCAAGGCATTATCCAAGCGTTCTTTAGTCGACCGCTAATGGGAGGGCAGGGACCTTTTAGATACATAGATTATTGTTGCAGCTGTTCTATTTTCTTTATTTTTTTTTTTTTTCTTTGCTCTTTATTATTCGCTGCTCTTTGTATTTTCTGCCTTAATTGTCTTTTTATCTTGCCATTAAAAAAAAAAATAAGAAGAAGAATCTAAGTATTTGAAATTAGAAAGCTTTCTTTCTCTTTGAAATAGCTAAGTACACCTAGGCATTTTTCCAGATCTGAGAGCTGAGAGCACAGATTTATTTGCGAGCCACCTGCGATATGCAACAGATTTCGATCGTGATTTACTTGGGGAATTACTTCAACAGTGCAGCTGCAAATATTTAAATTTATTCAGGAGTATTTTTAACCCCGTCTTTATTTCGCATCACTTTATTTATAGAAAAATTTTCTGAATATATAACTTAAATAAAATAATAACAAAAAAATTATGTTTAAAAAAACAAAAAAAACTGTTATGAAATAAAGGCGGGGCTAAAAATAATCCAAAGAATATTTTTTTCAAAGCGTAAAAATATGAATGCTCAAATTAGAAAGCCTTCTTTCTGTTTAAAACAACTTGTATTTTTTGGCAGCGTAAAACTAAATTAAGTTATTGTTAAAAAATAAATTATAAATAAACATTCCTCTTTTCTCTCTGTGTATTAGATAAATATATACATGGCGTGCACCGAAGAATAAGCCTCGCTTGAAACAAGGCGTGGCCGACATAATTCAAATACAGTGCGTTTTCACAACGGACATTTCCTTTTTTCCTTTTTTTTTTTTTTTTTTTTTTTTTTTCTTATTACGTGGATTCTTTTATGTATACCTATGTATGTGTACAAATATAAATCAGTAATTTCTGTTTCCTTACATGCTAATCTGTTTAAAATAAAACCACATTTTCTGATAGCTCACATGTTTTGGGGGGTTATAAAAATGACTTTCATTTAAATATATATCTTATCGCTACCGACAATTTGAAATTTGAAAGTCTCCGAAATGCTCACGTGCACACTTTTAAGGCGAGCCAAATAAAAAATAAAAAATCAGCAATCAAATTTTACTTTCATAAGAAAATAAATAAATAAATAATTTTGTAAATTTTGTTTCTTAAAAATAAATAAATAATTTAATAGTTGTGTCACAAAAATCGTATTATTTTCGTTTATATAAATATTTTAAAAATATTTTTTTATTTCGTTTTTGAAATAACTATTTTGCTTTGATTTCAGATAAAGAGAGAAGAAGAGAATCATTCAACGGAAAGATTGCATTTGTACTTACCTTTTATGAAGAAATAGAATAATAATGAAGTTGTGCGGATTAAGGCACCGCCCACTGGAACTGAAAGCCAGAGAGCTACTTTTAACAAATGCTCTGACGTAATGATATTGAGGGAATAGGGTGCAGGTGCAAGTGCACTGACCATGGACGTTCACTAAGTCCGTGGCACTGACAAATGAAGTAAATCCGAAATTCCTTATAAGTTACGTCTTTTCCTAGTTTTGTCGCCTTATTGCACGTAGTGAAAATGTATTTTTATCTGTTTTGCTAATTATTTTGTGATGCTGATTCTTCTGAAAAACCTTAATAAATGTTCAGCTCCTGTCTCTAGAGCAAATTATAATTCTGTACATGTTTCTTTTTCTTTTTTTCTTTTTTTTCCCTTTCCAAAAGAAAAATTTTTGAAAAATGTATCGATTAAAGCAATACCAAGAAATGACTTTGTTTATACAAAATATTCTCGGGGAGAGAATTTATTTAATTTGCCTTTTTTTTTTTTTAATTGAGAATATAATGATTTCCTTTCATTGTTAAATTTAGAGATACTTATAGGTATATACTCCATTAATATAGTTCTAAGTATGAAAAAAAAAAAAAAAAAAAAAAAAAAAAAAATGCGAGGCTAAAAATACTGGATATAAATAAAAACTTGGCAGCTATGAAATGTTTAAATAAAAGAATATGCATAGTCATACCTGGAAACACTTGAATTTATTATGGAGTATTTTTAGCCCCTGCTTTATTTCCCACCACTTTACTTTCAGATTAAGTTACTCCAATTTATAACCACGTTAAAATAAAATTAAACTAAAAATTACTCTAAAAAAAAAAAAAAAAAAAAAAATGGTCTGAAATAAAGGCGGGGCTAAAAATACTTCGGAATAAATTAACATGTTGGCCGCTTTGCGTAATAATAGTTATGATTCTAATCTACGTATTTATCGCACTGTTATCAATAATACCATAGCTGCCAAGTTTTTAAATTTATTCCTGAATGTTGTTAGTTTCGCCCCTTTTCACACCGTAATATTTTTAAAGTAATTATTTATATATAATATTTAATGGTATTCATATTTAATTGTAATTATACATTGAATACTTTTTTTTTACAAAGATTACGGTGTGGAAAAAAGGGCGGTGCTAACAACATTCCGAAAAAAATTAAAAAATTAGCATCTATGAATTATACGAACATTACGTTGTATTTGACGAAATAATGAAGCATGCACTATATAAAATTTATACAGTAGGTTTAGTAGCAAATAAACAGGCATACCTGCCAACCATCCCACAAGTAAACACAAGATTTTAGGACCGATTCTTTTTCTATCAGATCAGTAATTTTACAGTTATTTAATCGTAACTACATTTGGACATAATTACTCTAAAAATAAATTGGTGTGGAAAAAGAGGCGGCGTAAAAAAGAAACTAGAGATTTGTTTATATATTGCATAGCTGCCAACATTCAAATTTATATTCCGGTGTACTGTTAGTACCCCACTTTTTCTACAAGCTTAATTTGTAAAAAAAAAAAAAAAAAAAAAAAGAATGAAAGAAGATGGCGGGTACTAACAATACGAAATATTAATTAGGATGCTGAGCTACGATGTACGAGCCTATCGTTTGTTTATCAGTACACTAGCTTCTTGATTACATGTAACTGTGTAAATTTGAAATCTTGCTTTTTCATTATTTCGCAAAATAATACACAATTTTCGTATTAATGCAATGAGTGCGATACATACATAGGTTAAAAACAGTTATTTCTATGTATATTACTTTAGGCAAATACTATTAGCATGCATTTTTTTTTTTTTTTTTTTTTACAATGCACAATCTAGAGCAACCTCCATATGTGGTTTTATTATTAAAAATTAACCAAAAACATCTGGTTTTTAAAGGATTAAGGGTCCGCGTCACTCACTGTTGCCAGAAGCCGAAGCTAATGTTATTCTATGGGGAAATTTCTTTACTTATAACTCACTAAGTAATAAATATTTTTTAATTCTGTTTTCACATTTAGAAAGTTCTCAACTGTTAAATTGACACACCTTTTTTAAAAATGTATACTATTTTTATTTATTATTATTTTATTTTGAAGCTGTAAAATACGAATTTTTCATTTGTGAAATTTTTCATTTTGATATTTCAATATAAAATAGTAAAATTAAAAAAAAAAAAAATACGTTTTTAAAAAAGTTGGGAATTTTTTGAATGTGAAAACAGAATTTACAAATATATTCTAGTTAATTAGTTATAAGTAAAGAAAATTTCCAATAGAATAACATTAGCTCGGGCTTCCGGCGACGGTAAGTGAAGAGAGCCGTTAAAAGGACAATTGTGGTTACGGATTCTATGTAATTACTAATCCTTCTATATTCTATACCTAACCTTCAAGTTTGACCCATGACCGTATAATCATCCTGAATGCCTTCTTTTTTCCAAGCTAAATAATAGAGGGGTCGTGCTCTCCGTCCTTTTTACAGGATACTCGCAAATATGTATAAAGGGCAGTTTCCACTGAGGTAGGTTGGAAGTCGTTTCGAGCGGCGCTATTCAGAATCCTTTGATGTAGCCAAGCTGTTGGAAGAGGTTCAATTGGTTGGTTCGAAGGAAGAAAGTCCCTGGTTCTAACCCCCAGCTGAGATAATTGAGGGGCCAGAGGCAGATATCTTTGTCAATTTTGCATGCTTTCTTTTGAAGTAACTGCGCAATCTGATAAAAAAGGTATACAACTGATGACAAGACATTTGGCTCTTTGTGTCGGGAGCGCGATTAATGGTTCTTTCAACCTCGAACTTCCAACTGCAATGGAAACCAGCTTTAAGAAAATTCAGCCTTTTTAGCCACCACTAATTTTATGCAAAAATTCTTCTGTATGTATCTATATATGCCAAGATTTTACAAATTAGAGTTTATTGCATAAAAACAATGGTAGCAATAAATAAAAAAGAAAATCATTCCTGAGAGTGTCCTGAAAAAAGGGCAGCAAGTACGACTTCTGGTAATACGAGAAACAAATAAATGTTTAATGGAATCTTAATAACTTTTTCCTTTTAGCCTTTTAAAATTTCTCGGTTAATTCGATGAGTTAAACATTTCATTCTGTAAATAACATGTTTTCAACGAAGTTCCATAGAAAATACTTGTAGAACGTAAACCATATGCAAATTCCAAATAAAGTGGTCTGCTGGACAATGCTGAAAATTAAGCTATGATTGGTTATACGTGTTATTCCAATATAAAAGTAAAAATCTATAGGAGATATACACTTTTTTTTTTTTTTTTTTTTTAAGATTTAGGAAATTTATTAAGATATTTCAAGGATTCTCTAAACAAACGCTTTTTCGTAAACAATTGAGACTCGCTTCACGAGACTTCTTTGATAAGCAAGAGCTCTCGATCGTGTTTAAGTTAAATGAAATCAAATGATATTAAAAAGAATAATGTCTCCGGTGACATCCAGTAAAGTGTGTTAGTTTTACTTTTATGTAAAAAAAAAAAAAAAAAAGGATCATTATCTAAATTGCCTGCCTAAATATAACAGAAAAATATATATTGCATCGCTTGCTGTTTGTAAGCACAATTGTATAATCAAGTTTTATATATATTTTTTTATATCTAAGAATAATTTTTTTATAATGTATGAATCTAAATACTCAAAATTAGAAAGCTTTCTTTCTCTTTGAAATAACTCAGTAGACCTAGGGATTTCTTCAGATCTGAGAACTAAGAGCAGAGATCAATTTCCGAGCCACCTGTGATGGACGAGGGTCAATTGCACCCCTCTCTTAACCTGTCAATCAAATCTCGGGCGAGTTGCACCGCTTGGGATTTTTCGGACGAGGATCAATTGCACCCCTCTCTTCACCTATCAATCAAGCGACGGGCGAATTGTAACGATTTACTGATAAGTCATTAGGGGAAAAGGTTTCTAGTCATTAGGGGAAAGGTTCCTTCCTTCCCTTTCCATCAGTTTTCGTTGCACATCAATGAAAATGGTCACTACATGCCACTTGCTCACTTTCTCTTGCCTAACAAAAGTACACAAATACTTATGAAGATATGTTTGTATTGCTGAAAGAGTGTTGTGAAAAATTAGAATTGAAATTCGAGCCCAAGAATATTGTCGCTGATTTTGAAATCGAAATTCATTCGGCAGTTAAAAGAATATGGCCTACAAGCAATATCAGAGGATGTCGTTTCCATGCATCTCAATCATGGCGGAGAAAAATTCAAGAACTTGGTTTATCAAAAGAATATAAAGACAAGAATTCTGATATTGGAAAGTCGCTACGTTGGTCATTCGGACTGCTTTATTTTAATCATGAGGAAGTTGCTGATTGTTTTGTAGAGGATTTCATGTCGGAAATTCCTCAGAATGAAAAATTGGAAAAATACATGGATTATTTGGTTGATACATATATTTCAGAAGATGCGAAATTTCCACCAATTATTTGTGGGCTTCGGATACAATTGACAGAGAGAGAACAACTAATTCAATGCCAATTTCAGTGCACCTAGTCCAAATATTTATGCTTTTATTGAAGTAATTAAGCAAACACAGGTTGATGTAAATGCTTTGAAAATAGCGTAAATATCACAAAACAACCAAATAAATTTCTGAAAAAGAGAATGGAAAACATGGAAAAAATGGAGCAGAAATATGCGAGTAAAGAACTTACAAGATTTGAATTTTTAAAGGCTATTTCCTACTACAGTTCAAAGAAAGATAAAAATGAAACAAATTAAAACCTATGCATAAAATAAGGCGACAGATGATCATCTTTCTCAAAGCTTTCTCATATGCTCGGCTATTAGACAAGGTAAACATATTACCACTATGAGACAAAGAAAAATTATTCGCAAATTTTTTAAACACGCCATGGGTTTTTAGCCCATGACAGTCCTAAGCCTGTGAAAAGTGTGAAGGGAAATTATGCGATTATGTATAAAAAAAATTATATAATAATATCTTGGAGGGTGCAACTCGCCCCTTTGTAGAAATGGCTAAGCGGTGCAACTCACCCCTTGGTTCGAGGTGGTAAACGGTGCAACTCACCCCTTGGTTCAGAGAGTAAGCGGTGCAACTCGCCCATTTAGGTATTCTCCGGGTGCAATTAACCTACTCCCCCTGTGATATGGGACAGCTTTCGATCTTGAATTACTTGAATAGTAAAGCTGCAAACATTTTAATTTGTTCCGGATTGTTTTTAATCCCTTCTTTATTTCGCATGATTTTATTTATCGAAAAAAATTCTGAATATATAACTTAACACGTTGACTGCCACGCGTGTTTACAACAAAATCCCCGTCAGGCCACCCGTGCCACTGTAAGATGCGTGCTCTGCTACCGCATGTCTGTTTACATTTCTTTCGGTACTCTCACCCCGATATCTATTACGATCCTCATTTATCACGTTATTACTCTGCACGAGCAGAGTATACATTTCCGAGTTTCACATACCCATCTTCAAACGACGATTCCAAAGCAACTAAAAGAGTCTAACGATCGCAATCTCTTTCAGAATCTGCGAAATATATTCTAGTTTCATAAAAACACCATCGGGAATTTTGCACGTTGAACCATTTGGCAAGGGGGCCTTTTTCGTGAAGACCTTCGCCTGCTGTTACTCCGCCCCCAAACCTTTTTTGAGTTTCACTGAATTTTTTTCAAAATCCGATTCCAAAGCAACCAAAAGAGTCTAGTAATCGCAATCACTTTCAGAATCTGCCAAATACATTCTAGTTTCATAATAAAAAATTCAACAGTATTATTATCTCCTGTCATATATTTATCTAAATATGTTCGGAAATCCTTTGGAAGGAGTCACCCGACGTGGCCTGATGAGAACTCTTGCTGTCACCCGAATACGGGTGACGTGGCCTGATGAGAACTTTTGCTGTCACCCGAATACGGGTGACACGGCAGTTAACGTGTTAAATAAAATAAGAAAAATAAAAATAAGAACTTTTAAAAGAATAACTAATGAAATAAAGGAGGGGCTAGAAATAATCCAGAATAAATTAAAATGTTGGCCGATAAAATAGTAATAATAACAATAATAAAAAGAAAAAGAAAAATGTATTTAATTTTTACGGTACAATTTTATACCAAATACCACCGAATGAAGAAAGAATAGTGTTTCATAATGTAAAAATATAAATACTCGAAATTAGAAAGCTTTCTTTTTCTTTGAAACAACTTGTATTTTTTGGCTGCTTAAAATTAAAATTATGTCTCTGTTAAAAAAAAAAAAAAGTAAATAAATATTCCCCTTTTCTCTCTGTGTAATATATAAATACAGAGCTGCCAACCTAATCCGGCAAATTGTTAACGCCTACTGAAAACCGCCCCTTTTTCTACACCAATTAATTTTTAGAGCAATTCTCTTCAAATGTATCTATGATGAATTAAGTAGAAAAATACTCTAAAAATTAAGTGGTGTAGAAAAAGGGGCGGTACTAACAATTTGCCGGATTAGGTTGGCAGCTCTGTAAATATATGCTGGGTGTTCACCGAAGAATAGATCTCGTCTCAAATAAGGCGTGGCCAGCATAATTCAAACACAGTGCGCTTTTTTTTTTTTTTTTTAGTCTATCCTTTTATATATTATATACATACGTGTGTGTATAAATGTAAATCAGTATTTTTTGTTGCCTTACATGCTAATCCGTTTAAAATAAAAGAATAAAATCACATTTTCTGAAAGCTCACATCTTTTGGGGCGTTATAAAAATGGTGACCCCGCCGTTTCGCCAACACGAAATTTCCTCCACCCTGACCTGTTTTTGCCTTACAAACTTTCTTTTTGAGATATTTAGGGATTAGTCCCGTAACGAACGGGGAAAACAGGTGGAAAGGAAATTTCAATTCGGTAAATGGCGGGCATTTTTCATTATCCACCTATTTCAACGGACGAAATAAGAGAATCTCTTTGAATAGTTTATTATTTATTTCCATTTTGTAAATTTGTTGTTTAACATCTAACGTTTTCTTTTCTTTCTTTCCTTCTTTTTTTTTTTTTCTTTTTCTTTTTTACACGATTTGTTGTCGAATAACGACTGTTCTGACTTAATTTTCAGTGAAAAAGATGAAGGTCGTCTTGTTCTTTATATCTCCAAGCCAAGATTTAAGCATATTTCATCATATGAGCAGTATCCAGGAGTATAGTTAAATTATTACTCCGTATCTTTAAAGAACTTATTTCAAATTGTGGAGATTTAAGGAATTTTAAGAAAGCAGTGAAGAACAATAGAATTTCTAGTAAAGTTGTATGAGAAAAGAAAAAAAAAAAAAAAAAAAAAAAAAAAAAAAAAACGAGAGAGAGAGAGAGAGAGAGAGAGAGAGAGAGAGATTTGGGACAGTCCAAGAAAACAGTAAAGAAGAAAAATAAAATTTCTGATTAAGTTTTATAAAAAAAGAAGAAGAAAAAAAGAGAGAGAGAGAGAGAGAGAGAGATTTGGGACAATCCAAGAAAACAGTAAGGCAAAATAAAATTTCTGGTAAAGTTTTCTGAAAGAAAATAAATGGAGATGATACTGATATTATTGCAGATTTGGTCATTAATGTCAATTCACATAAAAAAAAAAAAATAGAAATATCCTCAAACTTTGTTTAAAATTTGCATTTAAATATTTTTTCTTTTTAGATTTTTTTTTATTATAAAAGAAAATTATACCAAGAGATAAATATTTTTTTTAATGCAATAAGCACTTCTGCTTTAACAGTAACTAATGGATCTTCATAAATCGCAAGAAAAGTTTCAGGGAAGTAAAAAAAAAAAAAAAAAAAAAAAAGATTTGTGGATGGAAAACTCTGTATCAAGCCCGACATCTCTGGCCTACCAGCTCAAAGAGCAAAATCTATGGGCCGTTAATAAAATAAAAAGAAAAGAAAAACATTCAATCAAACAACAATTATATTGTTTTAAAAAAATATATATATATAAACAATAAACGATAAATAAACAATAAAAATAAAAAAGGTAAATTTTAAATACTTCCTCATGTTGTATAAAATCTATATTATTGAATATTTACATTAAAATTTGTATTTTGCATTATGGGGTAAATTTTTAAATTTTAATAGCATAACTGTTATGTGATCATCTACTTATCGTTTTTTATGGATTATAACATTCAAACATTTCTTTGTGATATGCATACAGATAGATTAAAAAAAAAAAAAAAAAAAAAAAAAAAGGTGAGAGGGAGTGAGAGCCTAAAATCCATTAAATAATAATAATAACAATAATAATAATAATAAAAATATCTACAGTCCCTGGTCATAATTTACGCATATTTCTGGGAGTCTACTATATATAAATATTATATTGTCCAGTTGTATAATCTCTTTCATCAAAATCGATTAAAATAGCAAAAGGAGATTTTTTTTTCTTTTTTACATCGGAACACTTTACGTCAACACATCAGAATATCTTTTAGTTTGATAAAATGTTTCGTCTTCGTTTGGTTAGACAATTTGTACCCATGATTATTTGCTCTTGAAGGAGATGCTGGATTCAATCCCCGGTTGTGCTTGCATGCCTGTCAGCTCGAAGTTTTCCGTGGTTTACTCCAAATCTCGCGTGAATACGAGCTAAGACCATATAGAAAGACACCCTATGGAGGGCATCACATCCAGGCTTAAGTCACTAGTACAGACTTTAATCCCACACAAACCCACTCATGATTGTTAAACAAAAATTTACTTATTACAAAACTTACATAAAATAACTACACAATTTTAAACTTTAATAAAACTTTCATATATGTACTTATAAAAATGTTTATTTGCGCATATTTTTATAAATAATAACGTTAATGCAACATAAAAAACATACAGTGGCATAGCCTATTAATTTTCCATTCTCTTTTCTGTTGAATTACTGCATATTAGCAATAAACAAGTAAGTTTCTCGGGAATACTGCCTTCACTCTGCAGACTTCGTCCAGTTGTTTGAAATTTTTATATGCATTCAAAAAGTCCCGGTGTCGGCAAAATGTGCGGTAAACCGATGATGATGATTTTCCCCTTTTTCTGAGAATTTTGTCAACGAGAGGTGGAAGGAAATGTTAATGTCGGCGAAACAAGGGGTGAACTATAAAAAAGACTTTCATTTAAATATATATCTCATCGTTCTCGACAGCTTCAAAATTTGAAAGTCTCCGATAAGCTCACGTGTGCACTTGAAATGAAAAAGCGCCCTCTAGTGGGCATTTTGGAACTTTTTTTTTGTTCGAAATTTCGTGAGAGCATCTCGTGTATAGTCTTTTACCAAATTTCATTGCATTTCGTTCACCCGTACGCGCTGTAGGATGCTGTTTATAGGGGAAGTTTAATTATAACCACCCTGTATATATATATTTAACTTCGTAAAAACAAAAGAAAAGGTAAACATTATTAATGTTTAGAGGAGGAGTTAGGAAGGACGATGTATATATATATATACATATATTTAGTAAATTATATTATATTATATTATATTATATATTAAAACACAAAGCTATTTCCTTAAGACCAAAATCGCCCGATTTGAGCATGCGCGAAGGCTGTTGCTTTCCTTAAACGCATTCGGAGACCAATAGCTGAAACATACACGTTTTACTTTGAACCAATAGGAAGCAACCGAAGCAGGGTCGATTCCTTTCCTTAAGCGTAAAGACCGTCGTTTTCGTTCGTGTTTTACTTTAATGGCGTCGTCATGAAGTGACTAACTTTCGTGGCTTGCTTACGGTGATGGATTTTTTTTAAACAGCAAGGTATTTATGCATTTTTTTTTTTTTTTGTTATTATCTTATTTCTGTTACTTAGTTAAAGTTTATACTTTGAATTCTAGAGTATTGTAATAGTATTGAAAGATGTGTTAATGTTTGTGTGCATATAGTATATTCAAAATGTTAGATTATTACAATTTTCGCGAAATTGCATCGAGCTTCATCAATATTTCTGTATTGCACCGAAAATAAGTATTTTTATTTTTAGTTAATCCCATTATTTACTTCGTTTATTTTTGAATTCGTATTGTAATAGTATGAATAAATTTAATCTAAAGTGATTATTTTATGTTTATAAGTTTCAGCGTATGAATTTCTTTTTGCATTCTTGGACGATCTTAACACCACTGCTTAATGTAGATTATTTAAATAATGATAATGCACAAAGAAATTTCCATCAGGTAAAATCTCGCGATTATTGTAAGCATATATAATTTTTGAATATACTAAATAAGATATAGATGCAGTAGAAAATAAAATGTAAACAATAACATTTTAAATAAACACATAAAAAGCAGAAAAAAAATAAAAATAAAAGTAGAGTTTCCAGTGCTTTTTTTATATTTTCAATTTTATTTTGAGCATTCAAAAAGTGCAGTAACTGGTAATGCATAATCATTGTAATTTTTAGCCTTCACACTTCGTAGTTGTTTGTTGTTATAATACACACTTCATATATCCTCTTAACTGATAAATAATTTTTCTATTCTGCACATCTGGCTAACCATACCTTTCGAATGATACCATTTTCAACCCTCTACTTCCATAATTAATATTTTAAAAGTGTACCACAAATTTTATGCTTGCCTAATAATATATATATATAAAGTAACCTATGCTAGAGAATGAGATACAGTGACTGCATGTCTTTATATGGAAGGATAGTCCTGTCGTACTAATTTAAGTTATGTTTTCAGTGAATGTAAAAAGTATTTACTTATTACTTTTAGAGGGGCGGAGGGTGGTCAACCAAAAATGACAGCAATTTCAAGGCAAAGGTAGTGTTACGCCAGCCTATGTCATAATGCAACATCCCAAATTTATCATTAATTTTACGTTTAATATTTTTATTTCTGTAAAATATAATTCAAACGCTCTTTCTTTTGTACTCACTGACATGATTTCTGTAAATTTAGGTTTTTAAAATTATGGTTGTACTTTAAATATTCATAAACCTGGATTGAATATATAATAAGGATTGGAAAATTCTCTAAAATATTTATGTTTGGTACCTAACTCTTTAAGCTGCGAACCATTTTTGGTTCACAAATTATGCTAACATACGTAAGTATCTATCACATTTGATTTACTTTCCATTGAATTATTTTTCAGAATTTAATTTGAATCAAAGTATTTCATTCAACGATGTACAGATAAGCGCAGTTAATTCAAGGTTCCTATTGGATTAGAGGGTGTGATTGTGAGAATCTTTGAATATTTTGGAAGGTCTCACTCAAAAATATATCATAAGGGGGATTTCGCCCTAATTTTTTCACATTGCTCTATGAGTATTTCATCAATTTTTTAGTTCAGTTGGGTAATATATTAATTGCTTTGAAGCCTGTAGTGATCTTTTTTTTAAAACTTCTATAAAGTTTCTTGATTAAAAAAGGAAAAAAAAAATAAGTATATATTATGTAATTATTTCAAAATACTTCTTAATTATAAATATCTGTTAAGAGGATATATGAAGTGTGTATTATAACAACAAACAACTACGAAGTGTGAAGGCTATAAATTGCGATGATTATACATTAAATAATTTAAGTTATTCCAGTTGCTGCACTTTTTGAATGCTCAAAATAAAATTGAAAATAAATTTTAAAAGAGATTAAGTAATAACATGAGGAATTCCTTCTGCGTTTCTTATGAAAATTTAGATCCTGAATACTGAAGAAGTACCTGTCCTTAGTCAAAAAAAGGGAAAGAAAACTAACATTTGACTTTTTTTTTAATTGTTTAATTTGCAATTGTAATTCTCTAAAAAGAAATTTCAAATATCCCACTTAATTATTTTTTTTTGTTTTTGTTTTCAAACACAATAAGGTGTCCTATAACAGGCCCTGACTTACGGCAGGGCATACGGGGCAAATGCCCTGGGCCCCCCTTCTGCAAAGGGCCCCCCTACAGGCGAATGCAGAAATTCTGCAACCTAAAGACCTCTTATGCCACTGCAAGGGGCCCCCCCAGAATAGACTTGCCCCGGGGCACCAGGTCGGGCCCCTGGTCCTATATGCATTATTTATTCCTCTATGTGTAAGGTTTACGCCTTTGTATGAGATCTAGAGTATTGTGTATATAGCACTGGAAACTCTACTTTTTTTTTCTGCTTTTTATGTGTTTATTTAAAATGTTATTGTTTACATTTTATTTTCTACTGCAGCTATATTTTATTTAGTTCAAAAATTATATTATATGCTTACAATAATCGCGAGATTGTACCTGATGGAAATTGGTTTGTGCATTATCATTATTTCAAAAAATAATCTACATTAAGCAGGGGTGTTGAGAGCGTCCAAGAATGCAAAAAGAAATTCATACGCTACAAGTATATAAACATAAAATAGTCACTTTAGATTAAATTTATTCATACTATTATAATAAGATTTCAAAAATAAACGAAGTAAATAATGGGAGTAACTAAAAATAAAAATATTTATTTTCGGTGCAATACAGAAATATTGATAAAGCTCGATGCAATTTACATCAGGTGCAATTTCGCGAAAATTGTAATAATCTAACATTTTGAATATACTATATGCACACAAAACATTAAAAAATGCTAATAGTAATATTTCGTATAAATGCATACAAAGTAGTAAGAAGGGTAAAATTTTAACACTAACATTTCATATAAACGTATACAAATGTTAACAGGAAAGAAACAAATCTTTCAGTACTATTACAATACTCTAGAATTCAAAGTATAAACTTTAACTAAGTAAAAGAAAGAAGATAATAACAACAACAACAAAAAAAAAAAAAATAATAATAATAATAATCATAATGCATACACACCTTGCTGTTTTTAGAAAATTGTGAAAATCTAACCCAATATTTACAAATTACCCTATCACCATCACCATAAGCCACGTTCGTTCGGTTCAAGGTTAATTTTTGGGAATTTTTTCATGTTATTAGCGGTCCGTGTATGCGCTGTCACAGGGTAGAGTTTCGTTTGGTTTGAGGTAATTTTTTTGTTACAGCTGATTATTTTTTTTGCGATGCTTTTATTTAAAAATAGAAAATCAAACAAAATCGAGTTAAAGATATAAAATCCTACAAATTTAAGGTTATTATCATGGGCCCGGGCAACACCGGGCGGGTTTATTCGGTTCCAGATTAATTTTTAGGAATTTTTTTACGCTAGCGTCCCGCATATGCGCTGCTGCAGGCACCGGGGTCACAAGGCAGTGTTTCATTCGGTTCGAGGTAATTTTTTTAGTGATGCTTTCATTCAAAAACAGAAATTCAAACAAGATTGAGTTAAAGATATAAAATCTTATGAATTTAAGGTATTTTGGGCCTGGGTAACACCGAGCGGGTTCGTTCAGTTCCAGGTTAATTTTTGTTAATTTTTTTATGTTATTAGCAGTCGGCGTATGCGCTGCCGCAGGCCTCAGGGTTACAACAGAGTTTTGTTTAGTTTGAGGTAATTTTTTTGTTACAGCTGATTATTTTTTTTTGCGATGCTTTTATTTAAAAATAGAAATTCAAACAAAATCGAGTTAAAGATATAAAATCCTACAAATTTAAGGTTATTATCATGGGCCCGGGCAACACCCGGCGGGTTTATTCGGTTCCAGATTAATTTTTAAATTTTTTTTTACATTAGCGGCCCGCGTATGCGCTGCTGCAGGCACCGGGGTCACAAGCCAGAGTTTCAGTCAGTTCGAGGTAATTTTTTTCGTGATGCTTTCATTAAAAAACAGAAATTTAAACAAGATTGAGTTAAAGATATAAAATCGTATGAATTTAAGGTTCATTTAAGGTATCATGGACCTGGGTAACACCGAGCGGGTTTGTTCAGTTCCAGGTTAATTTTTTTATGTTATTAGGGACCGGCGTATGCGCTGCCGCAGGCCTCGGGGTCCCAAATCGGAGTTTTGTTTAGTTTGAGGTAATTTTTTTGTTACAGTTAATTACTTTTTTTTGCGATGCTTTTATTTAAAAATAGAAATTCAAGCAAAATCGAGTTAAAGATATGAAATCATACAAAATTTAAGGTTCATTTCTATTTATAAGCATTTTTCCGAATTTCTTTTTTTAAGTGAAATGTCGTAAATAGTGATGCGACAATTTTTTAAACGTTTCAGTTAATAAAGTAACCGTCGAATTCGACGGGTTCCAGCTAGTATTATATTATATTATATTTTTTTTTTGAGAGAGAGACATACATTTACAGTGGGATGTGCACGTTATTAATGAGATATGGATTGCAAATTTTATAACATAATGTATCTTTTAAAGATTAAGCTCAAGAATTACTCCTTAAGTAATTCTAGAACTAATAGAAAAAAAAAATAAAAGACTCTAAAAAGTATTATTTACGAAGCAATAACATAAAATTAATTACATTTCACAGTTCTAAGTGGAAATCGTAAATTTTCTACAGATTATAAATTTTAATTTAGAAAATAACACAAAGAAAAAGATAAGGATTATTTCATTCTCTTTGCAAAAAATACCTTATTCTACATTACTTTTAAAAATGGAATAATTTTGTTTTCAATGATAATATTTATAAATGAGCATCTGAATTCTAATTAAAGTGTTAATACTACATAGAAAGTATAAAATACTAAAAATAAAATAATTGGTGATATAAATAAGTATATTTATGGTAGAACAATTGAAATAATCGTTTGCATTCAAATAATCGTTCAGAATATACTTATCATTTTCGTAAATATCTCCTAGTTACTTACGATGATAAAAAAAAAAAAAAAAAAAAAAAAAAAAACAATCATAAAACAATGCATTTTTCAAATATAACTGAATCCCAAATATTTTGTATACGGCTAAAATATTTTTTATTCATAGACTTAAAATGTTTCAATGTAGCTTGGACACATTTTATAAATTAAAGGGATTAAAGAAATTAATAGTCTTAAGAAACAATTTAATGCATTTAAAATACTCTATTTTCTGTACAATTTAGTTTCAAAAACACCAGACCACTTTAGCGCGAATAAAGTCTTGTGAATTTCGAGACATTTTTAGTTGCTTGGCGCCAGTAAGTATTTGAAATTATTGATTGCTGAAAGTGTCAAAATATATTTTTGAATCAAAGATTCTATGATTAATTTGAAGGGAAAGAACTTTTACAGTTTATCATTGCACAAAAGAATATTTCATGTTTATGTTGTAATAATAAAAGAATAAAACTGTGTTTTGTAAAACATTTACTCCATTTTTTAACGCATTCAATGTATTTTGTAGAAATTTTCGACATCCTTTAATAAGTTTTGTATCATATTATATTATAAAAAATGGTGTTTTGAAAAATACCACACGGTACAAAATTATTAGACTTTATGTTGGTTCTTGTTCTATAACAATATTTCTATTGTGTTTCATTTATATATTCATTTATATTTTGTAACTAAAGTGCTGTTTCAAAAATATATTTATATCACCAATATAAAATATATAGGTGTATATTTCAAATAAAATGTACATTCCAAATAAAAGTATATTCCAAATAAATTGTATTACTTTTACATATTAATCCATATAGCGACAAATGAAATCCAGAGCTGCCAACCAAATCCGGCAAATTGTTAGCCCCGCCTCTTTTCCTACACCACTTAAATTTCTAGAGTAATTCTCTTCAAATATATTTACGATGAATGAAGAAAACAAATACAGGGATAGAACACAGGCGCAGAATTTATACCACTATCAATGTAAGAAATTTTTCTACTTTTTAAATCAACGATATTATAGGTACAGAAATTTCTTAAACGGATTCCGGTATGAATTCTGCGCCCGTGTTTCATCCCTGCAAATACTCTAAAAATTCAGTGGTGCAGAAAAAGGGGTGGTACTAACGATTTGCCGGATTAGGTTGGCAGCTCTGTAAATCCTTCCCATGGGCATAAAAAATCTTCAAATAATTCAGTACTCAAAGGGTTAACAGCAACTCATGGATCTTTATAAATCGCAAGAGAAGTTTCAGGGAGAAAAAAAAAAAAAAAAGATTTGTGGATGTAAAACTCTGTATCAAGCCCGACATCTCTGGTCTACCATCTTCAAGAGCAAAATCTATCGGCCGGTAATAAAATAAAAAGAAAAGAAAACTCTTCAATCAAACAACAATTATATTGTTTAAAAAATAAAATCAAATAAATAAATATTAAAAATAAAAATAAAAAAGGTAAATTTTAAATACTTCTTCGTGTTGTATAAAACCTACACTGTTAAATATTTATAATAAAATTTTTATTTTGCATTATGGGGTAAATTTTAATAGCATTAATTGTTATCTGATTGTCTTCTTATCGTTTTGTATGGATTATAGCATTCAAACATTTATTTGGGAAATGCATACAAATAAATAAAGAAATATATACATATATATATATAAAGAAAGAAAAAGGGTGAGAGGGAGAGAGAGCCTAAAATCCATTAAATAATAATAAAAATAAAAATATCTGCAGTCTCTGGTCCTAATTTACGCATATTTCTGGGAGTCTACTATATATAAATATTATATTGTCCAGTTGTATAATCTCTTTCATCAAAATCGATTGAAATAGCAAAAGGAGATTTTTTTTTCTTTTTTACATCGGAACACTTTACGTCAACACATCAGAATATCTTTTTGTTCGTAAAATGTTTCAGTCTTCGCTTGGTTGGTCAATTTGTACCCATGGTTATTTGCTCTTGAAGGAGGTGCTGGATTCAATCCCAGGTTGTGCTTGCGAGCTTGTTCGCTCGAAGTTTTCCGTGGTTCATTTCGAAACTAAGACCATTTAGAAAGGCACCCTATGGAGGGCATCACATCCAGGCTTAGGTCACTGGTACAGACTTTAGTCCCACACAAGTACACGCATGATTGTTAAACAAAATTTACTTATTACAAAACTTATATAAAATAACTATATAATTATAAAACTTTAATATCACTTTCATAACTGTACTCATAAAAATGTTTATTTGCAGCATATTTTTATAAACAATTATGTTAATACAACACAAAAAACATACAGTGGCATATCCTATTAAGTTTCCATTTTCTTTACATTGCATTACCGCAGTTGTTAGAGAACCGGCAGCCGGGTCTCTAATATTTCCGGCAGTTCTGGTTCTGACGCTTGCGCAGTGTGACTGCCGGGTGATTTATTATTAATCTGCCGGTAAAGTGAACGACTCTTATCAACACGTGCTTTTGATATTTTACATTGTCACTTTAATTCGCATTTATTTGTATTGACCATGTTTTATATTTTGATCTTTTTTCGTTAAATATTTGTTTCATTATTCAGTTTTATTTTCTCTTATATTTTTTGCTTTATCTGCTACGTTGTCTTTCATTAAATAAGTTAATATAAATAAGCTAAATAAATCTCTCAAATTGCTACAGATAATTCTGAGATCTTATATTACTACACAATGCAAACAAAAAATAAAAATTTAAGAAAACTGATAATATATGTACATGGTTGAAATATACGTGTATAAAATGGGGGAGGTGGGGGGAGATTTTATATTACACAAAACCCATCACATTTCTAACGTATTGTTATACAGTAGAACCTCAATCCATCGTTTTTCAAGGGGTGCGTGAGAAAAAATGATAAAAGCGGGAAAACGCTGAATGCGGGTTAAACTCAAAACATGAAGAAAACTATGTTTATAAATTAATGCACACAATGTATACAGTATACCACTAATAAAAACTAATTTTATTATTTTCCAAACTGTCAAAGAAATAAATCAATGTTGTTGAACATTAAGTAAAATTTATTTTTAAAAATCAGTAATTTTATGTTGCACTTTTTGTTCCTTTTTAAAATCAAATAGAAAATTTTCCAGATTTAAAACATTTTTCTGGTCCTTTTCTGTAATTTAAAAGGCTTATATAAAAGTTCGTGCAATTTCAAACGTCAGAATTACATCATAGGCGTGAAAATTACCCTCTGTTTCTTTGCCATTGTTTTTATTTTTTGAAATCACACATTTCTTCTATGTTTTAGGATACCGTATGTCACAACGTCTTGATTAATGCAAATATTATAACTAAATTTTGTATCAAACGCACCCTCTGCTATACACATCCATTCATCATCATCATCATCATCATCATAATTTTCTTGCCCATCTGTTTGGCGTTCTTCATCATTTTTTCACACGCAACCGCATTTCACGAAACGAGGTCAGAAGAAAAAATTTACAACGATCAATGCGGGAAAACGACTTTTTGAAGCACGATACACGCGTTTTTTGTTAATATTATGTAAATGCAATTTGTGCAGGGACCATAAAAATACAATTATCAATGCGGGAATGATAGATGCGGGGTTTCACTGTATTTGGATTTTAAAAACTAATTTTTTTTTTTTTTTTTTTTTTTTTTTTAAATTTTAAAATTTATTAGCATGGTAAAAGAAATTTAATATTTGAACTTTACACGGTTTCTCAAAAGATTACTCTAGTATATTATTATATTCTTATTTTTAAAAAATAAATATATTTTTATAATTTTTAATTTAATCAGTATAGTAAAAAAAAAAAAAAAAAAAAAAAAAAAAAAAAAAAAAAAAATCAACTTTTCGTAGTTTCTCCAAAGATCTAATTTATTATTATATTTGGATTTTTAAAAACTAAATATATTTTTAATATCTTTAATGTAATAAACATAGTACAAGAAGTTTAATTTTTAAACTTTGCATAAATTGTCCAAGGATTTTTCTAATACATTATATTTAGATTATTAAAAACTAAATATATTTTAAAGGTTTCAGTTGAATCAGTATAGTACAAAACATTTTATTTTTAACTTTGCATGATTTCTTGAAAGATTATTTTATTATATTATTATATTTTGATTTTTAATTACTAAATATATTTAAAAAAAATTATTTTAATTAGTAAAGTAATATAAATAAATAATTTTTCAACTTTGCATGGTTTCCTCATAGATTATACAAATTTATCATTATATTTGGATTTTTTAGAAACTAAATAAATAAATAAGTAAATAAATAAATATATATATATATTTAAACTTTAATTAAATAAATATTGTACAAGAAATTTAATTTTTAAACTTTACTGCACGATTTCTCGAGAGATTATTCTAATATTTTATTATGTTTTGATTTTTGAAAACTAAATGTATTTTTAAAAAAATTAATGTAATCAGAATAGTAAAAAAAAAAAAAAAAAAGAATTTTTTTTTTCTTTACTTTGCATGATCTTTCCGATGACTATTCTTATATATTATATTTGAATTTTTAAAAACTAAATATATATATATATAAATCAATAAGTTAGTACAAGAATTTTAATTTTTCAACTTTGCATGGTTTCTCCAAAGTAGTTTCTATTATTATATTAGGATTTTTAAAAACTAAATTATTGAAAAAAAATTAATCTAAATTTTAATTTAATCAGTATAGTATAAGAAATTTCATTTTTCAAATTTGCATGTTTTCTCCAAAGATTCAGTTTTGGAAAATCTTTGGTTTCAAACCATTTCGAAAGATGGCAGCACCAGCTGAATTGATTACAATATTGATTGGTTGAAAAATAGCTACTGGTACTACTTATTGGTTTGTTAATTGTTAAAATACACATCAGACTTATATGCTTGACTGACGCTATTTATTGTTTACTTTTATGCATTTACCTGTTAGGAATAAGAATCATTCAAAAAATATTCATTCTCTTTGTCACCCGGCACTTCAGCTACAGATCAAGTATTTCATACCCGGAAGTTCTAATGCGCAAGCGCAGAAGACTGCCGGGTCTATAATACTTACCCGGCTGCCGGTCCTCTAACCACAGCCTTGCATTACTACATATTAGCAGTAAACAAGTAAGTTTCTCTGGAATACTGCCTTCAGTCTGCAAACTTCGTCCAGTTGTTTGAAATTTTTAAATGCATTCAAAAGGTTTCGGTGTCGGCGAGCCGATGATGATGATTTTTCCCTTTTTCTGAGAATTTTTCTACGAGAGGGGTAAGGAAATTTTAGTGTCGGCGAAACAGGGGGTGAACCATAAAAAAGACTTTCATTTAAACATATTTTGATGATAGTATATTTATGGTAGAATAAATAAAACTTATAAAAAAATAAATAAATATGATAAATAAAGTATATTTTTGATAGAATAATTGAAATAATCGTTTGCACTCAAATAATAGTTCAGAATATACTTATCATGTTCGTAAATATCTCCTAGTAAGTTGATAAAAATAATAATTTTAAAAAAAAGTTACAATCATAAAACAATGTATAATTTAAATGTAACTGAATCCCAAATATTCTTTATAACGGCTTAAATATTTTTTATTTATAAACTTAAAAAGTTTCAATGTAGCTTGGATGCATTTTATAAATTAAAGGAATTAAAAGTTAAAGAAATTAATACTCTTAAGAAACAATTTAATACGTTTAAAATACTCTATTTTCTGTACAATTTAGTTTCAAAAATACCAGAGCACTTTAGCACGAATAAAGTCTTATGAATTCCGAGACATTTTTAGTTGCTTGGCGCCAGTAAGTGTGGGAAACTATTGATTGCTGAAGTGTCACAAGATATTTTTGAATCGAAGATGCTATGATTAATTTGAAGGGAAAGAACTTTTACAGTTTATCATTGCACAAATGAATATTTCATGGTTTATGTTGCAATAATAAAAGAATAAAACTGTGTTTTGTAAAACATTTGCTCCATTTTTAATGCATTAAATATATTTTGTAGAAATTTTCGACATTTTTAATAAGTTTTGTATTATATTGCATTAAAAAAAAGTGACATATAATTCTACAAGAAAATATAACTTTTAATATGATTGCAACATTTTTTTAAAATATGAAATGACATTAGTTTAATTTTTTTAATAGCTATTGTTACCTAACAATAGTATAAACAAAATTATGCCGTTAAGGATTACTCTAAATGCTTTATATATAACTAGCAGGCTTTGCCCGCTTCGCTGGTCACTATATTGAAATGATTTCTCAAAATACCATATCAAAATGATAATAATAATAAATCATTGAAATCAGTCAAAATCTAAGTTAAATTTCTCGCTACCTACTGTAGCGGTTTTCCCACACGCTACACTTCGAGTCTGGAGAAACAATGCCTTCGGTACGCCATGCCTGCATTTTACTACCCCCTTTCTCGCGGGTAAAGTGGGAAGATTTGCAAAATCACATCAAAGTGCATATTAAGTACATTTAATCAAAACCCACACACCAAAATTTGCTATTCAAAGGTAATTTGGAGCACATTTAAGCTTGAAAACGTGTTTTTTGCCCCTCTGACCCCTAAGAGGAGGGGGGTAGGAGTAATTTCACAAAATCCCTTTATAGTTCATGTTGCATACACGTAGATAACCGACACATTAAAAAAATGAGATCCTGAGATTATTTGAGGCAGAGTTATGTTTTAAAATGGGTTTTTTAACCCCACCCCCTGTGTTTTTTTAGCTTCATTCTTAAAGGAAAGAAAGGGCAGAACATTTTGCAAAATCACTTTATATTATAAATTAGGTACATGTAACTGACCCACACATGAAAAAGGTTCTTCCTAAGATAATTTACTTCAAAGTTACGCATGAATACATGTTTTTGCCCCCTCGCACCCTAAGGAGCGGAAGGGTGTAATATCACAAAACCACTTTGTAGTGTGTGTTGAATACGTATAAGCAGTCCACACATCAAAAGTTGCCATTCTATGATAATTTTGAACAAAGTTATGTGTGGAAACGTGTTTTTTACCCACCAACCCTCAAAAGGTGTGTGTGTGTGTGTGGGTGATAATACGGAATTTCAAACAATCACTTTGTAGTTTATGTGTGTTGAGTTCGCATAAACAATCGACATATATAAAAATCGCTTTCCTGAGATAATTTGGAGCAGAGTTACTTTTAAAACGTGCTTTTGCTCCACCCTAACCCTCGCCTTTAAAGGGAGGAAAGAGGAAATTTCACGAAATCCTTTTATAATGCGTGTTGAGAAAGCATAACCAGCCCACGCAAAAACATCGCCTAAGCTAGTTCAGTGTAGAGTTGCGCATAGAAAAATGATTTCATCCATCCCACCCCCAAGGGGATATGGTGGAATTTTACAAAATCCCTCTGCAGCGTGTGTCTTGAGTACGCATAAACAATCTACAGATAAAAAAATCGCTATCCTGAGATAATTTGGAGAACAGTAATTCTTATAAGCGTGTTTTTGCCCCCCTCCCTGCCCTTAAAGGGGGAGAGGGAGAAATTTCGTAAAATCCCTCTATAGTGCGTGTTGGGAATGCATTAAAAATTTACACATAAAACTTAATCTTACTGAGATAATTTGAAGCAAATTTGTGCTTGGAGACGTGTTTATTACCCCCCCGCCCTTAAAGGGGGGGGGGAGGATAAATTTCGTAAAATCCCTTTATAGTGCGTGTAGGGAATGCAGAAACAATTTACACATAAAATTTAATCTTACTGAGATAATTTGAAGCAAATTTATGCTTGGAAACGTCTTTAATCCCCCCCTGCCCTTAAATGCGGGGAGGGAGAAATTTCGTAAAATCCCTTTATATTGCGTGTTGGGAACGCATAAACAACTCACACATAAAATTTAATCTTACTGAGATAATTTGAAGCAAAGTTAAGCTTGGAAACGTGCTTATTCCCCCCCCCTGCCCTTAAAAGGGGGGGGGGAGGGAGAAATTTCGTAAAATCCCTTTATAGTGCGTGTTGGGAACGCACAAATAATCCATACATAAAATTTATTCTTACTGAGATAATTTGAAGCAAAGTTATGCTTCGAAACGTGTTTATTCCCCCTACTCACAAGGGAGGAAAGGGGGGGCTTTCGCAAAATCCCGTTGCAATCGGTGTTGGACACACGCAAATAAGCCACACGCTAAAATTTGTGACCTTAGCTCCTATAGATTTCCACGGACGAATTTAGCGCTAAAAGAGGGGGTCGGATTTGCCTCCGCATAACTCCACCCCAATATCGAAAATCGGAAAAAAAATCAAAAGTAAGTTTTAGGAAATATCCTCAAGAAGACTCTTGGCGATTTTCTATATATTTGGACTATTATTGGTAAGTTTTACTCGAAAATCTGTATTTTTCTAAATCTGCCTCCGAAACTCGTTTTTACCCCCTCCCCCCCTTAAAAATCCCAAACTCAAATCTCAGAAAGCTTGCACTCAAGTCTAGTCTCTCTCTCTGCAATTTTTTCACCGTGAAGCAATTTGGAGCTGAATTATGATTATAAGGGGTTTTTGCCTTCTGCCCCCCCCCCTAGAATAGGGGATATTTCGCAAAATCCTGCCTTAATGGGCGTCAGGATCCTAAAACCAAAGTGCTCACCAAAATTTGCGAGTCTATCTCCCACAGAATCGCCACCGCTGTGTTGAGTCAGTGAATCAGTGATTTTATTTTTTTATTCCCCACCCCACCCCCAAAGGGGTAAAGGGATTTTTTACAAAATCCCGTTACAATGGGTGTTGGATACACGTAAATAAGCAACACACTAAAATTTGTGACCTCAGCCACTATAGATTTCCACGGACGAATTTAGCACTAAAAGGGGGGGGGGGGGGTCGAATTTGACCTTCGTAACTCCCCCCTCCCCCTAAATCAAAAATGGTAAATAAGAACAAAAATGAGTTTTTGCAAATACTTTCAAGAAGACGTTTGGCGGTTTTTTATTTTTTATTTTATATCTTTGAGATATTACTGCTAAAATTTTACTCGAAAATCCATACATTGCTAAACTTCCCCCCGAAAATTCTTTTTATCCCCTCTACCCCCTTAAAAATCTAAAATTCCAAACTCGCAGAAAATGTTTTTTTTTGTACTTAAGTCTAGTCTCCCCATCTGAAATTTTTTCATCGTAAAGTAATTTGGAGCCGAGTTATGCTTATAAAGGTGTTTTTGCCTCCTGCGCCTCCGAAAATCCTTTTCTCCCCTATCCCCTCTTAAAAATCCAAAATTCCAAAATCACAGAAAATAATTTTTTTGTATTCAAGTCTAGTCTCCCCATCTGCAATTTCTTCACTGTGGAGTAATTTGGAGCCGAGTTATACTTATAAATGTATTTTTGCCTTATGCGCCTCCGAAAATCCCATTTTTACACCCCCCCCCCCCTAAAAAATCCAAAATTCCAAAATCGCAGAAAATGATTTTTTTTTGTATTCAAGTATAGTCTCCCTATCTGCAATTTCTTCACCGTGAAGTAATTTGGACCCGAGTTATGCTTATAAAGGAAGTTATTGCCTTCTGCCCCCCCCGGGGGGGGGAATTTCGCAAAATCCCGTCTTAGTGAGCGTCAGGGTCCTAAAATCAACCTGCTCACCAAAAACTGTGACTCTATCTCCCGTAGGATCACCACAGCAGTTTGAGTCAGTGAATCAGGGAATCAGTAAGTTTACTCTTTTATATATATAGATAACCTCGGGTTGAAACATTATAAGTATTTATAGAAATATCATCTTAATATTTCTATAAATACATTAATATAAATACACGTATGATATTATATGACCATTTTTCTCACTTAAATGGAATTATTTCTGCAAATGTCGAGCAAATATACAATTTTAGATCTTTTCATTTGAAACAGAATTCATAAATCCCTTGAAAATTGGATAAATATATCGGACAATTAATTATTAATTTATCATTTAATCTTCCATTTTTTAAAAATTTTCTTTTGTTTTTCTCATTTTAACTTTGGAAGAGTGCCTATGTATGGTAGAGATAAACAATATAGAACAAAACGAAATAAGAAATAAAAATTACGTGTTTCACATTGTTTATAAAAAAATTCTAACTACAGTTATCTTTCAAATGTAATTTAACTGCGTAATAACAATTTAAATAACTATACGTATATATATTTCTACTACAGAGAAAGAAAACTTCCAAAAATATTTTATGGCTTTAAAAAATATGTATTTATAATAGATTATTTTTGTTTAGTCTTGTGTATAGTACAAAAGCAGCAAGGCTACAAAAAAATGTGTATTTATATAAAGACGATTGTTTTGTCTCAATTATGGTAAAAAGTATCCCTCAAATCCTCATTAGAGATTTATTTCTAAAGAAATATAAATATTTATTAGACATTTTATTCATTCATAAAAAAAAAAAAAACAACATATATACACTAAGCGACAAAAAATAAGCCGCACTGCAGAAAAAATGACTTATACCTTTTTTATTTGTAATAACTTTAAAATTAATGTTTGAAACAAATAAAACTGTCTTGTTTGCATAATACCAAAGGTATGAAATGATACCTATGTATATTTTCGATTTAATAATTCGCTTTATTGCATTTTACGAAGTACTTTTTAAAAATCTGCATAAAACTTTCTTTTTGAACATAATGCAATAACTATACACTTTGCATTCTATTATGATTTATTATATGAAATAAACAAGTTATATTTTAATATATGAAATAAAACTATTTATTTGTTAGATCTAAGCAATTTTTTGTTAAAAATATGTATTCTGCATTGGGTTAATTCCACCTTTATATGGAATTACTGCATTAATGCGCAATGGCATAGTTTTATACAGTGTTTTAATATAAATCTCAGAAATTTCAATGTGCCAAATATCACAAATAAATTTTTCTAGTTCTGGCAGAGTTATAGGCTGCAAATTTCGATTCCTCACCCCTCTCCCCCGCCTTTTTATAGACGAAACATTTTCGAGCGGATCGCGATTTTGACCATTTCCATGTCTGGTAAAGAAGAAATTCTACTATATCCTTTGTGGTATTTACCTTAAAGAGAAAAAAAGTATGATTACTTACAGAATTATAGGTTCTCATGGGAATGTATAAGAAATTTTGACAATTTGAAGTGAATAAACTTACCACAGACGCCGTGTAGTAAGGTGCCTTATTATCTTCAAATGCTGTTTACGGAAATGTCTAAGATACCTCCAAAATAGTCGGTCAGGCACCACTTTTATGCAGATTGTGTTTTATTTCGAGTTAATTGATCCCTTGAGCATAAAAATTTCCCCGAGTTTTTGAAAAGTTATGCACCTCCGTACCATAATGTACGGAGAATTTGCACTGTTTTAAAAGTGCGATTTTCATTAAGTCGGTCACATTTTCGTCTTCATTCTAGCTTTTTTCAACTTCACGAAATAAAGAAAACTTGATTCATCAGAGAAAACCAGTTCAGCCTAATAATTAACTGATAATGTTTTTAAATTTTGGTCAACTAAAGTATTGTTTTTTGTAATTCTTTTCCTTAATAATGGCTTTTTTCGCAGATCTTCCGTTCTTTAACCCGCTTTGTTTAATTGTTCTCGCATTGTTTTTGGAGAAAGTAATTTACTATACACTTTTTTAAAATCTTTTTTAAGTTCTGAACATGATACAAATCGATTTTTTAAACATTCGCATTTTAACTTGCGGTTATCTTGCTTGGATGAGCAACATGACCGCCTAAAGCCAAATTCCCAGTTTCAACGGCCAAAAAAAATGTATATTTTGCTAAATTTCATTTTACCAATATTTTGTTAGCATTTAATTATTTTGCCATCTCACGTATTAAAAAATTTTTTGATTTTCATTTAAAAATTAATACTTTTTGTGGCATCGTTAACTGCCTTATTCTTACCATTTTTGAAATAAATTCTAAAATTACAATTTTCCTGACAATTGCATTTTGTTTTTAACACTAGACTCAAAGCTAAAGTGTATGTGGAGGACAACATAGTAAAATCTGTTCAAAAATTTGCTTTTTAAACGATAAAATTGGCGGTTGTAGAAGGCGAAAAGGAAAACATCCAAGTGCGGCTTTTTTTTTGTCGCTTAGTGTATATATATATATATTCATTTTAGATAAATTAGGAATGGACACTTGCACTCCTCTAATCATGAGGGTGCTTTACCACTGGGCTAACCAGCTGAAACTGCTCTACTACTGGATGACCAGCTCGACATGTCTTACAAAATATCCGTTGCCGTGCCTGCAAACCCACATATAACAGGAGGCAATGCCAGCTAATCTTCAGACACGAAAGAAATTAATTATTCTTGCGGTTTAGGATACTTTGATGAATCTGAAAGATTTTCTTTTAACATTTGGGTTTTTCCGATAATTATCTGTGAAAGTAACATACGGGCGATTGGAGGATGGATCCCACTTTAGCGTTATCAGCCTAACACTCTTTCAACCGAGCTAATAGGCTACAGAAAACATCTTTAATTTTAAGCTTTTTACTTATCATTTAAGAAATTTATAGATTTTAATTAATAGGAAAAAAAAATTCAGAAATTGGTCTTTGAGGTGCATCAGGAGATGTGAATATGGACCTCCATGCAAAATTCTACGCACTGTGATTATCCGTTTGCTCACAAAGCGACAACCATACAGATAGGGTGTCAAAATAATGTGAATATTTCACATTTTTACGTTTTGTGAAATATCTTGAAAAGTCCTTTAGGAAAAATCTTGAAACTTTGGTAGTGTAAAGAACATGTTATACCTCATATTTTTCAGTCAAAGTTGTGTCATGAAGAGGAAAATGGGAGTAAAAAATTAAACAAAAATCAAAATGTTTTGGATCACGTAAAAGGTAAAGTTTAAAATGCGTTTTGGCTGCTGCATGTAATTATGAAGACATTTCTCATTATCTGTATAAAAGTTTATGAAGCTTCCAAATATATTAATGGAGATATAATGGTTTATTTAAAAAATTGCAAAAACAATTTCCACTTTTTTAGTTATAACACATAAGGCATTATAGACCCAGTGCAAAGCCAGTTTCAGGAAATATGGCACATTAGACATGTGATATACAGTTGTAACAGTATACATGAATCAGAATGAAAAAAAAAAAAATTAAATATCTCACGAAATACGAGTACTCTTACTAAATAATTTTCAACTACGCATGCGCAAGCTTTTTAAAAATTTCATTTGCATAATTTAATAGCCAAAGTATTCAGCAACTTATATAACCCCCCCCCCCCAAACAAATATCATGTATATTCAAAACGTTACTTGAGATAGAATGAATAGAATTTCAGTTCTCTCAAAATAAAAGCTAAACTATAAGGGGTTTTACTCACACTTTGATTTTGATTCAATCAATGCCCAATTACAATGTTTTCGCTGATTGTAAATAAATATTGATAAAACCCCCTAAACGTATTTGATTTTCTTTTTTTTTATAAGAACTTAAATTCTGTTCCTTCTATCTCTCGTAATGTTTTGAATTTACACGATATTTGTTTGGGGTTTTCATAGAAGTTGCTCAATACCTTTAGCTATTAAATTATGCAAATGACATTTTTATAAAGCTTACTGTAGTTAAAAATTATTTAGTAAAAGTGCTCGTATTTCATAAGATATTTAACAATTTTCCATTTTGATTGCTGTATGCTATGTCTAATGTAATATTTCATATTTCCTGGAAATGGCTTTGCACTGGGTCTAATACCCTACGTGTTATAATTAAAAAAGCGTAAATTGTTTTTGCAATTTTTAAAAAATCCGTTATGTCGGTAGCCTCATAAAATTTTACGCAGATAATGAGAAAAGTCCTCATAATCACGTACAGCCAAAACGCATTTAAAGCATTACTTTTTACAGGGTGATCCAAAACATTTTGTCTTTTGTTTAATTTTTTACTAGTCCCCTTTTCCTTTTTATGACACAACTTTTTCTGAAAAATATAAGGTATAAGATGTTTTTTACACTTTTGCAAAGAATATGTTAAGAAGTTCAAAATGAAAGTTTCAAGATGATTCTTAAAGAACCTTTCAAGATATTTGACAAAACGTAAAAAAACAAAAGTGTTCACATTATTTTGTGAGCCATCTGTACATATACGAACACACATCTTATTTCATTATATGTAAAGAAAAGTGCAGTTTAAAAGTTAAGAAAAAGTTAGAATGTCAACATTTGTTTCGACACAGCACAGCATTTAAACATATGTAGACATTTGAACATTTAAACTTTTGAACAGCACTTTTAGCAAATAAAACAGTGTATTGATATATTGAGTGCTTTAATTATTTCTGTAATTTTAATCGACGTATAACTAAATTTATATATATATATATTTCTATTTCTAAATACTATTTATGTTAATCGATGTAAGTATATTAATTTGGTTTATTCCAAATTATTTATCTTATGAAATAATTGCAAATGTATTATTATTGTGCTTTGTGAAATGGAAATATTTTGCTTAGTTTCGTTTGCCACTTTTGTAACTTAACAAAATTCGTAAAATCAAGGAATATATTTTCAATACTTCTTTTATTATATTTCATTTGTAAGATAATTAGATGTGATTAAATTATTTTAAAATGATACAGATATATATATGTATATATATATTCATGACACGTCATGAAAAAAAGGCATGTATTCCATTATAGCTTATATGCTGAGTCCATTTTTAGCATTCCTGTATAAAATGTCATTTCCCTGTGAGGCCTATTTGAATCTGAAAAAAAAGACAAATGTTAAAAAAAGATTAAATAATTTACTAACTTTTATTTTGGGATAAAAATATTAATAGAATTGTGCATATCTTTAATTAAGAAGCCTTCCTGTTCCGAGCGAATTCATTCATTATGAATAATTCTTTCCTTCAATAATAATCGTATGATTAACTGAAGAAAAAAAAGAAAGAGTTTTTAATACAATTTATATGTTTATTTCGCCTTGTTTTGTTTGGAACTGAAGATTATCACAATTATCATTCTAAAGTGTACAATTATCATACTAAAGTGAATAACAGACGCAATACAAAAATTTAGTGACCTAATTCAGCATTTCCTTTTATTAGCTTGATGCAATAATAGAGGTGTATTTTAACTGAATAATTAGAAAAATATTTTCATGTGAATCATTTATGGTAAATTAATAATAGATACATCGGGTTACATAAACATTTTATTTTAGTATAATTTCCTTCAAATAGCAGAAATTAAATATTGTCGAAACAGACAAATCATGCTCTTTATGCTTTTTGATTATTAGAATAGAGAAAAAAAACTCTTAAAACCATTCATAACTTTACATTTAATGTAAAACAATGTAATAAGTTGCTTTTTGTGTAGTTTTGCATAAAATTTTGGTTCTAACAAGGGAAACAGAAATATCACAAAAATATCTATTTGAAATTTTTTCTAAGCAAAGAACTTCTAAAAGATTGCTTTTGTGTAGACTCATATATAGTCTAAAATTAGGGTAATTGAAGAAGTCAACATACAATATACCAGTATTTTTATATACCATCAATTACACCATTTGAATGTTTTCAGTATGTGCTGTTTAGCACAGCAAAAATTTTAAAATTAAAGTTACTAACGGAGAAATTTCGAATGGTATAATTGAATTTTGCAAGTTTAAACGTGTGCGGTCTGGTCAAGTGAACCTTTTAAAATCTGTATACGAATTACATAGTGTCTAAAGAAATCCTCATATAACTGAATATTTAGATTAAGCAATTTCGATGTATCAACCATTAAACATTTAAAAAAAAAGAAAAAAAAAGTGTATATATAGAACCATAGAAAGCAATCAGATACGCTAATCATTAAACACGTGTAAATTGAAAACACGATTTAATGATTAAGTGAAAACACGATTTCACATGTAGAAGGGTATTGTGAATTTTAGTAATGAATGTTATTTCCGATAAGACAACACATTAGTCACATTCATTCTTTTCCATTCCCCTTTTAATCCTATGCGATTTTTGTTGCTTCGTATTATTGTATATAAGGATAAGAAATTTTTTTTGAATTCTGATTTTTTAATAATATATTAACTAATGTACTACATAACTGACTAATCTATGGACGGATAACACATTAATTTTGGGATTTTCGGATTCCTCACACATGAAAACATGTAAAAAAAAAAAAAAAAAAGCAGAACCACAGGTCGAAAATTTCACGAATATCCAAGTTCCGCATAACTTTATTATGAGAGGGAATTAAAAAACACATGCCATTCTACGTCTAAGTGAAACAACATATGATGATTGAGAATACTAGATCGATGAACTTTGTGTACTGAGTGGACCTGACCAGTTTTTAAGTAATGAGGCTGCACGGAAGGATATCACAATATATTTTCAACTGCATGTTTTAAATAATAACATTTAAGTATCTACAAACATATACCGTCACAGGTACACTCCACTCGGTATAGTAATTTTAATGAGCTATGTGATTCTACAGACGTATAATTATTATTACGCAAAATATAATTTTTACGTAAACATTTACATTAAACAGTAACCTGCAAAAATTTACATTAAATAAAAATTCTTTAATTTACAGAAAATAGACATCTTAAAATTGAATAAAAATGCTCAAATATATATATATATATATATATATATATATATATAGATAGATAGATAGATAGATAGATAGAGATATAGATAGAAAGATAGACAGACATACATATAAATATATACATTCATAGGTTAATTCAAATTAGCTATTACTTAAAAAGTTAAAGATGGTGTAAGGAGGAGAAATTATATTATTTTACTCAATAGATTTCATACACAATTTAATGTAGAAGATTACACTGGCTTACATGGCATTAAAGATAATTAATATTAATAATAACCAGAGAAGGTATATTGAAAATATTTTACAGTTATGTGCTTTAGTTATTACATGAAATCTTGTGCGTGAGTTTTAGCCTTATTATACAATATTAAAATAGTAAATATGCATAATAAATCATAACCAAAACATTAAAAATGACATGCAAAATTTCTGTGCATTATAAATTGGGTCGCATAAACATTGGGTCGCATAAAATTAACGAGTAACACATTCAGAAAAACATATAACTCAATAAAATATTCTCTTATACAAATGATTATCCAACCTTTTCAAAAATTACACAGTTATATGCAGGAAAGATGAAAAGATCAAATATTCAAATTGAACTTTAATCTGATTATTTATTAAATAAATTATTTTAGATTATAATTATGTAGGTATACTAACATTACCATATGTATCAAGATTTCTGAAGTAACCTAATAAGACAATGCTGCAATTAAAAATTTTTCACTTAAATATAAAATCATTCCCATGCATTTTTTATTTTTATTTTAATACTTTTTTCAAATATTTAATCAAATTTTTGGTATTTGGTATATAATTTTGTTAAATCTAGGTATTCAGCATTATATCTATCAACGTATTCAGCATTATATCTGCAGTATATCCAGTATATCTAAGGATTGAATGCTAAATGGTTTGTGCAAAATATGCAGTTTTTTAAGTTTTATTTATGAAACGTATATTCATTTATCTTTTTTCGAATATTTAATTCTTGTTCTAAATTTTAAATTTATGAACGATATTTTTTCAAAATTTTACAACTGTAACGTGAAATCTTTAAAATAAGAATAATATTCTGTGAAATCCAAGAAAAATGTGTTTTTCGTTTAACATGCATGAAATAGTATATAGGACGATACATTCAACCGAAAAAGAACGAATAATCAACTGATTTTTGAAGGACATTCTAAGCCTACATTTTTTTGTTTAGTTTCAAGATGAAATATTCGCATTTAAAAAAAAAAAAAAAAATGTTTTTCTAAAATATATTTACAACTTAAGCCTTACAAATATTTGAATTCAAATATTATATATTTCATATAAACATTTAGTATATATATATATATATATATATATATATATATATATATATATATATATATATATATATATACATATATATATATATATGATTTATTAAAATAGTAAAAAAAAAATATAAAGTTAAGAAAAAAAAATTTCTTAATTTGATTAAATTTTTTAATTCTGTTTAAACAGAATAACAGAATGTTACGCAATAAACCAAAAACTGTCGTTATATATATTTTTAAAGGATTGGAATGTTATAATAATAAGAAAATAAAACAGTCACTCATGTAACTATGAGTTTATTTTAACTAAAAAGTTACTTAAGTTAATAAATAAATAAATAAATAAATAAATAAATGCAGTAGAGTACCGATCATTCGCGAGCGGATTATCTGTGAATGCGAGAGCTGCGAAAAGAAAATTTAATTACTAACCTCCAAAAAACCCAATTTTAATCTTAGCCAACAACAGGGAAAATACAATAGGTTCTACAGTACGAAGATCGAAAATTACCGACACTTATTTGTTTATTTATAATGCGATGCCCTTGCCACCCAATTCCGCGTATAATCGGTTCTCTACTGTAAATATCCACTAAAATGTAATTACAAAGCAGCTTTTTATGTTTATATAAAAATACAGGGTGGTTATAATTAAACTTCCCCTATAATCAGCATCCTACAGTGCAAACGGTGAACGGAATGCAACGAAATTTGGTATATAGACTATACACGAGATGCGTTCACGGAATTTCGAAAAAAAAAAAAAAAAAAAAAAAAAAAACTTCCAAAATGGGAAAACAGTAAAATTTAACACAATATACGACAAACGGAATACAAGATTGCAATATTTAACAATCCAAGCTAGAATTAACGAGTAATAAAATGTGAAACCGGGAAAAGCTGTCAGTTCTAAACATTTTATACTCTAAGCTGTTTTACATAAAGCTTCCTTTTCTTCGTAGCATTCAAATCTCATCATTTTTTTCCTAGAACTGACAGCTTTTCCCGGTTTCACATTTTATTACTCGTAATTCTAGCTCTGGATTGTTAATATTGAATCTGTATACCGCTTTGTCGTTTATTGTGTTAAATTTTATGTTTTTTTCTCTAGTGTACATTTTGGAACTAAAATTTTATTTTCGAAATTCCATGAGACCATCTCGTGTATCCGCGTTTGTAATGATCGATAGACGGCGCTTTGTGAACACTGCAGTTGTTAGTAAACATTAGCCACGTGTGTTCCAATAGTGTTCTTGTTATTCTACTTAATATTCGTACTATAATTTCTCCGCCATTACATTATGGAAAATTGATTGCTTTTGGAAAAAATACTTCAGTTTATTCAAAGTTCGATCGGAAGTAGATTTTTAACTGAAGTTGAACAAATATTAATTTCAAATCATCTGATTAATTCTTTACTTCCATTAGCCGAAGCAACTGAAATTTTAAGTTCGTCATTTGGAAATAAATGGAAGCTCAATTCTGGATTTCTTGATGCTTTGGATTTACACTGTGGCACACAAAAGTATGTGTTATCTTTTTTACCGTATTTATTCATTTTTATTCAATAAATATATGTGAAACTAAACATCGGCTAGCAATGGCGGCTATATGGAATTCGAATTAAACCTTGTTTATTGTAATTTCACCGTAGCCCACCAGAGGGCGAGCATTTCATTACAATCGCGGATAGTCTTATACCAAATTTCGTTGCATTCCGTTCACCGTTTGCACTGTAGGATACGGTTTAAAGGTAAATTTAATTACAACCACACTGTACATTAAATTATCGACATATAAGTCTAATTGTTATGATACTGAACAATTATTTTATTCCGTATCACATTCTAAACAAAATACTTATAAAAAACTATATATAAAAAAAGTTCTGCATATGGAACTTTAAACCTATTTCTTTTAATAAAATTTATTTTTCTTAACACTAAATTTCTTGATTGTTAATATTATTTCTGTATTCCGTTTTGTCGTTTATTGTGTTAAATTTAATGTTTTTCCGGAAAAGGTGCCCTCTAGTGGACATTTTGGAACTAAAATTTTACTTTCGAAATGACGTGAGCGCATCTCGTGTATAGTCTATATACCAAATTTCGTTGCATTCCGTTCACATGTTTGTGCTGTAGGATGCTGTTTAAAGGGAAGTTTAATTATAACCATCTTGTACATTAAATTATCGACATTTAAATCTAATGGTTATGCTACTGAGCATTTATTTTATTCCATATCACTTTCTAAACAAAATACTTGTAAAAAAATTATATATATATATATATAAAATTTTCTATATATGGAACTTTAAACCTATTTCTTTTAATGAAATTTCTTTTTCTTTTTTATACTACGTTTCCTTTACTTTCCGGAATAACAACTTAATTTTATATCCAATTGTGTGTTATAAATATCACTTGGATAGATCTGAAGTGAAACATGCTATTTATTAGGGAAAAAAATAATTTGATTCGTTTACGCATATATATATATGTAAAATTTCAAATATTATATGTGAGTGGGTTAGTAGTACATATATACAGGTGTATTGTAAAACTTCGTGAATTCGGCTTTTATTAAAGAAATATTGATAAAATAATTTGTGTAAGATTATGCCACAATATTGAGGCAACTTTCCTTGCTACAATCATGCAGAGACATGTTACCAGGTGTATCTGCGTAAACGTAGCATGTAAGTAAGTAGCCTCAATACTGTTGTGTAACATGGCATATATATATATATATATATATATATATATATTTTTTTTTTTTTTTTTACACTATTGACATATATAATACATTAGAGAGAAGACTAAGAAATTGTATAGAATAATATAAATTCGGTCAAACTTTTCGAGGAATGTAATTTCAAGAATTTTAATTTAATATTATTTATGCGGATTGAATACAAAAAAAAAAAAATAAAATAAAATAAATAAATAAAAAAAAAAAATCAATAACCGAAAGTGTCCTAATATGTATCTGTACCCTAAATCACTAATCTAATATACACAATTTTAAAGCTTTGTTTAGTCAATACAACTGTTGTTGATATAACCGCAAAATAAATTTCAAACAAGTTATCGTTTGACATCAACCGTTGTTTCTAACGAACCATGAAAAGCAATCTGTTGCGTTTGTTATTATTATTATTTTATGAAGAAATTATGTCGAGACACGGAAAAGTTACGTTAAGCTAGTTTTTTTTTTCTCTTTTGTCATATTTGCAATTTTTACAAAGATTCAAAATTTTCAAATAATTGAGTGCGCCGTTTATTATGCCGTAATAATTTTCTATAAGAAATATTTTTTTGAAACATTCAAAATTTTAAAACTATACTTAAATAAGCTTGTTGACAGTTTAGTCGCAAACTTAAAGGCAAATAGTTTTATTTTTTTATTTCTCATTTTTTTTTCTCTAGTATTTTTAAAGTAAATAATAAAAAGCCTTCTATTGTAATTATTACTTACTTTCTTCCTTCCTTCCTTTCTTTTATATATATATATATATATATATATATATATATATAAAGAAGTTATGACGAAATGTAAAAAAATATTATTATTTTTTTGTCTGGACATATTTAAAATTTTAATGCAGATTCCGTATAAAGATTTCTAATAAGTGATTGTACACCATGCACAAATAAACTTATGTCTAAATTTACAATACTGAATCGTACAGAATTTTAAAGCTATGATTAAATAAGATTGTTGACGATTTTGTCGCTAAGTAAATTACAAATAGTTTTACTTTTTAAGTTGTTATTGCTCATAGTTGTTTATGTTTCATTTGTTCATGTATATTTTAATGAGCCATAAGAAGAGATGTGTTATATATATATATATATATTTTTTTTTTTAAAGCAGCTATGTCAAGATTTTTTTTTTTTTTTTTTTTTTGTCTTGTCATATCTTTTTACCGTTTTATGAGACACAGCTAAAATTTTGCACATGATTTTATTTAATATTTATTATTTATGTTGAGCGCAATGCAAATTTTTACTTTTCGCTTACTAGATTTTTGATCTTTCTTTCTTTTTTAATTTATTTTTAATTTATTTTTATAATTTCTGTATATAAAATGAGTTTTGTAATTCTTGAAATTTAATGCACTCAAATTTTACTAGATTTTTAAGAAATCATAGATATTTTAATTTTTTAATTAATTAATTAATTTTTTTTTTCAAAATTTTGCAGATTTTTAGTAATGTCTGAAATCGATTTATAAAGAGATAATGCGTAATTCAAGGTTTTTTCACAATGCTGAACATTAATATGTTAAAACACTAAAAATATATGCACTGTTAAACATTTATAAATTACATTATTCAAAAACTAATGGTCAATTTTAATAAATGTTTTGATATAAAAATGCATTTTCACTTGTATTACCTGAATATAATAATTAGTATATTCTGTTAAAATTTTCGATATGAAGTTATCACCCAGTTTGAGGTCTCCTAAGTCCCCCCCCCCCCAAAAAAAAAAAAAAAAAAAAAAAAAAAATGTTTTTGGGGAACTAGTTAGTGCCTTTGCTTGTATGTGGGTTAACGTCTGAATATCACATCTCCAAAATGCATAAAGATAGAATAACGAAATTTCAGAATTAAGACAAGTCTAATGTATAGATACTCTTACTAACTTTAGGTGAAAATGAAAAACTGGTAGTGAGACTTCGAAAAACGGAAGTGGGAGACCGCAAGTCCGTATCTCAAAACCGGCTCTAACGATTTTCTTAAAATCACTGACACTCTGTTAGATGTCCTTTCGTATATTGGGTTCGTATATTAATTGATTAGTTCAGGGAAATTTATAGACGTCAATTTATTAGAAATTAAGGACTACTTCTGTCAAAGAATTTTTTTTTTAATTATATTTTATTTAAAAAAAAAGTATCAATAAATTCAAATATCCTGAAATTATATATAAATAAAATTATTGATTTTTATTTTATTATTATTATTATTATTATTATTAATCAAATTCGTATTGATATTTCATTAACAAGTCCCTTAAGTTTTAGTTGGATTTTAATATTATAGTTTACTTTTTAACTTTTGTATAAAGTTATGTATCAGGTTTCAAAATTAAACCTGTTGAAATTTGGTATGCATGTATACAAGAAATAAACATATAAAGAAATATTTTACAATTTGTGCATCATTATTCAAAATAAAAAATGTTTTCATTCGTCAATTTATTAATGTAATTAATAATTTATTAATGAGTAATTAATTCAACTGTAATTAATATTGCCAGCATAAATTTTGGTGTACAAAGACATATTTATAATTTTCATCTGAAATGAATAAATAATAATAATAATAATAATAATAAAATCTATGCCGAATCATGTCAAACGTCATCACATTTACGTCTGACAAAATGATTTATGAACGTCTAAAAAATGTTATCACGGACACTTACGTAGATTAAAGAAAAAAAATAGGGGGTGAAAAGTCATTTAAGGAGATTCAAAAACTTTTTCAATTTATCATTCGTATGCATTAGTACGTTCTCCGAAATTTAATTTAAGGCGTAAAAATTTGATTAATTATTCTTAAATTTATTAGACTGTAATTAATTCAGAAAAAAAAAAAATATATATATATAGGTATAAACGTATGAAAAAATAGAGGACGTGCGTTTAATGTTTTACAGAGACAGCAGCGTTTTTCTATATTTTTACGTGGATTTTATTATTTTGGTCACCACTATTCCGTAAATTTTAAACATAGCATTAAAACCTTCAAATAGAATGTAACTTTTAAAAATAGTGGTGGTAAAATAGTTAAACGCATGTAAAATTGTAAGAATACTTTGAACTCTGAGTTTAAATGACTTAAAAATATATATATAAAGGAAATTTATATATCGGAAGGTGGCATAAAATGATCCTTTTAAGGAAAAAGCTTGTGTAAAACAGCATAAATGTTTAAATAAAACTTTGGCCGTTTGATAGCGTGTTTTATACTATGTTTTGCATTATAAACATACTTCAATAATAATTTAAACTTACACTACTGAGTAATGAAAAAAAAAAAATAGATTTGAAAAAAAAGGGTCCAAAAGATAATTTTACCCTCCCCAAAGGGCAAAATGATCCTTCATTTAAAAATATTTGTAAACTGCTTTTTATCTGCAAAATAAAGAATATAAAAGTAATTATGACAATACATAATGAAATAAAATAAGTTTTACAACCAAATAGCATACATAATTTATATAATGAAAAAAAAAAAAAAAAAAACGGAAGCTTTTACAGCAAAATGTGCTGGCACCCATATTGCCAGCACATTCTGCTGTTAAATAAGGCAATTTGCAGCGGAAACATCTGTAAAAAAAGACTCCTTTACGGCTATTTCTGCTGTAAATTACTTCTTTTTTACTTTTCCCCTTCCATGCACCCATATTGCCAGCATATTATGCTGTAAATCTACCGTTTTTCTTTTGTGAAAAATTTTAAATTAAATCCTTTAACATATGAAAATTTATTTTATTTTTTTCAGACAATTAAAATGTACACACACACACACAAGTGGTGAGCTCTTTAAAACTCAGCTGTAGATACATTTTAATTCAACAGACAAGATGAACTGATTAAAAATGTATATTTAATTAACAAAAGTTATGTTTTTTCTGATTCATTAATGCATTATGAAAATAACATATACACAGCGTAAAAAAAGTAGAAGAACAGTCAATTTTTGTAAATTATTTTCTGTATTTTTATCCTGGCTATTAGATATTTATACAGATTTTGTTTAACAAAGTTTCCTTTAATTCCACGTAAAAATGAAAATTCTACTACTAATGCTAATTAGTAAATTGTAGAAAAACTAGTATTCATGACTTCGAGAGTGTAAAAAAAGTAGAAGGACACTTTCGAAAATTTGTTATTTGGTAGATTGTGACGGAGTAAAAAAGTAAATACTGAATTTTCTTTAACTGATTTTGTTGAGAAAAACGTATTTTGTTAAAAATTGCATTGTTATTTTCTTTTCATACTGCCTAGAAGAATACCGTTAAATTATTTCCAAAAAGGAAAAATTGTTACATATAAAAATAATGATAAATTTTTAGACAGGTTGTTCGTATACTGCGCGTCAGCCTCAATAACTTTCTAACTTTATCAGAAAGCAAGATAGAAATAGGAAAGAAAAGAAGACTGTTGTCTTAAAAAGTTACCGCCTTGCGTTGAAAGAAAACTTGTTCGTGAGCTTAAAAAGAGCAGTGGTAGTATTGCAAAGGCTCCAAATCAAGGAGGACTTACTCATGTGCCAAGGCAAACAGTTTACAACTACATAATAAGATCCAAATAATTAATTTTCGAAAAGCGTAAGCATCAACCACAGTGGAAAAAACACACATTGATTATCATTTATGATGGGTTAAAAAACAAGTGTCAGATGGTACTTTTATAATATTTTCAGATGAGAAGAAGTTTAACTTAGACGATTTAGATGGTTGCCAATAATACTGGCATAGTCTGAAGAATATAGAACAACATTATTCAACTCGAGAAGTGAGTGGGCAGGGTGATGATCTAGCAATCAATGGAATATGGAAGAAGGACAAATCTGGTCTTTTTCAGTGGTATGCAGAAACATACAGGCTATATTGAAGTGCTGAATTCTGAGCTTCTACCTTATGGCTCTAAATTAGGAGGAGGAGAGTGGATGTTTCAACAAGATGAAGCCGCCATTCACATCACCATAAAGTTAAAAATTGGTTCCCTGCAAATAATGTGCAGGTTTTCCTCAACAAAAGCAGTTAAAGAAAATTCAGTATTTACTTTTTTACTCGGCCACAATCTACTAAATAACAAATTTTGGAAAGTGTCCTTCTATTTTTTTTACACTCTCGAAATCATGAATACTAGTTTTTCTACAATGTACTAATTAGCATTAGTAGTAGAATTTTCATTTTTACGTGGAATTAAAGGAAACTTTGTTAAACAAAATCTGTACAAAAATCTAATAGCCAGGATAAAAACACAGAAAATATTTTACAAAAATCGACTTTCCTTCTAATTTTTTTACGCAGTGCATAACTGATATTAACCTCTATGTGTGATGGAATAATATGTATGCAGATAAACATAATAAATGTTAAAACTATATATTTCTTAATGTCTATATTTAGAGATGAACTTCATGATTGGAAAAGTGAATTTTGCATGACACCAATATTTACTTATTTAATATTCTTGCATTGGCATCTTAATCAATAATACTGATTTCATATGCATATTATATTTGCTAAAGCAGGTAAAAAAATCTAAAAAATAGTATTTCCACCAGAAAAATAAGTAAAAAAAATTAATAGAAAAATAAAATCTCTCTTTTTTTTTTTTTTTTTTTTTTTTTTAATTCAGAAATAATGCTAAGCTAAATAATCTGTTCCGGTATAAGTAGTACATCTTCCAAAACAAAATTATAACTAAAAATTTATAAAACTCAAATAAATTTATTGTAATGATTGTTATAATTTTATACAGATAAATAATGTAAAATTGAATAATTAAAATCATTTAATTCCCAAAATTTTCCCCATGAATTGTGATTTTCTCGAATGATTATTAATAAAAGACTATTTCTGAATAAAATTAATTGTCTATTGCAAAGTGGATGGCCATTTTAGGGAGATTTCACTATTTGCGACAATATGTCGAACTTTTAAAAATATAATACTGTATCGCTCATAAAAACGTACAGACTGTTCATTTTATGAGCAAAGGTGTATTTCCATTTCCTTGACAAAAGTAAATATTCGTTTATACGATTCGTTTATAATAAATTATTTTATTTAGATACCCATTTTTGTATTTTGAAACACGTACTTCTTTTAAACTATGTTACAACTTTAAATTTAGGAAATCGAAAGAAAAAAAAAATAAAATAGAAATTTGTTTAATTTAAGTAATTTGTTTAGAAACAAAACATTAATTATTCCATTTCGTGAAAAAAGTAAAATTGATTTAAATAATATCTATACACGTGTTAATAAAAGAATGGAAGTTTTGTTGCATACAACGAAAATTGAAAACATCAGGTGAGCAAAAAACAAGTGTGTCTCATACATTTAGGTGAAACAGACTGTACATCTAGCATATTATTATGATAAACTTATATATATATATTTATTTATTTATGGTTTATAACATGAAACCTTTTCCAATTAGAGCAAAGTCAAATTCTGAAAATTTGGCATTTTAGAATAGAAAAAATATTCCGCAATCAGAATATAAAAACATTAGTAAAATTCAAGCAGTCTTATTAAGTATTTTATCATTTCACATGCTACAAGAGTCAAGAAAATTTCTTTTGTATAAATTTTCAACCATATGTCTTCTTATAGTATATATGGGAGAGTGGGGTTGAATGGGACGTAGGATGAATGGGACAATAGTAAAATTGTTATGTTTTGCAAGCACCATAAACTTGACAATTTTTCTGGTACATGGCAGTACTGAGGTCATTCATCAAGTGAAGTTTCAGAATTGTGCTATCTATAGTAGGGAAGAAAAAAATTTAAGTGTCTTTTTCTGCTGCCAAAATAAGTTTTTACTGGCCCAATTAGGTAGTAGTTAAGAAATTTACTATTTGCTTAAAGTTAATATAACTTATATATGGTGAAAAGGCATAATGTTTTACTGTGTTTATGATATTTAAGAAGAACATCGACAATTGTTCCTTAAGCTTATTTCCTGTTTTATATGATCATGTGGTAGTGGGGATGAATGGGACATTCCCCACTATATGCTAATTTAAAATTGTACACAATAATTATATTAAAACAAATTGTAAATAGATTTTCAAAATTTTTACCATTTTTTTATTAACTTCGGTTCTTGTTTGTTTGTTTGTCCAGTACAAATTTTGCAATTGATTTTTAACTAACTTCCCGACTAATTTGAAACTTTCAGGAAAGTTCAGAGCACGGTGACAATACATTTTTTAAAAATATTTCTCGTCAACTGTTTTAGGTCCCTACTGCCTTCGGCAGCGTTTATATGATTCAGCAGAAAATTTCTTTAACTAACTTCCCGGCTAGCTAGACATTTGAAACTTTCAGAATAGTTCAGAACACGGAGAAAATGCCTTTTTTTAATACTTTTAGTCAACTGTTTTGGGTTCCTGGTGCCTACGGCAGCGTTACCTGTACAAAGCTTGCAATCGATTTTTATCTAACTTCCCGACTAGCTAGGCATTTCAAACTTTCAGGGTGGCTCAGAACACGGTGGCAATATATTTTTTTAATACTTTTAGTCAACTGTTTCAGGTCCCTACTGCCTTCGGCAGCGTTTATATGATTCAACAGAAAATTTATTTAACTAACTTCCCGGCTAGTTAGACATTTGAAACTTTCAGAATAGTTCAGAACACGGGGAAAATGCATTTTTTTAAATACTTTTAGTCAACTGTTTCGGGTTCCTGCTGCCTACGGCAGCGTTAACAGTACAACGTTTGCAATCGATTTTTAACTAAATTCCCGACTAGCTAGGCATTTGTAACTTTCAGGATAGCACAGAACACAGTGACAATATATTTTTTTAATACTTTTAGTCAACTGTTTCAGGTCCCTACTGCCTTCGGCAGCGTTTGTATGATTCAACAGAAAATTTATTTAACTAACTTCCCGACTAGCTAGACACTTGAGGCATTCAGAATAGATCAGAACACGGTGAAAATGCATTAAAAAAAACACTAGTAACCAACTGTTATGGGTCCCTGCTGCCTTCGGCAGCGTTACCAGTACAAAGCTTCAAATTGAGTTTTATTTAACTTCCCTGCTAGCTAGCCATTTGAAACTTTTGTAACAATGAATTTTTTAAACATTTTTAGCCAATTGTTCTGGGTTCCCGCTGCTTCTGGTAGTGTTTATATGATTCAACAGAAAATTTAAAAACATGGTATATAAAAAGTTCTTTTTATCTTGTAATTATTATAACCTGTAGTTCAGTTGTTATAACATGGAATTATAACAGTAGAATGGATTTATAGAAAAATAGATTAAAATTAATTGTTCTGATTTTGTTTATTATAATTATGATTAAAAAAATTATAAGTTGGAACATTCAATGTAACTTAAATCAGTAATATCAATAATAATAATAATAATAATAAAATAAATAAACTAATAATATTTTGAAATTTTATTTTTCCGACTGAGATAAATAATGCCTGGATCGGGAGTCGAACCCCGGATCTTTGACTTACAAGGTCAAGGCTCTACCAATTGAGATATCCAGGCCGACAAACCGGCCGGCATTACTTACTCAGACAACCTTTAGGCAGAAAACATCTGGTCTATCATTTAGATAGCTCAACAGAAATAAGCCGCAAGTAATGGAAAACACCATTAAACAATGGGAAAGAAATACAATTTCTATTAAAATCACACAATCAACTGATTGGAAGAAAATCATATTTTGAAATTTTATTTTTTCGACTGAGTGAAAATAATGCCTGGACCGGGACTCGAACCCCGGATCTTTGACTTACAAGGTCAAGGCTCTACCAATTGTGCTATCCAGGCCGACAAACCGGCCGGCATTACTCACTCAGACAACCTTTAGGCAGAAAACATCTGGTCTATCATTTAGATAGCTCAACAGAAATAAGCCGCAGGTAATGGAAAACACCATTAAATAATGGGAAAGAAATACAATTTTTATTAAAATCACACAATCAACTGATTGGAAGAAAATCATATTTTGAAATTTTATTTTTCAAATATGTGGGGACGAATGGAAAAATGCACATGCATGTAAAAAAAAAAAAAGTTATTAATTAAAAATGATAACTTTTTATTAAAGTTAGTATGTTTATATGTAACTTATTACTGAAGTGTACTTATGAGCAATATTACAAAATCTGAATTCCATAAGGTGAACGTTATTAATAAAAACATGAAAAATGTCCCATTCATCCCCACTCTCCCCTACATGTAAATACTGTGAAAATTCAGAAGGACATCGTCGATAGAACATGTAGAATTACGGTTGACTCAAAATTAAGTATAATGATATAGAGTTTAATTAATATTTCACATTGAATCAAAATACACTATTGCGCTATAAATTCTTGTAAATTTTTGTAGCACATGAAAGATCTTCAACAAAGAATAACTTAAGTATGATTTTAGAAAAAATAAAACGATTTCTAGAAGTACAAACGATTTCTAGACTCAAAGTAAATCGTGTGATTGAAATCACATAAATAAACGGTAGGCTATGGGTTTGTGAAGCTACTTTGATTTGAGCTAGTCCGAATTGAACCTCGAGTACTTTTCTGACATAATTGTTATACACAAGAGAATGAATTTGCATTTTTTCGATACCTACTTTCAAATAACAAACTTAATCAAATCTAATTATCTACTTAACTTCTCTTCAAACCCGAAGTTTTCCATCCAAATTTGCAAGAACTAGCTGTCACTTCGCAGAATACAGTCGTAATTCATCGCTAAGATTTCAATCCAGTTCGACATTTTAGAAACCTCAATTTACAAAATCCTGCGAAAACTATTTGAGAATAAGCTAGATTGTGAGGACACAATCTAGCTTAAACAATTGGACTTATCCGAACACAACGTCGCATCTAATGAACATAATTAATCAGTAAGAAAAAGGTAATTTTTTTGCAATAAAGAAACAGGTATGGCCTTCCATAAAGATAATAATAATAATAATAATAATAATAATAATAAAATAGGCTTAAGATTTTTTAGCAAGTTGTATAATTTTCAAGATATATATTTTATTACTTTTGCAGCCTTAATTCAATCTTAAGTATATGTACTTGTTTATACATTTTAAATTTCTATTTTTGAGTTTGAAAAAAGTGTATTGTAGTACATGAGGTGACTCTGTTAGAGTACCTTTATAATACATTAGCTTTAAAAACAGTAGAATTACCAAATTAAGAGGTATAATTTATGCTAAATAAGTAGAGACTAATAATATTAAAATTGTGATAGATAATTTCTTGTCTACAATTTATCAAAACGGAGGAAAATGGTTTCGAAATACAGACACATGTTCAGTGTAGTGATACATGTCTTAAACCTGTGTGTAGTCAGTTAGTTCGTTATTGTCACATATGCTAACTCTGACGTACTCTACATTGTTTCATATAATCTCTCTCTCTCTCTCTCTCTCTCTATATATATATATATATATATACATAATGTGAGATTGCAATAGGAGAATAATTCTAAAAATAGCGCTATTTTGGAGAAAAATCAACTGAATTCAAGAAAACGTTTTAAATTCCTATTTGCACACGATCGTGGAAGTACTCTGCCTTTATTATTTACATATACAGAGTCTTCTTAATTTAAATAAGAATTTCCAAAATTTACTTATCCAATAACCCATAGACATGAATTTGATAATTTTATTTCATATACACTTTTATAATTTTATTAAAACAGGTTATATCCCTCCCCATATACTATTTGATGATGTTTTGTTTTTTAGGCGATATAACGGTTACACTTAATCTGTAATTCTGCAAAATTTTCAGGAAATTTTAGTAAAACGTGACTTGGGTGAAAATGGTAAGAAGAAAACTTAAACTCGTTTCACTTCATTAAAGGAAAATTATACTGTGAACCGAATATAAAAAGGAAGTTGTGAAAGTGGCAATCACTTAATCTTAAGAAAATAAGATATCACCTCTTAAATTTGAATTTATAACAATATGATATATATATATAAAGTCACTGATATTTTTTTAAAAATTTTTTTTCCTAACAAAAAACAGCTATTTGTTAAATAAAAAATGAATGTGATAGGTCATTCGAAATATCTGAATGCAAATAAAACTTTTCAGTAATGCGTTTAAGGTCAAGTAAATTTTATTTAAGAATAATATTATATTTTTAAAAAATTAAAGGACACGCTTTTATTGAAATGTGAACTAAAAAGCACAAAATATCTATATTCATAGTATTAAAATGCAGGGTAAGAAAAAATCGTGTGAGTGACACATCATAATATTTACATCTTTAATAGAAAAAATTAATTGATTCATTGTTGCCACTCAACGTTATAGAAATACGGCCAAATCCTATGTCACATACAATAGAGTTTTATATATATATAGATTTTTTTGTTTGCTCCTGATGGGATAGGAGCCTGGAAACACTAGTATGTAGTATTGTAATCGACTATAAAGTCGTGAGCAAAATTTCAGGCTAATCGAACGAACAGAAGTGGTCGAAAATTTAATTCCAAGATTCCGTTACATACATTAATAGTTACATCATATCAAGTTAATAAAAGCATGTTAAAAATAACATAATGAAGGATCGAGAAATAATTTAGAATTAAACAAAAAGAATTTTTAAAAAATCTCTCCTGACTGGGCTCGAACGTTAGACCTTTATAGGTTCGTAGCCCGGAGCTTTACCTCACAGCCACAGCGTTCACGTAAGAAAAGTCTTTTTTTACAATATAGATTTCTTGTTTGCTCCCATGCGGTTACAAACATACATACAGGTGAAGCTAATAAAAACGTGTTAAAAAGATAGAATTATTTGTGAAATAAAGCTGTTCCGAAGTCTAATTTGAATTCTTTTAATATATGTTTACATAAACAGAACTCGTTATGTTAACCCTTAATATCCAATCTGTACTTTTAGTGTAAAATTTCAGGTAAGAGAAAGTCGTGTGAGTGACACACCAGACTATTTATAGAAATCAAAATAAAATATTTTATTGAAAGCGATTTTTTATATAATTTGAAAAAAAAAAACGTATCAACAATGTTCAAAATAAAATTTAATTCTTAATGCCGTATTTGCAAATATTTTTTTCGAGGTCAAAGCAAAAAAAAAAAAAAAAAAAATAAATAAATAAAAAAAAAATAAAAAAAAAAATAAATAAATATATCTTTTTTTTTTTTTTTTTAAGAAGCTGAAAATATTTTTGTAATAATTAATGAAAAGATTTAGCTTTGTCCATTTCATCATCTTTAGTTTTTTACATTTCATTTAGAACCACATTTACTATATTGTTTGTTTAACAAAATTTAAAACAGAAAGTTTATAAAAGATATCTTATTTTTATTTTTGTATTATACATATTAAATACTAGCAGGAAACGCCCGCTTCGCTGGTCCCTATTTTTAAATGAATCACTATAATTACTGAATTCTCAAAATTGCATTAATTGTTATCACGTGGAAAGAAAAGAGAAACAAAATCTGATAACGAAAAATGTCGCACCGGGTTCTCACTGCCTTCGGAAAAAAATCCCAAAATGCTCTAACTCTTATTTCTATTATTTTCCCCCTTCGCCTCCCCCTCCCGTCTACCCTAATAATTTTAAAAGTTCGAAAATATCCGCAATCGATTTGTAAGTATGAAAAACCTCTATGCACCAGTTTTGAACGATCCATCTCTATTTTTATTTTTTTGCCCCACCACTCCCCCTTTCCCGCCCCTACCAATAATTTAAAAAATTCGAAAATATCCGCAATCGATTAGTAAGTATCGAAAACCTCTATATACAAATTTTGAACGATCTAACTCTATTTTTATTTTTTGCTCCCCCCTCTCCCCTCCCCCTTTTCCGGCCCTCCTAATAACTTTACACTTTCGAAAATATCCCCATTCGACTTGCAGGCCTCTGAAACCTATCTGTACCAATTTTGAACGGTCTAACTGTATTTCTATTTGTTTTTTGCCCATAGCCCCCCCTTACCGCCCCTCCTAATAATTGTACAAATTCGAAAATATCCGCAATCGATTTGTAGGCATCGAAAGCCTCTATATACAATTTTGAACGATCTAACTCTATTTTTATTTTTTGCCCCCTCTCTCCCCTCCCCCTTTCCTGCCCCTCCTAATAATTTTACACAATCGAAAATATCCTCATTCGACTTGCAGGCCTCTAAAATCTATCTGTATCAATTTTGAACGCCCTAACTGTATTTCTATTTGTTTTTGCCCGTTAGCCCCCCCCCCTGCTGCCACACCTGGGGGCTGAATTTCCAAAATTCCAGAAATTGGTTTTTAGATATTTTCATTAGCTATATTTTAGAGCAAAATTTTCACGTGTATCTATTGTTTTGTTAGAGATGTATAGGATTATGCGAAATCACATTTTATGCATGTGAAATCACGTTACGCATGTGACGCTATCATGTTACATCTTATTTTAAAGGTCTTGGTATTCCCTGACCGTTGGTGATGTTCGTACAGAACACATTGCGCCCCCTGGTGGTGGAAAGTGCAACTAAAGGATTTTTCAGCTGACACCACCATGTGACACCTTATTTAAAAGGTCTTGGAAATTCAAGGCGGTTGTTGATAAAGGTCTTGAAATTTCATGTTGATTGGGGATGTTTGTATATAATATAGGGCGCCCCCTGGTGGTTAAAAGTGGAACTAAGTGATTTTGTAGTGGACCCTATCATGTTGCACCTTATTTTAAAGGCCTTGGTATTTCTTGACCGTTGGTGATGTTCCTATAGAACACACTGTGCCCCCTGGTGGTGGAAAGTGCAACTAAAGGATTTTGCAGTTGACACCACCATGTGACACCTTATTTGAAAGGTCTTGGAAATACAAGGCGATTGGTGATGTTCGTATACAACATACTGCGCTCCCTGGTGGAGGAAAGTAGATTTTGCAGCGCCTGCATAGCTTACCTGCTATACGGTGCCGCAGCCACAGGCAGCGGTAACACGAGTCAGATGATCGTTCGGTTCAAGGTTAATTTTTGAGAATTTTTTCATGGTATTAGCGGCTTGCATATATGTGCCGCAGGCACTGGATCACGAACCCGAGTTCCGTTCTGTTTAAGGTATTTTTTTTTTTTTTTTTAGAAATGATTATTTTTTTCGTGATGTTTTCATTTTAAAACAGAAATTCAAACAAAATCGAGTTAAAGGTATAAAATAATACAAATTTAAGGTTCATTTAAGGTATCATGGGCTCGGGCAACGCCGGACGGGTCAGCTAACATATAGTCTTAGTATTAAACGAAATAGAAAATAAAAGATAGCATCTGTTTATTTGAAGTCTGTTTGACGTCACATTGACAGTACTTTGTAGAAAGTGATGTCATATACAGCATTTCTATTTATAAGCATTTTTCCGACTTTCTTTTTTTAAGTGAAATGTCGTAAATTATATTAGATGTTTTATCATGAAACACATTTAAATAATGATGCGACGGTTTTTGAAACATTACGGTCAATAAAGTGATCGTCGAATTCGACGGGTTCCAGCTAGTAAATATTAAAATTGAAAGCAACCAAATTATCACTCTCCACTCAGTTTCACAATAAATTCATGAAAAAAAGAAATTTACATTTTTCAATAGATTCTTGAAAACTGTCGAGTGTTTGTAGATAAAGGTTAGCAATAAAACACCTGAAATGCTATATTAACTATGGAATTATTAAAATGAATTTACATCAAAACAAAAGCCTTGACGGATTGAATTTATTAAAAATATAATTATTTTATTTATATAGATAAATATCAATTATTTAATCGAGACAAATATATGTATAACGCACTATTCATTAATATCTGCGATCATTTAAAAAAATCTAAATAATCACAAATAAATGTGAAAATTCTTGAATAAATTTTCTAAAAACTTCCTCTATTTTATTTCCGAATGAGAATCTTTCCTATCATATGTATTTTTATATCCTATAATAAGCCCATCCTACAGTTCATTAAACTTATTCACCAAAGAATACGTTCTTTCTATATCAGTGTATAAGAAAGAAAATATCCAAATGTATGTTGAAGTCGAAGAAGTTTTGCGGAAATTTAAAGCTGTAAAAATATGAACATAAAAAAAAAAAAAAAAAAAAAAAAAAAAAAAAGTTCTTTTCTTTGCACATATGACTCCGATACAATTTTTTATACAAGCCCTTTGGAGATATAGCTTAAAAATTTCTTCACCCGAAGACACATTTTCATTTCGCCTGTATAAAAAATACCAGAATTACTTAAAGAAGCATTTCATTGTCGGATAATTTACTAAGAATTTACATGAATACTTATAAATCCTTATCTGAATTCTGAATACCGACAGACAATTATCTTCCTTCATGTTCGATCTCTACTTCAATAGCTTAAAGCTACTGTTCATAAACTTAAGCACATTATAACAATAGCATACACTAGTCACCATGAGAATCATCCTTGTAAAAGTATTGATCGTTTTTGACAAATTTAAAAATACTAAGCTCAATTATGATAGTTAAACTATTCTATGACGTATTTGCATTATTAAATGAAAAATAATGTATTTCTTAACAATGCTATAGATATATAAGAAGATTAAAAATCAACAATTTTAATTTTATTATTTCAAAAATAAATAGAGTGTGTCATGGTCGCTATTTTTTTCACGAAGATGGAGGCCGACGGAAATTTAGCGTGACTTTGTTGCAAGGATCATTAGAGACAAAAAGTCTTTGTGACTTTAAGTCTCAAGTTGTAAATATGTGAATGTCATCAAAAAGTCATTTTGTTGACATTTGTCTTGAGATGAATTCAGACATACATCATCATGAGATGGTGCATGTGTGAATTCAGATTTTAGACCTTTAAACAGGCTGCACAGCATTTCAAAAAAGCAAGATGATTGTTTTCGATAAAAAGTGTAATATCAACAAGAGAAAAATATTTTATTTCTATAAATGACCCCATCCCCCCCCCCTTAAAAAAAAAAAAAAAAAAAAAAAAAAAAAAAAGTGGTAAGTGATGGAGAAATTTCGGTGACATATTAGAATAAAAGATATAAAATCCGTATAGTTTACATTTTTTCAAGAAAGAAAAATATATTTTATTTCATTTTATTTATTTATAAATTTTTTTGCGACACTAGTATTCATAAATAACGCAAGAAAGGTTAAATAAAATAGACAATGTATATTAAGACTCCTTTGACTTGAGTAATTAAAATCAGAGTGATAAATATTGTCATTTAGTGTAAATACTCTTTTCCCCAATAATATATATTTATTTACAATTTCAAACTTGCCTTAAAATACCATCTTTGGGCCCTTCGTGGCCGAGTTGTTATGGCACCACACTGCTAATAATCGCCTTCGAGCGTAGGAGAGCGTGTTCGTTTCCCGCGCTGGCCCTGGGTGTTTTCAATTTCTTCGTATTGTAATTCTGTCATATGCAATCTGTAATATTATCTGACGAAGATTTACAAGCGGACTACGAGTCAAGCACACAAATCTGATGTATCAATAAGCAAATAAACAAATACCATCTTTCATATTCCTGACAGATAGTTGTTCATAAAAAAAAAAAAAAAAAAATGAAAGAAATAAAATAAAGAACATCATATTTTCTGAATTTTTCCTAATGCATAACTCCTTAACTTAAATTAGATGAAGCATTCATTCTAACACACATGTTAACTGTAGTTTGTAGTAACAGAGTTTAGTTTTAGTATTTTTATTTAATAAAATACAATCGAAAAAAGATGTATATACAAATGATGAAAAATTAAAGACAATCACTCGAAAATTGTAGAAATAATCGCAAAGGAAGGAAGGGGGAAGAGCATCGCCTCCGCAGAGAATGAAAATTAGGATGGCATACCTCCGGAGTTCAAGGAGATTTAATTTTACAAGTGATTTGAGATTTGATTTGATAAAATATTTGATTTTAATAAGATTTCTTATCTGAATTATTTCCGATCCACATGACTGTATGACTCCATAATTTTATGCTTTTACGGATCTAGTAATGATCTTTTGTGCTCAACCATTCACAAATAAGCACTCGACGATGATAGTTGAATGGTAGAATATTAGTATAATGAATGTTTTTAATCATAATATTGAATTATAGCTATTAAAAACAATTAGAAACTCTAATTATCTAGTTTTCTTTTGATTTTTCGTGTTTAAATTTAATAAATTTTAAGTTAGTTTGGCCTAATAACATGGGTTTAATTTTTTTAAAAATTTTAATTGTGTTAAATCCGATTTAATTAATTCATAAAAGCAGTAGTTTCCATAAATCTAAATTTTTCCCTTTTAATATGTAAATACCATTAACTCGGCCTTTTAAATCGGCTTTAAATAATTGTAACTTACTGGTTGATTTTGGCATATAAACTCGTTATACGTACTAAAACACACACACACACATATCTTTATATATATATTTCTTTTGTGCGTGTGTATGTCACTGAACTCCTCCTAAACGGCTGGACTGAGTTTAATGAAATTTTTTGTGTGTCTTCAGGTGGATTCGAGAATGGTTTAGATTTACAAATGTAAGTTGTAACTTAATTAGTTCTTTCTTAATTAATTTTTAACCAACTCTTTCAACAACTTTTCCACCTAGATGGCGTGAGTTGTCGTAAACACGATGTCAGAATTTATTTAATGTTGAAATGAAAAATGAATTTTTAACCGTATCTTACGAAGTGTTTAAAATATTTTTTCAAAATTAATATTTTTAGAATCGTAACCGTATCTTACGAAGTGTTTAAAATATTTTTTCAAAGTTAATATTTTAGAATCGTAAACAAGATGTCAGAATTTATTTAATGTTGAAATGAAAAATGAATTTTTAACCGTAAGTGTTTAAAATATTTTTTCAACGTTACTATTGTTAAAATGTTAAAATTAGTTAAAATGGTATATTCTTTTAAAAAATTCGTCAATATCCGACGGAGTTATTTTATGTTAAAATGAAAAATGAATTTTTAGGCCATTATTATTTGTGCAGATGGAAAATGTACTAAAAGTTTTCCGAAAAAATTCACGATCACAAATGTTGACGGATATCCAATATATCGTCGAAGAAATCGCGATAATGGCGGACAATCTTATCATCTATGGCGGTCATCTATGTCAACAACATAGATATTGACATTGATAACCGTTGGGTGGTCCCATATTCGCCTCTGCTGAGCAAAACATCCAATGCTCATATTAATGTTCAGTTCTGCAGTTCAGTGAAGAGCATCAAATATATTTGCAAGTATGTGAATAAAGGCAGGCTGTATTTCGAGTTGAAAATGCCAATGTGAATGCTCCTCCGGTGAACAACAACGATGAAATAACACTTTACCAAATTGGCCGGTACGTCAGCTCCAATGAAGCTGTTTGGCGTATCTTTGGTTTCCCAATTCATGAACGGGATCCAGCAGTTCTTCATTTAGCCGTCCATCTTGAAAATGGCAAGCGCGTATATTTCATGAGCAAGACAGCGATTGATCGTGCTATAAATCCACCAAAAATAACACTCACCGAATTTTTTGAATTGTGTAATCGTGCGGATGCTTTTGGTGCTTTTGCACGGACAATACTCTATTCAGAAGTACCACGCTATTTCACATGGGCTCCAACAAAAAAAAAAATGGATGCCCCGCAAGCAAGGCACGCCGATTGATGCATGTTCCGGTTTATTCAAATCAAACACCTTGGGACGATTATTTACAGTCAATCCAAGGCAGACTGAGTGCTTTTATCTTCGACTGTTATTGGTTAATGTCATCGGCCCTTTGTCATTTCAAGATTTACGTAAAGTGAATGGACAGCAGTATCCAACGTATAAAGATGCATGCCTTGCACTCGGCTTGCTGGAAGACGACAACCAGTGGGAGTGTATGCTTGCTGAAGTAGGACTGAACTGTACAGCAAAACAAATTCGTCTACTATTCACTATAGTGTTGACTACTTGTTTCCCGGCCCGAGCAGAGACATTATGGGATAATCACAAAGATTTAATGACTGATGATATATTGCATCAACATCATTCACGGTGCAACGATCTAACGATAGTATTCAGTGACGCTATGTACAATGAAGCATTGATTGCTATTGGAGATCTTTGCATTATCATTGCCAACTTACCACTCAGTCATTTCGGTATGCATTCAAAAAATCGAAATGCATCTGATTTAATAAACACTGAATTGAATAGTGAACTACAATACAACACTGTAGAAATGGCAGCGATTGTTGCTCGCAATGTCCCACTAATGAATGAAGAACAAAGAACCATTTACGACAGCATCATGCTCGCAGTTTTTGCAGGACAAGGTGGATTCTTTTTTTTTGGGGGGGGGGGGGGTGCACCAGGTGGAACTGGCAAAACATTCCTTTTTTCGCTAATTCTCGTCGAAATACGATCAAATAATGGCATCGCATTGGCTGTTGCATCGTCTGGCATTGCGGCAACTTTGTTGGATGGAGGCAGAACAGCTCATTCATTATTTAAACTGCCACTAAATATTCAAAATAATCCAGACGCAGTGTGCAACATAAAAAAACAATCGTCCATGGCCACAGTGCTGAAATAGTGTAAAATTCTTATCTGGGATGAATGCACTATGGCGCACAAACATTCGATTGAGGCGTCGAACAGGACATTGAAAGATATAAAAAACAACGACAAACTATTTGGCGGCACTCTGTTACTCTTTTCAGGTGATTTCAGACAAGCACTTCCCGTTATTCCGCGTTCAACATACGCTGATGAGATCAACGCGTGCTTAAAATCATCGTCATTGTGGCTTAATGTTGAAAAAGTACAACTGAAAGTAAATTTGTGCGTTCAAAAGCTTCAAGATCCATCCGCTGAAACATTCTCAAAACAATTGTTAGATATCGGCGATGAAAAAGTTACTACAGATGAAACTGGATGCATAAAATTACCGACCGATTTCTGCACAATCATTGATTCTCAAGATGCTCTTATTGACCAAATATTTCCCGATATACACAGACGATACACAAATCATGAGTGGCTGGCATAAAGAGCAATTTTAGCAGCAAAAATATGGACGTCAACGAATTGAATCTCAAGATACAACATTTGTTACCAGGAGACTTGGTGTCATACAAATCTAATGATACAGTTTGCGATGCCACCGAAGCTGTAAATTATCCAACAAAGTTTTTAAACTCATTGGATTTACCAGGCATGCCACCGCATATTTTACAACTGAAGGTTGGATCTCCGGTTATTTTGCTTCGTAATTTGAACCCACCACGGTTGTGCAACGGCACGCGATTAGTCATAAAAAAATTATGAAAAATGTTATCGAAGCCATCATTTTAAATGACACATTCCGAGGTGAAAATATATTACTACTGCGAATCCCTATTATACCCACAGATGTGCCAATTCAATTTAAACGCCCTCAATTTCCAATTAGATTGGCATTTGCAATGACTATCAATAAGTCTCAGGGCCAAACGATGTCTGTCTGTGGCTTAGATTTGAGCACATCATGTTTTTCACACGGACAATTATACGTGGCTCTCGAGTGGGCAAACCATCCAGTTTGTTTGTATTGGTGAAAGATGGGATAACAAAAAATATTGTACACTCTGTTGCATTAAGGGATTGATATTGTTTTTTAGTAATATTGTTATAAGTAGCGATATGTATATAATTTTAAAGAATCAATTTTAATAAATTAAAAAAATAAATGATTGGTGTTTTGTTATTTTTATATTCTTTCACCGTTCACAGCGCTTCATACATCTTCCACTTATATACCACATCCTTACACACTTACAATAAGTTAGTTATTTTTTTCTAGCAAAATATTCTCTAGAAATAATTTATATGACAAAACAACGTTTGTCGGATCAGCTAGTATATATATATATACAGAAAGAGAGAGAGAGAAATATTAATAGCTTGTTTAAATATTTTAATGGTGTTATTTGATTATAAAAGCTCATTTTTTAAAAATATTATTATTATTATTATTATTATTATTATTATTTTACACATCGAAAAAAAAATGAAAAATAAAAATATTTTTATTAATTTAACGCAATATTTTTGACCTATTATGAATACTTTTTTTTAATTTTTTAACTAATAAAAGTAAAGTTCTTTTACTGAATAAGAAATGCACTGAACGTAATACTATTGAATGTAAGGTACTCAATTTCAGATCTCTGTAATTTAATATTTCAGTCGATAAAGAATACAAAATCTCCCACCAATCTCTTAGCAAACTACGAAGATGCATTATCAGCGAAAAGAAGTATACTTGAAGTTTCAACTCCTGTTACTGTTAAATTGATCTACCAAACATCAAATAAAACATATCAAGTTTTTCTCATGAATTAAAAGTTTAAAAGAGAAACTTTTAAGGCATCGCCACTTTTTAGAAATTTTGTAAAAATGAATACTTTGCAGTTATTTTTTGTATATTTACAAATCCTACATATCTTTAAAAGTAATCGACATTTGAAATAATAATAATAAAAAAAAAAAAATCATTACGATTTAAAAACCTATTGAAAAAGCTTTCATATACTATACTAAATTACCTAATGGAATTTTGTGGTTATTTCTTTCAGAATATAAAAACTGAATTACATAACATAACAAAAAAATTAACATAAATTTAGATTTTTGTAAAAATGGTTTTACTACAATATTCAAATAAGTTAATGCGAATATTATTATGGTTCATACTGAATTTTGTTTTTAAGCATATTATTTTGATTTTAAATACAGTGTCATTAGTAATCTTATGCATAAAAAAATAAAACTTTTTTTGAAGTCTGTTAAAGTAGTAATGATGATGATTTGTTGATCATAAAACAAAATTTGATGGTATTAGGAGAAAATGTGAGATTTTAAATATATTATGCTGTATTATGTGCAAAATAATTATGTCAATATGTTTAACTGTCAGATAATAGTAATAAAAAGAATTTTATATATATATATATAAATTTTCTTATATAAAGTTCTTCAAATTATGGCTAAAATGCTTTTTATAAATTCAGTAAAAAACATTTTAATGTGTAGAAAATATGAATTGAAATTTTTTCATATTTGGTTTTCACACAACTTTCAAATTTAAATTGCTGATTTCACGATCATGCATTACGATCATAAAGGTAAATAGTAGTAATTTATAAACTAAAAAAATATTATTCGATGTTAGAGAAAGTTTGGTTTAAATTCTGCTTGAGTGTAACTATAGTATTTTATTACTATAAAATACTATTATTACTATTAAATACTATAAAATACTAAAATACTATAATTACTACTACGAAAAAAAAATCAAGTATTTAGAAAATTCAAATGTTTGATTTAGTATTATCAAGTATTAGTTTAGTATTACTTTGTTTAGTTATTAATTTAGTAATACTTTGAAAATAAATTATCAATTATTTAGAAAATGCTAATGCTTGATTTATATAAAAATCGAAAATTTATTTTAATATTCTTTAAATTTAATATTTTACATCAGACTAAAATCGATTGTTTATATAATGTGAACAAAATATATCAACAATATTAAACTTATAAACCAATTCTTATTTTAATACTTGAAAATACTTGTATGTAAATCAAACCTTCAAAAAGAAAATACATTAATGTTTATTTTATCTTCTTTTTGTTCTAGACGCTTAAAATATTTCTGTATTCAATAAAGAATAGAATCAGACATGCCCTTAAGATTATCTTCAGTTTTTACGTATCATTTCCTAGCATATTTAACTCATTGTTTGTTTAACAAAATTTCAGACAGAAAGTTCATAAAAATTAAATTATATTGTTTAACATTTTATTTTGATAGTCTTCTTTTCTTCGTTGTAGAAGGAATTTATATACAATTACCAAAGGATAAAAAATATTGAGAGATAAGAGTGATTTTATTAGTCAATTTGAATAAAAAAATCGAATTTGTTACGTTTGTTTGGCACAGAAAATGTAACAAAAGTGTACAGAAAAAAAAAAAAAAAAAAATCACGTTTGTTTGGCTGCCATTTTTAATGTAATGGTCTCCGACTGGAGACCGTGAATGACCGTCTTCGGGTGAATAATTTAAGGATACGAAGAGTCGAAAGATATTTCCATTTTTCTTTTTTCTTTCTTTTTTTTTTTTTAAATTATAAAGCTATCTAACATTAGGCACAGATAACGATGGGAAGATCTGATAAAATGTTAACAAAATAGAAATCTACCTTAATGGTCATTTTTTGTTTTTTAGGGAAGATTATTTGGCGCTTCTTAAAATTTCTTGCCCAGGACAAGAGCACTTCTTGCCCCCCACCCCCCTCGCCATAAACCACAGTATTATTTAAATTTCTTATAGATTTTATTAAGCATTTTCTGAAATTTTCGATAATGATTATCAGGAAAATAATCTTTTATAATACACACACACACACATATATACACTCCTTCTCATATTTATAAGGACACTTTATATTTTGAAATAACTAATGTAAAAATAATTGTAAACAAGATTATACTAAGTGCACTTAATATATCTAGTATTCTAAAAACCAAAACTGCTATAATTTTTTTAATATGAAACAAAATTAATAAAAAATAATGCAATATATTTTTTTCTCCACGTTTTCAGAGGTTCATAATTATAGGGACAATCAAGATTTTTTCGTGTTATTTAACTTACTAGTGCATAAATTACAGTTGACATGCGAATTCGTTAACTACTGTGCTAGATTAATTCACATAAGTCTTCAATTTTTCTTGGTCGGGCATTACTGATAATTCCTCGATAAAAAAGAACGTTCATGTAGTGAAGTATGATATACGTGTTTTTTTAATTGGAAGGATAATTTCAATCCGCCGAATTTCTAATGAAATTCGAAGATCTAAAATTTCTGAAGGAAATGAGATCAAACGTTGAACTACTGGTTCGTTAGAAGAGAGATCTGATGCAAAATCATAGTTGTTTTACAGAGATCGAAGATTCCTAATTCCTCTTATTGTTCTACTCATAATGACTGCTGCTGAATTTGCTCGTAATTTTTAGCAAAAGGTTGGGGGTCCACATTTATGCATGTTTAAAATAATTAATAATATGTTAAAATGAATAAAAAACCTGTTATAATCAATAAGCATTTAATGGGGGAAAGAACGTCTGTGTTAAAGTTGAATAAAGACAATATTAAGTGGTAAAAGGTTGCATTTTCGGATGAAAAACATTTTATTCTTGATTAATCAAACGGTTTTAACAGTTACTGGCACAATCTGAAGATAGCGAAAGACAGAGCAGATTTTTTAAAGGCAGATATGAATCGGGCATTTTAAAGGTGAATCTATGGTGCTCTGGGGAGCTGTTTCTAATGAAGGCAAAATGAATTTAGTAATTTTTTTGCTATTATTATGAACATCAAGAGAATATCCGCAAATTTTAAACTTGGAATTCTCAGATTTTTGTTAAATTTTGGGGGGTAATAATATTTTTTTTAACAAGACTTACATTTTTACTCTACTTCTAGAGCAATAGGAAATAGTTTGAAGAAAGAAACTTCTGTATTGTTGCCTTTCCCAGGGCCTAAAAGTTGAAAAAACCTTAACTTATCATATTAGAAACGTGCATGCAAGTGGAAAGCAATTTTAAATAGTTTAAATGTATTCAGAATATCATCTATGCTATGTGAAATGGTATTGAAGCTGAATATTGAAGAATATATATATATGTATACCAGAGAGAATGTCTGACTGTTTCACCCTAAAAAGAGACCCCCAAAAAATATTAATTTAAAGAATAATTGAAAAAAGTACTAAGATTCGAGCTGTCCTTATAATTGTGAACACCTGAAAAATCCCTTTTTTGACTGTATTTAAATTTTTTTGAGATAGAAAAACGATAAAACTTTTTAAATATCGTCTATTAATGAAATTCAAATTAATAAAAAATATTTGTTTAAATAATAGTGGTCAGTGTTTAGCTAATATAGAGAAACGGGTGTCCTTATAATTATGAGAAGGAGTGTATATATATACACTCTAAGATAAACAATAAAAAAAATAAAAAAGGCGCACCTAGAAGGAGTTATCCGAATGGGACGAAAGATGTGATGCACGTGTGGAGAAAAACAAATGATTACAGTTTCAGAAATTTAGGAGGATTTAATCAAAAGAAAGAGCCGCACAAAGTGAACAATTCAATAACGCATTGGCGTTTATTTAAGGAGTTATTCGGTTTGACGTTAATTGATAGAGTTGGCAGATGTCCTCCTGCGAGATATCGTGCCAAATTCTGTCCAATTAGTGTGTTAGATTGGCAAAATCCCGAGCTGGTTGTAGGACCCTTTTCATGATGCTCCAAACGTCCTCAGTGGTTGAGAGATCCGGCGACTTTGCTGGCCAAAATAATGTTGGGAAAGGAAAAAAACAAGGAGTAGAAATTATGTTCGTACGTATGCGAGCATTATCCTGTTGAAATATACGTTCAAAATTTCGTGATATGAAGGACAACAAAACGGGACGTAGCATTTCATCGATGTACCACTCTTCTTAAAGACGCTGCGGATGGCAACCAAAGGGGTACTGCTATGAAATGAATTGACACCCAAGACCATTACTCCTGGTTGTTGGGCCGTATGGCTGGTGACAGTCAGGTTGGAATCCCCCTTTTTTCTGGGCTCCGATAGACACGTCTTCGCTGGTCATCGGGGCTCAAATTGGAGTGGGACTCATCACTGAAGACAATTCTACTCCACTAACATTCCAGGTCGAACGAGCCAGATATCACTGCAAACGGGCTTGTCAGTGTAGAAAGTTTAATAGCAGTCGGCACAAGGGGTTACGTGAGCCCAACCTCATTTCTCTGAACCGCCTATTAATGGTATTTGAAGTCACTGAAATACCAGTTACACGTAGGATTAATAATAATGACAAATTTGGGGCTTTGAGTATCGCTCTGACAATTGATCGGTTCTTACATTCTGTCCTATCTCTAGAGCTACCGCTTCCTTCCGTGGTTCACCCATTCCTGCCAACATCATCTACTAGCGGCATCGCTCCTATCCAAATGTCAATGGATTCGCAGATTAGACGAACCGATTACTTCTTTGAGCCCAACTACACTCCTCTCTCAAATGCTGACGCATATTGTTTGCGCACCTGTATTCCAGGCACAGTTATTGTCAATCTGAGTAGACGGAATAAAATTCTCAAAGAATTTATGACCTGGAATCAAAATTTCGCCTCTTTAATATCCTACCAGTTGCGCAGTTAAAATGCGCTGTAATTCATTCATTGGCCGCCAAAATTTAAAAATTTGCATTTTTCATGGAAACCTGTATGCATGTCAATTTTTGTCCAATTTGCATTATTCCTTCTTGGTGCGTCTTTTTTTTTTTTTTTTTTGTCCTAGAGTGTATATGCTCAATTTTTAGAATTCTTTATTAATGTTTTCTTCTAGTTCTTTACGTGATCCTTGGTTTGATCTACAAACAATGTTTGAAAGATTTTTCAATATTTTTATTCTTAAATATGACGCAGCTTATGTGCGATTCTTTTGGAACAATTTTATTCATCTTACTTTATGCAAAATTCTGCATCTTCTGTTATTTAGAGAGTGTCCTTGTTTGGCAATTTCTTATTATTTACTTAAGTTTACTAATACTTGGTTTATACATTATCTCTAAACAAAAAAAGAGTTAAATTGAACGCGTGTCATTTGTTAATTATATTAAAAACACTTTAAACACACGTAAAATTAAATTTTATTTAAAATATGTTAAAATTTTTTAATCCCAAGCTTTTTGCTTTAATAGTAAAGCGTCATCAGGGATTTTTATTACACGTTTCCAATGAGCAGTTTTTAAATGTTTTTATCTTTTCACAGTCAACAGTTAAGTCTTTTAATAACTTGAATAGCAGCAAAGTCAATTTGAAGTCCGGTAAAGGTTAAGAAGCTAAGAAAAATAAGAGAAGCGGGAACTATTGAAATATCACACGAGGCTATTGTAGGAGAAAAAACATCATTAATTCGCAGAAATAAACTATTAGCTATTTAATAATATTGTGCCAAATTATTGGCAAAATTGCAGCATCTTTGGTATTTATTGTATTTTTGCATTTAATTATATTAATAGCTTCGGAAATGTAAAGCTCTTGGATAGTAGGTGGAACCTACTAATTAAACCTATTAATCACACTTTAGACTCAATTCTAAAATTTCGTTATACTAATAGTCTCCTTTTCTGTAAAGAAGCTAACATTATATACAACGTAAATTTAATTTATTTATCCCATTCAGTTCTTCTAAAACTATTAAACAATTAACCCTTCATGACCGCGACTTAAATGGACCCTCTGGAGGAGTCTGTCAAATTCCCATCGAAAACAATAAAGAACTTTTCTATTATATTGGACAAACTAAGAGGACTTTAAATAAAAGAATACAAGAACATATACGAAAGATCAAAGAAGAAAATAGTTCTACTCTAGTCGACTTCGTTTATGCCAACGCAAACGCTAACCCTATATGGGATAAAGCCAAAATTATTGCAGCTCCACCTACTATCCAAGAGCTTTACATTTCCGAAGCTATTAATATAATTAAATACAAAAATACAATAAATTCCAAAGATGCTGCAATTTTCCAATAATTTGGCACAATATTATAAAATAGCTAATAGTTTATTTCTGCTAATTCATGATGGTTTTTCTCATACAATAGCGTCGTGTGATATTTCAATAGTTCCAGTTTCTCTTATTTTTCTTAGCTCCTTGTTCCAACCCTTACCGGACTTCAAATTGACTTTGCTGATATTCAATTTATTAAAAGACTTAACTGTTGACTGTGAAAAAAAGAAAAAAAAAAAAAAAAAAAAAAAAAAAAAAACATTTAAAAACTGCTCATTGGAAACGTGTAATAAAAATCCCTGATGATGCTTTACTATTAAAGCGGAAATTTTCGGATACAATTTTTTTAACATGTTTTAAACAAAATTTAATTTTACGTGTGTTTAAAGTGTTTTTAATATAATTAATACTTGGTTTGTCATTCTGCATGTTGCGCAACTTTCATGTATTATTGTTAATTCTTAAAATATTATCTTCAAGTTGATTTGAATTTCCTTTTCTTGCATTGTTTAACATCCAAAAAAAAAAAAAAAAAAAAAAAAAAAAAGACAATTTATTACAATGCTCAGTTTTTAAAAATCTTTATTAATGTTTTTACTTTCCGAACACTATAGTGAGGAAAGTATTGTAATCATGTCAAAAATCCGAATTCGAGATTTTGATGTTTCTATACATTTCGAGGTCCAACGAGTCCGTTTTCACTATTTTTACGATGATGTATGTATGTGTGTGTGTGTATGTATGTGTGTATGTCTGTGAGTGAACACGCTAGCGTCTAAACGCTTTGTTCGAATAAGCTGAAAGTTGGTACGTATATTGTAAGTCACCATAGTACGAACCCTATAGATTTTGGTGAATCTAGCACTGATAGTTTTTCTACAGGGACACAAAGAAAAATTCTTTATCATTATGGCCAAGGGACCAAAATCTTAAAAGTGCTATAGCATCTAAACGCCTTATTCAATTGAGCAAAAACTTTATACACATATTATAGGTCACAGATACTCAATCTGTATAGATTTTGGAGAATCTAGCACTTATAGTTTTTTTACAGGGACACAAAGAAAAATTCTTTGCCAAATTTTTAAAAGTGTGATAGCGTCTAAACGCCTTATTAATCTCAGCAAAGAATTTGTACACATGTTATAGGTCACATTTGAACCAACCGTATAGATTTTGGTGAATCTAGCAGTTACAGTTTTTTTACAGGGACACAAAGAAAAATTCTTTATCTTTATGGCCTATGAGACCAGCGATAGCATCTAAACGCCTTATTCAATTGAGCTGAAAATTTGTATGAATATTATAAATCACTGTTGCACTAACTATAAGCATTTTAGTGAATCTAGCATTTATAGATTTTTACAGGGACACAACGAAAAATTCTTTATCCTTATGATCTAAGGGCTCAAAGTTCAGTAGCGTTAAATAAAACCTGGTGTGATATATGGAGAAAAATACTCAAACACTCTGTTATGGTTTTCTCTTTTTTTGTTTGTTTAGCAACTCCTCTTTCTTTATTTTATCTACAAAACTGTTAGTTACTCAATGTTCGGAAAGTCGAGTGGAGTCACTCCAGATTTTTTTTCTAGTTCTTCATGTGATCTTTGGTTTCATCTACTGCAATGTTCGAAAAGGTTTTCAGTTTATATATATATATATATATATATATATATATATATTTATGGATTTGTAAATACTAGTAGTTATTTTTAAGCAAGTTCATTCAAAGAGGCTTAGTAAGGTTGTAAAATGTTATTTTTCTGCGTTTCTAGCTTTGTTTTGCGTTAAAATAGCTTAGTTTGCTTTAAAAAACCGTTATAAAACTTCATTAAGGCAGGTTTTTGTGACTTTTAGCTCCTTGGAGAGTAAATCTTTATTATCGATATACCAAATGCCTATGCTCTAAATCGAATAGAACCGAAGGTACTGGAACATTCTCAATTTTCTATGCGGTTATATAACGAATCGCATTGAGGCATGGCAGTCAGTTTTCGCCAAGGCATCGATTGCTGCATAACGAGTACTGAGCCTCTTTGATTACAGCTTGTTAATATGTGTTACTGCTATGATATAGTTTATGATGTCAATTTCATGATGTCAGCTGTTGTTTAAGCTGGTTTTCTGGAGAAACTGAAGTTGATGCTTGGTTTATAGAACTGTATTCTTGTAGAATTTTCTGTAAATAAATTTTTAAGCATCTGCAAGATTCGCCTTTCATTCGCCGACAATTCACAAACCCCGAGTTAATATATATATATGTATATATATATACATAAAGTTGTGGTTAAAAATAGCTGTTCATTTTCATTAAAACTTCTGTATATTTCATAATTTATTGTAAAGTATTTATGAACACCATTAATTCCCTTTCTATGGATTTCATTCAAATAAAACAAGTTATTTTTATTCTCTTTCAATATATGCTTAAATGTTTTATTTAGTTATCTTTACAGAACTATCTTAACTACCAGATGAAAAGTTTATCTGAAAACTGAAACTTCACTAAGTTATGATTTTTTTAAAAAGATAACTGATAAGTTTCTTTCTAGTAATAATTCTTCTTTCATTCTGGACATTATAATATCTATAAAAATAAATATGAAGTGAAATTACTGAAACTTCTTTTTTGTAGAGAAAATAGCTGATCGATTTGTAATTAATAAATATAATGTACTTCTATTTTCGAAGTACGTAAAGATGATAATTAAGTGTAATAGAAAGAGATACAAAGCTTATCTTAATCGTTGTTTTAATTGGTTTTAGTTTTCTTTAATATAAATGAATCAGGTTTGTGAAATCATGTGTACTTAATATAACACCATTTATGAGAAATATGCTTAAAACAGTAAATTTGTTTTAACTTAAACCTTCAGCGAAGTTATCACATTTGTTTGAAATTGAGTAAACTGATGTACTTCAATTAAGCTAAAGCAGTTACAAAAGCAGATTACAATATTTGAAATAAATACGCTAATTATATTTGCATTATTTTATTATTCTTTTGTAATTTGCGTAGGATACATACAAGTATTAAAATTGCAAGCAACCACATGCTTCAGTTTCACAATAAGTTTAGAAAAAAAAAAAGTTTAAAATTTTTAATGGATTCTTCAAAATCATTGAGAATACGTAGTTAAAGTTCAGCATTCAAAATTACGAAATTCTGATTTAACTTTCGAGTCATTAAAATGGAACATCCTTGCTCAAGAAAAACTTTAATGGATTGAATTTATTAAAAATATAATTATTTATGTTTGTATAGATAAATATCAATTTTTAAATCATGACTAAATATATATAACACTCTGCACTTTTATTAAATAAGATTCTTTAAAAAAATCTAAATAATTACAAATACAGTTCCCGCCGCTTATCAAAATCACATTCGTTCTGAGCAAAAGTGATTTTATTAAGCGGCTGATTTTTATATCCGGTGAACGTTCCTGCCCTTAAGGAAAAGGTATTACTTCCCTGAATTTCGGAGGAAACTTTAAAAGGTAACGAATAATATAATTAGTAAACAATATTAATTAATTTTTGGTAGAAAATTAACTAGTTTTTTCTTCGATATAAGTAAATTAAACACATTCTAAGTTCCCGTGCACTTTCGTTAGAAGAAAATCATCATTACTTTACCAAAAGTTCACGCTGTTCTTATAAATTTAAAATCTTTCCGTTTAAACCTCATGAATTACAGTAATTTCAAAATAAGTACTAGAAATTGCCTTCTAATAATTAAAAAAAAAAAAAAAAAACATTTCAAATCAAATTTGTATTTTGTTACTGCGCTTTGAAAAATACGTTCCTTGAAATTGTTACGGAGATAAGTTGCGGGGCGTGTTTAATTTGTAACTGTGCTGCAAGTATAAAATCTTGAGCAATGAGCGATAACGGAGGGTTTGTTGTGCTTTAATTTCTTTTTCTATTACAAAAAAAAAAAAAAAAAAAAAAAAAAAATTACAATGTAAATAAAAAAAATTTTTTTTAGTGTGCATAAATGATATTTTTGGCTGCTGAGAAGATATTTTTGAGTTTATTAACCGGCGATTCTGATTTTATTAAGCGGTGGTTTTAAAAGTAGTTTTTATTGATTTGATTTCGGCCCTGGAGATTTGATCAGATTAAGCGGCTGATTTTATTAACCAGTGATTTTATTAAGCGGCGGTTACTGTATATGTGAAAATTCCTTTATAAGATTTCTAAAAAAATCATCTATTTTAATTCCGAATGAGACTATTTCATAATTTATATATATATATATATATATATCTTTATATATATATTTCTTTTGTGCGTGTGTATGTCACTGAACTCCTCCTAAACGGCTGGACTGAGTTTAATGAAATTTTTTGTGTGTCTTCAGGTGGATTCGAGAATGGTTTAGATTTACAAATGTAAGTTGTAACTTAATTAGTTCTTTCTTAATTAATTTTTAACCAACTCTTTCAACAACTTTTCCACCTAGATGGCGTGAGTTGTCGTAAACACGATGTCAGAATTTATTTAATGTTGAAATGAAAAATGAATTTTTAACCGTATCTTACGAAGTGTTTAAAATATTTTTTCAAAATTAATATTTTTAGAATCGTAACCGTATCTTACGAAGTGTTTAAAATATTTTTTCAAAGTTAATATTTTAGAATCGTAAACAAGATGTCAGAATTTATTTAATGTTGAAATGAAAAATGAATTTTTAACCGTAAGTGTTTAAAATATTTTTTCAACGTTACTATTGTTAAAATGTTAAAATTAGTTAAAATGGTATATTCTTTTAAAAAATTCGTCAATATCCGACGGAGTTATTTTATGTTAAAATGAAAAATGAATTTTTAGGCCATTATTATTTGTGCAGATGGAAAATGTACTAAAAGTTTTCCGAAAAAATTCACGATCACAAATGTTGACGGATATCCAATATATCGTCGAAGAAATCGCGATAATGGCGGACAATCTTATCATCTATGGCGGTCATCTATGTCAACAACATAGATATTGACATTGATAACCGTTGGGTGGTCCCATATTCGCCTCTGCTGAGCAAAACATCCAATGCTCATATTAATGTTCAGTTCTGCAGTTCAGTGAAGAGCATCAAATATATTTGCAAGTATGTGAATAAAGGCAGGCTGTATTTCGAGTTGAAAATGCCAATGTGAATGCTCCTCCGGTGAATAACAACGATGAAATAACACTTTACCAAATTGGCCGGTACGTCAGCTCCAATGAAGCTGTTTGGCGTATCTTTGGTTTCCCAATTCATGAACGGGATCCAGCAGTTCTTCATTTAGCCGTCCATCTTGAAAATGGCCAGCGCGTATATTTCATGAGCAAGACAGCGATTGATCGTGCTATAAATCCACCAAAAACTACACTCACCGAATTTTTTGAATTGTGTAATCGTGCGGATGCTTTTGGTGCTTTTGCACGGACAATACTCTATTCAGAAGTACCACGCTATTTCACATGGGCTCCAACAAAAAAAAATGGATGCCCCGCAAGCAAGGCACGCCGATTGATGCATGTCCCGGTTTATTCAAATCAAACACCTTGGGACGAGTATTTACAGTCAATCCAAGGCAGACTGAGTGCTTTTATCTTCGACTGTTATTGGTTAATGTCATCGGCCCTTTGTCATTTCAAGATTTACGTAAAGTGAATGGACAGCAGTATCCAACGTATAAAGATGCATGCCTTGCACTCGGCTTGCTGGAAGACGACAACCAGTGGGAGTGTATGCTTGCTGAAGTAGGACTGAACTGTACAGCAAAACAAATTCGTCTACTATTCACTATAGTGTTGACTACTTGTTTCCCGGCCCGAGCAGAGACATTATGGGATAATCACAAAGATTTAATGACTGATGATATATTGCATCAACATCGTTCACGGTGCAACGATCTAACGATAGTATTCAGTGACGCTATGTACAATGAAGCATTGATTGCTATTGGAGATCTTTGCATTATCATTGCCAACTTACCACTCAGTCATTTCGGTATGCATTCAAAAAATCGAAATGCATCTGATTTAATAAACACTGAATTGAATAGTGAACTACAATACAATACTGTAGAAATGGCAGCGATTGTTGCTCGCAATGTCCCACTAATGAATGAAGAACAAAGAACCATTTACGACAGCATCATGCTCGCAGTTTTGGCAGGACAAGGTGGATTCTTTTTTTTTTTGGGGGGGGTGCACCAGGTGGAACTGGCAAAACATTCCTTATTTCGCTAATTCTCGTCGAAATACGATCAAATAATGGCATCGCATTGGCTGTTGCATCGTCTGGCATTGCGGCAACTTTGTTGGATGGAGGCAGAACAGCTCATTCATTATTTAAACTGCCACTAAATATTCAAAATAATCCAGACGCAGTGTGCAACATAAAAAAACAATCGTCCATGGCCACAGTGCTGAAATAGTGTAAAATTCTTATCTGGGATGAATGCACTATGGCGCACAAACATTCGATTGAGGCGTCGAACAGGACATTGAAAGATATAAAAAACAACGACAAACTATTTGGCGGCACTCTGTTACTCTTTTCAGGTGATTTCAGACAAGCACTTCCCGTTATTCCGCGTTCAACATACGCTGATGAGATCAACGCGTGCTTAAAATCATCGTCATTGTGGCTTAATGTTGAAAAAGTACAACTGAAAGTAAATTTGTGCGTTCAAAAGCTTCAAGATCCATCCGCTGAAACATTCTCAAAACAAGTGTTAGATATCGGCGATGAAAAAGTTACTACAGATGAAACTGGATGCATAAAATTACCGACCGATTTCTGCACAATCATTGATTCTCAAGATGCTCTTATTGACCAAATATTTCCCGATGTACACAGACGATACACAAATCATGAGTGGCTGGCATAAAGAGCAATTTTAGCAGCAAAAATATGGACGTCAACGAATTGAATCTCAAGATACAACATTTGTTACCAGGTGACTTGGTGTCATACAAATCTAATGATACAGTTTGCGATGCCACCGAAGCTGTAAATTATCCAACAAAGTTTTTAAACTCATTGGATTTACCAGGCATGCCACCGCATATTTTACAACTGAAGGTTGGATCTCCGGTTATTTTGCTTCGTAATTTGAACCCACCACGGTTGTGCAACGGCACGCGATTAGTCATAAAAAAATTATGAAAAATGTTATCGAAGCCATCATTTTAAATGACACATTCCGAGGTGAAAATATATTACTACTGCGAATCCCTATTATACCCACAGATGTGCCAATTCAATTTAAACGCCCTCAATTTCCAATTAGATTGGCATTTGCAATGACTATCAATAAGTCTCAGGGCCAAACGATGTCTGTCTGTGGCTTAGATTTGAGCACATCATGTTTTTCATACGGACAATTATACGTGGCTCTCGAGTGGGCAAACCATCCAGTTTGTTTGTATTGGTGAAAGATGGGATAACAAAAAATATTGTACACTCTGTTGCATTAAGGGATTGATATTGTTTTTTAGTAATATTGTTATAAGTAGCGATATGTATATAATTTTAAAGAATCAATTTTAATAAATTAAAAAAATAAATGATTGGTGTTTTGTTATTTTTATATTCTTTCACCGTTCACAGCACTTCATACATCTTCCACTTATATACCACATCCTTACACACTTACAATATGTTAGTTATTTTTTTCTAGCAAAATATTCTCTAGAAATAATTTATATGACAAAACAACGTTTGTCGGGTCAGCTAGTATATATATATATATATATATATATATTTATATTCTGCAGTGAGCTCATCCTACAGTCCATTAAACATATTCTTGTTCTTTCTGCATCAGGCATAAGAAAGAAAATATCCAAATGTATGTTGAAGAAGAATAAGTTTTGCGAAAATTCGAAGCTGTAAAAATTTGAAAAAAAGAAAATAAATTGAAGTTATGTTCTTTGCACATATGGCTCTGGTACAATGCTTTATGCAAGCCGTTTGATGACAGGGCTTACAAATTTTTTTACCCGAAGAAATATTTTTATTTTCTCTATATAAAAGTACTAAAATTACTTAAAGCTGCATTTCATTGCCAAATATTTGACTAAGAACATACATGAATACTTATAAACCTTTATCTGGATTCTGAATACTCATAAATAATAATCTCCCTTTATATTCGATCTCTATTTCAATAGTTTAAACCTGTTGATAAACTTTAGCGCATTATAACAATAATACATACTTGTCGCGATGAAAAATTTTCATTTCATTATTTCAAAAATAAATAAAGTATGTCATGGTAAAGTCGTTTTGTTGACATTTGTCTGTGGTGATGGTACACGTGTAAATTCAGATCATACACTTTAAAGGAGCGTGCATAACAGGAGCGTTTTTTACATTACATTTTTAAGGATTATTATTTTTTTTTTTAAATAAATTTCAGACAGAGAAAGTTTATAAAAAATAACTTATTTCTATTTTTTTATTATAAATATTAAATGTAAAAGAAAACATAACGATTAAATATATTGTTCATTATAATTAAAATTTTTGTGTAATTTATAATTTATCCTACAGGCTTTGCGGACATTATTAATTCAGTTTCTGTGTATTTCATTCAAAAAAAAAAAAAAAAATATATATATATTTTTTTTTCAGCTAATGCTTTAACATTTTATTGAATTATATTTCAGACCTGTATTTTGCTTTCTGTGATATGCTTGGGGCTATAGTAATTAATGTTTCACTGAAATGTAAACTACCAGATGAAAAGATAAGCAGAAAATCGAAATATTACTATGTTATAAGTTATTTTTATTTAAAAAAAATAATGATGATTGTTTTCGATAAAAAGGGGAAAGAAAATTAACTTAAAGAAAATAAAAAGTAAGGAACAATATACTCTTAGTGCTGTTGCTTCAGCAAGATAAAATTACTTTATTTCTATGAAGGACTCCTTTTTCTGTGTACCAATAAATAATGAGAGAAAGGTTAATGAAAATACACAATTTAAATTAAGTCTCCTTTAGCTTGAGTATTTCAGATCTCTAGATGTTAAAATTTCAGTCGATAAGAAATAAAAAAAACTCTTACCATTCTCTCAGTAAACAACGAAGATGCATTATCAGCGAAAAGAAGTAAACTTGATGTCTCAACTCTGTTACTGTTAAATCGATCTACCAAATATCAAACGAAACAAACCAAGTTTTTCTCATGAATTAAAAGTTTAAAAGAGAAACTTTTAAGAGAGTTACCAATTTTTAGATTTTTTTTTTAACAAATACTTCGGAGTCCCTTTTACGAGTATATATTTACAAAACATGCATATCTTTAAAAATAATCGAAATTTTGAATGAATTTCTTTAAAGATCATAAAAATAAAAGCCTATTGAAAGAACTTCTATACATACAGTACCTAACGGATTTTTGTCGTTATTATTATTATTATTATTATTATTATTATTATTTTCAAAATTTAAAAGTGAAATCGTATACCATAAAACAATTTTTTTTGTAGAAATGGTTTATTGAAATTATTTAATGTAAATATTTTTATGGTTCATACTGATTTTTGTTTTGAAACATAATTTTTTGTTTTTAAATATACTGTCTTCAGTATGCTTTTGCATCAAAAAATAAAACATTTTTTTTTAAATCTATTAAAGTAGGAATCATGATGTATTGTTGTAGTAAAAAACAATATTTGATGGTATTAGGATTGCATACAAGATTTTAAATATATTATGCTGTATTAAGCGCAAAGTAATTATACCGATATGTTTAACTGTCGGATAGTACTAATAAAAAGCATTTTCTATCTGTATAAAATTTTTTATATAAAATAATTTAAATAAATGATTGATAAAATGCTTTTTATGAATTCAGCAAAAAACATTTTAATGTTTAAAAAATATGAATTTGAATTTTTTGAATTTTCTCATATTTGTTTTTACATTATTTCGAAATTTAAACTACAGCTTTTATGTAATAAATACAGAACTTTGGATAAACACCATAAAATGCATTTTATGGTGTTTATTCCAAAGTTCTGTAATTATTACTTTAAAACGCCAGTTTTGTAGTGCTTTATTATTATGCAACTTTTATGATCATGTACAACGAACATAAGAATTATTAACAAAAAATATTTTTGGATATTAGAAAAATCTAACTTCTATTATAGTGCAACGTTATAGTATTTTATTTCTTCGAAAATAATTTGGTAATTTATTTCCTCGAAAATAAAATAATTACCAAGTATTTAGAAAAATCAAATGTTTGAATAAGTTTTATCAAGTATTATTTATAATAAAAACGCTTTGGAAACACGTCAATTAATATAATTATATTTCACTAAAATTATACGCAAATTTCGAAGCTTTTCGCTTTAAATGTAAAGCATCTTCAAGAATTACGTCAAAACTATATACGTTGTAGACCAAGTTTGTAAGAAACTACTATGCACGTGTTAAAAATAGATGTAAAACTTCACAAATTATATGTACAAAAATTGTATCACCAAAGTCTTGTGAAACGTTGAAAGTACAGCATTAAGCAGGAGCTATAGTCTTGAGTTGATTGTAGAAACTGCATACTGTAGTTGATTGTAGACACTGCATACTGTAGAAACAAAAAAATAGAAATAGATATAGTATAAAATTTCTTTAAATAAGATACTGTTAAAAACTCCACGTGTCATAGATTGTTCGTAATAAATACACTTTAGAAACACATCAATTAAAATTATACTTAATATATTAAATATAATTTTTTTTTATTATATTTTATATTTAATTAAAATCATTTTAAAAATTATGTAAAAATTTTGATGCTTTTCGCTTAAATGTAAAGCATCTTCAGGAATTACGAAATACATTTAAAGAGAAAAGCTTCGACATTTGTGCATAATTTTAAAAATTACTTTAACTAAATATAATTATTTTAATTTACGTGTTTTTATTATTAAATAATCTATGACACGTGGTTTTTTTAACATTATTTCTTTTGAAGAAAATTTGCATTATCAAGTATCAGTTTAGTATTTCTTTGTTTTGTTATTAGTTAATATTACTTTGATAATATATTATCAAGTACTTAGAAAAGACGAATGCATGGTTTACAGACATGTTGAAAACCTATTTTAATAGTTTTCAAATTTAATATTTTATATGAGATTATAATCGATTGTTTAACAAATCTATTATCAATTTTTAAAATAAAAATTAATTCTTACTTTAATATTTGAAAATACTTGTATCGAGATCAAAGTCTCAAAAAGAAAATATATCAACTTTCTAAAATATTTTTTTAAAAGTTTGACAGTTTATTTTATTCTTCGATTTATTGTAGACGCTTAATATCTCCTTCTGTCGTCATTAAAGAAAAGAATCAGTCATACCCATCTGACTACCTTTAGTTATTCTCGTTTCATTTACAAACACATTTAATTTATCGTTTGTATAACAAAATTTCACACATTACGTTTATAAAATTAAATTATATTATTTATTATTATTATTATTATTTTATGTAACATTTTATATTGATAGTCATCTTCTTCTTACTTTTGTCACAGAATGAAATTATCTATAATTACCTGAATATAAAATAATTGAGAGATAAGTATCATAAACTTTTATTTTCGAAATTTTATATTCAATTTGAATAATAAAATTGAATTCGTTACATTTTTTGGTACAACGAATGTGACAAAAGTGCACAAAACAAAATCACATTTGTTTTGTAGCCATCTTCTGTGTAATGATCTCCGAGATCAGACCACTATTCTAGTGTTCTATCACAGGATGCATAATTTAAGGCTAGAAAAAGTCCAAAAAAACATCCATTTTTTTTTTCTTTTTTTCTTTTTTTTTTTTTAACTTATAAAACTGTCTAAAATTAGACAGAGATAATGATGGGAAGAACTCAAAAAAAAAAAAAAAAAAAAAAAAAAAAAAATAGAAATCTCCGATAATGATCGTATTTGGACATTTATGGAAGAATAGATTCCGCTTACTAAAATTTCTCGCCCGAGCGAAGCGCAACACTTGCCTCACTGCACGATACACTACTGTATTATTTAAATTTCTTATAGAACTTATTTAGTATTTTCTGAAAATTTCAATAATGATTCTCATAAAAAAATATTATCATTATATATATACATATGTGAAATGAAAAAAAAAAAAAAAATAGTGGATTCATATGCTTGTTAGTTTTTATTAAAACTTCTGTATATTTCATAATTTATTTTAAGATATTTATGAACATCATTAATTCACTTTCTATGGAATTTGTTCAAGTAAAAAAAAAAAAAAAAGAAAAAAGAAAAAAGTATATTTTTATTCTCCTTCAACTATTGTTTCAAAGTCTTATTTAATTATCTTTTCAGAACTATATTACGCTTTCTATGATATGCTTGAGGGTATAAGAATTATCGATTCAATGAAACATAAACTGCCAGATCAAAAATAAAACATTTCTATGTTATAATTTTTTAAGGATAACTGATAAGTTTCGTTCTTGCAATAATTCTTCTCTCACTCTGGACATTTTAACATTTATAAAAATAAATACAAACTGAAATACTGAAACTTATTTTGATAGAGAAAAGAGCTTATTGATTTGTAATTAAGAAATAAAATATGCTTCCATTTTCTAAGTATGTAAAGAGGATAAATATGTGTCATAGAAAGCAATACAAAATTTATCTTTATAGTTGTTTTAATCGGTTTTAGTTTTCTTTAGTATAACTAAATTATGTTTGTTAAAATGCGTTTTGTGAAATCACATGTACTTAATTTAATACTATTTATGAGAAATATGCTTAAAACAGTAAAGTAAAAATATTTTTTCTTAAGCTTGCAGCAAAATTATCACATTTGTTTGAATATGTGGAAATTGACCTACTTCAATGAAGTTAAAGTATTTCCAAAAGCAAATTACAACATTTGTAAAAATTACACGAACTATGTTTGCGCATTATTTTATTATTCGTTTGTAAATAGCGTAGGGTACATACAAGTATTAAAATTTAGCTGTGGAATCACTAAAATGGAATATCATTGTTCAAGAAAAGCTGTAATGGATTGAATTTGATAAAAATAAAAATATTTATATTTGTATAGATAAATATAAATTTTTAAATCGTGACAAAAATATGTATATATATATATATATTAGTTAAGATCCTTTTAAAAAAAATCTAAATAATCACAAATATATGTGAAAATTCATTATAAATTTTCTAAAAAAAATCATCTTTTTTAATTCCGAATGAAACTATTTCCTAATATATATATATATATATATATATATAATACAATGAGCTCATCGTACAGTTCATTAAACCTTTCCCCCAAAAAAACACGTTCTTTTTATGTCAGTGAATAAGAAAAAATATATCCAAATGTCTGTTGAAATAGAATAAGTTTTGCGGAAATTCGAAGCTGTAAAATTTAAAAATAAAATAAAATAAAATAAATAAAAGTTCTATTCTTTGCACATATGGCTCTGACACAATTTTTTGCAAGTCGTTTGGCGACATAGCAAAAAATGTCTTTATCAGAAGATATTTTTATTTCTTCTATTTAAAAGTAATAGAATTACTTAATAAAGCATTTCATTATCAGATATTTTACTAAGAACATTCAAATATATATACTGATAAATCCTTATCTGAATTCAGAATACTCATAAATAATTATCTTTCTTTATATTCGATCTCTAATTCAATAGTTTAAACCTATTAAAACACTTTAGCACATTATAACAATGAAGTATACTAGTCGACATGAGAATCTTCCTAGTAAAATAATGATCGTTTTTGGAAAATTTAAAAATACTAAGACGAAATAGAAAAAAAAAAAAAAAACTGTTCTATCTTGTATTTATAGTGTTAAATAAAAAATAATGTATTTCTTAATAAAGCTATAAATATATAAGGAGACTAAAATGAACAATTGTCATTATTTTAAAAATAAATAAAGTATGTCATGAAAAAGTCATTTTGTCGACATTTGTATCGGGTGACGATGAATGTGTGAATGTAGATCACGGAATTTTAAAAGAGGGTACACAACTTTAAGTTTTTTACATTTCATTTTGAAGCATAATTTTCTATTTTCTGTTTAATAAAATTTTAGACAAAATTTTTTTTATAAAAATGGCTTATTTCTATATATATATATATTTATTATAAATATTAAATGCAAATGAGAAAGTGGCTATTAAAAATATTCTTCATTATAATTAAAATTTTTGTGTAATCTATAATTTATTCTATAGGCTTTGCGGACATCATTAATTCAGTTTCTATGTATTTCATTCAAAAAAAAAAAAAAAAAAAAAAAAAAAAAAAGATTTTTTTTTTTCTTTCGGCTAATGCTTTAACGTTTTATGGAATTATTCTTGAATTATCTTTTCAAAACTGTATTACGCTTTCAATTATATGTTTGGGGCAATAATAATTAATGTTTCGCTGGGAAAGAAAAAACAAAAAAACACTATCATATGAAAAGTTTAGCTGAAAAGAGAATCATTACTATTTTATAAATTTTTGTTTATTTTTTAGAAAATCAGTAAATAACGAGGGAAGGGTTAAATAAAATACACATTTTAAATTAAGGTGCATTATCAGCGATATGAAGTATACTTAATATCTCAAGTCTGTTACTGCTAAATCGATCTACCAAAAATAAAATGAAATATAACAAGTTTTCGTCATGAATTAAAAGCTTAAAACAGAAACATTTAAGAACATCGCCAATTTTTAGAATATATATATATATATATACATATATATATACAGGGTGATTAGAAAAAAAAACTACCCCAATATATGAGACCATAGCAACCATACCGTTCCGAGAAACTGAATAAAAATTTGGTGGAAGGTATTTTGAGGTATGCGCTCAAGAATTATATAAAAAACAACAGTTAAACTCTAACAGTTACAGATACAGTGACAAAATTTCGAAATTTTCAAATGGCAACACCTACTTTTTATTTATTGAAATGGAATCTCCATGGCAAAAAACCATAAATAGCGTTGGAACGGTACCTCTAGCATGAAAATCACTAACGCTATGCATACTAAGAGAAAAAGAGAAAACAGCTGTGACGTGCCTACCAGAGCACGACTTTCATTTTCTTAATGACGTCACATTTCACACTGAGTCTTCGACTCTCACCAATGTCTACTGATTCTGCTTCGAAACGAGAAGAATAGACCACGGTATAATTAATTTGATGTAGGTCTACTGAATAAGGGTTTTAATTTCGTTGTTAGTTGTAAGACACCGTCATGAGTGACGTCATCACACTAAGTGAAAAATAAGGCATTGTGAAATGCGCGATGTGTGTCTTGCTTTCTTGCTCTGTGAACAATATGCCGCTTACTGGGAAACATCATTATCATCATCAAAATCGGTTTTGATTGCGATTTTACAATGCCTTGTTTTTCACGTTCTGTGATGACGTCATCATGACAGCGTCTTATGACTAACAACGAAATTAAAGCCTTTATTCAGTAGCCTTACAAGAAATTAAGGATACCTTTGTCTCTTCTTTTCGTTTCGAATCAGAATCAGTAGACTTTAGTCTGAACCAAAGACTCAGTGTGAAATGTGACGTCATTAAAAAATGAAACTGGTGCTCTGGTAGGCATGTAACAGTCGTTTTTCTTCTTTTTTTGTTAGCCTGCTAACGCTGCCGATTTTCGTGCTAGAGGTACCGTTCCAACGCTATTTATGCTTTTTTGCTATGGAAATTACATTTCAACAAAAAAAAAAGTAGGTGTTGCCATTTCAAATTTTCGAAATTTTCTCACAGTAACCGTAACTGTTAGATTTTAACTGTTGTTTTTAATATAATTCTTGAGCGCATACCTCAAAATACCTTCCACCAAATTTTTATTCAGTTTCTTGGAACGGTACGGTAGCTATGGTCTCATATATCGGGTAGTTTTTTTTTTCTAATCACCCTGTATATATTTAATGAATACTTCGGAGGTATATTTTATATATTTTTAAAACATGATTTTAAAAAAAATTAATCGAAATTCTGAATGAATTTATAAAAAAAAATCATTATAAATAAAATACTATTGAAAAAACTTCTATACCTAAAGCCCCTTATGGATTTTTGTAGTTTTTTTTTTTTAAATTTAAAAGCTGAATTATATAACATATATATATATATATATATATATATATATTTGTGGAAATGGTTTACTACAATGTTTCAATTACTTAATGTAAAATTGTTTCTCGTTCATACTGATTTTTGATAATACAATACCATCAGTGTACTTATGCATCAACAAATAAAACTTTTTTTTTTTTTTTTTTTTTTTTTTTTTGAAATCTATTAAAGTAGGAATTATGATGTACTGTTGTATGAAAAACAATATTTCATGGCATTAGGATTAAATATAAAATTTTAAATATATTATGCTGTATTAAGTGCAAAGTAATTAAGTCGATATATTTAATTGTCGGATAGTAGTAATAAAAAGCATTTTCCATATATATAAAATTTCTTATATAAAACAATTTAAATAAATGATTGATAAAATCTTTTTTATGAATTCAGTAAAAAAAAAAAAAACAAAAAAAAAAACATTAAAATTTTAAAAAAAATATGAATTTAATTTTTTTGAAAATTTTCCCATTTCTTTTTACACAATTTTGAAATTTAAGCAGTAGCTTTTATGATGAAACACAACTAACATAAGGGTAAAGAGTGGCAAATTATTAACAAAGAATATTCTTGGATAATAGAGAAATCTAACTTCTGTTAGAGTGCAACAACACTATTTTATTTCTTCGAAAAGAATTTGGCAATTTTTTTCTTCGAAAATAAAATAATTACCAAGTATTTAGAAAAATCAGATGTTTGATTAAGTATTATCAAGTAATATTTATAATAAAAAAACTTTAGGAACACGTCAATTAAAATAATTATATTTCATTAAAATCATTTTAAAAATTATGCACAAATTTCGAAGCTTTTAGCTTTAAATGCAAAGCCTCTTCAGGAATTACGTCAAAACTATATATGTTGAAGACCAAGTTTGCAATAAAATACTACGCACGTGTTAGAAAACAGATGTAAAACTTCACAAATTATCTGTACAAAAATTATATCACCAAAGTATTGTGAAACGTTGAAATACAGCATTGCGCAGAAGCTACAGTCTTGAGTTGTTTGTAGAAACTGCATACTGTGGAAACCAATAATCGAAATAAATATACTATAAATTTTCTCTAAAAGAGATAATGTTAAAAATCCCGCGTGTCATAGAGTATTTATAATAAAAACACTTTAGACACACATTAATTAAAATAATTTTATTTAATTAAAATCGTTTTAAAATCTTGTAAAAAAGCGAAAAGCTTCGAAATTTGTACATAATTTTAAAAAATGATTTTAATGAAATAAAATTATTTTAATTGATGTGTTTCTGAACTGTTTTTATTATAAATAATCTATTACACTAGGTTTTTTTTTTTTTAACATTATGTCTTTTAGAGAGAATTGATACTATCAAGTATTAGTTTAGTATTTCTTTGTTTAGTTATTAGTTTAGTATTACACCGAAAATAAATTATCAATTATTTAGAAAATGCAAATGCTGGAGTTACAGAAAAGTCTAAAACCTATTTCAATAATATTTAAATTGAATATTTTACATATGATTATAATCGATTATTTATAATATGTGAACAAAACATATTATCGATCTTTAAAATAAAAATTAATTTTAATTTTAATATTTGAAATACTTTTATCGAGATTAAAGCCTCAAAAAGAAAATATATCAATGTTTTTAAATTTTCAATGAACTTTGACTGTTTATTTTGTCTTTATTTTTATTTAAACTCTTAAAGTATTTCTATTGTAATTAAAGAAATAATCAGTCGTGCCCATCTGACTATCTTTAGTTTTTAGGTAGATTCCTTATAGGAAATCTACCCATTGCAATGGTCCTCATGACATGACTTCTGGAAAATTTCTTCATATCTTCACCGATCATGACCCCTAGAACCAAAAACCACCCTTCGTTCAAAAGTTGATATATATATATATATATATATATATATATATATATATATATATATTATAACCCTTTTTCTCATGTTAAGTCCCATGTTAATTATGAAGCTATCTATGATTAGAAGAAATAATGACGGGAAGACCTGATAAAATTTTTACAAAATAAAAATCTGCTATAATGATCATTTTTGGATTTTCTGGGAAAAATAGATGCCGCTTCCTAAAGTTTCTTGCCCTGGACAAGAGTACCCCTAGCCTCCCCCACGGTACATCATTGTATTATTTATAGTTCTTATATAAAATGTTTAGTATTTTCTGAAAATTTCGATAACGATTCTCAGAAAAAAAAAAATGTTATAAATATATATACATATGTGAAATGTGTTTTTTTCTTTTTCATTGTTGTGTTTGTTCTTTTTCATTAAAACTTCTGCATATTTCATAATTTATTTTAAACTATTTATGAACCTCGTTAATCACTTTCTATGGACTTTGTTCAAACAAAACAAGTATATTTTTATTCTTTTTCCGACAATGCTGCAATGTTTTATTTAATTATCTTTGCAGAACCATATTACGCTTTCTATGATATGCTTGGGGCTATAAGAAGTATTGATTCACTGAAGCATAAAATACCAGATGAAAAGTTTAGATGAAAAGTGAAACATCACTATGGTAAATATTTTTTTAAAGATAACTGATAAGTTTCTTTCTATCAATAATTCTTCACTCACTCTAGACGCTTCAACATCTATAAAAATAAATATGACCTGTAATTACTGAACTATATCTTGGTATAAAAGAGAGCTTATCGATTTTTAATCAACAAATACAAATACACTTCCATTTTAGAAGTAGGTAAAGAGGATAAATAAGTATCATAAAAAGAGATACCAAAGATATCTGTATAGTTCTTTTAATTGGTTTTAGTTTTCTTTAGTATAAATTATTCAGGTTTGTGAAGATATATTTTATGAAATCACAAATACTTAATTTATTAAAAATTTTGATAAATATGCTTAAAACACTAAATCAAAAATTTTTACTCTTAAGCCTGCTGCAAAATTATTACATTTGTTTGAAATTGAGAAATAAATGATTGAGATGTAATTCAAGTAAGTTAAAAGTATTTCTAAAACCAAATTACAATATTTGTAAAATTTACATTAAATACGTTTGTATGATTGTATTACTTTTTTGTAAATAGCGTAGGATGTTTACAAGTATAAAAATAGAAAGCAACCGCATTATCACATACCATTCACTTTCACAATAATTGTTTTTTAAATAAGCAGTTTAAATTTTTAATAAATTCTTCAAAATTATTGAAAATACGTAGTTAAAGTTCAGCATTAATAATTCCGAAATATTATATTAACTTTGGAATTATTAAAATGAAATATCATTGTTCAACAAAAGCACTAGTGGAATAAATTTATTAAAAATATAATTATTTCGGTTTTCACAAGTAAATATACATTTTTAAGTTATGGCAAAATTTTGTATAATGCTGTGTGCATTTAAGGCAACTAGCTCTTCTTTAATAAATAAATGAATAAATAAAATAAATAATCAAAAATATAAGTAAAAATTCATATTTAAATTTTGTAAAAAAATCATCTATTTTAATTTTGAATCAGATTATTTTCTAATATATATATATATGTATATATCCTGCAATAAGTTTATCCTACAGTCCATTAAACTTATTCACCAAAGAATACGTTCTTTCTCTACCAGTGAACAATAAAAAGAAATATTCAAATGTATGTTGGAGTAGAATAAGTTTTGCGGAAATTGGAAGCTGTAAAAATTTCAAAATAAAAAAAATAAAAATCATGAAAGTTCTATTCTTTGCACCTATGGGTATGACAGAATTTTTTACGCAAGCGGTTTGGAGACGTAGCTTATAAATTTCTTCTCCCGGAGAAATATTTTTATTTCGTCTTTATAAAAAGTACTAAAGTTACTTAGAGAAGCATTCCATTGTCCGATATTTTAAACTAACAACATTTTTGAAAGCTGATTAAAAAAAGAAGAAAAATCCTTTATATTCAATCTCTACTCCTAAAGTTTAAAATTACAATAGATGAACTTTATCATATTATAACAAAAATATACACTGGTCGTCACGAAAACATTCCTTGTAAAACTAATAATCATTTTTGACAAATTAAAAACTTCTAAGCCAAATTATGACAATTAATCAATTCTATGATGTATTTACAGTATTAAATAAAAAATAATGTACTTCTTAACCGTGCTTTAAATTTATAATACGATTAAAAAAAAAAAAAAAAGTTTATTATTTCAAAAATAAAGTACGTCATGGAAAAGCTATTTTGTTGACATATTTCTTGGGAGACAGTGTATGTGTGAATACAGATCATAGATTTTAAAGGAGCGTGCACAACTTTTCTGAGAACAAAGTGATTATTTTCGATAAAAAGTCGAAAGAAAATTAGATGAAATAAAATAAAATATAAGAAATAACGCACTCATTGTGCTATTGCTTCAGCGAGAGAAAATTATTTATTACTGTAAATGACTCCCTTCATCTCTCTCCCCCCCCCCCCCCCCCAAAAAAAAAAAAAAAAAAAAAAATTGGAACATGATGAAGCAATTTCAGAAAATGAAAAATATCAAATCTGTATAGTTCATATTTTTTCAAGAAAGAAAAATATTTTTTATTTTATTATTTTTTTTATAAAAAATTTTTGTCGACTGGTATACTTGTATCAATAAATAACGAACAGAAAGTTTGATTAAAATACACCATTTAAAGTAAGCCTCCTTAGGCTTGAGAAATGAAAATCACAGTGATTAAAATTAACATTTATTTTATAGTAATCTATCTTCTACTTTTATTAAGTTAAAGTGTGATATAAAGTATTATACCTTTTTCTTCAGTAGTACCTTTTTATTTGCATTTTTAAACTTGCGTTAAAACGTTATCTTTTATTATTCTGGCAAGTAGTTGTACATTTAAAAATAAAAATGAAGGAGATTTTTACTATATACTTTGTGTATTCTCTATATTGCATTACTCCCTACCTTATATTACATTAAACGTTCATTCTAACCTTTATATTACTCATAGTCTATAATTACAGAGTTTAGTTTCAGTATTCTTGTTTAATTAATGACAACTGATATAACAATAAGATAAAATATTAAACACAGCCATTCGAAAATTGTATCAATATTCGTCATATTTTTACTAAGTTAGTTCTAAGTAGGATAAAAAAGGATTGCTGAATATAAATGTTTTAGATAGAAGGATTTAGTAGATCCGATTTCTTATCTTTTTGAAGCTAAAAAGTAATTTATTTAATATATTATATCAATGAATTTATTATATGTAATTTATTATATCCGCATGGGTTTAATTGTTATTTACTTTTTCGCGTTGTGGACGAAGTGCGATAGTCTGCAAAATATTAATTCTGTCCGAATATATCTATATATATATATATATATATATATATATATATATATAGTATATATAAACAGGTGATCCTAATTAAAATTTGTCTGCTCAGAACACTCTCAAGCCGTAACTAAAATGCGGATTGAGTCGAAAACGTGTAAATAAGCAAAATTAAATTAAACAAAACATAAGCTGAAAGATTAATTAATTAATTAATTAATTAAAAAGAAGAAAAAAAAGTCCGCTAGGGGACAGATGGTCGATTTTAAAATTTACTATTAAATTTTTCTATTTTTTCTATTTTATCTCGATATCGAATTTTTGGACCGAATACAATACTTCCATTACCTACGTAGTAGGGTAATGGAAGTAAAAAAAAAGTAGGTGTTGCCATTTGAAAATTTCGAAATTTTGTCACTGTAACTGTAACTGTTATAGTTTAACTATTATTTTTTATATTATTCTTGAGCGCATACCTCAAAATACCTTCCACCGAAATTTTATTCCGTTACTGTGAACGGTATGATAGCTATGGGCGCATATATCGAGGTAGTTTTTTTTTTTTTTTTATCACCCTATATATAGTATGTTACACATAAATGAAATATTTTTATGACTATCAATACCTTTTTTATGACCTATGTAGGCTTGTTAAAAATACTTATCTATACAACTAATGCAATTTAAAGTTTTTTTAGCGAATAAATATTTCTTTTACTTATATGTATAACTATTTGTATATACCTATGTAAATTTAATGACTGGCACAGTGAATTTAGATACGTCTTTGCCCAGAGTAGATTATGAACTGTCTAAATCATAGAAACACACGAAAACAACCTGATATATGTTCTTTCATTAAAAACAATATGAATGTTAAGGTATGATTAATTAAAAACATGAATTAATCAGTATTTTTGTCTCTTTTTCTTTTTCTTTTTCTTTCTTTTCCTTTTTTTATACATTGTTGTTTAATTTAAAGGCCTTAAAAAGTAAAAAAAAAAAAAAAGGATAATGATAATAACAATAACATTTGAAAATGGTTTTTACTTTCAGTTTTAGTTAATAAAATTATGCAATGAGTATGCACGGAAAAAAAAAAAAAAAAAAGAGTATAACAGCAATTTTGTGACGTAACGTAAATAACATTTGTGAAAGATAGATGAGAAAACTCTAGAAAGTAATTTAATTAAAAATAAATAAATTACAAGATAAAAAAAATAAAAATAAAATAATGAAATATCTAAAAAAAAAATAAAAAAAAAAAAAATAAGATCTTTAAATTTATTCGAGAAATGATGATGTATATTTCATAGGCACATAAAAATATATATCGAAAGAATGTCTTTTACATAAAAAACGTAATAAAACGTTATGAGTTTAAAAATTCATTTAAACAATTTTGCAGTTTCCCAACTAGATATCACATGTGAAGAGTTTATACCGTAATACAGGTAAAGTACTGTCAGATGAGCGCAGTTAACTTCGTCTTTGCACGCAGGTGAAAATTAGTCAGAGATTTAGTAGCGTGGAAATTAGTTTTAGAGTATGTTTGCTGTTTTCACTCGAGGAATACATAAAGCATACCGTTTTACACAAGCGTGCACAACTCTAAGATCTCTGCCTCATACAAATATGAGGTGGATATCGGATAGAGAGAGCAGGAATATTGGTCGTTAAAGACGATCTTTCTATACTTTCCGTCGCTTAATCAATGCTATATCCATTGTAGGTTGACATAAATTAACTCTTCTAACATCCAATGAGAATAAAGGCCACTGCTAATGATTTCTCTGGTTTTTACCGAAATCTCACTTCTGTGCTTAGACGCATTTGCATTAGGTCGATCGAAGAAAACAATTTAACATTTAGTAATATGCTAGAGTAGTGAACGCTCTCAAACAGTTTCGTGAACTCATCATCTCCGTTTGATCTTAACTTGGCAACACAGAAAACTATATACCAACATAACATATATGTTACATAAACAAAATTTTCTTAATGTTTAAGAGTCCCTTAGATTTCTTTTTTTTTTTTTTTAAGCTAATTTCGATTCCAAAATAATAACTATTTCTGAAAGCGTGGTATCACAAGGAATATATTTCTTAATGCTGTCGATTTAAAGTGAAACTATCGCGCATGCGCTTTTTTAATTGAAGAGAGACGTTCAGTTTGTTTACCCACGACTATTATTGCGTATACATTTATAGCGTCACGTAGTCACTACTATATTATTGCTTAGGTTATCATATGATAGAATTCCGGGCTCCTTCGAACGTCTGTTCAAGTTTCGATTTTTGTGTTATTGATCAAAAAAAAAAAAAAAGTGTCGCACGCATTCTGTTAATTATTATCACACAAATTATTACTTACATCAAACTGATTTACCAACTGAAAACACCCCCAAAAATACCAGTGGTTGGTTCAAATAGTTAAGCGGAATAGAACCTATGGCGACCTTCCTGTTTTCATGATAAATAATTTTAAAATATTCAGGAAGAGTAGCACATTAGTATACTGGAAATATTAAATACATTTTTACTATTATATTAAAATACTCATTAAATGAATTTATTTTCATAATACCTTCATTTTAAATAACATAAACAAAAGTAACCTAGAGCGTCTCACATCAAGGAACTTTATGGAAATTTTTTTTTTAAAGACATTTCTTTCTTTTGTAAGATTTTCAGAATATATCCCAGATATGTTTGTCATAAAAGTATGAACATACTTCTAGAATAAAATATGAAGCCCAAGATTTTTTTTATTATTATATATACATTTTTTTTTTCTGAATCGTGAAGTATTCTAGATACTTTTGACTCAAGGTTTTTAAAAAAGCGTCATTCGAAAGAATATTTTAAATCCTTGTTTTTTAAAATGCCAAAACGTAAAAAAATAAAAAAAAGAAGAAGAAATGATTTTGTAGCTTACAGTAAATTCGCGAAGAAAATCGATTTATCGTAAATAATATAAATAATATTAAATGCATTTTTAACTATTTAATATTTTAATCATGTTTTAAATTGTAAAAAAAAGGAACCAAAACAAAACTTTATGACATTTTACTGAAGATATATACGATAATTAATTTAGTACATATGATTGTTTTGTTACAAAGCATACTTTAAAAACGAATAATTATATTAGCAACATATTTCAAAACTTTCATAAAAGAATAATAACTTTGACTGAAGACCATATTAATTATAATTAAGAAATTGAATGAAAACACGTAGTTATTTTTATGAATATTTCTTTTAATAATTTAAAATATCAGCTTTATATCAATTGTTGGAATATTTTTGACAACATTTGCTGCGAAGCAAAGGTAACTTATAAAAATAAAATTAAGAGTGCATGTGTCAAATGTTAAGAAATTCAAAATACATATAGGAAAAAATTCAATAATATTGACGTAAAAAAAAAGAAAGAAATTCAAACAAATCGACAAAAAATGTCAGTGATTTTCAATAAATAATGTAATAAGGTAGGAAACAGGATTGCAGCTTGAAAAGTAAAAGAATTAAATTTTCAAAATAAAGCAGAAGGCATTATTAAATAAGACTTACGTATATACATTAATATTAAATTTAATATTTTATAAATAAATTACAGAGATTTCTTAATTTGGTTAAACCACCATTCAACATAATATCATATCATTTCTAATTATTTACTTTTAAAATGCAGCTGTTTAATATCGGTTGGTTGGTTGGTTAGAGTTGTTTTTTAGTGGCGCAAGATCCTGACTTAGACATACGGCGCCAAAATTTGCCTTCTGGATGGAAGATCGTATAATATAGGAGTATTGTGTTTATTGAAAGTATGAATTTCCTACCATGATAGAAATCTGATATAACTCTATCGCAGAAAGAACATTATAATAGATTTTATTTCATTGTCAAAAATTTAGAATTAGAATATTTTTTTTTTATAAACTAGGGTCTCTGACCCGTGCTCGCTACGCTCACCAACCCCCGACTCGCTTTGATTATTAACTTTAGCAGGGCACTTACCGCCTATTCGGTGATGCGTCTTTCACTGAATAGTAATATTAATAGTGTATAACACTAAACAAAAGCAGAAGAATATTACAGAAATAGTTATAAGATAAAAAGCTTTTAAAAACCCTGTTTTTAAATTTTTTGTTGAATCATAGCTATAGAACTAAGTAATTAGCACTTCATCAATACGTATTGTTACGAAATTGTAAATAATTTTTGTATAAATTATTTCAAAGAGGCTTAATAAGTTGATAAAATGTCAATTTTCTGCATTTCCAGATCTTTTTCGCGTTAAAATAGCTTAATTTTCCCGTTTAACGCATTAAAAAGCTTCAATAGTCAGATAATGGATTTGGCGCCAAATTTGGCGACTTTTGCCATTGGCGACTTTTTTGGCAACTTTTGGCGAAATCCTTATTATCGATATTCCAAAGATAGACGTTCTAATGTAATTGGTTAAAGAGTTACCAAAAATTTGAATTAAAAAAAAAAAGAGTTGGTTTTAAAAATAAAATATTAGTCCTTTCAGAGCAACAGATACACTGATGGAAAAAAAAATCCCAACACCAGGAAGGAGCTGTGCTAGATAAACGAAATTTGGTAGGCGTGTTTATACATCTGAAAGATGACGTCGATTCAAATTTCGAGCTACGCGCATAAGTGTGGCGCTAGTAGCGACACTATGAACATGCAAATGAGGTTTGCTTTAAATAAGCGCTGTAAGGTTCGTGATCGTTATTTACAGTTGAGATTTGACGTAGTGGGTTAATGTTAGTCAAGGATGCCTCTAAGAAGACGAAGAAGCCATTATCAACAGCTCACACAGTTTGAACGAGGTCGTGTAGTAGGGCTACGAGAAGGTGGGTTTTCTTTCTGCGATATTGTACAAAGACTTGGCAGGAATGTATCCACTGTGCATGAGTGTTGGCAGCAGTGGTCGAGGGAACGTACTGCCTCAAGAAGACCGGGTTCCGGGCGGCCACGTGGCACTACTGAGAGGGAAGACCGCCGTGTTCGGCGTATGGCTGTGGCTCATCGTACTGCGTCTGCAGCTGAAATTCGAGCTGCAGTTGGCACCACAGTGACACAACGAACTGTTGCAAATCGGTTACTTCAAGGACAGCTCCGAGCCAGACGCCCTGTAGCGTGCATTCCACTGACTCCAAACCACTGCCGTTTGCGACGTGAGTGGTGTCAAGCTAGAGCTCATTGGAGGACGGAGTGGAGATCTGTTGTGTTTTCTGATGAAAGCCGGTTCTGCCTTGGTCGCAGTGATAGCCGTTTGTTGGTTAGAAGGAGGCCAGGTGAACACCTGCTAGCGACCTGTCTGCGGCCTAGACACACAGTGCCTACTCCTGTAGTTATGGTTTGGGGAGCAATTTCGTATGACAGCAGGAGCACTCTCATGGTTATCCCACGCACCCTGACTGCAAATTTGTACGTCAGTCTAGTGATACAACCTGTTGTGCTGCCATTCATGAACAGCATTCAAGGGGGTGTTTTCCAACAGGCTAACGCTCGCTCTCATACCGCTGTTGTAACCCAACATGCTCTACAGAGTGTCGACATGTTGCCTTGGCCTGCTAGATCACCAGATCTTTCTCCAATCGAGCACGTATGGGACATCATTGGACGACAACTCAGCGGCATCCACAACCAGCATTAACCGTCTCTGCATTGACCGCCCAAGTGCAACAGGCATGGAACTCCATCCCACAAACTGATATTCGACACCTGTACGACACAAAGCATGCACGTTTGCATGCTTGCATTCAAAATTCTGGCAGTTACACCGGTTACTAATGTACCAATATTTCACATTTGAAATGGCTCTTCTCGCCAATGGCTCTACCTGTGATCTTGAAACTTTAATCAATTAAATATGTTACCTAGACAAATGTATTGCTAAAATTTCATTACTGTACAATAATTTTTTCTTGGTGTTGGGATTTTTTTTCCATCAGTGTATTTGCATCATGAACTGCATTAGCACTTTATAAATGTGTAGAAAATCTTTAAAGTGATAATGAGGTCAATTTTTGCCAGATGCATAATTTAACTTTTTACAATTTTTTAATGCTCACGTTTAATTAAAGGTATTTATTTTTATGCCGAAAGAAAATGAACTCGTAAATTTTTTTTGTCAACAATTAAATTATAGCTAGAATTTTAATGGCTATTTTTATTGCTATTAGGAGCTTATTATTTTCATATTTTAATTAATTAAAAGAAAATTTTTCGAAAATTCCTAAATCTGACTTCGAAGTATTGTGTTGTCTGTCACCGGGTTCTGAGCTACTGTGAAAGTTTCAAATGTCTAGCTAGTAGGGAAGTTAGTTAAAAAGAGATTGCAAGATTTGTACCGGACACAAACACACAAACAAACAAGAATAGAAGTTAATAAAATCATGGTAATAACAACACACAATGCTAACTGAAATACATAATGTTTATTGACACAATTTTTTAAAAATGAAATATTATGCTAATATATTAAATAGAAAGAAATTTGTAATATATAGACCATTTTGCGGTACAGCTTTAGTACATATCCCATTGACGACTTTTAAGCTTTTGCCACTGTTTGACGATGCAATTTTTGGTTTAATTGCTTGTCCAAAAAATGTAGAGCCTATTTTTTATTTAATTTAGAGAAAAAATGTATTACTCTCTATGTATTTCTAATATAAATAGCTAGGTTTTAAATAGCGTTTGCAGCAATAAAGTTACAATATTTAAAAGTTTTTTTCTTTCGACAATATGATCCAATGTGAGATATTGAAAACTAAATAATAGAAGTGAATATTGTAAATATTTCATTATTATTATTGTTGCCATTTGAAGTGTTTCATAATTTAGCTATTATTTTAATGCGAAGCTAGATTTAAAATGGCTAACGGGATCGAGGAAATGAAAACTTTGGCTACTGCACCGCTAACTCTTTAAATATACGCCGAATGGGTACTATACTAAAGCTGTTCCAATTTAGTCGATCAATGAATTATGCTTTGAGTTAAAAAGCTAAATCTTTATTTAAATTATCAACGGTGATTCTTTTAAAGTCCAATTTAAAACTTTCTTGATTTAGCGTAAAAGCTATAGCAATATTGTTTAACTTAATCACAATGTTCATTAATAAATTTTCTTTCGCTTGATGCTCAAATAAAATAAAATATAAGCTATGATTCATTTCATCTGGGTTAAATATCGCATAACTTTTTAAAATCTTGGTTAAGGTTATATCTTTTCACTCTTCTAATAATTTTAATAAAAACTTAATATAATACAAAAGAATTTATAGAAAATATCATCAAATTAAACACTTACTTGCAAACAGTATTTCATTATTTAAGAAAAAGAAAACATACAAAACTATAGATAAACAGTGTAAGAAATTGACAGTGAGAATTTTTTTTTTTTTTTTTTTTTTTTTTTTTTTTAAAGTAGAAGAAAAGTACCTGTAGACGATTTATTACAATCCTAAATTCATTTTTCCATCTAATTTCTTTGTTACAAATAACAACATTTTTATTTATTTTATTTATTTATTTATTTATTTATTATTATTATTATTTTACATTATTGATTACATTTTAATATTCCTTTGGAAAATGACGTCATGAGAGAAAAATCGATGAGATATATTTCAAAACAGACACTTTTTGTAAGATGGAAAATAGAGTACCATTATTAACTCGAAGTTTGTAATTTAAGACTTCGTTAATTAATATGTTAGGAATTTCTAACCAGCTGAAATGTCCGCCTTGGAGTATTAGGCAAACAATGATATCTCTCATGACGCGAAGGACACTGCTTTCCGCAAAGAGATACGGTTTCAGAAAAAAGAAAAGAAAAAAAAAAAGATGCCAGTGACAGTCATTTTTTCTTAATATATAGAGATATCTTGCATATAAGCATTAATTTCGTAGCGTGCGATGATTTGAGAAATAAAAATCCAAAGAAGAATATAGTGGTATAATAATTACTTCTGCAATTTATGCAAATGCTTCTCCAATATATAGTTTTAATAATAAGAGGAATATTTTTATTTTTCTTAATTTTTGAGCATAGATGATAAGTAACAGTCATAATGCAGATCATGAAAATTTTGTGTTCTGTGTGTCGACACGAATTAAGCTATAGATTCCAAAAATTTTGATTGTATGTTTGCATAAATTTATGCACCAGTTTTTATTTCTAGCAGTCACAAAATTTCTTTGAAAAAAAAAAAAATAAGTAAATAAATAAATAAGTAAATAAAATATAAATAAATAAATAAATAAATAAATAAGAAATTAGAAAAAAATAAGACAGAAACACACAAAGAGGTATCGGTGAAAAAACTATATATGTTAGATATTTTTCATGCATTCACCAAATTGTTAAAGTCTATAGAAAAGGAGAAGGACAAATTTTTACATGATTCAAATGCAAGTCTCTTAAGAAACTGAAATAATGTATATACAATAGCTAGCTCTTCTGCCCGTTCTTCGCATAAGAATTATTATTCACACTATATTATTTCAGTATTATTCACAGTATAAAAATATATTAGTTTTATTTGAAGCTTGCTATGATGATAAAAATAGAGAATAAATTATTATATATAGTTATTAAGTACAATTACAAATTTACCCTCATCTATACTAATATTATAAATGCAAAGGTTTGGATGGATGGATGTTTGTCACTCAATCACGCCTCAACGGCTAAAATGATCTGGATGAAATTTGATACAGAGAAAGATAATAGTCTGGAATAGGACATAGGCTACTATTTATACGGTAAATTTGATTCGATTTTTTAAAATTAATTAAAATATGAAAGTAAAAAACTGGTAATTGCCTTAATATAAGCCATTTAAATTTTTAATTGTTGCCAAAAAAGTTTACGAGGTATTTTTTTTTCCAACATTAAATGAAATATGCTTTCACGCGAAAAAAAAAAAAATACTAAACGTTAAATTGTGAAAGAGAAAATGACGTCTTTATAACTTTAAAATAAAATAATAATAATACAAATAGCATGTTACTTCTGAATTTTATTTCATAGCATTTTTTTTATATACCCCAACTTTAGAATTTTTTTTTTTTTTTTTTTAACACGGATGAACCACGCTTGGCATAAAAGCTAACTCAGCATTATATTAAAGTTATTTACTTATTGATAATTCTGGACAATTTTTTAAATTTTGATTCTGAAGTAGATCGGACATTTTTCGCCAAGGAAAAGATAGAAAGAAATAGGAACAATAATCGCATAAATTATATTTTGGTCTGAAACGGCGACAAAAATTCAAAAGTCGTCAAGGGGAGCTATATTAAGGCTGTACCATGATCAAGTTTACATATTAATTAATTTATTTATTTTTCTATATACCAACTACTATTAACTAAGCATGAAGTATATATAACCACAAAATAATAATAATAATAATTGTCTCATGCGATAGACGTAGCCGATCATTGCATATTGTAATATTATATTTGGCTTGAAATTGCTGTCATTCTGTGGTTGATGGATTAAATCAAATAAATATAGGAAATAACTTGAAAGCAAATATTATGTATATCACGTATAACGTTGTTCATATGTAACTGGGATTCAAATATAAAACGGCTACTTCAAATTTTTCGATACTGTCCGTATCGAAACTGTCAGAGCTCAAATTAAAGCCCACGGGTAAGCCATTGTCACAGGCAATAAGGACAGGCACCGGAGTCTACAAGGACGCTGTCTTCGTTGCCGAAGACAGCGGGCTTTTGAGCAATTTCAGTATTATTATTTTCTTTTTTTCATAAAGGTATATAGAAAAGAGTTTCCTTTAAATATAGTGACCAGCGAAACGGGCAAAGCTAGTATATATATCTTTTAAGTTGCATAATTGCTTGTGGACTGAACTGGACATAAGCTTTCTCGACGCCCCAAAAATATGATTTCTATTGCCATTTATATTCCGAAGAACGGGTACAATAGCTAGTAAATAAAAAGTTGTCAAGACAGTTCTTGATTAAAGTTGTACCTTTTATTAATATTAATCTGCATCGAAAAAAATGTCTTTTTTTTTTTTTTTTTTTTTTTTTTATTGAATTTTCTTCAAATGCAGAATATATGGTGTTAGTTGAATGTGGTATCGATAACAATTAATCGCTTAATATATATGCGTTTTTAAATAAGGAAATTAATTATATTTTCGAACAGCTTTATTAGTCCCACCTGGCGAAATTTTAAGTTTGACATCCAAGTAGCTCGGTCGTTTCTTGCCAATTTTTTTCTGAAGTAACAGCGACAGCAATTTTAATTCATCACCAAAATAGGACAAAAAATTAAGCATCAGCAAAAGGATACTGTACTAAAGTTTTATCTAAATCGTATAAAAGAACACAGTTCTTTCTGAAAAAATAATATTACTTTACTTACAAATTATATTAATATTATCAAAAGTAATTTTTTTTAATGTGGAACTAATGTATAATAACATATTAACTTTTATCCATAGACCTGTTATTACAATGGACGGAACATTGCTTTATTATGGAAATATGAGAAAGAGTGTCAAAGGAGAACCAACGGATTGCAAGGAATTTTTTTTTGTCAATTATCGCTTTATTATCATTATTATTATTGTTATTATTATTATTATTATTATTATTATTTTAAGGTAAATCAAACAAAACTTGCGAAAAACATTACATTATCAGCTTTTCAGCTCCTTTTTTTCATCGAATTCCATAATCTAGACATAAGTATAATTCCCATTAATTATTATAAAAAAATGCTGCAGTTTTATTTTATTTCATTTCATTTTTTTTTAATGTACGACGGGATTATTTCTTTCAATCTACGATTTTGTACTCTTGCCATTCGCAGTGTTACACCTTGAATATTATATTTCTTTTACGTCAAAGAAAAAAATGAACGTGCAAACATACTATTATTGAAAATAAAGTTAAAGTTTCTAAAAAAATAATGGCAATTTCTAATCACTTGATATATATGGGAAAGTCCCTAAAAGCTTCGATTTAATTAAAAAAATAAAAACTTCTGAAAAGAAATTCTGAACAAATATTGTAACATAAATTTGACTATTAAAAAATTACTAAAATTATATAAACTAACTATCGACATATTATTTATGAACAAACACAAATAAATAAATAAGTAAATATCATTCTTTATATATATATATATATGTATATAAAAATAATAATAGTAACGTGCAAATACTTTTTTTAAAATGATTAAAAAAAGTTGTGAAAAATCTTTCTGAAAAAAAGGAGCAGGTTCAGTATAAAATCACTTGGCGAAATTGGAAATTTGGCACCGAAGTAGACAGGACGTTTCTCGTCAAGCTCTTTATTTACGCAATTGCGATTGCCATTTTAATTCATCGCCAAAATGACAACAAAAATTTAAAATCCGCCAAACGGCTCCTTTGCTAAAGCTATACCAAATAAATTTTAAAATGAATATAGTTAGTGATGCTAGGGAATGAAACACAGTTTCTGCATACCTTTATATGCAAAAATAAATTAAAATAAGTCATGCCTATATTAAATTCTGTTTAAAAAAAGGTATGTAAACAAATTTTTCGTTTTTTTTTTTTTTTTTTTTTTTTTTGGGGGGGGGGAGGCAAAGTTAAATGCAGCTGTTATAAGCACACTAAAGTGATAATTACTTTAAAAGAACGAAATAATAGAATTGAAAAAATATCTTACCTGTGTATAACCAAGCTTACGATAAAATATGTTGTATATATAAAACAATTTAACTTTTAAAAGAAAATATAAATTTTATTAAGAACTTTCAAAAATTAAGAAAAGATATCGTTTGTGTAAGTGAACGCAGTGTTTACATACAAAAAACAAAACAATAACGAATAAAAATTCGAGTTTTTTGTCAATTATAATCATTTTTAACCGACTTCAAAAAAGAAGGAAGGTTCTCAATTCAAACCGTATGTTTTTTTTATGTTTGTTAGCTCATAACTTCTGAACGGATGCTCCGATTTTGATACTTTTTGTTTTGTTGAAAAGGTCTTGGTCTGCAATAGGTCCCATTGTAATATCTTTACAATCTAAAGAAAATACAGAGTGCCCAAAAAAATCAGTCCCAACTCTTTTAACTGTTAAACGGCTGACGCTATAGTGTTAAAAATGGTATGCAAGCATAGCGAAGTGGCCATGTAGTACAAGATTAAACCGCTTGCAGCAACACCAGGTGGAAAATAGCGGAATTAGTGTTTCTATCTAGAAATCGGTTCTAGGAAAAAAAGTGAGTTACAAAGTTAAAAAGTATCATCGATTTAGTACAAAAAGATAGTTTAGGCATTCATGCTAGCGTTCCTATCTCGGAAACGGTTTAAGACAGGGGGAAAAAGTGAATTATAAATTGCAGGGCATCATAGATTTAGTACGAAACGATAGTTTAGACATCGATGCTAAAAATACAATGCTAAAAACGTGCATTTGTTTGTTCGCAATTTCTTACACTATGCACACTTGAGATACATTGCACACGTTGTAGCGTAGTTGGTGAGGCATACGGTATATAGTTCAAAATACGGTTCCTTGATACTTTTTGTTTTGTTGTAAAGATCTTGGTCTGAAGTAGGTCCCTTTGTAATATCTTTACAATCTAAAGAAAATAAAACGCCATCTGGTGTAAAACAACGGAATCAGCGCTCCTATCTCAAAAAAGGTTCAAGATGGGAGAAAAGTTAATTACGAAGTTGTAGAGCATCATCGATTTACTACATTACTTTTTAGACATTACTAAGTCAATACAATTAATTAGACAATATAAAGGCTCCCTAGTGCAAAATACTGTTACTGTAAGAGGTCACATCGATTAGCACAAAGTCGTTTTCAACCAACTTCAGAAAAGAGGGTGTTCTTAATTCGAGCTATGTGTTGTTGTTAATGTTTGTAAGCTTATAACTTCGTAAGCGATGTTCTAATTAACAGACTTCAAATAGGAGGTGGTTCTCAATTCACAATGTATGTTTTTTTGTTTTTATTTTTGTGTGTTAGCGCATAACTTCTGAAGAGATAATCCAATTTTGGTACTTTTTGTTTTATTATAAAGGTCTTGGTCTGAAATAGGTCCCATTGCAATATCTTTACGATCAAAAGAAAATACAAGGTGCCCAAAAAAGTCAGTCCCGACTCTTTTAACTGCTTAACAGTCATAAAAGTGGTATGTAGGTATAGTAAAGTGAATATGTGCTGCGTGATTCAACCGCCTACAGCGCTATCTGGTGGGAAAGAGTGGAGTTAGGGTTCCTATCTCGGAAACAGTTCAAGACAGGGGAAAAAAGTGAATTATAAAATTGCAGAGCATCATCGATTTAGTACGAAAAGATAGTTTAGACGTTAATGCTGAAGACAGAACGCTTAAAACGTACATTTGTTTGTTCACAATCTCCTATTTTGTGCATACTTGAACGACATTGCGTATGTTGTAGCGTAGTGGGTGACATTTATGCTATGTAAAATTCAAAGTATGGTTATTGTAAGCGGTCATATCGATTAACGCATAGACGTTTTAAACCGACTTCATAAAGGAAGAGGTTCTCAATACAAACAATGTTTCTCATTGTTGTTGTTGTTGTTGAAATTTGTTAGCTTATAACTTCGTAAGAAATAAGATTTAATTTTAATACCTTTTTTGATGTCGTAATGATCTTGGCCTGAAATAGGCTTCATTATGATTGCATTAAGATATAAACAAATTACAGGATACTCACAAAAGTCTGTTCTCACTCTAACTGCTGAACGCATGCAGTTACACTGGTAAAAGCAATATGTAAGTATGGATGTTGAAACTTCTGTCCGTCAGCTGCAATGCATATTTTGCTCTTTGTTTGAACTTTACGCTTCGCAATTTCCTACGCAGCGGGTGACACGTATTCACTGTATAGTTCAATATATATGACTAAAAGAATTTTTGGTTACGAATACAGCGTATCCGTTCTTTGCATTTCTAAAGACTTTTTAACTTAACGTATGTTCATTCAATAGATAGTCTTTTGCTCATATCCGATAAAGGCAAGAAGAGTGACACAACTTAAAAATGCAACATTTGAGAAAAATCAATTTAAAAATAACTTGACTAGAATAAAACTGGCACAACTGTCTCTCGAGTGGATAACTTTCTAGATGGAGCTGTAACTTTTTTGTTCACATTGGGTGCATTTCATGTATTTTTCAGTGACATAAACCATTTTTTGAGTTATGTCACTTTTCGTGGAAGTTGTGATTTGTGAATCTGCCGTCGAACGTCTTTTGATGTTCTGCTATATGAATAAGTTTTCACTGAAAAGAGAAAAATAAAATATTTTTGTAAAAAAAATAGAACCGACTCCAAAAAGCAATTACTATTCAAACAAATAAAAAAATGTTGTATGAAATGAAACTAATTGCGCCTAAAAGTATAAAATAATTTCCTTCGCCAAACAACCTATAACACTACAATTAATCATAACTTTTGAAGTCGGCGCAAAATTAAATAAAAATTGATACTTTTATTCAATACAAATATCAAATCCTATTCAAAATACACATCTCACATTGTCACCTGCAAAACGCAGCCGGAAACAATTTTGATTCAAGAAAACAAATAAGATTTCGTAAGCAGCAAAAGTTGGCGAAGATACTAGTATCTGACGTCCTTGGTGAAAAAAAAATCGCAAAATTATCTGGCAAACATATTTAATTTCTTTGGGATATCATGATTAATTTGATAAGGTATATTAAGAGAGTAATCAAGAATATGAAACAATACTTCGTACAAAATATATTATGAAAATATACATCTTGCGTGTATGCTTTTGCAATACGCTTTGAACGCCAAATCCAAAAGCCACCAAGGATTATAGTTATCAAAGTTATATCAAATTTGCAAAGGAAACTCTAACTTCGTAGAAACATAAATACCGCATTGTGAAGAATGTTCACTGTTCGGTGTAGATGCTACCAATGGACCAATTGTATACTGTGATAAAATAATAAAGGAAACATGAAAATGGATTATTCGAGACAACAGCATTTGTTGCTACCGATCTAAAAACAAACCTTTAAAAACTAATTAAATTTTATTTAATTTTGCGCCGACTTCAAAAGTTATGATTAATTGTAGTGTTATAGGTTGTTTGGCGAAGGAAATTATTTTATACTTTTAGGCGCAATTAGTTTCATTTCATACAATTTTTTTTTATTTGTTTGAATAGTAATTGCTTTTTGGAGTCGGTTCTATTTTTTTTACAAAAAGATTTTATAATGAATCTAAATGCCTAGATATAATTCTTAATTGGTTACAGAAGAATGTTTGCTAATATATCTGTAAATCTAATTAAAATTTCGAGAGTTTAAATTCATATAAATAAAAGATGTATACATACCTAAACCTGAACGAAGTGCCATTGAATTTCTTCCAGCTGCATTCAGGTAATGACCGGTCTAATAAAAAACGTTCTATATACCTCAACCCCTCCCATGCACACAGACAAAATATTCTGAAAGCGTTTTGGGGTTACGTGATGTCTATAACATTCTCCATTCAATCACGTGGAGCATGCGGAGATGTTTTTTATCCATATCTCTATACATAATCGAATTTCTTAAATTTTCGATGTATATAATTGTACGTTTGGTGCAGAACTAAATTATTGCTTTGTGTCGTTCAATTCCATCTAGCATTTCTTGCATGATACTCGGACAAAAGTAGGGTTACAGCCGTACAGACACAACGACACACACACAAATGAATTTTTAGAAGTCAATTTTGGCTTTCATGTTGTGTGAAACGTGAAGATATCGCCAAATTTTCTGATTCCGGAAAATTTATTGTCAAAAGTATTATTTTATTTATATAGACTATGTTATTAACAAATATAGTTTAGATTAGTATACATCAGATAGTTGATATATTATTGTGTTATTCTACTATTTAAATAAAAATAAATATTTTGTTTTGAAAAAAAAATATATTATCAATTCGTTCTTAATTTAAAAAAAAAAAAAAAAAAAAAAAAAAAAAAAAAAATACTCTTTGTGTTCTCTTGTTTAAACTAGATATTCCATTAAAAATCTTTCTGGGGAAAAAAAAATAAAAAACATTGTTTGAAACACAAAAGAAGATATTTCGAAGCATTTCAAAATTAAGAAATTAAATTATATAAAAGGAGTCTCTTATGCAGTATTTCCTGAATAATTTCTCTTCTTTTTAGTAAAACAAGTAGATCTCTAAAATATGCTAAAAGCATCTTGAGACAAATCTCAGCGAATGATGCATAATGGGAAGTAGCTAAGAGTATGAAGATTGAATTGAATTAATTAATCCTTCAGAAAAACAGGGGAAAAAAAAAAGAACATTCAAGATTTTTTTTTCTTGGTGAATGAATAATAATAAAAAATATATATATATTAAATTCGCAGGCAACGTTTTAGCAACAAAATCAAATTTGGAAAACGAAACAATTAAATGAGACGGGTTTTCGGAAGTTCATATCAATTTTAAGAAAGTGGAGGGCGTTGAAACTTTATCTATAAAATTGCTATTTTAGAGTCGTAAAAGTTTGCATACATGTGCATTGAAATACATAAATATTAAGCATATTGCATTTCTCGATGAGTATTACAATAAAAAGGATAAAACTACTTTTTTTTTCAAAAAAAAAAAAAAAAAAAAAAAAAAGAAAGATAAATTGCTCTATGCAAATTGGTCTTAAAAATTTCCCCTATCTTTTACATTATGATAGTTTATCAATATGTTCTAAACATATTTGTGGTATAACTTCTGGATGGGTTGATAAGCTTTTTTTTTTTTTTTTTTTTTTTTTTTACATATATGTTTGTTTAAAGTCAAAATTTGCATGGAATTTTAGCATTCAATTAATATATATATATATAAATTAACTTATTAATCAGTCTACAAAGTAATGCACAAATGTGTTTAGAACTTACTGATAAATAATAACAATATAAAATTGAAAGAAAAATTTATAAATTATGTCGCATGGAACATTTTGATTTTTTTTTTCAAAAAATAAAATTTTGAAATTTATTTTAATTTTTATTATTATTATTAAATAGTTTTCACGCAGATTTAATGTGCTTAATATTGATTAATTTCAATGCTTATGTATGCAAACTTTCAAACCTTTAAGACAGTAATTTCTAAAATCTATTTTCAAAGCCACAGTTCTCTTAAGACGTATTTTCGTTTACGTACTCTCAAAAATATTACATTTAAATTTTAATGTTTTCGTTTATTCTGTGTATATCTTTCAATTTTTAGGTAGATTCCTCATAGGAGATCTACCTATTGCAATGGTTCTCATGACACGACTTCTGGAAAATTTCTTCATATCTTCACCGATCATGACCCCTAGAACCCCAAAACACCCTCCGTTCAAAAGTTTATATATATATATATATATATAGGTATATATATATATATGTATAACGTTTTTTCCCATGTTAAGCTGTGAACACGATAACTGGAGTAAATTTTATTTAAATTTAACCAGCTCGGGATATGTTGTCAGGACAGTAAAAATCTCGGTCGAGTTCATAGATGGGGCATCCAGCTCAAAGGGGGTGGAAAAGGTGGGGGGTGGAAATTTTCATTTGCCCATAATTTCTTTAATATTGAAAATAGGAAAATACTTTAAATCAGGCGAATTACCGCCTTACCCTAAAGAATAACTTTTGTATTTAAACTTTTTCGATAACTTCAATTGCTTAAAAGTTAAAAGTTAAAAAGTGATTTTTCTTGTGATGAAGCCGACATTTTCTATAGCTTTCATTGCAAAAATTTATAATCTGATGCGCATCATCTCACATATAAGCGAGACGTATTAATCCTGGACGACAGGACCCATGCCCCATCCCGCCCGTTCCCGCTGTTCAATGTCTTTTTCTAGTCAATTTTGCTCTTTTATTACTTCTGGTGTGAGCCTGTTTTTTTTTGTTTTTTTTTTTAAACACACTTGACATTGTGAGTTTTTTTGTTTTTCTTCCCATGCTATTTCTATGGTTTTTTTAGCTATTTTCCCCCTCTTTTTCTACATTCTAAAGTGCCGGTGTCACGTGCAAATGATAATAAAAAAGATCACTGAAAATATAATAAAATTTTAATCATGTTTTTAAACAATATAATAATCTGATAAAAAAAAAAAAAAAGTTTAATTTAACAGAAAATATGACGTCACAATTACAACAATGTACTGAGAAAAATGAAATAAAATGTTATCCGCGATTTTAAACAAATAAAATAAAAGTTAATAAAAAAATAATTAAATAAAATCAACATATCTTAGGGCTAAGCAGATTTAGACTTAGCTTTATGATATAGATGCTATAATGTAAAAAATAAATGTCATCGTAAAAAAAAAAAAAAAAATCTTGTAAATCGATGCTAAATGAATTAAACTGGCATGGTAGAAAAGGTAACAAATTTGGAGATATTTAAGTATCCCTTTAACAAATGAACCAGGGACGATTTTAATGAATTTTCCGTTGAAGTTTATTTTCATGAAAATTTAAATTTAAATTGAAGTATTTCATTACTCGAATTCCCTTATTTTGATAGATAAAATTATACCATTAAAAAAAAAAAAAATAAAGAACACTCTTTTATTGAAAAATGAACTAATAAAGGTTTTAGAAAACTATTGCATAATTTTAAATCTTTATTAAAAAAAATCAATTGTTGCCACTCGACATTATACAAACACATCCAAATCCTGTGTCACATACGATAGTTTTGTATAAGTATAGATTTTTTGTTTGCCCTTGGAACCTGTCCCTTATGGGAAAAGTGCCTGGGAACACTTGTATCTAGTATTGTCATTGATTATGAAGTCGTGTGCAAAATTTCTGGTCCTTTGGACGACAGGATGTTGCCGAAAATTGAATTGCAAAATTCCGTTACGTACATTAATAGTTGCATCATATCAAGTTAATAAAAGTGTGTTAATTAAAAACCTTGTTAAACGCTTTAATTAATCATTTAAAAATATAAAATTAAAATAATACGTCAATCTTAATACAAATATCGTTTGTGGTGAATAGTTTAGAGTGTCAGTTTAGGCAAGAATTTAAAATTTACGATTGAGAGTAATACGTTACAGCTTCCTTTGACTTTTTATCTTGAAGAAACAAGATATTGGTTTGTGAAGAGATATGAGGTTTTCGCGTGGAAAGAAAATATAATGACGCCAAAGCTGCCTTTCTCCATCGCCAAGCTCGCCAAATTTTGTCGCCAAGTCAAAAATTTCATCGTCAACTATCAACTTTTGCCGCCAAATCACAAATTTCATTGCTAAGTCGCAAGTTTTTTCACCAAAATCTCGACAAATCATACAATTTACTAAATTCATAACAATTAACATTGAAATTCAGCGGTGCCAAATGGTCAAATGTTAGCTGATGTTAATGTTAATGTTCCAGCTTATGTGAACCAAAACAGTTTCATTTTACAATTTTTACTCATCTGACAATAAGAATCACAAAATCACATTACAAAACTTTCAATAATTCAACAAAAATTACAATGAAATAACTATCCAAAAACCGCTACCACTTATCTGTATTTGACTTGACCATAGCAACGCCAGGCTTACCAGAACTAGTAAGATCACAAGTGCATTTTCACGTTTCTATTACTTTTTCTTTAAAAGAAAGATATTGGACAACAGTTATATGGATTTTAAATAAAAATCTAAATCATGCGTTTTTCTCGTGGAAAGAAAATATAATGACGCGAAAGCTGCCTTTCTTTATCGCCAAGCTCGCCAAATTTTGTCGCCAAGTCAAAAATTTCATCGTCAACTATCAACTTTTGCCGCCAAATCACAAATTTCATTCTAAAATTCTAAGATTCTAAGACGGAAGGTGGCCGCTCACCACTATGCAGCGGTTTTGAGCGATTTCAACCTTTAGAGAGGGGCTCCGATGGCACTGTGGTGATTCAAAAGAGCCCGTGTCTAAAGGTTAAACCTCCTCCGTTGTTTATTGCATAAACAGAAAAAAAAAAAAAAAAAAAAAAAAAAGGTTACAGAGGTCGCCAAAGCGGAGCTTTCACACGACAGAGGGCGACAAGGAACAAGAATATGAAAAGAAGAACGGAGCCTTGATCCCTCGCATGGAAAAGCTTGTGAAGAAAAATTGTATGGTCCTCCAAGAGAAAAGTTGGTAACTGCCTTGGAAGATTGAAAAATTAGTTGGTCAAATTGGAAAGATGCATTAAGAAGTTATAGATTCTGGTTAGTTTCTGACGTAGGGGAAGCCGGGTAACGATATTAAAAAGCCAGTCGTTAGGTTTATTAGGTGGGTTAAGGATACGCCAATCAAGAGTTAGTGGGCATGAGAAAAAGTAATGATTTGCATTACCCTCAGCGCCGCACTCACATTGTGGAGTGCGCGAGCAATGAAACTTGAAGAGATGTGATTTGAACGGGCCATGGCCCGTTAAGAAGGCTGTTATGGCTGGGGAAAGGTCAAAGTTATAATTTGACACTTTTGGGAGGAGGTTAAACGTAAATCTACCTTTAGGAGATGTATCCCAGTATAGCTGCCATTCTTTCTTTAGTCGTGCTTTAAGACATCTTTTGATGTAAGAGGGGGGGAGGGCCAGAACGGAATCCACTGCTTCCTTTTTAGTGGCAGTTTTTGCTAAGAGATCTGCCATTTCATTGCCCGCGACACCCCTGTGAGCGGAGACATGAGCTAAAGAGAAAGTCTCGGGCTTAGACAGGAGATCTAATTTGATTTTCTGAATAATAGGATGGTTACTCCTGTGGCGAGCCAGAGCCTGAAGACCTGAGAGACTGTCACTGTAGATAAAAATTTTCGAATTGGTAAAATAAGAAATTGACCAAGAAATTGCTTGGCTGATAGAGAAAATCTCAGCCTGGAAAACAGTGTTACAGTCCCCAAGCCTACAGGACCACTGATGAACCAAGACCCCGTCAACAAAGGCGCAAAATGCGGCACCCACACCATGGTCTGTCTTAGATCCATCTGTATATATCGCCACAGGGGCTATAGGAGAGAAGGAGTTAATATTAGTATTAATTAATGCATGCGTAAAGTCCACTGCTGGGTGTATGAACCAGCTGCCCATTTTGAGTTGAATTTCTTCATTTGGAAATAGAATTTTCTGTAGGTCTTTGTTTCTTAGTTGTAGTACGTTTATTCTGTTGTATTCGTAATTCAGAGTGAGGTGTAAAGGAGGAACACCGGTGATGACGTGGAGGGCATCAGTGGAGATGGTTTTATAACCCCGTGACAGTTGCAAGAGGAACATCCTTTGCAATGAATTTAATTTTCCTATAGCTGTTTTTGAAAGATTACCTCCCCAGATTCCCGCCCCATAAGTAACGATTTTTTCCACTATTGTTAGATACCATGTTTTTAACATTTTGGTGCTTATACCCCATTGTTTACCCATTAATTTGCACGAGTTATGATAATGTATAAGAAGTTTAATTTTAAGTGAGTTTAAATGTTCAATCCAGTTAAGGTTTTTGTCTATTGTTAGTCCTAAAATTTTCAAGTGATCGACATGTTTTACACTTTTGCCCTCATACCTCATCGTCGGCTTTCTCTTCAGTATACGTGGTTTGCAGAAAGTTAAAGATTGAGTTTTATTGGGTGAAAGTTCAAGGTTTAGGTCTTTGAGCAGCTGGGAAAAAGCAGTGAAGGCATCCTGAGCTAAGGTCTCCAGATCTTTTCTGCGTTTGCCCGAGAGAATTAACGTGAAGTCATCCGCAAATGCAAATAATTCAAAGCCTTGTGAGCTCATAGAATTCAGTATGTTATTAGCAATGAGTGTCCACAGGACCGGGCCGAGACACGAGCCCTGTGGACAACCTTTCTGTGGACTGTGCACACTAGAGCCTGAACCCCAGTCGATTAAGATGGAACGCTCAGATAAGTACGATCGGATGACTCCCGCCAAGTTTCTCGGACATTCAATTTTTGATAGGGAGTTAAGAATGTGGGGCCATTCGATATTGTCGAATGCCCCTTGGATATCCAGGGAAATTAAGTTGTATATTGATCAGTATTGTAACTGAGGGCACTAGAAGACAAAATTTTTTCTAAGGACTGTTCGCAAGATCTGCCCTCTCTGAACCCAAATTGCCGTTCATTTAAGAGCTGGTTAGATTCCAAAAAGTAATTAAGTCGGACAACAATTAATTTTTCCAACAATTTTCCTAGGGTTGGAAGAAGGCAGATCGGGCGATATGATTTTGACTCAGAAGGTGACTTCCCTTGTTTCAGGAAAAATACAACTTGGCCCTGGCGAAGAACTTTAGGAAAGTGATTATAGTCTAGACAGAGATTTATCCAGATGTGTAAGATATTAGGGATGCATTTGTTAACTTGTTTTAAAATTTTAAAATCTATGCCGTCTGGACCTGGTGCTTTTTTGTCATTAAAATTTTTAAGCGCGGTGTGGATTTCCGCCTTCGTAAAGGCTTTGTCCTCCTGCGCGGAGAAAACAATGGGTACGCTCGCAGAATTTGGAAATGTTGACGGGCCGAAAATTTGCTGCGTAAGAAAAACAAGGTTGTTTTGTTTAGAGGAAAGACCAGGAGACCTTTGTAACATTATTTCATGAGGAGTAAAGTACTTTTGCGAATAAAATTTTTGTGCTGTGCCAAAGATATTCGTCTGCGAAGAGCAGAAGGTCTTCCACGCAGCATGTTTGGCTAAGTTAATTTGTTTTTTATATTGCGCTGCAAGTCTCTTAATTAATTCTTTGTGTGCTTGTGATTCTGATATTGGTATATGTTTAGTTTTCCGTCTTAAGGCCGTGAGTCTGTTGCGTAGCGTTTTAAGTTGCGGGGACCAGAAAGAAGGGACGTGGTGACGTCGTACTGATCTCAACCGGAGTGAAGCGCTAGCTGCTTCTTTTATTATTGAAATGAAATGCTCTGTGAAAGTGTCCAGTTGTGTTATCGATTCTATGTCATTTAGTTCATGTAGTAATGAGTGTTCGTTAAATTTTATGAGTCTATTGAATTTGGTAAAGTTGGCTCTTTGTGTTGAGAAGCGAGTGCGGGTTTTTAATTGTGGAGTTGTGTTTATTGAATATGTTATGTAATTGTGATCAGAGTTATTGAAGACATCTAGCACTGACCAGTCGTTAATCTTACTGAAGGTTTCTGGGTTGACTAGAGTAAAGTCTGGCCAGCCCAAAGCTCCGTGTTTTTGGAATGTCGGTGATGAATTTTCGATGTTTGCTAGACATAAGTTGTGTGTAATAATATGTTCTATTAAGCGGCTTCCCCTAGTGTCCTCACGAGGCATGCACCAAAGAGGGGAGTTTGCATTTAAGTCACAGCCGCAGAGGAAGAGTGCCTTGTGTGTAATAAGATGTTGCCATTCTTCCAGACAAAGATCAAAGTCAGACGACGGGGCTGCGTATGCGCTGCCTAAGAATACCTCGCCTTCACTTGACGTCAGTGTAATGAATATGCAATTGTCTCCGGTGAACAGGTGAGTGTAAATAAAATGTGATGACCTTAAGACAATGTGTGCATTTTTGTTGCGTGAAGAGAAAACTGCCCAGGATGCTGGAAAATCATACAGACAACCATCTGCAGTGCTATAAGCGTCCTGCAGCAGCCCAATATCAAAGGAGTTTTTCTCCAAAAAATCTTTTGCTGCTGAGTTAGCCGCTTTGCAATTGTTCAGGTTGATCTGCATGATTTTGATGTTTGATGGAGGAACTAGGTTAGTATTATTAGAAAATTTATTTTCATGCATTATTTAAATAATTTATGAGAGTTAATGTTTTTGTTATGGGAGATATTTGAATTGGCAGTTACCTTAATGATATGAGGGCTGATGGGGAGACCAACCTTCCTGTACGTTAGGTTCTTGAGGAGAAAAGTTACTGAGATTTGGTGGCAGGAAATGTTCATTCTGGTACCACTGCGGAAATGGTGGAAACTGCCAAGGTGCACACAGTGGGAGAAAAGGAGGGGACAGGTGCGGTAGCTGCTCTCCCAAGGGGGAACTGTGCTTGTCGAACAGTGGAGGAAGACCTTGATACGTAAAGGGAGGTGGGAATCTTTCTTCAAGATATTTCCTTTCTTTTTCATAGTGCTTTTGATATGTGGGGCAGGCCGAAGAGTACGCCGGATGATCTGTTTTGAGGCGTCTGTTGTTGCTCTCAAAATTTACCCGCATGCAATTGACACAACCAGGAGAATTGGTGCACTGAGAACTCGAAGAGTGATTGCCTCCGCAGTGGGCACAATAAGAACTGTTTTTACAGGTGCCTGAAGTGTGCCAGAATTCCTGGCAATGGGTACATCTGGGAATTGATGTAAAGGGTCTAACCCTGGATTTTATAATGCCGAAGTTAATAAAGCCTTCCAGAAGTAGAATTTCGGCGATTGGTTCCTGTATGAGTAATATTTTGTTAAATTGTCCTGAATTTCTTGATTTTTTTGTTTTGAGTACTTTGAAACTTGTTGCATGTTTTTTTGAGATGTTCAGTACCGTGGAAATATTGGATAATAACTGAGCGTCTTGAATACCTTCAGGAACTCCTAGAACTATAATTTTTAAATTGCGTGGCCTTTTCGATACCGCGTTTAAATTCATGATAAATTTTTGATTCTTCTGGAGTTCTTCTTTCAAAATTTTTGCAGCAGAGGGTGTATTACAAATGAGTTCTATGTGCTTCCTCCCTATTTTTGTCTCTATCTCTGTTAAGGGAGCGGCAATAGAGCATTATTTGAGTTGTTTTAATATGTCGACTCCTCTGTGTGTGTCTTTGCGTGATGTTAAGACTAAAGTTCTTTCTTGCCATTGCAAGATAGCCTCCGCCTGTGAGTGTAGAGGGGTGGGTGAAGCTGTATGAACCTTGTTGACTTCGCTCTGCGCTGCTGAGATTGGGATGGCATTGTTTTTTCTTGATGTTGAGTCTGAACATCCTTCTGCTTCTGTATTAATAGGGGCTGCGTTTTTCTCCAATATTGTTAGAATGGTGCCCTGCGATGTCTGTATTTCTTTTAGTATAGAGTCTGTTTTTTCAAATTTGTCGTTGATGCTGGTGCTTAGATTTTGTAGTTCTTTGGAGTTGTTACAAGAGTCCTCTGTTGATGGTTGCATTTTTACTGGAAATGGTGAAGAGATTTTGCTGTCTGAGAGGGCACGTATTTGAAGAAAGGCGTTTTTAAGCAGCTTGAAGGGGGCCTTGTTGTTCCCCTTACCTGACAGTTTGATGATGTCTATGGCTACAGAGGCAATTTCAGAGATCGAGGTGTATCCTCTGAAGCTTTCATTACGTTTTAAGAGAGCCTGGGAAGCTCTTGGATTCCGAGGGGACGGGGACTTTCGTTCGATGTTTGCTTTGTTGGCTGATCTTAGTGATCTGGTTGAGACCGGTGATCTGTTTGATATGTGGGACTGACAGGATTCATCGCTTGATGATTGGACGTCGAGCGTCTCTTGAGATTTTTCAGTTTGTGGCATTTTGCTTGAGTAGCTTTTGTTAATCTTTTTCTTTTCTTTTTTATGATTAATTGGAAATTCACTAAAAGGGTTGGATTAGAGTAACACTTTAAAAAGGAAAAATCCCTTTTAGCTATGTGAGAATCACAATTTGCACTGAAAATATTAATATACACTTTTTGAAAATTTATACAGTGTCGCCCAGAGAGAGTGGATGGGGCTTTCCCAGCCGCACAAAGTCTCATTAAAGAAAATAAATAAATAAATAAAAATAAATAGATAATTAAAAAATAAATAAATAAATAAATAAGTAAACAATAGATAAAGTAAGATAAAAAATAAATAAAAAATAAGATAAAATTTGTTTTTTGGTTGGTTATTTAAAGTAGATAAGGTCTGAGCTCAAGAAGTACGAGGAATGTTAATTTTATTTATTTAAACAATCAAAAAGAAAAGGAAAAAAAAAAAAAAAGAAAAGAAAAGGGGGATGTACGAGTTTAAGTAGGATTTGAGATGGAGTTGTAAAGTAGATTTCTTGTTGGAAAACGGTAACAGTAGCTCTGGGCTGTGAAGAGTTTATTGATGTTGGTGCTTTAGATAAGAGTTTGTTATTGTGATAATTAGGAAGAATTTGAAAAAAAAAAAAAAAAAAAAAAAAAAAAGGAAGGCCACTCCCTATATCTCCCTTTTTCCTCTTCCCTTCCCCCAATTTCTTCCCCTATCCTTTCCTTTAAACTACCCTCCTTAACTCCACCTTTCCCATAACACACCATTTCCCTTCTTCCTTAATATATTACTATTATTATTATTATTATTATTATTATTATTTATTTATTTCACTTTTATCTGTTTATTTAATTATTCTTAATTTCATTTTATTTTATATTTATATTTATCTATTCATTCATGTAATTCATTTACTTTATTATATTTTATTTTATATATTTATTTCATTTTATTTTTTATATATTCATTTATATATTATTATTATTATTATTATTATTATTATTATTATTATTATTTTTTTATTTATTTATTTTTTATTTATTTATTTATTTATTTTTTTAAACTTCTTCCCTCCTACCTATGCTGGGACCATTCACTCAATCCCCCGCACAAATAGGCAAGAAGCAGAATGAGTATTTAGGAAAAAAATAAAAAAATAAATAAGAAATAAAATTTAGCAGATTGAGTACTTAGAATTTGAAGAGAGTGGATTTATTTGGTTTGTTAGGTATCAGGCGTTAGTAGGATGACTTTTGTGAGTGGTGAGAAGAAGGAAAAAAAAAATATGTATGTATATATATGAATTAAGTTTAAAACTTTTAGTTTTACCTCTCTTTCTCCCTTTCCTCCTTTTTTTTTCCCTTTTTTTCTTTTCCTTTTCCTTTCCCTTCCCCTTTTCCTTTATTTTTATTTAATATTTCCCCTCCCTTTTACCCTAAAACCTTAAACCCACGATAAGTCGTTCTAAAAGGAGTTATTGTGGCCAAAGTTGCTGTGAATGTTTAGATGTTCTTTGCAGTAACTAAGTGTGAGTATTTAAGAGGCTTAACGTTTAGTTATTTTAACTGAAGAAATTATGGAAGCGCTAAATTGATTTTCTACTGCTAGCGAGAAAGTGAATATTGTTTTAGTGATGTAATTAAGCAAGATAATAAACTAGATTAAATTAAAGATAAATAAATTAAATTTGAATTTCGCCATGAGTAAATTTCTTAACTTAGTACTGAAACCTCAAACCCACAGTTACTAAATAGATGAACCTTCCAACAGCTGAGTGTGACTGTTATTGAAGTTTTACGTTTGCTTATTTTAGTTTTTAAGTCTTTTAACGTAGTGTTAATTGTTTAATTGTGCGTTAAATTAATTTACAGCTATGAGCAAGAGGGTGTTTGTTTATTTTGGTGGCGTCAAAAAGAGAAAAAAAAAAAAAGAAAAAAGAAAATAAAAATAAAAAATTAAGATTTGTCTAGAGTATTAACTTAAGATGAAATCTTAACCTACGATAAGTTAACCTAAATGGAGAGAGTGTGCCCAAAGGGATGGTGAGTAAGTAAACGTTCTTTAAAACAACTAAATGTGAGTGTTATAGAGGCTAAACGTTTCGTTATTTTAGCTGGAACAGTTTTGGAGTGTAGGATTAATAGTTTAATTGTGCGCTACCTTGATTTTCGACTGCGAGTAAGAGGGTGTTTGTATGATTTTGTGATGACTATAACAATTTTGAATTCGATCAAATTTAAATTTCTAAACTTAAATCTTATTCCTAAAACCTTTGGTAGGTTTATCTAGAAAGGAAAAGTATGTCGAAAGTAGCAGTGAGTAGGTAGATGTTTCGTACAACGACTAAGTCTGGGTGTTCTAGTGGCTTTACGTTCTTATTTTAGCTGGAAAATTTTTTGGAGCGTACTGTTATGACTTGTAGTTTAATTGTGCGCTATTTTGATTTTCAACTGCGAGTAAGAAGGTGTTTGTTTGATTTGGTAATGACTAGTATAACAATTTTCAATTACCGCCAAGTTTAAATTTCTAATCTCAAAAGTTCATCCTATACTTTTGATGTATTATAGGAGAGGAAAAGAAAAGAAGCGCGTGCCGAGAGTTTCGGTGAGTAGATAGAAGTTCTTTATAACGACTAAGCGTGAGTGTTCTAGAGACTTTACGTTGTTATTTTAGTTGGAAAAGTTTTGGAGTATAGGGAAATAGTTCAGTTGTTCGCTAAAGTGATTTTAAACTGCGAGAAAGATGGTGTTCATTTAATTTGGTGATGTCTATAACAATTTTGATTTCAAAACTTACATCTTAAACCTAGGACTTTTGATAATTTATCCTAGACACACTGAGCTAGAATGAATGTAGGAAAAGCGTACCGAAAGCTGCGGAGAGTATGTAGATGTTCCTTACAACGACTAAGTGTGAGTGTTTTAGAGGCTTTACGTTTCATTAGTTTTGCTGAAAAAGTTTTGGAACGTTAGGTTAAGGTTGAATTTTGCAGTAAATTAATTTACCACTGTAAGTAAGATGGTGTTTATTTGTTTTGGTGATGTTAAAGATAATTTTGAATTCCACCAAGTTTAGTATTCTAAACTTAATACTTAATCCTAAAACCATTGATAAGTTAACCTAGATAGGAAATGCGTGGCAAAAGTTGCGGTGAGTAAGTAGAAGCCTTACAAGAACTAAGCGTGAGTATTATAGAGGCATTATGTTGTTATATTAGCTGGAAAAGTTTTGGAGCGTATGGTTTTAAGTTTAATTGCGCGCTACCTTGATTTTTAACTGCGAGTAAGATAGTGTATGTTTGTTTTGGTGCTGTCTATAATAAATTTGAATTCAGCCAACTTTAATTTCAAAACTTAAATCCTAATCGTAAGACCTTTGATAAGTTTGCCTAGGAACACAGAGCTAGAATGGATGTAGGAAAAGCGTGCCGCAAGCTGTGGAGATTATGTAGATGTTCCTTACAACGACTAAGTGTGAGTGTTATAGAGGTTTTACGTTTGGTTAGTTTTGCTGAAAAAGTTTTGAAACGTTAGGTAAAGTTGAATTATGCTATAAATAAATGGTAGGCGGTAAAAATGGCACCGGTAAAAATGGCACCGGAAAAAATGGCAACGGTAAAAATGGCACCGGTAAAAATGGCAACGGTAAAAATGGCACCTGCGATTTGCGTAACGTATACTACAATGAAAAATAGCCGCATTATTGCTAAAAATTAGGAAGTATTTTGAGCTTTGTTTGACTGTTGTGATGTATTTGGCCATCACATACAAATACCTGTATTATGAATAAAAAGTATTGATTTTTTTTATTTTTTATAGAAATATTATAGATATATTTTATAGAAAGTACTGATTTTAAGGAAAATTTTAGAAGGAAAATTAGACATTAGAGATTTAAATTAAATTGGTACAACATTCACTTAGTATATGTCTGTTGAAAGTTTGGTTGGAGGGAAGGGAGAGAGTTAGGAGACGACTGAAAGAAAATAATTGTTTTTATATCACCATCTTACTGATTTTAATGAAACTGTGTATAATAATCACTTACTATTTATGAAAAACTACAGAGTTCCAGAGGTATATGTATTGAAAACTTCTTCAAACAATGCTATACAAATATGAATCCCATTGAGCATTATATACAGCTGAGGGGGCCAAGAGGGTGGTGCACGTAGATTTTCTTTTTCTTTCTTTCTTTTTAATCATTCATGACTCTTCTTGTTTTTAAAAAGTTTTAATATTTTACTTTAAATGTGTGATATGCAAAAATTAAATAAGTTCAATTTTATCACATTTAGCTTCAAAGTGAAATATTAAAAATTTAAAAATTCAATATTTGGAAAACGATAAAAACGGTAACGTTTACGTATTTTTCAAATGTGAAAACGGATTTAGAAAAATTAGAAAATGAGTAATTTAAGAAACTAATTTCTCCATTAATTAACAGAGTTACACTGGCAATCAAATTAGGTGAAAAACATAGTTATTAATAATTATTAATACTTTTATATAACTAACAATAACGATAGTTGCTATATAATTGATATATGTATATATATATGTATAGCTGATAATAACCATTAATAGTTATCGCTATTATTATTATTATTCAAATAATAGTATCAATAGCATCAGTACAGTATATATATATATATATATATAATGATAGTAAGCATAATAAATAAGATAATAAATAAAATACATTTAAAATTTTTTGCGCATAAGCAGCAGATTAAATTTAAATGTAAATATAATGAATAATTTAATTCCTTTAAAATACTCAGCAAATGAAAGAAAGATGAAAATACTAACAATGAAATTTAAAATTAGATGTATTACGTATATATATATATATATATATATATACTATTAATATATGTAATTATATTATATATTAGTAGTATAATATATATTAGTATATATATTATTAGTAATTATTATATCAATAGTATCTTAGGGTATTTAAATTTATTTAATGAAAACTTAATTTTAAAAATTATATATAAGATGGGTTCAAATGTAAAATATAGATTCTTTTCAAATTTATAGAATTATTTTTCTAAAAATTCTAGGTTATAGCACATTGATGTTTGCTTCTGAATATGCAACTGTCATGCAGTAAAAGATAATTTTTCAAAAGAGGATTTGGCATGTTAGTCAGTTTTGAAATGTGTGTTATATATACCTAGAGAGGGGGGGGGGGGAGTGTTTGCAGATGAAAAAAAAAAGTTTTTTAAACTGCCCTAGTATCGATTTAAATAAAACATTGAATATATACTTACTGTTAAAAAATTGCAGTGAGTGTTACAGATATCTTGGGGGGGGGGGGGGGGGAGCAGAATAAGAAAAGTAGTTGGTTTTATATCGCCGTGCTACCTATTTATATGAAACATTGTATGACTATTACTTACTTCTTTTATTAAAATTATAATGAAAGATACATGTAGTTCAAAAAAGTGTGGCAAGTGAGTGGGGTAGATGAAAAATAAAATAATATTCTTAAATAATACTTATTATCGATTTTTTTATTGATATTTTGTGTAACTATCAATTACTTTTAATGAAAAACTACAGTGAAGGTTACATGTTTTGGTGGGGGGGTTGGAGACAGAAGGATAGAAAATGAATGTTTTATACCCCAATGCTTTTTATTTTGATAAAATGCATCATAAATATCATTTAATTTTCAGGAAAATTTACGTTGACTGTTATATATATTTTGGGGATATGGAGGGAGCAGAAGAAAAAAATGATTCATAAATACCACAATGCTACCAATTTTAGTTAAAATTTCTACAGTTATCACCTACTTTTAATGAAAAATTATGGTGAATGTTACCTATACTTGGGGGGGGGGGCGCAAAAAGGACAGATTAAAAGATGAAATTATTATTTTTTTAAATCTTTTTATTTATTTTATTTTATTTTTTTCTACAGATTAAAATCTTGCATTGAATTTTTGCGTACAAACTTATGAAGAGACAGAAACTGAGATGCAACCCTCACTGTAATGTTTTATAAACAAGTAAAATTTCATTAGATATCCAACAGGGTGGTGTAAAAATATATTCTTTCCATGTGCCCTCTAGCTCTCAGTCGATAATATAACCCTCTCTGCAATTTGATAAACAATAAGAGATATTTATACAAAATTTCCTATAAATGTAAAGCAAAGTGTTTTAAAAAGAACTTTTTCCCCCTCAGTATTCCACCACCCCGCCCTCCTGAGTATATGTAACACTTTTGAAAATTTTCATTAAAAGTAGGTAATAGTTGTTATAATTAATTTAATTTTTATAATTAAATTTTATTATTAAATTTAATTGTTATAATTAATTTTAATTTTTTTTCTCCATTTTAACTACTTTTTATTCAATTCATTTATTTACATACTTATTAATTTTGTCCAATTGAGTTCATTGTAATTTTTATGTAGTATTAAGCTTTTCATTTTAAATTATTGATAAATGAAGAGTGCGTTACGACAGACGATTCATATTATACGTAATTATAAATTGAATTATTGTATATGCAAGTATCGACATTTTATATATACATGTAAACTTAGAGATAAGAAATAACATATAGTAATAAATGAAATATTATATATATATATATATATTGTATATATTGTATTTATATATATATTCGGGCATTGCATGCTGTAAATTTTTAGCAGTTTGCATACAGCATGATAGGAGGATCACCTAATTCGTATACAACATTCATTTAATGCCCTTGAAAAAGTAATGAATTTGTATGTTTCTATATCAAGTTGCTTATTTTTTTCTTTTCGCCAAATTTATTCATTTTTTACAGTTCTTCATGTGATACTTGGTTTCATATAATTGAATGTTTGAAAAGGTTTTCGATATATATCTAATAAAAGATGCAGCAAAATGGAGTTATTATTTTCGAATTTTTAATGCATATCAGGAAGAAAAAGTTGTCAAGCCATACTCCTACTATTTTTTAATTAATTAATTAAAGTAATTAAAACATTTATTAATTACTTTCAAAATTTTTAATACATAATAATAATAAAAAGTTGTCTTTTATTAGAGAATACTCTTCTATTCTATATGCATTATTCTTATTTTGAAAATCTATTATTTTACCACTCTCTAAAGGGAATGTGAAAAAAACATTTACTACTACTACTAAGAATAATAATAATTTGAGCTTATTTTGTTACTCTGAACTTTGAACGAAAGGATTTATTATTATTATTATTTTATTACATTTAAACGAAAAAAATATTTCATTACTGTAAGATTCTTAATAAGTAATAGCTACAAAAGTTAATTTTAATATAAAGCATTATACATATAATTTTTTTTTCAATCAATTAATATATTTTGTTTTATACCGTATCAATTAACTAAGGGTAAAAAAGGATTAAATAAGTAAAAATAAAAATAAATTAAATTAAATTAAATTAAAATTAAAATGACTGAAAATACATATGGTTTATTACTTCCAAATTATTATTAGGTAAGAGCGAGAAAAAGTTGTTTTTATAATAATGAATTATTTTATTATATAAATAAATCAATTACACTTTTAAACTTTCGCATATGACATTTTTAAAGCAATCTCCATTAAAATATATATATATATGAATATTTATCAATCTGTGTATATTTTTTCCTCCATCATGCTATAGGTATGGGGATCTTAGGCAATCATAAAAATTTTCATCTTTTTTTTTTTTTTTTTTTTTTTTTTTTTTTTACATTTCTACAAGTTTTGAGGTGTGAGAAATCTAAAAATCACAAAACTGATATGGTTTCTCCGTTTGTGTGTTAGTTAATTAATATATGTACTCGACATCATAAGAATTTTTTTTTTAATTAAAAACTTCTTATACATTAAGAAATTAAAAACTAATAAGTTTTTATTATTTTAAAAATAAATTTTAATTTTAAATAAAATTTTCAAAAAGTTAAATTTTTCATAATAAAAATACTTGTTTATCCTGCCCTACCAGTCTTAAGCCGTGGTGGCCTCTGCTCCTTCTTAGTTTTGTTTGAGTTTCATTTGTTTGAAATACTGCCTTTATTTCACATAGTTTTCAGTTTTTATACTAAACATGTGTACTCATAACATACTTACTCTAAAACATTCTTACAAGCTTTTAAAACGCATTTTTATTTATGTGTGTTCTTTTATTACTTTTTTATGGTGACTTTTTTTCCCGCATGACTTTCTTTCCGGTGACTTTTCTTCCGGTGACTTTTTTTCGTGACTTCTTTTTCAGGTGACACCGTTTATAGTTTTTTAAGGGACCGTTCCAGAAAAACGTACAAATGAAAAAAATCGTACAACTGAAATTTTTTTAACACATTAATACATAATAAAGGATTATATTATTATTAAAAATCAAATTAATTTTCATGATTTCCTTTACGTTTGTTCGACTAAGATAATTTTTAATGAAATTTAAAATAATTTTAAAAAGTAGGATAAATTTTAAGATAATTAAAAATGTAGAAATTCAGGAAATTTCCTTAAAATTTTGATTTTAACCTTTAAAGACAGTCTTTTGTTTTCTAAATAAAGATGACATTTTTGCAAACGGTTAAAGAAAAAAAAATTGCTTTGTCTCTCCAACAGCAAGATGTCAAATAAGAATAAGCATGATAAGAAATAAGAAAGTCTTCTGGTATCCTATTCAAATTTACCCAAAGGAAGTGAGTAATAAACCTTTAAGTTTACAAAATGCCTATGAAATTGTGAGATTTTTTTTTTCTTTCACATCCCGTCCCTAGAATGCAATTAAAGGAGAGAGTGGGACGGAGGTCTACAAGTTATCAGTTTTCTTTCTCCCAAAGAAATCCTGTCCACTTTTATACTTACCAATTGACCCAGTCCCGAATGCTTGCTTCTGAAAGTTTCTCTACCCCCCCCCCTCCCCCTTGCAGGCTATCAGACCTACTTGGGCGTTATTGAGTTGCGCTTAAGAATAGGAGGTACTACTCAATTGCGCTTAAGGCCTTCATCCTCATAGACATCAGTTGCGCCAAGATCATATCCCCCCCCCCCCCCCAAAAAAAAAAAAGAGCATAAACGCATCAATTGCGCTCGTAGGTTTTTCAAAAAATCAGAAAAAAAATTCTAAATGATTTTGACTATTCAAATTTGCATAATTTGTCGATAAAGCTTTCTGGTAATCATTAATATTTGTTTGTTTCAATTTTTTGAAAGCTTTTCAGGAATAAATTTGTTTTTCAAAAAACATTTTGCATACCAGAACAAATTATTCAGCTTATTCTGTCATAAGTTATTGATGGCATGAGATTTTTGGATTTCTTTTTGAAGTACTTATGTTTCATTTAAATGGGAAAATATTTTGAAAACTTTACAGATAAGACAAAACTAAATAAAAATATGGTGTATATTCAATATTTAAACTTAAAACTTCTTCACAGACCATAAAATTCAATCCAGCGCAACCGTTTTCGCAAGGACTTGGCATTTCTTCATCAGGTGCAAAAAACATGTGCTACTGCCTTGGAGGCAAAAGCAAGACTTGCTTTTATTTGTGTAATATAAATATTTCTTTAAATAAATAATATAATATAAAAAAATTTAATTGCTCTTGTTTGAATTTATTGGAGCCTATTATCTTTACCCAGGAGATAACACGAGAATAAGTAAATAATTTTTTCCTTCCCAAAAATTATAATTCGTTACCTTCCCGTATACAAAAGGGGGGATGACAATGAATGTTATCAGTAATTTTTCTCGCGAGCGCAATTGATGTATTTTTAACAATGGGGGGATTAACGTACGCACAATTGATGTGTGCCCGTGTACTTAAATGATATTTTAAACTTAGGAAAAGCTGTATTACGATACATGACAGGATACTTCATTTCGTATATGCCCACCTTTTCTTTATTTTATAGTTAACCATGTAAACCTATACCTATCTGTTACTTTATTTGAAGTATGAGAATGTCCGAACTGAAAATACCTCAATGTCATGACAAAATATTTCTTTTTCCTACCAAACACTAATATTCGTTATGCAATGTCTTTTTTTTCTTTCGATTGTACAGTATTATTATTGTAATAATAATAATAATTATTATTTATTTTTGTATAAATATTGGAAAAATATAATTCAATAAATTAAAATTGAGTTTTTCCGTAATGCACTTTTTAAAAGAAATTTTCTTACTTTATAAATTAATTTTTCTTTTCCTAAGATATTTTTTTTAGCTGTTAGATAGCTCGAATATTGTGCTAACTTAGCATTTCGTTACCTAGATAAATGTTTCTGAAGGCTACATATATCATGTTGACCAAACAAAACTCTATCTCCTAATTCTTCTCAATAATGCGATCATTTTTTGTTTTAGCATATGCTTCGCAAATCGCAGGTGCCATTTTTACCGGGTGCCATTTTTACCGGTGCCATTATTACCGGTGCCATTTTTTCCTACATTCGTTTAAATTTCTAAACTTAATACTGAATCCTAAAACCCTTGATAAGTTAACCTAGGTAGGAAATGCGAAGCGAAAGTTGCGGTGAGTAAGTAGAAGCCTTACAATAACTAAGCGTGAGTGTCATAGAGGCATTACGCTGTTATTTTAGTTGGAAAGGTTTTGGCGCGTAGGGTTTTTAGTTTAATTGCGCGCTACCGTGATTTTTATAATTGTGAGTAAGAAAGTGCTTTCTTGTTTTGGTGCTGTCTATAATAATTTTGATTTCAACCAACTTTAATTTAAAACTTAATTCCTTATCCTAAGACCCTTGATCAGTTTACCTAGAAACATAGAGCTAGAATGGATGTAGGGAAAGCGTGCCGAAAACTGTGGAGAGTATGTAGATGTTCCTTACATCGTCTAAGTGTGAGTGTTATAGAGGTTTTACGTTTGGTTAGTTTTGCTGAAAAAGTTTTGAAACGTTAGTAAAGTTGAATTATGCTGTAAATCAATTTACCTCTGTGAGTAGGATGGTGTTTATTTGTTTTGGAGATGTCAAAGATCATTTTGAATGCCGCTAAGATTAATTTACTAAACTTAAACTTAAAACATTTGATAAGTTTACGTAGATAGGTAGAGCAAGCCGAAAATTGCGGTGAGTAAGTAGATATTCCTTGCAACGAATAAGCGTGAATGTTATAGAGGCTTTACGTTGTTAAATTGCTCGAAAAGTTCTGGAGCTTAAGGTTTCTAATTTAAATGTGCGCTACCTTGAATTTCAACTGCGATTAGGATGGTGTTTGTTTCAATTCGTGGTGTCTATAATAATTTTGATTATCGCCTAAACTTAAAACTTGATCCTAAGACTTTTCATAGATTTTAGGAAAGAAAAAGAAAGGAAAAACGTGCAGTAAGTAGGAAGACGTTCCTTAAAACGACTAAGCTTGAGTGTTCTAGAAGCTTCATATTGTATCTTGTGTGTTGGGGTCCACAAATAACGAATACGTAATTAATACACACATTTAATCACGATAAACTACACAAATAAGCATTATATACAGGAACACTTAAAGTTACCGTACGCTAGTACGTCAGAAGAACAACAACCACTAACATAGAGTTTATACATAGAGTTTGCATTGCACAACACAGAAACAGCGACCTCGTGCGGTCAGGCACGATCGGAACATGGAACAAAGTCTAATACATGACACTCCTCCCCCCTAGGAATAAACTATATAGTCAGTCAAATGTTTTGGGGAGGATCGGGAGCGTTCAGAACGCCTTAGAACAGGAAAGTTCGGCTCCTCGGCCACAGGACACACAGGAGAAGGTTCGGTTGGTGAATCTTGTTGAACCGGAACATCTTCCGGAGATGGCGAAGATGAAATCACAGGAGGCTGAGTTGATGTTTCCGCATCTTGTAACCGGCTGCGAACTTGATCAACATGACGTTTTTGGATCATTCCGTCTGCTAAATTTTGGGTCTTATAGGAGACTGGTCCTGTTGGCTCAATAACTCTAGCATGAATCCACGCAGGACCTGAACTGTAATTACGAATGTACACTGGATCGTTCTCTTGAAACTGACGTAGGCGTTTAGTTTTGTTTTCCTCAGCTAGCTTTTCTTTTTTGAATTTCATCTCTTTATTCAGATCAGGATGTAACCTATCCAAGAGTGACGTCAACCGCCTATTCATCAAGAGTTCAGCAGGTGATTTACCGGTAGTAGTGCATGGCAAAATATGCTGTGAAAATAGGAATCTAGCTAGCCGGGTTTTCCAATTGCCTTGAATTATGTGCTTTAAAGCCTGCTTGGTTGTAGCCACCATTCTTTCCGCCTGGCCATTGGATGAAGGATGATAGGGAGCTACGAAAATTTGACGAATCTGGTTTTTTGCTAAAAATTGTTGAAATTCAGCAGATTTAAATGTACGGCCATTATCAGAAGCTATTGAATCCGGAAGTCCATGAGTAGCAAAAATAGATCGAAGGTTATCAATGGCGGCTGTAGATGACATGGAGGAAGCTAGTATAACCTCCAGCCACTTAGAATGAGAATCTACCACAATGAAGAATATTTTCCCTTGAAATGGCCCAGCGAAATCTATATGAAGGCGTGACCATGGCTTTTCTGTCCACTCCCAAGGATGTATGGGAGCCTTGTTTGGTGCTCTTTGATTCTCCTGGCACAGACTGCAAGTTTTTACTGTATTTTTGATGGCGCTGTCCATATTAGGCCACCACACATAGCTGCGTGCAAGACCTTTCATTCTCACGATGCCGGGATGTCCATTATGAAGGAGGATGAGTACCTCTTTTTGGAGGGCTGAAGGTATAATTACCCTGCTACCCCACAGGACACAATTTTTATGAACACTCAAAGCGTCCCTACGTCTGAAATAAGCTTTGAAATTTTCATCAGTCAGTTTTGAAGGCCATCCGTTTAAAACCATTAGTGAAATTCTAGATAGCACAGGATCTTTTCTTGTCACTTCCGATATCAAACTAGCACTCAATTGAGTAAGCGGAGCATTTTCCAACAACAGAATGTCTGCCGGTTCCAGCGAGTTGGCTTCCGGAGAATGCAAAGGTAAGCGACTCAGAGCATCAGCGTTACTAATGTCTTTACCCTTCCTATACTCTAACTTATAATCGTAAGAGGATAACAATAAACTCCACCTAATAACACGGGGTGACATCATTTGGGGTAATGGTTTCTCAGGATTAAACAGTCCCAAAAGAGGTTTATGGTCAGTTATGATTTTGAATTCTCGCCCCTGGAGATATTGATTAAATTTCTTTACCGCTGAAATAATAGCCAGAGCTTCGCGGTCAGTCTGACTGTAATTTCTCTCGGGCTTCGTTAACGTTCTGGAATAATATGCTATCGGCGATTCAGTGCCATTAGGTAATACGTGACTCAAGACAGCTCCAACTCCATAGGAGGAGGCATCACATGTTAAAACTACGGGAAGCCTTTCATCGAAGTGTGCCAAAATTACGTCTTTCTTAAGCAATTCCTTAGCGGCCCTATACGCTCTATCATGGTTGGCCGTCCAACGCCAAACTCTGTCGTTTCGAAGCAACTGGTGCAAAGGCTCCAAAACATCTGAGCGGTTTTTCAGGAAACAACCATAGAAATTTAACATTCCAAGAAAAGCTTGAAGTTCAGTTTTATCCCTTGGGCTAGGGGCTTCATGAATGGCTTTAATTTTATCGAAACTAGGCTGAATGCCCTTTTTATGTACTCGGAAACCTAACAATTCAATTTCTGGCACCGCGAACTGACATTTTTCCCGTTTAAGCTGAATCCCGAATTTTTTTAAGCGTTCTAGCACTTGTTTTAATTTTTCATTATGATCCTGAGTATTTTTCTCTTGAATGAAAATGTCATCTAAGTACGGCTGGACGCCCTCGATGCCTGCTAAGACCTCTTCCATCCGCTTTTGGAAAATAGCGACGGCTACTGAAACGCCAAATGGGAGTCTATTAACTTTGAAAAGTCCCTTAATTGTGTTTAAAGTAAGAATTTTAGAACTCGGCTCATCCACCGGAAGTTGCAGATAAGCCTCAGAAAGATCCAATTTAGAAAAAATGGTACCGCCAGTCATCGTAGTCAGAACTTCATTAACCGTAGGTAAGGGATATGTAAACGGTTTAACTGCTTGATTCACCGTACTACGGTAGTCGCCGCACAAACGAATTTTGCCATTTTTTTTTACTACTGGTACTACGGGTGTAGCCCAGTCAGAATAAGCAACAGGTTCTAGAATACCCTTCCTAACCATATTCTCTATTTCCCCCGTCACCTTACTGCGTAATGCTAGCGGGACATTCCTAGCCTTAAGAAATTTAGGAGTACTATTTTCATCTATTTTTTATTGACACGGGCGGACCCGAAAATTTCCCTAGAGTCTCATTAAAAATATCCTTAAATTCTAATAAAATGGACTCAAGAGGTTGAACACAAATGGTATTGACAGAAGAATTATCTGTGCTTAACTTAATACCCAACGCATCAAACCAACTTCTACCTACCAATGATTTACCCTTACCACCAATAACTAATAAAGGCAAAATAACATCATAAGATTTATAAGAAACATTTACATCAAAATAACCATGAACATCTAATTTTTCAGAGTTCCATGTTTGGAGACACTGATCAGAGATACGTTTTAAACTAGGGGGATTAATGGGCCACAATTTAACAAAAGTATCCGAACTAATTACAGAATGCAGGGACCCGGAATCTATTTCCATCTTATGTTTAATTCCATTTAAATTAATTAACACATCATGGGGTAGATAATTAAGCACTGTACTAACTGAATTTATAGTATTAATATAAGAATTATCTTCATAAATATCTGACTTACCTGTGTCAATATTTTGAAGTTTCGAATTATTTTTACCCCCAAATTTCTGGAATTTTTTAGAATTGCACATTTTTTGTATGTGCCCCACCTTCTTACAAAAACGACAGACAGCTTTAAGAAATTTACATTCACCAAAGGGGTGATAATTCCCACACCGCTGACATGGCTTCTTGCCCTGAGGCGTACCCTTTGCATTGTTATCCAGTACTCTCTCGGGATCTTTTTTCTTTGTTTTCAGAAGGTGGACAGCATTGGACCCACGAATTTCTACGGTTTGTTTAGCTGCTGCTTCGCCGGCTAAAGCTACATCCATAGCTGAAGTGAGAGTTAACTGTGTATCGGACAGAAGCTTCCTTTGTATGTCTTCATCTTGAATCCCACACACCAGGCGATCTCGTAGCATTGAATCTAACTGCGTACCGAAATTGCAGTTTTCCGACAGTTTCCTAAGCTCCGCCACAAATTCTGCAATAGATTCATTCGGGCGTTGATCTCGTTTATTAAATTTGAAACGAGATAGTATTTCTGACGGTTTTGGCGAAAAGTGGTCGTCTAGAATTTTTAACAGATTGGCAAAGTCAGTTTCATTTGGAGAAGCTGGCGTACATAATGATCTTATTAAAGAATACAGTGTAGGACCCGCAACACTCAGAAATATTGCTCGCTTTTTAACATCATCAGTAATACCATTGGCAGCAAAATAAAAATCCAGACGTTCTTTGTATTCAATCCATACAGATTTTCCGATGATGAATTCCTCAACTTTACCTAGAGACATTTCGAACAAAGGAATCGTAACTGTAATGCGTAGAAGAAGAAAATTAAGAAATACATCCAATTGCACTCGTCGCCAGTATTGTATCTTGTGTGTTGGGGTCCACAAATAACGAATACGTAATTAATACACACATTTAATCACGATAAACTACACAAATAAGCATTATATACAGGAACACTTAAAGTTACCGTACGCTAGTACGTCAGAAGAACAACAACCACTAACATAGAGTTTATACATAGAGTTTGCATTGCACAACACAGAAACAGCGACCTCGTGCGGTCAGGCACGATCGGAACATGGAACAAAGTCTAATACATGACACTTCACGTTGTTATTTTAGGTGGAAAAGTATTGGAGTATAGTGAAATTAGTTTAATTGTTCGCTAAGTTGATTTTAAACTGCGAGAAAGATGGTGTTCGTTTAATTTGGTGATGTCTGTAACAGTTTTGATTTCAAAACTTAAATCTTAATCCTAAGACCTTTAATAATTTTACCTAGAAACACTGAGCTAGAATGAATGTAGGGAAAGCGTGCCGAAAGCTCCGCAGATATGTAGATGTTTCTTACAACGACTAAGTGTGAGTGTTATAAAGGCTTAACGTTTGATTAGTTTTGCTAAAAAAAAGTTTTGGAACATTAGGTTAAAGTTGAAATTTGCAGTAAATTAATTTACCACTTTGAGTAAGATGGTGTTTATTTGTTTTCGTGATGTGAAAGATAATTTTCATTTCCGCCAAGTTTAGTTAACTAAACTTAATTCATAAACCTAAAACCCTTGTTAAGTTGACCTAGATGGGAAAAGCGAGGCGAAAGTTGCGGTGAGTAAGTAGATATGCTTTACAATGACTAAGCGTGAGTGTTATAGAGGCTTTACGTTGTTATTTTAGCTGGAAAAGTTTTGGGCCGTAGGGTTTTTAGTTTAATTGCGCGGTACCTTGATTTTTAACTGCGAGTAAGATAGTGTTTGTTTGTTTTGGTGCTGTCTATAATAATTTTGATTTCTGCAAAGTTTAATTTTCTGAACTTGAATCTTAATCCTATGACCCTTGAAAAGTTTTCCTAGAAACACTGAGCTAGAATGAATGTAGGGAAAGTGTGTCGGAAATTGCGGTGAGTGGGTAGAAGTTTCTTACAACAACTAAGCGTAAGTGTTCTAGAGGCTTTGCGTAGTTATTTTAGCTGGGAAGTTTCAGAGCGTAGGATTATTAGTTTAATTGTTCGCTACCTTGAATTTCAAATGCGAAAAAGATGGTGTTTGTTTGATTTGATGATGTCTATAACATTTTTGAATACTGCCAAGTTTAATTTCTAAACCTAAAACCTAAACCTAAAACCCTTGAAAAGTTTATCTAGAAAGGGAATGCATGCCGAAGGTCGCGGAGAGCGCTGAGGTGATTAAATTCTACAAGCACGCAGATGTTTCACCTTGACGTTAAGCGATTTTTTTTTTTGTTTCACCAGGATGAATTTTGTACTTAATTTTTATGTTTAGAACTTACTGTTTGCTAATCTTTTAAGAGTAAATGTTTCTTTTGTAATTGTGTTGATGTTCACACTGCAACCATGTGTGTGTAAGAAAGGATTTACCTTTGAATTATTCAGTTAAAGATTTGGAGCGTTGGTTGAGTGTTAATGTGTGCGCTGAGTTGATTATTGTCTGTGAGTAAAAAGATGTATGTACATTATATTAGTTAAAGCAAGTATGAAAATCTGCAATATGAGAATGTACATTTTTCTTAAACATAGAACTAACTTAACATTTTACTATGGGGAGTGAAAGTGCCCGTTGTTGCGGTGAGTACGTAAATGCTCCCAACACAAACACCATTTGTCTAAGTAGTTAGTTGCAGTTAGTTGTAATAAATCATTTTCTTTGGATGACTGTTTCTAATTACTGAGAATTATTATTATTATTATTATTTATTTATTTATTCATTTATTCACTTATTTATTCTTTTATTAAGTTTGATTAATTTATCATGAGTGGTTTGATGTTTTAAACTGCGTTTTAAAACATTTCTGTTTTGGTTAAAATTCGTTAAAATATCAGGAAAAGATTTGTTATAAAATCAGTGGCAACCACCCAAGAGTATTGATTTAAATTTGAGAAAGGAGGGAAAATCATTGCTGGAGGAAGGGAAAAGTAACTTGTGCTGAACGTAGAGCTATCAGATAAGGGAAACTGGTAGGGAAACTTTTAATTTTTTAAACTTTAATAACTTTTGTTTTAATTGTGCTAATTGCATGAGGTTAGTTTTAAAAGTTAGATCTAGGTTAGTAGCATCAACACCAATCGCAGAAGAACTTTGAGAAAATCATTAAATACTTAAAATTATTGAAAAACATGACCTAAGTGAGCGGTCTCCATCGGCCATGTTAGGGAAGATTAGGGAAACGTGTTGTTTTTAAGTTGTGTTCTTAGCAGTTACATTTTTATTAATTTCTTTGGTTCTAATTATCTTAATTACAGAAACAAGGTATCAAAAAAGAGCTCAGACATTCGTAAATAAAATGAGACATAAAGTGCGACTACCCCGTTCCAGGTGAAAATTAGCCCGCCATGGGAGCTAAGAATAGCATGACCTTACTCAAAGTGATTCACCTAATGTCCTCTTCCACAAATTTCATTGCTAAGTCGCAAGTTTTGTCACCAAAATCTCGCCAAATCATACAATTTACTAAATTCATAACAATTAACATTGAAATTCAGCGGTGCCAAATGGTCAAATGTTAGCTAATGTTAATGTTAATGTTCCAGATTATGTGAACCAAAACAGTTTCATTTTACAATTTTTACTCATCTGACAATAAGAATCACAAAAACACAATACAAAACTTTCAATAATTCAACAAAAATTACAATGAAATAACTATCCAAAAACCGCTACCACTTATCTGTATTTGACTTGACCATAGCAACGCCAGGCTTACCAGAACTAGTAAGATCACAAGTGCATTTTCACCTGTCTATTACTTTTTCTTTAAAAGAAAGATATTGGACAACAGTTATATGGATTTTAAATAAAAATTATAATTTTGATTAAGCTTGGGTGGGGATGGGGGTGTAGCCCAATAGCCCCCTCCGGGATTCACCATTGCTGGGATTGTATATCTTTAATGATTTTATTTGTTGAATGATTATGAGCTTGAATTTAAAAAAAATTGAAATATTTACAAACCAATAAATTTAGCCTAAAATTTTAAGTAGAATGAATAAAACCCTTTTGTACTTGAAAATTAAATTTCTTGAAAACAGAATAGCGACGTAAATAATGCAATGTGTGGGAACAAAGCCATTGGCTAGGTATTAATACATATGTAAAATTTCTCTACAATTGTAACATTAACGTAAAGGAATCTACCTGTGCCTTTAAGCTTGCCGAAAAGGGATTTTTTGTGTATATTGAAACAAAAATTTTGGATATCAATGACGTATTCTAGAAAGATTTTAAAATAAATAAATAAAAGAATAAATACAATTTAGCGATAATTTTTTTTTCTAATTTCGTTAAAGTTTGTATCCGATTAAAAATAATTTAAAATTTAATGTGTTTTCTTTTCCAGTCTTTACAATAGGTAATGAAATTATTGTAATCGGTCAAAAATTTCCGTATCGAGTGTTTATTTGATTTACATATTTTAAGGTTTCCTGAGTCCAAAGAATGGTTTTGGGGAGCTGGTCAGTGTGTATGTGTGTGTGTGTGTGAGGGGTGTGTGTGCGTTATTCTGATTATCATATTTCCTAAACGAATTATAATAGAACGAATATAATTTTATATTACGTTCGAGTTACGTGTATAGATATTTTTTTTCAAATTTTGGTAAAAAACTGAAAATAGGAAGTTGGACATTGAAAACCAGCAATGGGAAGTTAGGATTGTATCTCAAAAACGTTTTAGCGATTTTCTTCAACGCTGATATATAAACACTCTTTTAGTATATATTAGTTGGGTAGTTCAGAAAAATTGCTATACATCCTGTAAAAACATGCCAATTTTAGGTCTCGCACGTGCATTCCTTTAAAAACGGTCCAGTTAATTTTCGTAGACCTGACAATTTTTTAAGCAAGTGGCGCTGAAATTTAGGTGTACGAAAGTTTTTCTTTAGTACGTTGAAGAAACCTTCATAATTAATAAGTACAAAACTTTGAATAAACAACATAAAATGCACGATGCATTTTATGGTATGCATTTTTTGGTATTTGTTCGAAGTTTTGTACTTGTTACTTTTATAAGCCAGTTCTGTGTGTGTGTGTGTTTTTTTTTTCTTTTTTTTTTTTTTTTTTTTTTAATAATTTTTGTTCTTTTGTAATTGTAGTCAGAAATCTAAATGACAAAGCTTCCTACAACCGATTAAGTAAACAAGTGTATGATTGTAAAAATCCACTATAGAGATTGTTCCTTTCATTAGGACACCGAAATTGCAACAATCAAATTTGTGTGAGATTCATTGCAGTTTAATTTGCTTCCACGAGAGCTCAGACAACTGTCCTCAATACTATTAAATATTTATTGAACTAAGTCGTAAATTCGCCTCAGAGCTTGTATACACCACCATCCAAGCTGACCTATCTTAAAGTTATCATTATGTCAGTATGTTATATCAGATCTAACGGGTTCCGTACACAGCACTCTGTAAAACGAGTTAACTGCTTTAACACTGGGCCGCGCATTCCTGCAAATCACTTTTCTTTTGTTTGTAATAAGTAACACTTGACCGCCATGGCATATCTTGAGCAATTTGAGGAAGATTGTTGCTAAAAATGTGTACCCTGTCTTTTAAGTTATCATCTTACGTACGTCTAGAGAGTGGTGAAATTTTTGCTGCAACAACTCTTCAGTTAAACTTTCCAATCGTTCCTTTACAAGACATAATTCAAAGAACGTGAGGATATTTCATTTCTTATGGAAAAAATATTTCTGTATAAACAAAAACTGATTTTGGAAGCACATAAAAGGAAATTTTTACAAATTGCAGCAGAGTACAGTCTCGCATGCAGTCTTACATGTATGTTTCAAAGTATTTATCGCAATAATTTTATATTTATTTTATTATACGTACACACACACACACACACACATATATATATATATATATATATATATATATATATACATATATATCTTTATATATATATATTATCATTTATAGTTCCAGAATTTTAAATATTTATAGTGTTTAGAACAAAATTTTAATATATAAATTCTTAAATTTTCAACATGTAAATTGGTGTATCTTTTTTTAAATATGTAAATTCATTTATGTCTTTTCTCGCAACTGCTCTGAGAGTGTTAAAAATAACAGGAATTTCATTAAAGAAAATTAATGATTTCCTACTTAAAAATAATTTTTAAAATAATTATTTGCATTATATAATTAAATTGGTTTCTCATTGCGTAATTAATTAATTATTACGTAACTAAATGGGTTTACTGATGAATAAAAAATAAATAACTTAAAATTTCTAGTTTGTAAAATGTAAACAATTACTTTACCTATTAAATGTAAAAAAAAAAAAATATTTAATCCTCTTAAATAATGAATTCCATTTTTTTTTTCCATTAAAAATATTTTTATATCTTTTAGATTAAAAAAAAATAATAATAATGTGATTTTTTTCAGTTGAATACATCTATTAAATAAAATTAACTAGATTCCAAAGTAAAGTTTAAAAATTTATAATTAGAATATTAAATGAATCTAAAATATAAATAAGAAATGTTTCAATAGCTTTTTAAGAACAGTTAGTTTTCTCATTAAATCTCACGCTTTTATAATTAAAAGTAGAAAAAAAAATCCAAATGAATTGGTGAGATTTGCACACATTTAGAACCGTCGTAAATTCAATTAAAACTATGTGGCAAGAAATTGTGTAATATTATAATTTTTAACTTGATTCAAAATAAAATTAATTGTTTTTTGATGATTCATTTAAAATGTCTTTTATTTAAACGATCTATTATTTTTATTTTCTCTACCTGACTACGGTGGGTAATGGAAGTAGTGATACCTGTCAAAAATCTCAATATTAAGTTTTCACTTGATTTACATGCTTTGAAAGCTACTCAGATATTAAAAAAAAAAAAAAAAAAACTGCCGACATTTAGTGAAAATTGAAAAGCTGGAAGTGTCCATATATGAAAAACGACTCAAACGATTTTATTCAAAGCTGCTGTATAAACTTCCTTCTGCATGTCTTTTCTTATGTATTTGTTGGTTATTTTAGGAAAATTAATAGGCATTCAGTATAAGCATGTCAATTTTACTTCTCGTAAGTACGTTTTTAACGTAGCGAATGCTTGGATTTTCTTAAAACGCGTCAAATTAATTGACTTTTAGGTATCTATTCTTGTTGATTTATTTATTTAGACTAAACAAATGAGTTTTCCAAGTTTGAGGGAAAATCAGAAGGGGGATCGAAAGTTTGTATTTTGAAAACAACTTTAAAGTTCGTTATTTTTCAAGTAATTTTGACTCTAATAGGTGTATACTGTGTTCTTAGTTTCCTGTACACACACATTCTTAAAGTTGCAAATTTAAAAAAAAACTTGGAAGTACTGTTTCACTTTAAGTGTAATAAAATAAATATTTATAAGTTATGGTTATATTCCTGATCTATGCAAGGATAATTTTATTTATTTATTTATTTATTTACTTTTTAGATCAAAAGTACTTTTATTAAAAAAAAAAAAAAAAAAAAAAAAAAAAAAAAAAAAAACAATTTTTTGTGAGTAGCTTCAAAATGATTTGGAAATTTGAGAACTTAGCAATGAGTAGTTCAGATGCCTACTGTATTATCGATAATGCACTATCTCACAGTCGGTTCCATTTTAGTGTAGGACTCTGTACTAAATATCGTTTTAAAATTGTAAACATTCATGGCGCCAAAAATATTTTTTCAAACATATTTTTTTTTTTAACGAAAAATGAAAGCTAATTAGGTGGGAAAAAAAAAAAAAAAAAAAAAAAAAAAAACGATATTTTATTCAAAAACCTCATATGCTACACGTCAAAAAGGTAATCTCCATGATACCTATGAGACACTGCAAATATCTTTCTTTTCGTATCCCAGTACATGATATTTCATTTATTATGGACACCTTTTTTATTTATACACCACTTCAAAATTTCTTTTATATATATATATATATATATATATATATTTCTTTTATCAGTGATATATGCTTATTCTTATGTGTAAAGTATTTATTATTTCTTATGACGGAAAACATTAAAGTACATATTTTTAAGTATGTCAAGAAAAGTTAAAGTAGAAATTTCCACTCTTTTCGTAATTTAGGAATATATATTGTTACAATCGCTAAATGTGTTTAGCGCTCTGAACGTAATGGGCTTTTCTTTAATACAGTACAGTAATTTATCAGGATTTTTCATTTTAATATATCTTTCTTTGAATGTATTTGCGGAGTTTTAATAATAATTCTTTTTGTAATATAAGTAGTGCTGGGCGATGTTGACATTTCTTAAATCGATATATCGTTCATTTTAAATATCGATATAAGGATATATCGATTTAATGTAGCGTTACCAACTGTAGGGATTAGTCCTTACACGTAAGGACTAAAAAAAAAAAAAAAAAAATCGACCGAGACAGGGATTGAACTGCAAACCTTCTTGTCTGAAATCAAACAATCTGGCACTGTACCACATTTTTTTGCCCACTAATTAAGTTTCGAGCATTTTGATAAAAGGGATTAAATTTTCTAAGGTTTTATCTTGGCCTATGGGTGAGTTGTTGCACAAAATTTGCCATTTATCCTATGTTTTCGACCACACTCTTTAATTTAATCTTAGTTTAATTTCAATGGGAATTTTTCTGATTCATACTTCCCTTTAAGTGGATGTATGGTAGCTCCAAATTTTGGCGCAACTTAAATTCAATCGCAAGAAGTAGAAAACTTAAAAAAAAAAGCTTAATCCATTTTATGATATTGCTTATAATTTTACTCCATATACAGTTGGCAGCAAAAGTATTCGAGCGCTATCAATAATTCCTATATATATATAAGTACTCTTTACACTGTACTCTTTACACAAATAAATCCTTCTCGAGTCATCTTCTCAAACATTCAAGAATTTTATCCTAGTTGACTATTACTATTGCAGAAAATTGTTTTTTAGTTTCACAATATTCCTTACTGTTATTTCGTACATTTATAGAAAAATTTATCACATACTGGAAAGTATTTATTATAACCTTATGTTCTAAAACGGGACGACAGTGCCATTTGTATACTGATCTGTACAAAATGCGAATAAGCGCTAATTTATATCAAGGTGCAAGTATGTAAAACTTTTTAGGAAATTCTGTGCATTATTTTTCGTGCTAAATTCGTTGGAAATTTTTTTTTTCACACTCAAGCAGATGGATAATTTCTAAAAATGGTCAAAACGTTCCTTAGACTTCTCGAAACGTGTAAATTCATTAAAAACCAGAAGATAAAAATTTTTACAAGTACTTTCTTGTAATGAATACCTACAGAAGAATGCAAAAACGCGAAAATCAACAATGTACCATAAAAAAAAATTATATTAGTTTGACAAAATTAATTTTTTTCCTCGAAATTATTATTTTTATCACAAAAATATTTCCCATTGACTCGTGACGTGACATTTCGTGAATAACCTTTAGAACATATGAAGTACTCCAATTTATTTATTTAATTTTTAACTAATTGATAAATTCAGAATTTTATTATTTCTTATTAATTTTTAATGCATTAAAATATTTACATTCTCCACTTACATGCAAACGAATTACAAAATGGCTTCACACAAGATATTAAATTTCTGTAGTGCTTTGAATCTCCTAATAAATGTAAATCTTAATTAAAATTTTCTAAAATACAATTTCTTTCAAAATTCACGAGATTTTTCTTTTTATATTGAAGTTTAAAATTTTTACTTATGTTAGATTAAATTACCTCAAGACAAATTACAAAAAGACTAATAATTGGCTTAGTGTAAGAAAGAAAATTAATAATAGAAGGAAAAACAGTTTGGTACACTTGAAGACAAAAAAAAAAAAAAAAAAAAAAAAAAAGCATCAACTTTTATCGTATTTAAAATTATTTTTTAATACCCATACTATATACTATTAAGTACTTGATTTCGAAATAAATAGAAATCAGTTAATTAAATGTTAGAATAATCATATCTAAGATGACGCTGCTGTTTGAATTAATTTATTTTTGACAATATGACAATGTCATAGTCTTTACTGAAATTAATAAATTTAATGAAAGAATATTATTAATTACAGGAAATATTAATAAAGAATAGTTAATTATTCACTTATCTAATAAACAGAAACTGGAGTATCTTATTTTTTAATTATAGGAACAGGAATTATAATAAAAATAGCCGAATAAAATACTAATATTAATAAAGTAAATCTCCAGTAATCAAACGAATTTCGAATGAATGAATGAATAGATCTCATTTCCATTTCTCGGTTTTCATTTCGTTACTACGCATGCGTTCCTAAAACCGTAATCCATTCAAAAGAATGCTTCCTCGGGTCGGGTCTTAAATCGATATTCTCTTCCCAGTACGCTTGCGCAACACTAAATCAAAACGGCTACTCTCTTGATTCTTTGCGGTTTGATTGAGTAAAGATTTTCATGATTTAGCTGTTTATGACTGCGCATGCTTTTCCCTAAACCGGTATCCGACTGAATGAATATCCATCTAGCATTATTCCAGCATTACTGAATCGGTTTAGCCTGGCATCAGAAGTTCGCGTTTTTTTTATGTTTCTGCATCGATATTTGACGGAAGATAAAATATTTAAATCGAATAAACGAGTATTAGCGTTAAATCGATATTTGATTTTACATCGATATAAAGCCCAGTCCTAAATATAAGTATTTTAATACGAAAAAGAAACCAATAAACAAAATAACTCATTGAAGCAAGTGTTTTAAACATTAAACAATATTCAAATGCAACATAAAATTCTTCTGCGCAAACGCTATGCAAGTTATAATATAAACTAAACCATTGCACATCGCTATTTTAAAAAACTGCTATACAAGCAATATTTAAACATGAAAACATCCTTACGCACCATAAAATTAAAGATAGCACAGCCGGTTTCGAAAGGACGTGGCCTTTTTTCCTCAAGTACAAAAACGCGTTCTATTTTCTTGGAGGCACGTACATCCAAGGCGTGTGTTTTGTCACCTGCAGAAGAAACGCCACGTCCTTTCGAAACCGGTAGTGCTTTCTTTAATTTATGGTGTGTGAAGACGTTTTCAAGTTTAAATGAACCATTCTTACATCTGACGTGCATTATTTTCTCATATGAATTTATAGATATATTCAATAATCATCTGATAAATGCGTAGCTTTAAGTATATAAGTTTCCAACTTTCGTATGAGTAAATAGAGGTAACACGATTTTGATCAGTTTACCTCATTTGGTGTTGTTTTTCAAGTTAATGTCCAATAGCCTCTTTATAAGGACGACAGGACAATTTATTTTAGACATATTTGTCCATTTTGCAATCATTTTCTTTCTTTTCCCTAGGGAAAAAAACAAAAAAAACAAGAACATTAGAACACGTTTAAAATACATTTAGTATAAAATTCAAAGAAAATTGCAAAAAAAAAAAAAAAAAAAAAAAAAAAGAATAACAATGACTGAAAAACGCAATTTCATATTTTAAAGTTTCTTTTTCTTTCTTTCTTTCTTTTTTTTTTTTTTTTTTAAATAACACTTCTTATATATTTATACTGAATGATTTTTATAAAGAAAATTCGATTGTTTTCTGCCACGTAACATTATTATTATTTTTTTTTTTTTTTTTTTAAATAAAATCGAGAAAAAACGTGCTAAATAAATTTTAAGAAATGATGGTAGTAACTATTGCTAATGAACGCAACATTGGTACAATATATCTTTATGTAGAAGAATATATTGATAAAAGAAAACAGCCATGCCATGCTAAATTAAGTTCTGTGTTGTGTATAATTTTATATCCATTGTTTAGAAAACAAACTTTGGCTTAGATTTCTTTTTTTGTTTCTTTTTTATATTTTATAGTTTTAATATTTAAATTTATTTACTTTCATTTACTTTTATTTAATTATAATATTAAAATCGGATTATATGTTTGAGTTTTCAGGTAACGCCAAACGAACAACTAAACTCAGAAATGTACTGAAACGTAAAGAAGGCTACAAATTATTCCAAGATTTCTGAGTTTACTATTTTAATTAAATGATTATAATTAATTAAAAATATATTAACTGAAAACCTCATAATAACTTTAGAATTATTCAGTATTTAATATCAAGTTGGTGCCAATAACAATAAAGTTTTTGAAAAAAAAGTGTAGTTTAAAAACATAAAGAGAAAAATATTTACTTATGATTCATTACATTAAAATTAAATTAAAAAAAAAAAAGAAAGAAACTTGCACGTAAAAAATCTGCTACACCTGACGTCATAATTCCTTTAAACGCGCTGGAGATAATATATATATATATATATACATATATATATACATATAAAAATATTTTATTTATTTAATTATTTATTTTTACTTATTTATTGTAAATATTAATTAAAATTAATCAAATACCCTAATACACACACACACACACGCACAGAAACACGCACACACACACGCACACACACATATATATATATACTGTATACACTGATGGAAAAAAAAATCCCAACACCAAGAAAAAATTATTGTACAGTAATGAAATTTCAGCAATACATTTGTCTAGGTAACATATTTAATTGATTAAAGTTTCAAGATCACAGGTAGAGCCATTGGCGAGAAGAGCCATTTCAAATGTGAAATATTGGTACATTAGTAACCGGTGTAACCGCCAGAATTTTGAATGCAAGCATGCAAACGTGCATGCATTGTGTCGTACAGGTGTCGGATATCAGTTTGTGGGATGGAGTTCCATGCCTGTTGCACTTGGGCGGACAATGCAGGGACGGTTAATGCTGGTTGTGGATGACGCTGGAGTTGTCGTCCAATGATGTCCCATACGTGCTCGATTGGAGAAAGATCTGGTGATCTAGCAGGCCAAGGCAACATGTCGACACTCTGTAGAGCATGTTGGGTTACAACAGCGGTATGAGGGCGAGCGTTATCCTGTTGGAAAACACCCCTTTGAATGCTGTTCATGAATGGCAGCACAACAGGTTGTATCACTAGATTGACGTACAAATTTGCAGTCAGGGTGCGTGGGATAACCACGAGAGTGCTCCTTCTGACATACGAAATTGCTCCCCAAAAATAAACTCCAGGAGTAGGCCCTGTATGTCTAGGCCACAGACAGGTCACTAGCAGGCGTTCACCTGGCCTCCTTCTAACCTACGGCTATCACTGCGACCAAGGCAGACTCGGCTTTCATCAGAAAACACAACAGATCTCCACTCCGTCCTCCAATGAGCTCTAGCTTGACACCACTCACGTCGCAAACGGCAGTGGTTTGGAGTCAGTGGAATGCACGCTACAGGGCGTCTGGCTCGGAGCTGTCCTTGAAGTAACCGATTTGTAACAGTTCGTTGTGTCACTGTGGTGCCAACTGCAGCTCGAATTTCAGCTGCAGACGCAGTACGATTAGCCACAGCCATACGCCGAACACGGCGGTCTTCCCTCTCAGTAGTGCCACGTGGGCGCCCGGAACCCGGTCTTCTTGAGGCAGTACCTTCCCTTGACCACTGCTGCCAACACTCATGCACAGTGGATACATTCCTGCCAAGTCTTTCTGGAATATCGCGGAAAGAAAACCCACCTTCTCGTAGCCCTACTACACGACCTCGTTCAAACTCAGTGAGCTGTTGATAATGGCTTCTTCGTCTTCTTAGAGGCATCCTTGACTAACATTAACCCACTACGTCAAATCTCAACTGTAAATAACGATCACGAACCTTACAGCGCTTATTTAAAGCAAACCTCATTTGCATGTTCATAGTGTTGCTACTAGCGCCACACTTATGCGCGTAGCTCGAAATTTGAATCAACGTCATATTTCAGATGTATAAACACGCCTACCAAATTTCGTTTATCTAGCACAGCTCCTTCCTGGTGTTGGGATTTTTTTTTCCATCAGTGTATATAATTGAAATGTAAAAGTCAAATACCGTACATAACCTTTCATCATAAAGAAAATATCAACCGGGTAATAATTAAGTACCAAATTAGCCCTCCTAAAACACTATAAAATTCAAATCTATTTATCGGTGACAAACGCAAAATTTTAATGCTTAAAAAAAAAAAAAAAAAAAAAAAAAAATCTTGTTTATCACGAACAAGAATATAATGTATGTAAATAAACAGAAATGTTCAGTTATATATTTGTGTGGATGTACGTGTGTGCACCCGAGCTGTGGAGACCAGAACACTAATTGCTGAGATGCAAATCCTGCAGAGGGCAAGATTAGACGGTGGAGCTGGGTATCTCATCGATATTGTTTCGATTTTTGAAATAGTTTTTTGTTTGTTTGTTTGTTTTATCCGTTGATTGTTATTTTATTTTATTGTTATTATTTTATTTCAGTTTTATGCTTTCCTTTGCAATAGTCATTATATTATTTATTTTTATTTATTTTTATTTATTTATATCAATTTAATTTTTTTTCGGAAATAGTCACATGATTGAGTATTCATTACATAAGTTTGTGAATTTACCATGGAAATTACGTTTCAATTTTTTCGATGAAACTATCTTTCGATTGAAAACATTTTTTCAATCTGTAGGTATCTGTGGCCTAAGTGATTTTCTGATTACATTTTATAACATTATTGTAATATTTCAATTCAATAGTCGCCTTTGAAAATAAATGTTCATGTAGAGAGATAAATACTGAATTTAAACGGAAATATTAGTTTATATATTTATATAAACTAATATTTATTTATTGTATCTGTTGGAATGAAAGATTATTATTTAAAAGGAGTTAAACATATGAAATTTAAATGAGTTATAATTTTTATAATATAATTAATCAGAATATAGTTATAAATTTGAAGTTCTTACAATTTAGTTATATACATAAAGAGGACTAAAAAAATGGTGCTACTAAGACTTCCCAATACAGGGTGTCAAAACTAATACACCCACACACGTATATATAAGATGCTGAGATTAGTAAAAACTTCTTTCTAAAATATTCGCAGTGCCATCTGCCGTCTCGTAAACTCTCAAACTGACGTCCCCAGATAACTTGCTATCATAGGCGCTGAGGACACGGAGACGACGAAATGCCGGTGAGGAAAACGAAAGTGAAAAAAAAAATATATACATAAATCATATAAAAATATATATATATATAAAAAATATATATATATATAAATCTTATTATATGCATTTTGTTTGGAGATAATGTGAACGGAAAACATAAAACTGACCTAACGAAGTAGAAACCTAAAATTTTTCCGTTATGAGAAACTTAATACACGAGTAAAGACATATAGAACAAAGTTTACATAGCAAGTTAGAAAATAACAGAAAAAATGGATGAGTTATTTTTTGAAACACCAATTTCTGAAATCTAAAACTAACTTACCTAAGCAGGATAACTGTTAATTTTCCTGTAATAATCATGTAATACATGAGAAAAGATATCTAAAATTTATTTATGTTCAAGAAATTCATTAGAGCCGTTTTTGAGATACCAACATTAACCAAAACTTGGAATACTCAATTATTAACTTGAAACCATTAATTACACACAAAAGGATATTTAAAAAGAAATTAATATGACGAGTTTGAAAAAAAAATCCGTACAACCGTTTTTAAAGGAACGCAATTGAGCTATTTATAAAGAACGACTATCCATTTTTCTGAACTAACCAGCTATATCATTCGAAAGGACATCTGATAGATGTTTATATAGCAACTTTGAGAAAAATCGTCAGAGTCATTTTTCAGATACGGACTTACGTTCCCACTTCCGGTGTCCGATCACCCACTTCCTATTTTCCAATTTTCACTGAAATTCGGAAGCTTCATCTGTACACTAAACCTGTATCAATTCTGAAGTTTCGTTGCTCTATCTTCAATAGTTTCGGAGATATAATAGCCAGAAGATCCCACACATACATACTTACACACACACTGACCAATTGCCAAAAACTACTTTTTTGGACTGAGGAGTCCTTAAAACGTGTAAATCAGGTAAAAACTCGATATTCAATTTTGGACAGAATACAATACTTCCATTACCTACGGTAGTAGGGTAATGGAAGTAATAGAGGATTAATTTAACTGAGAACTCATTTAAAGTGGAGCGGGCGAAATCTGCTTGTTTCAATTAGATTTTATATTTCTTGAGCGAAAGGAACATGTATGTCTTTGAATTCAGAAATTAACTTGAAAAAATGAATTTTATTTGTAAATTTTATTATTTATAAGAAAATAAATAATAAATAAATTAGTGATCATGTAAGTTTTTTATTTATAAAATGTTGTATTTGAATTTATTATCTTTTATAACCTTAATGTTCTAAAATTCTTTATTATTTAAATCATTTACAACACTTTTAACTGCAATGGCGGATTTAATGGGGGGGGGGCTAGGGGTCTGAAGCCCCCCCTCCAAAAAAAAAAAAAAACACTGACATTCATAATTGAATATTGCAATTGTAAATTTTCTATTGGTCTAGAATAACACTTTGAAAAGTCTTAGTCCCCCCCCCCCCAAAGTCAAGTTCTGGATCCGCCACTGTTAAATTGTTTTCTTTTTTAGGGGGGATTTATTTTAATTTAGCTAAATGGATTAAATTTAACACGGCGATTTATCACATAGGAATGACAGAAATAAATTTTATCTCCAAGCGAAAATCAAACGTAAATTTACAATGCATTCAAACTAAATAAATTTGGAAATATATTACTTAGAATACTGAAAATACTAGCTAAACATCTGCTGAAAATGCTAGGAATGTAACAGAAAAGTTGGAAATATTTTATTTCTTAATAAAAAAAAAAAAAAAAAAAAAAAACATAATTGTGAAAGCAACAACGCGCCAGCGCTGTGTGTATGAGTTACCTAATGCGGCAAATAACGTGGAAGACATCTAATGGTAAATATTGGTTTCGATTATCATATTTCAATAATTTATCTTTGAAATGGTTAATAGTTATAAGTGTTATTATTTATATTATATTTTATATTGGCTGTACTGCTAAATATTCTTTCTCGGCTGATATTTCGCAAAAAATCACACTAATTATTTTCATAAATTCCTATATGAAGGATAGAAATAAATTAAAGTTCATTAAGAAAAATTAAACTTCAATTTACGTTTAAAAATATTTTTAAAAAGTCTATTATTCACATTTATTGAAAAATAGTTATTACTTTAACACTGGCGTTGATGGGTCCTCCGAAGAAACTTAAGTTTCCAGTATATGTATCCTCGAGAGTTGTAGGTTCGTTTCTGTATTATATATATACATAATCCATTTTGCAGTAAAGATCAGAAAGAAAGAAAAGGACAAGAAAAGAATACATAATATAAGATATTCAAAATGTTCTTGACACGTATAATAAGTTAACTAAACTTATCGATAATAAATATATTTCCAGATTACCATATGATTTTTCTTTTTCTTTGTTGTGTGAAAATATAATTCTAAAGATGTTAAAATTTTCTAAAAATGTAATACAACGTACTGGATTACCATCAACATAATTTAATGTAAAACGCACTTTCACCTTTGATAGAATTTAAACTGAGAGGCTCCTTTTACAGCTGATAATACCATAAAAGGCATTTCCCAGAACTACTTGTAATTATATAAATATATTTATTTATTCAAACCAGTTTAACATATACTTCTGCTTAAGACAGTCTAAATTAAATATAACATTAAATTTTAGGTTTTAAAAAAGAAACTAATCAAATTTTTAAACTATTTCAATACATTTAACATTAAAAAATGCTAAATATTGTTTATGTCTTCGTAAAAGGTGACTTATATTAAAGATGTCCTGAATACGTAGGTATTAGTGATGGACTTAAGGTCGATTGGTTGCACGTTTATTATAGGAATAGGTGGGATGCATTACATGCAGGATTTTAGCTCATATTTTAGCGCATATCACATAAAACCATGGAAATCTCCGAACAACTATGTCGACTAACGCCATCAGGAATCGAACCTAGCATTTCCCGTCTACCAAATTCGACAGCAGAACCTCTGCGCTACTGGTGAGTCTCTGTATGCATATAATACAGGAAATATAATATCAAAAATCTTTTTCATTAGCAAAAAAATATGTAATCAATCAGAAAAATATCTTTTTTTAAAAGCAAGATACATCAATTGTATAAGATATTAGTTCACATCTTACCACGTAGGTATTGGAAATTTAGGTAATCGAGGAAATTATACAATTATTTCTTGGTTTTTACACGTTTTGAAATGTGAGGAATCCGAAAATAATAAGATAGGGTTGGTGCTCATGTGGAGGATGTTCGTTTTTTGTTTATTAAACTCTCAGTGTTGCAGTGTGTTAATTTTTTAGTCCGTGGACAGATATTGTGGTCGTAAAAAGTTTTGAGTAAGTTTTAAAATACCGCATGGCAAAAACTATATTTGTTTTCAGCAGTCTAATTTGAAAAATTTGTAAGTTATTGAAAATTTATGGTTTTCAATACGGGGAATATATATATTTTTTTCAATAAACATATCCTTTATGTTAGTGGCCTAAACGTCATAGATTACGGGCATTCCACATAGAAATTTTCGTAAGTTATTTGAAATTTGAGATTTTCCTAACATGGAAAAATAAAGCAATATTTCTCATAAAGTAACATTATCGCGATTAGTTAATTGGAAACACTATTGAGTTGCATGAAAACTTAAATTTCAATCTGACAGTAATGAAATTAGATTGCGAGTTAAATTGAGGTAAATGTATTGAAGCGGAGGGAGGGTAGCCTATTGATTGGAACGTTTATTCAGTGACCTAATCGAGATATAAGTATATTTCATTTTCTTAAATATGAATATGGTACGATCTAAAGTATAAATTTATGCATAGTCCAAAACTTTTCTTTCTTTCTTTCTTTCTTTCTTCTTTTTAAGCATATTTATGTACATAAAATGACACACCTAAAAAAATTGCTAATTGTTTTACAGTTAATACTTCATTGTTGATAATTTATTTCTCTTTCATTTTAAGAATTAAATTGAAACCTCATAAAATAAAGTAAAGTAGTAGATAAATTAAAAATATAAATAAATAAAACATTTCTGAACACTTCATACCAAATGATAACTTTCTCTTTCTAATTAAAATTAAAAATGAGTGTCATAAACAAGTATATTTTATTTATTTTAATCCTATTTTTCACAATATGTTACTTGATACACCATTTTTAAAAAGTATAATTGATTGAATTTTACTTACACTGAATCTAAGTGTATTTTCAATTGAAGAAACAAAATTTAGTATTGTTCAATTATATCGAACAATTAATACGAAATTTAATTATTCTGATTTTATCATCCAACCAAAATGCCTGATTTCGCTTTAGATTTCCAATCGAAATTATAGTTATGTCTTTTTCTTTTCTTTCTTTTCTTTTCTTTTTTTTTTTTTTTTAATAAAATGCTACATAAAGAGAAGAGAATTTTCAGAAAAATAAATAAATAAATAAATAAAATAAAATAAAGTAGAAAACCTGTAATTTATGTATGAGTTAAAGAATGTAAATTTAAATAATCTACAAAATAAATTATTATATATATAATTAAAGAGGTTAATGCAAGAGTAAGCAAGAGTAATTAAAAAAAAAAAAAAAAAAAAAAAAAAAAAAAAAAAAAAAGAGGAAAATTTCTAAAACCAGTTTAAAATCCGTATTTGAGATTGAAATTGAAAAGTCATAAAAAAATTCTCACATTTAAGAGACATCCTAATATATGTATATGTATATATATATATATATACATACGTGTTTGTGTAATTATTTATTACAAAACATTACAGACGTATTCACTATAATAAGCTATTCATAGGAATTTTAGTTAATTATGATTTTGGATTTTTTTTCGCAATCTTCTTTATTAGTAGTTTTCTTTAATTAGAGATTTAGCATTCTGAAGTACTTACAATTTTCTTCAAGTTTTCTTCAAAATTAAAATCGAAAGTATTCGCTTTATTAAAAGTTTGAACTCAATAAATCATTTACGATATTTTTTGTAAAATTATAATAAAAAATTTCATAGGTCGAACAAACAAAATATGAATCATTAGGCCTTCTTGTTTACTAATATCTTCCACCACATAATCGACTAAGCCATTAATCATTATATTGGAAGAAGAGTATTTTTTTCTGTATCGATTTTTAGACTCATTTAAATTTAACTTTTGACTTATTATTATATTTCTTATACGTTTTTAAAAGCAACACACATTGTGCATAATATTCGACAAAAAGTCTAAAATATATATTTTCGTGCTTTCCAATCGGCGTTTAATAATATTTAAATCAGTAAGATATTGCATTTTATTTGCATCAACAAATATTCTTAAAATTATCTAAAAAATCGTCGAAAAATGTCCTTAAATACATTTTTAAAGATAAAATCTTGTTTGAAGTGCTCAATGACCCATTTTGCAGAAAAAAAACTAACACTGCACATTTACGTGCTACGTTAACAATAGTTTATATCATTTGTTGTATCATTGTTAATACAAATTGTTTATATCGTTCCATTATATTTCAAATACTTATTAAAACATTAGATTTTCATTGTAGTTTCTATAAATTTATTAACGAAAGAATTTATTTATTCTTTATCAGATTATTTTTCTATTTCTAGAAGTAAGGTCCGCCTTTTTGGCGTTTCTCTAAATAGTTATGCCATTTAGCCAAATGTATTTACGTGCACGTATTTACATAATCTGCGTTCTAGAAGGCAGAGGGTTCGAAGAATCACCGGGTCAGCTGGCCAAGAAATGAATATATGTACTTAATATTTCTTATTATATTTCTTATATGTTTTTAAAAGCAACACTGTAACCCCACTCTCGGATTGTTGGAAATATTACATAAAATCCAGACATTCATGATTTTTACATAACTTTCTACATCACAAATTCCTATTGGCTAACAACTCCAATTTCTTAAATTCCTATTGTTACGTATTTTGATTCTACACTGTCCAAAAAAAAAAGAAAAAAAAAAAAAAAAAAAGTAAAATCACGGTATTTGACCGTATAATTTTAGGGGAAATGACCGTTTCGCTGCCTAAACGGTCATAATCCGTAAATTAATGTTTTGGAAGAATTATTTACGAAATAACCGTATAATTTTACGGGAAATGACCGTTTTGCTAGCTAGACGGTCGTAGCCCGTAAATTGATGTTTCGAAAGTAAAATTTTTTGAATTTTTACGAGAAAAAGCCGTTAATCTACACAAATTGCTCTTATCTTTCACAAACCATTTTCTTATGAGAAAATCTCTTCAAATGCTATCATTTCAGTGACATCAAGAGAGAATTCCATTTTCTTCCATTTTCAAACTGAAACTATGATTGTTATTTATACTAACTGAATGTGTTTAATTATACACGCATGACGCATAGAAACATCCATTGGTTTTAATAAGCTATTGTTTCTTAATTTAATTCAAAAAATTTCCATCTGACTGAAACTGAGTAATTGTTATTGATGAAATTGATTTTCTTTGTCTATTAACACGAAAACATGAAAAAAAAAGAAAGCTAAAAGGGTTTCTTGATTTGAAGCCAGACTTCTAAAACACAAACTACAACCTAATAATTGTGTTATCCACTAAACGCATTTTTAAATTTTAGTTAGTTTTTTTTTTTTTTTTTTAAGCATACAGCATGCTAATTGCTCTTAACCCTTTAGAAAACGGAAGCCTTAGAAAACGGAAAACTATAATATTGTTTCCACAATGCATTTTTTACAATATGCTAAAGTAAAGTTTATTTCAATATGAAATGATTATGTAATTAACCATTTTAAGGTAAGTCTTCTGATTTTTATGTATGATTTTCACTGTTAAAAACCATAGCTGTTTTATCTGAATATGACTATCAGATATGTACCTAACATCATATATATAGCAGGTTCTGCTCTCGAAATACTTCAGTCCTTTCTTCATTCAATGGATTTGGATTTTGGGAATAAGGCCGATTGACTGCTATAGGTCCTAGGCCAGAGGTCAGTGCCCTCCGTGGGGGGGGGGGGTGTCTTTCTAAACGGCCCTAGTCCGTATTTACTCAAGTTTCGAAAAAAATCACGGAAACCTCCGAAGGCTAGGCCGACGAGCGCGACCTGGGATCGATTTCGGCACCTTATGTCTACCACCTTTGAGCGCATAACCGCTCGGCCGCTGGTGGGCTCCCTTCAATGGAATACAGCTTAAAAAAAAATCTCTTCTGCTATTCTAAAAAGTGCAAATACGCCTAACATTTCATAAACACAGTTTGAAATCGGCCTTATAATGAAAACCTGTTTGGATGAATAAGAATTAGGCTCTAGTTATTTCTTCTTTGCACCCACTACTGAAACCATAAAGATCGAAAATCATGAAAAAAATCGTATTAATTGGCGATACAAATTCTTTGTATCTATGTAAAAGATTTATTATTATTATTCACAGTTTATTCTGCGTCTCGGTTAATTTTCAGAGATCTCACATAGTTTTCAAAAGTTTCCTTTGGTTTTTGAAAAAAAGGGGAGAAATTCTCACCCATTATTTACCTCTAATGAGAACGTCGAAATAAGACTACCTGTTTAGTGCTAGTGTTTACGAATAAAAAAGGCCCACCAGCAGCCGAGCGGTTCTGCGCTTAAAGCTGGTAGTCGTGAGGTGCCGGGATCGATCACAGGTCGCGCTCGTAGGCCTAGCCGTTCGGAGTTTTCCGTGGTTTCCTCCGAAACTTGTGTAAATACGGGCTAGTACCCCTCAGAAAGACCCCTCGGAGGGCACCCCCTCTCAGATCTAGGGCCTACAGCAATCAATCGAGCTTATTCCCAAATCCAATCCAGTCCGTTTACAAATAAAAATACAGGTGATTGTGAGTTCGAATCCCGGGCTACCCAAAACGGTTTGCTTCGCATGAAAATTAATAAATTAGCTTTTGCGTGTAAAAAAATAAATAAGTTTTTTAGTGCTGTGGATTTCTCCCTGCACGCATATGTAATAATTGCAAGAAACTTTTTTAAAGCATTCGAGAAACTCAAACCTTAATTTTTAATTTTACGGTCAATGCTACTTTTTTTGCAGGTTGGTTGTATGTTTCATCACAACGTAAAATTACTGGTGATACATCATTCATTCTCTAAATGTATTTTTACGGGCTTTGACTGGAATCTCTGCTGCCGGGCTTTGCCCGTAATTTTACTGCAGCATTTTTTACAGTGTAGAATTCTCTTTCCTATCTGTATATAAGTGCAATAATTCATCTCGTTTTCAATAATCCATTCTGCACTGGTGACGGTACGCTTTACGCTCCAGAAACTGCAGTTTCCTTTTAATATTTTTAAAATTGGCGTTTTTAACGTTCTGAGAATAATTAGGATAAATATATATGCGTAATAATAAATTTGATAAAAATAAACACGTTAAAGAATTATACAGGCAGACTTATAAGTCAGAATATCCTCGGTATCTTTTACTCGGTATCTTGATACCTAGGTACACAAATGCAACATTTTTAAAACAATAGGTACGCAATTTAACTATGTACTAGTACAATGATGAAGTTATTAAAGAAATTTAACAGTTTTAAATAATAAAACACATCCTAAATGACATTCCTATATAATTATAATGAAAACATTATGATATTAACAATTGCAGTTTTATTATAGCAAATACAAACTTATATTTAATTATTATTATTATTATTATATTATTATTATTATTTTGTTAGCAATATCGGTGTTATTTCACAGCTTGTGAGTGTCTAAGAGAGAGTTATAATTACTTAAAAAAGTGTTTTAAACCTACTACACCATATCAACTCATATACATTTATATATACATTTATATATACATATTTATATACAGGGTGGCTATTAAGTATTCGGAAAATTTTGGAGGGGCTTTTATGGACTACCTACTTCATTATAACCACTTTTTTGTTGTTGTAATGCTTTTATCTTTAAATATTATTTATTAAAATAATTTGTATTTTACTCAACATGTAGTTTTTGTGCGATCAGGGAAAGCAAAATCTATTAGATAAATAAAAACTTCTCGTGATTTTTTTCAAAGTGCGGCGAATTTAAGATATTCTGTGTTCCGATGAGAAAGTCTTTACTGTTTAAGTCGCAAAAAACCATCAAAATCATAGCAAACATTTGGATCTATCTCTCAGGAACACTAGAAAACGAAAAGATGCAACGCGATCTTTGTTTCTAAAACGTTTGGTGGATTAAGCTGAGATTAGCAACAATGGGAAGACTCAATTGGCTTTTTTTTTTCAAAGAAAACGCAAAAAATAATAGAAAAGTTTATCAAAATGTATTTTTAGAGAAAGCTGCACTTTCATGGAAGTAAGATAACCAGGCTAAAATCTTTTATCAAGTTTGTTCCCTGGCCCAGGGAGTCAAATCAACATTTGCTTTAATCGATGTCAAAGTGAAAGGTATCTGACCAAAGATCTGTGCTCTTCTAACAGCTCTGATTGGTATCCACTGGATTTTTTCAGTGTGTGGGTTCTTAAAAGAACAATTGCGAACTCATAAAATCATACATTTGATAGACTCAAGAAATCCCTGAACAAAATATGGGAAGATTTAGATCCAAACTACTTGCGCCGCACCATCACCTTACTTCTGAAGAAAATCGCAGCTTGCGTCAAAGCCGATGACTTCCATTTCGAAAACTCATCGTAAAAAATAATTGTTAGACATTAATTGTTGCAAAAATAGCAGCTTTAAATTTGTTTGCCATTTCACTAATTGTTTATTATCAAATACTTTTTCCGGATACTTAATAGGCACCCTGTATACATTTATATATGTACTATGTATCAATGATAATGAAAATGCTGACACATAAATATTTGACCCCAAAGAGTATTAAAAAATATATATTAATTGTTAAGGGAAACTAACATTATTGAAAAATTGAAAGATAAAATCTAAAACATTAAAATTTATACTATAAACGGTACAAAGATATTTAAGTAGTGAGAGTAAGTGCACCTAACTAGATTACAGTGTTCCAACTAGGCACACGACAGAGAAAGGCTAAAATATTGCTAAAATGAAACTGCATGGCTGTCTCGATGTTAAAATGTATTGCTCCGTACTAAACACAGATATAAATACTTCCTTATTGTTTTATTTTTGAATTATTCGAATAGAATTAACGCCATTTATGACTAAAACATTATAGAAACAAATATTTAACCCTCCGCGTACGCTGCCCGTGATTTTGACGGGTAAAAGAACTTTTTACATTAAATTTTATTTACACCACAATTTCTGAAATACTATTTCTAACAGATAAATTATTGAAAATTATTATCCCACTAAATTACATTTCCGCTACTAATTGTAAAATGCAATGTTTGATATTTATAAATCCTAAAAACTAATGAAACATGTTTTTATTCAAAAATAGTGGTATTAAAAAATAAGGCTATTTCCAACCTGCGTATGTAAACACAGTAAATACAAAATAATCTCCCCGTACGCGGAGGGTTAAAGCATAGAATTATTTTTTAATAGTTTACTTCCGGAGTGAATATACATGTTTTACTTAATTTAGATTCATTCCTTGAAGAAAAAATACTTGTTTCTAAAAACAGGAAAATATCTAAGAATAAATGTTTCTATCATAAAAAAGAAGATATAACCTAAATTAATATATATTACACGAATGAAACTTTAGAAGAAAATTACTGTCTCTTCGGCATGTTTTATGAAGAAAGATGTAGAAATTTGACCTTCTTTTAAAGTTCAAAATGAATGAAGTATTATCAGGAATATAAATCCTTTAAAGAAAGTTTTTCACTTCATTCTTAATTTATAGTTTTACATGCTCAAAATTATTTTTTTTTTATATAATTTCGTTGATTATAATTTGTGAGATATAATTTATAAAGGATTCATTATCGTATGTAAAATATATAATTTTGAAAATTTGAAAAAAAAAAAAAAAAAAAAAAAAAAAAGACAAATTTTACGAAACACACATCGATTTCTGAGCTTTTAAGTATTTTCTATATATATAAGTGTCAATTAAAAATAAATTTATATCTAATAAATTTCTAAACATAAAAAATAATAGGAACAAAATGATAATTTTTGTTATTTTTTATCATTTACATATATTTTTCTTACTTCATCATAAGAGGGAATTTGTGTATTTCAGAAGTTAGAGTAAACTATTAATTAAAAAAAAAAAAAAAAAAAAAAAAGAGAGAGATAGAGAGAGAGAGGTTCATCGAAATACGTAGTCTTCCGTAATATATCAATTATTTTCTTATATACGAGTATCTTGCGCACCGAAATTTATAATTGACTTTTTACTTTGATTATGTTTTCAATGACCTACTTAGTATTATATACAATTATTTGATAATATATTGAGTTTAAAATTTTAAATAAACAGCATAAAATGGAATAAACTCTTTGCCGTTTTGTTTGCAGCATTCGATGCCTACTTTCTTAGCCTGAGGAAGGGTAGTGTTTTATTCCAAACCAAAACAATTATCCGCGATTGTAATGAAATGCTCGCCCTCTGGTGGGCTAAGGTGAAATTGCAATTAACTCAATTAACATGAATAGCTTTCGGCTTTCATCGAGACGCCATTGCTTGCCGATGTTTAGTTTCACATATATTTAATGAATAAAAATGAATAAATCCGGTAAAAACGATAACGCTTACTGTTGTGTGCCACAGTGTAACTCCAAAAATCAAGAAATCCAGAATTAAGCTTCCATTTATTTTCAAATGATAAATTTAAAATTTCAGTTGCTTCGGCTAATGGAAGTAAAGAATTAATCAAATGATTTGAAACTAATATTTGTTCAGCTTCACTTAAAAATCTACTTCCGATAGAACTTTGAATAAACTGAAATATTTTTTCCAAAAGCAAACAATTTTCCATGATGTAATGGCGGAGAAATTATAGCACGAATATTAAGTAGTAACACAAATAGAACAATAATAAATACACGTGGCTATTACATTTAATAACAACAAAAGCTGAAAAGCGCCATCTATCGATCATTACAAACGCGGATTGTGAGGGTTTTTTTTTTTTTTTTTTTTTTTTTTTTTAATGATGCTTATTCAAAGATTTTATCACCATTTCTACGGTGCATTTTTATTATTGTTTTATGACAGGTTTTATAAATTTTATTAAATAACAAAATTAAAATTTTGATTGAGTTGAAAACACAGGATAAAAGATTTTTAATTAGTTTTATTTTAAAATCTTGCTGCTTTTGTAAACATCTATATATTAATAGGCAAACATGAAATTTTTCGTACATTTTTAAGATATTAATTATTGGAGTAGAAGGTTGAAAGTGGTATCATTCGAAAGGTATGATTCGCGAAATTTGCATGATAAAAAAATTATTTTCGTACGATGTCAAGAAGGTAATTTAAAACATTTTTATTTTTTTATGAACTTTTTCATTTTATACACATATCCTTTAGTATTAAAAAAAAAATCTTGAAGGAGAAATTGTTAAATCTGGCAATTACTTAAAACTCAAATAAAACTATGAGCCAAATTAAACTAACCCAAATTTGTCGTTTTCTCGCTTACATTTTTTTTCACGCCCCCCGTGAAAATCGAAGGATCAAGGTTCTACTTTATATATATGTATGAAAGGATAAAAATAACAAAGATTTTAAATTAGTATTTTAAATTAATATTAAGTAATAACTTAATATTAATATCTCAGATTAAATCTTAATTTTAAGAACAAATGACGGGACTTCTATTATGCCCATGGAAAATTGGTTTTGTCTCAGAACATCATAGAGCGGGAATATGATTAAAGAATAAGTTTTAGAATCAAAACTATACAATCGGCAAAATAAGCAGCAAAGCATTGCAAAATACTAAATCCCAGATGTCCGGGTCAACTAATGATAAAAGGTAGGCGGTATTTAGTCAACTAACTATCCAACAGGAATTAGTAAGAAAAGTTTGATTTCGCGCCGAAATATGCGGTATTTAAGCTGGAACACACGAGAAATCGTGGCCTTTTCCGATAATCACTTGCTTAGTAAACTCACGTTATAATTATATTTCATGATGCAAAAATTTACGAAATAGATTTGCGGCCTTTCGGGGTTCCGCGGCTCGATAATCGGTGTTGTTAATCCGGAGCATATCGTTCAGGATGTCCGAACACCCGGCCCATGACTGTACCATCATGACTGCACCATAGAACTTAATAAAGGAATTATTCGTTTAACTAAATGGACTCCTCATTTCTTTTATAAGATGCCTACTTTCCTTCGTAAGATGATCGTACACATCCGTAATCCAGAACTAAATTTTTATCGCTTCATGTATATATATATATATTAGATAAAACGTATAATGAGTTGCAAACTTTATTTCAGTAAAAGGTAAATATTTTGATTTTCCTAATATAAATAAATATATATATACAGTCGGTAACAGAAGTGTCCGAACACTAGCAAAAATTCCTATGTAAAAAATGTACACTTCATACGGTTTTGTTAAATAAATCCTTATCGAATCATGTTCTTACACTGACTAAGAACAGGATTCGATAAGGATTTATTTAACAAAACCGTATGAAGTGTACTTTTTTAACATAGGAATTTTTGCTAGTATTCGGACACTTTTGTTACCGACGTATATATATATATTTACTAAAAAAATAGTGTTTATGGTTTCTAATTTTTCTTTGAGCTTTGTTAAAGTAATTATCTTAATACTGTCAGCAAAATATAGAAAAAAACTTGCATTCAAGAAAAACTAGTATGCTGTGATCACCACAAGAAAAATTTCTTTTAAAATTATATTCCATGAAAAATGTAGACGATTTTTTCTCGGAGAAACATAACATTCTAAGAAAAAAAAATCTGCCAATATTAGTGTTTTTATTTTATGAAAAAGAAATCAATAAATTTGTTTTAATGTGGTATTGCACATCTATGTTTACTTATTCATTTTAAAATTATTGACCAGATTTTTTTAAAGATACCCATATTAAAAATTTACAGCCCCCGAGGAGGAGAGCGAGCCATGCCCCCAAATGTACATTTTTTTCCCGAATAATAATTCGCCAAAACAACCCACAAAAATCAATATCTTTCTATCTATCTATCTATCTAGCTATATCTATTTATCTATCTATCTATCTATCTATATATATACATACATCATACATTATGATAATAATAAGAATAAGAATAAGGACGAAAAATAAACAGATGAATAATTCACAACCCACAAAAACCAACCATAACACAAAAAAGCAACCAACACACAAAAGCCAACCACAAAAGCAACAACCCACAAAAACCAACTTATATATATATATATATATATATACACATACATATGTTACCGCTAAAGTGCAGAAATCAGTTAATCTGCAGATTAGCTAGGTAATCTGCACATTAACTAGGATGATCCGTTAAAGTGAGGAAAATTGTTTTATTTCTCAAATTACCTAGGTAATCTGCAATTTACCTAGATAATCTGCACATTACCTACTAGACACTAGTTAAAGTGAAAATAAGATATCTTGTGTTGTAATTTTACAGCACGCTGTGTTTGTTTTTTCATTCGGAAAAAAAATAGTTTTCTTTTCTTTTTTATTTCTTTCTTTACTTATTTTAATCTGTATGTGTTTTAATTTTTATGTGTTTTAAAGTTATATTTGTTTAATTTTTTATTTATTTCATCTTTTTTATTCTGTCAATATAAGTTTGAAGATGTTATGCATTTTTAATATGAAATATAATAGCTTTAATAACTTTCAATAAATTCTATTTTATAAATGAATGTTACAATTGTAATACAGTAACGATTTCTTTTCAAAATAAAATCATTTAACAATTTAAAATTAAAAAAAAAAAAAGTTTTATTAACAACTTATATTGCTATTACTATTTAAATACTAGAAATATTAAATTATATAAAATATTACTAGAAATATTAAATTAGACAAATCAGAAGCATTATTTAAGAAGTACTTCAAATAATTAAAACTGCTTTAACATTTTTTAGAATGCATGAAAATTAAAATGACAGTTTTCAATGCTTTATTAAACTATATTTTGCAGCATACATATATCTGCACAAGTTTAGGAAATATATTAATTTTACAAAAAAAAAAAAAAAAAAAAACTTTATTAACACTTTTTATTTGATAAACTACAACGACATTATATGAAAAAGAGAACAAAATTAAAAAAATAAATAAATAAATAAATAAATAAAAATATAATCATGATACAGAAAATATGTACAGAAAACTTGAAACTGAAAGAGAAAAAAAAAATGTAATGAAATGCTGATAAATGTACAAAAATTTCGTATTAACTATTTATTAAATGCCGTAATATTTTTCAAAGTTAATAATAATAATAATAATTTTTTTTTTTTTTTTCAGTAAGTAATAGTAATTTAAATCAATTTTAAAATAAATTAGTTTTAAAAAGTTATGGTTTAATAGTTTTAGTTCGGAAGGAAATAATTACTGTAATGTAAATCTAATATTCATAATTTAAAATGGAGTTTCACGAGAGACAGCTTTTAATTAAGGGCCCTCTTCACTCACCGCCGCCGGAAGCCAAAACTAATGCTATTCTATGGAAATTTTTCTTTACAAATAACTTATTAACTAATACATATTTTTAAATTCTGTTTTCACATTCTGAAAGTTCTCGGCTGTAAAACTGACGCACCTTTTCTAAAAAATTATTTTATTATTTTTTTATATTTTATTTTGAAGCTGCAAAATACGAATTTTCAATATGTGAATTTTTTTCATTTTGCAACTTCGAAATAAAATATTAAAAACTAAAAAAATACATTTTTAAAAAAGGTCCGTCAATTTAACAGTTGGAAATTTTCTGAATGTGAAAACAGAATTTAAAAATATGTATTAGTTAATAAGTTATTTGTAAAGAAAAATTTCCCATAGAATAGCATTAGTTTCGGCTTCCGGCGGCGGTGAGTGAAGAGGGCCCTTAAGATTAAATTTCATTAATAAAATATAGACCCTTATCAAACTTTATTGACAGAATTAAAAAAGATTAGAAATAAAATCAAAATTAAAACAATTATAACTTACTTGTTACTTTAAATTTTGTGTTAGTCATAATAATAAACCTAATCATGGCTTCCATCCTCCACATTTTGCGTTTGCCGTTTCTGTTTATTGGTATATCATCATAGCGTAGCGGAAGTGAAGGGGTAAAAGTTTTAGTTATGTTTGAAGGTCATTCGCGTATCTGTATCACATGGCTGTTTGACGTCATAGTGAATGTAAAAAAAAACTAAGGCTCGAAACAAACATTTGAATTTTAACGATACTGAAACCGTTAATCTGCAGATTACCTAGTTAAAATGCGGAAAACTCTTTATTTCGCACTTTAACGGGTAATTTTAGTTAATCTGCAGATTAGCTAGGTAATCTGCAGATTAACGGATTTCGCGTTTTAACGGTAACATATACACTATGATAATAATAAGAATGAAGACAAAAATGAGTAAACAGATGAATTATACATGACAATAACCCACAAAAGACAATATATATATATATATATATATATATATATATATATATATGTATATAATTTCAAATCAGAATTTCAAAATATTAAAAATAATTATCATAATGTATATTTATACGAAATTTTGTCCTAAACAGCCTTATTAAATAATTATAAAAAATAGGAAAACAATAAGAGTTGAATGGTTGATTTTTAAAAATATAGTATACAATAAGAACCAGATTAGGTTAAACTATGAATTAATTTTATGTTTGACCTTATTTCGTTCATTGGTTCGTGATATAGAGCATCCAGAAAATTTCAGATTCACATATACAAACAGACATTTTCTAAAAATCCTTAAATCGTGTTTAGGACACCTTAAGACGCACAAATTCTTCGAGAACCTGAGGTTAAAAGTTTTCACGATTTCAATACATTCTTCTGTTTTATATAGAAGAAAGTAAAAATGAAGTATGTTTAAGATAATTATAATCAACGTTTTGGTGTAATAGGAGGGATAAGGCTGATTGTCTACGTTAAGATTCTATGTCTTATTTCTGCCTCCAAAGCAAAAGCAAGTGTTTTTTGCACCTGACGAGGAAATGTCATGTTATTTCGAAACATGGAAGCATTTTTTTTAATTGGTACAGTCGGTAACAAAAGTATCCGAACACTAGCAAAAATGCCTATGTAAAAGAAGTACACTTAATACTGTTTTGTTAAATAAATCCTTGCCGAATCATGTTCTTAGACTGACTAAGCACATGATTCGACAAGGATTTATTTAACAAAACATTATTAACTCTACTTTTTATATATAGGAATTTTTGCTAGTATTCGGACACTTTTGTTACCGACTGAACATTAAGAAGTGTTAAAGTGGAAATATTTACTGTAACAAATTCTTTCATTTATATTTTATATACATTCAAAGTCATATATACTAGTTTTTATGTTTAAAGTATATTAAGCTCAAAAACTTCAGAATGTTTAAAATATCAATTCATTTACTTATGTATATATGTATGTAAATATGTAATGTATATGTATACAATAAAAATATTTTAAGTGAATAAAATATGTAAATAAAAATTACGGAATAACTGAGTTATTATCATTATTATTATTAATCTAAAAAATATGTCATGGTACTCTGAATAAGTCTGTTATTATAGATTTGATGCACAACGCACATTTGAGGAACGTTATTGCAGAAAGTTAATAACTTCTATTGATTGCTTATAGAGTAATTTCAGCTTGAATTTCCTGATGGATTCTATCCTACTGTTTGATTGATTAGGCTATTCCCTCGGTGAAACTTTAGTAGTAACACTGTGCATGTGTGCAATTTCCTGATAAACCTGCTTTTAAATTATTTACAACGGGGTGCAATTTCTAAGTAAAAATTGCGTAGTATTTTATTAGAATAAAATGTAGATTTTTGTCTAATCGGTGTAGATATTTCTGTTTATTTTTTATATTTTATTGTATTTTTTTATGCACGAATAAATATTGATCTGTCTTTAAAATAAAATAATTGAATATTTAAATTATACGTTGTGATACAAAAGCTACAGTTAAATGAAAATTAGATTACTCAAAAAGCAGTGACTGTAGCACTATGCAACTTTCACTGAAATAAATAGAAAGACATGGGGATATTTTTAAATAAAAAAATATTTATTGCCAAATTAATTTTTTTCCATCGGATCGTGCTTAATTTGTAAAGATATATATATATGTATTACGATTGCGCAGTACATTTAGCAGGAGAACTAAGACTATAAACATTCAACGTGAAGACGTTATTGATGAGAACAGTCATCAAATGTTGCGCTTTAAGTATTCTCATAATAAAGCTTTACCGAAAATGCTTCATCAATTATTTTCTTTTTAGAACAATTAGCAGCAGTAATAAACAATAAATGTTTAATTTAAGTGTACGCAAGCATTTGAAATCATATGCAACACTCTAAATTCAGATTTCTCAGTATTCGTAATATGACTTTATTCGAGAAGGAAGTTATATTTAAAATTTGATAGGATATTGGTAAGAAAGAAACATTTGTTGGTGAAAAAATAAACATTTTTTTCCCCTTAGATATAAAAAAGAATTCCTTACTTTTCTGGGTATTTCAGTGAAAACTGCATAGTACTATGGCCAATACTTTTTAATAATCTATATATATATTTATTTTTTTGTCACTTTTAAATCACCTGGTACATATTACGTAATTTAAAAAAGTTAAATAAATAAATTTGTAATTTTACATTTTTCTATTTATGAAGTGTCAATCATACGCAACGAAAAAACATATAAATACACAATATAGTAAAAAAAAAAAAAAAAAAAAAAAAAAAAAAAAAAAAAAAAACTTTTCCCCCCTAAATATATCCTATCTTAAAAAAATAAAAAAATGAAAAAATAAAAAATAATAATATTGATATAGACAATTGAGTTACCATTGTTTTAACATTTAGTTTTTTTATGACCCTTTCAATAGAATCTATTGGCATTCATTTTATATCGAAAAATTTTATACCTAATCACTGAAAAATGGTTTCAGTCAAATTCTTATTTTATTCTTCTAATATCTCTGAGAATATTATGATACAATGCTAAATTTTTGTAATTCAATTTAGTAGTGATTAGAAATAAATAATATATATATATATATATATAATATAAATGGAATAACAAACTTTTGTTGTCATGACGATTTTTTCTAGGTCTCGGGAAAATAATAATAATCATGTGTGTCACTCACATGACTTTCTCTTACTCTGTATTTCAATACTATAAAGATAATTTGCAAATTAAGTGGTAAAATAACAAGTGCTGTCTATGAACCTAATTAAAAAAAGAAAAAAAATGTTTTAGGAACAGATTTGTTTGGCATATAATTGTGTTTGAGAAGGGCTGCCGCCTCATGAACAACCCATTTGAATATAGTGATTACAAAAAAAAAAAAAAAAAAAAAAAAAAAACAAGGTTATTATTAAATTTTAAAATGTATTCTATTTAGATATCTTTTATCCGTAACACACTTAAAAATCTACTAATCTTGATGAAACTCTTCAAGTGGCTAATTCAACTAACCTACTAAATACAAATTTTAAATTTTCAATAAATACTTGTTTTATGTAATTCTGATCACATACATACACATCAACTGCTAAAATTATTTAAAACTCTGTAAAAATATATGTATTCAGAATTTGAATAAGTCATAAAAAATATTAAATAATGATAATAATAATAATAATAATAATAATAATAATAATAATGCTAGAATAAATAGACATATGAGTAATGTAACTGTCCATTTGTCAAATTTCTATTTTGATTAACTATGAATATCACAAGTTGATTGGATAACAAGGAAAAACATTTTTAATTTTGACAACTTCATTAAATTGTGGTTTTAAACGATCACATTATAAATGTTGGAAATCTAAATCTAAAACTAAATATAATTTTTTTTGTGCGTGTGCGTTCTTACTGCCACATATTTCATTTTGTAACTTCTAAACTTTTGGACGGCCCCCTCCCTACCTCGTGAAACTGACCGTCAACGGAGACATATAAATACCAAATAAATGCATTGTGACACACTACTTGACCAACCACTTAAGTACACACACACACACACACACATATATATATATATATATGTATATAAAAGAACTATGATCTGCTGATTTTGTTTAGGCTTCTTGGTAAGAAATGATTTGTTGATTTTTTTTTCTTTTTAGTCTAGGACATATATGAACCATAAATGATTTAGCTTATTTTTAATACTATCAGGTTCTTTCCAAGAAGAAGGAAGTTCTGCTTAAGTCTTCTGTGGCGTATAAGATTCCACAGTTACACTTTGTTTTCTATCGATAATCTTGAACAATAACTTCCGCATCATTCACATTCTTATTTGCCTAAGCGACAATAGTTTGTCAATGATGATTATTACTTTGATATTTATATGGTATTCAGTTATTTGAGCTTAGTATTTCATTTAATTTACGAATAATATAATTTACTTAGTTATCTCATAATTTATGAGCCGTATAATTTATTTAGTTATCATATAATTTATGAATCATGTAATTTATTTAGTTATCGTATAATTTATGAATCGTGTAATTTACTTAGTTATTGTAAAATTTGCGAACGTAAAATGCAGAGTCCCTCGTTACATTGATGTCAAAATTATCAGCATATTTACAATTTATGGACAAGAAGCGCAATGTATTTCATTATATTAAAGGCCCTATTTCTTAGTGAATTATGTTTCATTCCTTTAAATATGCAAAACTCACTGGTCCCTGTTGTAATGCAATCCTGTGTCAATATATGCCGTGTAAAATTTCTATTTTGTAAACTAGAAGGGGAATATTATATGAATATAAAAACAATTAAAACCTACTGAAGAATATTTATTAACGATGAGAGATTGTAGAAATTCAACATTATTGTTGTCTCTTATAATGATGTTAGTTTTTTACACAAATGATCCATGTTTTAATAAAAATTGCATAAAGTTACTGTCAACATTTACCCCCTTTTTAAGTATAATGTGGGATTTAATAAAGTTTGGTAATGGATAATCTTTCTACTTTTGTCCATTAAGAACTTCACTGTTATCCTTAAGAATTATGTTATTAAATCAAATGTTAAACATAATAGTATTAAAATAATTTATAAGGTTTTTTTCACTTTATGCAAGACTCAACATGGAAAAGTTAGTACTAGAAAATATTCCTTTATAAACTAATTAATATCATGTAATTCTTCTATAACAAGCAGAGTTATGATATATATCATAAAATAGTTCTTAAATGTAATGAATAAATTTGTATAAACGAATGAAGTAGAGTTTGCAGTACAATAACGAAGTTTTAACGTTTGATTTCTAATTAATGAGATTTTACATATTTTGTAAATTTAAAAGTAAATATATCTAATTTAAATATATTTTGATAATTTCAGTAAATGTATTAATACTTTAATATCAGATGGTAAACTTTTGAGAAGAATTACTCAACATTTTGAAAGTTATTTTATTAAAAAGTACACAAAGGATGATAATACTTTAAGTATTACAATTTTTGCTAATTCTACAAAAGACTTATATTGTAATGCATAAGGAGTGTTTTTAACTAATTAAAACTGATATTATATTATCGTATCCTTAAACAAATTCACATAGTCGCATTCTCATTGCTATTGCAGTCGTTTATTTGTCTGCATAAAATGTTCCCATCATTTCGTATTTGAATAATTTTACATAATTATACCCTTATTCATACTTTTATGATGTTGCAGTAAATATTAATTCTTTTTAATTTACTGCATTATAAAATTATTTTCAGGCAACCTGAATTTTAATTTCAGCAGAAATATATATTAATATTTTATATTTGTAAAGATATGATTAAATTGCGCAAATGGGAGGAAAATTACAAAATATTTAATGGTCTTGAGATACAGTTTTACGTTACATGAATTTTCGATGTGGCGGTTCGCGATGGCTCTGATTGGTAAGTGAAATGGTGCAATAACTATATAACAGTAATTTAATATTATTACAGTGCACGCGTATAGCGTATTAATATAGTTACGATTAAAAAAAAAAAAAAAAAAAAAAAAAAAAAAAAAAAAAAATCTCGAAAAATACAGTTAACAAACATTTTCTTTTCTACTCTAAGGAAAAAAAAAAATCCCTCTCTCTCGTTAGAACTGTTTATAGGGAAAAAAAGATTTATATGCACAAAAAAATATATATATATAAATTTGTTCTATCTACTGTTACGAAGAATCGTCTAGGTGAGAAAACTTGCGAAATGGCAACAAGATAAGATGAAAAATGATTGTTTAGGGCTGATAAGATTTAGAAGCATTATCCCAGTTTGGAACGAAAGATTTTTCCATATTTATCGAGTGTTGAAACTGCATAAGGCTTTAAAAGGTATCCTAGAGTTGAGATAGCTTGTATTATAAAATGAACTGTTTTTCAAAGAGACTGTACATAAACTAAGAATAATTGCTCTTGAACCATCAATTCTTCTGCCCTGCATTGTCTATTATATGAAATTGTTTATTTTGCCTTTGAAGCTCCAGTGACAGTTTAATTAATTTTTTTTTTCGATAATACTCATTGAAAAAGTTACATTCATTAACTAAATCTGACTGCTTATTTACCATTGTATTTATTCACGCAAGAAAACCAACATTTCCATACTAACACTAAATTTTTGTAAAACGCAGGTAAACATAAGTTTGGAATTACCCAGAAAAAAATATTCTAAATTTCAGATAAAAGATCGATATTTATAGGATCGGCAATAACGATTGTTGAATCTTTAACTTATTACTTGTTTCAAAATACAATTAATATCTTACTTTCAGTTAGTATGCGGGCGTGTGTTTCAAGTATAAAACATAACACCGTATATTCTTTCTTTATTTAAAAAAAAAAAAAAAAATTCCAAAAATTAATTTCAAATATTTGAAAATTTCTAATTATGTATTTAGAGCAAAACCTTATATGCTATGTTATCATTCTTATGGCAAATATTGATATTTGGGAAGAATAGTGTATTATTAAAATTCACCAATAAAGTAATTTACGTTAAGAAATGAATTTTAATTTTATAATAAAAAATGGTTATCAGTAAAAAAAAAATATATATATATATATATTTTGAAACAGTGAGAAAATTTCTATTTTTATTCGATAGAATTTCCTAAAAGTTTTTTTATACAATAAACATGCAAATAAGTCAGAATGTCTGACTTTTGTTGATATTTTTAATAAATTCAAGAATTTAATTAATTTTGTGCATAATTTTAAATACAATCATCGAGTTCAATTAAAACCTTATACACGTTGAAGAACCCATAGAAGATGTCCTCCCTTAGAATTAGGTCCCCTGTGTAGATAACTGAACCTAACTAGAATACCGAACACACAACGTATAATTTAAAATTTTTATCAAAAAATAACGACCAGCATAAATAAATAAATAAATAAATAAATATATATATATATATATATATATATATATAATTTATAAAAATTAAGTATTTGTTATATATTAAACGTTACACTAAATTTAAACTCCAATTGAAAATACATGATTCGCATCAAATATTATCAAAAAAAGAAAATATTGGAATGCGAAATAACAAAAGGTTAAAATTTCCTGACTTTTTAATTTTGTCTTTTGTTTATGACATTGACTTTACAGTTTAGTAGAAGAAATATTATTATGAAGAATAATTTTTAGACTACATAGAAAAGGTCATAAAAAATGACAACAGAAGATTCGCAATCTTTTCTCAAAATATTTTCATTTCATTACTTTTAAAAAACTAACAGTTAAATATTTTTATCTTTATCTGACAATGTTATGCGTTAAATAATTTAAGCGTCAAACTGCAATAACTTAACTCTCAGTAACAGAAAACACAAGGTAAAAAATGAATTATAATTTATGCGATTAAAAAGAATTTAAAAGTTTAGAGTTGTTAAAATTTATGTAACGTAGAAAACTAAATATATAAATATATATCTTAATTTTATGATAAACTTTCAAAAAATCTAGTTTATGCTCTCAATCATCCTTCTAAAGATAAAATTATAACAGAAGGAAAACCTTTTAGTATGTTTAAAAGGTTTGCTTACAAGCAGTACAATGTGTGCGTGTAAAAATTTATGACCAGTATTGTTTTGGTGAAAATTTAAATTAAAGAAGGGATTTCCATAAGAAAATGAATTTTAATGTTTACTATGAAATATAAGATAGAAATTAAGTAGATAAATATGTAGATTAAATAATAAATAATAATAATAATAATAAGAAAACATTTTAGATTGTGTAATAGCAATACAAAAATACCATCTGACGACAAAAAAAAAAAAAAAAAAAAAAAAAAAAAACCTTTCAACATTTATTATTTATTTAGACCTTTTATTAGACTCACTATATATTTGGTGACACATAAATATACTTTTTTTTTTTTTTACTTTATCAAAATGTTTCATATTGAGATTACTTATACATTTTACGTATTACCATAAATTCTTGTCCTATAAGAATTGAAATGGACAAGTCAAATTTCCTCTCTCCATGAAAACGTAAAATATACTGACGTCAGCATCTTACCACAAACTAGTAAAATATATGATGACTGAATTATTGGAATTTTGAATCAAAAGACTAGACCTCATTTTGTTTGTGGATATATTCCAAAGACTTTTCTGTACGCGGACCTATGCCATAAAATATTATAACATCTCACCTCATAATATCCTTATTTTCTGTATTTGTATTTGTATTTTATTATTGTATAAAAATATTACCCTTTTTAAGTATGCATACTAAATTTTGTATTGACACTATGATAATGTACGTCTTTTATTTGTATTGGACGTCATTCTTTTTTTCTTGTTTTTGCATTTGTTTTGTAATCAATCTATTTTGCAAGATTGGAGATAATTTAATTTCATTTTAATTTTACTTTGTTGTTATATCATATAGTATGTAATGTCTGATTTTTTTTTTTTTTTTTTTTTTTTTTTGGTCGACGGGGAGAAATATGTGATGTTGAAAACATTGCATAAAAAAAGAGTAATCTAAATTACATTTTTTTTTATGCAATCAAACATTAAATTTCCTATTCTAAAAGAATCTCATATATTTTAGTACAAATCGCTTAATCTATTTTATTTTATTTCTTTTTCATTAATCTTTAATTTCCTATAATTTGTTTCCAGTATTCCAAAATGTATTTCTTTTCACCTGCTTTCACCAAGTAATCATTAAATAAAAAAATATAGAAAAGAGAAAAACCCATCTGCGGTTTTAACATCCGGTCTCCAATCAGACGATAAAAATTCCGATGTATCAAAAAATAACATTATTTTTAATGTTTTTAACAATAGATTTCGCGAGGCCAGCCTATTGCTGGATACCTGACAAAATTTAATCATATCGTGTGACGTAATTTCTTTATTGGCCAAACTTATATTTCTCTTTTAGGTTTATAATACGAAAAATAAAAATGTGTTCAGCCAAATTAGTTTTTGATACCAAGGAGATTTGGCGAAAGATACTGACAAGTAAACCTTCTCTCCTTTGATACCGGTTTACCAGAAACCCATATATTTTCTGAAAGCTTATGTCATAAGTAGAAAAACTGTGAAATCTTAGGGGCAGAGGAACAAGCGTTTAGGAGCTACAGGACCCACAAAGTATCAGTTAAGTGTGTACGGATGGACATATTCCCATAATCACGTCTCTATTTCTTGTATGTTCCCGTATGTTGCTGTGAAGTACTAACGTATTGTAGTCTTCTTACATTGTAGATGGATCCTAAGTCGTTGTGGCTGCCTTGGTCTCTCAATTCGGAACAAGCAATCGGTCTCCGAACATCCAGGAATCGGAGATAATAAAACACATATACCCTTCTGGAAAATGATATGGAAATCGTGGATTTGATCCAGACATTAGGATTTGCTGGAGGCAATGTAGAAGAATGGGACGAGGAAATGGATTTCGGAGATGACGGTGTCGATAAAGAACAGCAATGCTCGTCGCAACAGACGTCGTCCTCCACTTCTATCGTGACGTATTTTGGCCAAGTATGCCTGATGACAGGAAGGAAATTCTGCTTTTAGGGGATTCGTGGTGTTCTAACAAAGATCATGCATTGTTTGCTTTTCAAGTAAAGTCCTACAAAGATAACTGGTACCTAAGGATGTACAGGAAAGATCCAGCCTCTGGATATTCATTTTTTCAGGCACCTACAATCTTTTGTTCGTTACATAACGGACACGATCATTATCGAGACAGAGGAGCACATCTGGCATCGCGATAGTTTTCCGGCCCTGCAGACATATTCCCTATATAAGTTCAATGCTCTTCGTTTAAAGAACTTGATTAAGTATGCTTTTTATAAGTGCGGATACTTGGACGACGAATCTGGAATGTGGATTACGCCAATGGATTACTGCTTCGATTTGTTGACGAATGATGAGTGTGCAAAGTGTGCGGCTATCGCTTTTGTAAAATGTGCCCATTGTGAACTGTCTTTCTGCCCGTTTCACTATTTATTTGATGAATTGCACACTGATTTTCTCTTGAAATAGATTTTGTTTCAAGTCAATAACACAAGACACATTCTCAACATCCCAACGTATATTTTTTCATTTCAACGAGTTGTTTCTTCCTTTATTTTGAGGTCTCCACCTTCTTATCATATTATTAGTTCATATAAATTCGTGAAACGAGCATTTTATCGACTTTTGGTGTCATGTTTCTAACACTTTACTGATACTTTGTGGGTCCTATAGCTCCCAAACGCTTATCCCTCTGCCCCTAAGATTTTACAGTTTTTCTACTTATGACATAAGCTTTCAGAAAATATATAGGTTTCCGGGAAACCGGTATCAAAGGAGAGAAGGTTTACTTGTGAGTTACAACTTGCTTTTCATGCTGATAACATAGGTATGCCAGAGCCTTAAAATAATTAATTTTACCTTTCCTCTTGTTCTATAGAAATGCACTTTGTTCGTGGTCTAAAAAAAAAAAAAAAATACGTTCAAACGGCATGGCTTTCTTAAACGTAAATAATAATTTCTTGAAGAAAAAATCGAACTTATAAATTCTTCAATAATGATTTTTTTTTTTTTTTTTTTTTTTTGTATTCCGATGAGTATTTTTCAAGATAATTATTCTTTCGAAAAATATATTTTTTTTTTCAATGGAGATCAACTTCGTATTCCTCACAGCAGCGATCGAACCTCGGTTCATATATATCTCAACGGATAATTATTTCTTTGGACATCATCATCCAATTTCTCTACTATAAACTGTGCTATAAGGAGTACTCATCTTAAAAAGGGGAAATGCAATTTTCATTGGAAATAGTGGAAACTATAGAGTTTAATAATGGAATAGGCATGATTATAACGTGAGTGTAACAATAAGGATTGATTTTACAATACACTGTAATCAAAATTGAACGTTCATTACATACCAAATGCTATTGTTTAGTTAGGGTATCCCTTTTTAATTTCTCCGATATTACACAGGACAGCGAATGGTCTGCCTTTCCCCCCTGATTTTTACACCAGTATATTTATATGATAATTTTTAACTTAATTAATCTTTCAAACTTACTATTAAATATTCCACAAGAAAATAACTGGTGGAAGAACCAGGGAAAAATTGTTTCTTCCCAACTTGTTACACTCCTTTCATGCACTCCTTTCATGCAGTCACTCCTTTCATGCAGTCACTCCTTCTTTACTTAATTTCCTGTCATGCTATGAATAAAATAGGTCTTAAATGTGAAACTTTATACAAATATACGGTCGCATTTTTAATGGCATAGCTTAACGAAATTGTCGACACAGTTAACAAGAGATTGTATATAATTCCTGATATATATTGGGTTGTCCAAAAAGTCATTGCTTTTTTTACTATTAGATGACGATAACTGTTTTGAAATGCAACTAAATTCATTTAAAACCCCAATGTCATCATTTAATGTCAAAGCAGATACTTCAAACTTGATTTAGGAAAAACAAATGCACAATTTTCTTAGCAATTGTTTGTTTGGTGTCGATTTCCAAATGCAAAATCAAAGGGGACATTTCAAACATATTTTGTTGTATTACTTCCGAAAAGGGAAGAACGTTGCTCAAGATCACAAAAAATTATATGATGTATATGGGGAAGATGCCTTAAAAGTACGGCAGTGTCAGAATTGTTTTTCAAAATTTCAGTCTGGCGATTTTGATGTTAAACGTGCAGCACGCTCATGAAGGCCAATCAAAGTTGATGACGACAAAATAAAGGCATTGGTCGAATTGAATCGACATTTAATGACACGAGAGATTGCCCAGAATCTTAAAATATCGAAATTGAGTTTTGAATACCATTTAAAACAATATGGAAATGTTACTAAGCTCGATATTTTGGTACCACATGAGCTCAAAGAAATGCATCTCACTAAACATAAGGACATCTGTGATTCACTCTTGAAACGTGCAGAAAACGAATATTTTTTAAAAATGTATGATAACAGGCGATGAAAAATGGATTTTCTATAACAACGTTGAAAGAGAAAGATTGTGGTGCAAGTGTGATGAGCCTGCCCAAAGCACTTCAAAAGCAGATATTCATCAAAAGAAAGTTACACTGTCAGTCTGGTGATATTTCAAACTTATTGCGTATTTTGAATTGCTTCCAAGGAACCAAATCATTCATTGTGACGTGTGTTGTCATCAAATGAGTAAATTAAATAATGTAATCAAGCAGAAGCGCCCAGAATTGGCGAATAACAAAGGTGTTGTGTTTCACCATGATAAAGTTAGACCACATACAAGTTTGGTCACTCGTCAAAAATTGTTGCAGCGTGGATGGGATGATGTTCCACCGCACTCTAGAATGTAGAAAAAGAAGGGAAAAAAGCTAAAAAACCCATAGGAATAGCATGGGAAGAAAACCAAAAAAAAACACACAATGTCAAGTGTGTTGAAAAAAAAAAACAGTAATAAGTAATAAAAGGAGAAACTTCACTAGAAAAAAACATTGAACAGCGGGAACGGGCGGGCTGGGGCGTTAAATCACATCCACCATATTCATCAGGCTTGGAATCATTAGACAACCATTGTTTCGTTATTTGCAAAACGTTCTGAATGGTAGAACCTTTACTGCTAATGAGGATATCAAATTGTTCTTGGAACAGTTTTTTGCCGAAAATATAAAAGAATTTTCGAGTTCGGAATCATGAAATTGCCTAAGGGTGACAAAAGTGATTGAACAAAATGGATAATATAATGGGTAAAAGAATTTTGCTTCCCATGAAAAACTCCCCTTCCATTTATGCAGAATGAAACGCAATTACTTTTTGGCCAACGCAATAATTCTATTTATATAATTTCCAAAATTCCCCTTTAGATAAAAAGGTTTAGATTTGGAACATATGTAAAACATATTTTGATAACATACCAAATTTAAAGAATTAAATTACACCGATTATACTAGTGCCATGTTTTATAACAGGATTGTATTATGACTCATCCTAAATAACGTGGATGTAAAATAAATTCTTTCATTTAAAATTTGCGCCTAATATTAATTATTTTGTGAAGGAAATTGACAATATAAGCTACTGGATTTAACACGATATTATGGTGAATATATTCTGCAATGCAGTTTGCTTTAAATTCTTAAATGTTGCAGAAATATACATTTTCTTATTGTAATATCTCATTATATATATATATATATATATATATATATATATATAGCAATATATAAATGCAGAAATATATAAACAAATGAATGAAATTAAATGTAGAAATATAAATACACAATGCTATACACAATGCTATATCAAAGTTTTGCATTTCCTTTCGCTGCAATCTTGCGCATTGGTTTGTAATTCTCCTATTGGTTTTTCTCATCAGTAAAATTTATATTTTTATATATTTTCCTGTCAATTGTTTTCTATATATATATTTAATAATTATTTTAATTTGACAAATTTAATTTACACTAGTTTCAAACAAGTTAACAGTCTTTTTAAAACTGTCTGGATACGAATTTTTATATAAAAAAATAGCAGTTAGGAAATAATATATAACACGTACACAGAATTACAGTATTCTGAAAAAACATTCTGATTACGAGTGGTTGAATTACAGTAAAATATTTGTATTTTAATTAAATATGTGTTATATGATAATTAAATATCTTTACAATATGGCCTCTTACTTCTTTTTAATAAGTTTATTAAGGACTAGCAGGCTTTGCCCGCTTCGCTGAGCACTATACTTAAATGAGTTGTCAAAATTCCATTACATTAATAATAATCTAAGTTAAAGTTTCCTCTGTATTCCGTAGAGGTTTTTCCCGCATGATTACAATACTTTCCTCACTATAGTGTTCGGAAAGTCAAAATGGTAGTGCGCACCTCATATGCTGATTTAAAATGGAATGACCCGGACAATTTATGGTGTAAACTACTTACTATTATAGATAGATAACATGAAATTAACATACGTTTTTCTCAGGAAAATTAGAACTATATAATTATTTAAGAAATAAATACGAAATCTGGCACTATATTCATACAAGCTTTAAAATTAGTCATTTAAAATTTTTAAATGTTGTCAAAAATGTTTGCGAGTTCCTTTTTTTTTTTTTTTTTTTTTTTTTTTTTTTTTTACATAAAATGAAATATGCTTTTTCACGAAAAAAAAATAAATAAATAAATAAAAAATAAATAAAAAATAAAAAATAAAATAAATAAATAAAAATAAAAAATCAAATATTGAATTCGATCATGCATATGAAAAAATTACCCCTTTATAACTTTAAATTAAAGTAAAATCCAGCATGTTTCTTCCGTATTTTTTTCATAAACTTTTTAAATATACCTCAATTACAGACTTTTTTTTAAATAGTATGTTTTTGGCACGGATGAATCACTCATGGCATGGACGCTAATTCAGCGTTATATTAAAAAGGCTTCTTGGTCAATTTAAAAATTTTTGATGCTGAAGTAGATCGGACATTTTTCGCCAAGGATTCTATTTTCGCAACAGCCACTTTAAGCCAAGCAGCGCATCGAAAATATAAATAAATTATAAAATATTGAACAAGAGAGAGAGAGAATAGAACAGAAACAATATTCACATAAATTATGTATTTTGATTTAAAATGATGAAAAAAAATACAAAAGTCGCCAAGGGGAGCTGTATTAAGGCTGCACCATAATCAAATTTACATATTTATTTATTTATTTTTCTATATACCAACTACTATTAACTGACCATGAAATATATATAACCACAAAAATATATTGTCTCATGCGATAGACGTAGCCGATCATAGCATGCTGTAATTTTATATTTGGCAATTTCTGTCATTTTATGGTTGGTAGGATAAATGAAATAAATATAGAAAACAATGTGAAACCAAATATTATGTACACCATATACAGAGTTGTTCATATGTAACTGGGATTCAAATATGAAAGGGCTACTTCAATTTTTTCGATAATGTCCGTTTCGAAACTGACATCTAATAATCATCCAAATGGAAACCCACTGGTAAGCCATTGTTGCAAGCAATAGGAACAGGCACCCGAGATTCTAGCCGCTGTCGAAGGCAACGAGGAACCGAAGCGAGATTTGAGCAACTTCAGTATTTTATTTTATTTTTATTTATTTATTTATTTATTTATTTATTCATAAAATGATACAGGAAAGAGTTTCCCATAAATATAGCTACCAACGAAGAAGGCAAAACCTGTTATTTTATCTATTTACTTTATAGTTTAAATTTAATTTTATAAAGGTGAAATATTAGTTCATTATACATATTTTAATGTATTATTTTTATTTTATAACTCTTCGTCTTTTACTCAAATAAAACAACCACCCACAATCAAAAAAGAATTACTGCGTACTTTTCCTTGTTATTTCCAGATTAGGTGAATTATTGTTACACTAACAAGGAGAGTCCGTATCCTTAAGTATATAAATGATATATAGAAGAATGTAAAGAATAAGAAAAATTCATATGATCTTATATATATAGAAATAACATCATACAGCAAAATCTTGTTCCAAATGTAATAATCTAATACTTTATAAAATAATTAATGACCATGGTGGCATTTTTATGTAAGTTTTTTTGTTTAAAGCTAATAATAATTTTAGAAAAACTGAGAATATTTCTGAAAATTTCAATTACTTTTTATAACAAACGCGTTTAATGTAGTAAAATGTAAATAAAAGGTAGTCTAAATTCAGACAGAAATGCGTCTGAAAAAATCAATTCATGCATCAATTCATGTCTGAAACACAACGTTAATGAATATTTCAGACAGTACACGTTTCTGATTTTAAGAGACATGAGTATCTTTGTAGAGCTGAACTTAAGCGCTTGAATAGGGCTAATTTTTCAGTAATTGTGATATATTACAGTTTAGACTCTTAGAAATTCAAATGTCTTAACGTTTAAACACATGAATATTCAAACATTTGCAGCACTTTGCTAATGGAATCTTGAACCGGAATGGAACCTTGAATGGAAAACACCATTAGATAATGGGTCCCATTATCTAATGGTGTTTTCCATTTCCTGCGGCTTATTTCTGTCGAGCTATCTACATGATTGACCAGAGATGTTTTTCTGCCTAAAGGTTGTCTGAGTGAGTAATGCTGACCGGGGTGTCGGCCTGGATAGCTCAATTGGTAGAGCCTCCTTGTAAGTCAAAGATCCGGCGTTCGACTCCCGGTACAGGCATTATTTTCACTCAGTCGGAAAAATAAAATTTCAATAAAATTACTGTTATTTTTTGTTAATATTTCCACTGTTTAAATTGATCACTTAAAAGTAAAAAAAAATCCCTTATCTGTAGTCTGTAAAGAGTACTTACAGTGCCGGTAAAAAACAAAAGAAAACAAAAATAATCTTTACACTTGAGCGGAACAAGAATAAGAACAACAAAAAAACAAAAATAAAAATAAAAATAAAAATAAAAACACTTTAGATGTCAATTGCCGTTTCCGCCTTAAAAATGTATAGAAACCCAGTGATGGGACGTGGTGTTAGTCAATCATAGACGACCTTTCCCTTTTTACATTTTATTGACATCTGCAGCCGTTTAATTATGGACCTCTGGCTACATCTGCCAGATGGCTGCATCTGGCCACATCTAGAACCATCTGCCAGATCTCTGGATACATCAATCGCAGCTTCCCAATCTCTAGCAGGGTCAAAGCAGAGTATTTCCTTTCCATTTTTAAGCTTAATCTGACGCACTGTGTGGAGTAGGAATACGATGTAGGTTCTCAAACTTTTAACAAATGAACGAAATACTGGTTGTCGAGAGAAAACAGCATACAGCCTTACACTAAAATACTGCGAGATGAACTGAGTGATAATATTATAGGGAAAGATCGTTTGTGATTGACTAATACCCCGTGCCCTCTCTGGGGTTCGACACATTTTTATGGCGAGAACGGAAACTCACAGATATTTTTTTTTTTTTTTTCTTGTCGCTTAATTGTAAAGAATTGTTTTTGCCGGAACTGTAATCTGAAAAGTAAGTGATGAAAATGATGGAAATTCAGATAATTAAAAGTATTTAAAATATGTGACATTCAAGTTCATTTAAGTTTCCAATGAAAATATGACGGTTTTTTACATCAATTAAACACTCCATATTGGACATATTTTTGCCTGAATTTCAGGCAGTTGTATTAACAGTGCATTTCAAAGTATATCTTAAACGTTTATTTTAGTTGTTTTTGGCATTAATAAATTAAAGGATTTAACATCAGAAAATGTTAAAACAATTTCGTAAATAAGAATAAAATTTTTTTGAAGCAGGATGTAATTGAAAAAATGTTTGTATTTACATGAGTTGAAAATTTGTTGGTTGTATAAAAATTATTAATGCATGAAATTTTACATAAAAATTTATATAAGATAGTTTACCAATTTTCAGTATAAACAGAGTGTTTGTGCCTTTTTTATATGTAAAATAAACGTAATAGAAAACGGAAAATCAAGAAATTATTGATGGTAAGTGAATAAAAATTGTTTAAGTAAAACATAAAATTTTGTTCATCAGCAAATTACTTGCAAGTCGCGTAAAATCACGTTTGTAGAAACACAAGTCTCGCTTTTAGTCGTTCCTCCAAAATAATGCTTTAATTAATTACTTTACGAATTCGTGTTTCATATTTTATGTTTCGCCGGCGTACGTATATATTCCTGTGGCATTTAAGGCATCGATTGATGCAGCTAAATTTAATTGATCCAGACACAAACATGTAACAGCTTTTTATTAATTATGTAATGCTTCGACAATCGCCAAAATAAGGAGTTTTTTTTTTTTTTTTTGCTTAAAATAGGAAATTGCCCTCAACGACAATGTATTAAAAAAAATACTTTTCTACTCAAGAAGAATTCGTTGTGTATTATGATATAAAGGAAATCATATTTTAGTGTTAATATTTTAAATTTCTTGTTCACAGATTATGAAATCCTAAGCAGATAGCTTTGACAATAAAAAATAAAGAACAAATAAATTTAAAAAAAAATAAAATAATGCTACATAATACACAGAAAATAGTATTTGGAAAAATATGAAATAATTTGATAAACTCATCCCAAATTCACATAAAGAAAAAAAAAAAAAAAACATAGTTTATAACTTTCCACGTAATTAAGTTTTATCCAACACTTGAATAATTTTTAAAAGTCTTTTAAATTATTTGATTTGTAAATCCAATCTCTGAAATAAACAAAAACTATAGTATTATATATAAATATTAAATTACTAGTCCGAAATGGCTCTGGTTTGGATTTACAAATTTCATTGTTAAAAAAAAAAAAAAAAAAAAAAAAAAAAAAAAATTACTTGGGTTACTACAAAAGAAAAGTTGATTAATAAGTGTTTCTGCTCTTTGAGTTGTAGAAGGAATCTTTACACAGATATTTATTTACTTTCATAAGAAGTTTTCTAAATTTTGAAATTATATTTTGCATTATGTTAGTGGAAAAAAAAATAATGTACAATTATCTGGTAAATGTCTACTAAATTTCTAAAATAAACGTAAAATAGTTAAATATAGAACTAGATTTTTCTTAATTTATGACATAATTAAATTAATTTTCTTATGTGATATTGTAATAATATATATATTAATATTTTTAAATTTATCTTAAAATATTGAAAATATAATGGATAATAAAGTTACATTTCATCAATTCAATCTTTATTCACTCAATTATACCTCAATCTTAATTAGTTCATTTCACAAAGTCTTCAGTTTTTCAATCTAAAACTGAAAGTCAAAAATCTAAAACAGTAAAAAATAAAGTATTTTTAAACGTATTAAAAAACAATGCAGGTCTTTTTCACGAAATTCAGAACGATTTACATTTTTTACATACAACAAATATGAGAGGGATTTTTATTACAGATGCAACAAAAAGTCTCTCCCTTTAAAATAACCGAAGAAACAATATGTAAAGAAAAGAATGTTTGTTAAAAAATAAATAACATGCGGAATACCATATTTCAATTTCAATTCTTCTTCAAATCTAAAATGCATCCCGTATGTTACTGATATTTTAAAATTGATTTCTGTTTTCTTTTAATAAATATATTTGAAAAACACGGTTATATTCTTTGCTCTACATAGACGAGAAGGGAAAGAATTAAAGAAAACTGTATGTGTTTATCTCAATACTCAATGTATAAAAATTTACCGAACTGCATTTGTAAATTCTCTGGGAGATCTGTGTTGATTACTTTTTTGAGCATAAAAACCGATAGGTTGTGCTGTTATATAGAGCGATATAAAAATATATTTTGCGACAACCTCACAGCGACTTATTTTAAATCGTTAAAATTTAAACAAAACTACTTTTTGATCAAACTTATCATAATAAAAACGTAACTTCTCCAGTGAAAGAGACTGTCATTTGATTCAACAATTTTTCTTAAAATTGGTTGGAAATGTAGTTTGTATATTTTATGATACATTGCTTCGTTTTTAAAATAAAAGTTTAATTTTTAATTAATAAAAATCTTAATTTTAATTCATAAAATATAATTTTCTAGTAAAACTTTAAAAATGGATTTGTGGATTTTATCCATATTTTTGGATCCTTTAAATAAATAAATGAATAAATAAATAAATAAAACTATTTTCTAATAATAAAATTATATTAAAGTTATATGAAAATGTAACAAAATATTTTCCACGCTCTCATTTCTTATAGATATATACTTATTTACTATTTATTATTTTTATTTCACATGTGTTTATTTATTTATTCAGATAATGTTTTTTCTTAGATGCAGAATTGTGGTTGAATCTTCGGTATCAAAGTTCAGTAATATGAAGACTTATGTAAAACTACACTCTATAACAAAAAAAAAAAAAAAAGCCACCACCAAGAAAGAGTTATGGACAAAAATTGGTAGATGTGATGTACATGTAGAGAAAAACAATTCATTACAGTTTCAGAAATGTTGAATGATTTAATCAAGAGAAATGGCCTCACAAAGTAAACAAGTCAATAACGCGTTGGTCCATTTCTGGCCCTTATGCACGCAGTTATTCGGCTTGGTATTAATTGATAGAGTTGGCAGCTGTGCTCCTGTGAAGTATCGTGCCAAATTCTGTCCAATTGGTGCGTTAGATAGGCGAAATCCCGAGCTGGTTGTAGGACCCTTTTATGATGCTCCAATCGTCCTCAGTGGAAGAGAGATCCAGGAACTGAGCTCAACTCCATTTCACTGAGCAACCTATTAAGGGTCTTTGAAGTGACTAAAGTACCAGTTGCACGTAGGATCGACGATTGGAGCTTTGAGTACCGATTTGCGATTGACAGGTTCTCACTTTTTGTCGTCTCTTTAGGCCAACCGCTTTTTCCCTGACGCTGTGTTCGGCCATGGTTCACCCATTCCTGTCAATATCATCTAGTAGTGGTACCGCTCCTATCCAATTGTCCAAAAAATCGCAGATAAGACCAACCTGCTTCTTTGAACCCAACTACACACCACACTCAAATACTGACATCTACGCATGTTGTGTTGCATGCGAGGCATAGTTACTGTTTTTCTGAGTACACGGACTAAAATTCTCGAAGAATTTGTGACCTGGAATTAAAAATTCTCATTTTTAATATTCTGCCAATTACGCAGTTAAGATGCGCCGCAGCGTCGCATGCTCATTCAATGGCAGCCGAACTTTACAATTTTGCATTTTCCATCGAAACCTGTATGTATGTCAATTTGTGTCCAGTATCCATTATTCCTTCTAGGTGTGTCGTTTTTTTTTTTTTTTTTTTTTTTTTTGTTATAGAGTATATATCACTTACATTGAGTGCGTTTTTTCAAATACTATTCTTAAAGAAACAAAAATGCCATTTTTTCCCAAATAATGAGAGTTTCCATCATAATGAGGGTTTTACGGTGTAATTTTAAATTAAAAAACACACATTCTTATAATTTATAGTGCTGCCATTATTTTATTTTATTTTATTATTATTATTATTATTTATTTTATTTTATTTTATTTTATTTTATTTTATTTTTACTTCGCAATATTGGCAGCACCCGCCAGTACTTTTACACTACTTTTTTTAAAACAAAGCAATTTTCTTTGTATTTAACCGTATTTAAATATTAGAGAAAATTACTTTCAAAGAAAGTGATGTGAAAAAAGGCGGATGCAGCCAATGCTACAGAATAAATTAAAAATTTGGCATCTTAAAGTTTAATATATTTTTATATAATAGATATCGCTTATTGAAATAAGTTAATAAAGAAATAAACTGAAAAACTGTATATTAACGGCAAGCTTGTCATAGAAAGTCGAAGTCAAAACAAATTAAAAATATACACATTTAAATACATAAATGAACCTTTCTCTTATTATTTAATGCATGAAATAAAAAATTTGCTATTTATGTCTTTAGAACTATTATGTTAACTCTTTAAATACCCAAATGTAATGCAACATAAAATAACACTTAAAAAAAAACTATGATAATCAAAAGTTATTAATAGATAAAATGTCATTTTGAATATAGTTCATACAACTTAAAAACGAAAATAAAATTGCTTTGCTAATATAAGTTTTAAATGAATTAGTAAAGATATACGCGCTTATAAAAAATATATATATACTAAATGGAAATCTAATTAAGTTTGCTCACCCCTATTGAAATTTAATATCATATAAAATATAAACATTGAGGTTTATACTTTCAAACTGATGTATTTTAATACACACGGGTAACAAGACTGAAATACATATTTGAAATTTGTATTCATAATTGTATTTATTTATTTATTTTTATTATTTTATGTATAATAGCTGAATTTAAGATAAAATCTTCAAACTGTTTTGTTAAGTAATTCGCATAAACATTTCAAGACATGTACATAAATTTTTAGTTCCTCATAATACTATAGCCATGGCTAACTTAGATAATCGTAAAATTTTTTACCTTCGTTTTTTGAATTTTTTACATGTTTTGAGGTGCGAGGAATCCGAAATTATCAAAATGGGTATGGTGTCCGTCTGTAGTGTGTCTGTTAGTCCGTTAGTCCGTTGGTGTGTTAGTTTGTACACGATATCTCACGAACAAATGATCGCAGATAGGTCGGACAATTTTTGAAATATTATTTATGACACTGGCAAGAACCCTAATTATTTGCAACATTCTAATTAAAAAACTTCAGAAATTATTTGAAGTTTACGATTTATCTTAACAGGGGAGAATAGGGCAAAATTCCGGTTAAATGTGCACGAAAAGAAATATTAATATCGTGAAGATGTAAGAACAGCTCTTAAATATTAGTTTTGATTCCGGAATGAACATTATTAACTATAAATATGCTACATTGAAAATTTCGCAAGTTATTGGAAATTTACTAATTTCTTAACATGACAAAATACGGCAAAATTTCGCATAAACGTAGGTTTTGAGGGATATTTTCATCATAAAGATGTCAGAATACTTTTAAAATATCATTTAAGATACTGACAAGGAACCTATTGATTTGCAATATTCTATTTCAAAAACTTCGTAAGTTATTCGAAATTTACGATTTTCATAACATGAGGAAATAGAGCAAAATTTCGCTTAAGCGTGCATAAAATGGAATATTTACACGAAAATTTTAGTTGTGTCATTTTTCTTGACGGGATGCGATATGTCAATTTTGCTTTGATAGTTTTTATGTGTGGAATATAATGTGTGGAAAGAAATATGTAATGAGGAACTGCTCAGAGTCCACCTATGCCAATAAGTTTTTTAAACAAATTTAAAAAATATGAAATAAAACGTATGAATAATGCATTCAGTTCTTTAAATGTTCACGTTCGTTAAATTTCCCTAAATTCTCTATCAAAACTTATAAATTATTATTAACACTGATTTAAATAAAATAAATACATATTTCGTCGCACAGTATGGAAGTAAATTGAAGTGTTCACAACTTAAGTATAAAATTACTGCCAAACTATACTTTAATTCGTACGGATATTAAAAACAACACGAAACAAATTTAAACTTTAATTTTAATTTAAATAATACTTATAAATTCAATCATATAAATATTTAAGTTTATGTGTAATTAATAAAGGCAATGCATATAAATTTGACTTTAGATCTTTAGAGGGCGTAATAAATATATATTTCCAATTTGTATGCTCTGGATACAACTTAAGAGATTAGCTATTAAATCGATACTTGATAAAGCTTTCCTTTGTTTTTGTTTACTTTATTATATGATCATAAATTTAAAAATGAAGTGAATAGATAGATTAAAAAATGCTTTGAATAACCTATTTCTTCAATTTTGAGTCATTAAAAAAATGATTATGAATGTAAAACAAATAACAAAATGTTAAACCTTTCTGTAGACGCACATTCTTTTTTTTTTTAATTTACTCCTCAAACTGAAATTTTAAAATTTCACGGAATTTATAATAGTTACAATATTAAGTGGTTTATGTCGCACTAGAGCTACGCAACGAGCAATTTCTGGCAGTCAGAGTGGTTCAGCATGTTCCCATTTCAACCCTTAAGGTTGGTATGGAAACATGCAATTACAATTTTGATCCTTCCTGGAACGAAGTTATTATTGAAGAAATAATAAAAAAAATATATATATATTTAAGAAATTTACAGCTAATAAAAATACCAGTACTACCTCAAAAAGGAAATAAGTTCTTTCATCCTTAAAATTCACTAATATTATTTTTTGATCAAACAAAGTTAATAAAGACATCCTTAGTTGATTACTTGATATGCCAAGACGTCTGCTAGTTTTTTCAACTCAATATTGGGGGGGGGGGGGTTAATTTTTTAAATAAGTTTCAATATGATGTTACCATTTCGGAACATTGGCCTGTGAAAGGTTTTAATCACAATGTCGTGAATTTACATTGCTGCACAAAACAAAATAAAAATGAAAACACTTACGCTATCTATTAGACTTTTTACACAAGAAAAAAAAAAAAAGGCGTGCAACAATATTTTACCTTCAACCTTGCAATATAATGGCGGCTAGAAGTAACATCTATCTCATTCTCCTGCGCAACACTGCGCATGCGTTATTTGCGCATGCGTGTCCTATCAGAAAATCCACCGGATTTCCGGTGGAGAAGAATTGTTGGATAATCCGTTTACTGTATCTTTCAGGAATTCAGTGGATAACTCTCATACGATATATGACTACTACAGGAACTGTATGATAATTAAGAAGTCCACAGGAAAACCGAGGTTGTATGGGAAATTATATCTATCGAATATTTAAAAAATTTTATTAGATTTAAAAATATTGGTAAAAAAAATGCTTGCGAATGTGCAACAAGTCTGCTGTCAGTAAAACGCATAGAATGGAAACACATTGCGATATCTTTACGTATAAGGCATCAAATAAGGCAAAACGGACTAAGAATAGTCCGAATATTTTCTCTACATGTGTGGGAAGGGAACGTGTTCTCTAGAACGCGTTTTTGTCCGGATATCACGTGTAAACAGCCAGACGAAACTGAATGATACTTGGCCAAAAATATGCCTGCACCAAATTTAAAATTATGTGTTTGGTTATTTCAAAATTTTATTTATATTTAGATATATATGTATAAAAGGTTCGTAAGTGTAAGATAAGACTTTAGTATGTACAACGCACAATCAATGCAATATTAGTTCTCCATCATACTATAGGTATGGGGAACTTAGGTAATCGTGAAAATTTTCGATCTCGGTTTTTTGACTTTTTTTTACGTTTTCAGGTGTGAGGAATCCGAAAATGACAAAATTTGTATTGTGTCTGTCTGTAGGGTGTCTGTTAGTGTGTTAGTCCGTTAGTTTGTTAGTCTGTTTACACGATATCTCACGAACAAATGATAGCACAGAGGTCAGATCAGTTTTAAAATATTACTTTCGATACTGGCAAGAACCCTATTCATTTGCAACATTCGAATTAAAAAACTTCGTAAGTTATTAGAAATTTACGATTTTCTTAACATGGGAGAATAGGACAAAAATTCACTTAAACGTGCATTAAATTGAAACTTTTTACTGTAAAAATGTCAGACCAGCTTTAAATTACCTGTTTTGATGCCGGAATAAACATCTGTAACTATAAATATGCTACTTTGATAATTACGCAAGTTATTGGAAATTTACGAATTTCTTAACATGGCAGTATAGGGTAAAATTTCACAAAACCGTGAATTGTTAGAGATATTTTCATCGTAAAGATGTCAGATTACTTTTGAAATATTATTTAGGACACTGGCATGAATATTAATAGCTATAAATTTTCCAATATAAAAATTTCAAAAGTTATTGGAAATTTACGAATTTCTTAACATGGCAGAATAGAGCAAAATTTCACATAAACGTCAATCTTGAGGGATATTTTCATCTTAAAGATGTCAAACCACTTTCGAAATATTATTTAGGATACTGGCATGGATATCATAGATTATGATTTTTCCAATTTAAACTAGTTGACATAGGTGGACTCTGCTCTGTTCCCAATCATATTTATGTTATCATAAATTTATAGTGCGAGACATATTATAATCATGTTAAAAGAAATGAATTTGACCAAAGCTTGATACAGTGACAGAATGAAATCCCCGCCTAATAGGCTATCCACCGTTCACTTCGATATATTTATCTTATTCTAATCTATTAATTTATTTTATCAGGGTCGATTCTGTTGTTTAGTTTTCATGCTACTATTTCCAATGCAATAATCCTCAAAATTCATATTTATATGAAAAATTTACAATTTCGCTTGTTAGATAAAATCGTAAATTACGATTAATTTACGAAATTTTCCTATTAGAATATTTGTATTCAATCATGTTCAAACAAATATCATAAATGTAATTTTGAAATTGTCTAATGTATTTATGATCTTCAAAATGGAAGTTTATGCTCAATTTTGCCTTATTCTGCCATTTTAAGTAATTCTTAAATTACAAATAACTTACGAATTTTTTAAATTGGAAAAATCATAGTCTATAATACTCATGCCAGTATCCAAAATAATATTTAAAAGTGGTTTGACATCTTTACGACGAAGATATCCCTCAAGATTGAAGTTTATGTGAAATTTTGCTCTATTCTGCCATGTTAAGAAATTCGTAAATTTCCAATAACTTACGAAATTTTTATATTGGAAAATTCATAGTCATTAATATTTATGCCAGTGTCCTAAATAATATTTCAAAAGTAGTCTGACATCTTTAAGATGAAAATATCGTTCAAATTTGACGTTTATCTGAACTTTTGCTCTGTACTGCCATGTTAAGAAATTCGTAAATTTCCAATAATTTTCGAAATTTTCAAAGTAACATATTTATAGTTACTGATGTTTATTCCGGCATCAAAACTAATATTTTAAAACTGGTCTGTCATTTTTACAGTAAAAAGTTTCCATTTAATGCACATTGAAGTGAAATTTTGTCCTATTCTCCCATGTTAAGAAAATCGTAAATTTCTAATAACTTACGAAGTTTTTTAATTCGAATGTTGCAAATGAATAGAATTCTTGCCAGTATCGAAAGTAATATTTTAAAACTGATCTGACCTCTCTGCGATCATTTGTTCGTGAGATATCGTGTAAACAGACTAACAAACTAACGGACTAATGGACTGACACACTAACGGACTGGCACACTAACTGACTGACACACTAACATACAGACACCCTACAGACAGACACCATACAAATTTTGTCATATTCGGTTTCCTCACACTTGAAAACGTATGAAAAAGTGAAAAAACCTGGGTCGAATTTTTCGCGATTACCTAAGTACCCCATACCTATAGTGTGATGGAGAACTAAAAATTGGTTAGTTATTTGGAACTTACGATTTACTTAACATGTCAGAATAAGGCAAAATTGAGCATAAACTTCCATTTTGAGGATCATAAATACATTAGACAATTTCAAAATTACATTTATAATATTTGTTTGAACATGATTGAATACAAATATTCTAATAGGAAAATTTCATAAATTATTCGTAATTTACGATTTTATCAACATAGCGAAATTGTAAATTTTTCATATAAATAGGAATTTTGAGGATTATTGCATTGAAAATAGTAGCATGAAAACTAAACAACGGAATTGACACATAAAATAAATTAATAGATTAGAATAAGATAAATATATCGAAGTGAACGGTGGATAGCCTATTAGGAGGGGATTTCATTCTGCCACTGTATCAAGCTTTGGTCAAATTCATTTCTTTTAACATGATTATAATATGTCTCGCACTAGAAATTTATGAGAAGATAAATATGATGTGGAACTGAGCAGAGTCTACCTATGCCAAGTAGTTTTTATTTTTTAGACATATGGGAAGCCAAAAATGTTTTTAGAATATTTTATGTATGTGTGTGGAGAGAAGGAACGATTGTCAGAAAATGTTAGCACGACATGACTATTGCTTTCAGTCAATTATATGTTGTGTCTCATTTTGAATATGTCAGGATGTTTTTCTTTTTGGTTAAAATTTAAATATATACATATTAAATTGAGTTAAAACCTTTAAAATAGTAACCGCTACTGTGGAACGCAGCTTCAAATTTTACGGTAAATTATGAGTTATTTATTTTATTTTATTTACTTTATTATATATTTATATATTTATTTATATTTTACGTTTTTTGTATATTTAAACAATTTATAACTTTTTTCCATTTTCCTTTCTCGCAGCAAAATTAAATATATATATATATATATATATATATATTTAAAATCAAATTTAAAAAAATCATGAAAAAGAAATGGAACAGCTTTCGCAGAGGACTTTTTTCGCAAAATTTGAAATTTAACACCGAAATAGTTTGGATGTTTCTCACCAGGGTTTTTACTTACGCAATTGCGGTAGCCATTTTAATTCATCGACGTAATGAAAAAAAAAAAAAAAAAAAAAAAAAAAATCAAAAATACACCAAGAGGGTCAAATACGTAACGTATACTACAAAACTTTTAACAAATGTATACAATAGAATTAATATAAATTTTAATAATGGAATATATAACAAATAAATGACAAGGAAGGCAATGAATTACCGCATACCTTCATAAAGAAAATTTGACTAAAAAAGAAAATCCTGTCGCGCTAAATTTAATTATGTTTTTACAGAATTTTATATCTATTATTAAAAAAAAACAAAAATAAGGCTCGATTTTTAATTGTTACTTTTTGTACGGCAAGACTACTATTTCCAATAAGACATTTCACATTGTGATCATTTGCTGTGTTTATCTAAAATATGTCCCGATGTTTCTCATTTGGCAACTAGTTAAAGTAATATTAAATGAAAAACAGTTAAAAACCATCAAAAGAAATGTTGATATATAAGCATAGTAACCGTTGTTAAGTAACGCAACTTCATATTTTAAAGTAAATATCAATTATTTATTTATTTAATTATTTTACGCTTTTTGTATGTTTAGACTAAAATAATTTTTTTTTCTTCCTCGCATCATGTTAAAAAAAAAAAAAGAAAAAATATATTTAAAATAAAACTGAGAAAAGTCGTGTGAATGAAATGGAAGAGCTTTATAATAGGACTTTCTTGAGGAAATTTGGAATTTGGCACCGAAGTACTTCGGACGCTTCCCGCTAAGATCTTTACTTACGCATTTGCAATAGGCATCTTAAATCGTCGCCAAAATGGCAACAAAAATCTAAAAGTCGTCAAAGGTGTCCTATACTAAAGATGCACATATTATATATATACAGGATGTTTCAAAAGTCCCCCCCCCCCCTCTTGACACGAAAATTAGTCGGAATTGTGAAAAATGGCGAAAGACGTGTTCATTGAATTCGAGAGGGACCTCTTTTGGTGAAAAAAGTTTGGTCCTGTGGGGGCTAGGGAAGCCTCAAGGGATGCCAACTTTAAGATTTCAAATGGGACGGCATGTCTTGTGATACATCTCTGGAAACGTCTCTTCAACACAATAAATTTGATATAAATAGTTTCGCCCTTCAATGGTTATTAAAGGAGATACATGAGTGTAAAATCCACATTACAAAACTCGAAAAAAATAAACAATTAACCCCAAAAATATTTTAAACCTGGATGTGCATATTAAAAGTGTCGAGACTTTGCCCCGACCGTTATAAAAGTGAGTTTTCTTCAACCTCACAGATAATGTTGTAATTTAATATATTAAAAGGTATTAAAGGATACTTTAATGTACGATTTCTATTTAAAAACGTACATTTGGTGGAACTGTTTTTGAATCAACATAGTGTGGTCAGATGAAGGCAAGCTGGAGTTTTTTACATATCCGGAATGTAAAAGAAGCTTTAATGCAACTGCCAAATGATTTAATGAGATGTTTCCAGATCGACCAATAGGTCACGCATATGTATCACGACTGATTAAAAAGTTTGAAGAGACTCTTAGTCTAAGGGGCAAAAAGAGAATCGGGAGACCAGAAATAGACGATGATACAAAGAGTGACGTTTTGGCTCATATTAGTGCCGACCCTCAGCAATCTTTAACAGCAATGAATGAGGCGTTTACTGTTCCTCGAACAACAATGCATCGAATACTATAAAGACATCCATTTCATCCATATAAATTGCAATTTACACAAGTACTGTCATTGGATGATCCGGACAGAAGGCTTGAATTCTGCGAAAAAATGTGTGAAGAAGCCTCCAAGGATCCTTAGTTGCTTAGGCACATTTGCTTCAGTGATGCGTCCACTTTTTTTCTGAATGGCAATGTTAATACGTAGAACGTTCGATTCTGGTGTGACTCAAATCCACACATATTTACAATGAGCAAGACCCAGTGTATTCAGAAAATTTATGTTTGAGCAGGAATTCTTGGAGACAATATCATCGGTTCTTTGTTTTATAGAGAAAATTCAACTGGTGATACATATCTGCAAATGTTACAGGGCACAATTGATCCTTAATTACACAAGTTGTTGAAAATGTTATTGATGGTCCAGATGAACAAGTTATTGCAGAAGATAAGGTGATAGTTCAACATGACGGTTGTCCTGCTCATTTAAAAAAAAACATGAGATTACTTAAATTAAAACTATCCTAATCGTTGGATCGACAGACGAGGAGCATTTTTGGATTGGCCACTCCGCTCTCCGTATCTTGCGCCTAACGATTATTTTTTCTGTGGATGTACTTAAAATCCGTCAGTTACAAGACGCCATAAAACTTTATTGAATAACTCAAACAGTGAATTACTGTACGCTATAAAGAAATATCTCCAGCTACGTTTCAGTCTGTGAGGCAGGAATTTCTACAACAACTTTATTATTGCCAAGAGGTGTCAAGTTGTCACTTTGAGCATCTTTTAAATCAATCTCATGTTAATACAGTTTTTGAAATATTTGTATAAGAAGTATATTAATTTGTTTTGCACTTTTCTTAACAACCATTGCAAAACAGAACAACTGAAAGTGGCTTTGAAATCTTTCCGGTGTCAATTGTTTGTATTTTTTTTTTCGAGTTTTATAATGTGGACTGTATACTCATGTATTTCTTTTAATAATGATCGTAGGGCGTAAGTAGGGCGATATATAAAATTAATTGTTTTGAAGAGACGTTTACAGGAATGTATCACAAGACATACCTTCCCATGTGAAACTTTACGGTTGCCCTCCCTAGCGGCCACCCTAACGACACTCCTAGCTACCCTGGCGCAAACTTTTTTCACCAAAAGAGGTCCCTCTCGAATTAATTCAACGCATTCTTTTCGCCATTTTTTCACAATTTCGACTCATTTTTGAGTTAGGAGGTGTTTGTAGTGTTGGTGAGAAATAAACTCAAAATGACATTCTTTCAATAATTACAAAAACTTTCATTTTCATATTATTCTAAAAACATTTCATTTGACTCTTTTATTTCTTCATGCATATATACATCTACATTGTGACGACGCTATGACGCATTTGTTTTCTGATTGGCCGTCTGTGTTTCTATGTACATGTAATAATGTATTTTTCGTTTTTTTTTCTTTTCTCCTTCTTCGATGTTCAGTTTTTTCATAATAAAAGATGTGATTAAAAGGATAATACGTGGGTTCATTTTTATTCCCACAAAATAATGCAACATAAAATAATATATAATTTCCTAATACACAAACCAAGCTAAATGAGGCTGGTTTAATTAAATTGAAACATCATTATTTATATATTTGAAATTATCTTTTAAATAGCTTAGCAGAAAAGATATTTATAAAAGAAAATAGAAATTGGTTCTTCTTTTCATACATGGAATAAATTCATCTGTTTTTGCAAGCCTCATGGGATACTCATATACAGGGTGAGTGCATTTTACTTACCATATAAATCTTGAATTTAAATATTTGATAAAAGTTTCTTCTGTGAATTCTATCAGATTATGCTACTGACGCGCTAAATCGAAACTTTGAATTTATTCTTGACAGTTTTTTTTTTCTATAATAATGATAAAAAAATGTAAGCGAAAATAAATAAATATGTTTTCTTTTTTGTTTCTTGAAAACGAAAGTATAGAAATAAAAGAATGTTTAAAATAAACATATGAATGATTAAATATAAAATTGTAGTTATTATAAACTAGAAAGAAAACAAAATTGAAATATTAAAATGAGTATCCTCAAGGACACTATAATTGAAAAACTTAACGCACAAAATTATGATGTGTGGAAATTTAAATTAGAAATGTTTCTCCAAAAGGAAGATTTATATTCCGTGGTTCTTAACGATGCTCCGAATCCTATTACGGACACATGGAATAACAAAATTAGGAAAGCACGAGCCATTATAAACCTCTTAATAGAGGATAATCAAATAATCCATGTCAAAAATCTTGAGACCGCTAAAGAATGCTGGAACGCCTTAAAAGCTGTACATGAGCGTTCAACCCTCAGCAGTAAACTATTTTTGCTTAGAAAGCTTTACTCTACGAAATTAACTGAAGGTGGCGATATGATAGACCACTTAACTAACATCTATCAATTGCGAGATAAGTTAGCATCGCTCGGAGAAGAAATAAATGACAGGCACCTTTCAGCCCTAATGCTCTGTTCCTTACCTCCAAGTTATGATGTATTAATTACCGCTTTAGAATCGCGTGATGAAAAGGATCTTGTACCAGAGTTTATACGCTCGAAATTGATTGATGAATTTTCTAAAAGAAAAGAAAACAAATCTGAAAATAATTCAGTGTTAAAGGTTAAATTTAAACCGAAACCAGAAAATTCAAAGTTCTGCCGTTATTGTAAAAAAAAAATCGCATACAATTGAAGAATGCTGGCATCTTAAAAATAAAAATAAAGAAAAGACTCTGAAACAAACAAAAGCCAGCAATGCCAGATCAACTTTCAAATCTGGTATGTACTCTCAAGACAGACATAACGCGGATAGGGCTCTTATTACTGAGAGTGAAAATAAAAAACCTAACGATAAAATATTCACTCTATTTATCGGTGAGAAATCTAACAATTGGTATGTAGACTCAGGTTGTTCAACGCATGTATGCAATGATAGGAATAAATTTCATGAATTTAATCATAATAATTCACGCGTAACAATCGCGAATGGACAGGAGATAGAATCCCTGGGTCATGGGTCTGTGAAATTAAACACCATAAATTCCAATAACACACATAATACTATAATATTGAAAAATGTTTTATATGTACCAGAGATAGAGACAAACCTCATATCTGTAAAAGAAGCTACTGAAAATGGTTGTGTAGCAATATTTGAAAACAAATCATGCAAAATAATGCATGAAGGAGAAACATGCATTGAAGGTTACATTAACAACAATTTATACGAATGCAAAGTTAACTATGATACAACACACACTATAAACATGGTAAAAATATGTGAAAATACAAATTGCATTGATAAATGGCACATTAAATTAGGCCATAGAAACATTAGTCATATAAAACGATTGGTAAACAACAACATGGCAGTTGGGATAAAACTAGACAACTGCAAACATGATAATGCATGTGAAACTTGCATATTAACTAAATTAACGGACAATCCTTATCCCAAAAAGGCTCAGTTTAGGGCAACTAAAGCACTAGAGTTGGTACACACTGACTTGTGTGGACCAATGACAACCCCCACGGTCGGTGGAAAATACTATTTTTTAACTTTTATAGACGATTTTAGTAGATTTACAGTTATATACCTACTGAGAAAAAAGGATGAAGTTTTCACAAAATTGAGGGAATACATCGCAATGACATCAAATAAATTCGGACGAACTTTGCATGCAATCCGCTCCGACAACGGAGGAGAGTATACCGGGACAGAATTAAATGAATACTTAACAAAATTAGGTATAGACCACCAATTCACTGTTCCCTATTCAGCTTCTCAAAATGGAACTGCTGAACGTAAAAATCGTACCTTAGTTGAAATGGCACGTTGTTTATTAAAAGATGGCAATTTACCAAATTCTTTCTGGGGGGAGGCAATAAATACCGCAGTTTACTTGCAAAATAGACTCCCAACATCTTCGTGTGAATTGACACCTTATGAATTATGGACAGGTCGAAAACCTGACTTATCAATGTTAAAACCATTTGGTTGTCGTGCCTATGCATACGTACAAAAGGTACACAGAGGAAAATTAGATAATACGGCACAGGAAGGTATATTCGTAGGGTACGACAATAGAAGTAAAGGATATAGGATCTGTACAAATGGCAAAAACATAATTATTAGTCGAACCGTAAAATTTGTAGAAAATGAAAAACAAGCGATACCTAAATATGACACATCACAAAACAATGATGAGAAAAGTGATAATAAAAATCCATCACCAAATTTGCAAATAATAGACTCAGAGATAGATGAAACTAATGATAGTGTTGTGTCAGATAATTCTCAAAATACTCCACGTAGATCACAAAGATCTAATAAAGGGGTACCACCAGATAGATTCGCATTCACCTTACACAATGAAAGAATAAGTGAACCAAAATGCTGGGATGATATAATAAGTATGGAAAACCCTGTAGAAAAGGAAAATTGGATCAATGCTACATTAGATGAAATAAATTCACTCAAGCAGAATGACACCTGGGATTTAGTTGAGGTTTCACCAGGGATGAAAATAGTAGGGTGCAAATGGGCATTCAAAGCAAAATATAACAGTCAGGGCCGTGTTGAAAAATACAAAGCTAGGCTGGTTGCGAAGGGCTTTTCACAGAAATATGGAATAGACTACGATGAGACTTTCGCCCCAGTGGCGTCTCACACAACCTTGAGAAGTTTTTTGGCAATGAGTCTTTATAAGAATTTAAGTCTTAGACATATTGATATCAAGACTGCATTTTTACACGGTAAATTGAGTGAAGATGTTTATATGCATCAGCCAGAAGGATACGTGGTATCCGGGGAAGAACATAAGGTGTGTAAATTAAAAAAGGCAATATACGGGCTAAAGCAGGCCGCGAGAGCATGGAATTTAAAATTGAATGAGTCATTACTTAACTTAGGCTTTATTCAAAGTCAATTCGACAAGTGTCTTTATAAACGTAAACAAAACGATGTAACTACTTATGTACTTGTGTATGTCGATGATTTGTTAATAGCGGGGAATGATCAACAAATAAATGAAATTGTAAACAAACTAAAACAAGAATACCCGTTAACAGACTTGGGAGAAGCAAAACAATATCTTGGGATAAATATTAATCGTCCTAATGAAAATACAATGACTCTTGATCAAACACACAAAATACAAGAACTTATAGTCAAATACGGTTTAGAAAATTCAAAACCTACAGACACTCCTATGGACACAGGTTACATAAAATTAAATGACGAGGAAAACCTTTTACCAGAAAATACACAATATAGACAGGCTGTAGGCGCATTGTTATATATTTCAACCGTGTCACGTCCGGATATTAGCGCCGCGGTAAATATTTTGAGTAGAAGAAATGAGCGCCCAAGAGCAAAAGATTGGGAAGCGGTAAAAAGATTAATGAGATATTTAAAAAGTACAATTAATCTTAAATTGACATATAATAATATTGAAGAGCCTGTCTTGAGGGTATATGCAGATTCCGACTGGGCAAACGATCCCAGTGATCGTAAGTCTACAACAGGAAATTTGTTCTGCATAGGAGCAAATACTGTATACTGGACAAGCAAAAAACAAAAATCTGTATCAATGTCATCAGCGGAAGCGGAATATATTTCTGCAGCAAGTGCCGCGCAAGAAGTAAAATGGCTTATAAACCTTTTTGAAGAAATTGATATGCAACAAAATTTTCCTATTACACTCTATGAAGACAACCTTTCTTGCATTAAATTAGCGGAAAATGATAAATTTCGACAGAAAACTAAACACATCGAGTTAAGATACCATCTGATTCGAGACCTTGTTGAGCAGGGCACAATAAAGATTGAGTATGTAAGCACGGAAAATATGATCGCCGATGTGCTCACGAAGCCTCTGCCGAGACATTCTTTTCGAAAACTGCGAATTTCCTTGTTGAACTGTGATTAAATGTCATCGAGTTTACGCAGGGGTGTTGGTGAGAAATAAACTCAAAATGACATTCTTTCAATAATTACAAAAACTTTCATTTTCATATTATTCTAAAAACATTTCATTTGACTCTTTTATTTCTTCATGCATATATACATCTACATTGTGACGACGCTATGACGCATTTGTTTTCTGATTGGCCGTCTGTGTTTCTATGTACATGTAATAATGTATTTTTCGTTTTTTTTTTCTTTTCTCCTTCTTCGATGTTCAGTTTTTTCATAATAAAAGATGTGATTAAAAGGATAATACGTGGGTTCATTTTTATTCCCACAAAATAATGCAACATAAAATAATATATAATTTCCTAATACACAAACCAAGCTAAATGAGGCTGGTTTAATTAAATTGAAACATCATTATTTATATATTTGAAATTATCTTTTAAATAGCTTAGCAGAAAAGATATTTATAAAAGAAAATAGAAATTGGTTCTTCTTTTCATACATGGAATAAATTCATCTGTTTTTGCAAGCCTCATGGGATACTCATATACAGGGTGAGTGCATTTTACTTACCATATAAATCTTGAATTTAAATATTTGATAAAAGTTTCTTCTGTGAATTCTATCATGTAGGACTTTTGGAACACCCTGTATATATATAACATATATGTATACGAAAGTATAAAAATAATTAAGATTTTAAATTATTATTTTAAATTAATATTAAATGATAACTTAATACTAATAGCTATGAATAACATTTAAATTTAAGAACATCGTAACGGGAATTCTATTCTAGAGCTAATGCAAAATTAGTTTTGCAGCAAACACGTCATACGCCGGAGACGGATTTGAGAACAACTTTAAAACAAAAATTACGCAATCTGCAGTTTTAGCGGTAAAACAATGCAGATTACTTAACTTCAGATATTCAGGCTCTAGCTAAGCTGGCCAATGGTAAAGCGTAGACGGGAACTAACTCACCTTTCTGGAGGAATTTAGGTTCGCGCCAGAAATAAGCGGTATTTAAGCAAAAACTCGCGAGAACTGGCTTTTTTTTTTTTTTTTTGTGGGTTGATTTGCCTAATAAACTGACGTTAAATCTTACGGCATTATGTAAATTTTACTAACTGAACTCTCGGCCCTGCGGGGTCCACCAATACGGCGATTTGCCGATCATCCACACTATAGCATGACTGTTTCCAAGCCGATACGATCAATTGTGCAATCAGATTGAAAAAATATTAAATATCTAATAAAATATGAGCATTTTTACTAAATAATTTTTATCTGCGCTTGCATAAGATTCAGTGAAATTTCGTTTGCATAATTTGATAGTAAAATGTATTGAGCATTTTATATAAAAACCCCAAACATACATTGTGTAAACTCAAAAAAAAAAAAAAAAAAAAAAGTGTACGTGATAAAATTAACTGCTATTCAGTTTCTCTCTCAAAAAAAAAAAAAAAAAAAAAAAAAGGCTGAACAATAAGTGGTTTAATTTTAATAACTATTAATGATTCCACAAATATATTTAAAGAAAAACAGAAAACATTGCTTCAGTTTCACTGATGTAACTTAACGGTGGAGTACTTTAATTTAGCCCCCCCCCCCCATCTTCAACACCAGTTACTTTTGTAATATGTTCTTGAACTACTAGATCCTCTTCTCTCCTCTAGGAGGTGGCGCCAGGTTGGATCTATACCAGTTGTTAATTCGTCGAGGTTGCATGCGCGGGATTGGTCGAATATTTCTATTGTCTCACGGAAAAGAACATAGTGGTGGTTATTATAATTAGTAATTTTTTTAAACATTTTTGAAATCTATTTGTATATTTTCGTATTTATGGGTATATGCTAGGTCTGTAGTATACTTTCCAAACTTGATGTCATTAATGTGTTCTTTTATTCGTGTGTTAATTTTCCTTATAGTCATGCCTATATAACAGCTATCACTATTGTCTTGATGTTTGAGGGGGTTTTGTATGTTTCAGTGGTTTCGTGGGGGAGGGGGTCTGATTTTGATCTTTATATAATAGTTTCTAATAATTTGGTAGATATTCGGGTTGGGCTTAATCAGAATATTTATGTTTAATTTGCTAGATATATATATATATATATATATATTTTTTTTTTTTTTTTACAGCAGCTCCTCGGTCATACGGGATGGCGTTGGTGAATTTTATGTTTGGTTTCTGGTGGCGATATTCCTAGTCACCAAAAACCAAATATAAAATTCACCAACGCCATACATGCTTGCATGAAACAGAAGGAATTTTATTTTTTTACGTTATTTATTTCTTTATTTGTTTAAGTTAATGCACACCAATTTTTCATTACTATTATGCTTAATGTATTTTAAAAAGCTGCTTTAATATTTAAGAGAATATTTTTCTCACAACGCGTAAGTAATATTTTTTAATGCAAGGAACATTTTTATTTATTTATTTATTTAGCACGACAATAATGAATTTAATCAAAATAATATACATTTAAACTACTTCTAGAAAAATGTAAATAATTTTAATTATAAATATTACTACACCACATCATTTTCAAGCATTTTTAATTGCATTATATCCTTAAAACACAATTAAATTCAAAGTTCAAAATTGTGAACTGAAAAAATTTTTTAAACACTTTGGAAACATTTTTTTTTCAAGATACATATCATTTAAAAATAATGTTCTTATAAATATTTTGATTTAAATTTATGTATCATTTTTATTGTAAATGTTTTGGTGTTTCTAGTTTCGCATTAAAAGTATCTGAAAACACGATAAAAGAAAGAAAGAAAAATTAGTTACATAGTAATAAAGACAATAGATTTATTTCGGAAATGAAATATATGTAATTAATAATAAAAATAAAGAGAAAAAATCGTCTCTTTTTTATGTTAAACTAAAAAATTAATAGTATTTCAAGAATTTTATGAAAAATAAAATTATATTGCATTCAACTTTATTTATTTATTTGTCTAGCCTATTATGTCATTACTATCGGCATGTTATAAAAGTAAAAAAAAAAAAAAATCAACATGTCTTTAAAAAAAGTATTAAATTGAATTTATAAATACAAAAATGAATATTTATTAAAAAAAAAGAATCAACATGTCTTAAAAAAATATTAAGTTGAATTTATAAATGCAAAAATGAATGTTCATGGTTAAAATATATATATATATATATATATATATCATGTAATTCAATTTTTAAATGCAACTTGGAAGTATTTGATGCTCTATTGTATTTATTGAAATTTTATTTTTCCGACTGAGTGAAAATAATGCCTGGACCGGGACTCGAACCACGGATCTTTGACTTACAAGGTCAAGGCTCTAGCAATTGAGCTATCCAGGCCGACACCCCGGTCAGCATTACTCACTCAGACAACCTTTAGGCAGAAAACATCTCTGGTCTATCATGTAGACAGCTCAACAGAAAATAAGCCGCAGGAAATGGAAAACACCATTAGATAATGGGAGAAAGAAATACAATTTTTATTAAAATCATTGTGATTTTAATAAATGCCTTTGACCTTGTAAGTGAAAGATCCGGGATCGAGTCCCGGTCCAGGCGTTATTTTCACTCAGTCGGGAAAATAAAATTTCAATAAATATGATTTTCTTCCACAGTTGATTGTGTGATTTTAATAAAAAGTTCTATTGTATATCACGATTCATGCATTTCAAATATGTCAAATTTATTTTAAATCTTGAAAAGACTAAACTACGAATGCGAGAAAATCCAGCATTCTCCCAGTAGGATTACTTTGAAAGGAAACAAATTATTTTGTGTTACAGAATAATACACACTTTCGACATACATTTCTGTCTGTAACTGTAAATACGTTCATTTTAAAAGCAATGTTTTACACAATTTGAGTTATTTATTTCATAGTAGTACATTGAATAAAAAGAAATATTTGAAAACTTATGTAAATGCAGGATAGTTTTTTTTTTTTAATAATGTTTCATTACCATTACTGATTATTTTTTAAATTCTATACAAAAAAAGTTTATTTGTGTGTACAAGAAATGAATGTGTTAAAAAAAAAAAAACTTGCGTATCTTCAGTATTAGAATATGTATTTACTCATACACAAACGTTTTCATAAAAATATTTTTGTAACATCTGGAATAATATTTTGAAAATTTCAAGATCGTGTAGTGTATGAGAAACATTCATAAAAGTAACGACTTTTTTCGACAGTGTTAAAACACATACAATGAGAAATAATATCAATACTATGTTAGTTTATATAACTTATATGAAGTTATTTTATATGTTATGTTCTAAATTAAAAAAGGAAATATTGCTCATAAAATAAAATTGTATATATATATATATGTATTTCCGGAGTTATCGTGATGACAAAATTTTCATTATATCTGTATATATATATAAATTACGTGTCACGATGTTTGTCCGGGGTAAACTCCTAAACTAAGGAACCGATTTTAATGAAATTTTGCACACTGTGTGCAGTTTGGTCCAACTTGAGAGATAGGATAGTTTTTATCTCAACTTATTGTCACAATATTGTTTTACTGCAATTATTGGTTAATTATAGACCTTTATTAAAGTTGCTCCAAAATATCTGTGAGTTCCATTAATTTAATTGTTGCCAAAAAAAAAAAAAAAAAAAAAAAAAATACGAGTTCATTTTCTTTCGACATAAAAATAAATACATTTAATCAAACGTGAACGTTAAAAAATTATAAAAAGTTAAATTATGCATCTCACGAAAATTGACGTCATAATCAATTTAAAGATTTTATACACATTGATAAAGTGCTAATGTAGTTCTATCATAGATATAGTAATATATATAGATTTCTAATCCCCATGTTATCGTACAAAGATTTTTGATGCCGAAAAAAAAATAATAAAAGCTTTGGAAACAGCCATTAAGTGGTATTAAAAAAAAAAAAAAAAAAAAAAAAAAAAAGAAAGAATGAAAGAAAGAAATATGAATTTGAAACTGTATCTGGAGTCTTCCATTCCCCTTTAGCAAATAAATTATTCATAAATTTTATTTGCTAAAATATTAGTATGTATTCCCGTGTGTATTCACTCGGGGAAAGACGGCCATATTTTGGTAAAAACGTCGTCTTTTCACAAATGAAAAGGAATAACTTTTTTCTCCCCAATGATCACTCTATTATATATATGCTATACTATATCTATGAGTTCTATACGCAAGCGAAGTGTGACTCACTGACCGCCTGTGCAGCCAAGAAAAAGATTTCCTATGCTAATTGCCCACTGGATTTTTTGTAAGAAATTATTAAAAATCGAGGAAATTTATTTCCCGATTTTAATCCTTATATTTGGGTATAGATATGTATTAGTTATCGCGGGTGTTAGATTGAATTATTTTGCTGTCAAATTGAAAAAATTTTAATTTTAAATTTCAAAACTCTGTCGCCCTTGGCTTTTTTTATTATTATTATTATTATTTGGTGATCAAAAGTGTAACACGAAAATATACATGCCAGATGTATGCATTGTACGAAATGTAATATGTATTATTCATTGTACGTATGTATGACACGTAATATGTATTGTACGAAATATTGTTTCATATCATTCATTACTCTTTTAATATAAGTTGTTAAAATAACCATGATTTTTGAAAGGAATTAAATATTTTCGCCAGATAATTTGGCGATATTCTTTTTTTTTCGCCAAGGATGACAGAAATGAAATCTATTCTGCTGCAAAATATTAGTATCTTACATCAGATATTTTATTTAGACATTTGAAAACAAATTTGACTTCAAACTATGATTGAATATTTATCATTTTCCTTTTAATTAGTATATTATTAGTATATTAAAATTTAAAAGCAAGGTATCTAAAAAGTTTTTTTTTTTTTTTTTTTTTTTTTTTTTTATCTTATAATTATTCTTATTATAATCCTCAATGTTTCCCATCTTTATTAACTTGAATTTACTATTAAAATTTTAACATACTCAAAAACTTCTCATCACTTCGTTAAAATACACTAAACTTTTCCAAAATCTTTTTCTATTTAAAATGATACATGTATTTACTTTAAATGCCCAATATTTCATAAGATTTCCAAGTTTAAAGTTTTAAAGTATTTATGAAATTTACTTATTTTTCTGGTTTAGCCTTATTGTTTTCCTTTTTATAACTACAGCTGTTGCCCTCTTTAAAATATTTAAAATGATGAGGTCATTTTATAGTAAAATTATCCATTATAGCATATATTATATTTCACTCCTCCATAAAAATTGATTTTAAAATCGTCTGTTTCTTTTATACTTTTATTTTAATAGAATTTTAGTAGAATTTAATTTATATATTAGTCATTTTAGCAATTTTATCCAAAGTAGCATTAGAAATAATATATATCACTTCTCCATTAAAATTTATAGGACCCTACAATAAAATTAATTTGTGCTTAATATCAACACTACGGAAATTTTTATCAATCGCTTCCAAATTTTGACCTAAGTTTCAAATCTCAACCCTGTGGGTTTTTACATCGGCTACAACGTTTTCGTCTTTGTTCGTAAATAATAATTTGACTGTACTAAATAGTTTACAGCCGTATAATTCAACGTATAACTTAGTCACAGCAACGCGTGGCCGGGTCTGCTAGTATATATATATATATGAACTTATTTTTTTATTTATTTTGTTTTAATGATACTTTTTTTTTTTACATTTATATAGTATAACTTTTTGTATTTTTTCTGCCATTTTACAACCAGCAATATATATAATTTTTTGACAAATAAATTTTGTTTGGATCTGGCTCTAAAATCGTATCAGATACACATTTGTTTTGTAAAAAAAATACTCAAATATCCAAATATCCCTGTATGTATTTTTTCTCGTTTCCAAATTACTGTCTTCTTAAAGAAAAAAAAAAACATTTTTTTTTTTTTTTTCTACAAACAAAAACAATTTGGTATTTTACTCACACGACTTTCTTTTACCCTGCATTTTAATACTATAAAAACATATTTCAGATTATGGCTTAAGACCAATGAGGCAAAATATTATAACTCAATCTGTTTTTAAAATAATTTAAAAGAGCTTTAGTAACAGTTTTATTTGATATATAAATCTGTGTGAGGGAGGCTACCGCCCCCTTCAATATCCCCGTTCAATTATTTTACCTATATTTAAAACAGTAAATTCTATGCTGTCATTAAATTTAAAATTTATTTTAAATTATTCAGATAAGTTTCGCCAGCGATACGCTTTGACAAATACCAATACTGATGAAACTTTTCATGTAGCAACTTCATACGAACTTCAAAACAGCAAATTTTAATTATTATTATTATTATTTTAATTTACGCTAATAGCAGACATACATATAAACCAATGGCTAGAAATATGAATTCCACATTTAGAGAGAAAAAAAAAAAAAAAACCTACAGCTGAAAGTCGAAAAAAAAAAATACTTCATTTACTGTATGGGTATGAGAAATTAACTTTCCTCCCTGAGCAATATTCGTCGATATAGTAAAATGTAGAAAAGCCTTTCCATCAATTATATTCAATAGAAAAGAATATTTAACTTAATTTTGGGTACCCCTGTATATTGTCTGTAAACTGTATATACTCTACATACTGTACTTAAATATAATCTTATATTAAAAACACACAATATTGCATAAATGCCCTTCTAGCAATTTTTATGTATAATACAACTAAATTCCAATTATTTTGCGTAGCCCTGTAAACGAATGGTGAATGCTTTACATACCATAATCTACACAAAACATTTTTTTTATGGTTATAAGGAACGTTTATTCCACTTTGTTTAGCTCAGCCTATATATGTTACGCTGAACTTATCAGAAATGTCAGCCATAGACATAATGTAATTGAATTCTATTGGATGGCCCTGTTCACGAACCATTTGCTTCATCTCGATGAAAAGCTTATTATAGCATCATTATATGAAGCAGATTTAGAATACCGAGTTTGGATTTCCTGCAACTACTTATTATTGAGATATACTGATAACAAAAACAGACGCACGCAGGCGAACAGACCAACTGCTAAAAACATTATTTTGTGATACAGGTGATTTCGAAACGTATAAATATAACAAAAACCCAGTTTCGAAAATTTGACTAAAAGCAATACTTTCTCAACCATTTAAATGATTAAGAGAAAGTAAAAAGTGATATGTGAATAACTACATAACTACACCTTTTGCATGAAGTGATAAGAGACATGTTTTATTTTTTACAATTATTAAGACTGATATAAAATTAAAAGGAAATTTTAATCATAGCGTCAATCTGACTTTGTATTTTGTTATTACTTTTCCATAGCATAACCAAAACATGAGCAACTTCCTAATTTCCATTTATGCATTATCTTTTAAAACTTGCTTTTTTCAAAGAAAAGTAGTCACTTCAGTCGCATTCAAACATACCATTAAAAAAAAAAAAAAAAAAGCAAAGAGGCAAAAATAAGCATCTTTCTTTGTGTTTGCTTTTACTCAAACCCTAACCTGATTTTAATTTTTAATTGGTTTATGTTTACATGAAAGTTTTCTTCTTCTTTTTCTTTTCCTTTCTTTCTTTTTCTTTTTTTTTTTTTTTTCAAATTAGATTTTAAAAACGTCGTGTATATAAAATAAACAAATAAATAAAGCGCCACAACATATTGATACTGAAAGGTCATCGAACTTAATGAAAAAATAATTATAAGACAAAGAGTAAATAAATACATAAATTAATTAATAAATAAATAAATGAATTTTCTTACTGGTGATATTGTAATCGGTTGTCGAATTTACTATCGTAATTATTCTTAATAATCTATGTGCTTTTAGAAAAAAAATCTTTTAAATATAATTTGAGCAAAATGTATGTAGATTAAATTAAATAAAGCAAAAATTTCTAAAATTTAATTATTAATATAACATTAAATAATAATAAGATAAAAATAACTTTCATATACCATGTTTTTGAATTTTCTGTTGAATCATATAAGCGCTACTAAAGGCAGCGGGAACACGGAGCAATTAGATAAAAGTATTTAAAAAATTCCTTGCTATCGTGTTTTGAGCTATTATAAAAGTTTCAAATGGCTATCTAGCCGGGAAGTTAGTTAAAAGTTGATTGCAAGCTTTGTACTGGTAACGCTGCCGAAGGCAGCAGGGAAATTGGTTAAAAATATTTTTAAATGTATTTTCACCGTATTCTGAACTATTCTGAAAGTTTCAAATGTCTAGCTACTCAGGAAGTTAGTTAAATAAATTTTCTGTTGAATCATATAAACGCTTCCGAATACAGTAGACACCTGAAACAGTTGACTAAAAGTATTTAAAAAAATGTATTGTCACCGTGTTCTGAGCTACCCTGAAAGTTTCAAATATCTAGCTAATCGGGAAGTTAGTGAAAAATAGATTGCAAGCATTGTACTGGTAACGCTGCCGAAGGCAGAGGGAACCCGAAACTCGAAACAGTTCGCTAAAAGTATTTTAAAAAATGCATTTTCAACGTGTTCTGAACTATTGTGATAGTTTCAAATGTCTAGTTAGTCAGGAAACTAGTTAAATAAATTTTCTGTTGAATCATATAAACGCTGCCGAAGGCAGTAGGGACCTGAAGCAGTTGACTAAAACTATTAAAAAGAGTATTGTCACCGTGTTATGAGCTAGCCTGAAAGGTTCAAATGTCTAGCAGGTCGAAAAGTTAGTGAAAAATCGATTGCAAGCTTTGTACTGATAACTCTGCCGAAGGCAGCAGGAATTCGAAAGTGTTGGCTAAAGATATTTAAAAAAATGCATTTTAACTGTGTTCTGAACTATTCTGAAAGTTTCAAATGTATAGCTAGTCGGGAAGTTAGTTAAATAAATTTTCTGTCGAATCATATAAGCGCTGCCGAAGGCAGCGGGAACTGAAATAGTTGACTAAAATTATTAGAAAAATGTATTGTCACCGTGTTATGAGCTGTCCTGAAAGTTTGAAATGTCTAGCTAGTCGAACAGTTAGTGAAAAATCGATTGCAAGCATTGTACAGGTAACGCTGCCGAAGGCAGCAGGGACCCAAAACAGTTGGCTAAAGGTTTTTAAAAAATGCATTTTCACCGTGTTCTGAACTATCCTGAAAGTTTCAAATGTCTACTTAGTCGGGAAGATAGTTAAATAAATTTTCTGTCGAATCATATAAGCGCTGTCGAAGGCAGCGGGACATGAAATAGTTGACTAAATTTATTAGAAAAATGTATTGTCACTGTGTCGTGAGCTGTCCTGAAAACTTCAAATACCTAGCTAGTCGGGAAGTTAGTTAAAAATTGATTACAAGATTTGTACTGGAGAAACAAACATACAAACCCTAACAACACGCTTATTCATAGAACACTCTGAGGAGGTCCATAGGATTTCCAATTTATCCACAGGACATCCTTAGGATGCTTTTTGGAAAAGATGTGTTGTTAGGGAACAAGAATCGAAGTTAATAAAAACATGGTAAAATGTCTTTGTGTGTTTAAAAATTTATATTTGTATGTTTTAAACTAACGCGTTTTTTCCAGTCATTGTTATTTGCTTGAATTCAAACTTCAATTTATAAATTCATTTCAAAAATTTGGAAAAGTTACACTTAATAAATGCTACATATTAAAAATACTTTTTGGAAAAGGACGAAAAAGGTATTTTATGTTGTGTATTCCCCCCCCCCCCCGCAAATTCAATCATTAGAACTTAAATAATTCATGGATTTTCAAATTCATAAATGTTCACCGTATCTTTTCTTAAATGAGCCTAAAAGAGAATTTCTTTTTAAAGTTTTATTCATTTATTTATTCCTATAAAAAAAAAAGGAACGAAGAATTCTGCGGTGCACATAGATTACACTGCGCTGCAAACAAAATGTAATTTCGATTCCTGATACCATTCTTGCTGATTCTTATGTAAAAATACATCCTGAATCCGAATATGACCCCCATTTTCCCCAAACACCCACTGTTTTCTCGGAACGCCACCCCCTCCCCGAGTTTTTATTACTCTTCGGTAATTTTATGGCCATGAACTTGATTTGAAGGATGGAAAGGAATTCCTTTAACACTTAAAAACAAAAAATATAATGTATAATAAACAATAATAATAATTGAATAAGGAAATATAATAAATGTAATATATAACCTTGCTGCATATGTTCATGTTTTAGAATTTTCCAACTCTTTTGCCCCTCAGAAGATATTTAACAGTTAAAATAATCCTTTCTCCTCCTCAAAATCTAATTTATAGCCATAAAATTACCGAAAAGTGATAAAAATAGAGGGCCGTCCCTAAAAAACTGTGGGTGATAGGACAAAATAGGTTTCATATTCGGATTTAGGAGGTCAATTTACATAAGAATTTGCAAAAATGGTGCTGGGGCCGATTTTTGTGCAGAACAGTGTTATTAACATTTTGCAACTGTGCGTAACCATTTTATTGTTTAACCCTTAATATAGTTGCCTACGAGATCACACGAAGGACAGATAGAATGATATAAAGGCAGACAATCAGTTTAATTGAATTCACAATCCCTCTTAAACATTGTTAGAAAATATTAAAATGCTTAACGAAAATGGAAATGCAATTCCAGCAATTTTTAGTTGCAGCCTTTGATGTATTTGAATATTTTAGTGTGGCACTGAAGATTCAAAGAATAAGCATATCATATTGTATACAAAACATTATTTTACCACATCAACAATAAATATCAATTTCATTATGGATTTTGAAGTATAAAGTTATTTAAATGTGGTTTATAAAAATTTTCTTTTCTAAAACTCAATGCATTAACATTTTATTGGCTGTCCCTGTAGACAAAGATTTGTACAGGGCTTATTAATGTCATTTTTAAATAGAACAGCCTAGATTCAATGTTAAATTTGAATAACGTATATCATTTTTTTAATAAATTCTGAAAATATTTACGTATGCTGGAGATGCACACATGAACAGATAGATAGACGGACTGTCAGACCGACAAATACACTGAATCAAATAATATTCAACCTACAAAATTGTTAAAAAGTTATAAAATCACTTAATGTAAACGAAAGTAGAATTCCAGCAAATTTCCAAGAATAGCCCTTATTGTAACTGAATATTTTTGTGTGGCGCTGAAAGTCTTAATGTTAATCATACTATATTCTACAGAAAGCTTTCTTTTGTGCATATGAATAATATATTTCAATTTCATTTCAAGTTTTGTAAAGTAAAGGCATTAAAATTTGTTTTATAGATATTACTCTCATAGAATGCAGTACTTTGGAGTACTTTCGAGTGCCCCTGTACATAAACCAGTAGTGGTATTCGCTACATTTTCTATAGAGAGCATCCGATGGTGGACGTGAATAACATATATCAGTTTCAAGAAATACCATTACCATTTACGGGAGTTTCAGCGCGGAAAGTCAGATAGACAAACAGAAGTTCTAAACATTTTAGACCTTCATTGGAAAGTGTAATAAAAAGAAAAGAAAAAAAAAAAAAAAAGAAACCTGGATATGGACATATTTCAATTTTGTATTTTAATAAATCTATGTGTATATAAATAAATACATTTCTCTTTAAGCAAATAATAGAGTCAAAAATTTAGAGAGAAATTATTTGTAAAAAATAATTGAGATTAAACAGAGAAAACTAAAAGCTATTTAAGAAACTTTCTTTACTATTTTTAATTAGAAATCACACACGTCTTTCAATCTGCTCATTTTAACTTAAATGCAAAAGAAATGAAATAATTAAGTTTATTAGAACCAAAATGAACCTGCTGTATGCAGATTGCTTTTAGTTGATAAATCGTTTTATATGGAAAATGATTTTGCTGATTTTTACTTTTGGATATAGCAGTACAAAGTAAACTGAACATAAGTTCGGTTGATGTAATGATTTATTAAGCGAGATTGTTCTGACGTTTGAATAGGGATGCAAGATATTCAATTTTGATTTATTTGAGTTCTTGTTTTAACCCTCTGTACCATACTGTAGACTGTAGGCAACATACCGTTCGATCGTGGTTCAAATTCAAAGAATCGGTTCTACAACGTAATCACGCACTGTAGCCTGTCGTATACACTCACAGTTAGAGAATCTAGTATCTAGAAACACAACTGGATGGCGCCGTATGTCGTAAGTTGAAGTTCATTACTCGACAGTGGGTAACTAACGACAAGTGCGGACCGGCTCTGATTCAAAAAATAATAAAAAATAGTTTTTCGTGTGTTTTGTGTTTTATATTGAAACAGTGAAGAGGTAAGTGTTTCAAATTCATTGTATAATGTTGATTTTGACCCAATTTCACGTATTTTATAGGATTTTATGCTAAAAAGTGTTTGTTGCCTGTAGGTGTTTTTGTTTGTTTTTTTCGAAATTTATGAGAAATAAAAAAAAAAACCTGAAACACGTGTATTTTATTTTTTTCCAATTATTACGAAACAAATAAACACAAAAATATTAAAGGTCATGAGTTACAGAGGGTTAATTTAGAATAATTATTGCTTTTTTAACGACGTAAAAAGTTTTATGTTAAAAAAAAAATATTTAAACTACTATCCATCTGAATATGGTTTAAATTCTATATTTCCTGTATTATTAAACAAAATACTCAATTCTAAATGAATTCTATGCTAATTTCTAAATTTTTTCTGTTGAAATCTCACATATTGTATTTTGCAACATAAATGTATGCTATTTAAATTCAAAATAATTATTTAATTAAAAGGACGGTTTGAATTCAACAGATCATAAATTTACAGCACACAACATAATTTTATTTTTAATATAATTTACCCGACAATTTTCTATTAATTCATGCAAAATTCTGTTATCTTCCTTACCACTTTATTTTTGAAACATACACATAAATATATAGAAAGAGAGAATTAGGGGGTGTGATTAGATTTTAAAATTTGTTGCTTAATTAACTATTATACATCAAATTAAAATTTTATAAATGAAATATAATTTAATAATATTTTTTATTATATTAACACAATTAATGAAATTGAAAATTATCCAAAACAAGGAAATTGCTGAAATACATGCATATAACATCCCTATAATATTTTTTTCATAGAAATATGATAAAATATCACTTTAAAATCAATCCATACCAATGACTAAATATGATTATTCAGTTACCAAAAAATTACTCACTCATCGATTGTAATTATAGAGATATTATACAATTTAAACCCTCCATTAATTTCCAAAAGTTACAAAGAGTTCAGATTGGATGATATGTTACTGCATTATTCGCCTTATGTTACTATTTTTAGTATTTAAACATCTAATCATATATATATATATGTGTGTGTGTGTGTGTGTGTGTGTGTGTGTGTGTGTGTGTGTGTGTGTGTGTGTGTGTGTGTATAATCACACAGCGTCACAACCGTCACAAATTTTTACACACCATTTAACAACAAATTATTGTTATTATTATTTTACTTTATTTTACTTTACTTTATTTTTATTTTTATTTTTATTAAAATTCCTACTGAAAATGGTATTACTTTGCTTAAACAAAATCTACTTTGAAAATATAATTTTGCTCTGAAATATGGTAAAACGATCAATTGTTTATGATTATAAAATTTGCAGCAATTTTAACAAGTATAGATCCTCATTGCCGTCTGTCACATAAGAAACATTTTATACCTGTCACAAAGTAAAGAAAGTTAGAAATTGAGAAAATTAGACAGCAGAATTTCTCTGTAATCGCTGTAAAATATATTGCAGAAAGATAACGTATTATTCATTTGAAAGTGCTTATTTGTCAAATTGTGCCTTTTAAAAATGTTATAACATTTTTAAAAGTCAAAAATGAATCAAAATGTCACATTCATCACCGTGGAATGGTCGATATTTACACTACTTTTTTAAAGCACGATATTCAAAAATTGAGAAAAAGTTTAATTTACTATCGTATTAAAAAAAAAAAAAAAAAAAAAAAAATCTGGAGTGACTCCACTCGACTTTCCGAACATTGAATAATTAACAGTTTTGTAGATAAAGTAAAGAAAGAGGAGTTGTTAAACAAGCAAAAGAGATCAAACCATAATAAAGTGTTTGAGTATTTTTCTCCATATATTACACGATGTTTTATTTAACGCTACTGAACATTGAGCCCATAGATCATAATGATAAAGAATTTTCGTTGTGTCCCAGTAAAAAACCTATAAATGCTAGATTCACCAAAATGCTTATAGTTAGAGCAACAGGGATTTATAATATTCATATAAATTTTCAGCTCAATTGAATAAGGCGTTTAGATGCTATCGCACTTTTAACTAGTATGTTGTGGCCACCACATAGCTTTCTTCTATATTTTCCTATACAAATTCACTCAGTAAAAATAATTTATTAAAATTATTATTTAAAAAAATTCTCTTCCATGATAATGCAGATGATTTCCATATTAGAGGAGTAGTATAACACTAAATATCCAAAAAAAGTAAATTTTATTGTCAATATTACATTAATATATATATATATTTGTTAAAAATGAAAAAAAAAAAATCGATAACTTCATTTTAAATTATCGCAGATCTATGGTTCAACCATTAGTTTTAAAGGTACTGGCGAGCTCTTTTGAAAGATACCCATCATGAAAATTTACTCCCCTCGAGGAGGGAATTCCCCCCCCCCCCCCCAGGGATGGGGTGAAGGCGAGGCTCCTACACATACAAAAATTTTTTCCCAGTTGACTATCTCTATTATAAATAATTCTGGTAAATGTCATAATGATTATTAAAAAATAATTCTCTTTATGCACATTTATACAAAATTTGTACTATACCACCATGTTAAAAATTTAGATAAAGCGGGATGGCAACGCAACCTGTAAGAAAATTTTTACCAAAAGTTGATAGGCACTAATTTATATCAAGGTGCAACTACATACCAATTTGTATGAAATTCTGTAAAGTAGTTCCTGAGATACAGTTGCCACAAAAGTTTGTCACACACACACACAGAGACTGATAGACAAACAGACAGACATTTTCTAAAAATGGTCAAATCGTGTTCTATAGCTCTCAAAACGTGTAAATCCATAAAAAACCCGAGGCCGAAAATTTTTACGAATCCAATACTTTCTTCTATTGGATATAGAATAAAGTAAAAATTTGGTCCCACAGGCCATAATGATAAAGAATTTTTCTTTGTGTCCCTGTAAAAAAACTGTAAGTGCTAAATTCACCAAAATCTATACAGTTCGTGCAACTGTGACCTATAACATGTGTACAAATTTTTCTTTAGATTAAATAAGCGTTTAGACGCTATCGCATTTTTAAAAATTTAGCTCCATAGGCCATAATGGTAGAGAATTTTTCTTTGTGCCCCTGTAAAAAAAAGGTAAGTGCCAGATTCTCCAAACTCTATACAGATTGATTAACTGTGACCTATAATATGTGTATAATTTTTTTGCTCAATTGAATAAGGCGTTTAGATGCTATCGCACTTCTAAGATTTTGGTCCCATAGACCATAATGATAAAGAATTTTTCTTTGTGTCCCTGTAAAAAAAAAAAATATATATATATATATATATAAGTGCTAGATTCACCAAAATCTATAGGGTTCGTACTATGGTGACTTACAATTAATCACCAACTTTCAGCTTATTCGAACAAAGCGTTTAGACGCTAGCGTGTTCACTCACAGACATACACACACACATACACACACAGTCATATAACACAACACATGCATACATCATCGTAAAAATAGTGAAAACGGACTCAGATAACCTCAAAACGTATAGAAACATAAAAATCTCGAATTCGGATTTTTGACATGATTACAATACTTTCCTCACTATAGTGTTCGGAAAGTAAAAAAGGTCATTTTTATTAACAATAAATTTAACATATATTTCATATATTTCTAAAAAAAAAAAAAAAAAAAGATATTTTTAATCTTACAAACCGCGTACTTTCAAATTCTGGTTAATAGAGCTTAAACAAAATAAATGTTTTATTATTATTATTATTTTTTTTTTAATTTGGACTTTTTAATGTGCACACATGTATGAATAATTATTATCAAAGATAAATGCTAAAATTGTAACATACAATATTTCTATGTTATATGACTTGAATTAACTCGAAAACAACAATTAAAAATAAATAAATAAAACAAATGATATAACGTTCCCTATTCCATTATTTTAAATATATGTTTACATATTATGGAGTTTCCTTTAAAGAATATTGTACTTGCAGTGCTTACAGAAACAAGAGCCTATTTGAATTTCTTTTTTTATTATTAAAGTTTAAAATAGTAATCATTGAAAATCACAAACACCCTGTTAGGGTACGTGCACCAGTGATTGACACTTTTAGAGAAATCTCTGATGTTTTTAATGTTCTACTCATCAGAAAATATTTTTAGAAATCTTAAGTCAGTAGGTATGGTAAGAAAGACATTCAGAACCACATATATGTTAAAACGTATACATTTGATAACAATTATTATTATTTTTTTTTTATAAATTTTTATTTGACACCCACTCAGTGTTTCAGTAATTGACACTGCCAGTTTTTCATTTTATCAGTAATTGCTCCCCTATGTTCCAGTGTTTGACACTGCAAGTTATTCATTTTACCAGTTATTATCACCCTATGATCCAGTGTTTGACATAAAATGTTAAAATTCTTATATGTAAAATATACGATTTTCTTATTTTTCTTATTTATTAATTATTTAAGGATAGATGTCAATTACTGGAGCATGCCAATCACTGGAGCACCTACCCTACATGCTCTTATATTTTTTTAAATGATTGATGACTAAATTGCTATTTTACATGTTTTTAGCTAATTCGGAGATTAATTCATAGATAATACCTATTTAATTTGTAGGTTCGTAGTAAAAACTGTAGAATGTTAATTCTTTTTACATTTTTTACCTCACTGCTAATGCAAAAATCAGACTTTTTTTTTTAATGCAATGTATGTTATTTTTTTTCTTAGGAATGAAATGACAGCAGTGGCTTACTTATTATTATTTATTTCTTTTTTTTTTAAGGACTGTAATTGAATGTTTAAAGAATACACAGATTTCATCATTTAGTAAAATAATTAAAAATTCTGAATTTTATGCAAACTCAGAATCTTTTATTAAAATACATCTTTTAAATTCTTAAGGGCATACTTAAATTTCTCTTTTGTAAATTGTGAATATATATATATGCATATATATATATGTGTGTGTGTGTATAACACTATGGGTATTTTAAATAATATATTTCAAGCAAAAATTTAAACATGAAAAATATATTCAAATATAAAATGGTATCAAGTACATGCTAGAACATATAGCCAAAAAATGTACTTTTATTAGTACCGTTAGATAAAGGTAAAATTCACAACAAAATTTTTCTGGAAGGAGATCTTTCCAAAAATTTAAAAAGCACGTGCGTTGGATATTTCTTGAGTGTTAAATAATAATATGCAATATGTTTAGGAAGTAAATGGAAAGGAACAAAATGCAAATGCAATCCAGTTTCTTCAACGACCGGTTTAAGCATAATGTCATTGAAATAAAATATTTACATACATTATGTAACATTCGATATCAAAAGCAAAATAAAGGTTTAGATTCACATACATTGCAATGCGAAAAAAATATGTGACAAGAAAATAATTTAGTAGAAATGTGACAGGAAATAATTTAACATATATGTAAAAGGAAAGGAATTGATATTAAAATAGAAAACAGAAATTCTGATTTGGATTTAAATCATTTGATTACACAGACTACAGATGCTATTTTATTTTTATTTTATTTTTCATACTGATTAATAAACAAAAACAAAATCAATTTTTTAAACTAATAATGTGAATTCAAAACCTATGTTTTTCAACATGTTTATGTTAATTTTATAGTTTGTTTATTTTAAGAAGATTTGCAATTCAAGTTTTGCTAGTACATGGCTTCAGTTGTTAAAATTATTCTTGATTTAAAAATAATTTTACACATTTTAAAATCATAAAACACCAATAATAATACAGGTATAATCATTGTGTGCTCTTACTGAAATGATATTTGCTTAGAAAATAGAAGAAGAATACTTACACACATACAGAGAAATATTCCTTAAAAAACACTAAGGTTTACCACCATAAATATTTTTTTCATGATAACAAATTTTCATCTTACCTATATCATACCTAACATTAAAAATAACCATAATGTTAAGTCCTTGAAGAAAAGAAAAGAATTTTCACAACGTCGTAAAACCCATTATAATATAAATAACGAAAGTTTAATTAAAATCCCTTTGCATTTATTAAAGAAAATGAAATAGAAATAGCTGTACAGCAGTTAAATGAGTCTACGCTGTAGATTTCTCAAGCGATTCTATTATTTCTTTTTTATTTATTTCTACGCAACACTACATTTGATACATTGATTAATCTGCTCAATCCTTTCGTATGATTGTATCCATGCTTCTTATTCAAATACCGGGAAAGAAACCGGGACTTTAATTTGGATTAGATTAAAAACTTTAAAGTTTGTGCTTTATCACAGTAAAGGGATTTCACTTTCAGGGTTCGCAAAAGCAGCTTTTTGCTTTCACGACATAAAATATATGAATATATATATTGCTTCATTATTATTTTTTTAATTAGTTATATCACTGGTAATAAGCATTTTGCTTTGTATCATTTTAATTTAAAAACCTCGAAAATATCCGCAATTAAAGATAAATTATTATTTTCTACTTTTTTTTTTTTTTAAACAAAATAAAGCGTTCCAGGCGTATCAACAGTATAAAAAACCTACCGGAATCCAGAAAAATTTAGGATACACGTGCGTCATAAGAATTACTTTGATCATTAAAAAGCCCAAAGAGTTCTGAAATACAAATTATAATACTGGAATGAGCATCATTGAATATAAACAATCTACATTTAAAAAGTCTGTGCTTTAATTTATTACTTCCATTACCCTACTGCCGTAGGTAATGGATGTATTGTATTCGGTCCAAAAATTCGATATCGTGTTTCCCCCCTGATTTATATGTTTTAAGGCCTTCTGAGTCCAAAAGAGTAGTTTTTGGCAATAGGTCAGCGTGTGTGTATGTGTGGAATCTTCTGGCTATCATACCTCCGAAACTAATAAAGATTGAACTACAAAACTTCACAGCTGATACAGGTCTGGTGTAGAGATAGATTTTCTAAATTTTGGTGAAAATTGGAAAACCGGAAGTGGGTCGTCGGAAACCGAAAATGGGACCGCAAGTCCGTGTCTCAAAAACGGCTCTAACGACTTTCTTCAAAGTTGATATATAAACGCTCTATTATATGTCCTTTCGAATTATATAGTTGGTTAGTTTAAGAAAATTTACAGTCGTCCTATATAAATAGCTCAATTTCAGATCTCGCAAGTGCGTTCCTTAAAAAAACGGATGTACGGATTTTTCTCAAACTCGCCATATTAACCCGCTTTTAAATATACTTTTGTATGTAATTATTGTTTTCCGGTTAATAATTGAGTATGCAAAGTTGTGCTAAAAGTTGGTGTCTCAAAAACGGCTCTAACGATTTTCTTGAAAATTTTTACATAAATCCATTTTAAATACCCTTTCTCATGTAGTAAGTGCATGGGAAAATTAACAGTCATCCTGATGAGGTAGTTTAGTTTTAGATCTCGCAAATATGTGTTTAAAAAATATCGTTTTTTTTTTATTTTTTAACTCGCCATGTAAATTCTGTTTTATATTTCTTTACACGTTTATCAAGTTTCTCTTACTGGAAAATTCCAAAAAAAAATGCACATGATACTTCCAAAAAATATAATACGTGTAATAGTGGGTAATGGAAGTCATGTGGTTGTTTCACACCAGATTTAAAAAAAATGCATTTAATGAATCATAATACAGACCTCGCAACTTTCCTAAAAAATTACACTCATTTTATTATAATGTCTCCAAAATTTGTAAACAATACTTTTTGACATAATATTTTAGCAATAAAACAGTAAAAATATTAAAAAAAAAAAAAAAAAAAAAAAAAAAAAAAAAAAAAAAAAAAAAAACCTATTGATGGTACTGGTGACAATATAATAAATTTTGAAGGTGAAGTTTCTGGAAAGCCGCGCGGCCTCATAACACAGATCAACGGTGAATAATTTGTTGTTGTTTTCTTGAAGGTGTTGTGTTTTTCTGGTGTATTTCTGGAGGCTGATTGACGAAAATCTATTAATAAACAAAAAGATTTTTTGAACTTAAAAATGCATTTTTTCATTTTACATTTACATTACTTTTCGGAAAATCTGGGTGACATGAGTGAAAAGCAAGGAGAGCCATTTCATCAAGACACCGAAGAAATGTAGAGGAGGTATCAGGGAGGGCTAGTATACTAGTCGATTAATGTTGGATGCTGCATAGAACTACAATCATTTTCCTTCCCTCAGAATCCTCAAGCCGTGCACAAAAATAAAATGCTCCAAAGATAGTTTCAAGGTTAAGAAATGCGTTTAAAAGATAATGCGCTTAAATGATAATGCGTTGGGTTATTAGTTACTAATAACCCAACATATTTTATACGTAAATTGTTTCAAATTTGTTACAGCCTTACGATCTTCATCCTTACTTTGTGAAAAGCCCTTACGTGATATTAAGAAAAGACAATCATTTCTGAATTCAGCATATCAAAACACATTAGAGACAACCAACACAATGAAAAAATAAAATAAAATAAAATAAAAGTATGATTTCGCCGGCCTATGTATGAAAGACTTTTGCTTAAACTTTCATTGTGAGGATCATTATTTTCATTGAAAAAGTGTCGTTTTATTTTTAAAATGCGTTTACATTTTTGGCATGGACGTTTGGAAATATCAACAATCTATTTTAAAAGCTTCAAAAGTTATTTCAAATTCTATATTTACAAAATACACCTGTACAGAAAAATGTATTACATAAACTCTTAATTTAAGGGAATTGATGCACTATGATTAGTATGGAATTTTCATAAACTGAAATATGAAATTTTCTTTAATGAAATTTATTCTTAATTAGAATAAAGCAAATGCATCAAATTAACAGGAATAGCCTAACAGTAGGATTTTTAATTTCTGACTTGACCCGTCAGCTACTGTTTTCATAAAGTTGAACGTAAGTGTAGTTTGACCAGTAGAAGAAATTTTGAAAACAATCATATGTTGGAAATCTTTACATTGTCCGCATATAACAAAGAATTTTTATGTGGATATCAAAATATGGTGAAATTTAACACACTGAAACTACATTTTTATTCCTTAGTTTTATAAATATTATTTTCTTAAAATATTTATTTTAAAAGAAAAACTAAGGTACAAGCAAATAATTAAAAAAAATATATATAAATAAATAAAATCGCAATATCTGGTAAAGAAAGTTTATTTTAACAAGTTTTTAAACTTAAAAATTGATAAATTCTACAATTTTTTTCAAGAAGCCTAAAACAATGAGGTGTATAAGGAAAAGAAAATCATAGTAAAAGAGAGTATATTTTAAAATGATATACAGTTCCCGCCCCTTATTAAAATCACATTCGTTCTGAGCCAAAGTGATTTTATTAAGCGGCTGATTTTTATATCCGGCGAACATTCCTGCATTTCAGGAAAAGGTATTACTTCCCTGAATTTCGAAAGAAACTTCAAAAGGTAACGAATAAGGGAATTAGTGAACAATATTAATTAAATTTTGGTAGATAATTAACTAATTGTTTCTTCGATATAAATAAACGCATTCTAAGTTTCCGTGCACTTTCGTAGAGGAATAGCATCATTACTTTCAAAAAAGTTCCCGCTTTTCCTATAAATTTAAAATCTTTCCGTTCAAACATCATGAATGATAGTAATTTCAAAATAAGAACTAATAATTGCCTTTTAATAATTAAAAAATAATAATAATTTCAAATAAAATTTCTATTTTATTACTGCACTTTGAAGAATACGTTCCTTGAAATTGTTAAGGAGGTAAGTTATGGGGCATGTTTAATTTGTAACTGTGCTGCAAGTGTAAAATCTTCAACAATGAGCGATAACGGAGGGTTTGTTGTGCTTTAATTTAAGTTTATTTATTTATTTATTTATTTATTTATTTTTTGTATGCATAAATGATATTTTTTGGCTGGTGAGGAGATATTTTTGAGTTTATTAATCGGCGATGCTGATTTTATTAAGCGGCGGCTTTATAAGCTGTTTGTATTTATTTGATTCCGGTCCTGACGATTTGATCAGATTAAGCGACTGATTTTATTAACCAGGGATTTTATTAAGCGGTGGTTACTGTATATGAATTAATGTTATAAAAATAGTCTTAAATAATTTGCGATTATTAGCTTAAATAATTAGCTATAATTCCACGATGTCTATTGCCGCGGTAGCCCAGTCGGTAGAGCGCCGGCCTCGTAATTGGAAGATTGCGGGTTCGGTACTCGAGCCGGCAAAAGACCTTCGTGTACACTAATGATGGCTGGTGCACATAAAATCTGTCATGGCCGCACTGTCCTCCATGTTCCCATCAAATAATTATCTCTGAGGGTCACCGTTGTGGGAGAGCTATCCCTTCCGTGGAGGATCAAAATTGTGATGGCATGTCTCCGGACCACCTCTAGGGGTGTGTCCTAGACCGTCGCCAATTGCCCATCTGCGCAGCACTAATGCGATGTAAAACCCAACTGTCCGTCCGCCCATGATGTCTAATTTTAATTTATTTTTTCCTTACAAGATCTCACATTTATTGAATGCAACACTTTTAAATTTTGGAAAAGGAATATTATGGTATATTTTTATTCATAAAACAAACTCAAAAAGGTTAAACAATTGAAAACAGAATTTAATTAAATACCATATTAAAAATATATATATTTCACTAAAAACAATTATATTCATATAAAACATGACTTACATAAATATAAATATATAAATAAAAGAATACTTATAAAAATATACTTATATAAATAAAAATATACTCATAAATATTTACCTTGCCAATAATCTTTGAAACATTCTTCTAAATTAAAAATTTTATATATCAGATTATTATACAATTGATATCTTTTCTTTTCTTTTTTAACTCTTTTAGTTTGAACCAATTTCTGCATATATAATTCTGAATAACCGATCAATTCTTAATATTATGTTTTTCGATGCGTTGTACGGTCTCGTTTGTTTAAGTATAATGTTTAAAGGGTTTTAAAATTAAGCGAAAAATATATTATTAAACAATTATGAAAAAAAAAACAGCTTTTGTGACAACGATAAATTAAGATTTCATATATATTTATAAATTTCCAACAAAACTTTTAATGTAAAAGAAATTTTGAACATTTTTTAAAGACATAATAATAAAAAAAAATAATAATAATAATAATAAAAACAGTTAATAGTTTGAATAGCTTTAATTGCCCTTGTCAGTAAAATAAACTTTAATGTAAAAGATGACAGAAACTGTCTTAACAATAAAATCTAATTAACAATTCCTTTTGTTCCAATTATTTCACTAAGTTCTAATATAAAAACCTAAAACTTTTTTTTTTTTTTTTTTTTTTTTTTTTTTTTTTAGTATTGAACTTATAAAAATTATTCTTTTTAATTAACTTTGTATAAAAGAAGATAAATTTTTGCACATTGTAAATATTTCATGCACAAATTTCGCCAAATATAAGTATATTTTCTACTCTAAATTTTACTGCTTGTATACAATAGCATATCTATCAATTTTGTTTTAAATCAAGAGTTTTTTTTTTTTTTTTTTTCTTTTAAATGATGTATTATAAAGTTTTATAAAGAATTATATATATACAAGGAAAATGGTAGATTAAGTTTGGAACATATTTTTGCATTTTATCACTGGTATTTATTCATCTAATAATTTTAATATCTGAATGAAACTGCCGTGTTAGTCTATATTTTAAATAAACATTTTTTATTTTTTACGTAATATTTTGTATTCGTTTGCAATATTTTTCATTGATTATATATTTAACTGATTGCTTTAGATAAATCGCAGTATTTAAACTGCCCCAAATCCTGCAAACGTTAAAATTATATCTTCTTATCATTTATCCAATAGGCAAGTTCTTAAAAACTTCTGAAACATTCATTTTGCAAGTTATTATTGGTCTATTTTGCTTAATACATTTTTCATATTTCCTTTTTTTTAAAAATATAAATACTTTCCAACCATTGATCAACATTCATTTCTTTCGTCGAAAAAAATATTCACCTGAAATTAAAAATGATATTGACTACCGTGCTGAGCTCCTCCACCCGCCCCCCTTTCCACATAAGATAATCCCTCAGTTCTGAAGGTGGCGCTGAATTCAACTCCAAAAACCGCCCACCGCCAGACTTTATTCTCTGTCTTCACCTGGTAAGCGGTTAGAGAACATTACTTTCAAGAGTTCCGCCCTTTCAGAACCCTTCAGGGAAATCTGTGTTATGATTTTCCCGAATCCATAGCTGATATGACTCCGGAGTATACTTTATCACCACTGATAACTTAGTGTGGTGACAAGGCAGGAAAAAGATAATTTTGAGATTCGAAGTAAGTAAATATGCAGGTTACTTAAATTTATAAATTTAAAGAAGAAGATAATGTTTTAAAGTTTTTCATTTTTTTAAATCTAAAAATATGTTATTAAAGTTGAAGTAAAAAAAGAAAAATAATGATAATGATAATTATAATTTAAAATATTTGGATTTTCTGTAAAAGACAAAATTAACAATACATTATCAACGAAAAAAATAAAAGAATATCGTAATTTTCTACTTCAAAGTATTCCATCGAGAAAATTTTAAATGAATCGTACAAAAGAAAAAAAAATCAAACGAGTTATTAATATAATTATATTTATATGCACATATACGTATTTATTTACCTTATAAATTTATCACGCAAATGGATAACCTGTTGATTCACTTAAAACATAAGGGGGGAAAATGCAAACAAAGTTCTTTTATTTTATTTAGAGTGTTAATTAATTATATTATTTTTCGAGTAGGTATAGAGATTAACGTTTTTACAAGAACAACTATATAACAAAATTAGAAGCTCGCACACATATTCGTTACAAGAAGTGCATGAAAGTTTCAAATATTTATTTTTATATATTAAATGGTACATGTGGGTTTAAAATATTGCGCATAATAAATTATAGATAATTTCTGACTTTGAGTTTTATGTTTTGTCACGTGAATATGTATTTATTTTATGAGCATCATATTTTTATGGGGAGTTTTATTGTAACTTTTTGATTGACATTTAAAAAATATTTATTTATCTATTTTATTTTTTTTCCATGAAATGGTGGTAAATTTTAAAATGGTAAAATTTCATGCTATTAATAATGATATTGTATTATTTCCAAAGACTTGATTATATATATATATATATTCTTAATGGAATTTAATGCCTTTTTAACGCTAATTTATTATTCTTACTATTTATTTTTAAAGTATGTAAAAATGTTTTCAATAAGTAATACTTATTATTAAAGTGCGTTGTAGACTTTTTTTATGGAAAATATTTTATGCTTATAGAAAACGTTTATAAAAACCTTTTCACGTTGTAAAATACGCAAAGTTAAAACTGTAGATTACATATTGTGCTATCAATAAAGACTTTGTAATCATCAATTTTTATCTCTTGCAAAGAAATTACTTGAAGGAAATTTAATATATATATATATATAGAGAGAGAGAGAGAGAGAGAAAGAGAGATAGGTAGATAGATTATTTCTTCAATTAATGTTGAGAATTCAATAATAAATCAAATATATAACACAATTTTCACTATAAAAAATAATACTTTTATTATATTTATTAATAAAACTAACAAAATATATTCTATCAAATTTAATGGATAAGTTATTCAAATAGAATTGAGGTATACAATAATAAAATTAACGGAAAAAATAAACTTTAATACTTAGACATGATGCTTAGTAATACTTAGTAAATACATGTTAGATGTAAAAAAAAAATCCTAATCAATGAACATTTTAAAATTACTTATTTATTGTTCCTTTGATATTTATTTTCCACCATATTTGTGTAAATAAAAATGAAAGTTTAGATTAAGTTTTTAATTTAAAATTAATTTTCATCATTACATACATGAAAAATAAAGAAAAGAAAAGAAAAGAAAAAGATAATATATTTAAAAGTCTGGATGTAGTTTTTCTCTGCAGAATTTGAAAATAAAGTTTGAACTTCTATAAAAGTATGAAAAAGTAATTTGCTTGAAGCAATTTGTTTTTTCTGTATTATGCTATTCTTTTAGAAATGTGTGAAGGAAAGATATTATGATATTTTTGGTAAACATATAATTAATTTCTCATATGTTTTTAATTCTTTTTTTAATTTGTTGTACATAAAAAAACGTGTATTTCACATTTTGATGGTAATAAAAATAAATAATAATGTATAATAATCCATAAAAATCACCTGTTAATATTTTAATGCAAAAGAAACTTTAGCTTTTAAGAATTATAAATAAAATTTCTTCAGAGATACCATTTTCCTTAAAAATATAATCATATCTAAAAGCTTGTTTAATATATATACATACACATATACATATTATTATTATTATTATTATTATTAAGCAAAGTTTCAATAAGATTCCATTATTTATATCTAATTGACAACGATTCTTATAGATATTTAATTAACCAATTGAAACAAATACATGACTGTTGCATTATTAAGTTTTATTTTTATAATAATAGTATTCAAATCTCTTTAATATAAATAGCAATTTATCAGAAGAAAATTATAGTTAGGCGTCTTAAAATATAGATATATATATATATATATATAATATAAAAATATAAATACATAAATGTAATATAAATGAAATATTATACAAAAATATAAAATATTTATAGGTCTTAAAACTCATTCATAAAAAATATCATTTTCTAGAGGATATATGAAAACTTTGATGTGGCACTCATGCCCACAATTTTTATGCTATTTTCTCTTGGGTTGCATGCCTACAAAACAAGCTTTTTTATGTTGTTAGAGTGTAAGGTAATATCTTCCGTATTTGAATATCTATATGGCACTTTTTAAATGTCAGAAAAACGTTTGTAGCAGTTTTGTTTGCCATACATTGTTGTGAAGATGGAATACAATCCCCATCATTCCACGTTCGACACTTTCAATACATTCGCAAAACATTCAAACATGATATTTAATTAATATTTTTATTTTCTATTACTCATATATATGGTAGAGAAATTATTTTTTTTGAGTCAAATTTTCGAAATTGGATTTTTGTTATATTTACAAGTTTTGAGGTGCCCTAAATCCAAAAATCATTTTTTTTTTTTTTTTTATAGCGGTTGGTCTGTTTTCGTGTTTGTGTGCGCTTCTTAAAGCAAGTCTGAAGAATAAATAGTAGCAAAATGTCCAAGCTCGGTATTCTAAATGTGTATCATATAGTATGAAATTTTTTGTTGAGATCAAGAAAATGGTTCGTGTACAGCGACATACAAGGGAATTCGAATACCTTATATCTATGAGGAAATTTCTGGTAAGTACAGTGCTGCTTCTAGACACAGCCTTAAGCTAAATGGAATGAACATATATATATATATATATATGCATAAAAGCGTGATTTGTGAAACTTGTGGCATGGAAATCTTTCGTCATTCGTTTACAAGGGCAACCTAAAATAATTGAATATATTGGAGCAATACTTGAAAATTGCTGGTATTGTAATTCATTTTTCGTTAGATGTTTTTCATTTCAAGACTAAATTTTAGTACAAAATATTGATTATAGACGATACGCAGGGCTACAAAAAATTCAGCAAAACGTTTTTCTCTGATGAATGTAGTTGAATAAAGTGGTCTGCTATATTTTACTATGATGACGAACACCGCTCAGGACGGAAATTAACTTTTCATGCTGTATACAAAGTATTTTTTGAAGATATATTTTCAGTTCTCGTTTTTTGTACAATATTACATTTCGAGGTCCCTGATTTGGGAAGTCCAATTTTTAATGGTTGATCTGTACGTATATGTGTTATCTGCATAATAATAATAATAATAATAATAATAATAATAAAAATAATAAAAATAATGGTGTTTTAAAGTTCGTATTAGGTTTAAAGTTGAAAATTTTATCAAGATTGCAAGTTTAAAATCAAATTAATAACAGTCTTGTATTGTTTTTTCTTTAAATAAATGTAGGTACTGTAATAAAACGGATGGTGGAGGGGGTGGTCACACCTCTCACACAAAATTATATCTTAATTAAAAATAAATCTATTCAGAAACATATTTTATATTATTTTTAATCAACATTGAACTTCATTATCTTATCTTATTGATATTAAGGCGTAATATGCTATGCATTTTTATAGTATAAAAATGCAAGGTAAGAAGAAAATCGTGTGAGTGACAAACCAGATTATTTTAATTATTTATAGAATTTTCACCCAGAGTACTCTTTAAAAATATTTTAGATTGCATTGAGTAAATTGTGTACTTAAATTCCCCGCTATTAGCAAGTCAAAAATTTCAATTTTAAATGAATTTAAAGCCATCTCCAATTATATACCTAATATACAGGGTGATTGTATTTAAAGTTACGATTTCAAAGCGCTATAATTTTAAAACTACCAATAAGAGCGGTTTGATATTTTACCAGAGCAATCCTAAGGCAATGAGATTTTGTTTGGGGGAGGAAAAAAGTAGTTTGAACATGTTCCTATAGATGACGCTGTCCGGGTAATACGAGGGGAAACGCCTGAATGGACTCATTAAACACAGGAATGTTGTTAGCAACACAATGGGATAGCAGGAAACAATAGACTTCTAGGGCTTACTACATATTTTTTTTTAACAAAAAGACAATAATACGTGTTTACAGCGGAAACAGTCATAGTGAAAAGAGAAAAAGAAGAGCTTCATGAAACAAACACTTTACGGATAATCAACGGCACATTTTGGATCTTTTTTTTTTTTCTTTTGCCAAACAAAATTTCATTACCTCATGATTGCTCTGGTAAAATATCAAATTGCTCAGATGGGTAGTTTTAAAATTATAGCGTTTTGAAATCGTAACTTTAATTATATTCACACTGTATATATATATACATACATACATACATATATACATGCATATATATATATATATATATATATATATATATATATGGCACTGGAAACGAATTGGTGTGCTTTCTATAGCATAGTTAACGTACATAAAATATACTTTTGTGCAATTAAAAATATATGTTAATTTTGTGTTGTTTAGTGTAGTATAAATTTGTTAAATTATATTAACGAGAATTTTCGACTATATGTATGATAGGACTGAAGCATTTTTAATACCCAAGTCTACTAGGATGTATCACGAAAAAAAGTATATATATAAAACATTTTTTTATTTTCAAGTACAAAAATGTAAAGCTTTGAATTCAACTAACAGAAAAACAAATGTTTTATATTTAATGTAACATTTAGATCTTTAAACTTAGAAGTAAATTTATAGGTTTATCGTAAAACTAAGATGTACTGCTGACGGTTTCATTTACTTCTATTCTTTCATTTATTTATTTATTTATTTATTTTTTAAATGCAAACATACAAAGTAAATTTAAACTGAAATGCTCTTAACACACTTTTTTTCTGGTTTTATGAAATTAAACCTGTTTTTGAAGAAAGATTAATAAAAAAATATAAAAAAATGAAAATAAAAATTTACTTAAAAAAAAAAAAAAAAAAAAAAAAAAAAAATCAAATATTAAAATATTCATAACTTTGAAAATATAATTCAGTTTAAATTTTGGTTGCATTATCTTTTGTCTTTATGATTAATGAAACTAATAAAAAATATTTTGTCAGTTCAGAATAGACTTTTTTCATACGTATAGGCATCACAGTTATAATCTGCTTCCTCAAACTACAAGCAAATTTTATTTTTGTTAGGCTGGTTATAAAGGACAATTTTCAAAATTTAATGTACAATTTACTGAGGTGTCAATCCTCCAGAGTATCTCAAACAGATAATTTTTTATGAAATATTCTGTTTTTATTTATCATCAAAAATTACGTGAGTAAATAAAACAAAGATAAATTTCAATAATAATGTGAAATAATCCGTAGAACTTGCACTTGTGAATAGGCTTATAAAAGATGATTAAATTTATTATTGTTTAAAAAATTCATATATTTTATTATAAATGAAAATAAATCTTGCTTTATGTTTCTTTCTGGAATAATTTAATTTAATGGTAGACTTAAAGTTGAAATTTGTTTCAAACTTAAAAACGAGTTTTCTGTCCGAAAATTTTGATTTAATGAATCTATCTCGCAGTTAAAAAAAAAAAAAAAAAAAAAAAAAAGTGTTTAGATGTTTCTTTGTAACTTCTTTTATAGTTCTTTTGACTACTTGTGTGAGCGAAGGAATATCAAACTTTTCCCTGCTTTATACGATTATCTTAATTATCCCCGTTGATCAGGTTTGTTACGAGAGGTGGTGAGGTTATTGTTGTAGATTGCCAATTAATACATTTTATAAAATCTTTTGTTTGCCATACATCTAATACATTTTCATGAATCAAACAAAATTCCCAAAAAAAGATATTCTAATTGTACAAGAAAAGCATACTTTTGGAGATTTGATTGAATAACAGATTTAATATAATTTCCTCGGTATCTTATACATTGGACTATCTTAAAAATGGTTTTGTGACACAGAAATAAATCTTGGCTCGTACTTTATTGTAAATCATGAAGGAAAGTGAGCTTTCAAAAGAAACTCGCTAAGTTTTTTCAACTGCGAAGTAAGAAAAAGTTATGAATTATATGATTTGTCATTGTCAGTCGTTTAAAAGGGGAAATATATCCAAAATTTTTGCTTGCCAGTTCTTGGGACCATGCGTCTATTATTAAAGTTTGACGTACATGGAAGAGATAATTCTGGTCGGAACACAAATCCTTAAAATCAACATATGGGAAAGTACTATATACAGAAGTTATTTTTTACAAGTGATACTTAAATCCCAGTAAATAATGTTTCTAACACATTATTTTTAAATATTAACGTACAGCCATTTCGGAATTTTGAAGTGCTTTTGCCAGTACTATTATGAGCAATTTTGAATAAGTAAAACTAAATATATAAAATAGTTATATATATATATATATATATATATATATATATAATTCAGAAAATCACAAACCGTTGATCACTAGTAGTTATTCAATTAATTATCCATTAAAAAAAAAAAAAAAAAAAAAAAAAAAAAAAAAAAAGCTGAAGGGACTTTCGAGATAAAATAAACGTACGAATGCTGTTTCTTATTCTGAAATCCCCAGGCTAAAATAAAAATTGATTGAAATAATAAGGAGAAAAGAATGAACAAAAAATAAGAATGCGAAAAACTTATCCGTTTCTAATTTATACAAAAGATTTTACACCTAATTTATGTATTATTTTATAGGGACTGAGAATCTATTTTAACAACGTAAAAATGAAATTGAAGAAAAATCTCTTTACTAAATATCAGGTTTCTAGCTTAAACGACTTCCATATTGCATAACATATTTTTTACCCCTGTCTCAACCCCATTTATGAGTGTTCAGATACTTTTTATTAGCATTGTGAATTTATATTTAAATAAAGAATTTTCATGCCAAAAATCAATTTTCTTGTTCAATCGTTCCAAATTTGCATAACATACAACCACGTTTTACGCCCACTGCAGTATTTTTATACGGTTGATAGACGTTTTAGTAGCGCAGTGAATACGAACCTGAATGAAGATTTTTCGTGCGAAATAATATGTTTACAGTTCAAACGGTTTCATAATTCTACAGCCATGGTTTCCTCTCCCTTTATGGAAGGTGATCGACTTTTTAGTAGTCTAGTGAATATGAACTTGAATGAAGAATTTTGGTACTAAATATTAAACGTATACCTTAATTCGTTTACAAATTCCATTGCACACCTCCTCTTTTTTTTTTATCTCCAATTCAATCATTTTTAAGAAGTTAGCTATGAATTTTGATAAAGAACTTTCATACTAAATATTAACTTTCTAGCTCACGCGGTTTCCAAATTACAGAACATAATATCTTCTCTTTCCCTATTTAAAGAGGAAAGAACTGCTTTAATAGCGAAGTGGCTCATTTTAGGAGCCAATCAACATGTGTGACAGTTTTCCTTCGAATTCATTAAGGGGATTTGTATAGGGGACAAACAAATAAAGGAACTTTTACTTCAGTGGTATAAAATTGGATATAAAATTTGTGTTACTACGTTATCAGAATTTAGACTAATAATCCCAAATTTTATAAAACTTATAATTAGAACGCCTGGAATGTATTTAGATAACATTCAATGGAGTCAAAGAAAAAAAAAAATATTTTTTATATTTTATATGACACGAGAAACAAACCTGTAGACGCTGATGTAGCAGACATTCCGAGTAAAGAAGAAAAACATATTTCAACATAAAATAGTTAAATTATTAATTATCCAATTAAAGAAAAGTAAATAATAGCAATACAAAACGGCGTTCGTCGGATTTTTTTTCTAATTAAAATATGGGCGAAATTTCTTTTCAATATCTTGAAGGATCTATTGTAATCTATGGAATCTGGACAATTTCACAGGCAAATATAGTGTTATATATACAGATGATGTGTGCAAATCAATTTTTTAGTAGTTTTAAAGTGTATATATATGTTAGTTATTACTTTATTCTAAAACTGAAGACAGTTCCTTGTTATTTATTTTTTAATTTAACAAAAATTAGGGCCCTGTATGTTGCACATACAACGTGACAATGTGCGGGTTCTTTAAATCAATCAAATCCATTCCTCTGTATTTTATGTAATCATAGGAATTTTTTTTTTCATTATTATATTATAAATATCCCTACAAAGATCCCAGTTTGGTCTTAAAGGCCCTATGTACACTTTTTCTTTCTTTCTTTCTTTTTTTTTTTTTTAATCACCACATTATAATTTTATTTTTAAAGCTATGATGGTATAAATCTTACTAGACGCGTTCGAAAATTTAATTATTCATCAAACTATTATTTCAATTCTGTTATTCACGTTTCGTATGGGAAAAAAAAATTCATTTTTATTGATATCAATATGTATATTTGATAATTTTAATTTTATAAGAGCGCTAAAACTTTATCTAAATAAAGAACGCCAAAATTTTTTGTAGCAATAAGTTGAACCGTACAACAATACATAATCAACTAAGGAATCCAGGCCGATTCATAAACAGATACAATTTTACATATGAAATATTTTTGATTTTTATTCTTTAGTTCTTATATTTTTTCTAAAGAATGTTTAAAAATTTCAAACTAAATTGTAGGTTTATTTTAAATATTTATTTTTAATGCATTGCATATAAAACGCAAGTGTTTTTAAACAATTGAATATATTGATACATATATTGTACATTATATATTTATTTTAAATTTTATAAATGTCTAAATTACATGAAATTTCATGAAAAACGTATCATGATATTATGGAAGTTGTTCTATATGTTTTAATTTTTCATTGTGAATCTTTTAAAAATAAACTACTTATTTTTTTTCTAAGCAATCTTTTTATTACCACTATCTACGATTTAACCCTTTCGACGTTACACATTCTTTTCTATTGCTGCAATAAAAATACCTGAAAAGTTTACTGTATACTGCAAAATAATAACCGGTCTTTAGAATTCAGCGTTGTACTTCAGGAAATCTTAGAGTTGAGAAGAAAAAATTTTTCCCCCACACACAGAGTTAAGCAGCAGGCTAATACCTTTGTTGAAAGGGCGTGTATCAATACAATGGAAATATCTTTTCACGATAGAAGTTGACAATCCTTTACCCAGATTTGCCTCTCAGCAAAGTTATGTTGATTTTTCAGGGAAAACTCAAACACTGCTTTATTTTTCAGAAAAAATAAGTGCATAGATATTTCTATATAGAGTTAAGACTGCAAATTTTAAAGAGTAATTTATGTATAATACTAATAAAACACCAATTTCATTTGGTACCTTATTTGTAACGAAATTTCGATTAGATTTTTTAAAATTAATTAAAATATGAAAATAATAACTTGGTAAAAGCTTTAAAAATGGACATATAAAATTTTAATTCTTGCCAAATAAATAAATAAATAAATAAAATAAAATTACGAATTATTATTATTATTACTTTTTTCTGCATAAAATGCACAGATATAGTATTTTATATAGATGTATCATCCCCATGTTATTGTGCAAAGATTTTTAGTGTCGAAAAAGGTTTGGGCATCAGACAATAGGAAGTATAAAATTCGAAAATAGTAATCGAGTAGAATGTTAATGAATTTTTTAAATGCCGGAATATTGCACGGCTTTTAAGTGTTTTAATAAATATATGAAAAGAAACGGGACAAGTTTTCATAAATAAGTTATATTCAAATAAATTATAAAAAATATCATTTTTATAATCAGTTCTTTGTTATTATTATGAAACAATTACTATCTTTATATTCAAGGAAATGCTCTCTTTAAATTTTAAGATTTTATATTAGTAAGTAATATGAAAATTTAAAAAATTCGTTTAAATGTAGTTAACAGCCGTGGACGTTTTAATACATAACTAATATGTTGTGGCCACCACAAGACTTTCTTGTACATATAATCTTATACAAATTTACGCAATACAAATTATTTATTAATTATAATTTATTAAAATTATTTTCCATGATGAATGCAGATGATTTTTACCTCAAAGAAGTACAATAATAAATGCCGAAAGAAAGTCAGTTTTTTGCAGATATGAGTACACTAGAGTATAGTTAATTAAAAAAAAGAAAAATAAAAGAAAAAGAATGAAAAATTGGTAGCTAGAGTTTTTGATTCTCTTTTAGTACATAAATTATTCGTAAATTTTATTAGCTAAATTATCTGTGTGTATTACCGTGTATATTAACTCGAGGAAAAATTTCCATAAGAAAGTAAAATGGCCAGCTTCTCCCAAATGAAAAGGAATCACTATTTCAAATTCGATGATCAATCGATGTCTTATTACTATATCTATGATAAAATAAAATATGAAAAAAAAAGTTAAATAATAAATTTGCTTATGCATGTGTAAATATGACGCTTTTATGGCTTTAAAATTAAATAATAATAATAATTTTAAAGGTTAGAAAGAAATAAAGTGCGAGAAATTCGCACTGGCTTGCTAGTTAATAATAAATTAAATATTTAGAGTTTAATTTCGTCGAGAGAAATGAATAATACAAATAAATAAAGGAATACATGGTTATATAATAAAGAGTAAAGAATTTCAGTTCTATTTTTCTTGGAGACGTTTCGAATTTATATAAATATCACGTGGTAAAAATTGAAGAAACTTGTTTTAAATTTTATGTAGATCAGTGTTTAGTAATTTGAACTGGCAAGAAGAAATAAATTTTGAAACAAATTTCTTACAATACAGCATGAAATTATTTTTTAGTCCATGGAAATTAATTTTGTTGTTTTTCAACTAATTTCAACATATTCGCAAAAAACTGCACATTTTGCTTTGTTAAATAATCAAATAAAGATTATTTTCTTTATTAATAAAATATTCTGTATTTATAAAATTAAATAAAACGTTCTTGATTTAAATTGATTTTAACCCTTTGTATCCCACCGGGACTTTAAAGTCCCATAAAAAAAAAAAAAAAACTCAATATAGCCAAAATTTACCGCAGGATTTCAATGGAACTTCAAACTCCCTATAGTTTAATGTTTCCCTATAGTTAAACTATAGTTTAAGGTAAATTTAATTTGAGATGTTTCTCATGCAGCAATATATATATATATATATACAATCAAAAGTTTCCAACTATTTCTCCAAAAATAAGGTAATTTGGGATATAAAGGGTTAAGTAAAGTAATTGTTTGAAATATTTTGTATTTATTTTTTTAATGTTTATAATTTATTTTTTAATTAAGTACAGTATATATTTCTTCCAAAATTTTGACATTTTTATTTATTGAAAATTTATGATTTTTAATGGCATCAGTGGTTATATTAAACGTAAATAAACACCTCTCAGTTGATTTGTTAGCTAAATTAATTCGTACTTTGCTATCACTCCTATTTAAAAACTAGTATGTTGTGGCCACCACAAGACTTTCCTCTGTATTTTCCTATACAAATTCATGCAGTAACAATATTAAAAAAAAAAAAAAAAAAAAAAAAAAAATTACACCCCCCCCGGGGGGGGGGGGGGGGAAGCGATGCCCCAAATTTTTTCCCTAATTAACTACTACTATTATCAATAATTCATATTAATTTCACAATCACAGGTTAAGAATAACTCTCATTATGTACATTTATACGAAATTTTTTCCTATACTGCCATGTTAAAAATTTAGAAAAAATACGATCACAGCGCCACCTGTTGAGCGATTGATCCCCAAATCTAATCAGCCTCAGTTTATGTCAGGGGCCAACTAAATACCAAATCTGGTTAAATTTCGTTAAAAAAAAAAAAAAAAAAAAAAAAAAAAAGATTTTTTTTCTAAGTTTTTTTTCGTTAAAAGTAAAAAAAATCGATAACTTTTTTTTAAATTATCACAGATTTATAGTTCAACCATTCGTTTTAAAGGTATTGACGAGACCTTTCGAAAGATACCCATCTTGAAAATTTACTCCCCTCGAGGGGGGATGTCCCCCCCACGGGGGGTGGCGAGGCTCCTACGCATACAAAATTTTTTCCCCAGTTGACTATCTCTATTTTAAATAATTCTTGTAAATTTCATAATGATTACTAAAAAATAATTCTCTTTATGCACATTTATACAAAATTTTGTCCTATATCACCATGTTAAAAATTTAGAAAAAGCGGGATGGCAACGCAACCTGTAAGACAGTTTTTACCAAAAGTTGATAGGCACTAATTTATGTCAAGGTACAACTACATACCAATTTGTATGAAATTCTGTGCAGTAGTTCTTGAGATACAGTTGCCACAAAATTTTGTCACACACACACACACACAGACAGACAGACAGACAGACATTTTCTAAAAATGGTCAAATCGTGTTCTACACTCTCAAAACGTGTAAATTCATCAAAAACCCGAGGTCGAAAATTTTTACGAATCCAATACTTTCTCTATATTACATATAGAAGAAAGTAAAAATGTTTATATATATTACTTTTGAAATAAATTTATGACTAAATATAAGATTTATTGTTTTATGGAGAGAAAGAATTGGGAATGAAAGGGTTGAGATAATTTGCAGAAAACAACAGATTCTTAATCGTAAAATGGCAACATGAATAAACAAATTATTTGTTATTTTGAACGATAGAGTTTGTTAGATCGTCATAGTCCTATCTTTTTTCAAGTCATTTTTATTGCTTATTATTATTAATAAACTTCACTAGTCACCATATTAAAAAAAAAAAAAAAAAAAAAAAAATCAAAAGAATTGAGCAACCGTTTTTTCCCCTTTTAATCGCTTAATAAATAAATAATAATAGTTATAAAAATAATTACATTGAAGTCGCTCTAGAACTTTATTTGGGTACTGACTGCCTACTGCCACTTTCTTCCTTCCTGCACTGCATCGGTCCAAGTTCACACTATGTTCAGAAGGGTCTTTATTCAGTACTTTAATTTGGGTATTTATCGACGACAGGTGGAGCTGTTATTGTTTAAGAACTGTGATTTTAAAGACGACTGTGTCTCAGCATCTATTAAATATTTTTCTTCAAGCCGTGTATTTTATATCCTACAGTCTTCGCACTATATTACCATATATTTCCGACCAATATAAGACCATTTTAATAAATTTAATCTTTTATACTATATTACAATTTTTTTCTGATAAATAAAATGAACTAACAAAAAATAATTAAAAAAAAAAAAAAAAATCCTTTTCAAAGAATTTAATTGTATGAAAAGTAAAAAGTTGAGACATTATAAAAACTATGCATAAACATGAATTTTTAAATAGTTTCTTTAATTTAAAATTCAATATGTTTCGACTATTTTACAATTTGAATTCAATAAACACAAAAAAGAAAAAAGAAAAGAAAAAAGAAAAATCGCCCTCTAATTAAAAAAAAAAATTAAATTAAAAATAAATAGCGCAATAGCTGTTGCTAAGGTACGCAGATTGATATGAATTAATAAATATTAGAAAAGAAAACATAAGTGTCAATGAATAAAATCGAAACCGAAAATAATTAAAATAATTAAAAAGAAAAAAAGAATGATGAAAACTATTTTAATGAGGTGCACTTTTATGGTCCAAGTTCTGCTAAGTTTTGTAGCTCTGCGATCAGTAGTTTAAGCACCAGAGAAAGACAGTCACACAGACACAGCGATATGCACATAGATACAAAGATACTTCTCTGGATTTATATACATTTATTTAAATGTTTATTTATTTTGTTTATTTTGTTTATTTATTTAATTTATTATTTATTTATTTATTTATTTATTGATAATTTTATAAATGGATTTTGTTATTCTTATTATTAGTTTTTTTTTTCTTTTTTTTTTAAAGGGGGGGGGGTGTATTTACTAGATTAATTTTTTACCTTTGTTTTTATCGAATGTCAAATATGCCAGTAAATTTTGTTAATTCTTCGTTTACACATCATTTGATCTATAATAACAGTAATAATAATGTGTTTGTGTAACAGCTGTCTGAAGAGTTACAAAAGTTTTCATACTTTCTGTTTTGACTCACAACGAAGCACTTGAAACCAGATTTCTGGATTTTTAAAAATTAATTGAAGTTGTTTCCATTGTCATTTTCAGTCCCCTTGCTTATCAAACACAAAGTAAAAAGAGATTAGCTGTCAATTAAAAACATTACCAGAGATAAACACTTTTTTTTTTTTTTTTCCCATAATACAACAGGTCTTACTATTTCTTTCAGACAGTGATTTTCCATTCTCGCCGTTTATCGTATGACACCTTGAAAAAATGCTGAAAGTTTGACATTGCATCTGTCCAGATTATTAAATTTTATGAAGAATTAGTACACCTATTAATCAGGACGATATCTAGTTAACGCCGTATTTTTTAATTCAGTATGATATTGGGTCAAATGATATTAAATAAAAATCACACTGTAAATATTAAAAAAAAAAAAAAAAAAAAAAATGACGAAAAAAAAAATAAAATAAACAGATAAATATATTTCCTTTTATGTCGAAGAAAGAAAAAATAAACGTGCAAATGTGCAAATAATAAAATTGAAAAAATCTTGCTAGACCGACATGCTATATATATATTGCCCATTATCATTATATTATTTTTCTTTATGTTGAAAATAAATAAATAAATAAATAAAATATAATAAAGTTAACATACATGTATTTATTATAATTTCAGAAGGATTTGACGCCTTTGTTTATATTAAAAAATTATTTAAAAATATTTATAATTAATATTTAAAAGAATGTTAAATTTACTTAAAAGAATAATAATTTATTTAAAAGAATTTATAATTTATTTAAAAGAATGTTAAAGTTTCTAAAATAATGATATCAGTTTTTATGAATTAAAATGAATGACAAATATTTAAATAAATTTATTAATAATAATAATAACAATAAAAAGGAAATTTCTGACGGTAAATAAATTTTTTGACATAAATACGACTTTAAAAATGTATTGAAATTATAAAAACTATATATTCCTAGATTCTATGTTTCATGAGTTAAGAATATATAAATAAATATGTAAATGTATTTTTTTTTCATGTCGAAAAAAAAAAAGAAAAAAAAAAAGTTTTTTTTTTTTTTTTTTTTCTAATAGTTAAAATAAAAATTGGTCATAAATATGTAAAAAAAGAAAGAAAAAAAAGGAAAAGAAAAAGAAAGAAAAATAGCATTTTTAATTTTTAAGAAGTAACTTGTTCGGAACATGTACATGTTACACTAATTACATTCAAATATAATTAACCTGATAAATAAGTATCATTGCAAGGAAGCTTTAATAGTTGTAAAACTTGCAACAGTTTTTTCAAGTGAAAATAACAGTACATCACTTCATCAGGTGATAAAAGCTAGGCACGAATTCATTAACAAAGCAGAAAGGCGCTATCGCGCTTACTAAGATATTTAAAATGCCTTCTACTTATGGCTTTCTTAGAAACATCATTTGACGAATTTCGGAGTAGTGCGGCTGTCTAGCGAAAAGTGTGTTGGGACATTAAAGGTAATTGAATGCGCTAGGCTAGGTTCCCAGATGTATGCCTTCCGTTGGATCATTTTAAGGATCCTAGCCCGTCTTTGCGCAAGTTTTGTAAGAAATCGCTAAAAACTCTGAACAGCTAAGCAGATGAGCGTATCTGAGATCGAGCGTAGACAACATCTCTAACAAACAGGAAAAAACAAATGTTTAAAAAATCAATTGTAATTTTTTTTTTTTTTTTTATTGTCGCATAAAACAATGTTGGATGTTTAATTTCACTGCGAAGCTAATGTAAGTTAAAGGGTTAAAGGATAATATGTGTTTAGTAAAATGCATGGACTGAAAATTATTTGATAATAAATATGCTTTGCAGCTCAAGAAGTTAGATGTGATCATCTGCAGATAAAACTATTTTAATCAGTAATTGAGACATTTTATAGCTAAATTACACTACGCGGCAAAAAAAAAAAAAAAAAAAAAAAAGTTCTCACACCATTTTTGCTAATTCTCATGTGACCTCCTGAATCCGAATATGACTCCCATTTTGCCCAGTCACCCATCGTTTTCTAGCTACACCACCCCTTCTCACAATTTATTACCATGTCCGATAATTTTATGACCATGAATGTAATTTGAAGAATGAAAAATAATTAATTTAACACCTGAAAACGAAAAAATATAAAGTTAAAAAAATAACATTAAACATATTTAAAAAATAAAAGTTATGTAATGCATAATTTCAGTGGCAAATCCTCCCCCCCCCCACCCCACCCCACCCCACAAAAAAAAAAAAAAAAAAAAAATCGCTTGTAGTCCATGTTTTAGAATTTTCCAACGCTGTAGCCCCTCAGAAGATATTTAACGACTAAGATAATCCCCCCCCCCGCCTCCTAAAAATCAAATTTAGAGCCATACAATCACCGAAAAATGAGGGGGCCATTCCTAAAAAACGATGGGTTATAGGTCAAAATGGTCGTCCTATTTGGATTCAGAAGGTCATTTTACATAATGTATTTTACAATATGCTGAAGTTATGTCAGAGGCAATTTTCATGCCGAGCAGTGTTATTCATTATTTAATACAAAACTTCTGTGGTAATAAAATTAATAAATGACAAAGAAATTTCCATGATTATAATAACATATATTTGATTTTGTTTTCCACGGAAGAAATAAATAAAATATTTTCACCCTCGCGTTTGTTAGAAGTATGTATGTTAAACATAATATTTTAGTATTTTAATTTCTTTTTCTATTTTACTGAATAACTGTTTTTATTTATTTATTGAAAAAAATAATATTTCTTTATAGAATTTTAGAATTTTAACAAATAATGGATTAATTATATGGCTTTCTCTTTGCATCGCCCCAATCCTTTATTTAAATTTATATTATTTAATAGATTTAAAATGCATGATGATTGGATTACTCTATATCTGTGAATGGGAAAAAAATAAAATTTTGATGGAAGTCACACTGATTAACTTTAATATAAATTAATTTAAAAAATAAAGAATGGGGGGAAAAAATACAAAGAAAGACTATTTTTTCTATTGAAAGCAATTTGTGTATTTTACTTCTAAAGGTAGCTGATTATATATAATTCTATATTATACATTTAAATTTTAAAAGTACTTTTGTAATTAAACTGTAGAACTAACAAAGTGTAATCGTTTTAATTTAAAATGAATTAAACTAATATGAAGCAATTTTATTTAAAATATTGTGTGTAAGACATTAATTTGGACGGGGGCGGGGAGACACTGGGCTTTTCATACTGCTGAGTCGCGAGTGAGCCCTGCAATTAATCTTCGTTTTAATATTACGGAAAAACACTGGAGATAAAATAACATTTATCTAATGCATTTCGTGCAATGCAATAACATATTTTCCAAAGGAATATATATTCAATATTAGAGGTTCTTATGATTGTCTACCGTGCATTCCAAAAGATACAAAAAAAAAAAAAAAAAAAAAAAAAAAAAAATCAAAATGGACAAATTTCCGTTTAAGATAATCTTCAAATCATAAAGGATTCATCTGATAATTTAGTAATCTGTTTTAACATTTTATAGATTATATGTATTTATATTCTTTAAAAAAAAAAAAAAAAGAGAAGAAGAAGAAGAATGGAAGAAAATAGCATTTGCTTGTATGTATTATTAGTTTTCTTTCTTTCCTTCCTCTTTTCTCTTTCCCCCCCCCCCCCCCCCCACTGTTTTCATGCTTCTTGGATGAGTATGATCCTATACATTATTCTAATATCTTGACAGTATGAATGACTACCGTGCATTACAAAAGACGATCCATTTATGATTATGATCTGATCATCATTCAGTATAACTTAACAGAGTTGATAATATTAAAAAATATAATATATCTAAAGGATTTAATTTATATAAGTTTGGTTTATAAATATCAAAAACATTAAAGTAATAATTTTTTTTCACGAAATATAATTGAAATATATAAATTAATATAGTCTAGTATAAAGAATATTATGGACAGTTTTGACAAGCATTAATGTTCACTATTATGTATGGCTATTTTAATTTATGCCCGCTTAATTTTAATTTTTTAAAATAATTTTTTCTAAATTTATTTACGGTAATTACTATCGACATTTTTACTTTTTACTTTCTTTTATCCATATGTATGGTAGATAAAGTTTTGCTTTTCGGTCAACTTTTCGAAATTGTGTTTTTGTTATATTTACACGTTATGAAGTTCCTTGAATCAGAAAAAAACATGTTTTTCGCCTATTTAAAATTGTTTTTAATGAACATTTATTTTACAGTATTCGTTATTTTATTCTTTAACGTACAATCTGTCATTATGGTAATGAATTTCGGGTAAGAGAAAGTTATGTGATTGCCACACTATAATATTTTTTTTTTACCATATAGTCCTGCATTTTCCTCTTTATCTCTACTTAAATTTACACAAATATGATGGAAAAATTGTTTGCGGTCAAATTTTTTAACGTACGTTTTCTCTAGAAATATGCAGTCCCTTCCCCCACTCCCGTGAATTCAAATTTATTTCCAGTCAATTCTCTTTATAAATAAAATTATAAAGATCATTTTTTGATCATTTTTCCACCATAGTTATAACAAATTATATATTTGAAGCTTTACTGTTTTTAAACTATGCTTAGGACTATGCAAAAGCAATCTGTCTAAAACTAAAGCTATAGGAAAGATTTTAAGAGCTACCTTTCTTCCTTTTTTAATTCTAATAAATATAAATGTTCTAAATTTATTTAGGTTTACTTATATATATATATATATATATATATATATATATATATATATATATATATATATATATATATATATATATATATATATATTGAGCTTCTTTCACTTAGTTCTCATTTTATTCAATGTTAAAGTATGAGTAGCAGATTATTTAGTACTGTGAAAAGGATGTTGTATAATTATAAAAGTATTCTAAAATCTTCCATCTGAACTGCAGAATTTAAATGTAGTAATTTTATTTCACCCTTTTATATGTATGTTCTAAAAAAAAAGTAGTTTTTTTTTTTAATAAAAAAATTAAAGTGTTAAAAAATGTCATCATGAAATATGTATATGTATATATATATATATATATATATTTATATTGAGCTTTCTTAACTTAGTTCTGATTTCATTCAATGTTAGAGAATGAGTCGCAGATTATTTAGTACTGTGAGAAGGATGTTGTATAATTATAAAAGTATTCAAAATATCCAATCTGAACTGCAGAATTTAGATGTAGTAAATTTATTCCGCCGTTTTTATATATATGTACTAAAAATATAGTAGTTTTTTTTTTTTTAATAAAAAATTAAAGTGCTAAAAAACGTCATCATGAAATATTAATTTATTTTAATAAATGAATTATAATTAAAAGTACAATAACAAACAGTCATAAATTGATGTCACAGGATATCTGATCCTAACAATTGGAAAAATAAATATCCATTGCGCAAATAATAGTAATCAATATAGTTTACTTGATAAAAGTTTATATTTCATTTATTTATTTATTTTTTCTTGAATTATTATTCAAAGAAAGTATTTTATAAAGTGTTCTAAAACTCTAATAGTGAGATATTTTTAATCAAAGCTACTCAAAAATTGCGTGAAAAATATGAAAAAATGTATAGTCATTCACTTATTGCTTCATAATATAACTCATCCCTTCAATATTATTCAGGCCAAAAAATTTATGTGTATCAAATTTACAAATCTATTAATTTGGATAATAAATAACATGGGGCGACATTCACACTACTTTTCCTTACCCTGCATTTGTATAAAAAGAGATCATTATATTTCATCTATCTATCTAATTTTTCATCTCTATCCTCTTCATATATATATATAGTATTAAAAAAAAAAAAAAAAAATCCGCACACTTCGGGACCAAAAACTGTACATTTTTTTAAATTTTGTGGATTTCCGTTTTTTTTTTTTTTTTTTTTTTTTCCCATACAATTCTGAATTAGAGTTTTTATGATATAATGATTATTTTAAAATAATAGTGATATAAATAAGTATGTAAAATATGCATAATAATAATAATAATAAGCAATTAAAGATTAAAAAATATACGAAGTTTTATATTGCATAATGTTTTTTCAAATAAAAAATAAAAATTTGCCTTATTATATAAGATACAAAGTTTAAGTATAAAAACATTTGATATAATTGACTTGTGCATTATAATATATATATATATATCACTATGTTTAGAAATATAAATAAAACTTTTTTTTCAGTCTTTAAATAGTTATTATTATTAATTTATTTCAAACATAAAAGACCTAGACCTCAAACAAAATTGCCTTTATCTGTCTCATTCGGCACCTAAAATATAACTATTGAATTAAGTGCTATCTCCATTTTCTTTCCCTTGGAATCTTTACCGTGAATTTTATTTGTTTATATTGATTGTAATATGCGAATGTCTGGCAGTCTACTGTATATGCAGACTCCCAAAATCTTTGCTTCTTCTTCTTCTTTTTTTTTTTTTTATTCGATCTTTCTTATTTGTAATTTTTTCTATAAGCGTAAGAAGAAAGTATTTGATTCGTTTTTAATTTAATGTTAAATCTGGAATAATGTTTATTCATATTATTTCACTTCTACTATCTAACTTCTACATTATTTAACTAACTATCTAACTACTAATTTTACTAAATTTTACATTTGCTGTTAGTTTAAAGTTTTCAACTTCAGTTAGAGACAAATTTTAAACGATATTAATTATTTTTCTTTTTTTGCTCTCCACCTCTTATATTTATTTTTATTTATTTATTTATTTATTTTATTTATTTATTTATTTTTATTTTTTTTTTTTTAGATTTTTTTTTGGCACGTTCATTTCTTGTATTAGCCTGCAGTATGTTTATTCATAATATATATTACACCGAATTATAATTTATTAAATTGCAGAATTGTAAGGCAGAAATGACTCTGGCGTCAACCATAAACAATTTCATTTTAATTATAGTATAACTTATAATTTTTAATAATAATTAAAAAAAAAAAGTTATATAATTATAAATGATTTTTACACGGAAAATTATTAAAACAGAGCAAAATAAGTGATTTTAAATCATAAGATTACATTGTATTATTAAGATAGCATTATTTAAATGTAAGTTTTCGCCCCTACATATAGAAAATTCATTTACACTTATGAATGTAACATTTAAATTTTATTTCCAACATGGAGAAATATTTATTTCATTTCAAAAGAAATGTTGTGAACTTGTTTAAAAGCAAAGAAGTAAAAGTTATCTTTCAACTGCAGGATTAATGTCAAAACATACATGAGAATTGTTAAAGATACAACCCCAAAGATCTGGTTGGGAATCAATTGTATTTGCTTGTAAACTAATCTTATCCGTTCAACCCACATGTCAATCAAAGAGTCTGCGAAAGGAGGGAAGTGAAATCTGGAATAAAACGGGCCTGACCACTCAGCCCTGGAAATATGTATCTAAGAAAAGACGGGTTCAACGCTTCAGAGACGAAAATCTATATCAAGAAAAAGAAGGGCCTGACCATTTACGAGACACATTTCAAATCCGGAAAAAGACGGGCTTAACGCTTATAGGGTTAAAATTTCATAAAGAAATTTATTTTTAAGCTTGTAAATGTTCAAATACACTTTAATAGTAAGTCATAAAAATTGAATGAACTCATATGACGTGATGTTTTAAATCAGGGCTATAATTAACATTAAAAAAAAAACATTGTTAAAAATAAAGCATCTGCTGTTTTTACAAATATTTATTATTATGCTGAGATTTCTGTCTTTTATAAAAGAGACGATAATTAAGCGAAACTTAAGTGAGTCATTGAAAAGATAATGTTAATAATTATCTTCGTTTTTTTTTACAAAGAAAAAAGATTAACGATTTTGTTTGTTAATATAGAGTGGCGAAAAATGGTAACTTTAAGTTTATAAATAAAAAGCATCAATAGATATTGTAATGTAAAATTTCACTTTTCTCATAAGAGGGAAATTTTTATTATTTAAAATGTCAAACTTTTTTTAAAGGAATATAAAATAAATGGATTTAAAATAAAATACTATTTAAAGTTAATATAATCTATAAAATTGTTTATTTCTATATATTGTAGAATTTTGTGATTGTTTAAAGTTTAAAATATACTTAAATATTTGAATAAATCTATTTTGAAATAAATATCATTTTATAATAATAGTGCCAGTTAAATACTTTCTTAAAATATGTGGTAATATGTAACGTACTTTGAATATCCATTTTAATGACTTAGTATTCAAATCCTAATAAATGTTATCTTTTTCTTTAAAATTCTTCAAATAATTTAATTACTTAAGAAATCTTAAAAATGATTGTATCTCTCATTAAGTCGATGCACCAAATTTTTAAAAAGGAATTTGTATCTAGAGAAAATGTAATTATTTAAAATTATTTTTAATGAACTACTGTTGAATCAAATATTAAAAGAGGGACATTTTAAAATTTCCAATGCAACGTTACGAATAAAATACTTATCCAGTTTAAATTTTAATCGTTATAAATTCAAGTTATTTTTAATATCCTTTCCATTTGTTTTAATGCTCTTCTTTTTCTTTTATTAGAAATGAATTTTGAAAATGGTAATCTGACCACTCAGCAAAACTGAAGCTATAGAAACTGACTACGTTCCGGTATGTATAATAATTTTAATATTCTTTTAGTTATTATTATTCTTTTTTTTTTATTCATTTCTTTTTTACTTTCTTCTACATACATAAGAAAAAGGTTTTGGATTCGTGATAATTTTCGAACTCCACGTTTTGACTGGTGTACACGTTTTGGGGTTTCATGAAGACGATTTGACTGTTTTTAGAAAATGTCTGTATGTATGTCTATTTCATCACAAATTCTGTAGACGCTGTATCTCACGAACAAAAGAACGGCATTTAACCAAACTTGGTATATTGTTGGATACCTAAGCTGCGGTTGATTACATTTGAAAATCCGTTGCTGAACAAGTTGAGCTTTAATCCCATTTTTTCGTACTTTTGAATATAGCAGTATATCACAAATTTCCGTATAAATGTACATTATGAAAGATATTTTTATGGAATGGTCATAAACTTAATATAAATTATTGAAAAGAAAAGTTAGTAGTAAACTAGGGAAAAGTGCCCATGTAGTAGCATCCCCCCCCTCCCCCAATGTGAGGGAAGTACCCTCTGGAGGGTGTAAACTTTCGATATGAGTATCTTTTTATAAGAACTCGTAGTTGAACGATAGATGTATGATAATTTAAAACAAAGTTTCCTATATATATATTTCATTTTTGATGGGAAAAAAAAAAAAAAAAAAAAGCTTTTTTTTTTTTTTTTTGGATGTCAGCAACAAATTAACTTTCTTTCGGCATTTAGTATAATATTTCTCTGAGATCAAATTCGTCTGCATTCTTCATGGAAAATAATTTTAATGAACAATAATCTAATACACGATTTGTAATGCGTGAATTTATTTAATACCCCCCCCCCCTCATATGAGGGAACTACCTTTAGGCAGGTGTAAATTTTCAATATGGGTATCTTTTATAAGAACTTGTACATACCTTTAAAAAGAAGAGTTGAACGATAGATCTATGATAATTTAAAACAAAGTTATACATATATACATTCATTTTTAATAAAAAAAAAAAAAATCTGATCTCGGCATAAAATTAACTTTCTTTCGGCGTTTAGTATAATACTTCTCTGATATAGAATTCGTCTGCATTCCTTACGGAAAATAATTTTAATGAACAATAATCTGATACACAATTTGTTACAGCAATAAATTTGGATGTAAAGTAAATGTTTAAAGTCCCTTTGAAAGTTTACATTGGAATACTTTGACCTATTTCTTAACATTTCTCTCTTCCTACACACACAAACGCACACACATACAGGGAGTGAGAGCGCGCGCGAGAGAGAAATCCGTGTACAGTGAAAGTTTGCTTGTTATAACTTAAACAACAAAATTCAGGCGTAAAATAAACTATAAAAAACGTGTAACAGAAGTATTTATTTAATTTATTTATATTATATCTGTATGTATTAAAATTATATTACAAATTATACGTCTTTACACTTTTTTTTGCAAGCAGTTTTTCGTATTACCGAGCAATGTTTAACTATTATCTCTTAAACCTAGAGTCATATAAATATATTTCCAAATACAAACTTTGATTAAAATAAGATTAGAATACACATATGACATTTCTTGTACAAGGTGGGTTGTACAATGTACATATACAATGAAACATGAAATTTAATTTTTATTAGGTCCTCATCAATTATTTTTAGAAAATTATTGATCTCGGTCTAAAGGAAAAAAAAAAAAATAAGTCGTCAAAAATTTGTTTTCTCATTGCATTTTTAAATTTTAACAATTATCACCAAATTCTAAGGATATGTCTATGATATGAGAGAATGTAATTATATTACACTTGAAATGTTTGTTTTTTCCATCGGTCAGCAGTTTTTTTTGACCGCAATAAAACCGCAATTTTTATAGTGCTTACTTAAAGTTTTTTAACGTCATCGATGACGGTGTTTCTTTTTTAATATTATTCACATTTAACAGTAATTGATTCATACTTTTGTAACCTTTTCCGACAAAGTTAAAAAGTGTTATTGACTTCAGACTTTCTGCTTCTCCGCGCTATTTCCACAAATACAATTTTTGAATGATTTAGAACAGATTATGTCATTGAAGCATGCTTTATATTAAAAACATATAAATAGCACAAAGCATTTGTAGACAAGGATTGACAAAATATTCTGGATAAATTATTCGTATGAAAGATAATATTTAAAGCTTATATTTATGCTTTAATACTGCACACGGATTGTACATATAATATCCACAGGCACAAAATATTGTTTTCTACAGAATTTATTACGATTAAAATTAGTAATCGCTTTACACGTATACAAAAAAACAATTTAATTGGTTGATGTAAGTGAAAATTGTTTGAAGTTCATTTTGAGTTAGATTATTTGATTGTAACACTTTTCAATAGAGAAGGAAGAAAAAGAATAGAAAGAAAAGAATAAATATATAAATAAATAAAATTATCTTTAACACCATGTCCGTTATTCTAGATTGTAGACATTTTGTCATATATCTCTAAGTACTGAAGGAATCATCTTGAAACTTTAGGAGTGTGCATAACATGTTATACTTCAAGCATTTCAGTGAAAGATTTACCACGAAATTAAAAACAGTACCAATAAAAAAATAAAACGTTGAGCGCCCTTTCAGCCATCGGTGGCTGACATTGTCAAACATGATATAAAGCCGCGTCAACCATCGGTGGCGGATATAAAATAGGATATAAAACTAAAAATATCACATTTAATGATTGAAAATTTATTAAAAATTTGCTTAATTTTTATTTATTACAGGGGGAATCATTATGGAGTTTTAATGAATTTTAAGAATGTGCGTGGCGCTCAACGTGTTAACCAGAGCTACAGGAATGGCACAAAAATATCACAATCTCTTATGTAAATAAGAAAATGACAATATTCAAAATTTCAATAAGCTATTTTTACTTTCTCTTATCCATAAGGTAGATAAAGTATATTGTTTTTGGGTGAAATTTTCGAAATTGAGTTTTTGTTGTATTAAAACATTTTGAAGCTCCGTAAATCAAAAAATCATGTTTTTAACGCTTGCTCTGTCTGTTTGTCATATCAGCATATCTCAGGAACAAAATATAGCAAAGAATCCAGACTTGGTATTCTATATTCTAAACGTGTATAATATAGGGATGCTATACTAAACTTTTCGTTGAGATAAAGCAAATGGTTCGTATACAGGGACATACAAGAGGATTCAAAAGCATCATGTCTATAGAGAAATGGCCGATAAGTACAGTGTAATCATAGGATGACGTGTATGGAAATCATTCAGCATTCATTTACAGGGCTACCGAAATTATTTGGATATATTGTGACTATACTTGAAAATTGCTGGTATTGTAATTTACGTTGTATTAGATGTTTTTCAAGTAAGATTAAATTTAAGTACACAATATTATTTATAGTGCATATTGATTATAGACAATATATACAGAGATACCCAAAATTAAGCTAAATATTCTTTTGTATTCAATGTAATTGATGGAAGTGTTTTGCTACATTTTATTATGTCGACGAACACTGCTGAGGAAACAAAATTAATTTTTCATACACATACTGTAAACAAAGTCTTTTTTGAATTTTCAAATATGTTTTTTGCATAAAATCACGTTTTGTGATTCCTTGATGGATAAAGTCCAATTTTTAATGGTCCATCTGAATGCATATCTGTTAGCATAACTGAAAAACAAATTGCTGCAGTAAATTCAAATTTGGTATTTTGAAGTCCGTATTAGGTTGCCACTTAAGTTTGAAAGCAAATTAATACCAGCTTTTTTTTTTTTTTAAATAAGTGTATGCCCTATATTTGAATGGGGGGTTTGAGGGGGCAGTAGCCCCTTCGCACAAAATTACATGCCAAATAAAACTTTTCTCAAACCTATTTTAGATTATTTTAAAGGTATATTGAACTTTATTTTTTCACGCTATTGTTCTTGAGACTTAATATGCAATCCATCTTTATAGTATTGTAATGCAGAGTAAGTGAAAGTCGAGTGTGTGACACACCAGGTTATTTTCATAATTTTTAAATTATTTTTTATACCATCTAAAATATTATGCACTTAGTGGATGGAAGTCTAAATTATTTAATTATTACAGTTATAATAATACAACCCAACATTAATGCATTCTCTATAGTTCCTAAATGCCCCATGGAACCTGAATACGTACAGCTTCACGTACACAAAATATGCCATATCTGAAAGCTACTATTGATTTGAATCAATTTCGTAATTAGAATTACATTTCGATGACTGTAAGTATTTAAGAGATGATAGTTGCAATACACATTTTATATCACTCTGCATATGTAAATACTTGAATATCTATTTATAGATTTTAATTTTAATTTAATTAGTTTATTTATTTAATCATTTTTTTCGTATGTAAGTATTTTGAAAACAAACGTGTTTGTTAAAAACAATATTCCCTTTATCGTGAGTGTCGTGATAATTTATGAAAATTAACAACCCTTTAACTTATCCTTCAGATGTGTAATTTTCATTGTCAAATGAAATTTTATTCATTCCATATACTTAGAGTCATCTAAAATTTTATATTCAGCATTGTGTAGTTTAATGCATAATTATTTCTTCATTATTAAAATATATAGTATACTTTACATATATTATATATCTAAATATATCTGTTGATCTTAATATTTAATTAAGTTATACATATCGTGTAAACTATGTAAGATTCTTTTAGTGTGGTATTGTTCGTAAATGGTAGTTTTATTATTTATCTTTGTAAAACTTGATTTAAAAAAAAATTATTCATTACAGATTCATTAAATTAAGAATTGAAAAATTAAAACTATGCTTTTTCTGAAGAATTCGACGATTACATTTAACGTCTGGTTCTTAAACCAGTATATTTTCTGTTGATATTGTCCGAAATAATTATGAATTTGTTAAAATGTTAATGTGTTATTAAGGCTGAAAAGTGAAGTGGTCCAAACGTATTTTTAAAACGAGTACAGAAATGTTAAGTGCAGAAATGACTTTTAAATTGAATCTTCATTAGCAAAATTTCAATGAACAGCAATGAAAAATTTCAATGAACAACAATGAAAATCTTCAGTGGACAAATTAAATGAACGTAATTTCAAATTAAGTCTTGAATATATATACATATATATATATATAATTTATTTTTAAAATCAGTCTATCTTAATGTAAACTTTCTTCCTCCAATCTATCTTCCAATCTATCCAACCTATCTTCCTGCGAAATCAGTGAATTGATTTCAACAAAAATTTACACATTTATTACTTATGACTAGTGTTGAGGTACTGTAGGTTTTAACATATCTAGCGCAGCTAGAAACTTTAAATTTGATATGTGGGCTAATGCATACATTCTCTCTAAGTATAAAGATTTTGAAAATATGAAATTAAAAAGCAGTGAAATGATTAATGTTATGTGTTCTAAATTTAAGCTTTCATTAAAATTTAATAATTAAATTTAAACATTTTACTGCGAATACATCAAAATATCACAGTACTTTAATATAATTAAAATAAAAATACTCTTTATAGCATGTAAGAATCACATCACTATCAGAAAGTCTCATAAAGAAGAAATTCACGCCATAATTTAGAAGATATTCTATTGGAAACGTGTACTTTTACAGAGAAAACTGCTGCGTGCGCTTTACTATGTTTGTGTGGGGCTTTTACTTACTAGCAATAGAATAAATAGTAAGGAAAAATAATTTTATCCCTAAATTATAATAGAATATCAGAAGGGTTTTTTATAATATGCATTATTATTTTATTCGTTTGTATAAAAATACATCAAAATGTCACAGTGTCTTAATATAATTAAAATCAAAATACTTCTTATAACATGCCAGAATCACGTTACTATAAGGAAAACCTCCTAAAGAAAGTACTATCTCTTTGGAAATTGACGTCATAACTTAGAGGACATTCGATTGGAAACGTGAATTTTTATAGCGAAAACTGCTACATGCAATTTACTATAATTGTGTAGGGATTTTATTTACTAGCAATAAATAAAATAGTAAGGAATAATAATTTTAACCCCAAATTATATTAGAATATTAGAATGATTTTTCATATTATGCAGACGGATAAATATTTTATTCGTCTGCATCGGGGAAAATAAAAAATAAATAAAAATAAACCTCTTTTTTTCCGTTTGTTGCAAATCAAGAGTTGTATTTCACAAATTAATTATTTCAAAATTAATTCGATAGTAACAAAAGAAAAATGTTTATATTTTTTATACTTATTAATAAATTGATCTGAATTGATAATTTGAGATTTATTAACATAAAAAAAGATTCTTTTAAAACTGGTGACCAGCGAAGCGCTCAAAACAAACTAGTATCCAATAAAGTATTTCTTTATCTGGTTTTTAGCAAGCACTCTAAAGCACACCAAAGCAAATATTAGTTACATGCATGCTGCACACCTGACTAATATTTTCGTCCGAAGAAAAGACTTATTATTATTCAATTATCACAAGAGAATTAATAGTCATAAACATTACATAGGCCATTTTTTCTTATCTATCAATTGGTTGTCTTCATCAACCAAAAACATCCTTACTGATTTTTATTTCACTTTACTTTATTTTATTTTTAACTCACTGCATCGACTGAATTTTAGATATATGTATTAGATGTTTGGATGCGCATGTACTAATTCATTAATATAGTAAAACTTTTAACCGTCCTGATTATTTAGCTTAATTGTACATTTTCTGACGATATTAGCTTAGAAAGAAAAAAAAAATGTACAATATGTCTAATTCTGATATAGAGCGAAAGAAGTGTGGTTAATACACACTAGATATTTTAACCCTATATTTATATTAAAACTAAAATATACTGACGTAAACAAGACAAAATAATAAAAAAAAAGTAAGTCAATTTTTTTATTATTTTTATAATAAAAAATATCAACAGCCATTAATCGATATTTTAAACTTAAGATTCACATGCAACATAAACTTTTTTTTTTTTTATTAATTACAAATACAAATCTGTTATTGATATAATTTATTAAATTATTTTTTTTAATTACGTTGATATATTTTTTATTGAGACAGTTGTTTCTGGTGTTTATATTCCTCAGCATTGAAATAAAAAAACAAAACTGATATTTTTTCTTGTTAATTTTCCTTGGAAATAATAAATAATAAATAAACTTTAAAATATCCATAAAACTAAATTCTGTCTTTATTAGTCTTTTTCAATCATATGAAAAATCCATAACCTTTTAATATTAAATTATTCTTTCTCTATTTATAGTAGCATTATTTCTGGCATTTTATCTTGATCCTTTAAAATAACGATATATCCCAAAAAGTTTGAGAGTACTGTATTCTACTCAAACTCAATACGAAGCAATATTAAATACTTCATATTCCCCAATTTCTGCATATATTGAGAAATTTTCGATTACGAAATACGATATGAATAACATTGACAAATATTTTATACTTTGGAATTTCAAAATTATACCATGCATAAATTAAAAATGCGCATAGAATTCTGCCGCAGAATAATGTATTTCCGAATATTTGTCACGTGTAATTAACTTCAGAAACTTTTGTCCGACTTCGCTATATTCAATTTCCTTTAATGAAGAATAAAATAATAGGAAACTAGTTTAGAATTCTGTATAAATAAAAGTAAATAAAAATTGGAAAATTTACTTTCTTTACATCCTACACATCAATAAAATATAAAAGTGAAGTATTTTATTAGTAATAGTTCTGATTTTAATTCTCTTTGTAATAACAAGAAGACCTATGAAATAAGAAAAAAAAACCCTATCAAATGAATGTTGGGTTTTATTATACTTTTGCACGTGGTGCTATAACTTATAATCCAATACTTTATTGAAATTATAATGCTTTTAAAAATGTACACTGTAAAAAATTTCTGTTCAAACTTGAACTACTACATGGAGTAAAGTTATAATCAATTCCATAATATGGTTCAACCTCACTTTTTAATTTTCAACGATTGAATTTAGGTTGCACCAAAAATTAAAGTTACCATACATTCACTCACAAGGGAAGTGTTACAGCGTACAGTCGGTAACAAAAGTATCAGATTTATTTAACTCTATTTTTTTTTATATAGGAAGTTTTGCTAGTGTTCGGATACTTTTGTTACCGACTGTACAAGCAGTTGTAATTTCCTTTGTATTAAGGAGAGGGTGCCACTGAAAAGAGAGCTTATATTTTCTATGGCTATAAACCCGAAATAAAATCTTTAAAGTGAGATCGTGTGTGATTACGTCATTCAAAACCAACATTCATTACAAGAAAAAAAAGTTCTTTATTCAAATGATTAATAACCAGATGCTACTATAAGGACGTTTATAGAAGTATATCCTTTTGAGAGGTGAGAAAAATCTATTATACAGTCCAGGAAGTACGAATCAGTAACATTCTTTTTGAAACCAAACCAAGCCTAAATTAAAGAACGTGGTAGAAAATATAGGGTAAAGTGCAAATTTTGTTCAACAACTCACCCATGGTTCAAAAGAAGATACTAGAAAATTTAGATCCTTCTATCAAAGTGAACAAAACAGAATTAGCGTGCAAGAAAGCATGGTACAATGCCAGAATATAAGATTTGAGACACGAGAGTCTTCATTTTGATCCCCGCATCGTTCGAATTTTGAATTTTGTTTTTATTTAAAACGTAATTTCAATATTTGGTTCAGCATAAAATTACCGAATCGTGGTAAAAGGTTAAACCATCGGGTGGTTGGAGCTACTACAGTACCAAATTTTGATACAAATTAACACGAAATTTTTAACAGTGTTGGGTATTAATTTCAACTTTCAATTTTTATGTGACACATTTAAACATTTTTATCATATGACAATTTATGATTTATTTGCCTCACGAAATTTGAATTATATTTCAATAGTAAAATGTAAGTATAAAAGCCACTTTGTTAAGATGAAGAACATATTTAAATATCTTTAAAACAGGCATAGATATCTTAATTTGCTATGTTTGTCATAATTATAACAATTAAATATCATACAGATTATTGGAGCGATAAAAAAACTTAACTAATTTTTGATTTCCCCTCCAAACAGCTCTTCTAACATTTCAGTAAAATCCAAGAGTAATTTGGAACTAATTTTAATTTATAACAACTGCGTTTTGATGCATTTTACACTTAGACTTGCTTGAAATTAAGTACCTTTAGGGGACAAAATATATCTAGGGTGAATTTGGGTAAGTGAAACAATGTTTTAGCTTACTTTAATTTTTACGTTATACTGCTCAGTTGACATTACAATTGTATTTGTATGCATAAATTACAACTATTTGGCTTTTAAAATATGAGTTTTTTTTTAAGTGTAATTTGGAACTAATTTTAATTTATAACAAATGCGTTTTGATGCATTTTACACTTAGACTTGCTTGAAATTAAGTACCTTTAGGGGACAAAATATATCTAGGGTGAATTTGGGTAAGTGAAACAATGTTTTAGCTTACTTTAATTTTTACGTTATACTGCTCAGTTGACATTACAATTGTATTTGTATGAATAAATTACAACTATTTGGCTTTTAAAATATGAGTTTTTTTTTTATAATTTAACAATATCTAACTTGTAGAATTTTTTTTTCTTCTCAATTCTGGGTTTTCGGGTTTCACTTGCTCCATGGTTTGGAGCAAGTGTAGCTTCGCCCTTTTATACCCATATAAACCATTACGAACTTTTTGAAATTTTAAAATATATAATTTTTTTACATAGAATACTTTCCATATGCTTCTAACAAGCACTTCCTAAACATTTCATCATTCAAACAAAACTTTAAAAATGTGAAGGTATTAAACTGTAGAAAATATGTCCTATTTGCTGCCAGAAATTCTCTGTAATTTGATAAAATACGCGTAATTTACGAAAAAATTACGTTGTCAGGACGTATTTTCTCAAATTACAGAATATTTCTGGCAGCAAATAGGACATATTTTTCACAGTGTAGGTTTCGATCAAAATTAAAAGACGAAACGGAAAAATCAAAGCAACAAAATATAAATTATATATTTGAGTTGCCTGGGATAAGTGAATATACCCCAGTTACACTTCTATGCCATACAAAATTTCTGGGCTAAGCGTAACCACACGTGACAAACCTAAAAGCTTATAAATAAAACAAATCGGAAGCAGAAGAAAAATCTACATACAAAACTTAGTTTCCTTACAAAAAAAAAAAAAAAAAAAAAAAAAAAATTGTTGAGATTACATTCCAAGTACAGCAAAGCTAAAGCTTCAAATTTTGAGAGTGATAATTTGTCGGAGAGTTGAAACGTAAGTAAATTTTAAATCTTCTAAAACTATCACTGTTTCACAATTGATTTGGTTACCTAAGGCTAAATATGACATAGAAGGGTTCAAACAAGTAGATATGGCAGTTATCGAACTGTAAATTATCAGTTAAGTTATAAACCGATGTTGCAATTACCCTGTAGTTACACTTACGCCACTTTCTTCTGTTTTCAAATTAATAATTTTTTTTATTTATATTAAAACGGATCGATTTGTACTGAAAGACTTTGGATGTCATTAAATGTTATTGAGTATATATATATATATATATATATTTATATATTTATACGCCGAAAATATAATTAAAGGGGAAAAAGAAGCTATAAACTTGTACAATCAATTAACAAATTCTTAATATATATATATATATATATATGACTATCTTCAATTTGTAAGAAGATTACATACAAATTAAAGCTAATAAGTAGATTATAAATTAAAGCGTGAAAATTTTGCCTAAATTAAACTTGGCACAAGAAAACTGTATCAAAATCAAATTTCTGTTTTTAATCTTAAATGATCAGCTTAAAGTTTTTGGAAGGAAACGATGGATTACTATCGTATAACACATAGTAAATTAAAAATATTTGTGTAAATTAAATTAAGAACATTGAAACATAAGTGTCATATCAAATATTTAACAAGTTTAAAACATCATTTAAAATATCATTATCACATGAAGAATATTAAAGCTAGATACAATGTTTTACATAGAACGTCAGCAGTTTGAGGAAAAAGGAATCTTAACATAGAAAAATAATAACAATTAATTCATCATATTTTTATTACTTTCCGAACACTATAGTGAGGAAAGTATTGTAATCATGTCAAAAATCCGAATTCGAGATTTTGATGTTTCTATACGTTTTGAGGTCCCCTGAGTCCGTTTTCACTATTTTTACGATGATGTATGTATGTGTGTGTGTATGTGTGTATGTCTGTGAGTGAACACGCTAGCGTCTAAACGCTTTGTTCGATTAACCTGAAAGTTGGTACGCATATTGTAAGTCACCATAGTACGAACCCTATAGATTTTGGTGAATCTAGCACTTATAGTTTTTTTACAGGGACACAAAGAAAAATTCTTTATCATTATGGCCTATGGGAGCCAAATCTTAAAAGTGCGATAGCATCTAAACGCCTTATTCAATTGAGCAAAAATTTTATACACATATTATAGATCACAAATACTCAATCTGTATAGATTTTGGAGAATCTAGCACTTATAGTTTTTTTACAGGGACACAAAGAAAACTTCTTTATCATTATGCCTATGGGGCCAAATTTTTAAAAATGTGATAGCGTCTAAACGCCTTATTAATCCGAGCAAAAAATTTGTACACATGTTATAGATCACAGTTGAACTAACTGTAAAGATTTTGGTGAATCTAGCACTTACAGTTTTTTTACAGGGACACAAAGAAAAATTCTTTATCATTATGGCCTATGGGACTAAATTTTTAAAAGTACGATAGCATCTAAACGCCTTATTGAATTCAGCTGAGTATTATAAATCACTGTTGCACTAACTATAAGCATTTTGGTGAATCTAGCATTTATAGGTTTTTATAGGGACACAACGAAAATTTCTTTATCATTATGATCTATGGGCTCAAAGTTCAGTAGCGTTAAATAAAACAACGTGTAATAGATGGAGAAAAATACTGAAACACTCTATTATGGTTTTCTCTCTTTTGTTTGTTTAACAACTACTCTTTCTTTACTTTATCTACAAAACTGTTAATTAATCAAAGTTTGGAAAGTCGAGTGGAGTCACTCCAGATTTTTTAAACTACAATTTTCAATTTTGTATTTAAAAGTATATCGAAAATAATTGATCGACCTTTATTTTAAATCTCACATAATCTACTAAAAAAAAAAAAAAAATTGTTGAGATTACATTCCAAGTACAGCAAAGCTAAAGCTTCATATTTTGAGAGTGATAATTTGTCGGAGAGTTGAAACGTAAGTAAATTTTAAATCTTCTAAAACTATCACTGTTTCACAATTGATTTGGTTACCTAAGGCTAAATATGACATAGAAGGGTTCAAACAAGTAGATATGGCAGTTATCGAACTGTAAATTATCAGTTAAGTTATAAACCGATGTTGCAATTACCCTGTAGTTACACTTACGCCACTTTCTTCTGTTTTCAAATTAATAATTTTTTTTATTTATATTAAAACGGATCGATTTGTACTGAAAGACTTTGGATGTAATTAAATGTTATTGAGTATATATATATATTTATTTATACGCCGAAAATATAATTAAAGGGGAAAAGAAGCTATAAACTTGTACAATCAATTAACAAATTCTTAATATATATATATATATATATATATATGACTATCTTCAATTTGTAAGAAGATTACATACAAATTAAAGCTAATAAGTAGATTATAAATTAAAGCGTGAAAATTTTGCCTAAATTAAACTTGGCACAAGAAAACTGTATCAAAATCAAATTTCTGTTTTTAATCTTAAATGATCAGCTTAAAGTTTTTGGAAGGAAACGATGGATTACTATCGTATAACACATAGTAAATTAAAAATATTTGTGTAAATTAAATTAAGAACATTGAAACATAAGTGTCATATCAAATATTTAACAAGTTTAAAACATCATTTAAAACATCATTATCACATGAAGAATATTAAAGCTAGATACAATGTTTTACATAGAACGTCAGCAGTTTGAGGAAAAAGGAATCTTAACATAGAAAAATAATAACAATTAATTCGTCATATTTTTTTAACTACAATTTTCAATTTTGTATTTAAAAGTATATCGAAAATAATTGATCGACCTTTATTTTAAATCTCACATAATCTACTAAAAAAAAAAAAAAAAAAAATATAGTTAAATTTGGAAAAATATATTTCTATAAATGCAGTTTGAAAAAAAAAAAAAAAAAAAAAAAAAACTAATATTGATCTGTGTATTACAAAATAAATAAAATCCCAAATGGAACCACAAATTAATTAATTCAATGGGATTTGCTGACTGTCATTTCCCGTTTTTCTTTACCGTCTGTCTCATTTATAACTTCATTCCATTTAAATAGCTTATTAAATAATGTTCCACGAAAAATAAAAATAAACCAAAGAATCAAAATCAGATGTAATCTAAGTATTTAGAAAGTCATTAAAGTATGGCGAAATCAAATAATCTTTAAAAATCTTATTATATATTTTTGTATTTTCTTTAAGTAAGTATCCATCCAATTATACGTCACGTAATTACAAAAATACTTATTTCTGTTAAAAATTCTAAATGCGGTTTAGAAACAGCTGCTAATGACAGAGAAATAGAGTATTATTTTCTAACTTTAAAAAGTAATATGTTATCCACAGAGATTTAAACGTATTATAATTATTATATAAGAATTGAGTAAGATGTGGAAAGATTTGTTATGTAAGTTTTCAAATATCCAATTAAATATCAATAGAAAAAAATCTTCTTAAAATTATTCGCCATATTTTAAATTATAACTATCGATGGATCGCATAAAATATATTTACTCACAAATTTGAATTTTAAGGGTGAATTAAACAATATATAATTTACTTTTTATATGTAAGTATTAAAAAGAATAATGTGTAGAATATAATTATATGTTTATATTAATAAAAACTATACGTTACGTATTATATTTATACACGAAAATATATTTTGCATTCCTTCGTAAAAATTCTCGGCAAAAAGCTATTTTAATGAAACCGTATGATAGAATTTCAGTTACACAGTTCGACGGTGAAATTATTTTCTTCTAGGTAATGTGTTTTTTCTGGGGTATTTTTGGATAATGGTTAAGGAAAAATTATTCAAAAAATTTCCACCACGTACAGTGAAAAAAAAAAAAAAATGGTTTGTCATTTCCGGAAAATTTGGGTGATGTGAATGAAGAACAGGGAAAGCTTTTTCATCAAGTCATCAAAGAAATGTAGAGGAGGTATAAGGAACGATGCAGTGTTAACATGTTAGCAGATTATTGTTGTATGCTGCATAGAGAATACCCCCCCCCCCCTTCAATAAGCCTTGCATAAAATAAAAAGCTCTAATAAAAGCTTCGATGTAAAGAAACTCATTTAAAAATAATTTGTAAATAATAGTCCATTTTAATTAATTTATACATAAATAGTTTCGAATTTGTTAATGACTCTGGGTGAATTCTTCCGATACTCATCCTTACTTTGAGAAAAGTCCTTACATGATGGGAAGAAAAAAAGAATCATTTCTGAATTTGCGTATCAAAACATTTTAAAATCAACCAACGCAGTTGAAATAAAAAATAGACTTTGCAGATCTGTGTTATTAATCTACAACAACGTGTAAAGTATTAAACATTAAACGTCAATGCAGCGTGCAAAGTACCGTCTTTGAATTGTTAATTTTAATTTGATTGCCAATTACTCGTTAATGTACCTCGGTAGAGTCAATTGGCGTGCGAAATGGATGCGTGAGCAGTAATTCGTTTATTTGTGTGTGAAAATGTATAGCTGCATAAACATTATCAGTCAATTACTTAAAATGTTTGATGAAAATGCAATTTCACGTTAAAGGATCACAATATTGTTCCATATGTTTGAGTGCGGTCATGTGATCTTCTGAAAATGAATCAGTGTTAAGTAGATAATCAATATTTTATAGTCTTGAAGTCACCTCATGAATTTCATAAAGGACCCATGAAAGAAATTTTTTTAAAGCGACATTGACAATTGGATGTTGAGTTGAGAGCTGCGACAGCGCCTAGTTCGTAAGAAATTGCACGAGATTATTTCGCAGAAGGTGAAGAAATGCTTATGATATTTTTCGACAAATATTTAAGTAAAGGAGGTGATAATGTTGAAAGATAAGGATTAAATAATTTCGTAATTTTAAAATATTTCATATTAACTAAATAAATATTTATCTTATGTACCAATACTCTTTTTGAAATAGCAATTCACATTATAAATTTAAACATTAATTTATAACTTAAAGGGAAGAATTTAATTTAACGTTTTAATTATAAATACGAGTAATTTGAATATTTATTCTAAAAAAAAAAAAAAAAATATATATATATGATAATAATACGTTTTCCTTATTTTCTAAGCGTTAAGTTCGTGATAACTTTTTTTAATCCTGATTAAATCTTAGCCATATTAATGTTAATTTTACGATTTAATTATTTCAGTATTTTTTTTTTTTTCATTCTTATTTAATATTTGACCAAATGTGTGTAATGTGGGTTTTCTAATACGCTAAAATATACGAATTTCGGGAAAAAATTGAGGCTAGTGATCCCTGTTATATACTGCCATTTATCACTACGATGTTATTTATTACACTAATGGCTGCAAATATATTAAATCAGATTAAAATAATCGAATTAATTATGCTAAAAGTACGGTGTCTTATTAAACGTAAATATTAAAAGCTCGTTTCACTATGTTTTGAAAGTAATTACCAATTAAATGAAATTGGTCCTGTTTGGACAAGATTGAGTTTATTCACAGAAAATTAGTAAATTGTTTTGTTTAGATTATTTTTCTTAAGATTATAAGGTTAATTCCTCAGTTCATTTATTTTATTTAGAAAAAAAAATAAAAAAAAAAAAAAAAAATACTTTTATATTTCTTTAGCAGAAAGTGCACAAAGCACCTCATTTTTTACAATCATCAGTTGAATTAGCGTTTTGGTTTAAATTAATTTTAACATTTTTAAATTGGGAAAAAGATTTTAAGGAAAAAATATTTAAGTAAAAACTACTTTGTATTTATGGGAAGGAATGGAACTGAGTATTTTAATGTATCGGTATATACGTTATTCAATCTTTGCTCTATATCAGGGGTAGCCAACCCGCGGTCCCCGGGCCGCATGCGTCCCACCGTGTAGTATTTTGCGGCCTGTGAGTAAATTAACGATATTTATAATTTGAGAACTTTGCTTAAATTAATAAATCTTTTCTGAATGTTTTAAGTAAAAAGACCTTCAAACTGTTTCTAAATAAATAATCAACATATTTTTGTAATATATATATATATATATTATTAAATCTATTATCCATTCTTTTTTATTATGGTTATTAATATACAATCATAAATTTTTGACGGTTCTATTGTTAATTTATAAATTAAAATTTAATATGAATGTATTTTGTTCTAAATCTTTATCCTCTCTGCTCCCGTAAAAAGTACATACATAGATGATTCATACATTCACAAACATATATAAACACATACATACGTATATACAGTGCGGCCCGCCTGAATAAAATAAATTTCCAATGTGGCCCGCCAAGTGTTTCGGGTTGGACAGGCCTGCTCTATATAATGTAATGTATTTTTTTTTTCTTTTACATTTACTGTTTACACTTGTATCACTGTATATATAAATGTTAAAATCTCTATACACGAACCACTAACAGAATTCACATCTAAAAATATATAGCTAATTTTGTATGGTTCATGAAACATGTGTACCAATTTGCAAATCAATCGAGTGATTTTTGCGATTGTATCAAGGTACAGACAGATAAATAATAGACAAAATGTTTTGAGTCTCAACAGGTAGACTTCCACTGACGTTTGGGCAACAGAAAAATTTCCATTCATTATTTATTAAAATTCGACATATTTAAACTATTTCACTTAATGAAATTGAATAAATTTTAAATTTGGAGTAAAATAAGACTGGATGTCTGTTTTTTTTTTTTTTTTTTTTTTTTTTTTGAGAAAAAAAAAAGTTTTCTTATTTAAAACATTTAAAATTTTCAGCCGTTCGTCTTAAATAACATATTTTATGGCAAATCACTATATTAAGACACTTTACATTAGTTCGTTTACACCACTAGTCCATTAAGACAGTTATGTATTTTAAATTAAAATATTTATAATACCATAGCTCTATAATAGACCATATATGTGTCTTAAAAACCAACAACGTGATTTTTCTTTCTTAGAGTGGAAATTCCAACAGCATTTTAACAGATTTTTAATAGTAAGAAATATGCATAGGATTGAAGATGCCATGGAAATCAGTGATTTCTAAGAAAAAAGTTGAACTATTAATCTTACTGAACGAACCGCTGTTCATAATTAATTGAATTGTCTAAAAAGAAAAGTAAATAGAAAAAAGACTCCAATTAGAAATAACTAGTTTACTTCGGGGAAGAATGGTCCCAAGCCATCAACAGTAGACTGTTAAAAAAAGTTTATATTTTTAAGCTATACATTAATTATTCAAATTACTTAAAAATGTAAAGTTTGTCATTTTCCTGATATAAAACATATTCATTGGCCAAACGTATTCAGTGAATTTATAAGAAACTGTCAGGGCGGTCCCTTAAAAACATTAAATGAAAAAATATGGGAGTAGGTTCTATTGCGTTAGATAGTGGTTCTCAAAACGGCGAGAGAGAAGCTTCTAAAATACAAACAAAATATTTTGTGAAGCTCTGAGAGATATTAATGTACGTTTGTAATTTTTAAAGAAAAAATGGAAAAGAAATCTAAAATAATTAGCATATAAGTCATGAAAACATTATTTCCTCTTAGATACGTCTATCTTAAGTTGGAGGAATTTCGTTTAAATATTTACTTTCCTGGCAGACTTTTCCTGAGTGGACCGCAGTAGCTCAGCCGTCAGAGCGTCAAGCTGGTAATCAGATAAATGCAGGTTTCATACTTGAGTCAGCAAAAGACAATCGCAGACATTAATGATGTTTAGTGCTTATAAAGTCTGTCGGAGCTGAACAGTTTATCATACTCTGTAAAAACAATTCTTCTAGGGGTTATCTTCTCTATCTGCGGAAGGTGAAAATTGTGGCAAAATATGATCTTGTGATTACATTGAGATGGAGATCAGACGTTTGCGCGTCCCTAATGCAATAATAAACACACTCATATAGAACCCCAACATTTCGCGAGTTTAAAACCAATATATTTTTTGCTCATACTTTTTCATTCTTTTATTAGCGTTTGCGAGAAAATTCACCGACTTCTGAGTTTGAATTGTACGCTTTTTAAAGAAATAATAGCCCGTTGCTGAAACTGAAATAGATACTATATATATATCTATATATCTATATCTATAAATCTCTCTCTCTCTCTCTCTCTCTCTCTCTCTCTCTCTCTCTCTCTCTATATATATATATATATATATATATATATATATATATATATATATATATATATATATATATAAGAAGGTGGGAAATAAAATCTCTAATTTTTATATGTTTCGACTGCTTAATAATATTGTACTGAAAGAATCAGAGCGTCTTTAGAACATACTAAAGACAAGCTAGATGATGACGTAAGTATCGAAAACAGCTTACAAGGAGACATTCAAAAGGTGTCGTCTTCAGAAAATATTAAAAATAAATGCATGTGATTCTACTCTTCATAAAAATCAGAAAGTGAAAAATTATCGGCTGAAATGAATTATAGTGACCACAAAAAATTATGAAAATTAAGCATGTTTTGGCGATTTAGCGCTGTTAGCCGATAAGTTCGATAGCACCGAGATTTCCGTGTACGAATAGAACCGTGTTTTGCTTATCCGCCAAGTACTAAAAATCAATTGCCTAACAGTGTGAAATCGCAAAATATGCTTAATTTTGATATTTTTTGTGGTCGCTGTAATTCATTTCAGCCGATACTTTTTTTCAATTTCTGGTGTTTTATGAAGAGTAGAATCACATATTTTTAAAAATATTTTTTTGTAGACGACACCTTTTAAATGTTTCCTTGTTAGATACAACGATTTGTAAAACGTAAGGGAAAAAAAAAAATCCTACACCTTTCCTTTCTTTTCTCTCGAACCTCTCGACAAAACTCAAAATATGAGCGAATCCCCATTCACCGTCAATATCACATTGTGTAAATCTATTGCGAAGTTCAACCACTTAATCTCAAACTTTTTTTTTTTTTTTTTTTCATTTCTTGTGTGTCTTTTGTCCTGTTCATAAATGGTTCGCATTGCCCAACATCTAATAAGAGGGGTGATCATTAAGATTGGCTTATGGTTTTTTATGCACTTATTTTGGTCTTAAGAAAGCGCCTAGTGTTTTAATATGCAAGATGGGAAAATTAGAAATATAACTTTTTATTTTTTTTTTATTTTTTAAACTGCAGTAAAAAAAGTAATTGTGGTTGAACCAGTAGCACACGCATACTGAGATTATAAATTCGTCGTTATTTTTTTTAGCGTGTCAGGAACTAATTTTTATCACAGAGTATTTTACAAGTTAATAAATCCCTAAGGAATGATGTAAGAGGATTTGAAATACGGTGCGTAGTATCAGCTTATAGAGCCAATGAAGTTAACTGCTGTATACTAAAAAAGCCTGCCGTTGTAGTAATGCTATTGTAATAGTCTAAGTGGCAGCTGCAAAAAATTGACTTGATAAGGTATGAAGGTGATTTTTTTTTCTATAGATATAATTCATTGTTACAATGAAAATCTGATAGGGTTGCCTGGTCAAAGCCGTCAAGTTTAAGAGAAACAACCTCACTTCCGGTCACAATTTAAACGATTTTTGAACCCAACAAGTGTGAAGATGAAACCGGTGCTAAAATGTAGAGATTAATATGCTCTTTAAAATGGCATAGGGTTGCCTGGTCAAAACCGTCAAGTTTCAGAGGTTGCCTCGATAATAGGGGTCAAATTTAAACGATTTTCGAACCCCACAAGGTGTGAAGATGAAACCGGTGCTAAAATGTAGAGATTAATATGCTCTTTAAAATGGCATAGGGTTGCCTGGTCAAAGCCGTCAAGGAACAGAGGTTGCCACGAAAATAAGGGACGTATTTTACGATTTATTTACCCAAGTAAAAAGTGATTTACCCAAGTATAAAGATGAAACCGGAGCTAAAATGTAGAGATTAATATGCTCTTTAAAATGGCATAAGGTTGTCTGGTCAAAACCGTCAAGACCCGGAGGATGCCTCGAAAATAGGGGTCAAATTTAAACGATTTATGGACCCCACAAGCAGGGCCCGACTTAGACTGCTGGAGCCCCGGGGCAAGTCTATTATGGGGGGCCCCCTTTCAGTGGCATAAGAGGTCTTTAGGTTGCAGAATTTATGCATACGCCTGAAGGGGGCCCCTTCCAGAAGGGGGCCCAGGGCATTTGCCCCGTATGCCCTGCCGTTAGTCAGCGCCTGCCCACATGTGTGAAGATGAAACCGGTGCTAAAGTGTAGAGATTGATATGCTCTTTAAAATTGCATAGGGTTGTCTGGTCAAAACCGTCAAGATTCGGAGGTTGCCTCGAAAATAGGGGTCAAATTTAAACGATTTTCGAACCTCACAAGTGTAAAGATGAAACCGGTGCTAAAATGTAGAGATTAATATGCTTTTTAAAATAGCATAGGGTTGCCTGGTCAAAGCCGTCAAGACACAGAGGTTGCCACAAAAATAGGGGACGTATTTTACGATCTATTTACCCAAATAAAAAGTGATTTACCCAAGTGTAAAGATGAAACCGGTGCTAAAATATAGAGATCAATATGCTCTTTAAAATGGCATAACTTTACCTGGTCAAATCTGTCAAGTAAAGCAGTCAACCACAAAAAAATAGGCGAGTTTTGAAGATTTCTTAACGAAGTGTAAAAAAAAAAAATAATAATAGGAATAGCATTAACAAAGAAAATGTATAAGGATGAAATTATATGAATATTTGAAAGGTGTGGCCGGTTCCAGAATGTACAGCATAGAAGTTACTTTAAAATGGCATATGTTTACCTGGTAAAATTCGTAAAGAAATAGCGGTCAGTCTCCAAAAAGCTAACGAATATTAAAGATGTTTAAAACAAAGTGAAACACACATGAAGACTACTTAAACTAGTATGTTGTGGCCACCAGAAGACTTTCTTCTATATTTTCCTATACAAATTCACTCAATAACAATATTAAAAAAAAAAAAAAAAAAAAAAAATCCAAGGTTTTTTTTCGTTAAAAAAAAAAAAAAAAATCGATAACTTTGTTTTAAATGATCACATATTTATAGTTCAACCATTCGTTTTAAAGGTATTGACGAGACCTTTCGAAAGATACCCATCTTGAAAATTTACCCCCCCCCGGGGGGTACTTCCGCCCAGGGGATGTTCCCACATGCACAAATTTTTTTTCCTAATTAACTACTACTGTTATCAATAATTAATATTAATTTTACAATCACAGGTTAAGAATAACTCTCATTATGTACATTTATACGAAATTTTGTCCTATACTGCCATGTTAAAAATTTAGAAAAAATACGATCACAGCGCCTCCTGTTGATCGATTGATCCCCTAATCTAATCAGCACCAGGTTAAGTCAGGGGCCAACTAAATACCAAGTTCGGTTAAATTTCGTTAAAAAAAAAAAAAAAAAAAAAAAAAAAAAATACGATTTTTTTTCTAAGTTTTTTTTTCGTAAAAAGTAAAAAAAAAAAAAAAAAAAAAAAATCGATAACTTTGTTTTAAATTATCACAGATTTATAGTTCAACCATTCGTTTTAAAGGTATTGACGAGACCTTTCGCAAGATACCCATCTTGAAAATTTACTCACCTTGAGGGGGACTTCCCCCCCCCAGGGGTATTGACGAGGCTCCTACACATACACAAATTTTTTACCAGTTGACTATCTCTATAATAAATAATTCTTGTAAATTTCATAATGATTACTAAAAAATAATTCTCTTTATGCACATTTATACAAAATTTTGTCCTATATCACCATGTTAAAAATTTAGAAAAAGCGGGATGGCAACGCAACCTGTAAGACAATTTTTACCAAAAGTTGATAGGCACTAATTTATGTCAAGGTGCAACTACATACCAATTTGTATGAAATTCTGTGCAGTAGTTAATGAGATACAGTTGTCACAAAATTTTGTCACACACACACACAGACTGACAGACATTTTCTAAAAATGGTCAAATCGTGTTCTACAGCTCTCAAAACGTGTAAATCCATCAAAAACCCGAGGTCGAAAATTCTTACGAATGCAATACTTTCTTCTGTTGAATATAGAAGAAAGTAAAAAGGTTAAACACGAAATGATTAATATATAAAGATGAAATTGCGAGCTAAATGTAGAACATATAACACTTTTCAATTTGTTTACGATTGGTGCTTCAAACCTGTCAAGCTATAGCGGTCAGCTTAGAAAAAGAAGCGAATTTCAATATTCGTTTATTTTATTTGTTAAATGATGTAAGAGATTTTAAAGCATAAAGAAAATTAAATTATTATGCGTGACCATTCTTTTTCTAATCTCTATAAAACTAATTTCAGTTCACGAGCTCGTTTTTCCCCATTTTTCAATAGAATTCTAACAACCACGTGACTTTCTTCTTAGCAACCGTACTTTGCGGAAGGACAACGCTAATTTTTCCATGCCTTTGGAAGCGTAGTAGTCGAATTTTTTTATGCTTTTACAAACACATTTACAACACTGTGTTACAATAAATTTGTAACACTATTCCGCAATGATAAAATGGGTCAGTGGGGTCAACAATCCTTCAGCAAACAAATATGTGACGTCATCTGTTATAACTCAATGCTTAAAATATTCAAATTGTGTCAAAGTATTGATAATATAAATTCCCTGAAAAAATGTATGCGGCTGCTTTGTAGAATTTTATACGAAAATTTTGGGTTGTGCCGATTTTGTTATATTAAAAATTTGTCAATTTTAGAAACTTTTCTCAATTAATTTTTTATATCTAATTAAAAATAATCAATAATACCTTCTGCAAATTAATTATGAGTACAAATAAAGCGAAAAACATTTTTAAAAAATTGATAAATTTTTCACGTTTCTTAATAACTATGAATTAATTTATGAAATTGAAATTTGTAAATCTTGCTGCAAATCTGAAATAAGAGTTTTTTTTTTTTTTTCATTAATTTAATTATTTATTTTGTATACTAACAGAATTTTTATTATAACTTTCTTGGGCATTATTATCTTCATTTCTGTTAAATTTGCGGGCGTATTTTCTTATCTGTATCCGCATGCTACATTTTTAATTTTTACTATTAATTCGTTGTTTTTATGGGAAATTTTAGAACAGTTTCATTACAGTTTATTTATTTATTTTTTCTTTTTTAAATACTTTATATATATATTGTTTTTTACATTGTATATAAAAAAAAACCCTTCAAAATTAGCTTTTTTTTTTTTTTTTTTTTTTTTTTTTTCTTTTCGAGGCAACCACTATTTCTCGAGTTTCTCACCTGGCAACCCTATGATACTCTAAAGAGAATATTATTCTCTATATTTTATAAACGGTTTCATTTTTAAATATGTTAGGGTAAGAAAACCGCTAAAATTCGCCCCCCCCCGTACACACACACTTTTCGAGGCAACCTCTTTTCTTGACGGTTTTTGACCAGACAATCCTATGCCATTTTGAAGACCATATTATTCTCTACATTTTAGCACCGGTTTCATCTTTACACTTGGGTAAATCATTTTATACTTGGGTAAATAAATCGTAAAATACGTCCCCCTTTTTCGTGGCAACCGTTGTTTCTTGGCGGCTTTGACCAGGCAACCCTATGCTATTTTAAAATGTATATTATTCTCAACATTTTAGCACCGGTTTCATCTTTACACTTGTGAGGTTCGAAAATCGTTTAAATTTGACCCTTCTTTTCGAGGCAACCTCCGAATCTTCACGGTTTTGACCAGGCAACCCTATGCCATTTTAAAGAGCATATCAATCTCTACATTTTAGCACCGGTTTCATCTTCACACTTGTGGGGTTCGAAAATCGTTTAAATTTGACCCCTATTTTCGAGGCATCCTCCGGGTCTTGACGGTTTTGACCAGGCAACCTTATGCCATTTTAAAGAGCATATTAACCTCTACATTTTAGCACCGGTTTCATCTTTATACTTGGGTAAATCACTTTTTACTTGGGTAAATAAATCGCAAAATACGTCCCCTATTTTCGTGGCAACCTCTGTTTCTTGACGGCTTTGACCAGGCAACCCTATGCCATTTTAAAGAGCATATTAATCTCTACATTTTAGCACCGGTTTCATCTTCACACTTGTTGGGTTCGAAAAACGTTTAAATTGTGACCGGAAGTGAGGTTGTTTCTCTTAAACTTGACGTCTTTGACCAGGCAACCCTATCAGATTTTCATTGTAACAATGAATTCTATCTATAGAAAAAAAATCAGCTTCACACCTTATCAAGTCAATTTTTTGCAGCCGCCGCTTGGACTATAAGTGCCATATTCAATCGACTAAAACATTAGTTAATGCCATTTAATCAATGGCTTCTGCGGTTGTGACTTTTATTTCCGCATTTTCTGAATATGTCAACAAATCTTATATTATTTCTATAACCGTGGTAATACTCATTCTCCCGATGTTTTCCGTTACTATTGCCTAGTGAAATACTGCTTTTCTGTGCATTTATAACTCACAATTGTTTTTCAGGTAGAAACACAACTTGCCTTTTTATAAATAATGATAATATTTAATGAGTGTGAACCATTCTGTCTGAAACTAATATATAAACTATATGTAAACTATATTTACATTTTTTTAAAATAATAAATACTGTGGCATGTACATACTATAATTCTACACTAATTTAACCCTTTGCCGTCCCTAACGCTTTCTAAACATTTATAGATTCTTTAATTCAACTATCACCAATAATTTTCTAGAGTGATATTTGATATACATAATGGACGAATAACTTTCGAAGTAATATTGAAACCCTTACAGTTAAAATTTATTGGTGGATATTGAATAAAAAAGTCCATAAGTTTGACAACATTGACATAGAACTGAAATTAAATAAAGTCGATAAAGGGTTAACAATATATATGACGCCATAGCGTAATTAATATGCAAAATAAAAGTAGTTTAATAAATAATATTTACTGAAATATTGTTCAATCACGTAATAAAACTTTATTTTTAATCTTTTATATCATTTACTTAAAAAATAAGGTGAATTCCTGCAGGATAGATGGAGTGACCATAAAAGAAAAGTAAAAACACCATTTTATAATTCATAGAATTTTTTACATAATTTTTTTTTTTTTTTTAATTTCATCACAAACTATAAATTTATCTCTGAAAATTTGGAAATTTTCTATGTAATATTATAAAATATATTGTACTTCAAGAGAAAAAGAAACTTATTAACTAAACTTCGTTTATATTGCACTCATCTGCATTTGAAATTTACGCTGTCTGTCAGAAAATCGTTTTATTAAATTTCTTGGAAGGGAATGATTCTATTTCCCTGTGACATACAAATTAAGTTACTAGTTTGAAGAAAACTGGGTCACAGTATTGAAGAGGAAAACAAAGAGTGAGAATTATTTTTGAGGGAAGAGATATATTATATTAAACCCACACAAACTTTCACACAAAGGAAATTAATTTTCCTTTGTCTGTTTTTTTTTTAATTATTATTATTATTATTATTTTGAAATTTTAGAAAAAAAAATGTTTTAATTATATGAATACACAAATTTCCGATATATTTTATGTAATTTTGTTTGATTATACTTGTGATGTACTTTGATTATTACATTCTACGAAAAAACAATGTAAATTTATTCCATAAAGATAAAGTTGTTTCTTTACTTAAATTTATTTGAATAATTTCAAACTTTCTCACTATTCTTCTCAAATAATCTTACAACTATCCTCGCTATTTCTTAAATTATTTAACGATGGGAAAACTAACATATTTTAGAAAAAAAGAAATAATTTTTAAAAAATTTCTTTTAAAAACGCTTAGATAAATTTCATGTAAATTTTAAAAGTTTCAAGCATTTTAAAGCTAGTTGGCATAGGTGGACGCTGCTCAGTTCCCCATCATATTTATGTTCTCATAAATTTCTAGTGCGAGACATATTATAATCATGTATTTATTTTTTTTAATATATAATTGTAATTTATTCTTATAAAAAATTCACTTTAAAACACGTATAAAACGATACATTTAATTAAAATCATTAAAATTACATCGTGTCAAGGCCTTTCGCCCTGGACATCAGGGCATCATCAGGACAGAGCCATTTTAACTAGAAGTACAGTAACATTTGCTTTATATATACAAAAGAACCATATTACGGTTACAGTTATTATACATAGGCCTTGACACGATGTAATTTTAATGATTTTAGTTAAATGTGTCCTTTTATACGTGTTTTACAGTGATTTTTTTTTGTTTTATAAAAAATGTGGTTTTCTACAAATACGCGTGTGGTTATGATGTCTCTATATGAGATGTAATTTTATGTAATTTATTCTGACTACTAAATTCTACAAAACAACTATATAATTGTATTTAACAAAAATCGCGTTCATTTATAAATTAAACTTATATCACTTATTCCCTACATCTATTCTCGTTATTTTCTTAAAATTTTGTAAGATGTTGCATTGTATTGTAAGTCGAAATACTAGTCAATTCCAATACGTTCAAAATAAAAAAGTAACTAAAACGGTGTTTGATAGAAAACTATAAATAGATAATCGTTTAACGAAATATATGATATTTCAATAGCAAGGGAAACATAATAAATAGATTTAGTTTGCACTGCACTCATTTGTTTTTAAAAATATTATATATGTTAAGAAAATTATTTTATTCAATTTTCTCAAATAGTACGGTTGTATTTTCCTGTACAATCCAAATGAAGTTAGTATTTTAAAGAAATTTGGGGCTTAATAGTAAGAACAATAAGTACTACAAATTGAAATTACTGTGAGTGTAGTCATAGATTATATTGGACCTATGCATTTTCTTTTATAAAGCGAAATTAAGCGTCTGAATTTAAAATAAGGAATATATTACATATTTTAGAAAGATAAATTTATTTTTAAAATCTTAACTATGAAAGAAATCCCTGTCAAACTCAATTGACTGTTTTGTTACAATTGTTGATGTCAATGTGAGTGCTTCAGAGTAAATGAAATTGATAGCAAGCAGTGCATACCTCCATAGAAAGTTTAACAAAGCATAAAGTTCAATGTAAAAAAAAAAAAAATGTCGAAATGTTTAAATTTAGTATTTTATCACTAAAAAGTTCTTCACAAAATCACATTATTCAAAGTAAAATAGCAGGAGTTGCAAAACTAGGAAAAAATAAAAATAAATAAATAAAAAATTCCACGATGAATGGAGACGTTTTGGCAACTCAGAGAAGTATGATACTGACTGTCAAAATAAAGTCAATAATGTGTCGACATCTAAGGTATTGTCTTTTTGTTAAAAAAAAAAAAAAAAGAATAAATTTGCTTAAAATTATTTACTGACCTGTGGTTCAATCACTCGTATTTAAAAGAATTGAAGAGTTCTTTTGAAATATACCCATTTTGAAAATTTACACAGCCCGGGGTACTCCTACATTAACAGATCTTTTTTTCCTATGCTAATGATAATACACTGTTATCAATAATTTATAATAATTTTGCCTGCATTTTCTAAAAAGAATTCTCGTTATATACATTAATACGAAACTTTGTCATATTCTGTCACATTAGAAATTAGGAATAAAATTGAATGACAGCCCCATCTGTTGGACGATTGATCACAAATATTACCAAACATCAACTTTGATTCGTTAAACTTCGTCCGTTGGTCCCCAAGATACAGCGTTCATATTTTTTTTTTTTTTTCGAAACGCAGACACACATATACATGCAGTCATTTTCTAAAACTGGGCAAATCATGTTCAGGACATCTGAAAACATATAAATCGATTAAAAGCAGGAAATAAATTTTTTTTATGATTTCGAAATTTTATTTCTCTACATATATATAGACAGAGGGCAAGTGACAGAAAAAAAAGTAATAAATAGTCTTTAAAAATAATAGTAATAATAAATAAATTAAAGCGTGACACAAAATCTAGTGCGTGCGTGGACGACAGAATGTGCATTTTCTGATTCGTATTCAATATTTTACTCTACGAAATATCTATAAACTTTTTTTTTTTTTCTCTCTTCACAAAAACTATTTTTTTTTTTTTTTTTTTTTTTTTTTTTTTTAATTAAAATTTTAGAAATGATTCTCCAAAAAATATTCTCATTTCTCATTGTTAGTATTATTACTGTTATGCTTAAAAAGAAAAAAGTCAAAATGACAGCGAGCGAGAGTTATTCAAGGCATAAAAAATATCAGTGAATAAAAAATTTTACAAAAATCCTTAGTTTTATTTATTCATTCATTTATATATTTATATATTTATTTGTTTATTTATTTTATTTATTTATTAGGACGGAGGACCATTAGTTTCAATCCGCAGTTTTTGTAGACTAGTTTTTTGTAACACCAAAATATATTAGAAATATTAGTCCTATCGTTACAAACTTGACACCAAATTAAAGGTGCGATATTTTTTAATCCACGGGTACAAATAGCTTTTCGACACGATAATTCGATTTTTAAAAATTAACTAAAGTATGAAATTTAGGTGGCAACACTTCATTTTAATTCCTTGCAGTGATTTAAAAAAGTACGTGACTCGTTACAAATTCTGTACCAAATGAAAGGGGCGATTTTTCTGAATCCAGGAGTGCAAACAGTTTTTCGGCACGACAATTTTACATTTTAAAATTATCTAAAGTATGAAATTTATGTGGCAACACTTCATTTTAATTCATTTCAGTCATTTTAAAAAGTACTTGGTCCAATTATACGGTCAAAAAATGAGATAAAAAGTAAACTAAAATTAAAAATTAAAAAAATAAAATAAAAATTTTACAGAATGAAATTAATAGTCCTCCGTACGGAACTAAATTCCGTCTTTGACATAATTTTTAATTTGTATTTATTTATTTATATATTTATGTTTGAAGAATACTGCAGTCGCGTATTGAAAAAAAAAAGTGTAAAAATTTAAATCATTGTAAGGGAAAAGATAGATTATGTAAAAACCAGACAAACTTAATGAAAATGTAGATTAAGGTTTTGGTTCTGTTGTCTGATTAAAACAAAGAAAAAAAAAAGAAATTGGAGGGATTTTGAATAGAATTGTGGACTGTATGGTTTTAAAAATCGCTGGTTTAAATTATATTAAATCATAAATCAGTTTAAAATGAATTTGAAGGACTCACCTTCCTTTCAATTGAATTAATAACATCATATTTAAGAAACAATGAATAAAGGCTTGAATAAATGCACAAAATAGAATATAAACCTGAATTATTGACTTTATTTCAGCTCATACGTTAGAATAGAATTTTTCCAGCATACCGCTAGAACACAACAAAAAGAACAAACTAGAATAGAACCGCAGAAAAATAAAAACGGTTCACAGCAAATTGAAAAAGAAATTATTTAAAGTATAACTAACAATTAATTGAAAACATGAATAAAATAAATAATAATAAAAGAAAAAAGAATTAATTTTGCGTTTAAAACACATTAAAATATCAATAAAAAGAATGAATTTAAATCAAAGTTTTTTTTTACTAAAGTTCTTTCAGAATTGCATAGTGCTGCCATCTATTGTCAAAATTCAGAGTTATTAGAATTCTGAACAGAAATATAGTAAAATATTTTTGAGAGAAAAAAATCGCTTTTGGAAATTGTACGTATGTATCATTCCATGTAAGGAATATATACATATATATATATATATATTGCATTTAATTTTAGTGTAATTTAACAATTTATTTTTATGAAATATTTGTTTAATTTATTTTAATTAAAATCAAGTCATTCAAATGATTCCAAACAACTATTTTTAAGTGTCAAAATTTAAAAGACGAAATATCAGTGATCGAGAGTTCTTTAATGCTAAAAAAAAAAAAAAAAATAACTGATAGAGAGTTAACAGTACTAAAACCCACATACCAAAATTTAAAAAAAATGTAGAATCTCGTATAAAGCGCTCCTGCCAAACGCGAATTCATATAACGCGACGAAAAAAATGTGATTATTACTCATACAACGCGATAAAGCGTCTCATATAACGTGTACAATAAATAAAACAATTTTTCACATAGTAAAAAAAAAAAAAAAAAAAAAAGAGAGAGAGAGTATTTGTTAATTTGTTAATTTAAAGTTTCTTAATTAAAAATACATATAATGGAGATTGTCTATTTTTATTCTATATTTATATACTTTATTTATTTTTTTATTATTTTTCGCAATGAAATTCAAAAATGTATATATTTCTACTTCAGAAAAAGTGTTATAATCACTAATATATTCCCGCCAACGGAATATATATATATATATATAATAGTTTATAACATTTCTGTTTCTTTTTTGCTAAAATTTTACTTGATATAAAAAATAAATGATTTCCAGTAAGTTTTTTTTTGTTTTGCATTATTATTTTTTATTTACATCAATGCATAATTTCTGATTTTTTGCTTAGAAAATCAAGTGTATAAGTGTATAAGTGTAAAAAAATCAAGTACTTACCTGTTGTTTATATATGAACAGTGAATAAGATGGCAGTTGAAACAAATAAGCAGTTTATAAAACAAAAAAGTAGGATAAGAACACAAGTGGAGGACCCTGTATTAGTTGTGGACATTTATAAATTTATAGTTTGGAAATAAGCTTCCTAATTCTTGTATAGGTTCGAGAAATATTCAGAATTAATGTTAAAAATTATGTACTATTAATAAATCGAACTACAAATATTTCCAATCATAAGTTTTAGAATATGACTTGTTTAACATGAAAAAATTTAACTTTCTATAATTTTGCTTTTTTTTTTTTTTTTTTTGTAGTTTTCAATAAGGATTTTTTTTTCTCTTTGCCTCTGCTTATTTTTAATTTCTTTTTTCTAACTTTTATTTCATATCATTAAAGGATATTGAATCTATTTATCGTGCTAAAATTTTTATTTTGTATTAACATATAACATTTTTATGGGTGTCCTCTACCGCTATATACTGGTTCTCTACTGGTACAAAAAATATCAGCATGATCAGTAGTGGACTATCCTGTCCACTATTGATTCATTTGACTTCTATGGACTTACCAGCTGTGGACTCAGCTAAGTAATATCTCAAATTTAGAAGGAATGAGAGTGAAGCAGTGTGGCCAACACAAACATTTTTTCCCCGCTAAAAGTACACATGGAAATTCGCTAAAATTTCAATTGCCCATAGTGTATCACCAGTGCAATGTAAAGTCCAATCCGCTAAACCTTTATTTTTTTCCACTGATCGTGTCGAAATTCCACTACATTTAGCGGAAATTCCGCTAAATTGGCAACACTGGAGTGAAGCTACGCATTTGCCGATTATCGACAGTCACAACGCGCCATCACAACTTATATCCTTTACGAGGAGGGGAGGGGGAGGAGGGAGGTTAGCTATTTCCTTAAAAAAAAAAAAAAAAAAAAAAAAAAAAAAAAACAGATGACCTGACTTGAAATATGGAGGACATTGCAACCATGACGTACTTTATATACATCAGCCCACATTACTATACAGGAGCTCTATACTCTTACTATAGTATGGAAATTCACTTCAGTCGTCAGATAATCTCGTTTGGTGTTTTGGGAACAAAGCCAATTAGCTGCAGTCGCGTCCTATGTCTGAGGGGGAGTGTCCTTCGTGGGAATCTTTCTAAGAGACCCTAGCTAGTATTTATGTAATTTATTCGGAGGTAACCACGGAAATTTCTGAACGGCTGAGCCGACGAACGCGACCTGAGATCGAACCTGGCACCTTACATCTCCCAGAGCGCAGAACCGCTCTGCTGCCCCATATAATCTCGATAATCTCGAAACATTCTCAAGTGTTTTTTTTTTTTTTTTTTTTTTTTTTTTTGACTATTTTCTGGATTTGATTAATTGAAAAATTTCATGTTCTGTTGGAACACCGTCAGTAAAACAACATTGGGTGTGATCAAAATTGTGATCTCTTGATTACTCTACGAAGGGTGCGAGGATTTGCGTAAACTAGCTTTAATTAATCATTTTATTTGCCAAGTACTCAAGCTTGCGCGGAAGTCGTTGTGGTACCAGCATAAAATAAAATGCCTTTAAAAGATATTAAGTTTTCTTTTTAAACATATTTCTTTTTATAAATATTTTTCTCTTTTAAAAACTATTTTAATTTTTCCTATTTAAAATTACTTTTATTTGATTTTAATCAAGAACAGGATAATTTTAATATACGTTTAAATTTTTAATGTTAAGAATAAATAAAATAAATAGATAAATAAAAAACCTTTTAATACAATTCTGACATTGCTTTAGTAATAAAATGACTATGATTGCTAACGACAGATGGCGTACCACTTCTAGTCTTTCTCTTTCTAAATTACTGATTGTATTAAAGGAAAATAAAACTATATTAACCCTGCTAAAGCTCTCTAAACAATGTTGGTAAATTCAGACTTTTTTTTTTTCAAATATCACCAATGAATTTGAAGAGTGATATTTGACATACATTCTGGACGAATATTCTTCGAAGTGGCTACGCAAAGTTAAAATTTAGCGGTTGATATTGAATTAAAAAATGTCTTTAAATTTGGCAACACTGACCAGAATAGTGAAAAAATATAGAACCGGCAAAGCGTTAATTATAATTAAATCCTTTATTAGCTATATTTAAATGTATGTAAGTTTTAAGAAGATTTGTACCAAATACCCTTTCAAAATTTATATACAAAATGTCTAGAATAAATTCACGGTGTCAGCTGTTTAAATCAATACGACAGAACTTTCCCGCTGAACCAATATATGATACCTATGTAATTCTTAAATGAAATTTGTTTTGATACACATCTGATGAACCTTAACTAACTTTCAAATTCAGCGAAATAATTATGTAAATCCCTTTAATAATAATGGCATTCATTTATATTAAATTATTCAACTGATTAAAAATAGTTATTCATATTATTTTTTAAATGATTTATTAAAACTTCAACTGATGCAAGTTCCATCAGAAACAATAGTTTTATCTCGGAAAAGATTTAAAAAAAAAGTTTCCATGTAATACATTGTAATTCAACAGGAAAGAAAACGTATTTTCTAGATTTAATTCATACTGCACTCACTTGCGTTTTAAATGCATGTCAGAAAATTAATCTATTCAATTTCCTAGAAGGGAGTGATTGTATTTTCCTGTGATACACAAATCAAGTTAGCATTCCCATGAAAAGTGGCGCATAGTAGATTGACTGAAATTATTGTGAAGGTAGACGTAGATTATGCAGAACTAAGATAATGTTATTCAAAAAGGAGATTTATGGTTTTATTTTATTGGTTGGAATGAAAAAAAAAAAAAAGATAATTAGATAATTGGTATTAGTATTGCCCGATTTTGCTACTTTTCTATTCAATAGTCACCAATAATTTTGAGGAGGGATAATTGATATGTATAATAGACGATTGTTTTTCGAAGTGATTAGGCAACCGTCACATTTAAAATTTAGTGAATCTTTAATTTAGTGAATTTAAAATTTTGTTATATCTGGTAACACTGTTTAGGATGGGGAAGTATTTATTTATTTTTTTTTTTTTAAGAATAGGATCAGTTTAATAAGAAATATTTCATCGTTTGATTATTCTTAATGAATACATAAATAATAAATATTGAATTAAAAAAAAAAAAAAAAAAAAAAAAAAAAAAACGAAAAAACAGAAAATTTGAAATTTACACAGATAATAAGGTAAATTAAAATGCAAGGTGTTCTAAAAGTCCCCTCCCCCTGTCCTAACTCGAAAATGGGTCGGAGTAGTAAAAATGGCGAAACACGTATTCAATGAATTCGAGAGGGAACTCTTTTTGGAAAAAAATGTTGGTTCCGGGGTGGGGGTGGGGGGCCGCTAGTGAGGGAACTTTAAAATTTTCAGTTGGAAGGTATGTCTTGTTATACATCCCTGGAAACGTCTCATGGATTTTATATGAATAGTTTCGCCTTACGATGATTATTATACATGAGTTTTTACACTTTTGAAATGAGAATTTTATACCCCTGTGTCTCCTTTAACAATGATTGCAGGACAAAATTATTTATATCCAATCCGTTGTCTTGAGGAGACATTTCCAGGAATATATCACAAGACATACTGTTTGAAATTTTAAAGTTGACCCCCCCCCTAGCGGTACTCCTACCACCCCCTTGTCCGGACCCAAAAATTTTTGGGCAAAGTATATCTTGTGATACATCACTGGAATACTCTCTGAAAAACACTGAATTTTATATAAATAGTCTTTTCATGTAATGATTATTAAAGGGGATACATAAATATACAATCCACATTTCAAAAGAATAAAAACTCGTGTATCTTCTTTAATAATCATCATAGGGCAAAACTATTTATATCAAATTCATTGTTTTTAAGAGTCGTTTCCAGGGGTGTATCACAAGACATACCTTCCTATTTGAAATTTTAAAGTTGCTCTCCCTAGCGGCTCCCCTAGACCCCCCTCCCCCTCGACATTTTCACTACTCCGACTCATTTGAAAGTTAGGCGGGGGTGTGGGACTTTTGGAACACCATGTTAATTGAAATTTCATGTATTCTATTTGAAAATTAATAAAATTATTATTAACACGTTCGCTGCCGATCTCACGTCACTGGCATTTGAAACGGCTTAATTTTATTGTCAGCCACCGCTAATGCTTGGCGCATTTCGCGAGCGCGCTACATCGTCAGATGTTTTAGGCTTTTTCTTTACCTTTGCTTGTTTGCGTCATGTGTTATGTCAATACGCTGTATGACGTTAAAAGCATGAAAATTTGTTTGCTCTGTACAAGCAAACTCTGAAGTTAAAAAATAATAAGTTAAATTTCGATAGCAAATAGTTTCGCTTTTACTTCGGTCACGTATTGACTGTACGTGTTTTACTAGAGAGAAAGTATTTTTTCTTTTGAAATACGAATATTTCTGATGACTGCCTTAGTGTTGTTTTGCTTAATGAATAGAGTTGAAATTTAAGAGGAACTTTTAAACTTTAGAGGAATATTTTTGAATTTCAAGCCAATACTAGTTTTTGCAGTCCAAAATGTTGCATATTTTTGATTTCCAAGCATTTCGAGATATGGGTATAGTGAACAGATCATAGTACTATTATAATGGAGAACCGTTATAATTTGCTATAATTACCCAGTTACAGATGTATTTTTTCATTTCTAATAAGCGAGGACTATAATAAAATATTAATGATAAATAATTTACCTTATACAATTTTTGAAAATTTAGAAAAATACCTTTAAAATAAAGGCTGTCCCCAGAAAATGGGAACTGTAGTAGCCTCGATCACATCGATGAACTGCATCGCTCTTGAAGTTTCGGTTTAACACATTCGCTGTCAATCACGCTCTGCCGCGTGATGTGAGGGGATGTCTCTGTAGCCCATAGATCTTATATAGATAGACTACGCTACCAATAGGACTTCCCATTATAGTGAATGTCTTCAACGTGAGGGTGTAATCAGATAACTTCCTCCTTTGCGGTCAGCGAAGTATGTCACGTGACAAAGACTTGAGGGCGATTCTTCCATAGGAAAGCACTCATTCTTGTAAGAATCAAACAAAAATTTTCCCTTCAAAATGTTTTTTTACAAAAGAAACTTTTTTATAATTAATCTATGACATTTTAGCTTTCCAACGATGCGTAAATCTAAAGACTTAAATAAAAAGTATGTGCACAATACAGAAATTAAAAAACCCAAAACTGCTTTCTTTCCTTTGGAAAAATAACATAATATTCATTCTCGTCTCTCTCTCCAGGTCCGCATCACGTGATAATTTAGCTGGGGAAGCTAGATCATCTCGCGGACAGATAATGAGGGGAATGCGTGGTCTATCTATATAAGGTCTATGCTGTAGCCAGTCTGGCGCTGGCGCGAGAAAATCCCTCAATGAATATGAATATTCATTCTCCAGTTCATTTGGTATTGCATGCAAAGGGTATGGTACTGGCATGCAGTGATGATTAGAAATTAGGTATAAATAATCGTGGTTTCGAAATTAATGTTTTATTTTTTATTTAAGAAATAATCTTGTTATATGAGTTATACAGTTTATACAGATCCTTCGCGCCCGAAAAAAAGAAAATTTTAAGATAATAAGGCTCTAATGGATGACGGAATAGCAAATTTGTTGGCGGAGCTATCGGACGAGTACCCCAGTGAATTCACTCATAACAGTGACAGTGACGAGAATTCGTTCCTCTTACTGATGCCCATGATATTTCGTATTCTGATGATGATGATGATGATGAACGAATCGTGCAAGATGCTGCATACCAGTAGCATTTTAGCAGGATTATCTTCCTGACTCTTAAAGGATCTCTTGTATGTCAGCAGGATGATTCAGCTGTGGTGGGAAACGTAATTTTTAAAAAGGAATCAACATTAATGTAGGCTGACCAGATTAAAGTACCTTTATAAAAGAGAAGCGTTAAAAATTACTGAAATTAATCAATTACGGATGTACTTTTTCATTCCTAATAAATAAGGACTAAAAATAATGTATTATTGATTAATAATTTACTTTCTATATATTTTTTTTAACTTAGAAGAATGCCTTCAAAATATAGGAAGTCCCCAGATGTCCCCAAATGTCCCCAGAAAATGGGGACATTTGATCAGCTTACATTAATGAAATAATTTCCTTTCATAAAATCCGAGTGTTTGCTCCAACCTGTTTCAAGTAACAATCCTACAGATTTCTTTCGTCATTGTTTCACAAACGGCATTTTGGAGGAAATAGTTGCTGAAACTAATGATTATGCTCATAAAGTAATATTGCACCGTGAAAAAAAGAAACATTCTCGAATCAGTGCCTGGAAGGAAACCACAAAAGAGTAACTGTTAGAATTTGTGAGATTGATCTTACGTATGGGAACTATAAGAAGGAACCTTATACAAGATTATTGCAAAACAGATTCACTGTTTGGTTTACGTGCATTATCAAAAAATATGAGCAGGAATCTGTTTTTGTTTTTACTGAGGACAAGAATCGACTGTATAAAATGAGAAATATGGTGAATTTGTTCAACGCGCGAGTGTCTTTAATATACTACCCAGGACGCGTGATTAGTTTAGATGAATCGATCGTAATGTGGCGTGGACGGTTAAAATTCAGACAGTATATACCAAATAAACGTCGTAAATATGGTATCAAGTTGTACATGATCACATTTCCTCATGGTATGGTTCTGAAATTTATGGTATATACAGATGTGCTGAATGATTCTGGTGGAAAAGGGCATACACGAAAAGCTGTTATGATTTTACTTGAGAGAATGCTGGATGTTGGACATATCCTATTTATGTACATTTATTATAACAGCTATGAATTAACAAAATGTCTTGCTGTTAGAAAAATTCATTGCACTGGGACAATCAGAAAGAACAGGAAGAGATTTCTGAAAGAGGTAAAAGAAAAAAAAAATGTGAAGAAAGTGCAAACTGTAGCAAGGTATGGTAATGGTGTTATGATTGCAAAGTAGCAGGATAAGAGCGACACCACTTAGATTTCTAATGAATATAAAAATTATATCGTGGAACAAACAAACAAAAGAGGGGAAATTAAATCGAAACCTCTATCTGTAATTTAATTTGATAAGTTCATGGTAGGTATTGATAAACAAGATCTAGTGCTTGCTTATTATTCTTGTGAGAGAAAAACTATGAGGTGGCCCACAAAAATAATTGTGCATATTTTGCAAATGATGATGAACAATTCCCACTTTATCTATAATAAATATTCCAGTGAAAATACGTCACTGTATGACTATCGTTTATCCGTGATACGTCGTTTGCTGAAGCAACCATCTGTTTTTTCGTGCTCCTGTGTGTGATTAGTCTGAATCTGAGCATTTGCAGAGTACGCGGGAAGAGGAAAATACCAGAAAGATATTAAGAAAGCAACGCAAAAATTGCTATTCCCAAGTGAAACGTAAAAATGCAATATACGTCCGGAAATTTTGCGAAGGATCTCACGGTTACTGCTTAGATTATGCAAAGATAATATACAGATAACATTCTAGATTTTCCTTTTGTAAGAATGCCATTGTAAATTTCTTGTAATAAATTCATTTGTAATATATATATATTTGTTTGTAGTACAGATTTATATAAAAATAATGCGCACTGTCACTTATTTTTCTTATTTTGATTCACTTTTTGCATATGCCACCCGCCAGCGCATAATGTGGCATTTGGCAAAAAATTTGATATGTAGTTCATGATTTAAAATGCAACTAAATATTGTATTTAATCGGTATTAAATTATTACAAATAATGAAATATTAACTATTGTGGAGTTAGAGAAGCGTTATCATCATTTACTGAAATAGCACAAATACCAGGGATATTTGGTGTGTTTGTATGATTTAAGTTTTATTTATTTATTTATTTATTTATTTATTTTTTGTGATTAATTACGAATTCGTAATTATTTCGTAATTTTTTTAATAGTATATTATGAAGATTTTCCTTTTGTTCTATGTATATTTTAGATGATATTTCCCCCCCCCCCCCCCGACGTGTTTTCTTGTTTGGTTAGATCTCAAAAAAGATCGCTTTCGTACTCCATCTTAGCGATTTTCGAAAAATTCGCCAAGGGGCAGCTTAAAGTAAACTTCCTCCTTTGAACCAATGCATCACATCACGCGCTAGCGCCGAATCAGAAGCAAATGTGTTAAGTAATGCGGGTAAATTATTTAAATATTTTTTCACATCCAAACGGCTTTAAATTGACATAAACTTGCACATTTTATAATGATTCAAAATAAGATGCTGATTTGTGAACCTTTTAGAACATTAGCCAGATTTTATTTGAAAATACATACGAGAAAAATAAAAGAAATCTAATTTACTTAAGTTAAAATAGTTTGATGTTTATTTTCAACTTACATTTTTTATAAAGAGCATAAGAATAAGGTCATGACCCCGCAAATATTAACTGAAAAAAACATTATTAGAAGCACATCTTTTCAATAGGAATTATTGCTAGCGCTTCAGTAATTTTGTTGCTGACTGTAAATGTATTTAATTTTCTTAACATGGCAATTAGAAAAATTGAACAGCTAAACATACACTTTTTTGTACGCATTACAGACATACTCTCACTTTTAGTAATTTTTTATAGCTTTTCTGTACCGACTCAGCAGCTAATATTTTTGGAAAAAAGAACATTTAGAATTAAACCCTGTGCCAGTAATTTTCTTTTTTAAAGAAAATCGGTGATTAGAATTTGAAAGAGTTTTTTTGCAAGAAAAAAATTTACACTCGTTTAATTTTCTTGATAATTAAGGAAAAAGAATAACACTGAAGTGCTTTTAATTAACCTACATTTTCTTTATAGATATACAGTCGGTAACAAAAGTCTCCAAACACTAGCAAACATTCCTATATAAAAAAAAGTACACTTAATACAGTTTTGTTAAATAAATCCTTGTTGAATCCTGTTCTTAGTCAATCTAAAAACAGGATTCGACAAGGATTTATTTAACAAAACTGTATTAAGTGTACTTTTTTTACATAGGAATTTTTGCTAGTGTTTGGAGACTTTTGTTACCGACTGTATTTATTTTGTTTTGCAGTGAAAACATTTTGTAATTTGGTTTTTCCGAAATATTTGAAAGTAACGTTTATTTAATCCACATTCTGATATTTAAGGTAAGAATTGTACCTTAAATACACAATTCTACACAAATATTTAAATTTTTAATATTCTAATAATAAATATTTTCACTAAGAATTTACTAAATCAATTTTTGTTGATTTTGTTTTTCTTTTAACATTCTAAGTAATAAAAGAAGAGATAATAAAGCTTAAAAGACTGCTATGTTCATTTAAAAAAATTAGTTTTTTTAAATAAAAGAAGATAGGGATTCTTATTTAACATAAAGATATTTATCAATATTTTTTATAAACTAGTATCGCCCAGTGGTCGAATCTCGTCCGCTCTTTTGGAAAGCAAAGTAATTGCTTTCTCGTAAACGGAAATAAATCACAAAACAGCTGCGCCTATTGTTTTTCGATATGCATTCAAAGCGAATCAGCAGAGTTTTACTTAATATATTTCTCGAAATTTGGTACACTGTAGATGCTGAGCCTTTCCTGAAATGAGAGGAAATCGCTACGTGGAAGCGCCCCCGGTTCGGCGATATAGCTCAAAAGCTAATCGACACCAATTCAAACCAAGGTCTAACCAAATATAAAGTTCAGTTAAATTAAATCCATTGGTGCAGTACAAGTGCTCGAACTCAATTAGACAAATATTTTCTAAAAATGATCGTACTGAGTTCAGGAAATATGGTGAAGGAAATTTAGTGTATTAATTATTACCATTACTCAACCGTATAATTGACGGTTTTCATAATTGTGATTATTGGAAAATTACATTACATAGAGTATATTAAATGATAATCCTCTGTAGACTATTTACATGTCTGTACGACACGAGGTATGCTTTGAAAGAATAAATTATTTCAAAAGTTTCAGAAACGCACTATAGATGAAATAATAAATAAGCAAAAACTAATTTACGCCGACAACGGTAAAACTAAATATTAAAATTCGATATAAAATACTGTGAAATTATAAACGAGGAATAATCAAAAATCTGAAAAATGACATTGTTAAAAATTATAGCAATACAATATTAAAGTTTTTAAAATGAATTTTAAGTAAACACAAGCCGTCTTCACTGATTACTAAAATAAAATTAATTGTAATAAATATATATTATATAAAAACTAAGAATTATTCTATTCAAATCGTTCAAAATATCGTTTTGGGTGATTACATGCAGTTCTGAGCGTTATGGAGACTCTAATTTACCCCGCTACCGCTGATTGTTTTTTTGCTGTCCGACAACTTCAGGCAGCTGGCGCTACACTCCTTCTCTTATTTATAAGGACACTTTATGTTTTGAAATAACTAATGTAAAAATAATTGTGAACAAGATTATACTAAGTGCGCTTAATATATCTAGTTTTTCTAAAAACCAAAACTACTATAACTTTTTTAATATGAAACAAAATTAATGAAAAATAATGCAAAATATTTTTCTCTCCACGTTTTTAGATGTTCATAATTATAGGGACGATCAAGATTTTTTCGTTTTATTTAACTTACTAGCGGATAAATTACAGTCGACATGCGAATTTGTTAACTACTGGGCTAGATTAATTCATATATTAGCCTTCAATTTTTCTTGGACGGACATTTCTGATAATTCCTTGAAAAAAAGAACGCTCATGTAGTGAAGTATGATAAATGTGTTTTTTAAGTGGTTGGATAATTTCAATCCGCCGAATTTCTAATGAAGTTCGAAGATCTAAAATTGTTGAAGGAAATATGATCAAACGTTGAACTGCTGGTTCGATAGGAGAGAGATCTGATGCAAAATCAGAGTTGTTTTACAGAGATCGAAGACTCATAATTTCACCTCTATTACGCAGCGGGCCGGGATCCACTGCAAGACAACTGTTTTATTATGGACTGTGTGCCGTTCACAGTTACCAGTATCTTTGTTTCGAGAAGGGCATGGAGAGTCAATAGCTCTCGAGATGCTCTCGAATCTAAGAGAATCACCAATCTTGAGAATCGCTCCAATCAGGTCTCAAGTTGCAAAAAAGCCAAACGAATAGCCGAGATTTCACCATCAAAAGCTGGCACAAGAGTACCAACCGATGAGTAGAATGAGAACAGCTCACAATGAACACCGGCTACAACGTTGACATTGTCACTTGTTCTCGAGCCGTCCGTATAGACCTCGAGCCACAGTGAAACTGGATAGAGAGTATTTAAAGTTTCATCTGCCACTTATTTTAAAATGTTATCATTGTTCTTTCCTTTTAAAACACTTTGACCCAAACCGAGACGGATGGAAAAGGTAATGACTTCGATTGGGTTACGGGGTAATAAAAACTGTTGAGCTCCAAAGTCAATTTTTAGACCAGAAAATAGTGCGGCAACACCCTGTACAAATCCTCTCTGTGTCTTTAGGCTACGCTCTGTCTCAGGTCTAAATATTTTCTCCCATAGCAATAGAGCACGTTCCTCAATAATTATACTGAGATGTCTGGTATCCGTACACAGCCACATGTGATCAATTGGGGTGGATTTCACTGCGCCAGTATTAAGACGCAGGCCCTGGTTTTAGAATCTTTCAAGAGAGTCAATTACTGAATTATTTAAAATAAATTGTCTTTTTTTTTTCGTAATTTTATGTGCCTTCTGCTTCTTTCTGATTAGATAGCCGGACATATATGCCTACTATTGGATTTTTATAATATGACGTATACGTTTACTAGGTATATAAAACAGATGAGCAATAAAAACAAATCTGAAAGAACAATTTTTACTGATTTAATATTAATAATATCATTAAATAATTATTTTATATAAAAACATACAGTTATCCTATCTGTTCTTCTTTCATTGCTAGAAAATTGATATTCGTAGTTAATTTAAATATAACGTAGAGTTTATAAAATTAACTTACGAAAAATTGAAGTTTTATTAAAAATTTAGCATGCATGCTTTTAAAAATTGGAATTTTTCTAAACTTATTTACAGAAATCTTCACAAAATATTAACAAAGGAAAAAAAAAAGTCGTAGTAGAATCTTGTCTATATTTAACTTTTAATATGTTTCGAGTTTCCTCAGTTTAATTAGTGTAATATTTTAAAATTTTGTGAGTTTTGTAGTAATTTGAATATTATATAAAAAAAATGTATATGAATTTACTTAGCGAGAGAGTTTGCCAAAATTTAATTTACAATAGACAACATGCAATAAGTTCAACTTTAGCATTTGAAAAAATATAGCGATAATAAAAACGAAATGCATTTCCACAAAACCTAGCCTAAATTTTTTTTTTCACATTCAAAGACAAAAGAAGAATATATTTTAGTTATTATATTCCATATAATAAAATTTTCTTGAATCTTATATTTCAATTTTTCAGCTTCCGCATTTCTTCATATTTTTAATATTAAACATAAACCTGTTCCATTTTTAAAAGGAATATAAATCATTTTTACTTCACGTACATATTAAGCATCAGAAAAATGAAATCTCTGAATTTCGAAATGCAAAGCAATTTAAAAGATTTTAAACGTAAAATATTTCTTTTGTAAACAAAGACAATATGTCGAACTTTACGATTCAAATTTTCTCGCGGTGTGATAAAATCTTATCACATTCAGAAGATGCTTTACTTTTTAAAAAGCTTTCAAGAAATTGATCTTATTTTTATTATGTTTTCCATTAAAATCATTTTCTGATCAAAAAAAAAAAAAGTGCGGTTATTTACAGTCATTTTGTGATATTCCATTTTATTATCAAAAAATTTCAGCGATGTTAAAAATAATATTGCCATCTTAAAAATTTAGAAAAACATAGATTACAGCGCTGCCTGTTGAGTGATTGACTGATCCCCAAATCCAATCAGCACCAGTTTAGATCAGGGCTAACATTAATTCCAAGTTCCGTTAAATTTCGTTTATTGATTCGTGAGATATATTGTCCAAAATGTTTCGATTCACACAAACACATTTTCTAAAAACAGCCAAATCGTGTTCAGAACATGTCAATTCATGTAAATCCATCAAAAACTGGGGTCACGAATCCAATAATTTCTTCTTGTATAGAGAGATAAATGTAAAAAAAAAATAATCTGGTGTGTCACTCACACGACTTTCTCTTCCCCTGAAATTTAATACTATAAATACAGCTTGCAGATTAATAGGTACGATAACGAGTACTGTTATGTAAACCTATGTTAAACAATTCATATTAGGCTTCTGAAGAGTTTTATATGATAATTAGTTCTGTGTGAGAGGGGCTACCGCCCCCTCAACCCCCCGTTCCATTAATGCACCTACATTTATATAGAATTTAATTCGGTTATTAAAAAATAATTCTCTTTTTAAAAAATAATTTATTAAAATTATTATTTAAAAAAATTATCTTTTATGATAATGCAGACGATTTCCATATTAGAGAAGTAGTATAACACCAAATATCCAAAAAAAGTCCATTTTATTCTCAATTTAAAAAAAAAAAAAAAAAAAACGAGATTTTTTTTTCTGTTTTTTTTTTTCGTTAAAAGTAAAAAAAATCGATAACTTTGCTTTAAATTATCGCAGATCGATGGTTCAACCATTCGTTTTAAAGGTATTGGCGAGCTCTTTTGAAAGATACCCATCATGAAAATTTACTCCCCTCGAGGGGGGACTTCCCCCCCAGGGGGGAAGGCGAGGTTCCTACATACACAATTTTTTCCCCAGTTAACTATCTCTATTGCAAAAAATATATATTCGTTTCATTTGGTTTAGTGCAGTCTATAGACGTTAAACTCTACTTTCCTGCAATTTCCCCCATAGACGTAATGTATTAGAATTCTCTTGATTGTCCCTGTACACGAACCATTTGCTTGATCTTAACGAAAAGCTTACTGTAGCGTCCCTATATGATACACATTTAGAATACCAAGTTTGAACTTTTTGCCATAATTTGTTTTTGAGATATGCTGATAACAGACAGACACACAGACATACACACAGACCATTTGCTAAAAACATGATTTTCGTATTCAGGGGACCTCAAAACGTGTAAATATAACAAAATCTCGTGTTCGAAAATTTGACCCCAAAACAATACTTTCTCTACCTTATGGGTAAGAGAAAGTAAAAAGTCATAGTTATTACTTCCGCTAAACGGCTATCGTTGATAATGGAAGAATTATATTCAGTTAAAAATTTTGTTATCGGTTAATAGCAGATCTACAAGTTTAAAGCCTCTTGAGTTTTTATTTATTTATTTATTTTTTAGTAATTAGTACTTGTTTGTAATTGCGCAATCTTTTGATTATCATATCTTGAAAATAAAGAAAAAGACAACAAATTTTGGAATCAAAGCATTTTTAGCGTATAGAGGACTTTACCAGTGTTCGTGAAAAACGGGAAAAAAAAAGTAAGTAAATTAGATAGCTGATATAGTTAACATTTTTTTTTTTCAAATCTGCTATATAAGTTCCCCTTTTAGATATTATTTTTATGTATTAGCTCCATCTTACCATACAATTGACAGGAGTCTAGATGAACTAAGATAATTTTATGTTTTAGTACTACGTGTCTAAAAAAACTGCCCTACCGATTTTCTTAGAACTTACAATATTAATTTCCTTGTAGATATATTTTCATAAGTATTTTTTTAAGTTAATACAGAGAAAATTGGTAAGAAATTTGACTTATTTTGTTAACTTTTTGTATCTTCAGACAGCACTCTCTTGGTCGTACCTAAAATGGCCGTGCATTCAATTTTATATTTGTAGAAGGTTCGATATATACACTAAACTTCTGATGGTCATAATATATTTCAAGAGAAGGTGCACTCAAAATGCAAATGAGAGTTGAATAGGATGAATAGGAAAAGAGATGAATAGGGAAAGAGAAATTTTAGCCTCTAAGACGTCGTTAGAATCTTGTCTATTAAATTATTTGATTAAAATGGCATAACATTTGTGGATTTTTATTTTTATTTTTATTTTATTTTATTTTTTTATAATTGAGATTGTCTGTGTTTACATACTGTTTATTATTTTTATTATTATTTGATTGCTTATTAAGTTTTTCATATGTAGGTAGTTAGAAGTCATGTGTTTGTTTAAAATGAGTTTATTTATATATTTTTTAAATCATTAGCCTAAAATTTGCTCTTTGCTTTTAAAAATAAAAGTACAATTTGCTTTACTTTGAGATATAGATGGAACATATTTTTTAATTATAATTTTATTTATATATTATATTGCTATTAAAACATATCTGTAAAGATATATTTTATATCTATCATCGATAGTTCTTCCTTTTCTAATAGTAATATGTTTATCATTCGCTGCGTTTTTTTTTTCAAATGTACATTGGTACAATTTGTTTTTCATTTAACGAATAATGACGTTTAAGATTAATTTCTATCTGAAGCAGCATAGCACAATTTACGTAAGAAAACTAAAATGTATAAACTATTATTTGATATGAAATAGTATTGGATATGTGGATATCTTACTGGTTTTGTATTTCATTTAATACAAAATAAATTTTTAATAGAAAAAAAATTTCCCTTTAAATAATTTCTAATAATATTTTTCATAATTGCAGCAAAAATTAAAGATATAAATTTTAATCAGATAAATTTTAATTTTAAAAAGGAGAAAAAAAAATATTTTTGCCTCATTCTATTTGTCTATAAAATTATTTCTTAAATATTCTGAAATTTATATCTTTTTTTCATGCCTTACATTTTTTAGATTATAAGAATTTATTTAATAATTTATGTGTTCAAAGACTGTGAGATTTCCAAAACAGATTATAAGTATTTACAAGATACAATAAGCATATAATTGGGAAATTAACGACGTATACAATCGATATTATAGTGAAAAAAGTTACTAAAATCGCGTGTATACTCACATTTTCAAAAGTAAACAAATAATATGTCGTAAGCAAAGAGTACCCTATGGGATGATTTTAGAAGAGATTATCAAATTACGTACACACACACACACACACAAAAAAAAAAAAAAAAAAGATTAAGGGCAACTCCTGGCATCAGAGATTTCAGGCAAAGCCCGTAAAAAACATTTGGACCATAAATGGATGTATTCTCCCATAATTTTACGTTGTGACAAACATACAATTTGGATTAAATTTTTTGAATTAAAGAAGGAAATAAGTAGCTCTTTTATATCAATTGAAAGTATTGCTCTTTTATATCTATGAAACAATAAATAAACTCTCTCAACCAATAAAACTACAACTGTATTTTCAGTTTAGTTTCAAATACGAAATGATTCTTACATGACGTCACTGAAAAGCTAAGATTTTACATTTGAAGGGACTTGACAGTAAAATTACAGTTTGGTGGCAGATTTGAGCAAATTACGTAAAAAAATACCAGTATTCTAAAATTATACTTTCATGACTCCATTTTACGGGCTTTGACAATTTAGCTAGGAAAAAAGGTCATTTCCCATAAAATTATGCGGTCAAATCCCGTGATTTTTTTTTTCAGTGTAGAAAGAAATCAGTTGTTGTTGTATACAGATGCACATACTCACCTTTATAGTTAAAAATACCCTATTATATCATAAGAATATCAGTAATAGCTTTAAAGAATGTGGAAAGTATCTATTATGCTTGAATCTTTTACGGACATCCTTGTGGTCCCAGATACTGTCGTTCACAAGCTATATGTAATTACCTGGATTGTTATTCGAGGATTATCTTTAACAATCGACCGCACTGCATTAATGTTATCATCTGTAGTTATCATATTTTCCCTACCGGGGCATGGCATGGGCATTATAAGGATATGTGGAAAGAAAAAATTCTTAAATTAACAAAATAAGATAGTTTAGCTTAGCCTTTAAGTCACGTACACATTCCTCATTTGCATATAAATATCTCCCTTCCACGAACTGTTTGGGTACGCAAAAATTGTATTGCTACATGTAGCACCTCATTGACGGAATCCATCACACATTCTACACTAGTTCTGAGGAATACCATACACACTCGCTTCCTTCAAATTCTGTCATTTCTACAGGCGTATCATGCCATGAAGTGATTGTTCTAGCCTCTTGAAACAATACTCCTAAATTCACAGTCTAAATTTCATTGGAATTTCTCAGTCTTAAGCCATACATATAAAGTTTTGTATTTAACTGTGCTATTAAAATTTTAATTAACATTTCGTAACTGTAAATTCCTCTAAAATTGCAAATACTTCAAATGTGAAATGATTACAAATGTACGAAGTATGCTGGGGAAAAAATGAAGTATATTCTTCCATAAAACCGACAGGTGCCCTTTTTTAGAAAATTTTACTCGATTCTTATCATCCAATAATAATAAAAAATAAAATAAATTAAAAAAAAAAGGTAAGTCCATATAATAGGTACATTAAGGAATTTTTTTTTTTTTCTTTTTCTGTTTTTTTTTTTTTTTTTTGAGTATGCAGTTAAGTCTGAATAACTGTAGTGAACGCATTTACATTAATAACGAGAGATCAAAATTTTTCAATTTCGTTAAATTTATAAGAACTGGATTAGAGAAATAAACATATCATATTAAAAATTTCAGAACACCAAATAAAATAGTTTTGTATAGTCTTCTTCAGTATTATTTTAATACATCATATCATACATTGGCGAAAACAAACCTAAAATTTCACATTTTACTAGAAGTAGTGTTTGATTTATTTCGTTAAGATTTAAATGGTGTATTCATTTATAGTATTATCTACAAGTTATATTTAATGAAATAATAATTTATTTTGCATTGAACATTGCAAGTAATTTTACGTATGAAAAAAAAAAAAAAAAAAAAAAAAAAAAATCCTGGTTCCTGAGAATTTTTTATTTTTTATTTTTAATGTTGTAAAATATTTGCTATTATGAGTATTAATTCCTTTCCAATAAACCACAGTTATACTTTGTATCCCACAAAATATTAATAGTATCACATGGCTATATAATAATAAAAAGATAAGTATAAAAGGATAAAATGCAGAAAATAAAAGAGTAAAAGTCAACAGTTAAAATTACTTTTCGACATTATCTTTTTTTTTTTTTTCGTTGATGACGATTTCATTGATGAAATTGTAGATGGAAAATTCTAAAATTTTTGTTTTTCTTTTCGTTTCAGTTTAAATGGTTTTAATTTAAATTATATTTCTTATAACATCTTAAATGAAGAAAACTAATTTAAAAAAAGTCTTCATTTAATTTTTGTTGTAATTTTCTTACTGGACTGGTAGTTCAAGCTTGTTCTAGGACTTACAAAATACATATCTTAATAAAACAGCCTGATACTTCAAGTAAAAAAAAAAAAAGAATTAAATTTAATATTTTCCATATAAAGTACATATCAACGTCCTAATCAACTTTTTATATAACTGTTAAACATTTCTGACACAATGCATACAATTATACTTTTAATTCATTTATTGATATAATAAAACAGATTTTCGTTTAACGAAACTCATGGTATTAAATGTATCTATTTCAATACTATGCCGTGACACTTATTTATGCAACGGAATTCTATGCGAACATTTCTATTTTTCACAAAAAGAATGTAGATATATTTACCCGTGAATTATTAAAAAATCAAAATAAAAATTTATCAGAATCTCTATTTGAAAGTTAAATATTTGCTACCAGTGACGTCGTTCAACCATTTATTTATTTATTTATTATTATTATTATTTATTTCGGCTGCTTCAATGGTCACTATATTTAAAAGAAATAAAAAACAGAATCACTCTTTTTTATATCGCTTAATAAACAAAAAATAAAAATAAAACCCCATGAAACTGTTCGTAAGCTTGCTTCTGTTCCCGCTGCATTCGGTAGCGTCTTCCTCACGTACACAATTTCGGGTACGTTGCAAAGACGTTGTCTTGTCTGCAAACGTCATACTTAAAGCCGTGAGAGCGTAATTCACAGAGACAAATGTAAAACTGAATATTATATTTAATTAAATTTCAATTCAAGGGAGCATGGGACTACACCATTAAACGACATTTTGAAATACATTTATTTGCTCAAACTTCCTCGTAAAATTATAGATACTAAATACTTTTACTAGCTATCAAGAATGTAACTTAACTATCATAACATAAATCAATAAACGGTACTATATTACCACTCTTAAAAAACTTGACTACTAGCTCGATGATCTCTCGAACAGCTAGATATCCTAGTCCCGGCAGAAGCCACTTCACTACCTACTTCACACCTAAACCACCTCCATCTCCCCGAGCACGATACCTTCATTCTTTTTATACGTTTTGCTAATTTGCATCTTTCCGTTTAACCGCGCTTGTACTAAAACTCCCTTGGCGAATCTCGCAAAATACGCAAGTTCTTTTTAAATCCTAACTCCTTGTTAGAATACTTTAGTAGGGAAAGTAAAACCCTGAAACAGTTTCGCGACTCGTACTTTGCGAAACTGCCTTTTACCTTACAGCTCCCCCCTTTGAAAAATAAAATTTTGTTAGAAGGTTTTTAAGCGATCCTTTGAAAAAAATGTACTTACTGAAAATAATTTTAAATCAACTGATAGCTTCTAGCTTCTTAAAATTTAAATACAAAATACCTAATAAACTTATTCCCTCTAAAATAATTCTGAACTAACAACCTTTAAAAGAAAAAAATTCGCCTCTATACTTAAGCTTAAACTTCAACTATGAAAATCTTCCTTAAACACTAACATAATGAAATTTCGAAATGTAATCTTTTTAATACCGAATGCTTGGTTCAAACATTTAAACTAAGTTCTTAAATCTATAATATTTAATAATTTTAACGTTATAATCCTAACCTACAGCAATTCGTTAAATTTTATACATGATACGAGGAAGGAAAAAATTATAATTAGTACCGTAGATGTTTAAAAAAAAACTTTACCAAATTTCTTAAACACGCACTTATAGAAATTTTAACTAATGCAAAAGTGCGTCATTTCGAAAAGCAAACACTCTTTTAAATTGCCTGTTATTAATTTAAAGTTACTGTCTAATGTAGTCCCATATTTTACAGAGGTAATTACAATCATCCAGCTGTATCTGGGAATTCATTTTGTTAAACAAATATTCAAAATGTTACAATGAAAATTTAGCAGAATTTACAAAAGATCTTCAGCTTCCTTGAGATGATAAAAAAATAACTCTTTTATATGTCATAACATTTAGAAATTGGATCGAGAAAAAAAGAACATTTTGTAATATCTAAAGCCAGCAGATGCAACTCAAATCAACAGTAATGTGAACATATCAATATAACATACTTAAATTTTTACACGTACATTATTTCCCCTCTTTTTTTAAACTGATTTAATTCGAAGCTTAAAACAAAAGTTGCTTACATTTAAGATGCTAAGTTAGGCAAGTAGTGTTAGTAGGATTAGCAAATAATTATAAGTTTTGTACAAAATTTCAATTTTACCCAGTTATAATTTGAACCTACATTTTAAACTAGTTTAACCCAGATGACTGATGCATTTGGATACATATACATTCAAAAATTTTCCTCCGTATAATAACTTATCATACAATAGTTAATATTTCATAGATTATATACATTTTAAAGGAGATTCAGTATAAACTCTGCAGGTGATGTCTGTAAAAAAAATTTTTGTCAGCTTGACAGGTAAATAATAGACAAATTTACAGTCATGAAGTATAGTTCATCTCTTAAACATTCATTTCTAATAAAAGTTCAAAGTTTTTAGAACTTGCTCTCTTTCTTGAAAAATACACCTAAGAAAATAAGAAAAAAAAAAGGAACGTAATCGCCTGATTTTTATATAGCTTGTCTTCGTCATCAGGTGTGTATTATCGTCTGCTAGACCATTGACAGCTTTGGGATATTGGTCGCACTCGAAATTTTTGGTACCACACAGTCAGGAGGCTTTTCTTTTCTGTTCAAGTCTGTTCTAGCACTGGCAACATAAGGAGGGGTAGCCACATCTGTCCAAACTCTTGCTTGAAAACTCTTCCTAGGTTGCTTCCTGGTTCTGTAGTTACAGTCATCATTTGGAGGAGGGGGCGCTTCAAATTTATTTTGCTGGAAAGCTGCAATACAGGATGACTAGGTGGAAGAAAAATAAAGTTATCATGCAATAGTGGGGCTGTTGAATTTACGATGAGTGATCCTCTTTTAGGGAATGTTTCTATAGGTATATCCGTATCAGAAATTTTAACTGACGGTGGGAAATTGCTATCAAGAATTTCGTCAAATATTGCTTCGAAATTTCTGTTGTTCAACAACTCATTTTGTTCAATAAATTTCACTGGGCATATTTCATTTGAAGAATTAGTTTTCGAACTTTTGAACGCTTTAGTTATTTTGTACCGAGTGATTTTTAGATCATTAGTTACTTCGAAGCCATCAAAATTAACGGTATCGCCAACGTTTAAAATATTTGAAAAATCGTTTAGACCAAGGTTTAATGCAGACCTTCCATTTACATGAAAATCATGTAAAGAAAATGAAATTGGTTTGTCACAAATATCATTACACTTAACATCCGCTAATTTAAAATATACTTTCACATATTCCCCTTCCATGCAATTAAACTGTTTAATAATGTTGAAACAGTTTAGTTTATCTTTTTTAACTTCAGAATTTTTACAGTTTTCAACGTCATTAATCGAAGCATTTTCATCACAAATATCTATTGAATTTAAGAAAGCTTTATTTTCGCTATCGCATTGAAAACTATGAACAGTTTTAGGATCATTTTTACGCTCTACAATATTTAAATGAGGATCAAATATATCAAATACATCATGTAAATAAACTTTTGTTTAACATTTTAAATTTTCCGAAATTTTATCTGCCTTTACGCATTGAATATTAGAATTTTCTTTGAAAATATCAATGGCTTCCTCAAAATATATTTCACATTCACATTTTAAATTTTTAGAAATGCTTGCATCGCTTCTCGAAGAAATATAAATATCACCATGTAAATAACTTTCAATTTTACCATCATATTTAAGCTTTCTAGGTAATTTAACATCATTTATGCACTTAATATCCAGATTTTCTGCAAAAATATCAATTGAGTCATAAAGGTAATTTTCATTTTCATTAGTTACATTATCACATTTTAAATCTTCATGCAGTTTTAAACCCGAATTATATACAGGGTGTAAACTTTTAGAACAATTTTTGGTATGTTAATTTGATTTAAGAGCGGATTCATTCGATGAGGGTAGTTTAACTTGATCAGTTTTTCTAAAATGGATAGTCTATGAAGATAAAAAATTCACAGGACTAACTGACATACTATGCAGATTTGCAGAAGAATTTCTAACTCTGTATTGGTGCTCTAGCTACGTTATATGTATTTCTAGGCAAATTACGCTGTTATTTATCAGTACGCCGAAAATCACTTCTAGAATAGTTACGTTGAAAATTTCTGGGATGTTGTGCGGTTTCATGTTCGTGATCATTATAGTTACGAGAAAATTTTTGAGGATGGAAAATGTTCCGTTCGTGCCCAAAGTTTCCTTCGTTTTCTTTACCAGTTGTAGAAAAATGACGGTATTCGTATTTTCTTGGTATTTGAAAAAGTGAATCATACGAATTTATAACCTGCAGATTAGTGCTGGGCGATATTGACATTTCTTAAATCGATATATCGTTCATATAAAATACCGATATAAGGATATATCGATTTAATGCAGTGTTACGAAAAGTGGTCAAAACGTTCTCTAGACTCCTCAAAACGTGTAAATCCATTGAAAGCTAGAAGATACAAATTTTTACAAGTACTTTCTTTCTTTCTTATAATGAATACAAACGCAAAAATCAACAATGGACCATAGAAAAATTATTTTAGTTTAACCAAATAAAAATTTTTTCTCGAAATTATTATCTTAATCACAGACATTTATTTTTTTTACTAAAATAAGACCTTTGAAAAAATCAGACTTCTGATAAAGATGTAATGTTTATACTAATTATTATAAAATTATTCGTTATTTTCCATATTTCAAAATTTACACATCGAAACACAGTATAATTAATATAGCGCAGTTTTCTTTTACCACAAGTTATAGAATTCCACATTGACTCATGACGGGACTTTTGTGAGTAATCTTCAGAATATTTAAAAACACCCCAATTTATTATTATTATTATTTTAACTAATTAATAAATTCAGAATTTTATTATTTCTTAATACTTTTTAATTCATTAAAATTTTTCTATTCCCCACTTACATACGAATAAATCGCAAAAAGGCAATCAGCAGAAAATTGCTAATTAATAGAACTTCATACCTGAAATTAAATTTCTATAGTGCCTTGTATCCCCCAATAAATATAATTCTCAATTAAAATTTTCTAAAATGCAATTTCTTAAAAAAAATTAAGAGATTTTCTTTTTATTGAAGATTTAAAATTTTTACTTATTTTAGATTAAATTATATCAAATACTGCAAAATACAAAAAGTTTTAAATAAATAGAAAAATAAAATTGATAGAAAGAACAACAATTTAGTGCATTGGAAGGGAGGGGGGGGGAAGCATCAACTTTCACCATATTTAAAATTATTTTTAAATACCCATACTATATGCTGTTAAAATGCAATTTCTTAAAAAAAATTACGAGATTTTCTTTTTCTTTTTTATTTATTTTAGATTAAATTATATCAAATACTGCAAAATACAAAAATATTTAAATAAATAGAAAAATAAAATTGATAGAAAGAACAACAATTTAGTGCATTGGAAGGGAGGGGGGGGGGGGGAAGCATCAACTTTCACCATATTTAAAATTATTTTTAAATACCCATACTATATGCTGTTAAAATGCAATTTCTTAAAAAAAAATTACGAGATTTTCTTTTTATTGAAGATTTAAAATTTTTACTTATTTTAGATTAAATTATATCAAGTACTGCAAAATACAAAAAGATTTAAATAAATAGAAAAATAAAATTGATAGAAAGAACAACAATTTAGTGCATTGGAAGGGGGGGGGGGGAGCATCAACTTTCACCATATTTAAAATTATTTTTAAATACCCATACTATATGCTGTTAAAATGCAATTTCTTAAAAAAAATTACGAGATTTTCTTTTTATTGAAGATTTAAAATTTTTACTTATTTTAGATTAAATTACATCAAATACTGCAAAATACAAAAAGATTTAAATAACTATAACTCAGTATAGAAAAATAAAATTGATAGAAAGAACAACAATTTAGTGCATTGGAAGGGGGGGGGGGAGCATCAACTTTCACCATATTTAAAATTATTTTTAAATACCGATACTATATGCTGTTAATAACTGACTTCGAAATAAATAAAAAATAGATATGTTTAAATGTTGTTATTTAAATTATTTTTGACAATATGACAATGTCATATTGTGTACTGAAATTAATAAAAAAATATTATTTATATAAAATTAAAATATTCATAAAGAATAGTTAATTCACTTATCTAATAAACAGAAACTGGGGTTTCTTATTTTTAAATTATAGGAACTGGAACTATAACAAAAAAATAGCAGAATAAAATACTTATATTGATAAATAAATCTCCAATAATCAAACGAATTTTGAATGAATGAATAAATCTCATTTCAACTAGTCAAACTTAACGTCTTAACCGGAAAGCTTTGTATCAAAAATCAGAATCGGTTTTCATTTTACTAGTGCGCACGCGTTTGGCTCAAAAGAATGGTCTTAAACCGATATTCTCTTTTTCCCAATGCGCCTGCGTAACACTAAATGGAAACGGCACTTCAATCTTCATGATTTAGCTGTCTATGACAGCGCATGCTTTAGACTGACTAAACCGGAATCTTTTTGAATGAATACCTGGCATTATTCCAACTATATTCAATCGGGATTTTCATGATTTAGCTGTCTATGATTGCGCATGCTTTAGACTATACCGGAATCCCTTTGAATGAATAATGAATAGTTACCTGTCATTATTCCAAATTTATTCATTCGGTTTAGCCTGGAATCATATGTTCGCGTGTTCAGATGTTTCTGCATCGATATTTTACGAAGATGAAATATTTAAATCGGATAAACGATATTAGTGTTAAATCGATATTTTAATTTACATCGATATAAAGCCCAGTCCTATTGCAGATCTAAAAAAATCTTGCAGAGGTACAGTGAAAAGTGGGATAATTATATCGAGCACAGCAGCAAATGATAACTGCAAATTTAGCTCCTTAATAATTTCCAATTTACGCAACAAAAATTTCGTGGCTTTATCAAAAAATGGCATGCTCCGGCCATACAATTCTTGATTTAGCTTTGTTTTATCAATCGTATGAGAAAATGAATTTCTTAAACTACGCTCTAAATCCGTAAAAGTAGGGTTTTCTTCTAAAGTTCTTGAAGCCACAGTATTATACCAACTCCTTGCATATCCTTTTAGACTATACTTTAATATATTAAATTTATCCGCATCTTCAATTTTATTTAGATAAAAATATTCGTTTAGTTCATCAAAAAAGTTACTGACATTGCTGGAGCCGGTAAAATACACTCTTGAAGGAGTGTTTTCATGATATGCTTTGTCTCTCGAGGGAGGGATATCGAAAAATATTGGGCGCCAATGTAAAGACGTTGTCTTGTCTGCCAACGTCATACTTAATAAGCCGTGAGATAAAGTAGATCACAGAGACAAATGTAAAACTAAACATTATACTTAATTAAATTTCAATTCAAGGGAGCATGGGACTACACCATTAAACGACCTTTTGAAATACATTTATTTGCTCAAACTTCCTCGTAAAATTATAGATACTAAATACTTTTACTAGCTATCAAGAATGTAACTTAACTATCATAACATAAATCAATAAACGGTACTATATTACCACTCTTAAAAAAATTGACTACTAGCTCGATGATCTCTCCAACAGCTAGATATCCTAGTCTCGGCAGAAGCCACTTTAGTACCTACTTCACACCTAAACCACCTCCATCTCCCCGAGCACGATACCTTCATTCTTTTTATACGTTTTGCTAATTTGCATCTTTCCGTTTAACCGCGCTTGTACTAAAACTCCCTTGACGAATCTCGCAAAATACGCAAGTTCTTTTTAAATCCTAACTTCTTATTAGAATACTTTAGTACGAAAGTAAAACACTGAAAATAGTTTCGCGACTCGTACTTTGCGAAACTGCCTCCTACCTTACAACGTGAATCTGCAACAATACTTTACTATGGACTTCAATTTGGGTGCTTATCGATGGGCAGTTTCGAAAAGCACAGTATCGAAATTAATTAAGTAGCCTTTTATTATTGAATCCTAATACATATGAACAATTTTATACATACTATACATAATAATTTATTTCACATTATTTTCTATATTTTATTTGATTTATCCAGTCGACTATAAAATGACAGCAATTTGATTTGAAGTACAATATTACAATATGCTATTAACTCTACGTCTCATGAGATAATTAATTTTTTGTTGTTACATGTGTTTTCCATTTTTAATATTTTATAATTAGTTAAGAGTGGCTGGTATATATATATATGTATATATGTAAACCTGATCATGCTAGCTTCATTATAGCTCTCATTGGCGACTTCTGAATTTTTGTTGCCATTTTGGCTCTTTCTATCAAATGGTAAGACAAGAATAAATGAAAAAAAAAAAAAAATCCGATTATTGTTTCAGTTGCATCGTTTCTTTTTCTTTTTTCTTTTTTTTCAAAATTTTGCAATTTATTTATGCTTTCGATGCGCTACTTGACTTAAATTGTCTGTCAAGAATAAAGTCCTGGGCGAAAAATGTCTCGATTGCTTTAGCGTCAAAATTTAAAATGTTGTAAATTATTTATAAGTATTTTATTGTTATCTAATTTTTATTATTTTTTAATTTTAAAATCTTAATGACGTCATTTTACCATATGCATAAGCAAATTTAATTTATATATTCATATTGTTTTATTATTATTATTTGCATGAAAATGTATTACTTTTTTTCTCGAATAATCTTTTATGTCTAACTCGTAAACTTTTTCACAACAGTTAAATTTAAAGTTAATATTTAATAGCTAATTTTAAAGATATTATAAGCTTATTACTTTTGTAGTTCAATTAATTAAAAAAACTGACTAAAAATTCAAAAATCAGTCTTCAAGGTGCATCAGGGCCGATTAATACGAACCTCCATGTAAATTTCCGAAGCTCTGCAATCAGTCGTTTTCTTACAAAGTGCCGGAAGTAGATACACACACACCTATACACATATCATTTTATTATATTAAATGTCTATAAAGTTAGCAGATTAAAATTCTATGTTATGAACAGAGTGTCATCTATATATACAGTTTTATAAAGATTTTCTTTAATTATTAGTATTATACAGCAGTTAAAAAAAAAAAAAAAAAGGACGGAAAATTGTTGTTGTAAATTTGATACATAAAAGAAAATTATCGTATTACTTTATTTGGTTATTATTCCATAAAACTGCAATTTTGCGCATTTGGTGACTATACACACGTCGTTAGTCTCCATAGATTATGTTTTGTTGAAATAAGAAGTAAATGTTTATACAATTATTTCTATCTCTAGTGCTTTCGTTAATATGGAATTAAATTTTGTTTTTAATTAAAAATACAGGAGTACTGAGTATTTAATTAATAGTCCGTTGATAAACTATTTAGTGACTTTTTAAGAGCATCTTGATCTAACGAAAAATTTCGCAAACGTTCTCTAAACCTTAAAATACGCATACAAGCATAAACAAAATTGAAAATGGGATGCAAAAAAATAGTTAATCGGGAAATTTGGCTATCAGGTAGCAGCACTATTATCGGATTTGGCTGTGTGAATAAGTCGCTGAATGCTCCATATAACGCTAATGTCCTCAAAGAAAAGCAGCCAAGTTGTGTAATTATTCAAATTAATGTTATTAATTACAAAAATAAATAATTTATTTAGAGTGTATATTATAATCAATTAAAATATTTTGTAAGGTTATTTCTAATTTAACTAAACGTCTCGGATAAAATTTGATTGCTTACTGTAAAGACTTAAGAAAAAAAAAAAAAAAAAAAAAAAAAAACCTCCAAGTAATTCCAATATTATAGACCACGGGTGGAATTATTATAAGAGGATAGTAATAACCCCGATGCTCTACGAAATGTAAGGAAATAAGCATTTCAGGTGCACTAAACGACAGCTTTTATAGGGAATGATCTGGACAACATTTTTCGTTTTCTTTTGCGCTGGGTTACGTAATTATTCAAATTACATTGTAGGATATCAGAAAAAGGTTTGTAAAAATAATCGTTTTCAGTTGTGTTATACCATTTTGTAAATTACCAAATCTTAGTGCACTGTGTTGCGCATAAAACATATATAGCCAATTTACACCGCTACTTAAAAATCGACGAATTATTCGCTTTCACTTGTTTAATATACCAAATTTTAGTCCACAGTATTGTGCATATAGAATATATAGCCAATTTACACAGTTACTTAAAAATTGTCTAATTTATTGCTTTCAACTTGATATAATTGATAGGGATTCTTTTTAAATTATATTATACGTATAATTACATATAATATAATTTACATGTATCGTTACATATAATATCATAACTCTATCGTTGTGTTATGTAAGTATTTAAATTACATTGTAGGATATCAGAGAAACATTTGAAAAAATCTGATGTGGGCACCACATGACTTCCTTATACACCTTTAGAAATATATACATAATGTTAAAAAGCATTGTCATTGTACCCGAGACAGTTGGCTAAAAATATTTAAAAAATGCATTATTATGGTTTTCTGAGCTTTTGTGAAAGTTTCAAATGTGGGGATGTTAGTTAAAAACCAATTGCAAAATTTGTACTGGTAAGACTAACGAAGGCAGCAAGGGATCCGAAACAAATGGCTAAAAGTATTTAAAAAATGCATTTTCACCGTGTTCTGAACGAATCTGAAAGTTTCAAACGCCTAGCTAATCGGGAAGTTAGTTAAATAAATTTTTTGTTGAATCATATAAACGCTGCTGGAGGCAGCAAGTATCCAAAACAGTTCGCTAAAAATAATAAAAAAAATCCATTGTCAGCATGTTCTGAGCTTTTCTGAAAGTTTCAAATGTTTAATTAGTCGGGAAGTCAGTTAAAAATTGATTGCAAGATTTGTACTGGTAACGCTGCCGAAGGCAGCAGGGACCCAAAACAATTGAATAACAGTATTTAAAAAATGCATTTTTACCGTAGTCTAAACTATTCTGAAAGTTTCAAATGTCTAGCGAGTCGGAAAGTTAGTTAAATAAATTGTCTGTTGAACCATATAAATGCTGCTGAAGGCAGCAGGTATCCGAAACAGTTGGCTAAAAATATTTTAAAAAAGGCACTGTCAATGTGTTCTGAGCTTTTCTGAAAGTTTCAAATGTCTAGCTAGTCGGGAAGTCTATTAAAAATCGATTGCAAGATTTTTCCAAATCGTTTTTGAGTTATTGCCGATTTTTGATACATTATGGCCAAAACCAATGTATTTTTGGTCATTATGAACCTAATATTCCTAAATATCTCCAAAACGGAAAATCATACAAACACCAAAAAGGGAGGTGCACAACCAGATGTTAAAAAAGACCTATGTACCAATTCACAACTTTCTACGTCCAACCGTTTTTGAGTTATGCGACATACGCACACACACACACACGCACACACACGCACACACACGCACACACACACACGCACACACACACACACACACATATACAGACGTAACGAAAAATCGTGTAAAGTCGCTTATATCTCTAACACGAGAGCTATTGTTAAGGAGACCCTTGCAGGTGTACAACTAGACATCATGACAGTTACACGTATAAATTGGCAACATTCAGCGATCATTCGTTTTTGAGCAATGTGAAATACTAAATACATTTCGCAAATCGTGATTACTATACTTCCTTATACTTTGTATAAGGAAGTAAAAATCGTTTTCAGTTGTATTATACCAATTTAAAATTACCAAATCTTAATGCACTGCATTGTGTATGAAAAATATGTAGCTAGTTTACACCTCTACTTAAAAGTCGTTGAATTTATTGCTTTCAATTGTTTATTATACCAAATTTTAGTGCACTGTATTGCGCATATGAAATATATAACCAATTTACACAGTTACTTAAAAGTTGTCAAAGTTATTGCTTTCAACTTGATATGATTGATAGGAATGCTTTTAAAATTATATTATTGATATCATTACATATAATATAATTTACATGTATCATTACATATAATATCATTGCATTATCATTGGGTTATGTAAGTATTTAAATTATATTGTAGGATACAGAAAGATAGAAAGATTTGAAAAAAATCGTTTTTAGTTGTGTTATACCATTTTTTAAATTACCAAATCATACAAGGGAAGTATGAATCAGTAAAATTGCTATTGAAACCGCCAAGCTTAAGTTAAAGAGCATCGTCGAAAACATAGGGTACAGTACGAATTTGCTACAACAACCCCCATGGGGGCAAGATATGGCCCCCTAATAGTTTTAGTTATTTCTATAAAAACCAACAAAATACGCATCGTAGTAAGAACGGATGGTGTAGTGGTAGCATGCTTGACTTCTGATACGGAGGTCCTGAGATCGAGTCCCTCCAATGGCGTTTTGTATTTTAATTTTTTATTTAAACTGAAATATTTATATTTTTACATTTTTTATTTTACATTTTTCCACCACACTTTACAATGTAGAAAACGAGGAAAAAACAGCTAAAACTCCATAGAAATAGCATGGGACGAAAAAACCAAAAAAAACCTCACAATGTCAATTGTGTTAAAAAAAAAAAAAAAAAAAAAAAAAAAAGCTCACACCGGAAGTAATAAAAGGACAAAATTGACTAGAAAAAGACATCGAGGAGAGGAAGGGTAGGGCTGGGGCATTAGACCTATCGTCCAGGATTAATACGTCTCTCCTATTACGTGTCAATTACATATAATATAATTTACATGTATCTCTATATATAATATCGTTATGTTATCGTTGTGTTATGTAAATATTCAAATTACGTTGTAGGATATTAGAGAAAAGATTGAAAAAATCGTTTTAAATTGTTATACCATTTTTTAAATTACCAAATCTTAGGGCCTGTATTGTGCATAAAAAATATATAGCCAATTTACACAGCTACTTAAAAGTCGTCGAATTCATTGCTTTTAATTGTTTGATGTATCAAATTTTAGTGCACTGTATTGCGCATATGAAATATATAACTAATTTACACAGTTACTTAAGTCAATGCTTTCAATCTGATATAATTGATAAGATTGCTTTTTAAATTATATTATACGTATCATTATATATAATATAATTTACATGTATCATTATATAATATCATTGCATTATCGTTGTGTTATGTAAATATTCAAATTATATTGTAGAATATTAGAGAAAGGTTTGAAAAAATCGTTTTCAATTGTGTTATACCAATTTTTAAATTTCAATTCTTAGGACACTGTATCGTGTGTAAAAAAATATATAGCTAATTTACAACGCTACTTAAAAGTCGTATTATTCATTGCTTTCATTTGTTTAATATACCAAATTTTAATGCATTGTATCGCGAATATGAAATACATAGCTAATTTGCACAGCTACTTAAAAGTTGTCAAAGTCATTGCTTCCTATTGTTTAATATACTAAATCTTCGTGCATTGTATTGTGCATAAAAAAAATATATATATGAATTTATACGGCTACTTAAAAGTCGTCGAATTCCTTGCTTTCAGTTGTCTAATACACTAAATTTTAGTGCATTGTGTTGCGCATATCAAATATGTAAAAGGATTTCATTGTGTTTTTAACACTTTCCAACAAGGTTGAAAAGTGTTTATGACTTCGGTTTGTCTGTCCGTCTGTCTGTCCGCGCTCTAACTCCCGTAAATATTTATGGAATTTCTTGAAACTGATATATGTTATTCAAGTTCACTATCGGACGTTCTCTATTGAAAATGCAGTTTATACCTCTACTGGTTTGTGTACAGGGACACCCGAAAGTATTTCAAAGCATTGTGTTCTATGAGAGGTATTTTTATTAACCATATTTTCACACCTTTACTGTAGACATATCTGAATGAAATAGAAATATGTTATTCAAATTCAATATCGGACGTTCCCTATTGAAAATGGAATTAATACCTCTACTGGTTTGTGTACAGGGACACCCGAAAGTATTTCAAAGCATTGTGTTCTATGAGAGATATTTCTATAAACCATATTTGCATATAGTCGGTAACAAAAGTGTCCGAACACTAGCAAAAATTCCTATATAAAAAAAGTACACTTTATACTGTTTTGTTAAATAAATCCTTGTCGAATCTCGTTCTTAGTCAGTCTAAGAACAGGATTCGACAAGGATTTATTTAGAAAAACTGTATTAAGCGCACCTTTTTTATATCGGAATTTTTGCTAGTGTTCGGACACTTTTGTTACCGACTGTACCTTTACTGTAGACATATCTTAATGAAATTGAAATATGTTATTCAAGACCACTATCGTACGTTCCCAATTGAAAATGGAGTTTATACCTCTACTGGTTTGTGTACAGGGACACTCGAAAGTATTTCAAAGCATTGTGTTCTATGAGAGGTATTTCTATAAACCATATTTTCATACCTTTACTGTAGACATATCTGAATGAAATTGAAATATTTAATTCAAGTTCACTATTGGATGTTTCCTGTATAAAATGGAGGAAATACCACCATCGGTATATATACTGGGACACTCAAAAGTATTCCAAAGCATTGCGTTCTATGAGAGATATTTCTATAAATCAAATTTCAATAACTTTACTTTCCACGAAGTTTTAGGAAATTAAAATATGTTATTTATATACACAAAAGAATGCTTTGCATAGAATATAGCATGATTAGCATTAAATTTACAGGGTGGCACAAAAATATCCAGTTATATTAAGAGCTATTAATAACAAATTGCTAGAATTGTACTTTCGTTTACGTTAAGCGTTTTTAACATTTTCTAACATTTTTTAAGTGTGAATATGATTTTAGTTTTGTGCATCTGCCTCTCCGTCTGTCTGTCTGCCTGTCTGTCTGTCCGAGCTCTAACTCCCGTAAATATTTATGGAATTTCTTGAAACTGATTTATGTTATTCAAGTTCACTATCGGATGTTCCCTATTGAAAATGGAGTTTATACCTCAACTGGTCTGTATACAGAGACACCCGAAAGTATTTCAAAGCATTGTGTTCTATGAGAGGTATTTCTATAAACCATATTTTCATACCTTTACTGTAGACATATCTGAATGAAATTGAAATATGTTATTCAAGTTCACTATTGGATGTTTCCTGTATAAAATGGAGGAAATATCACCACCGATTTATGTACAGGGACATTTAAAAGTATTCGAAAGCATTGCGTTCTATGAGATATATTTCTATAAATCAAATTTTAATAACTTTACTTTCCACAAAATATTAGGAAATTGAAATATGTTATTTATATGCGCAAAAAAATGCTTTGCATAGAATATAGCATGATTAGCATTAGATTTACAGGGTGACACAAAAATATCCATTTATATTAAGAACTATTAATAAAAAATTGCTAGAATTGTACTTTCGTTTACATTTAGAGTTTTTAACACTTTCTAACATTTTTAAGTGTGAATATGGTTTCAGTTTGTGTATCTGTCAATCTGTCTGTCTGTCTGTCTGTCTGCCCGCGCACTAACTCCTGTAAATATTTATGGAATTTCTCGAAACTGATATATTTTATTGAAGTTCACTATCGGATGTTCCATGTTGAAAATGGAGTTAATATCTCTTCTGGTTTGAGTACAGGGACACCCAAAAGCATTCGAAAGCATTGTGTTCTATGAGTGTTTTTTTTATAAATATTTTCCCTATAGAATGTTCCCCTTTTAAAATGAGATTAATTGGTCCTGTATAACTAGTTTGTTTAGAGGAAAAAAAAAAAAAAAACAATGCATTACGTTTTAAGAAAGAATTTTTAGAAAGTTATATATAAAAATCTTTCTGCTGTAAAAATCATAAAAATATTGAAATGTATTGTTAATATTCTAAAATAATGTTTTGTATAGAATATTATACGGTTAACTTTCTGATTTACAGGGCTACACTAAAATATTCAGAGAGATCAAAAGCTGTAATTATAGTCTAATAGCTGTATTTTCTTTTTCGTTAAGCCTTTTTAACACTTTCCAAAATGCCTAAGAGTAATTTTAAAATCAATTAGTCTATCTGTATATTTTTCAGTCCTTCTGTCTGTTGTGTGATAACGTAGGCAAAGAATATTTAAAGTTATTCGATACAACAATTACGTACAGTTGGAAAGTGTTACTAATCAATGCGTACTGCATGATTTTTATTTCTTGTTAATTTTACATTAGAAATAGGTATTTTATTGCCTTTTGTAATTCATAAAATCACTTTGGTGTTTTTAATTATATGCCAACTCTAAGTTTTCTATATCCCATATATTTTTTAAACTACTCTGCATATATTTATGTACAATTATACGTAAATTACTGCATATACAAAAACAGAGTTATATTACTAGGAATTTAAGAAAAAATGTAAATTTTAAAAGTTATAAAATAATTGATGTGAACTATAAAGGAAATACATTTTACTGACGTTTTTTATAAACAAAACACCTCTATAAATTTCACACAATAAATAAATAAATAAATAAATAAAACGAAATGCAGTTAATTACTACTGGAAACTTTGTAATGATATTCAGATATTTTTTTAACATGTAAAATTTTGGTATTAAAATTATTATTAAATAACTAATATTGAATAAAATATTTTTTTTCAATAAATTCATTTTCAAATAATAATATTAATATACATAATGACTTTTGCACGATAAAAAAAATAATATTTGGAGTGCATACTAGGCATTAATATCTATTTATATGAGTAACAATCAGTATTTTATAGAAATGTTCTTTATTTAGCCGTATTTATACTAAGATTTATTTAACATTATTAATGTATAACCGTTTGTTTATTCTTATTAAATATACCTCTAATGATCGACATTTCTTTCCACATAACTCTGAAACTGCGTACTGTGCTCTTTTTTCGTATACTCAGATTTCGCAATTAGCAAACCCATGCGGTTAAAAGTATTACACCATGAGATGAATTTCCATCTTTTATACAAAAGAAGTTCTTTTCAAAAATCTTTGTCCTTAATGAGGAAATTATTCAACATATTTTTATCTTGATTTTCTTCTAAATATGTATTCAAGGATTCTATGGCTAAGTAAATTCAAAATCAGACATCACACTTGCAATAATTAAATATTTTGTGCATATAAAATGTAAAATAATAATAATAATAATAATAATAATAATAACGTTTTTTAGCAATTATTTTTTTATAAAATTAAACTTGTATATACATGTTTCTTGATATTTAAAAATTCTTTTTTTTAATACAGAGTGTAAAATATGTTAAAAGTAGTTTAAATAGGTTAAAAATACTTTAAAAAAATTATTTTTATTATTTAATATTCCGCTTCATTAAAATTATGTGCCTTATATTTATAGTTTTTTTTTAGCCTAATTATTTCGATTAAATCAATTATTATAAGTTATATGGTATTTAGTAAAGAGTGAAAATTTACTTACAAATATGGATATATATACATACTCATCTGGGTGTAATTGGAATAAGTACGAGTGTTCAATACTAAACCAAACCAAAGAATATTTAAATGCAAATTCGAGGGAATACTCAAATGAACAAATCATGCTGTTGACCTGAAGTGTAAGTGATTAAAAGGCGAAAAAACACTGGATGAACCAAGTGTTTCTACTTGGTGACGCCTACGGAATGCAGCATTACAAAGCAAATTCTGTTTTACAGAAGAATCATGTGGATTTGGAGATGCATAGTCACGATGCCGAAAGCAGTTTCGGCAGTCGGATAAAACTTACAACGATTCAAATTTGTAGGATTACGTGTGACTGGCTGGTCTTACCGACGTATCGCTGCTTCCACTGTGTATGGTTTATTCCGTTTGTGGATAGAAATTTATTTGTGAATCGAAAAAGGCAATGTAAATCGTCATGAAATACTAGGTACTCCTAGGTATACAACAGAATGGGGGAATAGACGCATTCGAAAGTATGGGCAAGAAGATCACCAGCTATCTACACGACATTCTGCTGAAAGTGCAAAGAGCTTTGGATGCTCAAATATCTACGAAAATAGTTTCACAACGTTTAGCTGAACTGGGCTTCGATTCAAGTCGCCCTTTACGAATACTGCCATTGACGTCAAATTACCAACGTGAAAGTTTGTGATGTTATCGGATGAAACTACTTGGACTACTGAAGGACACAATGTTTTGTTAAGTGATGAGTCTTGGTTCTTATGTCTAACGATAGTCGTCGGGTTCGAATTTTGAGGCATGGAGAGATTTAGGACACTATTGTTGAACGTCATATCGCTCGTAAACATTGCATAATTTTTGGTTTGCCAACCAAAAGATAGCCGTTCACCTTGGTACGCATCAGAGGCACACTGATGACATGACGTGTTATGTTGATGAAATGCTGCAGCCGGTTGTGCTACCATAAGTTTAGAAGCTGTAAAATGGTCTTTTCCAGGAATAAAATGCACGACTGCACATTGCAGTCTTTAGACAAACTCTGCAAAGTGACCAGCTCCTTCCTTGGCTTCCAAAGTCACCTGGTCTCTTATCAATTAAGAAACTGAAAGACGTGATTGGCCGTCTTTGTCTTTTCTGTCCCAGTCTCAATCGAAAGGTAAACTATGGAGAATGGTTAAAAACAAATGGGCTTCCATGCTTTAGGACGCTATCCGCACGTTAATTGTATCTGTACTTCGTAGGATTCCTACATGTATCGCTGCGAGAGAGGATCCTACATCGTATTTATCACCCCTTATTAAGCTATTGTATTTAAACTTATGTTTTTGTAAATAAAATCACTTATTTTATAAGCATCAGCTGCTTGTGAATAAATTTATCATATATCTACTTAGTCCTACGGTTGTTGCACTTTCTATGTAAGGCAGTGTATTTTGACGTTGATAAACTTATATATGTTACCGCTAAAGTGCAGAAATCAGTTAATCTGCAGATTAGCTAGGTAATCTGCACATTAACTAGGGTGATCCGTTAAAGTGAGGAAAATTGTTTTATTTCTCAAATTACCTAGGTAATCTGCGGATTACCTAGATAATCTGCACATTACCTACTAGGCACTAGTTAAAGTGAAAATAAGATATCTGGTGGTGTAATTTTATAGCACGCTGTGTTGTATTTGTTTTTTCATTCGGTAAAAAAAAATAGTTTTCTTTTCTTTTTTATTTATTTCTTTACTTATTTTAATCTGTATGTGTTTTAATTTTTATATCTTTTAAAGTTATATTTGTTTTATTTTTTATTTATTTCATCTTTTTTATTCTGTCAATATAAGTTTGAAGATGCTATGCATTTTTAATATGAAATATAATAGCTTTAATAGCTTTCAATAAATTCTATTTTATAAATGAATGTTAGAATTGTAATACAGTAACGATTTCTTTTCAAAATAAAAATATTTAACAATTAAAAAAAAAAAAGTTTTATTAACAACTTATATTGCTATTACTATTTAAATACTAGAAATATTAAATTATATAAAATATTACTAGAAATATTAAATTAGACAAATCAAAGCATTATTTAAGAAGTACTTCAAATAATTAAAACTGCTTTAACATTTTTTAGAATGCATGAAAATTAAAATGACAGTTTTCAATGCTTTATTAAACTATATTTTGCAGGATACATATATCTGCACAAGTTTAGCAAATATATTAATTTTACAAAAAAAAAAAAAAAAAAACCTTTATTAACACTTTTTATGTGATAAACTACAACGAAATTATCTGAAAAAGCGAACAAAATTTAAAATAAATAAAAATATAATCATGATATATAAAATATGTACAGGAAACTTGAAAAAATGTAATGAAATTTCATATTAAGTATTTATTAAATGCCATAATATTTTTCAAAGTTAATAATTAATATATCTTTTTTTTTTCAGTAAGTAATAGCAATTTAAATCAATTTTAAAATAAATTAGTTTTAAAAAGTTATGGTTTAATAGTTTTAGTTCGGAAGGAAATAATTACTGTAATGTAAATCTAATATTCATAATTCAAAATGGAGTTTCACGAGAGACATCTTTTAATAAAGATTACATTTTATTAATAAAATGCAGACCCTTATCAAACTTATACTGACAGAATTAAAAAAGATAGAAATAAAATCAAAATTAAAACAATTATAACTTACTTGTTACTTTAAATGTTGTGTTAGTAATAATAATAAACCTAATCATGGCTTCCATTCTCTACATTTTGCGTTTGCCGTTTATCGGTTTATCATCATAGCATAGCGGAAGTGCGGAAGGGAAGGGGGAAAAGTTTTAGTTATGTTTGAAGGTCATTCGCGTATCTGTATCACATGGCTATTTGACGTCATAGTGAATGTAAAAAAAACTAAGGCTCGAAACAAACATTTGAACTTTAACGATACTGAAACCGTTAATCTGCAGATTACCTAGTTAAAATGCGGAAAACTTTTTATTCCGCTCTTTAACGGGTTATTTTAGTTAATCTGCAGATTAGCTAGGTAATCTGCAGATTAACTGATTTCGCGTTTTAACGGTAACATATATATGTATATATATATATATTTGAAATTGTATAGGATTCTTGAATTCGTGATAAAAATAAAAATATATTATGGGTATACAGAAAATATATAAAATATACAGTTTTTAATATGATTATTAATATTAAATTTTATTTGCCATTTAATACAGCTATAATTCATACTTAATAGAGATTTTAAAAAACGTTCCCTGTCTTGTGTAGATGGTCCTTTTTTTACTCGAAGTAGTATTTTATACTTTTTTTTTTATGTCGTTGTTCAAAAAGTTAGAGTTTTGTTTTATTTTTGTATGAAAACCTGAATATACTAAATCTAATTAATTTATATTATGTATATGAAAGTAAATAATAATCAGTAAAGAAGTCTACGATTATTTTTCCTTTTAGTCTAAATTGGTGTTTATTTTATTTTATTTTTATTATCTATTTATTTATTTATTTATTTGTAATATCGCAGCAAATAAGTACTTTAGTGCAATTATAATATTTTTAAAGCTTATTTTGCGATTTCTATAACACAAAAATCAAAAACTTGAAAATATTTATCCTCCTCTCCTCATTGAGCAGAATAAACACTCACTAATTAAATTCAATATCCTAAAAAAATATGTGTGTATATATATATATATATTTTTTTTTTTTTTTTCATACTATATATCCATATTTATTTATCTAATGTACAAGAATTCTTAGTAAGAATAAATTTTATTTCTGAAAGCACTCATATAAAAAATAATTAAATAAATAAATGTTTGTTTTATAACTTACGTTTATTGGTAAACAATTTAGTAATAAAGAAAGTTTTGATGAAATTCAGAATCTAATAATTATATGAACATATTCAGTGCGTATCGAAATGATAGGTCCACCCGCATTTTATAAAATTTCGACGCTTAATTGAGAATATGAATAACTTTTTTTGGTAGAGATAATTAATCAGTAATTGTTATAACTATTTATGTAGACATTTCTTAAAAATAAATAATTCCTTTTTATTTTATGCAAATTTTCATTTTCAGACCGTTTCGAAAAGATAGGTCCGCCTTCAGAAATTTTGCACCAATCACGTTTATTTCCAAAAAATTTGCATAAATATCGTTGCTTAGTCTTGCTGCGGGATTATGCTGGCTGCTGTGGAGGTATTTAAGCAGATTTGAACATTACGTTGTAATCAAACGAAATGGGTCGCCGTTACAGTCTTCCGCTGGTTGAGCAGGGGAAAAATGATGCATTTAAAACGTGTGGAAAATCGAATAGAGAAATAGGTAAACTTTTAAACAGATCACATAATGTTGTAAACAATTATTTGCGACTTAGAAATGCTTTTGGCAGTAAAAAATCATCTGGTCGCCCATCAAAAGTGACACCCCGACAAAGAAGGACTATCGTAAAGGAGTTAAAATCTGGAAATATGAGCTTATCCACTGTGGCCAGACAACAAAACCCTCCAATATCAAAATCTACAGTCCATAGAGTGGTAAAGAAGTTCGGCAATATAGTTTACGTGAAGAGGAAAGCAGCTCCGAAATTGACTAAAAAGCATAAAGAAAAGAGATTGAAATTTGCACATGAAGTGATGGCCTGGAAACAATATTGGCATTGTGTGATATTCAGTGATGAAAAGAAATTCATCCTAGATGGTCCAGATGGCTGGCAGTACTACTGGCACGATCTGCGTAACGATAGACATATATTCTCGAAGAGGCAAGCTGGTGGTGGTTCCGTTATGGTATGGGCCGGATTCGGAGGTGCAGGAAAAACTGATATAGCATTTGTAGACAATCGTTTGAATGCTGCAGGCTATCAAAAGCTGCTTGAACAATATTTTCTTCCACAAGCAGAGCACATTGGGGGCCCATTCTTCATGTTCCAACAGGACAATGCTCCTGTGCATACTGCAAAGTCCAATTTCGAATGGTTTCTGGATAATGGTGTACATGTTATCGATTGGCCACCTTGCAGCCCCGACCTGAATTCGGTAGAAAACATGTGGGGTATACTCGCAAGAGCGGTGTATGCAGGCGGAAGGTAGTACAACAGTACTGCAGACTTGAAAAAGTCTATTCCCTCCGAATGGTCAAAAATCGAGAAAAAGTGTTCACAAAATCTTGCAGAATCCATGCCGAATAGGATTTATGAGCTTATTCTGAAACAAGGTGGAAAAATTTTTTATTAATTCAACATTAATTTGATGCTTAGTTCACTGGACCTATCTTTTTGAAACAGCTTTTTCATGTAATTTTTGTTTTACTTGTTATTCCTATTATTTGTATATTATTCATGTATTATTTTACATTGAATGAAGTAATGTAGTTTATAAAATAGTACTTTATACACAATAAAACCTTTTTTACCAACATAACTTTCGTCTTTACTGGTGGACCTATCATTTCGACACGCAGTGTATGTAACTTCATATAAATATTATGTAATGTCAACTAATTCTTTGCTATGATTAATCTTTTAATTTTGTTTTAAATCTTTATTTAATATAATCATTTTTAATGTTCGTTTTAATAATTACATTTATTAATTTATTATAATTTAACTTAATTTTTATTTATTTATTTATTTATTTCTTGTTTTTCAAGAAATTTTTCTTAGTAATTTTTTAAGATATATAAATTTTAAGTTTTCTATTTTTATAATTGTTAAATTTCAGTATGTTTACTATTTTAAATGTTAGATTTATTTTTTATTTGATATCTCAATAACCTATATATATTTTCCTTTCTTTATAGGTATATTGAAAGGAAACAAGCTATAAATGTGAAAAACTAAAGACCTTTGAAATCAGACGCTTCTGGAATATGTTTGACTTGCAATTCAGTTTTTAACAATCCTTAAGAAATACTGTCTAAATGTTTTCCGAAATAATGTCTATCCACATAGCGAACGGTATTCATATGACTAATTATGCAGCACTTGCTGCATTGATGCAGAACTTTACTTTGGATTGGCAGAATAACACTCATAATGAAAATATATACACAGATGAAGATTATTATGACAGCCAAACTGATATTTTTAACAACTTGCCTGGTTTAAAAGCTATATTTTATGCAATTTATATATGTATATTTGCTATCGGTATTTGTGGTAATGTATTAGTGTGCTACGTTGTATTTCGCAACAAATCAATGCAATCTGTCACAAACTATTTTATTACGAATCTCGCTCTATCCGATATCCTTTTGTGCACCTTTGCTGTTCCGTTTACACCGCTCTACATGTTTATGAGACAGTGGGTTTTTGGAAGAGTATTGTGCCATCTTGTCCCTTATGCACAAGGTGTAAGTGTTTATATATCAGCTTTTACGTTGATGTCAATCGCTATAGATAGATTTTTTGTTATTATATATCCATTTAAGCCAAGATTGCAAGTTAACTACTGCTATTTTATTATAATGTCTGTCTGGGTGCTTGCAGGATTATTAACCCTTCCATATGGAATTTTCATGGATCTTATTCCGACAGAGAGCGGTGTATATTGCGATGAAGTTTGGCCATATGAATCAAGTAGAAAAGCCTTTGGTTTTTCGACATCCATTCTACAGTTTGTCGTTCCATTCATTATAATAACATTTTGCTATTTGAAAGTTTGCATTAAGCTGAAAAACCGTGCTAAAAGTAAACCTGGAGCAAAATCACAAAAGAAAGAGGAAATGGAACGAGAGAGAACCCGACGAACAAACAGAATGCTCATTACAATGGTTGTTATTTTTGGTGCTTCCTGGTTGCCAATAAACATTTACAACCTGATCATTGATTTTTACATTCCAGCCTCCAGATGGCCGTTTTTGAATGTCATTTTCTTTGTCTCACATGCAGCGGCCATGAGTTCCACATGCTACAATCCTTTTTTATACGCTTGGTTGAATGAAAACTTCAGAAAAGAATTTATGATTGTGCTACCTTGCTTTAAAGCAGCAAATATAACGCCAAGTAATACAATTCAAAAGAGAGCAGTTAGTGGGAGGGCAGACAGGTCATGCAACGGTCATGAAAATGCCAATCTATTGCCCTTGAATGAAATACCTTGTAAGGATAAGAAGATTCAGAAAGACCGGATTGGTGCTACAAAAAACAACACATCCATTACAGACACTATCAGAATTAACGTAACCAGCAATGATATGGATCAAATTTGATCAAAAGTAAAGAAGCCATTTATTAACTTATAGTGTAACAGAATTTCCAAATTGTATATGGTGCCAGCAAGTAATGTGAGGCAGATAAAATCTGATACAGTGAAACTATTAACACATACATAAAATGCTCAAGCAATGTAAGTAATAAGAATGTACATGTGATAAAAATGATTCAAATAAGACTATATTATTACTAGCAAAGAGTTTTAGAGTTAAAATCATACTATAGGAATATGTAAACTAATGAATTAGAAAATTTGTAGAGCAATTATTTTGCTATACGAAAATTTCATTAAAAATTTTTGCTTTGAAATTTTGAAGAATTATTCACAAAAATAGTATTTGTTAATCATAACATTTACATTAAATGCTTTGACGCTGATGCATTTACTTTTATTTCATTTCATACAAATTTTTAATGACGATTGTGATGAAAGTCAATGATGTTTTCGTTTTTGTGAATAGTTTTAAATATCTTTTTGTTAATAAAATTTTCTTATCATTTTATACATAATAAAATAAATATTTGTAGCACATAATTTTAAACATTTTATTATGTGCAACTTTCTATTTTGTGAAATTCTTTTACAAATATTCCCAATCAAGTCCAACTGAAAATTGTTAATTAATTAATATATGTATTTTTTATTGCTATAAAAATGCAAGTACATTTATAAAAATTGTAAGGAAGTTTCAAAAACTCTTTGATCTAAGAATGCAGGTATACATTAAATTTAAAAGAAAAAACTATTAATTATTATAAAAATAAATATATCATAATGCTGCCAATATATATAGAATGATTAAAAGAATAACCAAAAATATGTTTATTTTTTTATTTATTATACTTCTAGTACAATCATATTAAACTAAAAAAAAATAACATTTATATTAAAATATATCTTTACTTTTTGGAAGCTTAAATTCACATTTCTTTATAAATTAATTTTTTTTAATGTCTTTGATATAGTATGTGAAGGTTTTTTTGGCAGACAAAAGTACAGAAAGACTTTGTCATGCTTTAAAAACAAAGGGGCTCCACGTACTACTAATAGACACTTTTGTAATACATTTCTAATTTAAAGGAAAACTAGTTCTTCTTGTCTAATTAAGATAATTATAGCTACCGGCTAAAGACAAATTGAAAAAAGTTTAGGCAGAACACTTAAATGAAAGAACATTTGCGATAATGATTGAAGGTCTTTTTAACGTAAATTAACTATTAAGATAATTTCCAGGTTACGTATTCATTATTTATGATCATGTCATTGTAAATGTTCTTGTATATGTAAATGAGTAATGATGCAAATTTGTTAATCAAAACTGTATGACATTTCAATATTTTTTTATTTAACGATAAATGGTGTAAATGTGTACAATATTTATTTCATTAAATTTTTAGAAGTAAATAAATAAATATATATATATCTATATATGTTTAATAGCATGTAAAAAATATATTATGATTGTACTTTACACCTATTATGTTGTATATTTTGTCGCACGTGTTTAAAAATAAAGTATTGGCACAAGAATATGTGATTATATATTTTAAATATTACTAAAAAAGCTTTGGTGCGTCTCCTCATGTCTGCCAAGAATTTTGCATTTTGGATACCGATATATTAAATAAAAATAAATTTTATAAGCTTTTGCAACAGCTACAGCTATAGAAAAATGTGTAACGTCACACTTACACACACACACACAAAAAAATAAATAAATAAATAAAAAAAAAAAATAAGAATATATATATATATATATATATATATATATATATATATAAAAGAATCTATAACATTTTTATGAAAAGGATATGTATATAAGATGTAAGGATGCTTAATAATTTAATGCACTCATAGCAAATATACACTTAGGATTAATTACGTAATGTAAACTTTTATAAGAAATTCGAGAAATTACCATTAATTTGAAAATGGTAAAGTACATAGAGTCGATACAAATTATTCGTTAGTACGTCATATTCATTTATTTTTATTACTTCTAACAATCGTCAGTTCATAGAACCAGACGCAACTCAAAAGGTGTCCAGGGTAATATTGTTCCATGAATTTGTGATAGCTCCTTTAAGAACATAATTTCTGCTATATTATTTCTCGTAAATGCCTTGAGCTATAATACTTCAAAAATTTTCCAATGGATTTAGGTCGGCAATCTGAGATGGACATTTTTTTTTCTTGTTTGTCTTCAATCAGAACTTTGTGGAGTTCGATGTATGATCAAGTGATTTCATTTGTTGAAATGTCCAACCACCTGATGTAATTAGCGAATACCTGGCAAATTATTAGCTATCATCTCCTGCTATAACAATGAATAAATTTTGGTATCAGCAAAAACAATTTCGTTTACACCACCCTTTGCAAGAGGAGCTGAATCCATAACAGATCCCTCGTCCTCCCTATTCCAAATGGACGTTTTGAAAGTATATGTGTTACTTACGCAGATCATACAAATAAACCTTAAAATCATCTGTCTCATCTAAATTAAGCTTTTCTTTTCATTCGAAGACACCACATGGTTCTAGCTGGCACCACCTGCTGCATGTGTATGATCAAACAATATAAGTGAATAAGTATGCCATATTGAATGTGTGTGTCTGTGTGTGTGTGTAGGAGGGGGGGTTATTTTGAATTCTTTGTACAAAGAATTGAGTTTTTTAACAATGAATTTCTTATTATTCTGCTAAAACAAGACAACTGACTCTTAACTATAACTTTCGAAGGAGACATTTTTTTTTTTCCAGGTGTACTTATGGATCTGTCTCTGTTACCTTTAAACTTCAGATTTTGCGACATACATACCAGGATTAATGATAAAGCGATTGATGACAGCAATCTTTCCTTTTTATACAATTTAAGATTACTATAATAATCCTCTTTAAATGCTAGTATCTTTCCATGTTCAGTTTTTGATAAGTGTAAACCTCTCGGGATGATATTAAAGGTAATATATATATATATATATATATATATATTCACTATATGAGTATTTATGTAAAGGTTTGGCAGAAATGCTTCCATTGCTTTATTTATATATTTATTTATTTTTAGAATTGTATAGTTAACAGACGATTTTATACTTTTTTCCAATTTGCGATCCAACACTTTCCAAAATTTTTACATAATCCAAAAGCAACAGGGTTTTTAACCTTACCAGTTTTCCATAATTGGATTTTTCACCTGACCATATACTTTTTTTCGAGGGCTGTATGGTTATATAAAGGAAAATTTCTATAAAAAAAAATGCCGGCCCCCAAAATACGGAAAATTTAGTAGTATTCTTTAATCAATGTTATTTACATGTACGTCTATGGCTGCCATTATAACTTTATATAAATATTTAAAGCTAATAATAGCAGGAGACTTGGCGTTGGAATATTAAACAGGAATAAACTACTACGTCAGAAACGCCAAAGAAACATTATTGAGGTGCATACAGCTGTTTCGGTAGCCTAAAGCGTACCGTCTTCAGTGCAAAAAGAATTCTGAATCTTAAAAAGTGCATGTATATATAGGAGAGGGACCGGATTTAGTTCAACCAATAGGATTACGGAAGAGGTGGGGAGTGTGGCCAATAGGAATTAAGGAATGTGTAGCTGTGTAAACAGTAGAAAAATTAAGGAAATGTGGACTGAATGTAAAATTTCCAACAATCAGACAAATAGGGAACCATTATTTTTGCACTGAAGACGGTACGCTTTAGGCTACCTCAATAATTTTTCTTTGGCGTTTCTGACGTAGTAGTTTATTCCTATTTAAAGCTTAATAATAATAAAAATAAATAATAAAAATTAATGTTAATTACTTTAAATGGCAGTCTATACTACAATATATAGCATATCTCGATAACTGTCACACATAAGGAACTATGTTAAAGTAGAATATGTTTAATTTTAACAATATAAGAACCATTAGTTGTTCTAAACAAAAAAATTCTGCCTATCTAATTTATTTTTATTTAGCTTTATATCTATGTATCTAAAGCCCTTTCTTATTGACGTCTTTTTTTTTCATCTCTAAGTAAGTGTTTTATTAGTAAAGATTGGAAATGATTCCCCGTATAAAATAAAGTAAAAATGCTGTTAGTGTAGTGTGTAACGAGGGTAAGTCAAAAATTATCCGCAATGTTTGCTATAACCTTTATTACAATACAAATAGAAAACGTACGTTTTCATTATTTTTCAATATAGTCTCCTTGCTTTTCAACGCACTTGCCACTTCATCAATAGTCCTCCGTCTGTTTGTTAGAACCATGTCACGTGCAAGCTCAATATTGTCATCATGTGTGGCCGTAGAGGGTCGTCCAGCTCCTTCCGCATGCGTAACACTGGTGCGACAATTTTTGATTTGCCAATCCATTCGTAGACACTCCGCTGCGGCAAGACACTGTTCTCGTACTGTGCCGAAAGTCTTTGATGGGTTGTGGCTCCTGATACACATTCCAACCACAAAAACCGGATCACTGATCGTCGTTCCTCTTTGGTGCAAACCTCTAATGGGGTAGCCATGATCTATCTGCAACGACTGCAACAAAAGAAAGACATAATGGAGGAATTAGGATCAAACTTTCATTGCTGGACCGCAACATCATAACAATAATATAAACTAGGACAGACTTCCGTATGAATACTGTAAGATAAGTTATTAGCTACATTGCGGATAATGTTTGACTTACCCTCGTAGATATTTACTTGAACAGAATGAATAACTGCTAGTTAAATGCCTAATATTGTAGAAAAAAGATAACATCAAATAAATAATCTTTTATGGAATGACTTTAAACTTTATAGGACATAAGTGCATCTAATTATTTACCGTTTGCAATTTCCCAATTTTTCCTTAACAACTAAGCAAAACACTTCAAAATCTAATGATATGCATAATGCGAAAGTTTTCTGAATTATTGCGTAAAAGTCTACAACTTTAGAAGATATTTATTTATTTAAAATTGCATATTTCAAAATCTGATTAAATTATAAATTTCAAATAAAGTATCTCATATTAATATCGTCAAGAATTTCAAATAAAGGTTTTCGATAACATATCGAAAGAATCAAATGTTTCATTGGATGTAAACTAAAATTTGTTTTGTAAGAATTTTTAAAAGATTTTTAAAGAAAGTTGCTATAGAGAATCAAAGTTAATTAGCTTACTAGTCTTGCAGAGTAATTACTTTTCACTGTATAATACAGTTTCATAAATTTTGAACCGATAATATTTGATACATTTCCGTTAATAAAATTTTAAAAATGAAATTCATTAAAATTCAGCTAATGCTTATTATTTCATTTGCAAATTTAATTAAAGGATCACATGATCAAAAATTTCTTCTTTGGTTTTCATCATTACTTCTATTAAATCATTTTGATAATAAAATAATAAAATTAATAAACTCTACATCATTAATTGAATTTTTTTTTTTAAATTTTGATTTACAAATGTTTCAATAATTAGATTATAAAAGCATAAGATGCTTTGATAACAAAGATTTCTTTCATTAAAGCTTCAATTTCAAAGCACTTCTTTCTAAACTATTCGGTCTTTTGAAGTAAATCAAATAGGTAGACCATGAAACTAATTATTTTCCTTTTAATGGGCATATGATCTGGTGGTTTCAAAATAACTGTGAAGGGCAGATGAAATTAAGAATGACGAATTACGTAATCAAATAAACAGTTACAGAAAAAATATCTTTATATCTCGAAGAGAGGAGAGATATATTACACTGTGACGTCCTCATCTTTCATTTATGGATGCGAATTCAAAAATAGCATCAAACATCTGCAAGTAAAAATGTCGTTTATCCAAATATCATTATTTTATTTTCTAAAATAAGTTATCTTGCAATCAGAAATTTTTAAAGAATTAAATCTATGTGCATTTATTTAATATATTGCATATATGCATATAAATAATAGCTTTTTAGGCAATTTATTTGCAATTTATTTTATGTTATAATACTATTTATACATTATATATATATATATATATATATCACAGCAATTAAAGGAAAAGTGTGGATTTAATTAAAATGTTTTCAATCTTTTTCAATTTACTCATTTTATTTTTAGAAAAATATTTATATAGATTAAAAGAGAATAATTCCATACAAACAATTCTCAGTTAAATAAATAAAAAAAAAAAAAAAAAAAAAAAAAAAAAAAAAATGATTTACTTTATTCGTGCTCCCGTTTAAATTAATTACGTCAACTTTCATGTTACGTTTTGCATTATGTTTTTTTTTTTTTTTGTTTTTTTTTTCTTTGCTTTCGTAGGGCTGTGCATTTTTTATTTTTTATTTTTTTAAAACTAAGTTATAATAAAACTATTTTTCCGTTCTTGTTATAAAAGAAATCATAAGAGATCCTGCAAAATCACTGTATAAAGTGTAATAATGCTGGAAAATTCGTAAAAAAAAAAAAAAAAAGAGTTATTAAATACGTAAGAGTAAATAATTCTACTTAGGAGAATAAATAAACTACACCATTTTTCTGTTGAATTAATTTTCTGTAATTAAAAAATAAATATGTTATATTATGAAGTTTTTAACCTTTTAATGATCATTGATTTCGCAGCGAAACCAAACATTTGACATAATTTAAGAAGTTTTATGCTGCAGTTTTTTTTTTTTTTTTTTACATTTTCCCCTTGTTTTAATCAGGTTTTAATCAGGTTTTAAACCTATGTTTCTTTTCTGTCAGCAGATAGCAGCACTATTCTAAAATTTAACAAATAATGATTCAAAGGAAGCTAAATGCATAAGTGACTTGAAATTTCTTAGTGTGTACGAGTGCGAATTGCTAGTTTGATGATGCACTCATGTCTAGTTTTTTTTTTTTTTTTTTTTTTTTCATTTAATAAATAGATGGACTAATATTTTCACCTGTAACAAATTTTGCGAGTTTTTGTAGTCGATAATGTGTACTTACAAAATGTTTTATTTATTGAATTAAATATTATTTGAATTTAATAAGGTTAACTTATAGATGTTTCAAACCAAAAATTTCTCAAAAAGGAACAATGCTATTTTTTAATTTTTTAAATATTTATGATCAGTTATGTGTCTGAGAGCAATTTTTAAAACTAGTTTAGTAATTTTTTAAAATAAATTAAGTACTGAACGTTAAAGGGTTAAACAATCTTCATCATAGTTATGTTGTTATTTATTGAGCAAATAACGAATACAGCATTTTATAAGTCGTAATTTTCTCTGGTTTAATTATTATTATCTAGAAATACTTCATTTATTTATTAAAGTTTTATATTTTTGTACTGTAAAACTGCGGTGAGAAAATGATTATAAAAAGATAAGTTAAATAATTTTCAACCTCAGAAAAAAAAAAAAAAAAAGCAGGGAAAAAAATTTGCAAGTTGCTCTCAATGTGCGAATGTCTAAGTCGATATGTTATTCATAATAATTAGCTCAATTTTAAGATTTTGTTTTCGTTCTAAAGAAGTATATTTTTATTAATTAAATACTTTCCCTAAAACTGCTTTTATTTTTGGAACACAAATTTCTATGATTATTTTTGAAAAAATAATTCAAAGTAATACAAGTTATAACTAAACCATGGCTCCCTGCGATTCAATAGCGGCTTTTCAGACGCGAACTTGAACAATAGAAACACCGTACAAGGCATAGTTATTCTCTTCTCCGTTTGGTGCGCTAGTTACGCGTCTCGTTGTTACGATATGTACTTGCTTGCACACGAAGTTTTTTGATAATTTAACGAATTATTTTTATTACAACTGTCTTGTAATGCGCAAAACTGTTTGTTATAAATGCAGAGTGTTTTAAGAGGGGACAATGCCTAATCCCGCGGACAGACGTGGACAATGTTATTCTATGGGAAAATTTGTTGCGATAATTACACATTACCTAATGCATATTTTTAATTGTGTTTTCACAGTCAGAAAATTCATAACTGTTAACTGAGTGGTAAAATATGTAAATTCTTGCTGTACGCTCTTTTCGCCTTGTCTGAACAGCCGTTATTGAATCGCAGGGAGCCATGACTAAACACAATACATATAAACTAGCTTCTTGATATTAATTTATTTTGTAAAATGTGTTTGAGTAACTAAAAGATTTTTAAATACTTTTTTTTCTAATGTGAAATGATGAAGTTCTAATAATTAATTGTTTCGCATGGTTCTTTTAAATTAGCGAGTGATACAAATACTAAACTTATTTAAAAACCTTAAAATTTAATGTTTTAATGACTACAAATCGATTACAAAAAAAAGAAAGGAAAGAATCTTACGTAATATAAGGGGGAAAAAATGTTTCGAATTATTTAAATTTAAATTACTATAAAGAATCTGAACAAGAAAAGTTTTATATAATAATAATGGGGGTAGTAGAATCAATAGATATGGCTAGGGAATGGAGAGAACAATCAATAAAAAGGGTGACAAGAAGAATTGGAACTGCCAGAATAAAATATATGAGTGCCACCGTTCCTAGAAAACATCAGATAAAAGCAATGGAAAATTCTAAAGAAAACTCTTATAGATAAAAAGAGCGAAGCCTTCTTATCAGAAAAAATCAAAATGCATGTGAAACTTCGTGATAGATTAATAAGAATTTTTTATTTATTTATTTATTTATTTTATTTATTTATTAGTTCCCCATCAGGTATGGGGAACTTAGGTAAGCGTGAAAATTTTCGACCTCGGTTTTATTACTTTTTTATACGATTTCAGGTGTGAGGAATCTGAAAATGACAAAATTTGTATGGTGTCTGTCTGTAGGGTGTCTGTTAGTGTGTTAGTGTGTTAGTCCGCTAGTTTGTTAGTCTATGTACACGATATCTCACGAACAAATTGTCGCAGAGAAGTCAGATCAGTTTTAAAATATTACTTTCGACACTGGCAAGAACCCTATTCATTTGCAACATTCGAATTAAAATATTTCGTAAGTTATTAGAAATTTAGGATTTTCTTAACATGGGAGAATAGGACAAAAATTCACTGAAACGTGCATTAAATGGAAACTTTTTACTGTAAAAATGTCAGACCAGTTTTAAAATATCAGTTTTGATGCCGGAATAAACATCGGTAACTATAAATATGCTACTTTGAAAATTTCGCAAGTTACTGGAAATTTACGAATTTCTTAACATGGCAGTATAGGGCGAAATTTCACATAAACGTGAATTTTGAGAGATATTTTCACCGTAAAGATGTCAGACTACTTTTGAAATATTATTTAGGACACTGGCATGAATATTTATGACTATGAATTTTCCAATATAAAAATTTCGTAAGATATTGGAAATTTGCGAGTTTCTTAACATGGCAGAATAGAGCAAAATTTCACATAAACGTCAATCTTGAGGGATGTTTTCATCGTAAAGACGTCAAACCACTTTCGAAATATTATTTAGGATATTGGCAAGAATATCATAGACTATGATTTTTTTTCAATTTAAAAAATTCGTAATTTAGTTGGAATTTACGATTTACTTAACATGTCAGAATAAGGCAAAATTGAGCATAAACTTCCATTATGAGGATCATAAATACATTAGACAACTTCAAAATTACATTTATGATATTTGTTTCAACATGAGTGAATACAAATATTCTAATAGGAAAATTTCGTAAATTATTCGTAATTTACAATTTTATCAACATAGCGGAATTGTAAATTTTTCATAGAAATATGAATTTTAAGGATTATTGCATTGGAATAGTAGCATGAAAACTAAACAACGGAATTGACCCTGATAAAATAAATTAATAGGTTAGAATAAGATAAATATACGGAAGTGAACGGTGGGTAGCCTATTATGCGGGGATTTCATTCTGTCACTGTATCAAGCTTTGGTCAAATTCATTTCTTTTAACATGATTATAATATGTCTCGCACTAGAAATTTACGAGAACATAAATATGATGGGGAACTGAGCAGAGTCCACCTATGCCAACTAGTTTTTTCTTGTAAGCAGTACTCACGTCGTAAAGGGGTATTAATTTAAAGGAAAGTATTGTCTCAAATATAAAATATGATTTAAAAATTAAAACCAACAATATATATATATATATATATATATATATATATATATATTAATTAGAATTTTAAAAGCGCAGGTGAAACTAAATATGAGAACTTTACCATAAAATTTTAATAAGAAATGTATTATTTGTTTTCAAAGTATAAATACTTTAGTGTTTGTATTCTTTATTCTACGAATTATACAGGCTTGCAATATAAATTGTTTTGAATATTTGATTTAAATAGATTTGATTTAGTGATCGAAATAGATATTATTTTGCTTAATATAACAAAAATTAAATTTAAAAAAATTCCATCCCGTGCAGTTCTTTTTCAATACTGCTTCTTTTTTCTTTCTTTCCTTTTTTTTTAAATCTTTTTTTAAATCTTTTTTGTTTTCTACAAATGATATACAGTAATTTTAAACAAATTTAAAGGGAACAATATATAAAGATATTTATTTAAAACTTATTAATTATATTTAAATTAAAAATATTGTAATGATTTCTTTGTTGTAACGAGTAAGAAATAGCAATTTGAAACATCTGTAATAGTTTAATCTATTGCATATTCTATTTGAGTTTCAAATTCTAGTGCAGTGCAAACTAGTTCAAATTACACTGACTTACAAAAACAAAAAAATAAAAATAAAAATAAATAAATAAAAAAAAATATACAGACACGACATTATTTCATTATTTAAAACATGAAAATCTGACATTGACAAATTTTAATTTAGTGCCAGAGGCCTACTGCTAAACTTGTTAATATCGACAAATTCTTCTTTAGTTAATTCGTTCCGATCTAAATTCCATGATAAAGTTTTCATTAAATCAAACCAATGTGTTTCAGCTGCAGATACTGTAATAAATAACGTTGGAAGTCCAAACTGTCTTATAGCCGCAAAACAACATTTTTTGCTCTTTTTCCCAATGAGGGGGAGGTGTGCCTTGGGGGGGGGACTCATGTCAAAGGTGTGCCATGGGGGGGACTCATGTCAAAGTTGTACCTTGGGGGGATTCATGTCAAGTTGGGCCTTGGGGGGACTCATGTCAAAGTTGGGCCTGGGGGGGGACTCATGTCAAAGTTGTGCCTTGGGGGGGACTCATGTCAAAGTTGTACCTTGGGGGGGACTCATGTCAAAGGTGTGCCTTGGGGGGGACTCATGTCAAAGTTGTACCTTGGGGGGGACTCATGTCAAAGTTGGGCCTTGGGGGGGACTCATGTCAAAGTTGGGCCTGGGGGGGGACTCATGTCAAAGTTGTGCCTTGGGGGGACTCATGTCAAAGGTGTGCCTTGGGGAGGGACTCATGTCAAAGTTGTACCTTGGGGGGACTCATGTCAAAGTTGGGCCTTGGGGGGGGACTCATGTCAAAGTTGTACCTTGGGGGGAATCATGTCAAAGTTGTGCCTGGGGGGGACTCATGTCAAAGTTGTGCCTTGGGGGGACTTCATTCAATAAATCCCCATTCAATAAACCGACTGAAATAGGCCCTTAGCACTATTAAGAGTGTATTATAAAAATTCGACAACGCTGTATAGACTGAAATAGGGGTACCTTGGGGGGGACTCATGTCAAAGTTGGGCCTTGGGGGGGACTCATGTCAAAGTTGGGCCTGGGGGGGACTCATGTCAAAGTTGTGCCTTGGGGGGACTCATGTCAAAGTTGTACCTTGGGGGGACTCATGTCAAAGGTGTGCCTTGGGGAGGGACTCATGTCAAAGTTGTACCTTGGGGGGGACTCATGTCAAAGTTGGGCCTTGGGGGGGACTCATGTCAAAGTTGGGCCTGGGGGGGACTCATGTCAAAGTTGTGCCTTGGGGGGGACTCATGTCAAAGTTGTACCTTGGGGGGACTCATGTCAAAGTTGTGCCTGGGGGGGGACTCATGTCAAAGTTGTGCCTTGGGGGGACTTCATTCAATAAATCCCCATTCAATAAACCGACTGAAATAGGCCCTTAGCACTATTAAGAGTGTATTATAAAAATTCGACAACGCTGTATAGACTGAAATAGGGGTACCTTGGGGGGGACTCATGTCAAAGTTGGGCCTTGGGGGGGACTCATGTCAAAGTTGGGCCTGGGGGGGGGACTCATGTCAAAGTTGTACCTTGGGGGGGACTCATATCAAAGTTATACATTGGGGGGGACTCATGTCATAGTTGGGCCTTGGGGGGGGCCTCATGTCAAAGTTGTGCCTTGGGGGGGACTCATGTCAAAGTTGTGCCTTGGGGGGGACTCATGTCAAAGTTGTACCTTGGGGGGGGACTCATGTCAAAGTTGTGCCTGGGGGGGGGGCTCATGTCAAAGTTGTGCCTTGGGGGGACTTCATTCAATAAATCCCCATTCAATAAACCGACTGAAATAGGCCCTTAGCACTATTAAGAGTGTATTATAAAAATTCGACAACGCTGTATAGACTGAAATAGGGGTACCTTGGGGGGGACTCATGTCAAAGTTGGGCCTTCGGGGGACTCATGTCAAAGTTGTACCTTGGGGGGGACTCATGTCAAAGTTGGGCCTGGGGGGACTCATGTCAAAGTTGGGCCTTGGGGGGACTTCATTCAATAAATCCCCATTCAATAAACCGACTGAAATAGGCCCTTAGCACTATGAAGAGTGTATTATAAAAATTCGACAACGCTGTACCGACTGAAATAGGGGTACCTTGGGGGGGACTCATGTCAAAGTTGTGCCTTGGGGGGACTTCATTCAATAAATCCCCATTCAATAAACCGACTGAAATAGGCCCTTAGCACTAATTATGAGTGACGTATAAAAATTCGACAACGCTGTACCGACTGAAATAGGGGTACCTTGGGGGGGGACTCATGTCAAAGTTGTGCCTGGGGGGGACTCATGTCAAAGTTGTGCCTTGGGGGGACTTCATTCAATAAATCCCCATTCAATAAACCGACTGAAATAGGCCCTTAGCACTAATTAAGAGTGTATTATAAAAATTCGACAACTGTACCGACTGAAATAGGCCTCTAGCACTAAAAAAAAGAAAGAAAGAAAGAAAAACTGATCTTCTGTGAGAGATGTATTTATATAATTAAACCGTCTATATTAATAAAATCAGACTTTTGTATGTAAATTTGTCGGAAAAAAAAAAAAAAAAAAAAAAAAAAAAAGCGATATCTTCACGTTTCACACCCCATGAAAGCCGAAAATGACTTCAAAAAATTTTGCCTGTGTGTGTGTGTCATCGAGTCTGTATGTCGCTTTTTTTGTCCGGGCATCACTCGAGAACGGAATTCAATGGCGCTTGGCAGAAACTTAGGTGTTCAGCCAACTTAAAATTATATCTATAGAAATTTTCAAAATCTTGATTAATTTTTGAATTGTGGGTAAAAAAAGCCTGCGCGTGTGCCATAAATATTTTTTCACTAAAACGCTTTCAATGGAAAAATAAAATATAAAAATAAATTTTTAAGTTAAAGACTTTTTAAATTCGCGTGATTCGCACCACAAATTATGAAAAGATTGAAATGAAGTGTTGCCATCTAAATTTCATACTTTAGTTAATTTTAAAAAAATCTAATTTTCGTATAGAAAAATAGTTTACACCCCAGGATTTAGAAAAATCACCCCTTTCATTTGATACTGAATTTGTAACGATAGGTCTGATATTTCTAATTTATTTTTCCCTTTTTCCGTTTTTCCGATGCCACTTAAATTTCATACTTTAATTATTTTTTAAAAATCTAATTGTCGCATCGAAAAGATGTTTGCACCCCTGGATTCAGAAAAATCGCCCCTTTCATTTGGTGTCAAATTTATAAATATAGGTCTCATATGTCTAATTTATTATACCCTTTTTCCGTTTTGAAGCCAGATTCGGTAGAAGGTTTTATATTTATATATACGCATTTATATATTTTTTTATTTTTCAGAAATAAAATGAAATATTTTTAATTTCGCGTGAATAATAATACAAATTAGAGAGAAAAATAAATAGTTGACCTACAAAAGTTGGTGATTTTATTTTTATTTTATTTTTATTTTTTTTTTTTTAAATCAGGAAGTTAGTTCAATGTGGATAAATATTTTCATAGAGATATTTGGCATTAGTTTAATATTTTTATTTAATTAAGCAGTGTTTTTCTTTCCTGCAGTAAAACAAAATTTTTTGTTGTCATTATGTACCTTATGAGGTTCTTTTATGATCTCCCCTTAATTTGGATTTTATTAAGATTTTTTGTTTTTATTTTGTAAGTATCAGGAAATTTTTTTATTTTATTTTATTTATTTATTTTGTGTATGGAACAGCTTTGGTATCGGATCCCTTTGGCAAAATTTGAAATTTGGCACCGAAGTAGCTCGGAAATTTCTCGCCAAGATCTTTAATTGCACAATTGAGATAGCCAATTCAATCCATCGCAAAAATGGCTTAAAATATTTAAAGTCACCAAAAGGTTCCCATACTAAAGCTGTGCTTTTTGTATTTATTTATTTATAATATTTTCTATTAAATACTTCTGTGGTCACGAAATTTTGTGCGTAAATTGTTTGTATGCATCCGGCATTTATTATAACTGGATTTCACAAAATTCGAAATCTCCCCCCCCCCCCCTCTTCTCAGACTCGGAGGGCAATAAACATGTGTAAAAACATGTTTTTCAGTTTGAATTTGCTTTGAATTATCTTAGAATGGCGAATTTTGGTGTGTGGGTATTGATTAAGTGTAATCATTATGTACATTAGTAGGATTTTGCAAAACTTCGAACACACCCGTTGAGGAAGGGGAAGTAAGAAGTGGGTAAGTTGCTGCCGAAGGCAGTGGGGACTCAGACTCCTCACGTTACGAGCGAGAAAAACCTCTACCAATCACAGAGAGAACTTAGGTTATTAATAAAGATATGGGATTTTGACAACTCATTTAAGTTTAACGTCCAGGGAAACGGGCGAAGCCTGCTAGTACTTCAATAAATTTACTTTAAGCAAATCATGATGAAATTTAAATATGTAATTAAAGTTTTTTATCGCCTGTCTCATATTAAAAATAGAGCATATATTACAAGTGGTTTGAGTATAGAGACAACCAAAAATATTCCAAAACATTGCGATGTATGAGATGTATTTCTACAAACCACATTTTAATAACTTTACTTTGCACAAATCTCAATAAAATAGAAATATGTTATTCATATGCATAAAAGAATGCTTTCTACATTATATAATATAATTAGCATTAAAATATACAAAGACACATAAAAATATTCAGATATATTAAGGAGAATAGTTGGAAATAACTGGAGTTATATTTTCATTTTTAGTAAACATTTTAATCCATTCTTACACTGTGAATATTTTTTGAATGAGTGAATATCTTTTTAATTAGTTTTTCTATCCGTCTGACTGTAGGTCTGACTACGGACCCGCTTCCAGCGTTCGTAAATATTTTTAGAATATCTTCAAAGTGACATATGTTATTGAAGTCACTATTAAATATTCCCCATTTAAAATGGCATTAATTTAACAGATGGTTTGTGTATATGGACACCCAAAGAATGCTAATGCATTGCGTTTTATGAGATGTATTTTTATAAATCATATTTAAATAACTTTCTACTGAAAAGTGAAAAAAATATTTGACATTTATTTTTAATATGCTAAAATATGTTTTGTATGCCAAATGTTAAGCATTTGAATTTAGAAAACTACCCTAAAATTCTCAGGTATATTAAGGGCTACAATTGGATATTACTTGAATTTCATTTCGGTTTGTGTTAAGCCTTTGTTAAACAATTTTTTTAAATTTTTAAGATTCATAATAAATTCAGCTAGTCTATCTGTCTGATTTTCTGTCTTTATGTCTAGCCGTTGTGTGATAACGTAAAGAAAAGACTTTGAAAGTTCAACGATGCAACGAGCACGTGCAGTTGAAAAGTGTTAAAAATCAATGCGAAACGCTTTATTTTCGGTCTTATTTTTCATTACAAATATTTATTAAAGCAACTATTTTCGGAAGTGCTTGGTGACTATTGAATTTCATTTTTTTTTCTTTAAAGAACTAATAAAATAATAAAATAACTTTACTGTGCCTAAATGATGATTAATTTATAGGTGTTAAGACTCCGTTATTTACAAGGGAGACATCATACCGGAATATATATATATATATATATATATATATATATATATATATATATATATATATAATAAAAAAATTACTTTTTCTTACCCGGTAGAGAAAGTATTAATTTTGGGTCAAATTTTCAAATTGAGTTTTTGATATACTTACCCGTTTTGAGGTCCCCTATATTCAAATTCTTGTTTTAACGGCGGGTCTTTGTGTGTGTGCGTGTGTGTCTGTCTCTGTGTGTGTCTGACTGTTATCAGCATATTTCTAAAACAAATTATAGCAGAAAGTGAAAACTTGGTATTCTAAATATGTGTGATATAAGGATGCTACACTAAACTTTCCATTGAGATCAAAGAAATGATTCATATACAAGGACACCCAAAAATATTAAAATACATTACGTCTATGGGGGAACTTGCTGGTAAAGAGATTTAACATCTATAGACGGCACTAAAACAAATGAAACGGATATATATATATATATATATTATATATGTAAAAACATGTTTCATGTAAAATGGGGTATAGAAATGATCCACTGTTCATATACAGAACTGCACAAAAGAACTAGATTAAAATACGACAGTACTTGAAAATTGGTGGAAGTGTACCTCAGGTTGTGCCGTGTGTTATTAATATAAGATTATATTTATGCCCTAAATGTGATGAGTACATAAATTTCAGAAGATATACAGGGCTGCCAATATTTAACCCATAACATTCTTTTTTATTGGTAGTGGAAGTGCTTTACTGTAATATTTTACCATGTCCAGGAAAGCTGCTCAGTAATTGAAATTAATTCCTCATAGCTATATTGTAAATAATGTTTTTTTTTTTTTTTTTTTTTTTAAGATAAATATTCCTCGATTGTGTTTTTTTTTTTTTTTTTTTGTATATTTACAGGTCTTGAGGCTTCATGAATACCAAAGTCAAGTTTTTAACGTTTGATCTTTGTCTGTGTCTCTGAGAGTAAATAAATTAAATACAAATAATTTCAGGCGATGGAAATGTTGTATTTTTAAGTTAATATGTTTGTTATTAGAAAAGTTTGATCAAGTTTGATAAGTTTCATGGACTGTTGGTGTGAAAGTTGTTTGAATAATTCTAAATAAACTTTTGAATTTCTTAACAAATTTTAATTCTGTATAAATGTAGGTACAGTAATGAAAGGAGGGGTTGAGGGGGGCGGTAGCCCCCGTACGCAGAATTACTTGTCAAATGAAGTAGTTCCGAAGACTAATTTGAATTGATTTAGCACAGGTTTGCTTAATAGTACTCGTTATCTTACCCTTTATTTTCCAATCTGTATTTATAGGATTAAATTTCAGGGTAAGAGAAAGTCGTGTGAGTGACATACCAGTTTATTTATAAATGTTTTACTTTTTTAATTTTTTTTTTTTTTTTATTCGACGAATGTATATGTGATAGATTCTTTTTTAAAATACTATGATAAAACCGATTTGAAAATTAGTTATGTTGGCAGCTATGTTAATTGTACTGTGGAAGTATAATAATATTGGATATGAATTATCCTAATTTCCTACGTATGATCCTTAGGTGAGATAGATTGAATTTATACCAAAAGGTTTATTTAATAAGCCGTAATATAATTTGAAATAGCAGAAAATATATAAGTTAAAAATTCAGTTAAAAATTATTCAGTTAAAAATTTCTGGTGTGAAACAGATTTATCTAGCCTGCGGATTATATGCAAGATATCAGAATATTAATAATAATATTCCATGACTTTTCAACCGTGAATCTCGCCGTATCTAAAACTGTGCATTTGCTTTATCCATTTTTTTTCCATAAAATGTCGATTTTTTATTCAAATGCACGAGCATTCATTTATACAGCTGAAGTCCTTTTCTTTTAAAGCCTAGTTCCATCCCTTTGTTCTATCATGATCTTTAGGATATACTGCTTAGACATTTTCTTTTAATGTACAACTATTCTACAATGTTTTACATTTATCAATAACAAAGTTATTTAGGTTATTTTTTATCATATATCAATAACAATACCGTAAGTGAAAAAAAAAATAATAATAAGTTTTATTACCCACTTACTTAAAAAAAAAAAAAAAAAAAAAAAAAAAAAAAAAAAAAAACTTCTTAAATATTTTTTATACAGTAAAATATTTTCAAGATTATTAGTACAAAAAAAAAAAAAAAATAGTATAAAGTCTCTGGGGAAAAAAATAAGCGATAAAGGGAGAGAGTGAGCTGTAGCAACTGTGCTATGCCATCACACCAAGAATGTCATTAACAAACCGTCTAAAACTGCACTTATATTTCATTTAATTATTGTTTAAGTGTACATTTTCAGTAAATAATGTAAAAGAATAAACATTTTATTAGTAGTAATAATGTGATGGAAAAAATATACAAATATTTCATTGAATTAAATGTACATTTAAAGATTGTTACTCATTAAAAAATATTTTTAGATAAAGTGTTAAATAGCAATAATATCTTGCCTTGATATTAGCTTGTATTAATCTGAGTATTCGAATTTGACGAATAAAGTACAATGTGAGAAATAAATTAAAACAAAAATAATATGATTGCTTTTTTTTTTTCTTCTTTTAGAATTTTGAAACGTCCTGTATAATAATATTAAGTCTTTTTATAACTACAACGTTACATAACCTAATTAATTTAGTAAATATTTTATAACTATTTTCCATTTAATATTCAGAGAAGAAACGTGGGGAACAATCATACAGTAGAAAGCAAAACAATTTATTATTTCATCAGGCTGCTTGAAGTTAGAAATTTGTGTCTAGACAATCGATAGACAAAGAAGCGGAAATTCAAGCAAGTTTTATTCTTCCAGAGAAGATCTACAAGTGAATTCTGATATGCAAATCAATAAAGAAAGGTAATTTAAATAAAATTTCAGTCGCTTAATGTGACAACAATACATTTTTTACCACAAATAGTTACATATATGTTAAAGATATCTTTATATTTTTGCAGAGAAAATCATACAATTTTAAATGTATTTTGATATGCATGTATAAATACACACAATCAGCGCTCTCAAAACACTCGGAAAAACACAAACAAAACACGTACACACATATATAAAGAAAATTAGTGGCAGAAAGAAACATAATAATTTTTAAGGGTCTACTTTCCATTTAAAATATCAATTTTAGGTCTATCTCTCGCTAATAGTTTTACAGTTTCTAAGGTATGCGCAATCGATTTCTCAGAACGAATTTTCAGCATTAGTGTCAGTTAATTTATTTATTTATTTGTTTTTAACATACCTGCCTCCCATTTTCTTTTAATAATTTTACAGACTTAAAATATTACGCAATTGATTCTCCATCCACCTAAACCTAGTATGTTTTAAAAGCCCTAAGCAGCTGCAAATGTTCTCTTATATAGGAAGCCTATACCTGAGCTTCTATTGTGTATAACTGCAATAGATTTAATTCAGGTGTATATCAGCCTACAGGTGTCGCGGCAATTTCTTTTTCTTTTATCCTACAAACAGTAAAAGTACAGTATTTTTTCTTTTCTTTTTTTTAAATACCTGCACCGATTTCCTCTTTAATTATATTATACCCTTGAAAGTTTGCAGAGTGCATTCCAAACCCCAAAAAACTAGAAATACGACTTTTCAATACCATATATATATTTTTTATTAAAATATATGCCTCCTAACCCGATTAAATACTTACCCTCCGTCTCATCTTAAAAAATATGACAGCTTAAAAAATATGGGCAATCTATTCTTCTAATAACTAACCATATGCGGCTACAAATTTCAGTTAAAACCAGTTTGAAATTTGACAAATGAAGAAATTACGTTTAAAAAAAGTAATAATAAGAAAAAAAAGAGAATAAACAAATAATAATAATAAAAAAATGCCTATAAAATATCTCAGTTTGACATGTAACTTTAAGTTAAATTAAACACGACAAAGAAACGAATGGAGGTATTATACAAAAAGGTGTTTTAAGGAGACTCTCTACTTATCGTATCCGAAAGCCGTAGACAATATTATTCTATGGGGAATTTTGCCCCGTTATAATTCATTAATTAATACATATTTTTAAATTCCGTTTTCTGATTTAGAAAATTCCCAACTATTAAATAATTTATCGCTTTCTAAAATGTTATTATTATTTTTTTAATTTTTAAGATTTCATTTTTAAGCTCAAAATTGCAAAATTTCACATTGTAAAAATTCACATTTTCTAACCTCAAAATAAAATATTAAATGTTAAAGAATCAATTTTTAGAAAGCGATAGATTGTTTAATATTTGTGAATTTTCTAAATAAGAAAACAGAATTTTAAAATATTTATTAGTTAAACAATTATTATGGGGCAAAATTTTCCACAGAATAACATTGTCTTTGGCTTTCCGGGACGATAAAGAGAGAGTCCTCTTAAAAACAGACTTTTTCATATAAATGATTAGAAAAAAATATTTAAGTGGCCAAAACATTAATCTTTGAATTGAATTACGTGCAATGAAAATTGTAAAACTTTAATCGTGAATCATGGTCCGATTTCGAGACGCTTATATACACCTATACACCAATTTTAAAAAATTAAATACCTATACAACATCACTTAAATTTTTTATGGTTTTAAAAGTACAAAAAAAGAAAAAAAAATGGATTCCTCACTCCAAAAAAATGTTGCTTCTCAAACTTCATTTGTTTTTCTATTCCTTAGTGTTCCAGTTCGTTCAATTTTCAGTATACCTTGCTTCATTAAGTTTTTTAAAAATATATTTCCTCTGATTCACCTTAATAATTTTTTTAACACTTTGTTCCCATTTTATCTCTAATAACTTAACTCTTTGGAAGTGTTAAAGTGCGAAATGTTGAAATACAATAACTTATTGTAATATTTATTTATTAAATAAAAGTTTATTTATTTATTTATTAAATTGTAAAACGTTTTGAGTAATATATCACGACCAGTGTTTTTACTCGAATTGTTGCTGAAAGATTCAAGTTTGATATAAAATATTAACAATCACACTCGAATAAATGCTGTGATATCGAAAAATGCATTTTATATTACTATTACAAAGATATATTATTGTATTGTGTACAATATAAATAAAATATATATATATAATTTCGCAAACTAATATTATTAGGAGAACACCTGTATCCAAAAAATGAATGAATAAATAAATAAATAAATAAAATAAAATAATGTCAACTTTATCAAAGAAAATAAATGTGACTTTTTTTTTTTTTTTTTTTTTTTAGAGAAAATAATAATTTAAATTCACATCACGAACTTAGTAAACAACACTTAGAATGAGTTTACTGCCCAAATAAGAAATAGTCGTATAAAATTTCGTTTCTTTAGGTATTTTCTTTCGTGTGTTTGCCAGTACTTTTTATCGCCATCTAGATAAAAGCTTGATTTTTCCGTATTTGTAAACTTATGTAAGGAGTTCAAAGAAATTATATATATATGAAGTAAAAATAGTTATTCAATGGCTTTTATAGCATTATAAAAAGAGTTTCGCCAGTTTTGTTTGATTCATAATTTGCGGATATCATAAATAGGAATATATCTGTTTGCTTTATGATATTTGAATAATAATTTTAAATAATTATTCTAAAAATATTTCATCTCCAAAAAGATTTTCAATGATCCCGGTGTGTCCACGGTTGCAGGTTTCACCCTACACTTACCATTTTTTGTCAAATTCCAATTTAATACTTACAAAGTTTTTTACATGTGGGGTGGTAAGACGTAGCCAAATGTAACGATAATATGAAACGATTTTTTAGCAGGATTTAATGTGTTTTTCATTTAGTATTTTTAAATAAAAATTTATATTAATGATAAAATGATTCGTTGAAATCGAGAATAGGTTTAAATGAAGAAACCAACAAAATGAACAAGCCCGCTAGTTTTATATAAGACGTTTTTATATAAGACATAAACTGATTTTTTTCTTTCTTTCTTTCTTTTTCTTCTTCTTCTTCTTTTTTTTTTTTTTTTTTTTTTTTTTCGTGTTATGGAATATTCTGTGAAAAAGCAGGAATTGTTATTTCACAAACATATTTACTAAATACAAATATTTTAACTGTAAGGTATTTGAGCAAATTTTATTTAAGTAAAAAAAAAAAATGTAATCGTTGTTCAAGAGAATATTTATGACTTCCATTTTTAATACTTAAATTAAATATTTTTAATTATATTAAAAAAAAAAATAAATAAATAAAGCAATATTACTTTTAATAATATTTGTAAAAAAATTTAATTAAAATATCTATAATAATTAATACATTATTTATTGTTACATAATAACATATATAAAATATTAATTTTAATCACATTTGTAATTATTTTAATACTAGGATCGTTTATAATTATTTTTTTCTAAAAAGTAACTTCAGAATTCGAATTAAAACATTCCGTAATGAGCCCATGATATCATAAAAATTCTACTATTATTATTATTTTTTTTTTCTAACTTTAAAAATAAATGTTATTTTTATTATTATTATTATAACTGTAATTATGCTCTATATGATTCTTCTTCATAAATAATTGACACTCACTTTGTAAAATAAGAGCTCATAAATATCTCTCTATATATATTATAATCGCTTGTCCTGAATGCGTGAGTAAGTGACTGATTCATCATCGCCTAGCCCAAACCCCTGGACCTAGAAGCATGAAATTTTGTGATAATGTCCCTTCATTTACATAGACATCCACTAACAAGCGATTTTACAAAATTCGCGATCCTACCGGGGAGGGGGGGGGGGGAGAGATGATTTCACAAATATTCATATCTCAAAAAAAAAACAGATATCGTAAAAATTTTTCTTTAAAATATAGCTGATACAAATATATAAAAACTTATTTTTGGAATTTTGGAAATTCGGTACCCAAGGATGGGGAGGTGGGGGCAAAACGTGATTTCACCATAGATATAGTAATATATATAAATCTATTATCACCATGTTATCGAGCAAAGATTTTTGATGCCGAAAAAAAGTTCTAAAATCAGCCATTTGAAAGTATTGAAAAAAAGAAAAAAAAGAAAAATTTATTTCAAACTGTATCTGGAGTTTTTCTTTCACGTTTAGTAAATAAATTATTCATAAATTTTATTTATTAAATTATCCGTGTCTATTCATGTGTAAAATTTACTGGGGGAACGACAGCCATTAGAGTGAATTTTCCCGAGAAAAAAGTCATCACTTTTCCCCCCGCCATGACCAATCTATGTCTTATTACTATATCTGTGGATTTCACAAGCGCAAAAGGTGATTTCACGTAATCTTATATAGCTCAAAAAAAAAAAAAAAAAAAAATATATATATATATATATATATATATATGCATGAAATTTTTGCTCTAAAATATAGCTGATACAAATACCTAAAAACCAATTTCTATAATTTTAGAAATTTGTCCCATGTATGGGGGGGGAGGGGGGCTATGGGGAAAAACTGAAATATAGTTAGACCGTTAAAATTTGGTAGAGATAGGTTTTAGAGGCTTGTATGTCAAATGAGGATATTTTCGAAAGTATAAAGTTATTAGGAGGGGCGGGAAAGAGGATGGGTCGGAGGGGCAAAAAAATAAAAATAAAAATAGATATAGATCGTTCAAAATTGGTACATAGTGGTTTTTGATACCTACAAATCGATTGCGGATATTTTTGAATTTGAAAAATTTTGGGAGTGCTGGGAAGGGGAGGGGGTATTTTCCAGTATTGGCCATATACGAGGTCTGTCCAATAAATACGCGAACTAAGGCCATAAAAAGTTTATTTTGCAAAATTTAGTCTACATCGATTTTCTCCCTTTCAAAGTACTCTCCATCCGTTGCTATGCACTTATTCCATCTTTTTTCCACTGTTCAAAAAACCCTTGGAAGTCCTCGATAGTCAGGCCTTTTAGTTTTCTTGTCGTTTCTTGCTTTATTGTGTCCACATCTTCTCAGTGATGTCCCCTCATCACATTTTTGCATTTTGGAAATATAAAAAAGTCGCATGAGCGAGATATGGCTAATAAGGAGGATGATCAAGGATGGTGATTGAATTTTTTGCCAGAAACTGGCGAACAATCAATGCTGAATGTGCAGGTGCATTTTCTTGGTGAAGGATTCATCCATCGCCTTGAGTCAAATTTCGTCGCACACGACGCACGCGATCTCTCAAACGCTTGAGAACTGTAAGAAAAATAATTTATTATTTTCGTCAATTTCCATTTTCGACACACAGTAAAAACAAGGACAACAGAAACTAACACAACTGGCACATTACGCACACCTCGACGATCCGCCATGCACTGATGGTTCATTGGGTCTCAGGCAACTAGCACCGCTAGCGAGCGAGGCTATAGTCCGCGTCATGGCCGACAGATGGCACCAGTTCGCGTATTTATTGGACAGACTTCGTATTATAGAAATTATCAAAGAAAAAAATTATTTAAGTTTAAATGTTGTAATTCTATTTTTATATATATCTTTTACATTAGAAAAAGTTAAAATAGAATGGAATTTATGACCTCAGAATAAGTTTCAGAGTAAAATTCAGAAATTTTATTCAATATTTTTGTTAAACACATCGATATACATACACATGCACACACACACACACACGCACGGGATTTTGTCCCCAACCCCCTCATATATACATATATGTATTTATTTATTTATTTATTCATTTATTCGTTTGCATTTAAATCCTCCATGTAACGTTACAAAGTATTTCCAGTTTTTCAAAATTCCAGTTTTTCAATGAAACGAGTACTTCCAGACAATCATCTCCTTTTTTCTAAATCTTGTGTCTGTAGTGTGATTTCCAATAAAGCAGTAATTCGAATAATAAGCGTTCTTTTGTAGTATTCAATTAATGTAACGCGTGTAAATAACACGACGTTGTGGTGGTGGTGGGGGAGGGGGGGGAGTGGAGTATCGTCAAGGTATTAGTTTAACTCGCACATCAGAAGTTAAATCAATCAATTCTGATGGTAGAAAAATAAAATAATAAGTCAATAAATTTAAAGCTGTAAATGTATCTAGAAAACTATAATATTATGGATAAACACATATCTTTTGCTGGAAATCCAGATTCAACGTATTTGATACAACTAACACTAAAGAGTAGCTCTGGGAAAGACGTAGTCACATCAATGTTAAAATTATGTGGAAAAATCTCCTTGAAGAAAAAAAAAATAAAAATAAAAAAAAAAAAAAACAAAGGAAACAAGAATGAAGACAAAAATGTTTCCTTGCCCTAAACTCTATATATATATTCAATATTATTTTTCTTTTCCTTTAATAATATATGTATTAATACCGCAGGCCTGCAAAGTTGAAGTTTTTGAAAAATACAAGAAAAGTTTTCGCTTATTTCTTTTGTCATTTAGGGTGCTGATTACGAAAATTACCTCCATTATTACTTTCTTCTATATGTAATACTAGCAGGCAACGCCCGCTTCGCTGGTCCCTATTTTTAAAAGAATTACTATAATTACTGAATTCTCAAAATTACATTAATTTTTATCACGTGAAAAAAAAAAAAAAAAGAGAAACAAAATCTGATTAGGAAAAATGTCGCACCGGGTTTTCCCTGCCTTCGAAAAAAAATCCCAAAATGCTCTAACTCTCACTGCTATTATTTTCCCCCTTCCCTCCCCCTCCCGTCTATCCTAATAATTTTATAAATTTGAAAATATCCACAATCGATTTGTAAGTATCAAAAACCTCTATGCACCAGTTTTCAACGATATATCACTATTTTTATTTTTTTGCCCCTCTGCTCCCCCCTTCCCGCCCCTCCCACGAATTTAAATAATTCGAAAATATCCGCAATCGATTTGTAGGTATCGGTAACCTCTATGTACCAATTTTGAATGATCTAACTCTATTTTATTTTTTTGCCCCTCCGCACCCCCTTCTCGGCCCTCCTAATAACTTTACATTTTCGAAAATATCCCCATTCGACTTGCAGGCCTTTAAAACCTATCTGTACCAATTTTGAATGGCCTAAGTGTATTTCTATTTGTTTTTGCCCATAGCCCCCCCCCTTCCCGGCCCTCCTAATAATTTTACAAATTCGAAAATATCCGCAATCGATTTGTATCAAAAACATCTATGCACCAGTTTTGAACAATCAATCTCTATTTTTATTTTTTTGCCCCTCCGCTCCTCCCCCTCCCCGCCCCTCCCAATAATTTAAAAAATTCGAAAATATCCGCAATCGATTTGTAGGTATCGAAAACCTCTATGTACCAATTTTGAATGATCTAACTATTTTTTTTGCCCTCCGCCCCCCCCAACCTTCCCGGCTCTCCTAATAATTGTACACTTTCGTAAATATCCCCCTTCGACTTGCAGGCTTTGAAAACCTATCTGTCCCAATTTTGAACGGCCTAACTGTATTTCTATTTGTTTTTGCCCATAGCCCCCCTTTACCGCCCCACCCCTTCCCGTCCCTCCTAATAATTTTACAAATTCGAAAATATCCGCAATCGATTTGTAAGTATTGAAAACCTCTATATACCAATTTTGAACGATCTAACTCTATTTTTATTTTTTTTGCCCCCCTCTCCCCTACCGCCTTCCCGGCCCTCCTAATAACTTTACACTTTCGAAAAAATCCCCATTCGACTTGCAGGCCTCTAAAACCTATCTGTACCAATTTTGAACGGCCTAACTGTATTTCTATTTATTTTTGCCCATAGCCCCCCCTTCCTGCCCCTCCTAATAATTTTACAAATTCGAAAATATCCGCAATCGATTTGTAGGTATCGAAAACCTCTATGTACCAATTTTGAATGATCTAACTATTTTTTTTGCCCTCCGCCCCCCCCCAACCTTCCCGGCTCTCCTAATAATTGTACACTTTCGTAAATATCCCCCTTCGACTTGCAGGCTTTGAAAACCTATCTGTCCCAATTTTGAACGGCCTAACTGTATTTCTATTTGTTTTTGCCCATAGCCCCCCTTTACCGCCCCACCCCTTCCCGTCCCTCCTAATAATTTTACAAATTCGAAAATATCCGCAATCGATTTGTAAGTATTGAAAACCTCTATATACCAATTTTGAACGATCTAACTCTATTTTTATTTTTTTTGCCCCCCTCTCCCCTACCGCCTTCCCGGCCCTCCTAATAACTTTACACTTTCGAAAAAATCCCCATTCGACTTGCAGGCCTCTAAAACCTATCTGTACCAATTTTGAACGGCCTAACTGTATTTCTATTTATTTTTGCCCATAGCCCCCCCTTCCTGCCCCTCCTAATAATTTTACAAATTCGAAAATATCAGAAATCGATTTGTAGGTATCGAAAACCTCTATACACCAATTTTGAACTATCTAACTCTATTTTTATTTTTTGCCCCTCTCTCCCCTCCCCTCCTTCCTGCCCCTCCTAATAACTTTACAAAATCGAAAATATCCTCATTCGACTTGCAGGCCTCTAAAACGTATCTGTACCAATTTTGAACGCCCTAACTGTATTTCTATTTGTTTTTGCCCCATAGCACCCCCCCCCCTTGCTGCCCCACCTGGGGGCTGAATTTCTAAAATTTCAGAAATTGGTTTTTAGATATTTGCATTAGCTATATTTCAGAGAAAAAATTTCATGTATATCTATTTTTTTGTTTGAGATGTATAGGATTATGGGAAATCACATTTTACGCATGTGAAATCACGTTCCGAAACATTGGGGACCGAATTTTGAAAATTCCAGAAATTTGTTTTTAGACATTTGTATTAGCTATATTTTAAAGCAAAAATGTTACGGATATCTGTTTTTTTGTTTGAGATATGAAGGATTTTGTGAAATCACGTTTTGCCCCCCCCTTCCCCCTTGGGGGGCGAATTTTGTAAATTCGCTTCTTAGTGGATGCCTACGTCATAGAACGAACATTGTCACAAAATTTCATGCTTCTAGGTCCAGGGGTTTAATCTGGGCGAAGATGAATCACCCCCTCAGTTAGTCAGGAACAACGATTTTATATATATACATAGAGAAAGTATTGGATTCGTGAAAATTTTCGACCTTCCTTTTTTGATGGATTTACATGTTTTGTGATATCCAGAACACGAATTAATAGTTTTTAGAAAATGTCTGTCTGTCTGTATCACTTTTTTGTTGACGCTGTATCTCACGAACCAATGAATGAAATTTAACCAACCTTGATATTTAGTTGCACCCTGACATAAACTGGTGCTGATTAGATTTGGGGATCAATAGCTCAACAGGTGGCGCTGTGATCGCATTTTATGCAAACTTTTAACATGGCAGTATAGGACAAAATTTCGTATAAATGGGCATAATGAGAGTTATTTTAAACTTGTGATTGTAAAATTAATATGAATTATTGATAATAGTAGTAGTTAACTAGGAAAAACATTTTGTGCATGTGGGGGCATCGGTTCCCCCCCCTAGGGGGAAGTACCCCCGGGAAAGTAAATTTTCAAGATGGGTATCTTTCGAAAGGTCTCGTTGATAATAGTAATAGTTAACTAGGAAAAAATTTTTGTGCATGTGGGAACATCGGTTCCCCCTCACTGGGAGGGGAAGTACCCCCGGGGGGGCAAAGTTTCAGGATGGGTATCTTTCGAAAGGTCTCGTCAATACCTTTAAAACGAATGGTTGAACCATAAATCTGTGATAATTTAAAACAAAGTTATCGATTTTTTTTACTTTTAACGAAAAAAAAAATATATATATATTTTTTTTTTAACGAAATTTAACCAAACTTGGTATTTAGTTGATCCCCGACATAAATTAGTGCTGATTACATTTGGGGATCAATAGCTCAACAGGTGGCGCTGTGATCGTACTTTTTCTAAATTTTTAACATGGCAGTATAGGACAAAATTTCGTATAAATGTGCATAATAGGAGTTATTTTAAACTTGTGATTGTAAAATTAATATGAATTATTAATAATAGTAATAGTTAACTAGGAAAAACTTTTGTGCATGTGGGGGCATCGGTTCGCGGGGGGGGGGTAAATTTTCACAATGGGTATCTTTCATAAGATCTCATTGATAATAGCAGTAGTTAACTAGGAAAAAAATTTTGTGCATGTGGGAGCATCGGTTCCCCCACCACTGGGGGGGGGGTGGGCAAAGTTTCAAGATGGGTATCTTTCGAAAGGTCTCATCAATACATTTAAAACGAATGGTTGAACCGTATATCTGTGATAATTTAAAACAAAGTTATCGATTTTTTTTTTACTTTTAACGAAAAAAATCTTGGGAAAAAAAACTTTTTTTTTTAACGAAATTTAACCAAACTTGGTATTTAGTTGGTCACTGACATAAACTGGTGCTGATTGCATTTGGGGATCAATCGCTCAACAGGTGGTGCTGTGATCGCATTTTTTCTAAATTTTTAACATGGCAGTATACGACAAAATTTCGTATAAATGTACATAATGAGAGTTATTTTTAACTTGTGATTGTAAAATTAATATGAGTTATTGATAATAGTATAGTTAACAAGGAAAAAATTTCTGTGCATGTGGGGGCATGGCTTCCCCTGCTGGTGGGGAAGTACTCCCCCGGGAGGGGGGGGGTAAATTTTGAAGATGGATATCTTTCGAAAGATCTCGTCAATACCTTTAAAACGAATGGTTGAACTATAAATCTGTGATAATTTAAAACAAAGTTATCGATTTTTTTTACTTTTAACAACAACAACAACAACAAAAATATTATTATTATTTTTTTTTAATATTGTTACTGATTGAATATGTATAGGAAAATATAGAAGAAAGTCTTGTGGTGGCCACAGCATACTAGTTTTTCTCATCACGTCAGAATTTTTAGTAAAATCGATATCGATATATATATATTTTTTTTTTGCGATCAGTATTCATGTGCTATTTTGCACGAGTCGCTTCTTTGGCGATTCAGTCCTGGTGCAGTGTTTCTAAAAAAAAAAAAAAAAAAAAAAACTCCTAACATACAATTTTATTTGTTTTTATTAAAATAACTTACATAAAATAGATTATTGCCAAGAGGAGCAAATATTATGTAGGCGTTAAAACTCGAAGTAAAGTTGAATTTTTCAACAAAACGTGACGTGATAGAAATTTTTTGTTATATTTTTTAAAATCAGCACCAAAATATACATAAAGTTCACCTATAAATTCCCTTGTAACTTTTTCATCGCATGCCTGTGTATTTGAAGAAATTTAAGCACACTCATGAAAGTTTAAGACATATAGATAGTAGACATAATTAACTGATAAATCCAAAATAGAAACACATTTTCACAGTCTCGAAAATATTAGCACATTAGAAAAAAAAAAAAAAAATCCGTATAAAAAATTTGTTATATTTTGATAACCTATTCTTTTTTATTTCTTTTATTTCTTTATTTCTTTTATTTCTTTTATTATTTTATTACAAATTATTTCATATTTTTTTTTTAACTTACCATTGTATTTCAAAGTCGCATAAACTTCGATACTTGCACAGAATAATATATATATATATTCTTAAAAGTGAAGCAAGAAATTTCTTATGCTGAAGCAAGAAAGTAGAATATATTCTTTAGTTTTAAGATTGGATTACAACACTCACTGCTTCAGTATTTCTGTTTATCAGGAAATATCTAATATGGCAGGTGAGCAGACTTAATAAAAGGAATAGTAGTTTTTCCGTCATTTTTAGTGACAGAATTTATTGATTTTATTTGTTCCGCTGAATGATTGAGTATCATATTTTATTCCACAAATGTATTTCTCCGAAGGAAACAAAACATTTTGAATCAAGATAACAAATTCTTCCAGGCAGTCAATATTATCTCTTCTCAAAGAATTACAACTTTCATAAAAATGTTTTTCAATGCATGAAGTGTATTTTTTAATGAAAAAAAATGTTTTAAGTATCATTAAAATATATCACTTTTTTTTTTTTTTTTACTTTTATATACTTTTCTACATACTTTTCATCTATGTTGAAACATTTGTCATTACCACTCAATGAGTCTTTGAATTTCAAGATTAAACAACTAATCTGTCATGTAGAAAAAAAAAAAAAAAAAAAAAAACATGACTGCAAGTTTTTATTTTTTCCTCATCGTCGAACCTTTGTCCACTAAGGAACTCTTTTAAGTACCTAGACCTTACATCAATGGATGTAAGTTCTGGACTATAAGGTGGATGAATAAGTTATTTCCATCTGAAAGATCTGATTAGACCTTCATGCAAATCAGTCCGGCCCGGCCTTCCTTCAACATTCTCACCTACTTTCAGATGTTACCCTCATCTGTAAACTTCGCAAATTTAACGGTTAATTACCGTTATTATTGAGTTTTTTGCTCTCAGGAAACAAATTGAAGGTCATATCACACAGTCGACGGGCGACTCAGTTTCCTTATGCATTTCTAATCTCTACATTTCAGCATACGTTCAGACGACAGGGCTGCAAAGTGCGTTTAAACTCGCGATAAACAGGCTCGAAGTAAACGAACAAGCACTCTGCGGATATAATGTATCACCCTCACTATCATTCACACATTGACCTAAAATATTCCTCGTATTTCCATGTATGCGTACACCACACACACATATATATACATATGTATATGGTGTGTGTGTGTGTGTGTATTTAGGAACATTTTTATTATGACTTAGGAACAAAACTTTTACTTTAAACTTTTAAAAGCGTGTTTTATATAATATTATGATGAGTAAGAAAAGAACAAAGTGAATGTTGACTATCCTATTAAGGTTAGAAATCTTGGCTCTACCTACTATCTAAGATTTAAAACTAAAAGAGGACCCCAGAATACTTTGAACTTCATTTCCACAAAAGTTATAATCACAAAATTAACTTTTAAAGAATGAGCCAAATAATTGTTGAAATTATCAATGCATGATTGAAATTAACAATAGTAAACTTTCTTTCTTTCTTCTTTTGACGAACTAAATGGCTGCTTTATTAAATGGGATTCGCCTTTCGGACATTTTATATTAACTTTATTATAGTATCGAGATATGATTGAATATTTCTCCAGATTCTATTAATATTAATTATCTAATAACTCCTCAAAAACACCTGTTTGTAATGTTATATTTATTGAGTAAAAAAAAAAAAGGACATTTTTCTTTTAAGTAGTTTTTATGGAAATGTTTTTAAAAACAACAGTTATGGTGGACAATATGCACAGGGTTTATAGGAAAACAACTTCCAATATGCAAATTTAATACATTTCAAATGTAATATATGGAGATTATTATTATTATTATTATTATTGTTTATTTATTTTACTTCATTTTTTTCTTTTAAAATTTTTAAGCTCAGTTAGTTATACGAAATATTATATTTTATTTTATTGTATATCACATGTTCTATATATACGGAATGTTCAAAATCGTGCCATTATCTTTGAAACATTTTACCTTATTATTCAAAATATCATTATTTTTGTTATTTTAGTAACATTAAATTTTATCCTTCGAAATATGTTTTAGATTAATGTAATTAGTTTTAGACTTTAGATAGTTCTAGTAAACTGAAAAAATGAAAACATAAAATCTTGTTATTAAATTTACTTTGATACAGAAATTAATTGAGATGTTATTGTAATGGCTGTTACTGAACCTTAATTTTGTATGAAATGAAATGGGGCTTGAAAAGGAATATTTTATTTCAATTAATACATATTTGTCTAATAACTGTAATGTAAAAGTATATCAAAATTTAAACATTTTATTGTTGTAAAATACTGTTTTATTGTGTTTAAGTATGAAATATTATATAAACAAATAAATAAAAAATAGATTGTCAGATTTTATGATCACTACGTTTGCCTCTTTATAATCATTTTATGTTTTCTTTTTCAAATTGATAACGCAGAATGGCAACGTCCTTCTTTCTTTCTTCCTTTTTTTTTTTTTTTTTTTTTTTTTTACTCTTCAATGTAATTTAGTGAATGTTATAATTTTTGTCATATCCAAGCTCATAGATCTACGTTCAACAAAGATTAAATTTTTCCGTCCTTTGACGGAACTTTTCCACTTGCATTTTTTACCAATAATATTTATCTTATTTGATCACAAAATATTATTCTAAAAATATACTATTTTTTTCTAAATAGAAATAGAGATACCGAAAGTACTGAGCACTTTCACCCCTGACGATTAAGTAAAATTGTGTTCCTTGTCATTTTATGCATTCGTCATGACTACATTATAGTTAATTTATTAGGATAATGATCTCGCTTACATGGTACATAAAATAAAAAGAAACATTCCCAAACACACTTACATACGTCGTTAATCTCATTTTGAACTTATTAGTTTATATTACAATTAAATTTGTTAGAATTAATGACTGTTATAGGCAATTTGGCAGACTTGTTTTCATTGCAAAAAGGCAAATTAATAATTATATACCTCTTTTATGTTTATTCTACAAAGAAATCCAGAATTATTTAATTAAATGTTTATTTTGTTATTCTAAATCAGATTTTAAACTACTTTGTTATAAATAATTGATTTTAAGATTTTTTATATTTAGTTTAGTTCTGCAAATAATGCTACGAATATAGCTACTTACTCTGATTAAAAAAAAACAAAAAAAAAACAGAGACACCTACAAGAACATTCTCATTAGTTTCTAATACCATACTAATTTGAAGACAAGTTTCGCTTTTTAGATAAAATAGTATGAATAATGAATTTAGGAAAAGGAAATATACAAAAGTAAGTGAAGCTTACTAAATCTTTCAGTGATGACTCATCTTTATTAATATTAAGCTCTTGAAATTCTCAAAGTTGTGTAAATCCTACCATCAAAAGCATATTTATAATATGTTTGAATATCGTACTATAGCTGTACAGAGAGCGATTTTCCTCAGTCTGGTATTCACTACTGAGACGAGACAGTAGTGAATCTATCAGATCTCAGATTCAGACAGAATCTGAGATCAGACTGAAACAGACCAGACAGAATCTGAGGCACTCTGAATCACTACTGAGGAGTTATTCAGAGATATGCTATCACTATTTGAATAATTCCAGGTGTCCGTTGTAATATTCAAGTTTGCAGTCACACATTTAGAATTCAGTTACCACGCAAAATGAATCTAGTACATTTTCCTGGTAGAACAATTTATAACATATTTAGAACAGCGTGATGACATATTCTTATTTAGTGAATCTTTATACAAAGGTAAAAATCGATGAAAAAAAAGATAGCATGCTATGAAAATACACACTTAAATATGGTGCAATTACTCAAAAAACTTGTATTATTAACACAATTACACTTGTTTGGAATAACCATTCCAGGAATCCCATAACTTTGAAATCTTTAGAAAAGAAGAAATAGCTATTTGTTTTCATATACCATTTTCCGCGATGATTTGATTTAAAGAATTCAAATAAATTATAAAAATTGGGGGTTGCCATTGAAAAAAAATGAAGTTGATGGTAGTTTTAATATGTAGACGACCCCCTAAGCAAAATATAACTATACCATTATAAACTAGACGTTATCACAAATCGATTGGTACCAACCACATATTTCTATGACAATTTATGGCGAAATTAGGTGGGGGGGGGGCGTTTTTTTTTTTTTTTTTTTGTGACTGTACATATTTAATAGCTATATAATAAAAAAATATATGGAAAAGGAAAAAAAAATGTAACATAATGTAAGACATTAATATTTGGTGCCATTTCGTTTGGCTGATACTAGTACTTCAATGCGTCACGGCATGCTTTTTATGCAGGATTTTGCAATTTCTTTAATTAAAGGATTGAGATTCCAGGCATTTATAAGTTTTTCGATCAGTTGCCTCTTGGTTATAATCATTTCTTTGGCAATTTCCATTTTTGTAATATCCCATAAGTTTTCTATTTGACTCATATCAGACGAATTGACAGGCCAAGGTAATACTTCGGTATTCTTGGCCCGTAAAACTTTGGTAACAGTTTTGGCTTGATGGCAGGGGCCAGAATCTTCCTTAAAAACACTACGCTCACCTTCCAGGAACATATCTTCCTGCTCTGGAAAGGCGAGTTCGTAGAACTTCCTTATATTGGTACTGTTTAATGGTTTCTTGAACAATGTGCAAACGTCCTACACACTTGGTATTTATAATAGACTAAACCACGACTTTCAGCATATGTTTAACTCTTTCTATTATGCCTTCAGGGTGAAACTGATCTCCAGGGATCTTCCACACGAAACTGCTTTTATCGGCTAAAATTTCCAAAGTTAACTCATCTGTAAATTATACCTGAAATTGAAGTAAATTAATTATGGTTTAATTGCAAAATAAAATACTTAGAAATCATTAAAACTGTTAATAAATGCCATATATTACCTTACTCCAATCTTCCACAATCATGTGGTGATGGTCTCCAGCCAAGGTGAGTCATTTCTTTTTCATAGCATCTGCGATCTTAGGCTTGCGAATTGAACGGTGGCCTGTCAGGCCTTCTTCTGCCAATATCCGGTGCATAGGTCTCTTCGAATAGGCAATACCTGACTCCTGAACAATCTGAGGCAGTGTAACAACATTTTTTTTTATCCTCTATCTTAAGCAAATGCCCCTAATATTTCTGTCTGTTCTGGGCGCATTATACGTTTTCTACCACACTTCCCTCTTCTTTTCGGCAAAAGGGACAAGATGTCGAGATTTTCTTTTATTTTATTTATAACAGATTTAGAAAACCCAACAATATTTCCGATTTTTCTCTGAAAATGTTGTGTATGATAGAGGTGAGTTTTAATTTCGGTTGGTTGGGTGTTTACGTCGCACTAGTGCTGCGCAATGGGCAACTGGCAACGGTATGAGACTCACCTATATATGTGGTCCGGGGACATGCAATCACAATTTCGGTCCTCCGAGGAAGGGAAGATTTAATTTCGGACTTATTTTCTCGAAGAAATGTCACTTCCTACGACCATATTGAAAAAAAAAAAAAAAATGAGTTATAAAAATGTAGTCAAAATGAATATAAAATTCTATCTCAATAATTACATTTTACTTACGTTACCAAATATGCATCAGAATGCACACTAAATCTCAGTTCTTAGGATCCAAAGTGCACGTTCAACATCACATGTTGAGAGCAGCACTCTACAGCATATATTAAAGTGACTGTCACAAAAATGTTCTTAAGCTCAATATTTTTTTTTAATCACATAAAATAATCTGTAGCATAATAAAACTTAGAAAAATGCGTTCTAGTGTTATAAGAACATCTTTTAGGAATTATAAGCGGCATAAAAAGACAAAAATGTAAGAAATGTCATGTGTCCACATTAATTTGTCAACCCACTGTACATGTAAGCAAATTTTCAGCGAATACTTTTGTAACAGATATTGTTAAAGAAAGAAATTTGTGTTTGAAAATAAATTTTCAAGGTATTTAACTACCTTTAATGCATTTAGATACATTTATTGCATTTAGATACATTTTTTTTTCTTAGAATAATTTGATCGTTTTTTAGTCAATTAAACAATTTAAATTCCTTCAACGATTAAATTCCTTCAGCCATTTCAATGTACGATTTCAGTGTCAATTTGTATTTCTTTAACATTTTCTTTGGAAAAAATAATGCATAATATATAATTTATCAAATCGCAAAACTCAGTATTTTAAAAAACAGAGAATTCAGAGTATATTATTTGTTTTAAAATTTCATGTAAATGTAGTCATTTACTTACTTGCCATATGGTGTAATTCTTTCTTTCCTTTTTAATCTTTTTTTTTTTTTTTTTTTTTTTAAGTTCTTCAGCTGTTCTTATTTTAGTTCTAAGATATCAGTTATCACAACATTTAAGTTGATTAAAATGAAACTTTTAGATTTTAGTGCACTTATAAATTCCATATGATGGATTTATTTGCGTTCATGGAACCTTTGATTGTGACACTTAAAAAACATTCACACAAAATATAGCGTAATTTGTGGTTTTAATTGATAGATATATATGGTTAACTATAAAATAAATAAAACAACGTTTAAACATCCCTTTCTTGATCAATATTGATTAAAAAGAGTCCAATCAAGACATGTTTGCATTTAGATATTTTACTACAGATTATATATGAAAATATTTACTTGCTACATGGTGACTAAAAAAAAAGTAGCAACTCAAAGAATTAAACCTCTGCAACTTCTATTTCTGACATAAGCTTTACGTGATTTTCATCAATATATCTCGAAAAAATTCTGACAAATATTGGAAATTTCATTGCGCATTTTAAAGATAACCTGCCAAATTACTTAGAATTTCAGAGATTAGACCTAATAAAGGTAGAAATAGCGAAATATTGTGGAAATCAGATTTAAAGAAAAAAGGAAAAAAAAAATATCTAAAAGCTTTCAAATATTTTCCTGTTTTTATTGGCTATAAAATAATAATAATAATAATAATAGTAATACGTATTTCTAAAATTAATTCGGATTAAATGCAAACTAATTCAGTGAAATGATACAGCATTTGTGTAATTCTGCGTAAAAACTATATTTCAGCAATTACTTACTAGGTATTCAATGTAATATGTTTTATGAAGTGATAATAGTTTCAGATTTCTGTATGCAAGAATATCGTTTCTTTTTTGGTCAAAATATGAAAAATATTCCATTAATTGACTATGAAAAAAAAAATGATATTTTCAGAATTCTTATGAAAGAAAATTTGTCGACTGCAGAATTGGGCACTTTGAAATATTGATAATTTTGAGTTGATTTTTAAAAAGAAGTAAATAAATAGATATAAGTAAATAATCTAAAAAAAAAAAAAAAAAAAAAAATAAATAAAGAGAACATAAAACAGCCATCTTCACAAAATTAGGACAATTATTATTATCTCATTAAGCACAAATTCTGTCTATAAGCCTCCAAAAATGAAAATAACCCTATGGTCCTCAAACAAAAAAAGTGCATTTCTGCAATTAAATATTTTTTTAACGTAAATCCTTTCAAACAATTGCCAAAAGATCCCTCATTTCTTAAATGCAAGAACATGTATTTCCACAATTAAACGTAAATTTAGTTTTTATATTGCAGAAATGTTTTTGAAAAAAAAAAAAATGACTTTTGTCGGTTTCTGATGAAACAAATGCCGATTACAGTGATTTACTAGAATTGGCCGTCTTTTTATGATTGGTAATTGGCGATTAAACAAAATAAAGTGGCAACTTGATAAAGGAAATAACCCAACACACCTTCATTTTTCTCCTATTTCCTTCTAAATCTGATTTATTGCTAATCAACTTTGAAATATTCAGGTGTTTGAACAAAATAATGGAAACATTTTCATTTTTTACGTTATCTCGAATATCTCAAAAAATACTTAATGTGTTGTTATTGAACGTTGGAAATAAGGAAAACATGTCTTTCCTCACATTTTCCAGCAAAGGTTTTGACACGGACGCCTTTAGAGGGCGAACGATAAATCCAATAAAATAAAAAGTACTTGTGATTGCACTGTATCTGGAATTGCGTCCATTCATCTGCAAATTTTTGATGTAGTTATAAATGTTGCATTCTATACGTGAGTAGAGTTTCGTGAGGCTAGCTTGAGTATTTAAAGGGTTATAAATATTTTATTAAAAAATGCAAACATTTTTCGCAAGTTTTTACGTTATAATATTTTTAAAAATTTCATGAACCTTACACATCAAAATATGCCTAAAACATTATATTATAGTTTAAAACACATTTTTAATATTCAAAGTGAATGGACAGTTATAGTAAATAAATTATTACTGGGTATGCCCGGACTGTATCAAAAATGCTTTGATATAGTTTAATACTTAACAGTATAAAGTACCTTATAAAAAAACTTCAGTTCAATATCATGAAAATAAATGAAGATATCGGTGATTAAATAAACTATTTTGCAGCTGTTTTCTAAAAGAAAATTTATATCAGACAAAAATATGTTACACAATATGAAACTTAATAAAATATTTGTGATTCATTTTTTCTTTTTTTCATAGGTCATGCCTATATATATATATAAGAATAATTATTGGTTTGAAAAGAAAAATGAATTTTTTTTATTATACAAATTTTTATTTGTGAATGGCTTCTCATTTAAGATCTTTCAGGAAACATCTGAAAAACAGCTCATTTAATGACCGATATCTCTATGACATTTCCTGATATTAAACTGTAATTTTTTATAAGATACTCTATTCTCTTGAGTATTAATATACATCAAAGTTTTTTTGGTACAGTCCACGTATGTTGCAGCAATAAATTATTTACTACAAATGTCTATATCTCTTTGAATAGTAAATGCATTTGTATATAGTATAATGATTAGGCATATGTTGTCATGTTTTATGAAAAAAAAAAAAAAAAAAAAAAAAAAAAACTTTTAGAGTTATAAAGTAAAAACTTGCAAAATATTTTTGCTTTTTTAATAAAATATTTGTAATTCTTTAAATAATCGAGTTAGCCTCACTACGCTCGTATAAAATATAATATTTGTAAACAAATCTGAAATTTACAGACGAATGGACGCACTTTCATATACAGGGAAATCACAATTTTTTCTTTTTTTATTATTGGATTTGTTGTTCGCCCCCTAAAGGCATTCGTGACAAAATATTTGCTGGAAAATATGAGCATGTTTTCAATGCTTGTTGCAATAAGACATGTTTTCCTTATTCCGAGTATTCGCTAACAACACATTAAAGAGTTTTCGAGATATTCGACAAAACGAAAAAAAAAAAAAAAAAAAAAAAAAAAAATGCGTGTGGCACTCCAGGACTGCCGCGGTAAAGCTATTGCATAGCATTTTTTATCAACTTATGCAATTATAATTATTTATTTATTTTATTTATGCAGTATTTTTTTTTTTTTTTTATATTAATTCAAGTTTTTTCTTTGATATTAATTCAAGTTACACTTTTTGAGCGTGGTGACCGATAAGAAAACAAATTTTTTTCTTTTATTGAATAAATGAGAATATATCCGCAATGAGAATATATCAAAAATATCCGCAATCGATTTGTAGGTATTGAAAACCTCGATGTACCAAATTTGAATGATCTAACTTTATTTTTTGAGAAAAGGTATTTTAATAGGTTTTTAAAGGCCTGCAAGTCGAATGGGGATATTCAAGTTTTTTCTTTGATATAATTTCAAGTTACACTTTTTGAGCTTGGTGACCGATAAGAAAACAAATTTTAATAGAGAAAAGGTATTTAATAGGTTGTAAAGGCCTGCAAGTCGAATGGGGATATTCAAGTTTTTTCTTTGATATTAATTCAAGTTACACTTTTTGAGCGTGGTGACCGATAATAAAACAAATTTTAATAGAGAAAAGGTATTTAATAGGTTTTAAAGGCCTGCAAGTCGAATGGGAATATTCAAGTTTTTCCTTTGATATTAATGAATAAGATAACAATAATGATAAGAAAACAAATTTTAATAGAGAAAAGGTATTTTAATAGGTTTTAAAGGCCTGCAAGTCGAATGGGGATATTCAAGTTTTTTCTTTGATATTAATTAAAGTTACACTTTTTGAGCGTGGTGACTGATAAGAAAACAAATTTTAATAGAGAAAAGGTATTTAATAGGTTTTAAATGCCTGCAAGTCGAATGGGGATATTCAAGTTTTTTCTTTGATATTTATTCAAGTTACACTTTTTGAGCGTGGTGACCGATAAGAAAACAAATTTTAATAGAGAAAAGGTATTTAATAGGTTTTAAAGGCCTGCAAGTCGAATGGGGATATTCAAGTTTTTTCTTTGATATATCTTCAAGTTACACTTTTTGAGCGTGGTGACCGATAAGAAAACAAATTTTAATAGAGAAAAGGTATTTAATAGGTTTAAAAGGCCTGTAAGTCGAATGGGGATATTCAAGTTTTTTCTTTGATATTAATGAATAAGATAACAATAATAAGAAAACAAATTTTAATAGAGAAAAGGTATTTTAATAGGTTTTAAAGGCCTGCATGTCGAATGGGGATATTCAAGTTTTTTCTTTGATATTAATTCAAGTTACACTTTTTGAGCGTGGTGACCGATAAGAAAACAAATTTTAATAGAGAAAAGGTATTTAATAGGCTTTAAAGGCCTGCAAGTCGAATGGGGATATTCAAGTTTTTTCTTTGATATTAATTCAAGTTACACTTTTTGAGCGTGATGACCGATAAGAAAGCAAATTTTAATAGAGAAAAGGTATTTAATAGGTTTTAAAGGCCTGCAAGTCGAATGGGGACATTCAAGTTTTTTCTTTGATATTAATGAATAAGATAACAATAATGATAAGAAAACAAATTTTAATATAGAAAAGGTATTTTAATAGGTTTTAAAGGCCTGCAAGTCGAATGGGGATATTCAAGTTTTTTCTTTGATATTAATTCAAGTTACACTTTTTGAGCGTGGTGACCGATATAAAACAAATTTTAATAGAGAAAAGGTATTTAATAGGTTTTAAAGGCCTGCCAGTCGAATGGGGCCATTCAAGTTTTTTCTTTGATATTAATGTATAAGATAACAATAATGATAAGATAACAATAATGATAAGATAACAATAATGATAAGAAAACAAATTTTAATAGAGAAAAGGTATTTTATTAGGTTTTAAAGGCCTGCAAGTCGAATGGGGATATTCAATTTTTTTCTTTGATATTAATTCAAGTTACATTTTTTGAGCGTGGTGACCGATAAGAAAACAAATTTTAATAGAGAAAAGGTATTTAATAGGTTTTAAAGGCCTGCAAGTCGAATGGGGATATTCAAGTTTTTTCTTTGATACTAATGAATAAGATAACAATAATGATAAGATAACAATAATGATAAGAAAAGAAATTTTAATAGAGAAAAGGTATTTTAATAGGTTTTAAAGGCCTGCAAGTCGAATGGGGATATTCAAGTTTTTTCTTTGATATTAATTCAAGTTACACTTTTTGAGCGTGGTGACCGATATAAAACAAATTTTAATAGAGAAAAGGTATTTAATAGGTTTTAAAGGCCTGCAAGTCGAATGGGGATATTTAAGGTTTTTCTTTGATATTAATGAATAAGATAACAATAATGATAAGAAAACAAATTTTAATAGAGAAAAGGTATTTAATAGGTTTTAAAGGCCTGCAAGTCGAATGGAGATATTCAAGTTTTATCTGATCTACTTTATACACAAATTTTACGCGTACAGCTATTCACTGTTGTACATAGATGATAGATACCTATACACCTATATACAGTCGGTAACAAAAGTGTCCGAACGCTAGCAAAAATTCCTATGTAAAAAAAGTACACTTCATACGGTTTTGTTAAATAAATCTTTATCGAATCATGTTCTTACACTGACTAAGAACAGGATTCGACAAGGATTGATTTAACAAAACCGTATGAAGTGTACTTTTTTTACATAGGAATTTTTGCTATTGTTCGGACACTTTTGTTACCGACTGTACTTTCTCACAAACAGCTGCTTATGTAATTGTCCGATTTCGGAGCAGCTCGTCTCGATCTGTGCGAGCTTCGTACAGCCGAAGTCTACCGAACTGTGTTAGGTTTTTTTTTCGTTACGGAATTTTTCGATTCGGTGACCGCGCTCAAAGCCCGCGATAAAAGCTATACAATAGCTTAAAAAAAAAAAAAAAAAAAAAAAGTACTTTCATTATTTAGTCCAACACATGTATGTACTTCAACAATTAAATTTATATTAGTGAAACAGTGATGAAATTATTCTGCATTTCAGAAACTGGTTGTAAACATATAGTGCATTTCGGAAAAATAAATTTTAATAACGCTGGAATAATAATATATTTTTAAAATAAGTTTCTACGAAAAGCATGAAATACTTGTGTACGCTGATAAAATAATTTTAGTATTTCTACAGGCAATAAAAAAAGTTACGTATTACCATACTTATTTAGGATTAAACCTAAATTTATTAACACAACAGAGAACGGATCCCGTGTTTCTGTAATTCCGAAAATTCATTTACATTTACATTTACATTTCAATACATATATGATTTTCTTCTTTGTTTTGTTGTTGTTTGTTTTGGAAATAATCAAAATAACACAAAAATTTTATAATTGGAGATCGTTTTAAAATATTTTATTTCTTCCATATATATACACATACCTATATTACTCTGTTTTCGCAAACATTTAAAATCCATTTACAGAAAACTGCACAAACTCATATCTGTTCCGATGATTTATTAGATGTAGAATAAGGTTTAAAATGTTTAAAGAGTAGCATCCTGCTTATTCTTACATTTAAATTACATTTAAATTTACATTAAATTATGAAACATTAAATCGAATTTAGAAATTTAATCTCTATAAATAGAAAATATCCACTGGTAACTTTAAAATTAAATTGACTGATTTTGAATAGAATGCCATATTTAAATTAACGTTCATTTAAATATCCTTTTACAGTAAAGTATAAGTTGTTTTGAAGAAAATCTAATACGATACATTAAAATGAATCACAAGTAAATTTAATGATCAATACTAAAGTTACTTAATGCATACGAAATATATGTATTATAGAATATTGTAACTTAACCGTGCTTAGAAAGTAAAGTTCAGGAAGAACAGTATTTTGAAGATATAGAAATTATTAATAATGCATATTTATTACAAATGTCTGCTAAAATTAACTTGTAAATATAAATAAATTATATATTAATAAATAAATTAGCAAACTGAGGATAAATGAAAATTAATCCCAAAACACATGAGGAACTACTTCGAGGAAGCCCGCTCATGTAGGGAATGAAATATGAAGAATTTCTGACAAAACGTGGGCTATTTAGCCAAAAAACGTATTTCTAGCCCCCGACTTCTCAAAGCTGAAAGAAGACCATAGAGCAAACGAATTGTATTAATACCAAGTATTAAAAAGCAAATAAATTCAAAAATAAAGTACAAAAATAAATACATAAATATAAAAATACAAAATTATAAGTAAATACAAGGATAAACTTAGAAAGCAAGTAGATTTATTGATAAATCCCCCCCCCCCCCCAATTAAAAAGAGAGAACCAGCTTCGACTGGTCGGGCATTTACCAGTACTTAAATGTCGCCCGAGATGGATAAAAAACCTTAAGTTAGATTGTATTCAAGAAGATTGAAATGTTTATCGAGTAGGAAAGCCGGATAGCAGTTGACAATTAAAATGTTTTTGAGTTTTTTAAGAGGGTCTAAATGGTTATTGCAAATCATTTTAACCCCTTCCACTCCAGGGACGTACGTGCGTACGTCCTTGTGTTAATGGCCATTAATACCATGGACGTACGTGCATACGTCCAAAGAAAGTATACGATACTATTTCAAAATTATAATCTGGTATTTCAGACATTTACACTACAGCTAGCCTGGAGCGGAAGGGGTTAATACTGTTAATTTGGGTAAATACAATATTTTTAAAAACTATATGATTAATACAGGGGAACCGATTCATTAAATTACAAACTTTAAAGCTAAAATTCTGCCTTTTGATAAACATTTCAATCTCCTTGAATACAATCTAACTTAAGGTTTTTTATCCATTTCAGGCGACATTGAAGTACTAGTAAATGGCCGTACTAGCCGAAGCGGGTTCTCTCTTTTTTATTTTTATTTTTTTTTCCCAATAAATCTACTATCTTTTTAAGTGTATCCTTGTATTTACTTATATTTTTGTATTTTTATATTGATGTATTTATTTTTGTACTTTATTTATGAATTTATTTGCTTTTTAATACTTGGTATTAATTCAATTCGTTTGCTATATGGTCTTGGTTTCATCTTTGAGAAGTCGGGGGCAAGAAACGTGTTTTTTGGCTAAATAGCCCACGTTTCTTCAGAAACTTCTCATATTCCATTCCGTACATGAGGGGTTCCCTGAATAAAGCACTCAAGTGTTTTTGAATTAATTTTCAATCATCCTCAGTTTGCTTATTTATTTATTTTTTATGTTTTATATTTCCTTTTGCTGAATTTGCGCATGGGTTTATAAATACTCCGTTCCAGTTTTATATAAAAAATTCAAGTCTTATTTCTTCTAATTTTTAAGATTTATCTTATATTATATACTATAAATGTATTATATATATGTTTTAATTTATTAGATAAGACATTTAACCTCTAATATATATATAATATATATATATATATATATATATATATATATATATATATATATATATATATATATATATATATATAATGAAAATGTTAAATAAAAATTAACTATTTAGGAAAACTTATATCCTGTATGCTAAACTACGATTATTTAAAATTAATTTAAAACAACTTGTAAAATTTTTAAATATTGATTGTACATATTATAATTAATTTTTATATGAATTTCATATTTAAGATAAAGTAAGTGATCAAAGATTTCTACCGCAATAAACATATTGACTCGTTTATTTGATGAAAATTTACTTGCGGATATATACAAAAGCATCAGTATAAAATATAAAGTATTATATACCATTAATCTTCAGTTTCATTGATTTTCAGAAAATTTAAATAAGTAAAAAAATTTAAAAAATTTTTAAGAAATGGAATTAGCATGGCACTAGATAGATTGAGCTGTCTTATAACTTTTTTTTTCTCAATTGTCACGCTTCAGCTCTCCTCTTTAGTAAGTTGTGACAATGTTTATTAAATTATGTTCGCATGAGATGCTATTTATTTTTTGTTTTTAATGAAATATATCTTGAAAATTAATTTAGTACCAATTCATTAATAAAAAGCCTATTTTTATATCTCGTGTTGCTTAGATCTTTATATATTCCTTCATATTTATACAAATTCTATACATATCAATTACTGTACTAAAATTTAGCACATAACATTAAATGGGATTCAAGGAAATTTTCCCTATATCCCCCATTATATGAACTATTTTGTGAGAGCTATCAACAAATAGGCATCGCTTCTCATACGTTAGGCTACAGAAAACATGTTTTTGTGCATGCAAAGAAATTTCTTCAGTTTAGAATCGAAAGATGTAAAAAGGCACCAAGCAGAAACAGACATAATGGATGTGAGTTACTTTGTTTAACTCTATACATGACTTAATTGTCTGAAACAAATATACAATTAATGTTCCCATAAGTTACAAATCCCCAGAGTCGAATTTGAAATTCTTCATATAACCTTTTTTGAATAACGCAAAATTAGATAAATACAACGAGACAAGATCACATATGCAAATCTACTGTACGTACACAGTAAAACCACTAAAATCCTTTTTTTTTCGAATTAAAAGGAACGCTAAGTGAGTTTTAATAACAGAAAGTAAACATAAAAAAAAATCACTTTAAAATAATTTCTCTGTGTGTAGTTCATAGTAAGTAATAAAAAGTACCCGCGCTTTTCTAAACAAAATCAGTGTTTCTTTTAAAAGCAAATTATTTTTGCAATCGGAATATGTTTATAATTAACTTTTAATTTCGTCAAGCATTATAATCATGACAACGTGACAGTGATGATTTCCGAGTATTTGATGCACAGTAGGAATGCAGTCGTTCCTATAAACAAAAATTTAGTTCTAATTGAAATGAACAGTATTTTAAAATTTCTCTTATGTTTTTATTATATTTGCCATATAAAACGTTACGAAACTTAATTCAATTAGTAATTATATTATAAACACACATTTCACTACTTTACGCAGTTATTCACATTTTTTACCTACATTGACTTATATAACGTTCCTTGTTCTTCTTGTGAAACAATTTAAAGTAAAATCAAAACATTTCTCACTAAGAACTTAAAAGACAAATAATGTCATTTCTTCTTTTAAACAAGTCCGTCAGGAAAACTGAAATGATTAATGATATTTCTCACACAATGAATGATATTGCTCTATATCCTAAGATTTCCATTCTTTTATGTTTTGGGTCGTTGATATATTGCTACAATTACTCACAAGAGAGTAAATCTATTTTCTTTTTTCAATAGAATTTTTCGAAACATTTTTCAGATTAGTATTAGAGAAATTTTTATTAGTATCTTCACATGCTTCTAAATCTCTAAAAATTAGAAATGCTTTCATGATAAATTACCTACATTACATAATATTTTCTTTATGTTTTAAATAATTACTTTTGAGTTTGTACAAGACACCATACACAAATAAATAAAGGGCTACACATAAAACAACATACTAAAATTCTGTAATAATTTAACGAATATAAATAATCTTTTATTACTTACTACGTGTTTCTGATAAATTTTTCTGGTATTGTTTAAGTCTAGCGTCATCTATGAACGTAACTTAGAACTAAATTTTTCTGTTTCCTTAATGAAAACTTTTCTGCGTAAGAAGCATTGTAGTAGAAACAGCACTCTCGTACATGATTTCTTGATTTTAAAATAAATATTAAAATGTGTCAGGGACTTTTCTCTCGTCTTTTATACATACTGAACCCAGCAACCTTGTTAGTTCAGATTCAGTTAAAACAGCTTGATAGACATGAAAATAGTGGAGCCTCTTTCGTTCGTCCCCGCTTACTTCGCATTTACCGCATATTTCGTTTTTTAAACTTGGTCCCTTGAACTTCCTTATTACCATAATGTTAAAAAATCCCGTATATTTCATCCTATTACTTCTTTGCTTTCCCGCATAGTTCGTAACGAATTCGCTTAAGAACAATTGATTTTTCTTTTAATCACTCGTAGGACTGTGTTAGAGACAGCCAACATAGCCAGACAATCTGGGGCGAAAAGGGAGGAGACTGCTAAAATGCGTCTCACCACGGGATTGGACTATTTAATTAGAGAACTCTCTTAACTGTGAAAAAGGCGGAGAAATTGCATTGTGCTCTGGTCGAAGCTAGTTAAATTGTTAAAGAAGTGAGTGTTTTTCTTACTTGCACTTTTGAGCCCTGATTATTCAACAGATGGCTTCCACAAGCGGTTCAAAAAGAAATTTTCTCACGTTGAGTGAAAAATTAGCTATTCTAAAAGAATCAGCATTACGAATTTCTTCATGTAATTATAAGTATGTATGTAATTGTACAATTTACCAATACCAGTATTTATTAAACATACAAAACTAAACTTTTATGACTCTTATATTTCTTTTTACAAAGATATTGATCACAATAGCTATTTATTATAACTTTAACTGCAATGTGCTTTTAATGCTTTACAAATTTTTTGTAACTTTACAGAAAAAAATGTTAATCCCGCTTACATCGTTTTTCCCGTTTTGTTCGTTTTTTTCCCTTGAGTCCCGTGAATAACGAACGACCGAGGTTTTACTATTTATAAATATTTACAGTAGTATTAAAAAATAACATCAACCAATTTCACTAATAAAGCAAAAAATTCAACATAAACATAGTAACTTGAAGCTGAAATAACTTAATAATATCGCTTCACGATATTACAGAAGGTTCATAAACAACAGTTCTCTTTGCATTTCTAACGCAATCACAACCTGTAGAACCTCATTCTTTATATAAGTTTTCGAGTCAGTGACATGGTGACGATGACGTACTTCCGCCTTCTGGGAATTCTAAATTTTCAATAATATTGGTATCCAAGCTCCGGAACTCTAAATTGCGTAAAACATTAAAACATAACTTGATATTAACTTACCAAAATTCGTCAAATATATCAGCAAGTGGAGATAATTGCACCAAACAGGCGGAAAGCAGGATTCCCGTAACGGCAACTGTATAGGATTGGTTTCTCTAAAATATCCCTATAATGACTAGAAATTAAAACCTAATAATTAATAGAAAAGCAATAATTTTTACTATGTATTTTGACATTAAAAGATACTGAGAGTTCTGGCGTTTAAAGATGAAAATAAGGAATATTTACAAATTTTAACAATGTACATATTTCGAATGAGATATTGAGAACCTTAAATAGTAATAAGACATACGTTTGTTTTCAATTCTGTTTTGTTTTTTTCTGAACTAAGTAATAATAATAATAATAATAATAATAATAAAACCACTACTAACAAGGAAACATTCAAAAGGTGTCGTCTTCAAAAAATATTGAAAAAAATATATGTGATTCTATTCTTCCTAAAACACCAGAAAGTGAAAAAAAATATCGGCTGAAATTAATTAGAATGACCACAAAAAATTATCACAATTAAGCATATTTGGCGACTTCACATTGTTAGGCGATTGATTTTGAGTACTTGGCGGAGAAACAAAACACGGTTCTGTTCGTACACGGCAATCTCTGTGCTAGCGGACTGAACGTCTAACAGTGTTAAATCGAAAAATATGCTTAATTTTAATATTTTTTTGTGGTCGCTGTAATTCATCTCAGCCGATAATTTTTTCACTTTCTGGTGTTTTATGAAGAGTAGAATCACATATATTTTTTTCAATATTTTTTGAAGACGACACCTTTTGAATGTTCCCTTGTAAGTTTAGATCAGTTTATAATTATCAATAAAATATTAGGCTATTTTTGCATAACTTTCATATCTCAAAAAACGCAAGTGACTGAAGGACGCTCTAAAAATAATCGGTAAACTAAAAAAGATTAACATAAAAAAAAAATAAATAAAAGGTAGATCAGAACAAAAAGTTAGTTTTAAAGTCCTTGTTCTCTTTTGTCCAAAACTACAGACCTATTTCAGATGTTGTTATTCATTTGCTAGTTTTCACTTGTCAGTATATACAAAATTATATATAAAAAATATAAAATAATATAAAATATAAATATATATAAAAAATATATATAAAAATATAATATATATATATAAAAATCTATTGTTTGAATTACATTATCACAGTGGTAATATTTTTACGTTTTGTTTACTATTTGTACTGTTTGTTCGTTAGGACAAATTTGGAAAACTAATTATGGGTAACTGAAATATGAATTCTGTTTTTATTTTGACCTGGAACATGCTGTATATGAATTGTTCAATACCTTAAGAAATTCAAAAGATTTTTAATATCTTTATAACTTTTACATAATATATATATTTTTTTAAATACAAATAATTTAACATAAAATACAATTCTTCAGATAAATGAAGAAATGTTTGTAAACAAAAGGGGCATCATTATTAAGTGTGTTTACAAAGGCATGCTCTAATTTAAATATTTGGATTTAAATCGAAGATTTTTAAATTTGCTTTAAATAATTTAATATGTATCCCTTAAAGGATTATATTTCTCATAAACGTACATAATTTAACATTGCAGATTAAAAAGTAGTATAAGACGAAGGCATGTACATGTACAAATAGGAGAATAATTTTGAATGAAAAGAACGATGACCGTCTTAATTTTCGACATTTTTATTTTGCTAGAACATTTAAAGTCTTTTAAATATACATATATTGCCTCAGTTTTTAATATTTGATTTATAAAACTGCTGTTAATTAGAACGTCTTTTTTTTATAATCGATGTCATTCAACAAATTTAAATTTTACAATGAGAAATATGACACTTCAATACCAAAAAATAATATTATGGTTATTTGTCTAAAACAAAATATTTTAGAGTTCTCATAGCATTTTTTTTTTCTTTTATAAAAGTGTAATATTATATTCTTAAAATTGTTTTATTTTTAAATTTTGAAAACTTGTAGTAACGAAAATGTTAATTTTAATTATTACCTTTCTGGCCCTCATTTACTTAGAATGGAAAAATACCTCCAAAATTGAGTAACTGTAGTTTTTTGAACGGTATTTTATTTTAAAGATTTTGTTTAATATGGTCACCAAAATTCTCCTCAAGTTGAAAGATTTTCCTGCCGACCCCTAGTGGTAATCGCACAGCTTCGCCATTTGCTAACTGTGTAATTTTTCTGTGACATTAAACTCATTTGACCCCACCCAGAGTCACAAAAAAAAAAAAAAAAAAAAAAAAAAAAAAAAAATCCAGTCTTTAATTTCGAAAAATAAAGAACAGATTGACGAAAATTGCAATTGATGCGACAAACCAAGAATGTATACGTGTACAAAGTAAGCAACGCAACGTCTATAGGAAATGTGTCCGCCTGACTATTGTTTATTTCGGGAGCCAGCGTCAAATACCGTGTTGCGTACTTGGGGGTACGTAAGTTGACAGAGAATGAAAGGCGAATCTCGCAGATAATGGAAACCTTATTTACAGAAAATTCGAGAAGATTACAAATGACATAATTAGGCATTTTAACGTGTTTTTAACGAGAGATGAGCTATTTTAATGCGGAAACATGCTAGAAATGCTGAAAATTAACATTTTATCAAATGACTAAACCTCTTTGAGTGAATTAACATAAAAATAACTACGAATTATTTTCAAATTGGTAACACTGACATACTCTCACGGACTGCACATCCTGGGCAGTACAACCTAAACAAAATATACAATCTAAAATACAAAAACTAAGTTGCATATAACAATAAAGTGAAAAGACAGATTGCAAAAGTAAGTGAGAAGTATTTACAAAATTTACATATAAGTACAAATATTTATATACAAATATTTACATTACACATATACAAATTTAACAAATATTTACATTTCAAATTTAAACATTACTATTGACTGTGGTATGTGGCTAACCGATCATAATGAATTACCTTCGGTTTTAATGAAGATGTTTTAGCAATTCTTAGAACGACGTCATTCAGTCTCTTTAAGACTGTGTTGGGACCGTCCAAGTTACACTGTAGCTTGGGAGATAATACCTTGCGTCGAACAGGATTCCACAACAAAACTTTGTCTCCTTCCTTGAATTCATATTGTGTAGTTTTTAGATTATACATGGTTTTCACTTTCTCGGTTGCCATATGAATCCGCTCCCAAGCAAAGCTGTGTACGTCTTCAAATCGGGCCTAGAGATCTTGGATGTACTCCTCTGGCGATGAATGTGCACCTGGTGGGAAACCGAACAGGAGATCACACGGAAGACGATGTTCACATCCAAAATGCTTCTGAGCTGTAGTATAGCCGGTGGTTTCGTGGACAGCACTTCGATAAGCCAGCAGGAACAACGGCAACTTCAGTTCCCAATGATGCTGGTTTCTTGGTACTAGAAGAGAGAGGTTATTCAGGATGGTGCGGTTAAACCTCTAAACCATGCCGTCTGACTGGGTTGGAAGGGTGTTGTCTGAGTTTTGCCTATGCCGAGTAGATGTCACAGTCCTTTCAATACAGCAGAGGTAAAGTTTGTACCTTGATCGGCATGAAGCTTTAGAGGTGTACCATACCTTCACACCCATTGGAGCACTAGAAGATCTGCAACTGTGCATGTGCATGCCGCTTGATCGGGAATGGGATGGCTTGAGGCGTATCTTGGTGAAGTTATCCATCACAACAAGGATGTAATTATTTCCTCGGGTAGTCCCATGGCAAAGGACCCATGGCAAAGGTCCCGTGGCAAGGGTCCCGTGGCAAAGGACCCATGATGGGGAGTGCGATCCGTTAAAATGGTGCTCCCATGTTATACCGGTGTAATCTTCCTCTGCTTCGTTTCTTCAGGCCTTTACGTGCCGCAGAGGCATCATAGGATTTGCACCATTTTTCCACGTCCTCCCTTGCCTTGCACCAGCAGAAGCGTTTTCGAACTTTCTGGAGAGGCTTCATCACTCAAAATGGCCTCCTGTATGGCTACTATGTAGCTGCTCTAGAACGTCTGGAATCTTCAATCTAGGTAGATCTCGTCAGATTCCGATTTTCTGTATAGATCTCCATTTCTAACATTAAGAGTTTCAGAGTGAAAGTTGGAAAAAGCTAAGTGTCATAGTCTCTGAATATTTTATGCCAGTTCTTGTAAACTTTCCCCTGGTCTCTGTCGACGGGACGTTAACTAGAGTCGACTGTATTCCTTAGACCTTTTTCCTCCAAAACCCAGCTCCAGTACTCTGGTCAAAGCCTTGAAGTCATTTCGCTGTTCCATTGGAAGGGCTTCCAGTGTATCAACTGCATCGCCCCGTAACGAACTGTCTTGGCACTAGGGTCCCACCAGGTAGTATGACCTACAACAGAAAACTGTTCTTGAATGCTAGCCAGGATGATCTGCCGTCATATGTGGGAATCTCTATTGCTACTCGATTTGGTTTTCTTTCATCTTTTCTTTCACCTTCCTGATGCATTGATGTTAATTTTCCGTCCACACTCCTGATCTCCTTTTGTAATTCATTTCCTAATCTTTCTTCTAATTTCTTCTCAAATTTTACTCTCAATACCCTCATTCATTTTTCTTCTATTTTTCTCTCAAGAGCTTCCTGTATTCTCTTTAAATTGCTTTCTATCTCTAATAACTTCATTTCAGCTCTTGATAATTTTTTTTTATCTTCCTTTTCAAAGTTCTCTTCTATCTTCATAATTTTCTCTTCAGTTTTACCCATTCTGTATTCCATCACTGTTACCCTCTATTTCTTCTTATTTTGATTAAATTTAACTTCTTCACCCAAACTGTCCTACATTTCCGTCATTTCTTCACTCAAACTATCCTTTATCTTTCTTTGTCTTTCTTTCATTTCACTAATATGGGTATCTAATCCTTCGAGAAGTTCCTTCATTTCTTGCTCCATACCTCGAGTTATCACTATTCACAGACAACCCTGATTCTGACACCAGAAATGTTGTGTATTTGGGGGTTCGTAAGTTGTCCGAGAATGAACGGCGAATCTTGCAGAGAAAAGAAACTTTATTTACAGAAAATTCGAGAAGATTACATGTCTATAAACTAAGTATCAACTTCACTTTCATGAGTAAAAACAGCTTAAATAACAGCTGTCAACAGCAAATTCACAGTGCAAACTGTATCAGAGCATTAACATACAGCAATCGACCACAATCCAATCGTCCCACAATTTTTTTCAGCAGCAATGAATGCTTTCGTGAAACTAAACTGAGACTGAATGATTTGGCGCAAAGCAATTCTTCAAGTACCCGCGTAGAAAATGGAGAAAATTCCAGAAGCTTCGCAGGCAATCAAGTTAGAGTTTCCATATTTCGTATATCGGTAATAAGTCGAAAAAAAAAAAACTTGCCAAATTTTGCGCCAAAGCCATTATTTGCCGTAATGAGGCTTTGTAACGTGTTTTTAATGGGAAATGAGCTATTTATTTAATGTGAAAACAAGCTAGAAATGCTGAAAATTAACATTTTATCATCTAATTAACCCTTTTTAAATTTATTTATATAAAAATAAGTACGAATTATTTACAAATACGTGACACTAGTGTGTTGTTGCATGCGACTGGCGAATTAGAGGGTAGACATCAGCAGTAGACATGAATAGTATGAAAACTTTCCTTAGTCTGTATTCTAACCATACTTCACGTTAAATAAATCTTAGTCAACATGTTATTGGCCCTTTTCTTTCCACTCGATGTCATTCCATTCATAAGTTATTTTCCAGACTCCCAGTAAACGAGCATTTTTGCCCTATTTCCCTAGTAATTTTTTCTCATTTTGATACCTAATAACACACTTCTGAATTTGTCAGTCGAATTCGGCCACACTGTGAATAATGTTTATTTCATACAGAAATAATTTTAGGAAAAAATCGTGTACTATAATGACTGTGTTTGATTCAATGACAAAATATAAATTTATACTTAAAAGTTTCTATAACCTGTACCGCTACCGCTCTTTGTATTTTGCCATCTAACTATTTCAGGCAAATGATGCTGTGGGAAAAAGAAAATATGATCCATTTTTTATTCAAACCTTAATGAAAGGCAACTTTTTTGTACTGAGCGAATTCCCCTCAAGTCATTGAGATACTATGAGCACCTGGGGTTTGGGTGAAACGAAACAATATTTTATTGAGTAAAATCATTAATGATTTGAATGAAACCAGATTAATACTGCCAAGATACATTATTTTGCCGTCATCCTCATGGAAGGATGCACGTTACCATCAAGATACAGTATTATGCTCCACGTGCTTATATAGCATTTTATGCGCAAAATAAAATTATGGGGAGTTAACGAACCTTCTTAAAATATCAGTACAGATTTGAAAATTGTAATAATTCTTGAAAATATATCCACTATTCTATGCAAAGAATTTAGTATCATACATATGAATTCGTTAGTATAAGGTAACATGCTCAGAAAAATATTTCCATTGTTCAAAGTGAACAGCAAAATTTCTTGAATAACTTTGAGCTTAAAAACAGTATTTAAAAAGTTTTCAATAAGGATTCCAGTTGTTATTTATTTATAAATAAAACTTTATAACCTCCTTTTCACCATTTTGTATGAATTTTGATAAATTAGTTTTAATCAATATAATAAAAGTATAAGATGGCTTTAGATTTTAATAAATTTATGCATTAAAAAAATGCATTTTTACTATCAAGGAACGCGGTAACGTTCCGCCCCGCCAAGCTAAAACAAACATTAAGAGAAAAACAAATGAAATTTACAAAGTAGGAAAGTCAATGGTGAACGCTACAAGTGTATATTATGTCGACATAGCATCTCGGTCTTTTCTACTACCTGTATCTCAGATCCCTGATCCCCAAGACCTATGATTTTTTGCACAGACTTTACGCATACCCTTAAGACAAAACATACAAATTTGCATGTCGCTCCAAATTAAGGGACCAGAGTTATATAACTTTGAAAACCCGAAATTTGCCGGTTAGATTCTCCTTCTTCTTGCAATTGTTAAGACAAAGAATGTTGACGGAGATTGAGCCTAGAGTTCTGCAGCTAATGAGCTGAAAATTTGCATGGACATTCTTTCTGACCTGTACTAGTGCCTTTTGCAATCAAAAATCTTTTTGGTCAGTATACGGGGTAGTTATTTTCAATTTTGTGATACTTAACCCAAAAATTTCGTGAATTCGTCAAGAGATGGCGCTCGTATTCAATGAATTTGATTTTCTCATTTAATAAGACATTAAACAGTAATAAATTATGTTTTTATTTTTCTTTCTTTCTTTACTTTTTTTTTTTTTTTTTACAAAAATGGATTGAAATAAATTAAAAGACACTTTTTTATTAAAATTTTTACAAGAAACATGTTTATTAATAAAAAAAATTAATTGATAAATTTGGATTTCGTAATAAATCAATGCTTAAAGGACGCGCTAAACAGACTTTTAACAAAAGTAATGTGGCTGATTAAATAAAAGAGCGATTCGTTAACTTTATAAAATGACGGATGATGAAAGAATACATATAATTAAATTCCGATCACATATTATATACGAGAAATATTATCATAGAAAAATTCAAATTTGACATTTTTGTGTTTCTATGAGTTTTGGGGTCTTCTGAATTCATTTTTCATTTTTTATAATGGTATGCATGTATTTGTATCAGAGAATATGATAGCGTCTAAACGCTGCATTTTATATGTATGCTGGAGGTGACCCACTACTAATGATTTTAATGATGTAAAACTCAGTTTTTTTTTTTCCACCACGTTTTTATTAACTTCGATTGTTGTTCGTTTGTTTGTTTTTAAAGTACAAATCTTGCAATCGATTTTTAACTAACTTACCGACTAGCTAGACATTTGAAACTTTCAGAATAGCTCAGAACACGGTGAAAATGCATTTTTAAATACTTTTAGCCAACTGTTTCCGATTACTGCTGCCTTCGGCAGCGTTACCAGTACACATCTTGCAATCGATTTTTAACTAACTTCCCGACTAGCTAGGCATTTGGAACTTTCAGTATAGCGCAGAACATGGTGACAATACATTTTTTAAAAACTTTTAGTCACCTGTTTCATGTCCCTACTGCCTTCGGCAGCGTTTATAAGATTCGACAGAAATTTTTTTTAACTAATTTCCCGAATAGCTGGACATTTGAAACGTTCAGAATAATTCAGAACTCACGGTGAAAATGCATTTTTTTAATACTTTTAGCCAACTGTTTCGTTTTACTGCTGCCTTCGGCAGCGTTATCAGTACACATCTTGCAATCGCTTTATAACTAACTTCTCGACTAGCTAGACATTTGAAACTTTCAGGATAGATCCGAACACGGTGACAATACATTTTTTAACACTTTTAGCCAAATGTTTCAGGCCCCCTACTGCCTTCGGCAGCGTTTATATGATTCGACAGAAAATTTATTTAACTAAATTCGCGACTAGCTAGACATTTGAAACTTTCAGAATAGTTCAGAACACAGTGACAATACATTTTTAATGCTTTTAGTCAACTGTTTTGGGCTTCTGCTTACCAGTACACATCTTCCAATCGCTTTTTAACTAACTTCCCGACTAGCTAGACATTTGAAACTTTCAGGATAGCTCAGAAAACGGTGTCAATAATTTTTTACCAATTTGAAAATGATTTGAGGACAAATGTCCTCGATTTTACAAATTTGTCCTCAAATGTCCTCAAATTAAAGCATAATTTTACTCTGTCTCAAATGGCCTTTCAATTTGAGAACGCTGCGATGATTTGTCCTCAAATTGGATTTAAAAAATTTGGTCGCCTTAGTTAAACCCAGTATCAACTTGAGTTTCAGCAGAAAACGCAGCTTAAATAACAGCTGACAACATGTAAATCACAGCACAAACGATACCATAGTCATAACATACAGTAAACTTCAACTCAATGGTAGAGAGTTAGTCAAGCAAAACTTTTCTATTCCGTAAAGTCTTAGTCAGAAACCCACCTCAGTGGTCGGAATGGGACTCCTTTTATAGCCTGCCATTAATCCTGAATTTTACAGTAACTTCCGTAATAATCGAGTTACAGCTTGGATAATGGGTCTATCGATAATAAAGGTTTTTTTTTTACTAAAGTCGTCAAAATAGTTGTCAAGGTGCGATAATGTCGCCAAATTCATCGCCAAGTCCATTACGTGCCCGGATAAAGTGTGTTTTTAACGGAGAAGGATCTTTTAAAAAGCGGAAGCAAGCTAGGAATGCGATAAATTGGCATTTTATAATGTGACTAAACCTCTTAGAAAGAAATCACATAAAAATAACTAATGTCCTACTTAGAAATCTGTAACACTATATTTACATCTATGCATAACACGCACGATTTTTATTGATCCATTTCACAAATATATTCATTATGCATACGTATTATATTTATAAAAGCACATACATAACCTGCAAAAAGAAGTGATATCTCATAAAAAACAGTACTATTGTAAAAGTCACCCCGAACAGCACAAACTCTTACCTTTCTTAAGTTGCCAAAAAAAGGGTGATATGAAATTTCGCCGCCGCTATTGAATCCCGGGTACTCAATATAAAGTTATAATTTAAAGTATTTTTACGGCGGGGTGCGTAATACTATTTTAATCTTTACTAACTAAATTTTTTATTAATTAAAACTTCTACATAGTTTTAATTAATAAAAAATTTAGTTAGTAAAGATTAAAATATTATTACGCACCCCGCCGTAAAAATACTTTAAATTATAGCTTTATAATCCAGCGAAAAAACTAACACAGATAACAAAGAATGTTGAAAGAAATTAGGATTTATTAGAAAGATACATGCAGTGTTATTGGCAGATCTTCATTAAGCTAGGCATTGAGTACCCGTGATTCAAAAGCGGCGGCGAAATTTGATATCAATCCTTTTTTTGCCTGCTTAAGAAATGTAAGAGTTTTTGCTGGGCGGGGTGACTTTTACAATAGTATTGTTTTTTATGAGATATATGTATATATATATATATGTTTGAAAGTAGATTTTTTTTCTACTTTCGATTGTTTTTTTCTCCCTGCTTAAAAAAGTTGGCTCTTAGCCAAAATAGCAGCGTCTCGGTCTCTCTCATTTTTTTTTTTTTTTTTTTTAGTTTGTTTTTACTTGCTTCGCATTATGAAGTGCACTTCTTCTTGAACTTGAAAATGCTTATAAGAAATGTCTTGGCTCCATTTCTGGAGAAACAAATGTATATTAATTCATGAATAACGTGAAGAATTTAGTTATAAATTGTGAATTCAATTTTAAATATTTTGCAAATAGTATTAATTTATATTTGTGTTTAATTTGTAAAATAGACAAGTATGTTCTCCCATCACGTGAATTGATTGTATGCCTGAAACAGAACTTTTGAAATCAAAATTGACAACGTAGTAATGTGTTATTATGTTATTACAAATTCTTTTTCATGGTGCCGCATAACCTAGGATGAAGTGAAATCCCGTGAAATTACCTTTAGATATAAATTTTATTTGGATTAACGAATTTAAAATGGATTTCAAAGTTTATATAAGTGATTTTTAAAACTGAATTGTAAAATAATAATGAGTGCAATCTCAAGATTGGATTTAGCATTTTGGATTGGCTGCCTGGATATGACCAGGTAAGCGAATTTTTATTATTATTATTATGTAGTTATTATAATATTTGATTTGATTATTTGTTCGCTATGAATGTAGATAAATTAAAAGCCCGTTCTACGGAACGCTCTAGTGTGACAAAATTAATTAATAAGTTAGACAATTTGTTGGCAGATGATATAAAAAATTCGAAATCAGATGATATCATTGAAATTAAAGAAATGTTAATTTAAAGAGAAATTTGTACGTTTAAAGAATTTAAACGTACAAATTGAAAATGAAATAGTAGACATAAAAGAGTACGAAAAAGATATCGCAACAAACGATAAATATGCTGAACAAATAATTTCGGCAAAATGTAAAATTAAGTTGCGTCTTAAAAGGTGTAATAAAAATATAATTGATGAAAATAATTCAAATTGTTCTGTCAGTGAAACCCAAACTAACTCTAGTTCGACGGTTCGATTGCCCAAGTTGGCCCTCCCGAGATTTAGTGGCAAATCGAAAAATAGTTTGAGTTTTTCGATTGTTTCGAGAATTCTATTCATTTAAATGAAAGTTTTTCAAAAATTGAAAAGTTTACTTACCTGAAAACGATTTTAACTGACAAAGCACACAATGTTATTGAAGGGTTTTCACTTACGGAGCAAAATTATGATAATTGCATTGAAATGTTGAAAAACAGTTTCGGTAAAAAATGTATTATTATAAATACACATATGAACAAATTACTGAATTTAGAGCTCGTTAAAAGTTCAGCAAATTTAAGAGGATTATAGCATTTATATGATACGTGCGAAATAAACGTTAGAAGTTTATCTAGTTTAGGCGTTACAAAGGGTTCATATGGACATTTGCTGAATTCAATTTTGTTAAAATTATTGCCAAACGATTTAGTAATTGAGTATTATAGACAAAGTGATAAAAAATGATGATTTTGATGTGTCAGAATTAATTAATTTTCTTAAATTAGAAGTAGAATCCCGTGAAAAGTCCCTTAGTATGATTAATTCTAAAAATGCTTCGGCAATTGTAAATAAAAATGAATCTGAATTCAGCGAGAGAAAGTTTTCAAATAAAACGAATTCATTGAATGTAAATGTAAAAATTATATGTGTATTTTGTAAAAATTATGACCATACTTCTCTTGATTGCGATAAATTTAATGATGCACAAAAAAGATTGAAGGAAAAAAAAAGATGGCAGATAAATATTTTTTTTAAATCTCATCTGTCATCACAGTGCAGAGTTAAATCGCAACTTTGCGAGAAATGTAAGGCTACTGATCGTAACAAACTGTTTTGTTTCCAAAGGCAGCATAAACCAGAAGTAGTAGAGAAAGCTATAGTATCGAATTCGCATTTGAAAAATAGTAATCGTTCAGCGTTATTGCAAACATGTTGCGTAATCGCACAATCTAATTCTAGATCAAAAATTGTAACGTTATTATTGGATTCCGAAAGTGAGAAAAGTTTTATAACTAAAGAATTGACGTAGGAATTAAAATTGCCCCTTGTAAGAAAAGAAAGGTTAACTGTTATTGCTTTCGGAATCAATAAAGGGAAAGAGGAAGAATTTGATGTTCATATTTCAATTCGTACCTATAAGTAATTATTTAATTGCACAATATCATTTTCTCATCTAATTTGCATTTTTTCTCATTTTCTCACTTAGAATTCAATAAGAAATCTAAGTTTTTAACAATATCGCTCAGCCTCATTTCTTTCAGGCTTAATTAAAATCATCATTTCTTTATCGGATTTATTTTATTTAACTCTTATTCTTTAAGTTTCAGAAGAACCCATTAGAAAGTTTGTAAATTCAATATTTATTTGTTAAGTTGAATATTTCCTCTAAAATCCATTCCACATAATTCATATTAAAACTGTAAAATAAAAATTCGAGCGACTTGTATCTTTGTAAGCGAAATTTTAGTTAGCTCTTTTTTTATTATTGTTGTTAGATTTGTTGCCTTGTTTCAAACTTCAGACTGCACTTTTAAATCACTATTCCTTAGATATTTAAGTGTGAAGGTTGGCATGTACGACATGTATATAAAATTTTCACTTACATTTTCATTTTTTAAAACAATGCAAGTAAATATTTTATTTTTTAAATCTTTTAACATAATAAGTAAATATTTACTAAAACTTAAATTTTATCTTTTGAAAAATGTTTAATGTTTTTCTTTTCGACAAACCTTAGATCACAAAGAAGTTTTTCTTAATCAATTTTCAAAATTCTAAGCTGTCCTACATACAGCATTAGTTTAAGTTGTGTAAGACGAGATTTTCCAGAATGTCATCACACAGAGTTAAAGGCTTAAAGTTAATTAGGTTACGAAGTTTTATAACTAACTAAGTTTCAGTGCATGCAGTTTCTATATAAAAATGCACATAATGCTAATTAAGTAAGAAAAATACTGCTATTTTTCGCTACGCGTGCTTTAATCTCATAAGTAACATTTCAGATGAAAGTTTGTCTTTGAAAAGCGAGGAAAAGAAATTTCTTGTTTTGAAATAAGTATTTTATTTCTATACCTTAATACCACTATAACAATGTTAAATATGGATATTTTGTGAAATGGAAATACTGAAAATATATATGTATATATAATAATAAAATAAAAAGGTATTATATATCGAGTTGTTGAATATTATTAAACTGGATAATATATATATATATATATATATATATATATATATATACATATATATTATCCAGTTTCACTTTTCACTTTCTCTTACCCATAGGGTCGAGAAAGTATTGTTTTAGGGTCAAATTTTCAAACGTGAGTTTTTGTTATACTTACATGTTCTGAGGTCCCCTGAATACAAAAATCGTGTTTTTAGCGGATGGTGTGTGTGTCTGACTGTGTGTCTATTATCAGCATATCTCAAGAACAAATAGTAGCAGAAACTCCAAAGTCGGTATTCTGAATGTGTATCATCTAGGGATGCTAGAGTAAGCTTTTCCTTGAGATGAAGCAAATGGTTCGTGTACAGGGACACTCAAAAGTATTCAAATACATTACGTGTATGTGGAAAATTGCAAGTAAGTAGAGTTTAACATCAATAGACTGCATTAAATCAAATGAAACAAATATATATTTTTTGTAATCGAGATAGTTAAATTGAGAAAAAAAAAAATTGTGTATGTAGGAGCCTCCCCCTTCCCCCCCGAGGGCGGGAAGTCCCCCTTTCAGGGGAGTAAATTTTCATGATGGGTATCTTTCAAAAGAGCTCGCCAATACCTTTTAAACGAATGGTTGAACCATAGATCTGAGATAATTTAAAATAAAGTTATCGATTTTTTTTCATTTTTAACAAAAAAAAAAAAAAAAAAAAAAATGTAATATTGAGAATAAATTCATCTTTTTTTTGGATATTTAGCGTTCTGTAATATAGAAATCGTTTGCACTATCATGGAAATTAATTTTTTTAAATAATAATTTTAATAAATTATTTTTACTGAGTGAACTTGTATAGGAAAATATAGAAGAGTTTCACGTGGTGGCCACAGCGCACTAGTTAAATTCATTTTATATTCAGTAACAAATTTTGATGCTTATATTGAGTAAAACATTTATGGGTCATTTACGGTCATTTTCGGTTTCAAAATCTGGCGAGTGACTAATATTAAAATGCCTGTAACTCAAATTCTAAGCAAGATAGAAACAAAATTCAAACTGATTTAGAAAGCTAAAATACCATGCTTTAATACTAACCCAAAAATAGAAAATAGGAGTTTTGACTCAAAATTGCATTTTAGAGGTAGCTAGGCACTTTAAAAACGAATAATTTCAGGAGGTCCAAAAGTTGCACTTTGATGTTATTAACGGGGGGTTCAGGGGGGCGGTATCCCCCTCACAAACAACTAAGTATCATATAAAACTATGTCGAAGCCTAATTTGAATTGTTTTAGAATAGGTTTACATAACAGCGCTCGTTATCTTACCTCTTAATCTCTAACCTGTAATTACAGTACTAAATTTCAGGGTAAGAGAAAGTCGTGTGAGTGACACACCAGATAATTTAAATTATTAAAAACAAGAAAAAATACAGTAAAGAATTCTAGAACTATAAATGTCTATGACACGTAATATATATAAACATATATATTCGATTTATATATTTAAAGATTTAGTTATTTTTTTTTATATAAATAATCATTATGTACGTTATTTATAAATTAACATATAGAACTTAGGCATGTTGTCCAATTAGTATTTAAAAAAAAGATAAACTGATGATACACATTAAAGTATTTTTTTAATATACACACTTAAATATCTTTTATATTAATAGGATCCGTTGAAACTATTGCAACTTCTCTTACTGAATTAGACAATGTTGTATTAAATGTATTTTAGATAATCCAAACAATTAGTTAGAAAATCTGCACGTGTATTCCTGAATAACTGTAAATTTAAGCGAAATAAATTAGTTTAGTTTAGCATGTACAGGAATACTTACCGCATGCTCAGATTTCGATATTTTGTCAATTATATGACAAATTAATCTTTTAGATTACTGAGATAGATTATAATTAAAATAATTTTATCACCGGACGGACTATCTTCCATTTTCGTTAGCATTAATTCTCAGTAGCATTTTTGTCATAATAAAGCCCCTATTGTTATTATTATTATTATTATTATTATTGTAAAGAAAAAGTGCTTTGATTGTGATTTAATTTTTACGCAGATATGTATTCATATACTAACAAAATTGTTATGGTTGAGAATTGCTTTTGTCGTATACCGTAGTAAACAGTCCGTTAAAGTCTAGAAGTAAACTACAGGTGTTCGGCAATATAACGTGAACACTTTTGCTTTTTTACGTTTTGTCGAATATCTCGAAAAATACTTAACGTGTTGTATTGAATTTTGGAAATAAGGAAAACATGTGTTTCCTCATATTTTTCAGCAAAGATTTTGCCACGAAGGCCTTTTTGGGACGAATAATAAATCCAAGAAAATAAAAAGTATTTGCGATAACCCAGTATATAAAAAAGCTTCGATTATTCAAAAATCTGCAAATTTTTGATATGGTTATAAATGTTACATTTTATAAGTGTCTAGAGCTTTGTGAAGATATCTTGAATATTTAAAGAGTTATTAATATTTTATCTGCGGCTGCATCTGTCCCGCTTCACCATAGGATTTCTTAAGAGCCCCTCTCAAAAGGTTTTTAAAAATGCAAGAATTTTTCGGAAGTTTTTACTTTATAACTCCAAAGGTTTTTCTAGAAATTTCATGAAACTTTCAGAAAACAATGCAACATATGCCTAAACAATCATGTTATAGTTTAAAATAAATATATTTAATATTTAAATAGATATGGACAATTGTAGTAAATAATTTATTACTGCGCATGCGCGGACAATAGCGCATAGTTTGATGCCCATCTGTATGTAGTACCTTATAAAAAACATCCTGTTGAATATCACAAAAATTTTTAGAAATATCGGGGATTAAATAAACTGTTTTTCAACTGTTTTCTAAAAAGGTCTGTACGATAAGGACTTACGATAAAGATCTTTACGATGCACAAATGGAAGTTTGTATCAGAAAAAACTACGTTACACAATGAAATTGAATATATTATTTGCGATTCTTTTTTCATTTTTCATAGTTATGTACTACATACCTAAAAAAAGAAAGAATCATCGTTTGAAAAGAAAAATTAAATATCTTTCTGATTCAAATTTTCAATTTTGAATAACCCCTTATATTGAAGGCGTTTTTAGAAAACAGCTGAAAAACAGCTCATTTAATCACCGATATCTCTATGAATTTTTGTGATATTCAACTGGATTTTTTTTTTTTTTTTTTTTTTTTTTTAAGATGCTCTATGCAGTTGAATGTTAAACTATGTCAAAGTTTTTTGCTACAGTTCGTGCATGCGCAGTAATAAATTATTTACTACAACTGTCCATATTTCTTTGAATGTTAAATATTCTTGTTTTAAACTGTAGTATAAGAATTTAGGCATATGTTGTCATATTTTCCGAATGTTTCATGGAATTCCTTTGGAGCTATAAAGTAAAACCTTCCGAAATTTTCTTTACATTTTTTAATAAAATATTAATAACTCCTTACATATTCAATATATCCTCAGAAAACTCTACACATGTAAAAAATATAACGATTACAACCATATCTATTGCAGATCATCATTGCAGATCTTTGAAGCTTTTTCATATCCAGGTTTATCACAAATACTTTTAATTTTATATGATTTTTTTGTTCGTCCCCTAAGGACCTTCGTGACAAAATCTTTGCTGGAAATTATGAGGAAAGACATGTTTTCCTCATTCCCAATATTCGAGAACAACACTGGAACAAACGGTAAGTGTTTTTTCAAGATATTCGATAAAACGCAAAAAAGCAAAAGTGTTCATATAACTTTGTTCAACATCTTTATTTTTATCATGTACTTAAACTTCATGTCATCAGTTTATGGGATGTTCATACATCAAATAAAAGTAAATACGTCCTGAGCTCAAGGCAGATAACCAAACCATTTTCCAGGTAATTTTTTTTCTTCCTCAATTACTTAAAAAAAAAAAAAAATAATAATAATAATAATAATTGTTCGATGACAATTTAATCGACAGTAGCGAAGAAAGTATTTCCAATGAATATGAAAGGGTAAATGAAAGTAACAAACAAAAAAATCATTTGTGAATTGAAAATGAAAGTAGTGAATTTGGAGCAACATATAATGAAAATAAACAGCGAATTCAAATTCATGATTTGTCTATGAAATATATCATTCATTTTAGTGATTTTGAATGTATAATTTTGCATTTTTCCGAAAAAGAATATGCAAATGTTATTAATTGGATGGAAAATTTTGATGATATAGCGAATTCATTAATATTTTATGATTTATAATTATAAATCGCTAATTTATAAAGGGAAATGTTAATAGGTAAGGTCAAATTGATAGAAAATGAAGTAAAATTCATTCCTGGGCAAAATTAAAATATCTTTTAGTGAAAAAAATTATATCTCTGTACAACGGAATTCTTAAAGAATTTTATGAAATGCTAACGCAGTGCAAAATGGAACAAAATGAGAACCACTATGAATGTTTCTTTAATATGAAAAAAATATGTGTGCGTGGCAGTATAGACAGTTAGAGTCTGTTTCATTATTGGATAAATGGTAATAACCCAAGGTCTGGCAAGTACAAAATACCTGTGCAGAATCTAAATCCTTGGTCTAATAGAGCTTAAAGTATTTGGGTATATAAGAATAAAGTACATATATGCAAAAAGTAATTGTTTAAACTGTATGTTATACCATTTCTTGTTTTTGTATTGTTCATTGACTTTATTGTAATTGTTATTAATTGTGCGAATTTAAAGTGAAAGAGAAAAGAAACAAGAAGGGGAAGAAACTGGCCAATAAAATCAAAAGTTACTAAGAACGAGGAAAAAACTGAGAAAGAAAAAAAGTTAAAAAAAAGTCGACTTAAAGTTATAGTAGTGAAAAAAAATAATAATAATAACAGAGACTACATTCAATAAATCGAATTAAATGACATACAAAAATTGAAAAAAAATATATATGTTGACTAGTTTTTGTTACGAAAATGCTTGATTCTTGTTTTTATGGTGTTGTTCTGTGTGAACAGATTACTGTTTCTTTTTCTTTCATCTGCAGTTTCAGACGCACTCTTTCGTAATTCTGAATGATTTGTGACAACAACTGCATCTGGGGGTAGTTACGTGTGCCAGAGATGGCCCATGCGGCAGCGAAAAATACAACGAAACGAACCTTTTTCTTTTTCCTCTTACGGATGACAACTAACAAGCTGTGGATGCTTCGAAACTTCTTTTTCTGCAAGGAATTTTCTACTGGCCATCGAGGGATTTTTCCGATAGTTTTTCTCTAAGATCGGGGCAGAAGGATGAACGACATTCAGAAGAGAGGTTACATCCTGCGGGCTCTGCAGCCAAAACCAGAAGAAAAGTCGTATCAGATTGCTTACTAAATCTAAGACATTTATGATTACTTTTTGATTCATTCCTCAAAATTTGAAAATAGTAAATTATGTATAATGTAACCACGTTTCCTATAACTAGCAGTGAGGACGAGTCCAAAAGCTTAGAGAGGTGAAAAATTGACCTACAGATTGGGATTAGGCAAATATCCAGTCATTCAGAGATCTGTTTTCAGAGCTTATTTTCCCTCTATCAGATGCCTATAACCCGTATTTTAACACTGAATTTGTTGAGTCAGTACATGCCCAGAGGCTTTCATGGTTTCAAGAAATGTGGTTGAAGAATATATAGCACTATTTTTATTCAATTTAACGTTTTAATTAAAATCAATAATGTATTTATTATTTATGATTTATTTAAAGGAAACGATGTCAGAACATTTGTTTTCCTAATGACTTCCACACGCACACACACACACACACACACACACACACACACACACACACACATATATATATATATATATATATATATATATATATATATATATATATATATATATATGAGTTTTAGCAATTAATTTTGTGGTACTTTAATTTATAGTTAAATTGTAATACGATAATTGTTAAATAAATATCATATAAGTGATATCCTTTTGTAAGAAAATTTAAATAAAAAAACTACTGTTGTTCTTTTAAGAGAAATACTAGAATTTTAATATATAACCTAATGTAAGCTAAATGGTAAACATAGATTTGAATACAGTGCGAAAATTTAAACTGACAGAACTCGTATGTGAATAGCTTCTATTAGAAAAGAAATTTTAAATACGTGTTATACAGATCATGCAAGGCTGACATTTTCGTCAATAAATAAATAAATAAATAAATAAAATAATAATAGTAATAAATAATTAATTAAAATAAAATAAAATGAAATAAAATAAAATAAAGATTTGAAATTCTCCTATAGATGACATTTCGCAACATAAGATAATGAAAATCATTAAAATGCAGTTACATTTAGCTCTAAAATGAAATAATTTGCTTAAGAAAAGAATTATCTATCAGAAACTATGTGGCTGAATAACAAGGTGAGGGTGCATTGTTTTTTTATATATCAATATTTTACTAGCATTTGCTTTAAAACGTTAAACACCATCATTTAATTTTAAAACTCTCTTTTTTTTATGAAAATTTTATCTCCATGAGCAACATATTACATAATTGTTTTAGACTGATTCTCTTATTGGAACTGGAATTTTAGGCATTTGAACACCGTCCGTTTGATTGTAACGCCCCTGCATCCTTGTATTTTAGGTTTTTTTTTTTTATGAAAGGTTTACATTGTTTCAAAAACACTGAGCTGAAAAAAATAATACATAATTCAATACTTTCATTGAAAGGATTCCATAAAAGTATTTTATATTTATGCCAAAAATAAATATATTTTTTTAATTTGGTCCGATTACTTTGGTGCTTAAATTTTTGAGAATATCAATATAAAAACAACTAAAACATATGAAATAAGTGTAATGTATGAAATTGTATTTTGATCAATTTGAAACTAAAATTTTATTTTTAAATAAATGCTCTAATTTATAAATAACTTATTTTTTTTTTTTATTATTAATACACTTTAATACATAGATTTAAAAAAAAATCAAATTTCCCCTTTAAAGAAAATGATTAAAAAATGAGAATTTAATTTAAATTTAAAGATTTTACGTAACGAGAGGGAATACATGCTAAATGATTTTAGTGCATGTTTTCTCCTTTCTTTAAGCTGTAAGCCAATCTAAGGTAAGTTAATAAAACGGTACTTAAGCAGGTGAAAATTTATCTCTGTAATCTATTTTTATTATCTTTGTAATAAATAAGAGTTTTATTATCAGTCGAAGATAATCAACTACGAAAGACATAAACACACGCATAAAATTCGTTAGGATATCGTTTAGATCAGCATATAAAAGGATCTTTCTTAAGCGTTGAAACATAAAAAATCTTAATATTTAATAAAATTTAAAGGCAATAATTCTCTATATAGCAATTAGTAAAAATCTTAAATGTTATATTTATGATAAATGTTGTGTAAATATATTTTTATTGAAATAATTATATATTAAGTATTTTTTAATTAAAAGTTTTATTTTAATAATATTTTTTTTAATTAGAAGAGTTATTTTAATAAAGCAAGATGTGCTAAAGAAGTTAAAATCAGAATCAAATAGTTAATAAATCGACAAATGTACGTTGAATTAATATTCTTTTTGTTGATTTAAACCTTATAGGCCAAAAAATAAACAATTAAATAAAAAACTAAATATTTATAATAATTATAATAATAATTTATTTTTCCTTTAATTATTGAAAAAATTAAGTTTCAGTAAAGGATATTACAGGATCAAAACAATTTCTAACAATTAAGTTTGTTATTTAAAGAGTTACAATTTTGAAGACAATGTCGGGATCTCGCGTATTTTATTAAATATGTCACTATCGTATCGCTTCAATAAAATATAATCGTAATTGGAGCACGTTAGAGAAATATTATATAGATATTATTTTTCTTTATTTGCTTTTTTTTAACGAAAAGAATATACCAAAATTAATAAAAAGTCATCGCCAACAAGGCGACAAAAAATTTAAAAGGCATCGTGGGAGTCCTATATTAAAACTGTACTGCCTGTGGAAGTATAAAAATTGGGTCGTGAAAAAAAAAAAAAAAAAAAAAAAAAAAAAATATATATATATATATATATATATATATATATATATAATAAATAAATAAAATAAAATATGCAAATATTTATTTTGATTATATTTTATATGATTGTATTTTTTAGTCAATTTATGACACACAAGTTCACATTCGGCATATACCTTTAAAATATTGCTATGTTTAAAATGACGCTTGTAAAGATTCTGAAGAAACAACTGTTAAAAATAAATTTTTTCGTAAAATAATCTCATCAGACAAATGTCGTCTTTTTTTTTTTTTTTTGTGCATTGAGCTGTCCGCGTGCTTAAATATTGTCTATGTATAAATATTATTACTTTTTATCCTCGTGTATCGTATCGTTTCGACAAAAAATAATTGAAACTGGTCCACGTTAGAGAAATACTATATAGATTATTATAAGTGAAATATTTCTTTTTTTTTTTTTTTTTTTTACTTTATTGATGTATCCTAAAATTAGGTTAGACGTAAACGAAAATTATAGAAATTTGAATATGAAATTATATTTCCAGTTACCTGATACCGAAATTAAAGGCCTAGATTATGTTTTTTATGTGTTTTCATGCTTTACTAATAACTATTTTGTTCTATACATTTACTAATCAATATCAAAAAATATTTGTGTCATGTTTGTTTATTACATTCGTCCTTAACATACATCATATTCATTTTCTACTTTGAATTGGCATAAACGTTTATTACTGTTTTCTTCCAACAATATAATTGTTTGCTTTATTTCAAAGAAAGGAGCCTAATTTGATCACATTTTTCTGTTAGTTACTAAGGTTTCTCCAAAAGATACAAAAAAAAAAAGTTTTTTTTTCAGAAAGATAGGTCATAAATACTCTTTTCTCCATCATTCATTGTTTCTTTTATGTGTTTTGTTTCTTCTTTTTTCGAGCTAATGGATTCGAAGCTCAGAAAATTGCACCAAAACAAGATCTTTTATAAATATTATACACACACACACACACACACACACACACACACACATATCTATATATAAGTTCTGTATACATTCTTTGTAAACAGAATTTAATTTAGTTCGACAGAAATTATGTTTATTTATCATTCTACCGCGTGATCCAAAAGTCACTAGACTTTTGAAAACCTTATAATTATTAAACTATTTACAATAAAACGATGCGGTTTGCACAGAAATGCTCAGAAACTTGGGAGATTTTTGTTTTTAATGAAAAAAATATATTGCATATTAGTTATAATTTTCGTCAACAGGTTGCGCTAGTGTTTCATGTAGAATACAGTCTTATCATGCGTTAAATAAGCAGATGAGTTAATTGCGCATTATCTCCTAACATTTCAAAAAGTTTCTGTTGCAGGTGAACGATATGAAGCCATCCCTTACTTGCAAGAGAGGCAAGCACTCCATTCAATAACATTTATGTAGGATGGAGCGCCTTCGCACATAGCTACTCCTGTTACGACACTTCTGAGGTCGACATTTGGAGACAACCATGTCCTTAGTCGATGGTTTCTCACACGAATGCCCCCAAGGTCTTCAGATCTTATACCTTGTGACTTCTGGTTTTACGGCTATTCGAAGTCAAGTGTGTACTTATATCGGCGTACGTCTTTGGCGCAGTTAAAGTAGCTATACGCCACAATGTGTCAGGTGTACACCCTGGCATGCTTTTTAATGCTCTGCAGGGTGACCTCAATTGTCTGACGGCTGTAATTATCAGTGATGGGAATCAGATTGAATAGCTGTAGGCATTGAAAAACTTTTATTCATACCAATGAACTGTATTATAATATTATAAATCTGGTAATTGAAATCCAGCGCCACCTTTTGGTCATAAATGTAACTAATATAAATATATTGCTTTTCATTATAAACAAAAATCCCCCGTGTTTCTGAGCATTTCTGTGCAAACCGTATCATTTTATTCTGAATAATTTAATCATTATAAGGTTTTAAAAAGTCTGGTGACTTTTGGATCACCCGGTATATAAAAGCATGCAGTAACTGTTTCACACACTAACTATATGCATTTCTTAAAATTTATTTGATATAGTATTAGCATATGAGCCCGTTGGCGACTTTTAAACTTTGGTTATCATTTTAACGGTGAATTAAAATGGCTACCGCAGTTGCTTAAGTAAAGATCTTGACGAGAAATTTCCGAGCTACTTTGATGCCAAATTTAAAATTTCGCCCAGGGTTTCTATGCAAAAGTTGTTCAATTTCTTCAGAATGATATTTTTGAAATTTATTTTAATTATTTATTTAAAAAGAAAAAAAAAATGCACTTTCATTTTTTTCGACATCGAAAGAAAGATATTTACTTATTTATTCATTTATTTTTGGCGCATAAATTATAGAATCTGTCGATATAAAGTTCTTGTAATTTTAATCAATTTTAATATTCAAACTTATGTCAAACCTGTTTACTTTCAAAAAATTTTATTTCTTTTATTAACTTTAAGCTATTACCGCTCTTTACCATTTATTTTAATTTATTAGAAATCTACATCATTAATTTAGAAACTTTATTTTCAGTAATTTTTAAAGTGTTAATTAAAAATATTTTCAAATAAATTTCTTAGTTAACTAATGATTCATATATTTCAAAAATCATAATAAATATGCACAGATTAACTCTTCTTGTAATTTTCTTTCAACATATATAAATATTACTAGTAATAATACATAATATATATCGTTAAATACTGAATCTGTTCCATGTCTTTAGCATGATTTTTCTAATTTTATTTTAATTATTAAATATATATATATAAATATATATATGTTTACGCATTCATTTTTTTTTTTCGATATATGGAATTCAAGGTGGCAACAGCGCAAAATCGCAGATTGAAAGAATCAGTCGTAGGGTAAGTGTACCAGTTATTGGTACTTGTAGAGCAATCTCTGATGTTTTTAATGTTCTAGTCATCAGAAAATATTTTTAGAAATCTTAAGTTAGTACATATGGTATGAAAGACATTCAGAACCACATATATGTTAAAACTAGCAGGCTACGCCCGCTTCGCTGGTCACTATTTTTAAATGAATCACTATAGTTAATGAATTCTCAAAATTGCATCAATTTTTATCATGCGAAAAAAAAAGAGAGAAAAAAAAATGTGATTGAAAAAATGTCGCAACGGGTCCCTACTGCCCTTGGCAACGCTGGCAATTGTGCGCTGAGCGCGCGCATTTATGTTCAACACTCTTAATGAATCACTATATTATTGTATGGGAAAAACACAAATTAAAAAAAAAAGAAAATCTCCCATCAGTGGAATAATCGGTTTGGGCAACCACTGCCTGTGGCAGCGCATACAGGCACGCAAGACTCACATGCTCCTTCACCTACCGTTCCCGCACCTCCTAATTATTTTAGACTTTAAAAAATACTTGCAGTCGTTTTCTAACCTAATAATACTAATTTCCAACATTTTATCTGAATTTCTTTATTTTCAACCCTGTGCCCTATCCCTTCCCGTCCTTCGTAATAATTCTGTACTTTCGAAAATACCAGTAATCGATTTATCGTGCCTCAAAACCTAACAACATTAATTTTCAGCGCTCTAACGGTTATTTATATATTTTTGCCCTTTCACCTCCCCTTCCCGTCTATCCTAATAATTTTACAAATTCGAAAATATACGCAATCGATTTGTAGGTATCAAAAACCTCCATGTACCAATTTAATAACTTTACAAATTCGAAAATATCCGCAATCGATTTGTAAGTATCAAAAACCTCTATGTACCAATTTTGAACGACCTAACTCTATTTTTATTTTTTGCCCCTCCGTCCCCTCCTCCCGCCCCTCTTAATAACTTTACAAATTCGAAACTACCCACAATAGATTTGTAGGTATCCAAAACATTTATGTATCAATTTTGAACGGTCTAACTCTGTTTTTATTTTTTTGCCCCTCCGCTTCCCCCTCCGCCCGCACACACCTTTCTGACCCTCCTAATAACTTTACACTTTCAAAAATATCCTCATTTGACTTGCAGGTCTCTAAAGCATATCTGTACCAATTTTGAACGGTCTAAATATATTTCTATTTTTTTACCCCGTAGCCCCCCTTCCCCGCCCCACCTGGGACGAATTTCTAAAATTAAAGGAATTAGTTTTTTTGTATTTATAGGAGCTATATTTTAGAGCAAAAATATCTTACACATATATTTTTTTCTGTTTGCAATATAAAGGATTATTTCAAATCTCGTTTTGCCCCTTCTCCTCTCCTCTTGGAGGCTGAATTTCGAAAATTCCAGAAATTAGTTTTTAGGTATTTATATTAGCTATATATTAGAGCAAAAATTTCACATATATCTGTTTTTCTGTTTGAGATATATAGGAGTATGTGAAACCACGTTTTACGCATGTGAAATCACGTTTTGCCCCCTTTCCCCCCTTGGGGACCGAATTTCTATAATTCCAGAAATTGGTTTTTAGATAATTAAATTAGCTATATTTTAAAGAAAAAATTTTACGGATATCTGTTTTTTTCCTTGAGATATGGAGGTTTTTGTAAAATCACATTTTGCCCCCTACACCCCCTTGGGGGACGAATTTCGAAAAATTGCTTCTTAGGGGGTGCTTACACTATATGTTCTATAATCTGACCCAGTTTCGAGTCAGTGGCTCTAGTAGATTTTGCTATGCGTTGATGAGTCAGTGAGTGAGTGAGTGAGTGAGTGGAAGTACTCTTTTATATGTATAGATATATACATTTGATAACAATTACTTTTTTATGAATTTTTACTTGACACCCACTCAATGTTCCAGTAATTGGCACTGCCAGTTTTTCATTCTATCAGTAATTGGCCCCATTCCAGTGTTTGACACTGCTAGTTATTCATTTTACCAGTTATTAGCACCCTATGCTCCAGTGTTTGACATAAAATGTTAAATTTCTTACCTGTAAAATATATGACTTCATTATTTTTCTTATTTATTAATTATTTCGGGTTAGATGTCCATTAATGGAGCATGTCAGTCACTGGAGCACCTACCCTACTATTATGGAAAATATTTTATTTTCTCTAAAAGTCATTTATAATAATTTTTTAATAAAATATTTTGATTTTTATTAAAAATAATTCTGAATTATAAATAAGTATGTTTTCTTATTTATATATTTATTTATTTATTTATTTTTTTGACTTATGAGGAAAACATATATATATATATATATAAAGTTATTTAAATTTCTAAATTTTCTTTTAGTTAAATAACTGATTGGTTGTTTGAAATTGTGACGCAGAACATAATTGTTTTTATTTTTCTCTTGTATCATATGTATATTTTGTATTTTTGCATCTTGTATTTTATTTAGTTGTCTTTGAGACCATTTTTTTTTTCCCAGATTTGTGCATTAATTTAGCTACAACTTAATGTTACGTTGTAGCTATGCTTAAGAAAAAGTACAACTTATTTTATTAAATACTAGCAGGCTTTGCCCGCTTCGCTGGACGTTAAACTTAAATGATTTGTCAAAGTGCCATATCTTTATTAATAACCTAAGTTCTCGCTGTGATTGGTAGAGGTTTTCTCGCTCCCAATGTTAGGAGTCTGGGTTCCCACTGTCTTCGGCACAACTTACCCACTTCTTACTTCCCCACCCTCAGCGGGTGAGTTCGAAGTTTTGCAAAATCCCACTAATGTACATAATGCGTACACTTAATCAATATCCACACACCAAAATTCGCCATTCTAAGATAATTCAAAGCGAATTCAAACGAAAAAACATGTTTTTACACATGTTTATTGCCATCCGACTCCGAGAAGGGGGGGGGGATTTCGAATTTCGTGAAATGCAGTTACAATAAGTGCCGGATGCATACAAACAATTTACGCACCAAATTTCGTGACCAACGAAGTCTTTAATAGACAGTATTATAAATAAAAAAAAAAAATAAAAAAAAAAATTATACAGACACGACATTATTTCATTATTTAAAACATGAAAATCTGACATTGACAGATTTTAATTTAGTGATAGAGGCCTACTGCTAAACTTGTTAATGTCGACAAATTCTTCATTAGTTAAATCGTGACGATCTAAATTCCATGATAAAGTTTTCATTAAATCAAACCAATGTGTTTCAGCTGCAGATATTGTAGCAAATAACGTTGGAAGTCCAAACTGTCTTATAGCCGCAAAACAACGTTTTTCCTCTTTTTCCCAATGAGGGGGAGGTGTGCCTTGGGGGGGACTCATGTCAAAGGTGTGCCTTGGGGGGGACTCATGTCAAAGTTGTACCTTGGGGGGGACTCATGTCAAAGTTGGGCCTTGGGGGAGACTCATGTCAAAGTTGGGCCTTGGGGGAGACTCATGTCAAAGTTGTACTTTGGGGGGGACTCATGTCAAAGTTGGGCCTGGGGGGGGACTCATGTCAAAGTTGGGCCTGGGGGGGACTCATGTCAAAGTTGTGCCTTGGGGGGGGGACTTCATTCAATAAATCCCCATTCAATAAACCGACTGAAATAGGCCCTTAGCACTATTAAGAGTGTATTATAAAAATTCGACAACGCTGTACCGACTGAAATAGGGGTACCTTGGGGGGGACTCATGTCGAAGTTGTGCCTTGGGGGGACTTCATTCAATAAATCCCCATTCAATAAACCGACTGAAATAGGCCCTTAGCACTATTAAGAGTGTATTATAAAAATTTGACAACGCTGTACCGACTGAAATAGTGGTACCTTGGGGGGGACTCGTGTCAAAGTTGTGCCTTGGGGGGGACTTCATTCAATAAATCCACATTCAATAAACCGACTGAAATAGGCCCTTAGCACTATTAAGAGTGTATTATAAAAATTCGACAACGCTGTACTGACTGAAATAGGGGTACCTTGGGGGGGGAGTCATGTCAAAGTTGGGCTTGGGGGGGACTCATGTCAAAGTTGTGCCTTGGGGGGACTTCATTCAATAAATCCCCATTCAATAAACCGACTGAAATAGGCCTCTAGCACTAATTAAGAGTGACCTATAAAAATTCGACAACTGTACCGACTGAAATAGGCCTCTAGCACTAATAAATACAAAAAGCACAGCTTAAGTATCGGAACCTTTTGGGGACTTAAGTCATTTTTGCGATGAACTGAATTGGCTATCTCAATTGTGCAATTAAAGATCTTGGCGAGAAACGTCCGAGCTACTTCGGTGCCGAATTTCAAATTTTGCCAAAGGGATCCAATACTAAAGCTGTTCCATATCGAATCTGGGTTGAAAACGGAAAAAGGGTAAAATAAATTAGAAATATCAGACCTATATTTATAAGTTTGATACCGAATGAAAGGGGCGATTTTGCTGAATCCAGGGGTTCAAACAGGTTTTCGATGCGACAATTAGATTTTTAAAAAATAACTAAAGTATGAAATTTAAGTGGCAACGGAAAAACGGATAAAGGGAAAAATAAATTAGAAATATAGGACCTATCATTACAAATTCAGTACCAAATGAAAGAGGTGATTTTTCTGAATCCTGGGGTGTAAACAGTTTTTCGATACGACAATTAGATTTTTTAAAATTAACTAAAGTATTAAACTTAGATGGCAACACTTCATTTCAATCTTTTCATAATTTGTAGTGAAAATCACGCGAATACAAAAGTCTTTAACTTAAAAATTTATTTTTATATTTCATTTTTTCATTCAAAGCATTTTAGTGAAAAGATATTTATGGCGCATGCGCAGGCGTTTTTTACCCACAATTTAAACACTAATTATAATTTTGAAAATTTCTATATATATAATTTCAAGTTGGGTGAAGACCTAAGTTTCTGCCAAGCGCCGTTGAATTCCGTCCAGCCATTCTCGAGTGATGCCCGGACAAACGTGTTTCAGTCTTTTACCCCCTAGGGGGGAACGGGGGGGAATTTCCGAAAAGTTGATAGATATAATTTTAAGTTGGGTGAAGACCTAAATCTCTGCCAAGCGTCGTTGAATTCCGTCCAGCCGTTCTCAAGTGATGCCCGGACAAACGTGTTTTAGTCTTTTACCCCCTAGGGGGGGAACGGGGGGGAATTTCCGAAAAGTTGATAGATATAATTTTAAGTTGGGTGAAGACCTAAATTACTGCCAAGCGTCGTTGAATTCCGTCCAGCCGTTCCCGAGTGATGCCCGGACAAAAAAAGCGACATTCGGACACGATGACATACACACAGACACACACACACACACACACAGGCAAAATTTTCTGAAGTCATTTTCGGCTTTCATGGGGTGTGAAACGTGAAGATATCGCAAAATTTTTCGATTCCGACAAATTTACAGACAAAACTCTGATTTTATTAATATAGATTAAGGCTTTGAATATATATAGTTGCACCTAAATGTTTTAAATGGTAATATTTAGTATCATTGCAACTGGTAAATTATTAATTATTTTAAAAAATAGTTTTATGAAAAAAAAAGTATATATATATATTAATTATTTACTAGTGGAATATTAATTACAGTTGCACTAAAATGGGCATATGAATTAAGAATTAGTGCGCAAAGTGCTTAACAGCGACTTTCTTTACCATGTTATAAAAAATTATAATCTGCGAATTTTCTAACCTATTAGTGAAGAAAAAAAAAAAAAAAAAAAAAACGCAATTTTTACATTTATGAACAGTTTTCGATAGATTTTCTTTTGAATTAAGTGCACCGGTAGCGGAAAATTTTTAATTAAACTCTTAAAAAAATATAAAAAAATCTTTTTTGTACATGCGTTGTCTTGTCTTGAATTCAGGGTCGATTTTAAAATCCTCCACTATAATAATTAAAGTCAAATTACACTGCTCGGCATTCAAAATTGCCTCTGACACCATTTCAGCGTATTCTTACGTAAAATGAACTCCTGAATCCGAATATGACGCCCATTTTGCTCTATCATCCACCGTTTTTTAGGAATGGCCCCTATTTTTATCATTTTTTGGTAATTTTATGGCTACACATTTTATATTTAAGATAGGGGGGGGGGATTATTTTAACCGTTAAATATCTTCTGAGGGCTACAGAGTTGGAAAATTCTAAAACATGGACATTTGCAACAAGGGAAAATATTTGGGGGGTGGGGCTGGGGATTAGCCACTGAAATTATGCATTACATATATTATATTTTTCAATTTGTTAATAATGTTATTTTTTAAACTTTACATATTTTTTTGTTTTTAAGTGTAAAATTATTTATTTTTCATTCTTCAAATCAAATTCATGATCATAAAATTATCGAAAGTGAAAGAAATGAAAGAGAGAGGGGGTTGTGTATCTAGAAAACGGTGTGTGACTGGGCAAAACGGGAGTCATATTCGGATTCCGGAGGTTCTTTTGGATAAGAATCATCCCGAATAGTATGAAATCTCCGATTATTATTATTATTATTATCATTATTTTAGAGCAGTGTTATCGGTTTTAAAATGAAATCAATTTAAATTTTAAATAATATATATATATATATATATATATATATATTTTTTTTTTTTGGACAATTCAACGGTATTTTGTCAATGAGGTAAACTGAGTTTTATTTTAATCCATGCGCTTATTTAAAGCTTAGTTTTTCATATGACTAAAATAAGAATGCAATTTGACGTTTTATTTTTGTGTTATTTTTAACAGCATATAACATAAATATTGTCATTCTTTAGTAGTAAAATATTATGTAATCACTGCGAAAATGAACCGGGCTACCAGTAATGCCAGAACTGTCCAGTAGTGGACAACCCTGTCTACAGCTAATCCTATTCTTTTCCTACAAAATTAGATCGGAATTATATCTCGAAACAGTTACACGACTTTAGTGTTTTCTTTCGAAATTTGGGAGACTATTTGCAATTTTTTAAAAAGAAAGGGAACTTCCCGGATCTATACGAGGTCCTCATGTCGCTCGGACAATTAGCAAGCGAACCACAGCCGCTGAAGTAAGAACGCGTACAGCCTGCTCGTCGGATTAGTGGCAAAGTAACAATGAAGGAGCTTGAAGTGTGTGTGCGAAATTCTGCTAAAAACTTAGCAAAACTTTCACAGAGACATTTCAAATGCTTATCCAAGCATACAGGGAGGACTGCATGAGTTGCACCTATGAGTGGTTTAAACGTTTACAACAGGGCAGAATTTTAGTCTGTGACGATTCCAAGTCTGGACGTCCTTCCACATCAACAGATGATGGCCATGTGGATAGAGTTCGTGTTGTGTTTCGCGGAAATCGACGATTAACTGTTCGGGAAGTTACTGAGGAGGTGCATCAGCATAGGATCATGCCATCAAATTTTGAGTGAAAAACTTGAAACACGTCACTCCTTGTCTGCAGCTATCTAGCAAAACACCGCATTCCCGTTGTGCGCCATCCGCCGTATTCTCCGGTCCTAGCCCCAGCAGATGTTTTCCTGTTTCCCAAACTGAAAAACACGTCGTTTCCAAACCATAGAGACGATACAGGGCAATGCGATGAGACACGTACGCGCCGTCCCACTTGCAAGTAGATGGAACTATTTTGAAAGGGACAGTGCTTAAAATATTGTACAATAAGCAATAAAGCTGATACAGTAAATGTTTGGTTTCTTTTTTAACACACTTGTATTTAGAACGAGAAAAATTAAATATTAAAAAATATTACTGTATATGGACATGATTAAAATATTATTTACAAATTATGATTCAGTTTAAGCAGGACAATTTTACAAAATCACTATGTTCGGAAATGTATTAAAAATGTGTCACAAACACAACTATTTTTCCCAGAGAAATGTGTTTTAAGTTTAAGATACAAATTTATGTAGTTCCATTAAAAAAAACAAAAAAAACATTAATGCAACAGAAAATATTTTTATATTAAATTAAAATTTCCAATTATTTTTAATTTTATTTTACTTTTCGGCCAATTTTCAAAAATATGCAGTACTTAAACAGAAAAGTTTCAACTACTGCTCTTTTGCGTATAAAATCTATAAATTATAAAATCAAAGTTCTGTCATCATCATCATTATCACGGAGCTTTCGGAGTGCCTGCTGTAGTCAAAACTACAGCTTACCTCACTTGAAGTTGAAAGAAGTTGTTGTTGTTTACAGCTTACCTCCCTTGAAAGATCTTGAAAGTTGAGCTGCATTATTAACTGTTTCGGAAGGCACAGCTAGGTGAGTTCCAAGGAACTTTGTTATCAAGCTAAAAAGCAATAGACAGATTTTACCAATACTTAATATTTTAACAATATTTTAATTATTACTATTTTTTTTATTATTATAAAGCAAGTAATTATTACTAAAGAAAAAGACAGAGAAAGAAAAAAAAATCAATGTTAAAGATAAAAAAAAAAGATAAAGAATATTTCTTAGATATATTGATTAGATATAAGTGTAGTAAGCAGAAAAATATTCGTAAATGATGCTATTTTGATATTCAAGGTTATGATAGAATAAAACATGTTGCAAGTTCTTATCTACTATATAACAATAACAGTTCATGCAACACCATTCCTATTTGCCAGAAAATATTGAATATGGCAGGTGAAAGGATCTAATGAAACAATATATAACTTCAAATATATTTCTATATGACAGTAATTGCCTGCGTTATTTATAGCAGAAACTTCATTTTTTTTTTTTTTTTTTTTTCAGATAATAAAAAGTTTTGACGGTTGAATAAGTCTATAAAGCAAGGATATATATACTTATTTGTACTGTTTTGTACTCTAAAGTTATTATATATATATATATATAAACTTTTTTGAAATGATTTTTTTTTTTTTAACACATTTTTGAAATCATATTTTTTTGTGTATTACATCACAAAATCAAACATCCATAGATCATATTCGGGTACGAAAAACTTTCTATAAAAAGTTATATTTATTTATTTTATTTCACTTCATTTCATTCTTCATATGTGAAAATTATTTTGGTGAAAGACCAACTGTGTCATTAAAGTAGATATCAAATATTTAATCCGGAAATATTCTAAATGTTGCACTGTTAGTAAGCAGTACGTACGGTTCAATATTAATAAAAAAAAACCTATTAATTTTTCAAAAAATTATAATGACTTTTTCGTATAATATATATATATATATTTAAATATATATATATATTACATTATCAATCCCAAAATAGAAATATTTACTCTTTTATTTATTATTCATTATTTTATTTATTTATTTATTTTGTATAGTCATCATTTATAATAAATCAGTTTTAGATATCATTAGATATTTAAAACAGGTTTTTAAACAATATGTTTTGAGCAGCAAGTTTTAATTTATTTGAGTGTTATGTTGACAGAATTAAGGTGATAGTTTACGCTTGGTACCTAGAGCTTGGGTGAGATGCTCTGCATGTGATATGTTTGATGGTTGCTAGACCGTTTTCCCGCAAAAGTATTTCTTTGAGATGCATATAATATTGATTGTAGGTTTTTAATTAATTCTTTTTTGTCATGAAAACATCCATAATTTTTAATGTTTTTAAATTGTGCTACGAAGACCTTCAAAACACATTTATATAGCTATAACCGTATTTGGATACTTGTTAATACACATACTGTTTATAAAAGTAGCTACTTTGTTTGTAAGCAACCAGCATCTGTTGAAGAGTAGAATAGCTTCATATCTGAAAAGGATAATTTATTTAAATGGATATCGAAGATTCTCGATTTGATTAATAACAAATATATACTAGTCTTTGAATCTTTCTTCTACTTCATTTTTAAATACAATGATAGCTACAGTTTAACATGCTCAAAACTCAATTAACAAAGCATCTCATAATTAAATATATGTGATTCTGCAGTTTGTCGCACTTTTATACAATAGACACTGAGATATATCCAAGCATGAACGACTGGGGGAGCTCCTCACATGGCAAAACGAGTTTTATAGCTAAACTAGTTCAGAGCAATAACCATCTCTTTCCGTCACCGAAATCACAGCCAAGGGCACGGCTCCAAAGTGGGTGCGGAGCAATAAAACTCCTGAAAGCCGGCGACTCGAGTCTATTCACCAATCAATAAATAGCTCGGGTCCAAAAAACGCACTTAATACCATCTAGAGGACCTAGGCTGGGGACAAGAGTTAGAGTTAGCTGCACCAACACGCATAACGTCTACTGACGACATCGCACATAGTGCCAGTATCGAGATAGTCAATTGGTTTATTAAGATTTCGTGAATATAAGCATCAAATTAGATAACAACCTACTGTAAAACGAGCTTTAAGGCGAGAGATATATTTATATAGAAAATCGCAAAGGTGAGTAATGGCAACGTCACGGACAACCCATTAGCACCCAAATTTATTCAGCATGCATTAATATAATGGCAATTTCACATATCAAGTTTGGTGCGTATACATGCTGAAATATATTTCCAGCAAACGAGAAAATTATATCATAGCAGTGCCACTTGTCAGCAGATATGTACACAAATTGCACTAGTATATCTTTTCATAATATCATTATCGCACATTCTGTTTTGTTCAATTGTAGAAGCTGATATTTAACCTTCTGTAAATTGTTCAAATTGCATCACAGTCGACCAATACATTAAGCGATATGCACTAACGTTGATAGTTTAAAAAAATATGTGAATGTGCAATTAAACATAATTATTCATAAAATACTGCCCATTAGCTTTGGATTTAAAGTGTTAGCAAACCATTGTTGATTCATATTTTGAAAGACAAACATTATTCCAGAATTGGTCAAAATGCTTCAGGACATCTGTCACCATATAAATGTGAAAGAAGGGAAGTCAGAAACTTTTACAAATCCAAAACTTTCTTCTACTTATTATAGAAAAAATAATAATGAAAAACCTTAAACTAGAAATTATTTAATATAAAAAAGAATTTATTTTAAACAATTATTTTAGTGAAGGAATTCGGTACGTGATTATGGAAGATTTATTAATTCCATTTGGTGATCACTTTAATTTTTCGAATTTTGTTTCAATTTAAAGCAAGCAGTGCACATTACCATATATATTGACTGGATTTTCTTTTTAATTCAGATACAAACCTTCGACGTTTTACTGATATTTTATTAAATAACTTTTTTTTAAATAGATTTGCTCGCAGTTTCTATGATTAAATAAGATAATGATTTCTATTTAAAAATTTCCTGTATACAAACATCGAAACTGTTGATAGCCATACATTTTACAAAATACAATTGCGTGAGAATTTGTTAGCAAGATCGCAAGAAACAGTTCTCATAACGGAAATATTTCTTTAAAATATCCACGTTTTCTTCTAATCTTTTGTCAAGAAAAGCACTGAAATGAAAAGTTTCCCTATGTCATATGAAGACATCACAATTCTTGAATTTAAAGTGATTACATTTTTAACCTGAATTATGTTTTACTTTTTTCGAGTTCAAAAGAGTAGTTCGCAAAAATAGTCACGAAGATCAAGTGCGGCTTCCTGTAAAAAGAGAATATTTTCACAAAACTATCTATTTTTCAGAAGGAACTACAAACGTAATTTTCCCTTTTGTTGAGTTTAAAAGATACGCAAGATTCTTATTATATACAAAACTATTTTTTAAACACAATTTACAGTATTTTTTTTTATTATTTAACAAAAATGTGTTATTAACAAAAAAAAAAATGCTTTGTTAAAAAAGGAGAAATTCTACGAAATTTCTTATAATATTTTTTAATAATAACAATTTGCAGTAAAATGGGTCTTTAATATTAAAAAATAGTGTTATTAATGTAAAAGCAAATGTGAAAAGAAATTTCGTGGTCTATGGAGTTGTGCTGCGATTTAATATTGTCACTTGATACAGCTGCGTTTGCAGACTCGGTGACTTGGCCAACGAATATCATGTGAGAAATGCCTAGCTGGTTGTCAGCCAGGGTAGCTCAGTGGTAGAGCATCCGTGCGTTAAGCGGAGGTGCCCGGGTTCGATTCCCGGCTCTGGTATTTTTCACATAGTTGGTAAATAAAATATCAACCTTCACGCTCCAATTTACTTAAAAGAATATTTACGGTTGATAAATTAATGAATAAATATTTCTCAATATCATATTCTATACAAAATATTATTTTAGAATATCAACAATACATTTCAATATTTTTATGATTTTTATAGTAGAAAGACTTTTAAATATAACTTTTGTTCTTGTTCTTGTCCCTGTAAACAAACTAGTTGTACAGGACCTATTAATGTCATTTTAAATGGGGAACATTCTATAGGGAAAATATTTATAAAAATAACACTTATAGAACACAATGTTTTCGAATGCTTTTCGGTGTCACTGTACACAAACTAGAAGAGATATTCACTCCATTTTCAATATGGAACATCCAATAGTGAACTTCAATAAAATATATCAGTTTTGAGAAATTCCATAAATATTTACAGTAGTCAGAGCGCGGGCAGATAGACAGACAGATGGACAGATACACAAACGGAAATCATATTCACACTTAAAAATGTTAGAAAGTGTTAAAAACGCTTAATGTAAACGAAAATACAATTCTAGCAATTTTTTATTAGTAGCTCTTAATATAACTGAATATTTTTGTGTCACCCTGTAAATCTAATGCTAATCATGCTATATTCTATTCAAAGCATTTCTTTTTTTTTTTTTTTTGTGCATATAAATAACATATTTCAATTTCCTAAAACTTCGTGGGAAGTAAAGTTATTAAAATTTCATTTATAGAAATATCTCTCATAGAACGCAATGCTTTGTAATACTTTTGAGTGTTCCCGTGTATAACCCGATGGTGGTATTTTCTCCATTTTATACAGGAAAAATTCAATAGTGAACTTGAATAACATATTTATATTTCATTAAGATATGTTTACAGTAAATTTATGGAAATATGGTTTATAGAAATATCTCTCATAGAGCACAATGTTTTGAAATACTTTCGAGTGTCCCTGTACACAAACCAGTAGAGGTATAAACTCCATTTTTAATAAGGAACGTCCGATAATGAACTTGAATAACATATTTCAATTTCGTTAAGATATGTCTACAGTAAAGGTATGAAAATATGGTTCATAGAGATACCTCTCATTGAACACAATGCTTTGATATATTTTCGGGTGTCCCTGTACACAAACCAGTAGAGGTATAAACTCCATTTTCAATAGGGAACGTCCGATAGTGAACGAGAATAACATATATCAGTTTCAAGAACTTCCTAAATATTTACGGGAGTTAGAGCGCGGGCAGGAAGACAGACAGACAGACGGACAGACAGACAGACAGACGGACAGACTGACGGACAGACTGACAGACAATCCGAAGTCATTATTACTTTTCAACCTTGTTGGAAAGTGTTAAAAATTAAATATTTGCAACTTGCAAAATACAGACGATTTTTCAATTACAAATTAATCATCTACAGATATGTATAATTTAAACACCTATTTGACTGCTTTTTAAATATTTGCAGCTCGCAAAATTAAAAAAAAAAAAATAATTAAAAATGAAGAAAGATTTTTTAAAGCTAAAATGAAATATTTTTAATAAAAAGCCACATGCATATACTAAAAATTTTTTTATAAGAAACAGGCAAATTTTTCATCCATTAATTTCGAACTACATTTACTCCAGGGGGGCAAGAGTTTCCGTCTCAGGACGGAAAACTTACACCAGTGTATTTTTTTCAGTAATTTTTATCATATTTGTGCTTTAATTTATTGCGATTAAGCATAACAGAAATTATTGATAATGAGTGCTGGTCTTTTATTTTGAGACCGAAACTCTTGCACCCCTGATTATAGCGCCATTCAGAATTATTTGTTTTGCAAGGAATTTTTAAACGCATTAAAATTAATTGCATTTCACGAGAAAGGATGTTGGTCACCAAATCGCGTGCGCTTTTTCTTTTTATGCCAAATATTGGAATGTATTTTATTTTATTATAGAATTTTTAGTGAGATTCCGCCGATACATTTCACTGATCTTATGTATTACCTATATAAAGAGTATCACTCTAATTTTTTGCACAACATTCTGAGTATGCGCTTTAAGGAGACCTTCCTTGTTAGCACTTCAAGCACTTCACTTAATCTGAACTCAGGACGGCTGGAATGCAAACCATTTACAGTCTCAAATATTTCTAGAATTTTGTGGTTATTTCGATTTAGAGCTACGATAATCGATACATGGATAGTAAGGATTTTCTCGCCATTGTCCCCCAAAAAACTACTAAGGGGCGATAAACTCGCCAATCTGGCTCCAAATAACTCGCCAAGGCCATTTCGCCGTGGTAAAAAATTTCAACGTATTTTTGATGATAAAAGACATATTTTAATGCCAAAGCAATGAAGAATAGCGGAAAAATAACATTTTATAATGTAACAAGTCTCTTTAGATGAAATTCTAGGGGAAAAAAAAAAAAAAAAAAAAAAAAAACTAAACTATTATTTAAAAATTCATAACAATACATATAATAGTATCTATAGAGTTCAGATTTAATAAGAGAATGTTGATCTGAATAAAAAAAATAATTAATTAAAATTTATCTTTAAGATATTTGTATACTTTAAAAATCACATTATTATATATTTTTAAATGTTTATATTACGCAAATATTGTACATATATATGTAATTTGGTTTCTAAGGATTAAAAAAAAAAATTAAATTAATGCTTTACCTACTTACGATAATTTAAAGTACCATTAGTTTAAAAAGCATATAAAATCGAATTTATAAGAATAGACCGTGATTACATCACTTTAATCTCACTACAAAGCACTAGACGCTACATGGAGCCGTTTTTGTTCCAGAAAGGATTTGATAGAGTGCTCTCGCTGATTTTGCTTGGCATTTTTCGTGGTCTTTCCGTGTGTTATAATTAATTCGTATATTGCCTCAAGAATTTCACATCAATCTTAAAACATATATAAAGAACATTGAAAGTAAATACACTTTTACACTTTTTTTATGGTCTAAATATTTTTTTAGACTTCTATGTACCAGTGATGTATTCAGGTACCACATCACAAAATTCATTCACTTTTACTACTATGATGAGGTAATATGCATAATTTTCATTGTGTATATCTTTAAAAAATAATCTTAAGTAACTAAAACAATGTTCTTCAAATACATTTTTTGCCTGTTTGGTGTGGATAAAGAGTTAAATGTAATAAGTTATTTTGTACATCGTGAATTTAAGAAAGTATCTATTATTCTTCAATAGTAATGTGGTATTTATTTATCGTTATGCGTTTTCTTAAGAATATATATTTTTGATTAAAAATACAGAACAGAAAATTTATTATTATATATATAAATATAAATTTATGTATTACTATACATTTCTCTACTTTTGTATTACATTAAAAGAAAATATATGTAATGTTATATGCTCAGTCAAAATAATTGGTATATGTTCAAATCTTCTATTAAATGTATCTACGTTAAAGAAAAAACATAGGGTACATATATATATATATATATATATATATATATATATATATATATATATATATATATACGTACCCTATGTTGAAAGCAAATTTGATTTGTTTGAGGAAATCACTGTTTTCTCCGAAAGATAATTAATTAGAGACTCCATTAAGGATTAGTTTCTACTTGAAGAGTCATTTATCTACTGATGGTTACGCCCTTTCATGGGCATTTCTTTTAGAAAGACTAGATTAAAACAAAAGAAATACACCTTCTGTTTATTTTTGAAAGTTTATAATCGAAAAATGTTCTTTAAACACATGCTTCAGAAGTTTAGTTCTTCATTATTCAATAAGAAATTTAAAATACACACACACATATACATATATACATACTCTAAAAATTATTTTATTTCACTTTATTTTATTTTGTGCGTGTGCCAAAAACATAATACAAACCGATTTTCAGAAAAAGTTAAATTAATTTCATTAAAGTTATCTGAATGCGATAGCAAAAAGACATTTTAAGATCCGTGTGAAGATTTTATTTAATTAGAAAAAAAAAAAAAAAAAGGTAATGTTATTTCTGCTTATATACTTTTGATTATTAATGAAGATAAACAAATATAATGTATTGTTTCTGTATTAAATTTTCTCTTAAAAATACATTCTTTTTTCAAGTTTTAATTTTTATTGTTTAGTGAAAAAATTGTCACACTCTCGATTTATTAATTTCGTCTGAAATCGTCATATACAAATGTGACATGTATCGATCAAATAGTAATAACGCCTAATCTCTAGTGCGATATTTCGATTCTAGTTTAAAATGTTATACATATATTTTGCTAAGGGGGTCTATATAGTAAAATTTACCCCAATTTCATCTTTTCAAATAGCAACACCCCTTTTTGAAAATTTTTATGAGTTATTTGGATCGAATTATCCAAGAAAATGGTACCATTTATATATATCTCTCTAATTTGAATGTAGACTGCAAAACCTGGGGATGCTAATGTTACAAATGTCATATACTTTAATTCAATGTAATTTTTATTGCTTTCTGACTCATGTTCCGATGTTTACCATATTTTTTAGTTGCATTCGAAACGGGATATGTTAATCGCATTCCAAGAAACAATTAGCTCCGCTCTCTTGCTTCCTCTGAAACAATAGTTTACTTTAAAAATGATTTTACGCATTTTTGTTTGATTCTTTATATGGGGCCTACATATATGAATGTCAGTTTGAACAACAGCAGTTAGAATCATAAAAGTAGTATGTAGGTACGGTAAAATAGCTATGCGCTTGCCGGAGCAACCACTACCAAAAATATTAAACTTATAGGATAATCTATATAAGTAATATTAAGTAATATGTATAAGGAATAGTATATAAGGAATATATTAATCTATATATTGAATATATAATAGGAATGTGTACATTAAATATATATTAAACTTTCAGGAGTGTTGGTCGCTTTGTATACAAATAGCTGATCGTAAAAATACAACAATTTGCATGGAAGTTCATTTTTTCCTCTTCTGATGCATCTCGAAGCCGAATTTTCAACGTTCATTAGTTTTTTCCTAATTAATTAATTATTTTGGAACTAGTGAGATTGCAGTCGGCAGCGAAATTATTGAAACACATATTCACATTTATATTCACATTTTTCGTATTTTTATTTAATTTTATCACTAATTTTATCGCTGTTTACAAATTATTTTTTGTAAACAGCATAAAGACTAAGATCATGACCAGGGAAATATTTACATAACAAAACAGTATTAGGTGCACATTTTTTAAATACGAATTATTGCTAGCGCTTGAATAGTTTTGTTGCCGACTGTATTTGCCGCTGTCACATGTTGTCATAAAATGAAGATTATAATTTGACAAGAAAATTTTCGGTCAAATTATAATTTTTCTGAAGTATAAGCAGCGTCACGTATCGTCTACACTGTAAAAAATATGTCCTATTTGCTGCCAGCAATTGTCTGTAATTTCAGACAATACGCGTAATTTACGAAAAAATTACGTTGTCAGGATTGTTGGATGGATGGTTGGGTTTTACATCGCACTAGTGCTGCGCAGATGGGCAATTGGCGACCGTCTGGGACACACCCCTAGAGGTGGTTCGGAGACATGCCATCACAATTTTGATCCTCCACCGAAGAGATGGCTCTCACGCTTCGGTGACCCTCAGAAGTATAATTTTTGATGGGAACATGGAGGACATTGCGGCCACGATAGATATTACGTGCAACAGCCACCATTAGTGTACATGACGGTTTTTTGTTGGCTCGAGTACCGACCCCCCAATCTTCCAATTACGAAGTCGGCGCTCTACCGACTGGGCTACCGCGGCCCATTACGTTGTCTGAACGTATTTTTTGTAATTACAGAAAATTTCTGGCAGCAAATAGGACATATTTTTTACAGTGTAGTGTCTAATATAGCGGATATTTTTAAGTACTGAAATTTTTAATAATTAACTATTGTTATTTAGTTTATTATTGTTATTATAAGTATATAGCTTTATTATTGTTATTGTAAAACAGTGTTAAAAATATGTGTTTAAAATCTTTACATTTCTGTTTGTTTTTAATCGATAAAAAATTTTAATTGTTGAATTATACATATGTGCAACGGAATAGTTTTAAATAAAAGCCTTTTTTTTTTTTTTTTTTTTTTTTTTTGCATGGACTTTAGAATATTACTTTGAAAAAATCCACATGATTTAATTATTTGTAAAATTGATGTATTTCATTATAAATTGGAATCTGCAAAAAGTACATTTAAGAATTATCTTTATTAAATCTATAAATTCTCGGTTCTGATTTTTATTTATTCACACACACATACATATGTACATTTAAATGTGATATATTATCGGATTAGAAAAATGGTTTGTGTCTGTGTGTCTGTTTTTTTTTTCTTTTATTGATAGTCGTGTCGTCTTTTTAGATAAGTTTTATTCCATTCCCTATTGTAGAAGAAAAAAAAAACTTTTCTAGTAGTAAGATCAAATAAATTTGATAAAATAGATTTTCTGTCGTAAAACTGACAATATTGATAGTGATTTAGAAGCAGTTTCTCTTCATATATAAGATGTTTGGAGAATTTACGCTGTACCTGATATTTTTGGAGAAGATCCAACAGTTCTCGCAAGTTTCTTATAGAAACTTCTCAATAATCGATTTTCGCAAAGTGCCATTTAGATATATTTTACACTCTCTCGTTTCTAAGATATCGAGAAAAAATTTATATATCCCTTACTTACACACAAATGGAATGCCAATAATACAAATTCAAATTTCTTAAAATAAGTCTTTTGTGATATTGCCGAGATTATCTTTCAGCTAATGTATATTTGAGCTAAACTGAAAACTTTTTAAAATATCCGAATACAAAATCTACTTTTGAGGTAAACAAAGTAAAATAATATATATTTTTTAAAACATGTTTTTTTTTTTATTATTAATGTATAATTAAATGCAATAATCTAATGTATATACTACTATATAATGGAGATATCTATATAATGGAGAATTAACAAACTTTAAAGTATATATGATAGTATTTCAAAAATAATACAAATGCATGTATATATATATATATATATTTGTATTATTTTTGAAATACTATCATATATACTTTAAAGTTTGTTAATTCTCCATTATATAGATCTTTAAAAAAATATAAAGGAGTATTAAATTTAATTATTTACTCCTAGAAACTTCAAATGCGTAAAAAGTCCTTATCTGAAATTAAGCGGTATGTTTAGCTGCCGTCTAGGTTTATAATTGATTCTGACATTGGCATTACATAATTAATTTTTTCTTTTGATTTAAAATTGCTGACTCGGCAGGTAAGAAAAACTGAACGATTCAATGTAATTCACATCATACTTGATTCAAACATATAAAGTTACCTGGAATGAAATATATTAAACAATTTTTGCTGTTCACATTCTTTTCTTTTTTTTATTCAAAAAATGTCGCTTTCTTTTTAGAAGAAAATTAAACCGCCACTTTCCTAGAGATGAAACTGACCTGCCTAAAGAGAATGACAATTATTTTCCTGTAATAAGCCATGTGAATACTTTAATAGCCATACCTAAATGGTGTTTAGGTAGCAATTTTCAAGAAAGTCGTTAGAGCCATTTTTGAAATACCATTTTTCACCAAAACTAGGCAAACTTAGTTGTTTACTAGAAAACAACAATTACATACAAAAGGTTATTTAAAAGATGGTTAATATTGTATTAAAAAAAATCAGAACAGCTGTTTTTAAAAGTACCCACTTGCGAAACCTGAAATTGAGCTATTTATACACATACTTGCCAACCATCTCATTATGAACCGTACAATTTTTAGTACCCGCCCTTTTTTTTACACCAATAACTTTTTAGAGTAATTTTAGTCTTATTTAATCGTAACAACATTTGGAGAGATTTACTCTAAAAATATAGTGGCGTGAGAAAAGGGGCGTTTTTTCAGGGGGCGTTAATAATTGTACGGTTACTAATGCGATGGTTGGCAAGTATGTATACAGATTTTCCTGAGCGAACCAACTAAATCCTGAGATTGGAAATTTAACAGAGTACTTAGATAGCAATTTTTAAGAAAATCCTTACAGTCGTTTTTGAGATATAAACTTACTTTCTCACTTCTGATTTTCCAATTTTCATCGAAAATTGTGAAAATCACGTGTACACGAAACCTGCCCTTAATCTGAAGTTTCGTAGTTCTATCTTTACTTTTTTTTTCAGGATATGATAGTCGGAATATTCCCACACATATACACACACATTGACAAGTTGCTTAAAATCACTTTTTTGGATTCAGGACACCTTAAAACGGAAAATCAGGTAAAAAATCGATAGCGAATTTTTTCACCGAATACTGTACTTTCATTATCTATGGTAGTCAGGTAATCGAAATAAAACAATCAGCGGCTCCTAAAAGAAAACTTTTGATAATACTCGATGAGGTATGGATATATTTAAGTGATTAAAAAAAAAAAAAAAAAAAAAAGACATTTTCTGTTGTCAGTCTGCCAAAGAATGCTCTACAAAATAGCTTCGGCATTGTATAAAAAAATTCCTTACAAAGAAACATAGCAATCTCGGAATTATTTACAATAAGAAATTAATGTTGCAGAAAAGTTTAAATAAAATTTACATTAATTTACTCTATTATTAGTAAAATATTTTAGGATGAACTATTTCAAAATAAATTCTATTTTTACGCAGAAAAGGAATGAATAAATTTGAGCTTTACATGAATAAAATCTTCATTTTAAACGTAAAGTCAAATGTTGCTCATTAAAGATATTCTATAAGGAAATACAGGCGTTGGGATGTCAATCTACAATCATTATTTTGCACATTAAGGCCCACTGGAATGAGACATACGGTTAAAAGTGTATTTTTAACCCCCTGAATCATTCATGCCTATACCCAGATTTGAATACTGTTTGAAATAAGAGAAAAAAAATATTTTTAATAAATTACATATAAATTACATGATGATTCCCTTATAGGTTTAGCCACTTTCAATTTGTTAAATAAATACTTGGATAATTTCGTACAAAAACACTGAAAGAATTTTACTTGGAGGTATAGTAGAACACGAAATAATATTTGCTGGATAAAATTAACTCTAAAACGTTACAATTTTATGCAAAAATAGAACTAGAACTTATAGATAAATATCAAGAATGTCAAATAGAAGCTAATCGTTTTCAAATGTATTTTCTTCATGCGTAAACATAATCCTCTCGATAAAGTGAGAATGAATTTCTTTCAAATATTCTATGATATAAGTATCATGTTCCAGCTTTTTATTCTAACAGTAAACTGTCAGAATAAATAAAAACGGTTTACGTAATCGTTTCACGGTTGATGTGATCATCAGGACCCAGCTTTTGACTCTAACAATAAAGAGTTAGCATAAATAAAAAACGGATGTAATAAATTCAGGTTATTTTTCATTTCTGAACTTCCATAATAAAAATAAACATTTCGGAATCTCACATTGCTTTACGGAATTTTATGAGTCTGTATTAAAAAAAAAAAAAAAAAAAAAAAAAAAAAAAATCAAAAGGAAAGCAGTTTCTCTGAACATTGTTTTCAAAGCACATGATTAAAAAATTTCAGATGAGGTATCATGAGGGGGGTGGGGGAGAACCCCCAAGGGCCATACGTGAAACAAATATCTTAATAAATATGCATTTTCACTGAACACAATTATCAAATGTGTCGCACATTTAAATGATCTATTAGATTATTTGATTGGGCCTCTGATATTATTCTCTGGTAGATTATTTGAATGAACGATACTTTTGTAATCATTATAATCAGAGAAATGATCTTTTTTTTTAATGAAATATATTGGAATTTAGTTTTTTTTTTTTTTTTTTTTTTTTTTTTTGTACAACATAGGAATCGGCTTTCCGCGGACCCCTACTTTTCAAAATATATAAAGCAATATGAATAAGAAATATGAATAAGCAATCCTTTTCTGAATCCCTAAATTAAAAATATATAGATTTGCGAGCTATGTGTATAAAGTAAATAAGTAAACTGTATAGACGAAATTATCAAAAATTTCTAGTCTATACTTTTCTAGATATAAAACAATATCATAAATATTAAGTATGTAGAATTTATATTACGAAAAATTTTTGCTTGTTTTCTTAAAATGGGGTCGTATATCAAGATTTCTAGACTTTTGAAACATCGTATACGTGCAAACAGATATATAATATAAGATGTAATTATTTGTACATTTCCAAAATATGGTAAAATATTTTTAACTTAAATTAGAAAGACTGTTATTGGGACATACAGCATTACCGTTTGAGAGTAGCACTTCACCCTTCAATTCTTGGACCTGAATATTGTAGTTATATTCAAAGAACACTAAGATTCTTATTAAATTATTAAATAAATATTTCAAAATTCTTAGCCAACTTTTGACGAACACACTCTGTTAAATATAATTGTATAATTTTGTGCCGTTCAGTATCTGGAATGCGCAATGTAAAAATATAAATAAAGAAATAAAGAAATATAATTCCAATAAACTTTGTTGAATTTCTGTCCAGTGCATTGAAACAGCAAACTTTTCTTCTATATTTTCTTAAAAATTCATGCCGTCGTTTGTTGACCGTATCGTAATTATAACATTTTTCTTCCTTTTTCATAAATATTATAGCTTTATGAACCTGAATAATATATATATATATATATATATATATATATATATAACAGAAATTTAAAATTCCAAAGTAAAAAAATATTTTGACAAAAATGAAGTTTTCTTTATATTACGAAAAAAGAGCACAAAACGTTTCAATGTATTAACAATATTTTTAAACAACCGAACAAGAAATGAAAATATTTCCTTTCCTTTATTTTTCTGAGAAAAGCAGGTATTAAATATAAACGCAAAAAACAACCAGTAATCGTTTTAAAGTAAATTGTTTTTCTACGAACCATATTGATAAAAATTTCTCTTTAAAAACTATCATTTCTTTTACATGTTGTATTCTGAAACTTTTGTGGGGTTATTTTTCTTTTTAATAAGATGTAAGGGAGTTTTCAGCTTTTTAAAATTGAATAGCAGCAGTTGAAACATCTCACTACTTCAAAACTGCATAACGAGACTTCCCTAAAAGATGTCACAATGAATTTTGGATTCTGTATTAATGTTTTCGTAGCTTTACCTTTTATAATACTCGTATTATTTTTCTGACTATCTCTCTCCCTGCCTCTATCTCTCTCTCTTTCTTTCTCTCTTTGTATATATATATATATATATATGTAGGAGTGTTCTTCCACCAGTCAACAGATAAGGTTGCATCCGATGCCATCTGCGAACGTGGTGTTAACCAGAAGTATTTTACAGTATCAGGGTGAAAGTGGAGTGAGCTAGAGAGACGAAGGCTGAGTTGGCTATCAGCGCGAAGGCTGAGTTGGTTGCTTCTTTCTAGTTTAAGCCCAGAGTGCGCCATGTAAGGGGGTAAAGTCATGGTTGGCTCATACTCCAGATCTACAGTGTATTGGATTTCAGAACGCGTAGGTACTGAAATCCAATCAATCTGCTGATGTATTAAGCAACTTGACAGGTTTTGAACCGTGGAATCAACTGCATCTAATTATTCTGTATGTGCTGTTATTTATCCTTATGTTTTTTTTTTTTTTTTTTTTTTTTTTTTCTGTTTCATCTGTTTTCTATGTTTCATCTATTCATCGTTTAATGTGTTGTTACGTAATTATCTTCTAGTCATTGAATCCACCCCTAGACACCTTCAGCCATGCTATATATATATAATTTGTTGTTATTCAATGTTTACTAATATAGGGCTTTACTTTGAATATATATGCGCATTATGGTAAAATAAATATTATATAATGAAATTACCTGTGTGTATATGATTCTGTTCGTCGTCAAGTTTTCTAATGAAAAATGGTGACCAAGATCAACGAAATTTTCTTCATAGGTATATTTTTATGTAATATGAAAATGCACAAATTCTGATTATCGATTTTGGACTTCTTTTTTTCTGTTCTCCAATCTCATAAATTATTATCAAACCTATGGAAAATTATGTCAAAATTAAGAAGCAATGCATATTTAAAACTATAATTGAATGCAAAAATAAATCTAGTAAAGTAAATTTTGAGTCACAATTTTTAGAGGCTACGGACACCACCCGAATGCGACTTTCTTGCGGTCAAATTATTCAGGCGTCACGAACAAGCTGTTGATTAAAAGCGGCTAGTCTAAAATAAAGAGTTGGCGAAAGATTCACTAAATATTCTGTTTTACACTTTTATATATATATATATATATATATATATATAAACAAGATAAATAAATAAAATTGTCTTAAACTGCATACATTTTTACTTACATCACTCAAAATAGAAAAGTTAGTTATAGATCGTTATACATATACTTCTCATATTTCGTTGCGCAATTTGTCAGTGAAAATTAGTTATACTCTCATGTTAATTAAATGCAACATTATTCAATTAAACTATTTAATATTACAACTATATGAAAATTTCATGCTAAATATTAATTAAAAAATAAATAAATTAGTTAATTCTATTTTAATTTATTACATCTAAGCACAGTAAAACTGTTGAAAGATAGCGCACGAAATAAATACTATAGCATTTTGCATTTTACTGTCATTCTTATAAGTTAGAGGATTTATAAACATAAAAATTAATATATTGCCAATAAAAATATATTGGAATAAAATTATACTATAAGAAACTTACATATATTGACTAGCAACCAAACTCTGTTTTCAGAGATAAAAAAAAAATAATTATACAGACACGACATTATTTCATTATCTCCTTATATTATTAAAATTTGTACGCGTCTGTCTGTCTTTCTGTCTGTCTGTCTGTCTGTCTGTGAGAAATGCCTTGTCATCGCTAAAGCTCCGGCGCTAATGGTCGCATCGACTCGAAACCGGTGTCGACAGACGCAGAATTTCTTCATCTCGATATCGCGATAATTCGCTAAGCGATGCGACCCTAATTAGCGGAGATATTAATTAAAATTTCGACCCATGTCTACCGAAAAATAACCCAGAATTCATGATTAAATGCTTAAAAAGCGACATTTTTACGGAAAAAGTGGAAAATAAATTGAAATATCAGTTGTATTGTTACAAACAAGATGCCGTTGGAAAGGGCTTTTTTTTCTCAATCCGATGGAGTAAACGGCTTATCGATCGGACAATTAGATTTTTTAAAATTAACTAAACTAAAAAAAAAATGGTGGCAACAAATCACAAGCATTTTAACTTGACGGAAAGAAAAAACATCTGGTGTTTAATGAGGTCACGTGTTTTTGTACTGGGTTAAAAAATTGCAATTTTCTATTTTCTTCAATTTTTCAAAATTCGCACATTTCAATTAGTATACAATCTTAACACCACAAAACAAACTTGCACTTAAAATTTCATCGATTTTGGTCAATAAACAAAAGATTTATATTTTAATTGCAAATTAAATTTTATCTTTACACGCCTGACATTTTATCTGTCGAAAGAGGATGCGAGTTTCAAAACGACACAAATACACTTAAGGTAAAAATATTTCTTTTTCTATTTACTTCCATTAACCGACAACCGTAGATAATGGAATTCGAAATTTCACCTGACTTACACGTTTTGAGGTGTCATGGCGCTGTAATAATTTAAAATTTCAATATTTAAAATTCTAATTATGTTTTTTTTTTTTTTTTTTTTTTTTTTAATATGTCATTCGATACACCTTTTAAAGTACGGTTACATTATCGAAAGGGGAATTCGAGATTTCACCCGATTTACACGTTTTGAGGTCTCCTGATTAGGTTTTCTTTTGCATCGCAATAGTGGAATTCGAGATTTCAGCTTATTTACACGTTTTGAGGTCTCCTGAATGGGTTTTCTTTTGTATCTCAGCTACTAATTAAAGTGTCGAAAGTGGAATTAGAGACTTCACCTGATTTACACGTTTTGAGGTGTCCTGAATGGGTTTTCTTTTGTATCTCAGCTGCTAATTAAAATTATTTCATAAGTAATATATCATTTGAAAGCTTTGTTAATTTGGAATTGAATAGTAGATTACAGAAATTCGATATTGCGACATTTCTCCTGATTTAAACGTTTTGAGGTGTCCTGAATGGGTTTCTCTTTTGTCTCATTTACTAATTAAAAAAATTTCATAAGTAATGCATCATTTGAAAGCTTTGTTGAGTTGGAATCGAACAGTAGATTACAGAAATTTCTACCGCCAGATGGCGCTGTAATATTTTTAAATTACAATATTTCTATTTCTAATCATGATTATTTTTTTTTTTTAATGCGTCATTCGATACACATTTTAAAGTACTTTTACATTATCGAAAATGAATTCAAGATTTCACCAGATTTACACGTTTTGAGGTCTCCTGAATCAGTTTTCTTTTGTATCTCAACTACTAACTAAAATAATTTCATAAGTAATACATCATTAGAAAGCTTTGTTGATTTGGGATCGAACAGTGGAATACAGAAATTTCTACCGCCAGATGGCGCTGTAATATTTTCAAATTTCATTATTTCAATTTCTAATCATGATTAAATTATTTTTAATGCATCATTCGAAAGATATTTTAAAGTTCTTTTATATTATCGAAAGTTTTCAGCAGATTTACACGTTTTGAGGTGTCCTGATTAGGTGTTCTTTTGCATCTTAGCTAATTGAGTAACACCGTTCAAAATTGGTATACGTAGGTTTATTAGAAGGGGCTGAAAGGGTGGGGATGAAATAGGCGTGCACCGCGCGCGTATCCCCTTACTTGTGCGTGCGCAGCGCGCACGGGACTGCGCTGCCAAAGGCAGTGGGGACCCGGTCCGACTTTTTAACCGATGAGAAATTTTTTTTTAATTTTCTTTTTTTAAGAATAAAAATTTGATTCGAGAAGGAATACGTGCGCGCAGCGTGCGTATACCTTCACACGTGCGCGCGCAGCGCGCATGGGTCTGCGCTGCCGAAGGCAATGGGGACCCGATGTGATTTTTTACCCGATCAGAAATGATTTTTTTTAGGGGGCACGAAGTGTCAGGGAAGGAATGCGGGCGTGCAGCGCGTTTATAATCTTTAACTTGTGCGCGTGCAGCGCGCACGGGACTGCGCTGCCGAAGGCAGTGGGGACCCGGGCCGACTTTGTACCCCATAAGAAATGATTTTTTTCTTTTCTTTTCTTAAGAATAAAAATTTGATTTGAGAAGAAATATTTGCGCGCAGCTCACATATACCTTCACACGTGCGCGCGAAGCGAGCATGGGTCTGCGCTGCCGAAGGCAGTGGGGACTCGGTGTGAGTTTTTACCCGATCAGAAATGATTTTTTTTTGGGGGGGGCACGAAGGGTCAGGGAAGGAATACGCGTGCGCAGCGCGTGTATCCCTTAACTTGTGCACGAGCAGCGCGCACAGGACTGCGCTGCCGAAGGCAGTGGGGACCCGGGACGACATTTTACCCGATCAGAAATGATTTTTTTTTAAATTTCTTTTCTTAAGACTAAAAGTTACTGTTAGTGATTCATTAATTATAGTGATTCATTTGAAAATACTGACCCGCTAGTGGGCGAAGCTCGCTAGTTTAAAACATGAAAATCTGACATCGACAGATTTTAATTTAGTGCCAGAGGCCTACTGCTAAACTTGTTAATATCGACAAATTCTTCTTTAGTTAATTCGTGACGATCTAAAGTCCATGATAAAGTTTTCATTAAATCAAACCAATGTGTTTCAGCTGCAGATACTGTAACAAATAACGTTGGAAGTCCAAACTGTCTTATAGCCGCAAAACAAAGTTTTTTCTCTTTTTTCCAATGAGGGGGAGGTGTGCCTTGGGGGGGACTCATGTCAAAGGTTTGCCTTGGGGGGGGAATCATGTCAAAGTTGTACCTTGGGGGGGACTCATGTCAAAGTTGGGCCTTGGGGGGACTCATGTCAAAGTTGGGCCTGGGGGGAGACTCATGTCAAAGTTGGGCCTGGGGGGAGACTCATGTCAAAGTTGGGCCTTGGGGGGACTTCATTCAATAAATCCCCATTCAATAAACCGACTGAAATAGGCCCTTAGCACTAATAAGAGTATATTATAAAAATTCAACAACGCTGTACCGACTGAAATAGGGGTACCTTGGGGGGGGACTCATGTCAAAGTTGGGCCTGGGGGGGACTCATGTCAAAGTTGTGCCTTGGGGGGACTTCATTCAATGAATCCCCATTCAATAAACCGACTGAAATAGGCCCTTAGCACTAATTAAGAGTGACGTATAAAAATTCGACAACGCTGTACCGACTGAAATAGGGGTACCTTGGGGGGGGGGGACTCATGTTAAAGTTGGGCCTGGGGGGGACTCATGTCAAGGTTGTGCCTTGGGGGGACTTCATTCAATAAATCCCCATTCAATAAACCGACTGAAATAGGCCTCTAGCACTAATTAAGAGTGTATTATAAAAATTCGAGAACTGTACCGACTGAAATAGGCCTCTAGCACTAAAAAAAAAAAAAAAAAAAGGATTATTAAAAGTCTATTTTATTAAAAATGTATGCATCAGTTGGTATTACTTCTGTCATACAAATACTTTAGTAATAATTAGTTTAAGAAAAAGTACATTTATCTATTAAACTAGGCATTCTATTTTATAAACACTGCGTATTAATATATACATATATATATATATATAGTACGAACTATGCAAGCGAAAATATTATATAAGATGGTAATTAATTTAGATGTGAAGTTTGTGGTTTATTTTATGTTAATGTGTTTACTAATTTAAAAATTTATGCGTTGAACGTTAAAATAGAAAAATAAATAAATAGAATGAAAACGTTTCTTACTTTAAAAGTAGATTAATGTACTTCTGCTTCAGTCGGAAGAGTAAATTGTTTTATTTGTAACTTTTAAATCAACGTGATTAATAAACGTGGCTGAGAGCATGATATATGAAATAGGCAAGTTTCATACAAATTGTTTCATAAATACCCTTTTAGGTCAGTTTGAAATCTTCAAGTAGCCACCATTTTTAAAAAGAAGCGCGAATCATGTTAATTAATAAATTACGTAAAAACCTTGATAGGGATTATGCATATACGAAATTGCAAGGTATTTGTTTCGAAAATTTTTTATAAGAGTTTGAAATTACTGATTGGTCACTATTTTGAAAAAAAAAAAAAGTTGATAAGGTTGACCAATAACTTAAAATAAGCTATTTAAATGATATGAACACTCGTCAACTTCGTACGGATCGATTCAATGGACAATATTCCTGTGACGTCACCGTAGGTAAAATCGCCGAACACGTGGCCGATATTTTGTAAACAAATTAGATTCAAGATGACATTTTATTGTTACGTATAACATTTTCCTAAATATTTCTGCAGTGAAACTTAATAATAATGTTCAAACGAGAACAAAAGCGAAATGTAAACAACTGAACCGAATGATAAAGTTGACTATTCCATATCGTAAAATTGCAGAACATTTTATGTATATACACACACACACACATACATATATATAATGAAAAAAAGATTAATAAGAACATTTTATACACACACACATATACATAGACATCAAAGCTTAAATAAATAGAATTTCAATCACTTTAATAAAGGAATTTACTAAATGGAACATCCATTTAAATTTGTTAACATCGCCACAGTTCACACGGCAACTTTTAATATTACATATGTTGATTAATATTAAAGTATATTACTAAAACTGGATTAAAAACAAAACAAATTATCACTATATCACTCTTACTTCAATTTCATATAATCTGTAACTTTTAGAAATAATATTGCAAGATAAAAATTTGCAAGCCACAATGCTTTGCTATGGTAGAGTTGAGAATTGTTTACCGAAAACAGCTGATTTTTTATAGTCTCGAATGGAATATGGTCCAGTATTCAATTTTTCATTTCCCGGAATGTGTAGCCCCAATGTATCCAAATAATTTAGATAGCCCTATAAAGAAATGTTAAAAGATTTCCTTACCACAATCTACACAAGACATGATTTTATACATATAAAAATCATATTCATTTCATTTTGTTATAAAGTTATATTTCTGTTATAAAGTTATATTAAGTTATATTTTTACGGCGGGGTGCGTCTTCTATGTAGAAGTTAAATAATTAATAAAAAATTTAGTTAGTAAAGATTAAAATATTATTACGCCCCCCGCCTTAAAAATACTTTAAATTATAACTTTATAATGCAGCGAAAAAACTAACACAGATAACAAAGAATGTTGAAAGAGATTAGGATTTATTAGAAAGATACATGCAGTTGCAGTGTTATTGTCAGATCTTCATTAAGCTAGGCATTGAGTACCCGGGATTCATTAGCGGCGGCGAAATTTGATATCAATCCTTTTTTTGGCCGCTTAAGAAAGTAAGAGTTTTTGTTGGATGGGGTGACTTTTACAATAGTATTGTTTTTTATGAAATATCACTTCTTTTTGCAGGTTATGTATGTGCTTTTATAAATATAATACGTATGCATAAGAAAGGTAAGAGTTTTTGCTGGGCGGGGTGACTTTTACAATAGTATTGTTTTTTTTAATGAGATATCACTTCTTTTTGCAGGTTATGTATATGCTTTTATAAATATAATACGTATACATAATGAATATATTTGTCTAATAGATCAATAAAAATTGTGCGTGTTATGTATAGATGTAAATATAGTGTTACAGATTTCTAAATAGTACTAGTTATTTTTATGTGATTTCTTTCTAAGAGGTTTAGTCACATTATGAAATGTCAGTTTTTCACATTTCTAGCATGTTTCTGCGTTAAAAAAGATGCTTCTCCGTTAAAAACACACTTTATCAGGGCACGTAATGAACTTGGCGACGAATTTGGCGAATTTATCGCGCCTTGAAAACTATTTTGACGACCTTGGTGAAAAAAAAACTTTATTATCGATAGACCCATTGATCAAGCTGTAACTCGATTATTACGGAAGTTACTGCAAAATTCAGGATTAATGGCAGGCTATAAAAGGAGTCCCGCTCCGACCACTGAGGTGAGTTTCTCGCTAAGACTTTACGGAATAGAAAGTTTTGCTTGACTAAGTCTCTACCATTGAATTGTAGTTAATTTCTGTATGTTGTGACTATGGTACCGTTTGTGGTGGGATTTATATGTTGTCAGCTGTTATTTAAGCTGTGTTTTTTGGTGAAACTCAATTTGATACTGAGTTTAACTAAGGCGACCAAATTTTTAAACCCAATTTGAGGACAAATCTTCGCAGCGTCCTCAAATTGAAAGGACATTTAAGGACAGAGTTAAATTATGCTTTAATTTGAGGACATTTGAGGACAAATTTGTAAATTCGAGAACATTTGTCATCAAATGATTTTCAAATTGGTAAAAATGTATTGTCACTGTGTTCTGAGCTATCCTGAAAGTTTCAAATGTCTAGCTATTTGGGAAATTAGTTAAAATCGATTGCCATCTTTGTGCTGGTAACGCTGCCAAATGCAGCAATAACCCGAAACAGTTGGCTAAAAGTATTAAAAAATGCATTTTCACCGTGTTCTGAACTATTCTGAAAGTTTTGAAATGTCTAGCTAGTCGGGAAATTAGTTGAATAAATTTTCTGTCAAATCATATAAACGCTGCCGAATACTGTAGGGACCTGAAAAAGTTGACTAAAAGTTTTTAAAAATGTATTGTCACCGTGTTCTGAGCTATTCTGATAGTTTCAAATGTCTAGCTAGTCGGGAAGTTAATTAAAAATCGATTGCAAGATTTGTACTGGAAAAACAAACAAACGAACAAGAATAAAAACGTGGTAAAAAAAAAAAGGAAAACTGAGTTCTACATCATTAAAATCATTAGTTGTGGGTCACCTGCAGCATACGTATCAAATGTAGCGTTTAGACGCTATCGTATTCATTGATACATACATGCACACATCTTTATTATAAAAAATTTAAAATGAATTTAAAATACCTCAAAACTCATAGAAACATAAAAATGTCATATTTGAATTTTTCCATGATAATATTTCTCGTATATTGTATGATCGGAATTTAATTATATGTATTCTTTCATCATCCGTAATTTTATAAATTTAGCGAATCGCTCTTTTATTTAATCAGCCACATTACTTTTGTTAAAAGTCTGTTTAGCGCGTCCTTTAAGCATTTATTTATTTCGAAATCCAAATTCATCATTTTTTTTTTTTTTTTTTTTTTTTTTTTTTAATGAGCATGTTTCTTGTAAAAATTTTACGAAAAAAGTGTCTTTTAATTTATTTCAATCCATTTTTGTAAAAAACTAGGGGCTCTGTCCCCTGCTCGCTCCGCTCACCAACCCAAGAGGAAAGCTTCGCCTCCCCCCGACTCGCTTCACTTATTAACCCCTGCGGTGCTCTGCCTTTCGTTGAATAGGAATTGCTGATATTCGCTTTTTTACCTTTCACTGAATAGGAAAATTAATACCGCATAAAAAAAAAGAATATACCCATATTCAATGTCAAATTGAAATACATTATATATATATATGTAATAATAAAATTAATATTTCATTAATCCGGATAATTAATTTAATTTAATTATTATTATTTATTAAGAATTTATTATTTTATCTATATATTTCATTCGGGTTTAGATATTGCATCAGCCTTGCCACTTGTCGAAAAGATGATTGCGTAAGATCCCTAATCCTTTGTCCATATTTCATTACCATATAAGGTTATAAAGAGTAAACGCAAAGTTAAAATGTACATGTACTACCATGTAGATGTAGCCTATATCTACTACCTTGTATATCTCGCACTTCGGAGTTAGACACTGAAGAATAAAGATGTGCGATATATTGGCTCATGAAATTCATTTACTTTTTGAGTATTTAATTTTTATTAAATTCAAGTAACATGCGAAACTAGAATGTTACAAGTCGACAGGATAGAATGCCATGCGAGGACTATTTCATCTAAAATGGACTTTATTTAAAAATATAAACTTTAAATATTTTACTTTCGATTTGAATCAGTCATAAGTTTCGGATGAAAAGTCAAGTCAGAGGAGCGGAAATGCGCTTTGCCCCCCCCCCCCTCTTCTGTATTGTGGGGGAAAAAAGAATTTTTTCGCCTCGATATGATTGGTAGAAAAAGAGAGGAGTGATGGATTAAATATCACCGATAGGTTTCTTTTGAGCTATGCCGTAATTTCGACGGTAAGGTACCGCGGAACGTTTCAGGAATTTTCCGATGAATTGGGTATTCTGATATAATTTTTAAAAAATGGAAAATTTAAAGAAACAAAGAAGATTACTTAGAACACAGGTGACGAAACTTCTCGGAAAAGAAGATTTAATTAAAAATACAGAAGATATAATGAAGTTAGAAGTTTTAAAAGAGCAATTACAAGAGAAGAAAACAGAATTGAAGAATCTTGACAAGGAGATAATTAGTATAACAACAGAAAAAGATGAAGATATTTTGGAAGAGTGTGATGCTTCTGAGGAATACCAAGAAAAAATTATTGAAGCCTTGAAGAAAATTGAAATTAACTTAAAAGAAGAAAAAATGAAAAATGAAAAAACAGTTGAAGTTTCAGAAAGTGCCGCGGATACAACAGAAAGAAACAGACAAGCACAGACGATTTCAGCACGTCTTCCGAAAGTCGAACTTCCTGTTTTTGAAGGTGATATTATTACATGGAACTCTTTTTGGCAAATATTCGATGCTACCATCAACCAAAGGCAAGATTTGGCTGTGATAGAAAAACTGACGTATTTGATATCTTTATTGAAAGGAGAGCCATCAAGATTAGTAGCTGGCTTTGCCATGACCGCAGAAAATTATAAAGATATTATTCAACTTTTACAGAGTCAATATGACAACAAAGAAAGAGTTGTAGACTTAAACGTGAAGAGAATTTTGGAAATGAAGCCTGTGACATCTGTAGCGCAAGTGAAGGAATTAAAAAAACTTATTACAGAACTCTCTATTAACTTAAGAAATCTGAATAATGTTGGAATAAATATTCAAAACTGCAGCCCTGTTATTAATACTAAAATTAAACAGTTGATACCTTCGGAACCTCTATTAATTTTTGAACGTCAAAAGGAAGAAAATAAAGAAACAAGTACAGAAGATTTAATTGCATTTTTACAGAAAGAAATAAGCTACAGAGAAAATGTCACCTTTAGTTTAGACCCAAATGCTCCAAGTTTTAAGCCTCGTAATTATTTCCAGTACAGATCAGCTCCTAAACAAGTGCAGAATTTGAAGTCTTTAGCTAATGTGCAGCCGCCTAAAATGGGGACTTATCAGCCTACGAATGCCCGAGAAAATTATCACGAAGCAAGTCAGACAGCGAAGATTCCTCGTCCAACGACAACAAGAAAAACTAACTGGGTTTGCTTCAAATGTAATGAAGCTGGCCACATAGCCCGAGAATGCCCATCCAAGTGATATCAATATACGCCGCCTATGAGCGTGCAAAATGCAGAACATATTTCTGAAAGAGTTAAAACTAATTTCCTACAGACTGAAATATGTTTTTCGGACACTGGACAGATTCAGTTATGTGTTTTGGATACTGGAAGCAATATTACGATTATACCATCAAATTTCTTAACAAATTTAAAATATATGCAGGTATCAAATGCAAATAAAACAATTCGACAAACGCAAGTCCACGTATGGATAAACAAAGTTATAGAGGTAAGTGCACAAATAGGTAGCTATTCAAAGAAGATTCGTATGTATGTCATTGACTCTGATTTACCTTATATTTTGTTATCATTAGAACATATGTTACTTTTTAATTTAGATATTGATTTGAGGGAGGGAAAAATTTACCAAGGGAATACAGATATAACTTATCATAATATGAACATTAAACAGGAGTCAATGAGTACATACTATTTGCATAAACTGGATAAAACTAAAATTAGTAAAAAATCTAAGAAACTTAAACAAAATTATATTAATGATAACTTTATTAAAATTTGTGATCCTAGTGATGAAAGTATTTATGATGATGTCAATAGTTCTAAGTGTAATTTTGTTGAAAATAGAAATTTTAAAAGTATTTATGATGATGTCAATAGTTCTAAGTGTAATTTTGTTAAAAATAGAAATTTTAAAAATATTTATGATGATGTCAATAGTACTGGGTATGATTTTGTTGAAAATAGAAATTTCTTTAACGAAAATGTGAATAATAATAATTCTAAGTTTTGTAGAGTTGATAAAACAAATATTCAGTGTATTGATAATGCATGTGTAGCAAAGGAGAGCGTTGGGGATGGTAGCTTCCCTCACTTGGCTGAAAACATTGAAAGTCATTTGGCTATTCAGGAGTGTTTACCTGGATTCGCTGAAATGGATCAAGTGACGGAGCTGGCATCCCTAATACGATCATTCATTCATATTTATTCTAAAAATAAATTTGATATTGGAAAGATTAGAATGGAACCAGCTAAGGTAAATTTAACATCAGAAAATCCTGTATCTTTGAGAACCTATCGGGCATCGCAAAAAAGATAATGCTGAAATTAAAAAACAAATTGATGAACTTTTAAGATATGGTATTATTAAACCATCCTATAGCCCTTACAGTAGCCCAGTAACATTAGCACATAAAAGAGGGGAGGGAAAAACAAGATTATGTATTGACTACAGGAAAATCAATGAAATTTGTAAAACTGATAAAGAACCAATTCCCAGGATTGATGGAATATTAGATCAATTGAGTCAAGCTAGAATTTTTTCAACTTTAGACATAACATCGGCATACTGGCATATTGCCCTAGAGGACAAAAGTAAAGAAAAATTAGCATTTACCTGTAATTTCGGATTATACGAATTTCAAGTTCTTCCATACGGTTATAAAAACAGCCCCGCTATTTTTCAAAGGTCATTAAAGCAAATTTTAAATAAATATCAAGTAAATTTTGCCTTAAATTATTTTGATGATGTGGTAGTCTTTTCAAACAATTTACAGGAACATTTAGAACACCTTAAAACTCTTTTTCAAATTTGCGAGAAGGAAAACATTAAATCGGAATTCTCTAAATGCCAGTTTGCACAAACAAAGATTTCTTTTTTGGGGTATGAAATTGGGGAGGGGACTTATTCACCAAATAATGCGAATGTGGAAACTATCAAAAAACTTGTTCCTCCATGTAATACTAAACAATTGCAAATATTTTTAGGAAGTGTCAATGTATACAATAAGTTTATCCCTAGGTATGCTGAAGTAAGAAAACCTCTCAATAATTTATTAAAAAAGGATGTGAAATGGGTTTGGGATGATGAATGTCAAAAAGCGTATGAAACTCTTAAAAATTGTTTAATAACAAAACCTATCTTATCAATATATAATCCTAATTATCCATGCAGTTTGTTCGTAGATGCTTCTGGAGATGGCATACGGAGTGTTTTGAAACAGATGCATCCTGACGGTAATCTGCACCCTGTAGCATACCATTCAAGGTCCTTAAGACCGTACGAAAAAAATTATAGTGCCTCTGAGTTAGAATGTTTAGCTATAATAGATTCTGTTGACAAATGTCATTGCTATTTACACGGAACCCATTTTACTATTTACACTGATCATGCAGCACTAGTGTGGTTAAAATCAATTAAACATCTTACCGGTAGATTATTTAGATGGTCCCTTAAAATGTCTATGTATGATTATACCGTAAAATATAAAAAAGGATCAACTAATCATGAAGCAGATTTTTTAAGTAGACAACCGATTTCTCATTTTTTAAGTACACAGATTAAATTATTAGACATAGATGAAATTAGAGAACATCAACAAATGGATAATTTATCTAACTCTAAATTTAAAAAAATAAATGATTTATTAACTATTCAAAAGAAGGGTTTAACTAAAATTGTAGTACCTTTCTCTTTAAGATTGAAATTAATGGAAAATGCACATATACAATTTGGCCATCCAGGGGTCCAAAAGATGTTACAAATTTTATCACCTATATATTATTGGGAATCTATAATAGTTGATGTTTCTAATTATGTAAAATTTTGTGAGATATGCCAACTAAATAAAAAATGTCATCAGAAAAGATTTGGGTTACTACAATCATTACCACCTGCAAAATTACCTTTTGAATTAATGTCTATTGATACAATAGGAGGTTTAGGATATTACCACTCCACCAAAAAATATTTACACTGCATAACTGAACATTGTACAAGGTATGTGTGGACTTTTGCTAGTACTAATGCTACCACTGAGACCTATATTAATTGTTTGAAAAAAAATTTCCAAATTGCAAAACCTAAACAACTGTTGAGTGACAGAAATAGAGCTTTCACTTCTCCTAAATTTAAACATTTCTTAAAAAATAACGGTATCACTCAACGATTAACGCCTTACCATAGACCACAATGTAATAGAAAACAGGAACGAGTTGGGGCAACAATTATACAGAGGATGAGATGTAAAATTAATTCCGGAAATTTGAAAACTCCATGGCCAAAATTATTAGAACAAGCAACCGCAGAATACAACAATACACCACACCAAGTAACCTCATTTCCTCCTAATTATTTACTGTATGGCACACTACCGTATGAATCCCCCTTGCCAAATATGGAAATATATCCTCCTTTAGAACAAGCTAGAGAAATTGCATTTGATAGAACGCTTAAAGACCATGAGAAAAACAAAATAAAGTATGACAAAAATTTTTTAGATTCTCCATTTAAGGAAGGAGATATTGTCATGGTTGAAAATTTTATATACCCAAATACTAGAAAATTAACTCCCCCTTTTGATGGACCTTTCAAAGTCATTAAGAAACTATCAGACGTAACATTTGAAATAAATAGACCCAATTTTTTAACTAACAAGAAAACCGACATCATCCATTCTACTAAATTAAGATTTTGCTGACAAATTTAAATTAGCTCAAGGACCTTCAAAAATACCTATTAAAAAGTAAACTTTTTATTTGTTTATATTAAAAAAAAAAAAAAAATCTGATGTGGGCACCACATGACTTCCTTATACACTTTTAGAAATATACATAATGCTAAAAAACATTGTCACTGGAGCCGAAACATTTGGCTAAAAATATTTAAAAAAAATGCATGCATACGTAAAAAAAAATAATAAATAAAATTGTGCTTTGAGGGGACTCATGTCAAAGTTGCGCCTTGGGGGGGACTCATGTCAAAGTTGTGCCTTGGGGGGGGACTCATGTCAAAGTTGTGCCTTGGGGGGACTCATGTCAAAGTTGTACCTTGGGGGGGGACTCATGTCAAAGTTGTACCTTGGGGGGGACTCATGTCAAAGTTGTGCCTTGGGGGGAACTCATGTCAAAGTTGTGTCTTAGGGGGGGGACTCATGTCAAAGCTGTGCCTTGGGGGGGACTCATGTCAAAGTTGTACCTTGGGGAGGGGACTCATGTCAATGCTGTGCCTCGGGGGGACTCATGTCAAAGTTGTACTTTGGGGGGGACTCATGTCAAAGTCGTGCCATGGGGAGGGGACTCATGTCAAAGTTGTGCCTTGGGGGGGACTCATGTCAAAGTTGTGTCTTAGGGGGGGGACTCATGTCAAAGTTGTGCCTTGGGGGGGACTCATGTCAAAGTTGTGCCTTGGGGGACTCATGTCAAAGTTGTGCCTTGGGGGGGGGACTCATGTCAAAGTTGTACCTTGGGGGGGACTCATGTCAAAGTTGTGCCTTGAGGGGGACTCGTGTGCCTTGGGAGGGACTCATGTCAAAGTTGTACCTTGGGGAGGGGACTCATGTCAAAGTTGTGCCTTGGGGGGACTCATGTCAAAGTTGTACCTTGGGGGGACTCATGTCAAAGTCGTGCCTTGGGGAGGGGACTCATGTCAAAGTTGTGCCTTGGGGGGGACTCATATCAAAGTTGTGCCTTGGGGGGGACTCATGTCAAAGTTGTGCCTTGGGGGGGGGACTCATGTCAAAGTGTTCCGAACTTTTCTGTAAATTTCAAATGTCTAGCTAGTCGAGAAGTCAGTTAAATTGCAAGATTTGTCCAAACCGTTTTTGAGCTATTACCGTTTTTTGATACATTTTGCCCATTATGAACCTTATTTTCCTAAATATCTCCAAAACGGAAAATCATATAAAGTCCAAAAAGGGAGGTGCACAACTAGATGTTGTAACAAACCTATGTACCAATTCGCAACTTTCTACGTCCAACCGTTTTTGAGTTATGCGACCTACACCCACACACCCACAGACACACATACATACAGACGTCACGAAAAATCGTGTAAAGTCGCTTTTATCTCTAAAACGAGAGCTCGTGTTAAGACGAAACTTGCAGGTGTGCAACTAGACATCATGACTGTCACACGTATAAATTGGCAACATTCAGCGATCATTCGTTTTCGAGCAATGTGAAATACAATATCCATTTCGCAAATCGGGATTACTATACTTCCTTATACTTTGTATAAGGAAGTAAAAATAAATAAAAAATAAAATTGTGCCTTGAGGGGACTCATTTTAAAGTTGTGCCTTGGGGGGGGGGGACTCATGTAAAAGTTGTGCCATGGGGGGACTCATGTAAAAGTTGTGCCTTGGGGGGACTCATGTCAAAGTTGTGCCTTGGGGGGACTCATGTCAAAGTTGTACCTTGAGGGGGGGACTCATGTCAAAGTTGGGCCTTGGGGGGACTCATGTCAAAGTTGGGCCTTGAGGGGACTCATTTCAAAGTTGCGCCTTGGGGGGACTCATGTCAAAGTTGTGCCTTGGGGGGGACTCATGTCAAAGTTGTACCTTGAGCGGGACTCATGTGCTTTGGGGGGGGACTCATGTCAAAGTTGTGCCTTGGGGAAGGGACTCATGTCAAAGTTGCGCTTTGGGGGGGACTCATGTCAAAGTTGTGCCTTGGGGGGGACTCATGTCAACGTTGTATCTTGGGGGGGGGGACTCATGTCAAAGTTGGGCCTTGGGGGGGGACTTCGGATCCGAAACAATTGGATAAAAGTGTTAAAAAATGCATTTTCACCGTGTTTCTGAACTATTCCGGAAGTTTAATATCTCTAACTAGTCGGGAAGTTAGTTAAATAATTTTTCTGTTGAATCATATAAACGCTGCTGAAGGCAGCAGTGACACGAAGCAATTGGCTAAAAATATTTAAAAAATGCATTGTCACCGTGTTCTGAGCTTTTCTGGAAGTTTTAAATGTCTAGCTAGTCGGGAAGTTAGTTAAAAATCGATTGCAAGATTTGTACTGGTAACGCTGCCGAAGGCAGCAGGAATCGGAAACAGTTGGCCAAAAATATTAAAAGAAACGCATTGTCAACGTGTTCTGGGCTTTTCTGAAAGTTTCAAATGTCTAGCTAGTCGGGAAGTCAGTTAAATTGCAAGATTTGTCCAAACCGTTTTTGAGTTATTACCGTTTTTTGATACATTATGGCCAAAACCAATGTATATTTGGTCATTATGAACCTAATTTTCCTAAATATCTCCAAAATGGAAAATCATACAAAGTCCAAAAAGGGAGGTGCAGAACTATATGTTATAACAAACCTATGTACCCATTCGCAACTTTCTACGTTCAACCGTTTTTGAGTTATTACCGTTTTTTGATACATTATGGCCAAAACCCATGTATTTTTGTCATTATGAACCTAATTTTCCTAAATATCTCCAAAACGGAAAATCATACAAAGTCCAAAAAGGGAGGTGCACAACTAGATGTTATAGCAAACCTATGTACCAATTCGCAACTTTCTACGTCCAACCGTTTTTGAGTTATGCGACATACACACACACACACACACACACAGACACACACACACACATACAGACGTCACGAAAAATCGTGTAAAATAGCTTATATCTCTAAAACGAGAGCTCGTGTTCAGACGACACTTGCAGGTGTACAACTATACATCATGACAGTCACACGTATAAATTGGCAACATTCAGCGATCATTCGTTTTCGAGCAATGTGAAATACAAAATCCATTTCGCAAATCGGGATTACTAAAGTACTCTTCGGTACTTTTCCATTTTGCCGGTGAAACGATAAAGTTACCAAGAATGATATAACCGACGCCAAAAATTAGGCACCTATGACAGAGCACGGCCCTACTAGATCACTCCTCAGCGCCCACGCGCCAACGACGGCGGCGTGTCGGTTCCGAGGAGTGATCTAGTAAGGCCATGGACAGAGTAACTGTTTCAAAACACTATAATAATAAGAATTAGAAGAAGAAGAAGAAAAAATTAAAGAAACTTATTTTACGTTTATTTATTTTATTTTATTTATTTTATACTTTTAAGAATTACATATTCTGAAGCTTTGCTTAAAGCTAGCTTTTAAAAGTGTTGTCCCATAAAAAATATAACATTTATTTTGTCAAATGCTTAATAACCTATATAAATAAACTTTAAATTTGAAAAAGAAAAAAAAATCGTTACAAATTTACTTTTAATCTATAAATGTATTGTTGTCGCCAATAAAGTTTGCTTGGCGAGGATTTCGCCGGCAAAAGGAAAAGTACCTTCTCTCCTATCTACGTCTTACATTAACGAAGAATAAAATCTATAAAAAATTTAGGTGAATTTTTTCTTGCCATTATTAGAAGTATGAAATGTATCATGGAACTGTGTTGTTAAAAAATAATCAACGCTAAATAAGAAGATTTTTCGTTTATAATTGAGTTTGAATTTAAATCTAAATATTTTTGTATATCAAAATCTATTTTAGTATAATAGTATTTTAAAAAAATGTTTTCAAATAAAATTATAAATACAATTTAATGGTAAAGAGTAACGTGTTTAGTTATACAGATACGACGTTATTTCGTTATTCACAAAAAAAAAAAAAAAAAAAAAAAGAACAAAGGATCAAATAAATAAAATAAACATAAATATTGCCAGTAATAAAAATAATTTTTAAAAGTAGAAAAAAAAAAGGTGTTTGCCGAATTTATTTTATTTTTTTACGCCAGTGATAACATTTTTATTTCCCTGTGGAGAATGACGTCATTGTAGAAAATGATGTAATAAGAGAAATTATTTCTTTAATGGCAAATAAAATACCTTTATAAACCCGAGGTTTTTGTTTAATAACTTCGTTAATTAAAATGATACAGATTTCTAACTCCCAGAAATGCCTGCCTTGAAGTATTCGGAACACATTGATACCTCCCATGATACAGAGCATTTTGCCCTCCTCGAGAAGATGCTGTCGCAGACAAAAAAAAATTTGACGCCAGCAACAGAAACTTTTCTTTAGTATATAGAGAAAGTACAGAAAGAAAGAAAAAAAGAAAGAAAAATAAAAACAGAATTTATTACTATTTAATGTCTTATTAAATGAAAAAATTAAATTCATTGAATTCGCGCGCCATCTCTTGACGAATTCACGAAATTTTTCGGTTAAATATCACAAAATTGAAAATAACTACTCCGTATATCGACCAAAAAATTTTTTGATTCCAAAAGGCACTAGTACAGGTCAGAAGGAATGTCCATGCAAATTTTCAGCTCATTAGCTGTAGAACTCTAGGCTCAATCGCCGTCAAAATTCTTTGTCTTAACAATTACAAGAAGAAGAATCTAACCGGCAAATTTCGGGTTTTCAAAGTTATATAACTCAGGCCCCTTAATTCGGAGTGACATGCAAATTTATATGTTTTGTCTTAAGGGTATGCTTAAGGTCTGTGCAAAAAGGCACAGGTATTGGGGATCATGGAGCTGAGATACAGGTAGTCAAAAAGTCCGAGATTCCATGTCGACATAATATACACTTGTAGCGTTCACCATTGACTTTCCTACTTTGTAAATTTCATTTGTTTTTCTCTTAATGTTTGTTTTAGCTTGGCGGGGCGGAATGCTATCGCGTTCCTTGATAAATACTTTTACTTTAATTATAAATTTTAAAACAAATTTTAATAAAAGCTTGTAACTTAAAATTATGTTCACTACTATATATTTCAGATATTTCAAATCAAATAATACAGTGTTCACTCTATATATATATATATATATATATATATATATATATTCTTTCCTTCTTTTTTTTTTTTAAGATAAAGACAAATAATAAATAAGCAAATAAAAACTAAAATTTTCATTAAATTGTCTTCTAAATTTCATATTTTATCACTAATATATATATATATATATATATATATATATATATATATATATATATTCATATATATATATATATATATATACATAGATATATATATTCATATATATCTATATCTATCTATATCTATATCTATATATATATATATTATATATATATATATATATTATTTAGAGTAAAAATTTAGCGATTCTTACATGTGTTAATTTTTTATTATTTTCGTACAGTAAATCCTATTATTTTCTAAAAAATCAATAGTAATCCAATAACATTGTATTTAAGACGAATGTTGTTAATTTCCGTTTAAATAATAAATAGCCTAAAAGAAACAGTAATCGCGATAAGATAAGTTTCAAATAATCCCAAATCAAACTTTTGTAAACAAGTGCTGAAATAGCTTTTATTTTGTACATCCTGGAAATAAATGGAAGTTTAATTAAGTTTAAATGAGTATTTTTAATTTATTCCAATCAAATTTTTTTCTATTCCTTTTACGGATTCATTGAATTATTCCGTCAATAATCTACACACACACACACACACACACACACACACACACACACACACACACACACACACACACACACACACACACACACAAACACACACACATATATACGAGTATATATATATATATATATGTATATTTTTTTTTTCAAATAATTATGATTTTATTTTATATGCACCATAAACATATATCAAACCACATGTATTCATTTAAAGTTAAAAATAATATTTTATACTCAAAATACCTATTTAATAAAATATTCAATATCATATATAATTTGAACAATTTATAGTTACTTTATTGTAAGTTTAAATTGAGTAATTCTTTTTCTTTCTCAATTAATAGTAATAATAAAAAATATATAATAATAATAATTTATTTAATATTCAGCCTGATAGCAAAATAAAAGTTTAAAACTATAAAATTCATCATTTTCTTCTGTATTTGTATGGAAAAAAAAATAGTAAATTCTTAAATAATAATAATGATGAAAAATTAATCAAAATAAATAAAAATAAAAAATTACTTTCGGTGTGCATAAGTTTTCACGTTTCGAGATGTTCAAAATATTATTTGACCATTTCTAAAAAATTTCTACCAGTGTGAAAGTCTGATTTAAAAAAAAAAAAAAAAAAAAAAAGTGTCATTCCTTAATAAAAATTTTAATAAGGTTTATTACTTTAGTCTACATAATTATAGAAAGGAAATATTAGATTCGCAAAATTTTCAACTTACAGTGGGATGTTGTTTCACGTTTTGAGACGATCAGGATACGATTTCACTATTTTAACGCTTTCCAACAAAGTTGAAAACTATTTATGACTTTAATTTGTCTGTTTGTCTTTGTCTATATGTCCGTCTAACGACATAACTCTCCTAAATATTCATGGAGTGTTTTTTGAAACTGATGTGTGTCATTCAAGTTTAGTATGGGACGTTCCCAAGTGCAAAAAATAAATACTACCAGCGGTTTGTATACAGGGATCCCGAAATAATTCCAAAGCATTACGTTTTATGAAATTTATTTCTATTATCAAGCTTTCAATAATTTTATTTTGCACAAATCATAATTAATTTGATATTTAATATTGGTATAAACATGAAAATGTTTTCTGGTGAATATACACTGTAAAAAATAGTTTCTTAAAAATGAGCTAAATTGTCGCTCAAAATAGCTCCGAAACAATAAATACTACCAGCGGTTTGTATACAGGGATCCCGAAATAATTCCAAAGCATTACGTTTTATGAAATTTATTTCTATTATCAAGCTTTCAATAATTTTATTTTGCACAAATCATAATTAATTTGATATTTAATATTGGTATAAACATGAAAATGTTTTCTGGTGAATATACACTGTAAAAAATAGTTTCTTAAAAATGAGCTAAATTGTCGCTCAAAATAGCTCCGAAACAATATATACTTAAATTTGAAAATCCATGTACTCATTTTTGAGTATACGGACATGCTCAAAAAAGGGGTTGACCAATAAGAATCCCAATAACCCCATGTTTGACATGTCAATATACTGAAAAATGAATACATAGGTTTTCAAATTTAAGTATATTCTAGCAAACCCGTGCGAAATTTTCAAACTTTATTTCTTTTCTTATTTACCTTTAAAATTTGAAACTCTTATTATACCAATTTCAACACCAAATTAAAATTTGAATTTACCAGGAGTCAAATTAATATTATAACCAAATAAATACTGTGCAATAGTGAAACCAGAATCATTTAATGAAATGTTTCAAAATAAAATTCCTGGTTGACGACCCAGTTTTCGTATTTCCACAGGCAGTGCAATTTTAGTAAAGAATCCCCATGACTCCTTTTAAATTTTTATCGCCAAGAGTGAGATGACATTTTATTTATTTTGGCATAATTTTTGTTAAAAGAAATATATATATATATATATATATATATATATATATATATTATTATACTTTTTATGACTGCGTTTTTTAGTCAATTTATGATAATGATTCATATTCTGTATATATCTTTAAAATAATGCTAGGTTAAATGTGACGCTTGCAAAGATTCTGAAGAAGCAACATTTAAAAATACATTTTTCAATAAAATAATGTCACCAAACAAATGTGGTCATTTTCTTTTCTTATTAGTTCATTGAGCTGAATCCGCGTTTTCTGTTAATTTTTTAATTTATATGTATATATATTTATTTATCCTTGCATATTTTACTAATTTCACCACTATCTTATCGTTTCTACAAAAAATAATTGTAACTGGTCCACGTTACAGAAATATTATATAGATATTTCCATAAAATAATGTCATCAAACAAATGTCGTCATTTTTTCTTATAGTTCATTGAGTTGAATCCACATGCTTTTGTTCAATTTTAAATATTATTATTATTATTTTATCCTTGTGTATATTATTAATTCACCACTATGGTATCGTTTCTACAAAAAATAAAAATCTGCGCAAGACATAATTCTTTTTAGTATACAAGGACTTATTTTAATTTATTTTTCCATATAAAGGCATGCACTAAATGTGTTTCATCCCGTAGTATCGGTTACTATATTTCTTTCTTATTATTTATTTATTTATTTTATTATTTATTTTTTTATAGCTTTAGTATATAAGCCGCTTGACGACTTTTAAATTTTTGTTGTCATAGCGATAAATTAAAATGGCTATCTTAATTGCGTAAGTAAAAGTCTGGGCGAGAAACGTTTGAGCTACTTCAGTGGCGCATTTCAAATTTCACCAACGGGCTCTGTACTGAAGCTGTTCCATTTAGTACGATTTTTTTTTCATCTTTAATTTGATTAGTTAAAAAAAAAAAGGAAAAAAAAAAAAGAAATACAAGTATCTTCAACACATCAGATCAATCACATAAAAAAAAAAAAAAACTATTCAACACTAAATTTTTTTAAAAAAAGGGGGACTAAGTTGTACCTCAAGGGACAAAAGTGAAAGTTGTACCTCAAGGAACTAATGTGAAAGTTGTACCTCACGGGACAAATGTGCAAGTTACACCGAACGAACAAACTATTTCTTTCAACGAAAATGCCTTCTAACCCTGGACGATAGGTCTAATATATCGTATCATATTATATATCGTATTTATCGTAATATAACTCAGTACTTATTTCGCTTCCTTCTTCGACTCGTTTTAATACGCATTTTTTTATATGCATGAGCAGCCCCCGAAAAACAAAAACATTAAATCATTAAATTCATTTTTTTACTTATTTTTATTTCATATTATTTCACGCGCACTTTTTATTTCCTAATTCAAAATTATTAAAAAAAAAACTCTTTCGATATCGCTTGTAACGATACTGATTATTATTAATTTTCTTTTCTTTTTCTTTCAATAATAATAATAATAATAATAATAATAATAATAATAATAATAAAAATTTTGATGAAATTCGGGCAAAAGCAGAATTTAGTTTAGGACGGAGGACTATTAGTTTTTTTTTTTTTTCTTTTTTCAAATTATAACATCGCTTTCAAATTATTCAGTTATATTTTCGATAAATTTTAGATTTCGACAAATGTCCAACTATCGAAATCGACAACGCAAAAATCCCAGACTGAGACTAATAGGCCCTCAGTCCTAATAATTGTAACTAGTCCACGTTAGAGAAATATTATATAGACTAGCAAACCCGTGCGAATTTTTCGCACTTTATTTATTTTCTTCTTATTTACAGTTAAAACTTGAAACTTATAAGTTTTATACCATTTTCCCCACCCATTTTGAATTGTACTTCACCAGAAGTAAAATTATTATTAGAAAGAAATTAATATTGTGCGATAGTGAAAACAAAACCATTCAAAGAAAGATTTCAAAATAAAATTCATGTTTGACGACCCAATTTTCATGCTTGGCACTACAATTTTAGTATAAGGCCCCCATGGCGATTTTTGGTGTGATGTTGACGATGCTTTTCTACTTATTTATTTATTTTGACATAATTTTTTGTAAAAAAAAAAAAGCACCTATTTTTATTATACTTTTTATTATTGCGTTTTTTAATCAATGCTTGAGAATAATTCATATATTGTATATATATTTAAAGTATTGCAAACTTTAAAATGATGCATGCAAAGATTGTACAGATGCAACTTTTAAAATATATTTTCCTATAAAAAGATCTCATTAGACAAATGTCGCGATTTTTCTAAATAAATCATTGAACTAAGTCCATATACTTAAATTGCCGATAAATATTACTTTTTATCCTCGCGTATTTTATTAAATATGTCACTATCATATCGCTTCAAAAATGAGTAATCGTAACTGGTCCAAGTTAGATAAATATTATATAGATTGTTTCGGAACTATTCTGAGACAATTTAGCTCATTTTTAAGAAAGTATTTTTAACAGTGTAGTGGCAATTACTAAAACGGTATTAGTTCCCGATCATACTATAGGTATGGGGAACTTAGGTAATCGTGAAAATTTTCGACCTCGGTTTTTTAACTTTTTTACACGTTTTCAGGTGTGAGGAATCCGAAAATGACAAAATTTGTATGGTGTCTGACTGTAGGGTGTCTGTTAGTGTGTTAGTGTGTTAGTCCGTTAGTTTGTTAGTCTGTGTACAAGATATCTCACGAACAAATTGTTGCAGAGAGGTCAGATCAGTTTTAAATCATTACTTTCGACACTGGCAAGAACCCTATTCATTTGCAACATTCGAATTAAAAAACTTCGTAAGTTATTAGAAATTTACGATTTTCTTAACATGGGAGAATAGGACAAAAATTCACTTAAACGTGCATTAAATGGAAACGTTTTACTGTAAAAATGTCAGACATGTTTTAAAATATCAGTTTTGATGCCGGAATGAACATCGGTAACTATAAATATGCTACTTTGAAAATTTTGCAAGTTACTGGAAATTTACGAATTTCTTAACATGGCAGTATAGGGCGAAATTTCACATAAACGTCAATTTTGAGAGATATTTTCATCGTAAAGATGTCAGACCACTTTTGAAATATTATTTAGGACACTGGCATGAACATTAATGACTATGAATTTTCCAATATAAAAATTTCGTAAGTTATTGGAAATTTACGAATTTCTTAACATGGCAGAATTGAGCAAAATTTCACATAAACGCCAATCTTGAGGGATAATTTCATCGTAAAGATGTCAAACCACTTTCGAAATATTATTTAGGATACTGGCATGGATATCATAGACTATGATTTTTTTTCAATTTAAAAAATTCGTAAGTTATTTGGAATTTACGATTTACTTAACATGTCAGAATAAGGCAAAATTGAGCATAAACTTCCATTTTGAGAATCATAAATACATTAGACAACTTAAAAATTACATTACGGATATTTGTTTGAACATTATTGAATACAAATATTCTAATAGGAAAATTTCGTAAATTATTCGTAATTTACGATTTTATCAACATAGCGAAATTGCAAATTTTTCATATAAGTATGAATTTTGAGGATTATTGCATTGGAAATAGTAGCATGAAAACGAAACAACGGAATTGACCCTGATAAAATAAATTAATAGACTGGAATAAGATAAATATATCGAAGTGAACGGTGGATAGCCTAATAGGCGGGGATTTGATTTTTTCACTGTATCAAGCTTAGGTCAAATTCATTTTTTTTAACATGATTATAATATGTCTCGCACTAGAAATTAATGAGAACATAAATATGATGAGGAACTGAGCAGAGTCCACCTATACCAACTAGTTTTATTTTTTATTAAGCGTATTCTAAGAATGTTTAAGCGTGTTTATATTATGTGAATTAGTTTCTATTTTAGCCTATCTACATGTCTGTTCGTCTATTTTTTCACCTTTAGAGTGCGTAAATAGTTTCGGAATTCCTTCAAAATGATGCATGTTATTTACGTCAACAGTGGCATGTACTCTACTTAAATGCTGTTAACAAAATGATTGTTTATAGAGACACCCAAACGAATGCCAATGCATTGCATTTTATGAGAGGATTTGGATTTTGGGAATAAGGTCGATTGGCTGCTGTAGGTCCTAGGCCTGAGGGGGAGCACCCTCCGTGGGGGTCTTTCTAAGGGGACCTAGCCGGTATTTACGCAAGTTTCGGAGAAAACTACGAAATACTCCGAACGGCTAGGACAACGAGAGCGTTCTGGAAACAAACGCGGCATCTTACGTCTACCAGCTTTGAGCGCAGAACCACTCGGCCGCTGGTGGTCCGCTTTATGAGAGGACTTTTGATAAATCTTATTTAAATAATTTTTACTGCATTAATCATAATGAAATCGTTTTTCTTTTTTCTTTTCAAGTGCTAAATAAAATGTTTGCTATTGAATATGTTCAGAATATGTTCAGAGGGCAAAATAAAATATTCAGATAAGTTAACAGATACAATTGGAAATAGCTTGAATTGCATTTCCGATTGTGATAAGCATTTTTAACATTTTCTAATGAGCTTTAAGAGTGATTATGAATTTATTTAGTTTATTTGACTGTCTTTCTGTCCTTCTGTCTATTTGTTGCATGTAGATAGCAGAATTATATTGAATGTTGAATGATGCAAAGAGCAGGAACAGCATTTTATTCCCTAATATTTCCTTAGTTAATTCTTGGACAGAAAATATGCTTTAAGCGCTTTTATTCTGCAGTTTTGTTTTGTTTTTTAATTCTTGGTAAAATACCACTGTCATTAATCTTGAATAATTAATTAATTAGTTTGCTATACAACCCATGTTGCCGAAATAAATCTTCAGCATTAGTGAAGTTTTCAGTATTATAAGATGGACTAAAAGAACCAAAAAAATAAATCTGTTCTTACCCAAACGCATTATTATTAAATAAATTTTAAGCATATATCATTTACTAATAACATTTATGATTAATTTGCAATAGCCTTTATGACTTGTTTCATAAATACATAATAAACCAAAACAAAGGTTTATTCTAACTATAGAGAAAGCTATAAAAACTGAAACAAAAACTGAATTCACATTAAGTTTTTTTTTTTTTTTTTTTTTTTTTAGTGCTAGAGGCCTATTTCAGTCGGTACAGTTGTCGAATTTTTATAGTTCACTCTTAATAGTGCTAAGCGCCTATTTCAGTCGGTTTATTGAATGGGGATTTATTGAATGAAGTCCCCCCAAGGCCCAACTTTGACATGAGTCCCCCCCAAGGTACCCCTATTTCAGTCGGTACAGCGTTCTCGAATTTTTATAGGTCACTCTTAATGGTGCTAAGGGCCTAATTCAGTCGGTTTATTGAATGGGGATTTATTGAATGAAGTCCCCCCAAGGCACAACTTTGACATGAGTCCCCCCCCCAGGCCCACCTTTCACATGAGTCCCCCCCCAAGGTACCCCTATTTCAGTCGGTACAGCGTTGTCGAATTTTTATACGTCACTCTTAATAGTGCTAAGGGCCTATTTCAGTCGGTTTATTGAATGGGGATTTATTGAATGAAGTCCCCCCAAAGCACAACTTTGACATGAGTCCCCCCCAGGCCCAACTTTGACATGAGTCCCCCCCAAGGTACAACTTTGACATGAGTCCCACCAAGGCCCAACTTTGACATGAGTCCCCCCCGCAGGCCCAACTTTGACATGAGTCCCCCCAAGGCCCTACTTTGACATGAGTCCCCCCCAAGGTACAACTTTGACATGAGTCCCCCCCTAGGCACAACTTTGACATGAGTCCCCCCCAAGGCAGACCTCCCCCTCATTGGGAAAAAGAGAAAAAACGTTGTTTTGCGGCTATAAGACAGTTTGGACTTCCAACGTTATTTGTTACAGTATCTGCATCTGAAACACATTGGTTTGATTTAATGAAAACTTTATCATGGAATTTAGATCGTCACGAATTAACTAAAGAAGAATTTGTCGATATTAACAAGTTTAGCAGTAGGCATCTGGCACTAAATTAAAATCTGTCAATGTTAGATTTTCATGTTTTAAATAATGAAATAATGTCGTGTCTGTATATATATATATATATATATATATATATATATATATATATATATATATTTATTTAAGTAATAATTAAATAATGCATAAGAAAAAAAAATCATATGTTTATCATTGCAGATTTCATGTCTTAAGAGGCTAAAGAAAAGAAAAAAAGCAACAATAAAAAGATGGAGAAAAAATTTCATTAATAAAACCTTATTTTCTATTCAATTTCCGAGGTCTTTCTCCTAAAGAACGTTCAAAATAACAAGTAAAATAGAAAATTCTTTGTTACGAAATTAAGCAAAAGCCAAATATTTATTAATATTTATTACTTCCATTACCCTACTACCGTAGGCCTGATTTACACGTCCAAAAATGTAGTTTTTGGCAATTGTTCAGTGTGTGTGTGTGTGTATGTATGAGTCTACTTATGTATGTGCGGAATTTTCTGGCTATCATATCTCCGAAACCAATAAAGATAGAACTACAAAACTTCAGAATTGAGATAAGACTGCTGTACAAATGAATTTTTCAAATTTTGGTGAAATTTGGAAAAACGTAAGTGGGACATCGGAAACCGGAAGTGGGACTGTAAGTACGTATATCAAAAACGGCTCTAATGATTTTCTTCTAAGTTCTTATATAAACACTCTATTAGATGTACTATCGAATGATATAGTTGGCTTGTTCAGGAAAAATTATAGGCGTCTTGTACAAATAGCTGAATTTCAGGTCTAACAAGTGCATTCCTTTAAGAACGGCTAAACGATTTTTTTTCAAACATGCAATATTAACTCCTTTTAAATATTCTTTTGTATATAATTATTGTTTTCCAGTCAATATTTGAGTATGCGAATATGCTTTGGTAAATTTGGCACCTCAAAAACAGCTCTAACGAATTTCTTTAATATTGTTACATAAATCCAATTTAGACATCATTTCTCGTGTAATACGTGGTCATAACAGGAAAATTAAAAGTCATCCTGTTTAGGTAGATAAATTTTAGATCTCGAAAATTTGTGTTTCATTGAATAATCCTACCAATATTTTTTTCTTATTTCTTAACTCGCTATGTAATTTTTGATTTATATTTCTTTACACGTGTGTCAAGTTTTTCTTACCGGAAAAAGTTAAGGTTTCTATTTCGATAGGCCAATTTTATGTCTTTTGATTGTATAACCTCCAAAAGATGCATATAATATGTTTAATAGGGGGTAATGGAAGTCTCACACTTGATTTATTTATTTTATTTTATTTTATTTATGAATTACTTTCTAAAATAAAACTTCTATAATATAATACCTATACCATATTTTGCCATTTTTTTTTTTTTTATGTATATTTTTATTATATTTGAATTGGTAATTTCTCTTAGATTAATATTTAAGTTAAGAACGGCACGTCATGAAATAATGAAGTTGAAGTTTTGAAATAATGAAGTTATAAAATAAGAAAGTGTTCACGTTATAAAATATATGACGTGATGAACAGATTAAAATATATATATATATATATATATATATATTAGCTTTATTTTTTATCATTTCTTCTATATTTATATATATAGATATATATTACTTTCTAAAAGTATTGTGTATAGAAAGTATTGTAATCATGATTTGCGAAATAAATTTTATATCTCGTATAACTCAAAAACAGATGGTCACAGAATGTTGCAAAATTATATTTGCGACTGCCAAGATGTCTAGTTGTGCACCCCCAACAATGATCTTGAAAATATCACCCCTTCTGAGATATCTACGGTTTAACACATTTTTTCAATGGTTTATATATGAGTGCGACAGCGTCTAATATTATACACGACAGCGTCTAATTGCTTTATTCGAATGAGCTGAAAGTTTTTGTATGTTATAGATCATGGTAGCATGGATTTTATAAATTTTGTTGATTCTGGTGCTTGTAGTTTCTTTTTCTTTTCTTTTTTTTTTTTTCTTTGTTTTTTAACTGGGACTCAAAATAAATTATTTATTTTTATGGCCCATGAGATCAAATTATTTAAAGTTCGATAACGTCTTAGTGCCTTATTGTAATGAACTGAAAATGTACAAATGCATGATATAGGTCATCGCCGCACGAACTGTACGGATTTTGGTGAATCTAGTATTTATAGTTTTTTTTTTTTTTTACAGGGACACAGTGAAAAATTCTTTATCATTATGGCCTTAAGGCTCAAATTATAATTTGCGCCCATAGGCCATAACGATAAAGTAATTTTTAAGATAATAATAGACGATAATATTAAAGAATTAAATAATTATTTAAATTGCGATAGCGTCTGAATGCCTTATCCGATTGAGCTAAAAATGTATATACGTCATAGGTCACCATTGCTCGAATTGCGTAGATTTTGGTGAATCTATCACTTACAGATTTTTACAGCGAACATAACAAAAATTTTTTTTTATCACTATGAACTACCCGATGAATTTATTTGAAATGCTTTAATGATTCTTAAAAATAGTTCTTTTTAAGCACATATATACGAAATTTTCACATCTATCGCCATGTTAAAAATTTAGAATAAGCCCGATGGCAACACCACCGGTAGGGCGATATTCACCAGAAGTTCATAGGCACTATTTCATGTCAAGGTGCAACTACACTGTAAAAAAAAATTTCAGTATTTTACAACAAAAGGTGCTGGCACCGCGGCTGCCAGCACAGTTGCTGTAAATTTTACAAACTGCTGTTTTTTATGGTGCTGTAAAATTTACTGCACTTTGCTGTGAATTTTACAAGATGCTGTTTTTAGCAGTGCTGTAAAATTAACTGCATTTTGCTGTGAATTTTACAAGATGCTGTTTTAAAAAGTGTTGTAAAATTTACAACAAAGTGTAGTTAATTTTACAACACTTTTTAAAACAGCATCTTGTGAAATTCACAGCAAAGTGCAGTTAATTTTACAGCACTACTAAAAACAACATCTTGAAAAATTCACAGCAAAGTGCAGTAAATTTTACAGCACCGTAAAAGCAGCAGCTTGTAAATTTTACAGCAACTGTGTTGGCAGCCGCGGTGCCAGCACCTTTTGTTGTAAAATACTGTTTTTCTTTCTTTCTTTCTTTTTTTTTTTTTTTTTTTTTTTTACAGTGATGCCAGATTGGGGATTTTCGAGGCTTCTGGGGACAATTTTGGGGACCAAATGTTTGTGGGGACTATTTTGGGGAGTTCTTCAACTTTCTGTCAATGTTGGCAACATAATGATTTATCCCTACGACTAGAGACTTTCAATAGCTTTATTGTTATTTGGGGATTTTTTTCAAAAATTGCCTTCATTTGGGGAACAATCTGAGCTTAAATCATAGAAAAATCTGCTTGATTTTTTTTTTTTTTTTTTTTTGAAGACATTTTTATTTTTCCTCTTTAGTAGAAATCAATCTGGAGATTTTTTCGAAAAAAAAAAAAAAAACACCCTGATTTGGGAAAATTTGAAGACCTGTTTGGGGAAATAATTTTCGACCATCTGGCATCACTGAGTGTAGGCGGTAGAGATGGGAATAATCGAATGATTTTGATAATCGAGGGATTTGCTTTCGAATGATTTTAATAATCGAATGATTTTACAATCGATTATTGATGACGTAAGCGTAGAATAAGCGTTTTGTAATTAGTTTCGGTTTCTTCGTAGCTATCAGGTTACTTTCTGTTTATACTTTGTCTTTTCACTCATTGTTATGAAGTTTTAAGGTCTAACCTAGAGTCCTGCACACCCGACCCGAACCCGACAGATGAATTTTATATCAACCCGAAACCCGACCCGAACCCACAGTAGAGAAACTTTTACGACCCGCACCCGACCCAAACCCGCTGTCTTTAGACCCGAACCCGACCCGAAACCCGAAAATTAAATAAAAATTATTCATCTAAAAATCATACAAAACTTTTTTAAATTATAAAATAAGGTAAATTTTCACTGTCATACAGTTGGTAAATTATTTAAAAAAATAATTTGAAATCTAATCACTAATTGTTTAGTTTAAAAATTAAAAAATCTGAAAAATAGATCAATGATAATTTTTAACGATTTATGTAAATTGTTAATTCAAGAGTAAACTAGTATGTTGTGGCCACCACAAGACTTTCTTTTATACTTTCCTATATTTTACTAAGTGCAAATAATTTATTTATTTATTTTTTTTATTATTATTATCTAGCAGGATGAATGCAAACGATTTGCATCTTAAGAGACAACTAACACTAAATATCCAAATTATGCATTTTTATTGCCTATAAATGGCATCTTAAAAAGTACGTTTTTATAACCCGATAAGAATTCTAATTGGATCATCATAATGTCTCGTAATAGCCTTTTCACATTTCAAGCTTTGTTTGATTATACTCAATAGAACCTGAGATATAGCCTCCTCCTAAATCTCGAAAATTGCTGATAGCAGTGCCACCTGTTGATCGGTTGACAAAAATTGATGGGTACTAATTTAGGTCAAGGTGCCTCTACATATAAATTCATATATAATTCTGAACAGTAGTTCCGGAGATACAGTCGCCACAAAAATTTTGTCACACACACACAGGCAGACAGACATTTTCTATAAATGATAAAATCGTTTTCTAGACCTCTCAAAACGTGTAAATCCGTCGAAAACTCGAAGTCGAAAATTTTTATGAATCCAATTCTTTTATTAAATATAGAAGAAAGTAAAAAATGCACTTCAATTTAAATGTTCGTAATTTATTGTTTAATACTTATAGTCTGGGGAAAAAATGATGTATTATTCTTTATTGCTTTTTTCCAATGTGGATGTTTAACTTTACTATAATAATTTGTGTAGCATGTATGTGATTCACAGTTAAACATCTGCTATTTAAGGGTCATTGATCACTTTAAATTCCCATAATCAGCAACTTAGCTTCCTCCGGTGACAGTTTTGCTTGGTGCATTATTTATTTGTTCTAGAGAAGGTGATAAAGAATATAATCTGCCTTGATGGCATTCGTTTCCTTTATGTGTTTATTTTACATTACTTTTTTTAATTAAATTATAACAAGTATTCCCTGTATATTTTCTGCATATACAAATGTAAATGGAAGAAAATTCAAAATTTCATTAACATAAAGGCGAGGATTAAAATTCATTGAAAATAAAGATATCTTAAAAAAAAAAAAAAAAATGTAAATTAAGAAATAATTTAAATTCTCAAAACGTAAAAGCAAGGTTATGTTGTATTTCTTATATGTGTATATATATATATATATACATATATTAACAATAGTAAATAAAAATTTTAATACAGTACTTTAAAATTTTCATACAATTTCTATAGATGATCAGTTTTCGATTTGTTGAAGAAAAGAAAACGTATACGGATATTTTTTTGTCATGCTTACACGGATTTTTTTTTTTTTTTTTTTTTTTTTTTTCAGGTGGGTATCCGCGTATAGGAAAACGGAGCTCCGACACGTGTCTAAAATCAGTTAAAGATCTATAATTATGTCTACAAATTTATGCTTTCAATTGTAAATTTTTTTTTGAATGATGTTCTCATGTCGACTCGACTCGTAGAAAGCTAGTTCAAAACCAGGTCATGTCCATTCGCACAGCCGTACGGAATTTTCTGTGTTTTTTCTCCAAAACTCCCAGGAAAACTGCTATTGAGTGTATTCCCCTCGAACCTAGGTCCCAAGGGCAGACAAACACCTTCAATTCTCACATTATAACCGAAATGTTTAAATTAGTCCACAAATAGACACTGAATAAAATATTGGAAATTTTTATTAGGTTCATTTGGTTATTATTTATACTCAGAATTTCAGAATTCCTTTTTTAGAAATATATATATATATATATATATATATATATATATATATATATATATACATATATACTAAGGCCAGGCCATTATGAAACCAGAATCCATTACTTTTTGACATGCTTGAAAAAAAAAAAAAAAAATCCTTTTTATTTGTAAATACAAGAAATAGGCAAGTATTTCTTATTCTTGCACTAAAATATCTCACAGCATTTTTTTTTTTTAATGTAAACTTAAAGACTAATATTTTTTTATAAAAGTGTGTGAAACTGTTTAACCCATATTTCACCCTCGTCCTAAAATAGGACACCATGCATAAGTGATGTTTATATGAATTCTTTTGAATATTTTAATTCAAATTAAAGACGATATATTATTTAAAAGTCCAATAAATACATATGTGTCTTTATCGTTAGTTTAAATTAACGTTTAATATATGTTTTTTAATTTTTAAAATGACGATTTTTAAAGATTTATTCATTACATTTTCAACATATTATTACTTAAAAGGTTTTACATTCAAGAATAATGGATATACAAATTTATTGAAGTAATATTCTATACTTTGTACTGGTAAAACAATTATATAAGTATATATATATATATATATAATATATATATAGATGTTAAAACCCGAATAAACTACTACGTCAGAAACGCCAAAGAAAAATATTGGAAATGCATACAGCTGTTTCGGTAGCCTATAGCGTACTGTCTTCAGTGCAAAAAGGATTCTGAATGAGGAGAAGTGCTCATATAAGAGCACTTCTCCTGAACGAGCACTATACGAGCACTTCTCCTGATTCAGAATCCTTTTTGCACTGAAGACGGTACGCTATAGGCTACCGAAACAGCTGTATGCATTTCCAATACTTTTCTTTGGCGTTTCTGACGTTTATTCAGGTTTTAATATTCCAACGCCAAGTCTCCTGTTATTATTATATATATAGATGGTCTGTTTTCCTTATATTTCCAAATGTCCTAAATTATTGTCCTACTTTTAGGACAGCCTGTACCGATTAAACTAATGAAAAGTTGGTTAGTTTTTTGATTTTGTGTGTATACACAGACATTGAAAAACATTTTTTCAATGCTTGGTAGGATATGGGTTAAACGGGAAAAAAAGGAGGGGGGGGGGGAGATTTCTTTGTGTCAGCCATAATACTCTTAAAAGCGATTACAGAAATTCTAAATGATTTTGAAGGGTTGATATTTAATTGCAGTTTTATTTTTAAACGTAGCTATGACTGCTAAAAATGCCATATTGTTTATTAACTAATGCTTAGAACAAGAAAATGCTAACTTTTTTTTTCTTTTAAAGTATATAATGTTATTATTTCGTAAAAATAAATAAATAAACAAGGGAATAAATTAAAAGAAAAAAATGAAAAGAAAGGAAGAAATAATATTTAAAGTTGTAGTGCTAAATTCAAACTCTTACGAATATATTAAATAGCCTATCGATATTGAGCCATCTTCCCTATCATTTAAAAGAATATAGACGGCGCTGTCACCATTCTCATCAAAATATCTAATGATATTTTGCCAATCATTAAAATGAAGTGAAAATATTTTATTTTGTTTTCAGAAGTCAGAAGTTCGTCGGCTCTCGCTGAGAGATGTAGCTGTTTTCGTGTAAGACGCCCCTGTGGCCATGGGCCGCAGGCAGCGGCCTGTAAGAATATTCGTTCTTATGTATCCTAATGTTCTGTTTACTGCGCGCGATGTATATAGTTATTGTGATTGTGCTTTATTATAATTAAAATATTAAGTAATGGAATGCCAGAGCTCGTTCTTTCAATGTTCTAAGGTGTCATTCCGTTAAAAAAATTAAGATTTTTTTTTTTTTTTTTAAGTCTTAAAACGTAAAAAAAAATTAAAAATGTAAAAATCTCTAACACCAAGTTTATATGTGTCTCCTATTAAACATACACTAACACGCATTAAAATTAATGACAGACAGTTATAAATTTATAGTAATTCGCTTGCACTTTGAGACAGAGAAAAAAAATAAAAAGCAAGCCTTTCATTCAATATCTACAGTATATAAAAGTCATAGTTGTGGTATGGTCAGTGTCTTTCATTGAAGGAAAACTGTGATGCTTAGCCGACCGCAAAAAGGCTGAACATGAAATTGAAATGACATAAAATGCATTCTAGCTTAAAAACTTGAATGTATCGTATATAAAACATAATACAAACAATGAAAATATTTATAAAAAGTAAAATAATTTGTACAGTCGAACCTCATTAACGTGAATCTCATGGGGGATAAAAAATTTGTTCATGTTATCAGTAGTTCATGTTATCAGTAGTTCATGTTATCAGTAACTAATCTTCTTTTTGACGGGGATTGTGGAAACAGTTCATGTTAAAAGTAATTCACGTCAACGAGGTTTGACTGTACTTCATATACTATAGGATGTAAAAAACATTAAAAAAAAAAGTGAACTTAAGATGAAGCCATGGTTCAATTTGTAATCTAATTTATGCTCTAAATTAAACAGTACCGCAGACATGCAAACATTTAGTTTATTCCACAGAATTGTGAATAACCGCCACATTTTCACACCACTTTATTTGTAGAAAAATATTCTCCAATATTTAATTACGATTGAATATTAAAGAAAGTACCAGCAAGGAAAACTGGTGTGAAAGAAAAAAAAAAAAAAAAGCGGTCACATCAATGTTTTGAAATAAATTGAAATCTTGACGTGTTTGGTAGCGTATTCTACTGGAGAACAAATAAAGCAAAAACCACATAATTCTTTATATTTACTTTTTTTTTTTTTTAACCTATCATTTGTATCTGTTTATTGTTGATGATTAAAAAAAAAAAAAAAAACTTTCTTCTGATTTCGCCCATTTCCCGCTCCACGAATTATCCACAACGTGTGTAATCCGTTTGCGGATAATCGAGAGTTTACCGTATATATATATATATACAGATTATTACGGGTAAATCGAATTGCAGAAGTCGGTCGATACAGGTTTTGGGTTTTTCTTTTTTTTGAGCGCATTTTTAATGCAAATTATTTTGTATGTGGTGAAGGTGGGGGGAGAAAAGTAAATCTTTTTCTTTAGCAATTTTTCTAAAAGTTAACTAATCGTGTTCAGGACATCCGAAAACGTTTAAATCCATCGAAAAACGGAGATCGAAAATTTTTACGAATCCAATATATGTATTTTTTTCTCGTTTATATTGATTTTTCAAAAAAACGAGAAAAATAAAATAAAATCCTTATTTATTTATTTATTTATTTATTTATTATTATTATTATTATTATTTCATTTGGTCAAAATATTTAAAAAGCGCAATAATTAAATCAATAAAAATAAAAATAACATATTCTTTTCCTTAAAATATGAAATTGCGTTCTTTAGCAGCAGTTACATATATATTAATGTTTTAAAATTTCTTTTATGCTATTTCTATTTGGTGACAAAGGGAAAAAGAAAAAAATTGTTTTCATTTACTCTACTTTGTCCGAAAGAAATAGATCTCTCGTTCTAATAGCTTATTTCATGACAAAAGTTCAGGGCTGGAAGTTTCCGTCTTTCTTCAAGATATTTTCAAAATCTGAATGGCAATTTTTATCATAAAATAAACCAAAAAAATATCGTTACTGAATAATGGCTGGAAAATGTCCTGAAAAAAAGGAGGGTGTTTCGAATTCTACAGAAATTAAAAATTCTGGAAACAGTAAACGTAAGATTATTTAAAAAAGCAGATAAATATAATATAAAATCTAATTTCAATAGGTATATCTGTTATAGCAGATATCGATTTTGAAAATAAATAAATAAATACATAAAATAAAATAAATTCAATAAATAAAAAAGAGAGAAAAATCTTCCGGGATTCAAAAACCCCACTATCGGATCACAGTTATTTAACAGCAGCGCTACCTGTCGGCCGATATACACATAAATTTAAACTAGCGTAGTTGTCTGGCCAAATTTTTCAAAGGTCGTTTGGATGGTGAGCAAACATCCAGGTTCAGATTATAAAACGGGCATAGAATGCAACTGGCGCCAAATTTCGGCTGATTGTCGAAATTTGCTACAGGCAGAATTTTCAAAAGTGTTTGCAGGGTGAGTGAACAGAACAGGCGGTCGTAGATTTTGAAACAGGAAAACAACGTCGAAGACGTCACCGAGCAGGAGTTTAATACGGTGAATTTTCTGAAGGATCGCAAACCCACTGGTCGCCGAAGGCGAATTTGTAAGCTATACTGAAACAAAAGAACTTTCATCCTGATTTAGTTAAATTAATTATTTAAATTTTTTTTATAATTCTACCTCTATTTAAATTGGTATTAAAATTCTTAAAATAAAGAAAATTGGAATGTAAAATTAGAATTTCGTTTAAAATGACCTAATGAAATCTTCAAATTAAGCTCTAAGGATCTCTACACAAATTAAGTTTAATATGAAATTGAATATGACAAGGAACATTCAAGGTCAAAGTCATTGAATATGACCCTAAAGCGCTCGCAATTTTTGCACTGATTCGGCCCCAGAAATATACCTCTTTTAATTTTTTAAATAAACTATGTGCATCATACTGTTATGCGAACATTCTTTGCTATTAAAAAAAAAAAAAAAAAAAGTCAAATAATATCTTAAGGACTATGTTTTTATACTTGTTATATTATTTATCTTGAAGTCAAAGGGAATACATTTCAAGTTCAAGTTAAGAAAATCTTCTTTTAACCCTAGAACACTAGCGTGTTAATAAATACTCTATCACTAGAGATACCTAAAATTGACGCCCTCATATAAAAGTCGTTTTATTTGCTTATATTACATTAATAGTGTTTTTAAATATGTTTAATTATTTGCTGTTTTACTCAATATTACTAATTTTTCATTATCTGAATAATTATTTCGAAGCACTCAAACTCAAACAAGTGTATCGATAGTAGGGAAAGTGCAGAAAAAACCATTAAATGAAGACCGCACATAAAATTTACGTACCACTAGTGTTCTAGGGTTAAAAATTAATTTGTAATCATAAACATATTCAATTTGTTATGATAAATTGCTTAATAAATAATTAATATTTTTTGTTGAATTTCATGAGTGCAAGTTTATACACGTTAACATAAATCTGTTCATATAAAAAAGTGCATTTAGCACTTCCTTGGCCAGCATATAACTTGATAAATGTAATTGTATGAAAAACCTTTAAAATGACTATACTGAATGATTAATAAGAAACATTTTTTTTTTTAATTAATTGTAAATCGTTAAGAGAAAAGTTGTAGGTGTCATGAACTAGACATGCTACAATATGTTTACAACTAATGCGTTTTAACGAAATTTTAATTAATCAATACAAAATGTTAATATAAAAATTAAAAACTAACCTTTCTGATGAATGGACATTCTTCATTCCATGCTCTTCACGTTGTTCATTCCTCGTTCATGGTTCATCTGCATCTGAGTTCAGAGATGCAGATGTTATGCTTCCACAAGCAGATGTTCCTGTCTAAAGTCCACAGGAAGTCGATTTTACAGCATTTAGTGCTTGAATTTATTTCACAGCATAAATACTTGAAAATATACCGCAGAAAGTGCAAGAAAAATTACAACATTTTTTTACAGTGTACATACTAATTTGTATGAAAATCTGTGCAGTAATTCTCGAGATATAGTCACCACAAAATTTTGTCTCTCACACACACGGACAGATATTTTCTAAAATTAGTCGAAATGTGCACTAGACCTATCAAAGCGTGTAAATCCATCGAAAACACAGCTTTCAAAATTTTTGCGAAACAAATACTTTCTTCTATTGATTATAAAAAAAAGTAATAAGCTAACAATAAGAATATAAATATAAGTCGATATTAAATTTGGAAATTAAAATTTGTACTGAGTGTAGTATACATTTTGATATTTTACAATTAAAATTTCAATGTACAGTCGAACCTCGCTAACGTGCATCTTAAGGGTGTTAAAAAGAAATTATTCATGGTATCAGTAACTAATTTTCATATAACTGAACTAATATTCATTTTGACAGGGATTGAGGAAACAGTTCATGTTAACAGTAATTCACGCTAACAGTGTTCACATTAACGAGGTTCAACTGTATTTCAATGTAAAATGAAAGGTGTATTATTGACAGCAATTTTATGTTTTTGAAAAAATTACATGAGATGACTCACAGTTATTATTTAAAAGGATACAGAACGCATGAGTACTGAAGGCGTAAATCATTAGACATTAAAATAAAGCCAAATTGTGTATTACACATTTAAAAGAGGTGAGTTGCTGATTTAAGATATTTACAGGCTATCACTAGAATCTTGTGTCTTCCACCAATCTTTATATTTTTCATGAAATATAATGATATTTCTTTCATTTTTTTCATTGTAAAAGGGGGGGGGGGAGATGTTTAGCTATAATCTTCGATTTTTTAGCCTAGTATCTGCTAATACACTCCAAATAGTACTTTATTATTACTATAACTCCGCGAGTTGGTAAATGACATCGAATTATTGAAATATTCGTTTTCAGTACAAACATAGCTACTCTCTAAATCATTTCATGCATAGGTGTGGGTGATATATACTTAGTTAATATGACGACAGATTTTACCATCTTTGAACTTCTTCCAGTACCAGTCAAATAACATTGTTCGTTCGACACGCTGGACAATCTAATTTTTTGATCAGTCAGTCTCTCTGAGTTTATGATGTGAGTTCGCTGAGCATCATATAACTGTTGGTAACCTTCGTAACATAGACTGGAACAACGAGATAATTAAATTAGAGTGCTGATTCAATGAATGAAGGATTAGCTTCCCGTGGTTCAAGATGAATCACGTGCAAGAACCAGTAGGTTGCTATGTTTGGCCCTTTTTCGCTATTTTGGCATTTAAAATTTCAGTTCGGCAAATAATCATTATTATTAGGTAACATGACAGTCCTATTATTGAAATAAATTGTTTTTAAAATAAGTTTTCACATATTTCACATTTTAATAAATAATAAAATACATTTTTTTTATGGCTTCCGAACAAAGTTTAAAAGTGTCTATAAAAGAAAAGTTAAACTTTTAAACAGCTAAATTTAACAACAAGTAATAATTTTTCAACTATTTTTAAGCATTTTGTCGGTTAAATTTCGACAACACGAAATAAAACAGAAGTAAAATAAAAATAAAAATGATTTAGAAAAAAAGGATATTAAACTATATAAGTTAAAAAAAAAAAAAAAAAAAAAAAAAGGTGGTTGTAACTTTTGCCAAGAACAATCTCCAGGCCGTTGCCATATAAATTTATTGAAAATAAGCTGTTACCAAGGGAACCAACTCATAGAGGGTCCATGTGACATAACTCATGTTGGACCATGTCAGGGTTACCATTTATCACTCGACTTTATTTATCTAGTTGGTTTGGAACATCTATTAAATATATTATGTCTCAAATCGTAATATAAACGTATAACAAGTTTTTTTTTTTCATTGAATGTACCAACTCTTTATTTTTCATACCTCTATCGCTATTGTATTTACTCGTTGCATGCATTCACAGTGTCTAATAAAACTATGCGTTTAATCATTTAAATAATTCGCCAAGTTACCATTACGTGTCCAGTTTCGTCGTCGTAGCTCATTTATTTCTTTGTTCATATATATATATATATATATATATATATAGTATATATATTACAACTGAATGCATATGTTTAGAATTAGAATGCCGTATAAAATAGTTTTTCTATATCCTTCACTGTAAAAAAAAAAAAAAAAAAAAAAAAAACGTTAAAAGTACAGGAAAAATATGGCAGCTGGGGTGCCAGTGTTTCTCCGTCAAATATACAGTACAAAACTGTACTTTTAACAAAAAAACTGTTTGATTTACGTAAAATATATGTCAGTGATACAATTTTACGGTTTTAAACTGTATATTTGACGGAGAAATACTGGCACCCCAGCTGCTAGATTTTTCCTGTACTTTTAATTATTTTTTTTTTTTTCAGTGTTTATTTAAAAAGTTATGTTTATGTGTCATTTTGTTATTTTGTTATTTTAAATTATTAAGTATGTTTTTTTTTTTTTTATTAAATTGTATAGTCTTTATACAAAACCTTTTTTATTGAAAAACCATTATATTTTCTTTCAAATTATATTCATGCGTATTTATATAACTTTCTTTTGAAGAAAAAGTATTAAATGTCTTGAAAGAATGTATTCACCTTGAATTATTTTATTAGAGTTTTAAAATATTATTTTATAAACATAGAATTAAAAGCATTTCTAGATACGTCAGTTTATATTTTCTTTCTCAAGAGATGCGCCATTAATTTGTCTCAGAAATTTTAAAGAATACATTATTTTCTAGCCTTTTTCTTTTAGCGAAAAATATACTGATGTAGATAGATGTCTAGTTAAATCAAAATACTGACGATACAGAAAAAAGTGATTTTAAACAATAAATGTCGTTTGCTAATTATCGAAAAATAAATAAACAAATAAATAATTGTGACATTTCTTGATTCTGAATCAAATGAAATTAATATGGTAGAATTTGCTTTCAGTTCGATTAAAATGAAAAAAAAAAGAAAAAAGAAAAAAGAAACTGTAAAGTAACTTTCAGTATTAAAAATATTGAAGACGGGGAAAATTCTCGAATAGGAATTTTTAATTTTATTTAAAAAAAAAAGAAAAATTACTCTAATTATTTAGTACTTTTTTGGTAAATTTAAATGTTCTCAGTCATTGATACGTAAATAATGAAATAACATAAATTAATCATCTACGATTTCACAAAATACTGTTTTATATAAGTAAAGAACATAGTACTCTATATGTCAATGATTAGCAAAAAATATTTTCGGATATTTTAAGGTTACGACTAAAAGTAATTAAAATTGGATCCGCTGCTTTTATTATTAAAAATTACAGTTATAGTTTTGAATAAAACTACAAAAGCTATATTCGATTTTTTTTTCATAGAAAAGCAAAAATGTTAGCATGTTCATGTTGTTACTGACGAACAGTTTACTAGTCTATAAATTCAGATGCAAAAATATGTTTTTATTTATTTATTTTTATTATTATTATATATATATATATACAATCGTTTATCCGGAGTGAGGGATTAATATATTAATCATCGCCCAGCCCAAAACCCTGAACCTAGAAGCATGAAATTTTGTGACAGTGTTCTTTCTATGATGTAGAAATTCGCTAAGAGCGATTTTACAAAATTCAACCAAGAGGGGCAGGGAGGGCAAAATTTGATTTCATAAAATACTTCATATCTAAAAAAAAAAACAGATATCCGTAAAATTTTTGCTCTAAAATGTAGCTAATACAAATACCTAAAAAGCGATTTCTGGGAGGGGTAAAATGTAATTTCAAATAATACTTTATATCGCAAACAAACAAACAAACAAACAAAAAGATATATGTGAGATTTTTGCTCTAAAATATAGCTCACACAAATATTTAAAAAGTAACTTCTGGAATTTTAGAAATAGTCTCAGGTGGGGTGGTAGGGGACGGAAGTGGTCTACGAGGCAAAAAAAAATAAAAAATAAAAAAAAATAGAAAGAGAGAAAGAAATATGGTAAAAAAAAAAAAAAAAAAAAAAAAAAATAGAAATACAGTTAGACCGTTCAAAATTGGTACAGATAGGTTTTAGATGCCTGCAAGTCGAATAAGCATATTTTCGAAAATGTAAAAATATTAGGAAGGGCAAAAAGTGAGCAGAGGTGCAGAAAAAAAATAAAAACAGAGTTAGATCGTTCAAAATTGGTACATAGAGGTTTTATGATACCTGCAAATTGGTTGCGTATATATTCGAATTTGTAAAGTTTTTAGGAGGGGTGAGAAGGGGGCGGAGGGGCAAAAATATAAAAATAGAGTTGGATCGTTTAAAATTGTTACATAGAGGTTTTTCATATCTACAATTCGATTGCGGATACTTTAGAATTTGTAAAATGATAAGGATAGACGGGAGCGGGGAGGGGCGATGGCGCAAAATTTTAGGAGAAAGAGTTAGAGCGTTGAAAATTAGAATCATTAGATTTTAAGGCCCGATAAAACGATTGCGGATATTTTCGAACGTTTGGCAAGAAGGAAAGCGGGCGCAGGGGCAAAAATAAAGAAATTCAGATAGAACGTTGGAATTTAGTATTATTATTTTTAAAAGCCCGAGAAAAAGATTGCGGATATTTTTGAAAGCAGGGGTTAAAGTTATAATCAGGAGGGGCAGGATTGGTGGGCTTAGCAACACGCATGCCGTGCGCGCGTGTATACGCTGCCGCAGTCAGTGGGGGCCCGGATCGATTATTCCACCGATGAGAGAAGATTTTTTTTTTTTGTATTTTATATTTATGTTTATCCCTTACGATAATAGAGTGATTCATTAAGAGTATCGAACATACATGCCCGCGCGCATAACACAATGGCCTGCGCTGCCGAAGGAAGTGATGACCAGATGCGACATTTTTCCCGATCAGAACTTTTTTTTTTCTCTTTCTTTCACATTATAAAGATTAATTCAATTTTGAGAATTCATTAATTATAGTAATTCATTTAAAAATAGTGACCAGCGAATCTGGCGTAATCTGCTAGTATGTTAATATCCCTTTAACCAAACGTGTCGCAGTAAAATCTGATAACAGTGTATATAATTACTAATGGTAGTAATTTTAGAATCTTAAAAAGTGGCTTGTATTAAGGAATGAATTCTTCATTTCAAAACTTTAATATTTCTATGTTATTAACTATCTATGTTTGATTTTATTTACCCTCACCTCAAAAATAACTTTGATTTCTTAGGAGAATGGAAACTAACTTTGATATATATCCTATTTCAAAACATTTAATAATTCGAAAAATAGCATATTTTCTTGTATGTATGCATTATTACGAAAATTTTGCTTTTCTTGCGTGAGTAGCTCGTAAAGAAACAGTAAGATACTAGTAGATAAATGTACTTTGTATAACGTATATTCATGAAAAATGCTAACGAAACTGTTAATCCTACAAATATTTTTGAAACAGTCTAGTAAAGTACTGCTATTCTTATCGCAAAAATCACCGTTCAACTAGAAATATTCTAATAAAACAGTCACTTGTTTTACAAGAGTAAGGGAAACAGCATTATATTGAACTGGTTCACGAACAAGGACCAAATGCTTGGAAAAAAGTCTCTAATGGCTGTATCACGTGAGAGATTTTCGTACAAAATATTACCCAATATGACAAAGACGTTGGAGAAGATTTAAGTTCAGCGGATTTTCAACTTTTTCGATTATCTCTCGCAAAATCATCATATTATGTTGGGTAAAATTCTGGGAGAAATCTTTCGTACGATACGTCAATAATTGCTATATCACACGAGAGGATTTCGTCTGACATCTCAATAACTCATCACAGCAACGTATGGGGAAGTTTCTTAATGCAGCAAGTTTGTGAGGAATTAGTGGAATCCATTCCTCAAAGATTGACTAAAATATTTAAGTATTAAATATGAAATTAGTACAGAGACTCTAAGTTAAATACAAATAAAGTTTTATTAGAACTTAAGTGCAGGGAGGATAGTTGAGCGAAACGCAATATCAAATATTAAATACTTTAAGAAAGATAACTTCAATAAACAGCTTAAATAAATTCAGATGAAACCTCACCCACATTAGATAACGTAGTAAGAGGATTTCTCTCGCTGATCCACGTCACTTTACTAATGTAGTCTAAAGGCAAAAAATGATTCCCTGAATTTGCTTAACTCTGTACTATAAATAAACACCTCCAAAATCACCTCAACATTTACCGAACTAAGAACTTAATCACTCAAGAACAATTCTGTTCTATTTCACATTCAACATCACCATAACTATCACACATTTCTTCACCATTCTGATTTATATTTATAATTAATCTTCGTCAACTCCATTTACTTCATTTAACAACTCTAACACCTCTCCGTATTCACTCGCGCTTCGCAACTTGTTTTCTTCGCTACAGCGCTATGCTGACATGACTCCAATCTTACAAGTTTTCAACCTTTTCAACGATCATTCGAAAAACTTTACCATGTTGTTTTTAGTGAAAACAAAAATAAAATTTCTTGTATTGTACGTCCATATAAGGCAATCGTTTTGAGCAGCTCACTGAACACAATTGAATCTCGGTAGCTTATCCGCTGCAATTTGTAATTTTTGTCTGCTGAAATTTGTCTCAGATAATTTGTCTTGAAAATAGAGTTTCGAAATATTCCTAAACTGCAGTTTTTCGCCACATTTGATCATCAAGTTTGTCGCAGTGGTTGGATTTAATGTTAGTAAATAAACTATTTTCTATTGATGTAAATCTACTTTATTGCTACAACATATTTGATGCTAGAAAAAGGATTAATTCTTTACAAAAGTATTGAGTTCCAACCGCTTTAAAACTTCTCCAATCGCCATAAATATTTCTTAATAAAAATTGAACGACTTATAAAAAATGTCTCTGAAGGAAATAAATTTTATGAATTTATATATTTTTTTGCAGAAAATCATAAATATAATCTAATTTTACAATTTGCATCCATAAAACCATTTAATAGTCATGAATTTATTACATGCAATTTATTTTTTAACAGTTATAATATTTATCGAATATCTCCTTTTAGGGCTATAGGCGAATTTTAATAGGCGTTTATTTTAGTAGTAATTTATTATCGGCAAACTATTAAAAACCATCGTATGGAAGAAATTAGACAACGCGCGGTATTAAATGTGGAACACAAATATTCCAGTACTGCAGGTAACCACAACAATGTCGAACAGGAAATCGTATTTAGTAACTTTAAAAATGCCTTACATTAAAAATTTAAGGCTTGACTTTAGCAACTTTATGCAACCAAAAATCAACTTACATTAATTCTGTTGTAAATTGTTTATAATTATTATTATTATTATTATTTGTAGAGATAACTATAAACTTTAAAAATTTGTTTCCACTGTTCCTTTTTTTTTTTTTCCTTTTGCACGTTATAACTTTTATGACAATATGCTCGTTAATATGTATATTATATGATTGTACAATAACTACAATGGTCGAACAAATCGAAGAAAAGACTTTTAGAGTTTGATGGGATAAAATAGCTTTTTTTTTTTTTTTTTTTTTTTTTTTGCCATTCACATCACTGGATTTCACTAAAAAGAAAAATAATAATGTGTCAAACATTTTTAGTCATTGTATGCACCAGCTTTATTATTATTACATTTAAGAATTTTTATCCATATTTTTTAATATTTAAATAGCTAAACTTTTATTATTTTTTAATGATTATTTTACCCAAGGGATAAGGTAAAAGGATTTACGATTAAAAATACGTAATTGTTATTGCAAAATAAATTAACAAGCATTCTATTATGAAGCAAAATGGCATTTAAGTTAAAATAATTACCATTTACATAAAACACGTAAAATTGCAACTATTATTTTAAGATTTTAGTATTATACCACATAATTAAATCTGCCGCATCATTTTACAGAAAAATATAACTCGCCAAAAATTGACAATTATAGATATTTCACAATAAAATCACCTCAGACTTTTTCAATAGTTTAACCATTAAATATGTTCATTGAACTGCATTTCAATCACCTAGAAATGCTTATGCCAATTCAAATTGAACATTGACTTGGAAGCTGCTTTTACAGAAAACGGTTTTGATATAAACGGATTTTTTTTTTTCTATTTTTTATCTTATAAATACTTTCCATTCATATTTAAATTAATAACTCTTCATTTTAATGTGCTATAATAATTTTTGTTTAGAAGCCTTTTGCAGCCACAGCATCACTCATTATTATTCAACTTTACTGCGTATTTTTTTTTCTTAAACTGCATGGCATTTTATAAATTTCACCCATTTCTTATGATTCAGGTGAAATTACGGAAGTAGAATGCATTAAATTAGATGGCTTTGTAGTTGGATTTCCCATTACTATTATGGTAGAAAATTATGTTATATTGTCAATCCTTTCACTTATCTCTTTCCCTGTTAATGTGATTCTGTTTTTAAGAACCACTTTTTTAACACAATAAAGTACTTACCTTTTATATTTTTTATGATATATATTCCTATAAAATGTAGTAAAGCAGATAAGTAAATGTAGCTTTTGGTACTGTCTGCAGACGACTCTCTCTCTAACAATGTTTTTAGAATTATTCTCCAGGAGCATTTTACTTGAGCAAAACTCCAATAAGATGTTGTATGACATATTAGTAGAACTAGACAAAGGCGAGTATTTTATTGTCTATAACTAATTTTAACTTCCAACTTTTGAAAAAATTAGAATAAATTGTTAAGCCTAACGCATAACCATTTTCCCACCAGAAATTCATACATTAAAAAATATACATTTCAAACATTTCTTATCTTTTATTCATTTATTTATTTATTTAATCTGTCTGCAGAACTTCTTCTATGTTAATGCTGGATAAATACTGCGAAAATATTACATAAAATATTAGGTTTTTATACTATTGCAGTCATTAAAAAAAAAAAAAAAATCTTAAAAGAAATAGAATTCCTAAATTAAAAATAAAAATTGTTTTTCAGAAAATTCTTAGCATCCAAATAAACCAATATATTTTATATATTTAAGATTGGTTCATTGCATAACAACGTAGACTACATAAACAAAATTTAAAATATACCCATTTTAAATACACTACTCATTTTACTCAAACCATACCCTACTTAAGATTTTTACCACTTAATTAAATTATTCAACACTAAGATCAAAATAATAAATAAGAAAAAGGTTTTAGATCCATAAATGAAGCAATAAAATTTTGAATTTTTAGAGTTTTTATTTATTTTATTTTTTTATTTTTGGGATTTTTTAAAGTTTGTTTTATGGCATTAATGTCAAACTTGAATCCAAATTATAACAAGTAATGTGCATATGCTTATTGCTTGTTAACATTTAGTGTTAATTGTAATTTCATTTTAATGTTAAAAATAAATTGTAATTTTGCTGATAAAATTTTCTTTGATATACAGCATATATAAAAATAAATTAATTAATTAAAATCACGGTAAATGCTTATATTCTTATTTCATTGTAAAAAAATATTCTTTTAAATATTGCACGATAAAGATTATTTAACTACACAAATGCATATTTTATGCCTATTAAGTAGAATAGGCATCTACCAAATAGGCTTTGTAATCAGTGAGGTTATGTACAGTGAATTTGGTGAACAATTTATGGGACAATAAACGAATCTTTCAATTCGTAGAATGATATATGATTTAAACTATTAAAAATCAGCGCAACACCAATATTTGTCTGTATTTTCATTGCTTTTGACAGATTATATTTTTAGAAAAGAAAAATGATAGCTTGAAATATTAAATCTGAAAGAATGATGTTTTTTCATAGAAAATATAAAACTTCCTTTAAAAAAAAAAAAAAAAAAAAAAAAAAAAAATATATATATAAAACATCGTTATTAGCAAGTGATAAAAAAAAAACTTTCAGTGAAATTAAATAAAAAAGTATATGTAAGATAGCGTCATTAGAAAGTAATTAAAAAAAAAATCGCTTGCGTGTAGGAGGAAAATTATATTGGCTTGTCTCTCAACCACTTTTAGGTGAATCCCGTCCCCCCTCTCCATACCACCGACGAATTTCCAACACGCAAATCTTGTCTGAAATAATGTATGAAATAATGGTATTGAAAAATAATCAATCAGTTTTTAAAATCAAAATACTTGAAACCTGAAACTGTTTTTAAATTAAAGTAATTGAATATGTCTCTTCATAAGACGAAGAAAGGGGTCTACGTCAAAACATCACCAGGGAAAAACATCGCCCGTCAAAACATCGCCTAACATCGCGTGTCAAAACGTTGCCATGTCAGTAACATCGCCTGTAAAAAACATAGCCAAGTAAAATTTTTTATACTGATTTGACTAGACATTGGAATAAAATTTTCTAAACTCTTTTTTTTTCAACATGAATGGAAAGGTTAAAAATTAATGTGTGATGGTTTGATGTCATGCCAAAAATATTTCTAACACATTTTTCATTACTTTCTTCCGTACGCATAAAATGAAAATATTGGATTAGTAAAAATTTTTGACCTTCGGTTTTCAATGGATTTATACGTTTTTAGATGTCCTGAACATGTTTTGACCATTTAAAAAATGACTGTGTGTCTGTCTGTGTGTGTGTTACCAACATTTTACAATTTATTCACTAAGCTTGATACACTACAGAAGCTGAGCTATAGTTTTTCTTTAACATGGCTGTTCTACCTGTTGGGTGATACATCTGAAAAAATAATCAGCATCAATTTAAATTCCAACCAAATATTAAGTTCGGTTAAATTCTGACCATTGTTTCGTAAGATAGAGTATCCAGAATGTTTAGCTAAAACACACAGACACATATTTTCTAAATTTAGCCGAATCTTGTTCGTGACATCTCAAAACGTGTAAATTCATCGAAAATCAGAAATCGAAAATGTTTACCAATCCTAAACTTTCTTCCTATGCATGGAGATAAAAGCAATAAATTCATAAAAATCAAAAGTAAGCAGTCAGTTATAGTTAACTGTAAGGAATTACTTTAGATAAAAAATATGACAGCAAATTACAGCTGACATAATCATAAAACAGAAATCGCAAAATAAATAAATAAATAAATCAGAGCTTTTCTTTTTTTAATAAATAAAGCTACTGTGCTAAGCCTAGTTATGTAAAATTTCGATTTACCATTCATTCACTCAAAATGCGTTTCAATGACTGGTATTTGGAAAGAATGGATACGAAAAAAACTTCAAAGTTAATTGTTTAATTTGTAAAATCTGCAATTTTTAACTTAGAAACTTGATTTTCACACCAATTGGTCAAATCATAGAGATAGAAAGATATACAAATCTTTGAAAAAATTGAACATTTCTATGATATTTAAGGCGTTTTTAATTTACCCCAATACCTTAAAGAATAAAATGTAATTATCTTTTATTCCAGACAAGATGTCTGTTATTGAAAGAGAATCGTCTGCAAGAGGGAATTGGCAAGAGCTACTGCGTCATAACATCGCCGGAAAAACGCAAAACGAAGTCAAATTTCACATTTTAATAATTTTTTTAACTGTAATAAAAAAATCGAAAATGAAGCTCCGATGTGCATCATGAGGAGTCAAACAGAACTCCGTGTAATTTTTTTTATATTTTTGCTGGTATCCGTTTGTCCACAAAGCGACCGACATACACACAAAAAAATAGATACTTTTTATTATATGTAGAAATAAAAATTATTCTTTAAGGATGTTATTGGCACGGCGATGTTTTTATGTCTATGTTTTGAAGAGCGACGGTTTCTCCGGCGATGTTATGACGCGATACCGAAGACAAAACATCGCCTGGAAAAACATCGCCCGTCAAAACATCGCCGTCAAAACATCGCTTGACAAAACGTCTCCATGTCAATAACATCGCCTGTAAAAAACATAGCCAAGCAAAAGTTTTTTATACTGATTTGACTAGAAATTGGAATGAAATTTTCTAAACTCTTTTTTTTTCAACATGGATCGAAAGGTTAAAAATTAATGTGTGATGATCTGATGTCATGCCAAAAATATTTCTAACACATTTTTCATTACTTTATTCCGTACGCATAAAAAGAAAATATTGTATTAGTAAAAATTATCGACCTTCGGTTTTCAATGGATTCATACGTTTTTAGATGTCCTGAACATGTTTTGACCATTTAAAAAAATGACTGTGTGTTTGTATGTGTGTGTGTTACCAACATTTTATAGACGCTGTATCGCATGGACCACTGGACGGAATATAACGAAACTTAATATTTAGCAAAAACATTAACTGAATTTGGTGCTGATTAGCTTTTGGGATATATCGCCCCAAAGGTGGCGCTGCTAAGTTATAATGTCCTTTATTTATTTATTTATTTCATTTTTTAATTATATTTCAGCTTATATAGAGTATGAATGCACTAAATAAGAAACGGAATGGATGTTGTGGAAAACTATACAAATTAAATTTCAATGCGCATTGGCCGATAATTAACACTTCAATGTTGTAACTTAATCTCTTTTACGAGAAGACAATATCTCAATTTCTATCATATATAAATGCACCGAATTTGGTAGGTGAGATGTGCATGGAAATCTAGACTGATTGAATTCAGGTGCACGTTGGTCGTCAGATGACTCTTATATGCTTCACTATTTTCTATTCACGGTGAGGCTATAACTCAGATTTTATGTTATATAAAAGGGCAAAACTTGGTATGTCAGATATATGTTACAAGAAATTACGCTGATTGAATTTGGGTGTATTTCGTCCGAAAGGTGGCGCTGCTGTTACTTTTCTCTCTATTAACATTTCTCTATAAATTTGGTGCAATTTTTATCAACAGTTGCTAAGACACAACCATTTGGAAATTTGCAGAAATTAAAAGCGGCACCACCTGTCGGGCGATGTATACCCAAAATGAATCGGCAAATTTGAATAATTTATGTATCACATACAAATTTCATGCATTTACGTAATATAGAAACTGAGATATAGCTTTTTTATAAAAGAAATTAAATTGCAATATAGTTGCGTCATCTGCAGTGATAAGCACCTATACGGAATCAGCATAGTTTTTCATTTAATTCGTCTCACATACGAAATTTGGTGCATTTGAATATCATAGAAACTGAGATATTGCCATCACATAAACGGAATTCAATTTCAGCACATCATCGCCTCCTAGCGGCCGATATGCACACAAATTGAATCAGTGCAGTTTTACTTAATATTTATCTCATATACTAAATTTGTTACTTTTAGATACCATAGAAGCTGAGATATAGACTTCCTTTAAATAAAGAAAATTGCAGCCTAACAGCGCCACCTATGAGGCGATATGTCTTAAACCAAATAAACACCAATTTAAGTCACGGTCTAACCAAATACCAAGCTTCGTTAAAACTTCGTGTTTTGTTTCTCTAGCGACAAAGTTTGCTGTCATATCATAAATATCACATATAGATAGATAGATTTTCTAAAAAAGGATGAATCATTTTTAGAAGATCTTAAAACGTGTAACGTTATCAAAAACCCGAATACGAGAATTTTCACGAATTCAATTCTTTTTTTCTTATATATATGTATAAGAAAATAAATATGGCCTTCTCAAAACTTATTCTGTACCATATTATAAAAAAGATTCAGTTACGTTTAACATGCACAAAGATTTAATCCAACATAGCTTCTCACGATTAACATTTTACATAAATAATTCAGTAGAATTTTCACCAATAGATGCTGAGATATATGCAACTGAAAAATCGCAAAAAATAATAACAGCGCCACTTTCCGGCCGATATATACCAAAATCCAGAAGTATGTTTTTTTCATAATATATATTTAATACACTAAGTTTGTCACGGTTATATATCATAGAAACAGAATTTTCGCTTTCTTGTAAACAAGAAATATTGCGGCACAGTCGCGTCATTTATCCTATCGTCCATCATGCAGCCAAATTGCATCAGCATAGTTTTGCATAATATTAATCTCAAATATCAAGTGTTGCGCATTTATTCACTATAGAAGTTGAGATGTACCGTTTCTATATGCGTTCCTTGAAACAGGATTACATTGCAACATATCAGTGTCACCTGTCAGTCGATATGCACCCAAATTGAATCAGCAGAGTCTTACACAATATACAGTTCATTCACTAAGCTTGATATACTACAGAAGCTGAGCTGTAGTTTTTCCTTAACATGGCTGTGCTACCTGTTGGGTGATACATCTGAAAAAATAATCATCACCAATTTAAGTTCCAACCAAATATTAAGTTCGGTTAAATTCTGACCATTGTTTCGTAAGACACAGTATCCACAATGTTTAGCTAAAACACACAGACACATATTTTCTAAATTTAGCCGAATCTTGTTCGTGACATCTCAAAACGTGTAAATTTATCGAAAATCAGAAATTGAAAATTTTTATCATTTCTATGCTTTCTTCCTATGTATGGAGATAAAAGCAATAAATTCATAAAATTCAAAAGTAAGCAGTCAGTTACAGTTAACTGTAAGGCATTACTTTAGATAAAAAATATGACAGCAAATTACAGCTGACATAATCATAAAACAGAAATCGCAAAATAAATAAATAAATAAATCATAGCTTTTTTTTTTTTTTTTTTTTTTAAATAAATAAAGCTACAGTGCTAAGCTCAGTTATGTAAAATTTCGATTTACCATTCATTCACTCGAAATGCGTTTCAATGACTGGTATTTGGAAAGAATAGTTACGAAAAAGAAACTTCAAAGTTAAATATTTAAATTGTAAAATCTGCAATTTTTAACTTAGAAACTTGATTTTCCCAGCATTTGGTCAAATCCTACAGATAGAAAGATATACAAATCTTTGAAAAAATTGGAACAATTCTATGATAGTTACGGCGTTTTTAATTTGTTGGTGACCATTTATCCTCCTTTTGAAACATGTGGCAGAAATTGGCTTTACTCTGAAATGAATATAATTATTTTGAGGAAAGATTAGGTTTAAGAGTTTTATGGGGTATTAACCTCATCTTCAGGAATTTTCACATTCGTTGCTAACCCATCAGCCGCCGGTTGAAAAAAGTGACAGAATTTTCGTTTAGTAGAAAACGAATCTGTCGATCTTATTAAAAAATTGGGCTTAAAGTTTATTTGAGAAAACAAATTATTCTACCTAACCTTTAGGAAAATTAGCGTTCATTGTTAGCCCTCACTCTGCCTTCTGCAAAATATAATAGGAACCTAGTTTTCGTAGAAATGAATCTAAAGATTCTAGTAAAAATTTAGGCTTAAATATTTCTAAAGATGGCCGTCTTTTCTAATTCCTACTCATAGTCAGGAAAATCAGTGTTCTTCGTTTACCCTTTCTGCAATCGTTAAAAAATATGTCAGAAATAGGGTTTACTCTGTTTTTGTTTCAAAACTATTAAAATAACATTGATAAAAACTTAGAAATGTTGTTGCTTTGAGATGACAAACCAGTCTTATTTTTCTTCATCTTCTTAAAAATTAGCTATCGCTGTTAATCCTTATTCCTCTCCTTGGAAATTACTCGAACTGTTTTGATAAATATCTGCGTTTTAGGGGTTTTATACAGGATTCGCTACCGGTACAACAAACCTAAAGGAGATGTAGGGGCAGAAAGGCGATTCGAAACTACATTGCGGTGATCATCGATTAAAACCCTTTATGATCTCACAAATCATAGTAAATAAACAAAAATATGTTAGAGTTACAAGCTTATAAGGGATTTTTCACAAGTATTTAGGGAGTTTATTAGGGAGTTTTTTAGGGAGTTTATTAGGGAGTTTTTTTTTTATCTTAAAAAAAACTACACGGCATGTGAAAAACCCCTTAAGAAATTTCAACTTTTTGAAAATATCTAAAATAAAGCTCGTTTTTTTTTTTCGAACAATTCCCTTAATTTTTATTCTATTCAAACCCACTTTTGATAAAAGTTGCCCAATACATCTAGATTTCAACCTATGAAATAAAAAATGTTTTTCCTTTCGCACATGCGCAGTAAAAACGTTTTTCATAAAAATGTTCATATATCATGAGATATTTAAGATATTTGTATTCCGATTACAGTATATTGTTTTAAAATTGCTTTTCTAACTTATCTAATAGTGCGAATAATTTTCATTAAAAACTCTGTATATTATAAACAAAAAAATGTTGATTTTTTTTTTTTTAGTTTTAATATAAATGCTTATATCTCCCTTATTTAACATGCTATCAACACACAAACTCATCCACAAATTGAACTGGATCTATGTTAACATATCCTGAAGTTACAGCTCGTTTCGTTTACTTAACGATACAGGCTGATCACAAACATTATTAATTTTGGTCAATTTGTTACCTGCCCCCTAATTGTTGTCTTAAACCAATCTTCACTGAAAAACATGAGGAAGACCCAGTTCTTTAAATACCCAGTGTTTGAAAACATTTTATTGAAAGATAAGGTTTTAATTTGAAAAAAAAATAAAAAAATAAAAAATACTGATCGTTTGCAAATTTTGCTTAACATTTAAGCAGGGGTTTACTTGGGCTGAGAAACACGCTATAAACATAGTTTTGTTGGAAATCACTGGAATGGTTCTGGAAAAAAAAAAAAAGAGGTTTGTTTGTTCTTTTGATGGAAATTGTTCTCACTTATCCTCTTCTTCAGAAAAATTAGCTAACGCTGGACTTTCCTGTAACACTATATAGCAAATATCTAGATTTCTAGGATATTGCCTGAACAAATTTGATAAGGAATTACAGTTGGACATTTGATTTTTTTCTCATGTGGGAACAAATATACTTATGACCACGCCATTTGGGACCCACAGTGAGAGACCAATGTACCATTGTTGAGATTTGATTTGATATGATAATTTAATTTTAGTTTTCTTATCCAGAGAAAGTAGCTTTCAATGGTAATTATCGCTCCACTTTAGACATATATATATATATATATATATATATATATATATATATATATATATATATATATAATTATCTAAAAATTATCTAAACTAATAAATTATCTAAACTACGGAAGATTTTTTACAATGAAACTCAGCGAACTCGGTCATCCAGGTACTAAATGTAAAATTGATCCTATATTATTAAAAAAAAAAATGGATTTTTTTTTTTTTTTTTTTGTAAAATTAATTTCCCGAGCATGAAGGAATATTCTTCTGTGCTGTTTAAACAAATGTATTTTAAATAAAGCAAATTTAATCACAAGTAAAAGTTTTATTTTACGCCTTTATATATAATAATTTATAGCTTTTATTATTCTTGGTTTATAAACTTCGCAAGAAAAAATGCACTTCTTAAATTTGTTTTTATTATTCTTTCTTTTTTTTTCTTGAATTGCATTATCATCATTCTTCCACTCTTTAGATATTTAGAATAATATTAAGTATTATACCCTTTATGGAATTTTTCGAGCATGATATGCAATAATTTAATTACATTATTCTCTTATTTTGTTAATATTAAAAAAGAAGCTGAAAAAAATCCTATTTGATACGTAAGAAAAGATAGATATTATTTTCTAGGGTTATTTTATTTTATTATTATTATTATTTTGTTCTAAATATTATTTTTTTTTACGTTAATGAGTTCATTACGAGAAAATACCTGCAAATAAATAAATATATAAACGCAGTTTAAGAATAAATATTTCATTTAAAAGAAATATCTAGTAGTTGATTTCTCAAACGCAAACGGAAATTTAATTAATTTGTAGCATTTTGAAACAGTCTAAAGATACATTTGTTTTTCTATTTATAAATATAAGTATTAATAACAATTTTTTTTCTATGTTTTATTATAGATTTTTTTAAATTCTTAATTTGTATAAAAATATCTGTATAAAGGTTCAGTGTTTAGCAAGATCGTACGTGTTTTTATTTGAAAACTATCGCCTAAAAAAATAATATAAGGTTTATTAATAACATAACTATTAAACAGAATACTGCTATATAAATCTTCTAGTATGTTTTTATGAAAAACTTGCCAAATCAGACATTTCTATGATAGGTTTTATTCATTTCAGTTCTAAATTGATTTTGATAGTACTCCTTGGCAGAGTGGTTATGTCCCCACACTGCTAATCGCCTTGGAGCGTAGGATAGTAGGTTCGATTCATACGCTGGCCCTGGGTGCTGTTCCGATTTTTCTTATTGTAATTCTGTCATGTGCTACCTGTATTTACCTGATGAAGATTTACAAGCGGACTCCGAGTCATACATAGAAATCTGATGTATATGTGTTATCAATAAATGGCTATATTACACTTATATAATTAGAGAAAAACACGTGGAGTTGTTTATCTTAAAATTAACAGAAAATTGCTTCCTTATCGCTTGCAAGTTCACAATACCTACGCAGTTCGTCCAAAAGGCTGAAATTCGTCCCGCTGATTGGACGAGAGGATATAGCACAAGAGCAAATCAACGATTAGGCTCATTTTCATAAAGAGATTAAAATCTTTTACTGCCTATTTGCTCGTATTTATAAAGTGACATTATTCATTTTTTTTACCCCACTTTAAAAAGAAGTGATTTTTTAAAAACCGAATTTGTGTGAATAAATAATAAGATTAAAATATGTAAAAATGTATTATTATTATTATTTTAATTTACTATTTGTTTTTTCCTCTGTAAAATTCACAATTTATACTATTTTCTAAATGAAATCATATACAATAATCAAAAATTTCAGATCACTAGGTTCATGTTTGTTTCCGTCTACTTGACGCTTGTTAATGATAAATGTAAAAGAGGATTTTTTGAAGTAGAAGTAGCGATATTTTTGAAATTAAGTAAAGGACAAGCTATGAGAAAACGATGAAAGGGGGGGGGGGATTAAAGAATTGTACAATAAAAACTCATCGTTTTTAAATCGATCTGAAAGTCATAAGAAAATAGACTGCTAGAATTTAATTAGTGCAAATTGTAGATATTAAAGTCATAAGACAGGGGTTCAAAATTTGAGGATAAGTTGAAATTGCAAATTCTTCAAATACTGATGTATATTCATTTACACAGCATTAGACGCTCTTCTTTCCATCTTTTTTTTTTCTTATTTCAATTTCTATTAAAATTCAGATATATATCATCGTAAAACATTTGTAAATACTTCCATTAATAAAATTTACCAGAAAAATACAAAACATCGATCGAAAGAAAATAGAAAGGTATCATCCCGAAGCCTAATCGTTGATTTGCTGTTGTGCTATATCCTCTCGTCCAATCAGCGGGACGAATTTCAGCCCTTTGGACGAACTGCGTAGGTATTGTGAACTTGCTTATCTCGCTTGTGTCAGTTAATCATCCTTTAAACCATCTCAGTTTTTACAAACTGTTTCTATGTGATTTTAGTTTTTGGATACTCTGCCAATGAGATTTATTATATCGAATACCGGAAATGCGTACCAATTACATTTTTGAATTCGTAAAATTATTCAACTTCTAACTTACACATTTTTAGATAGCCTGGAGATGATTTGCTCATTTTTAGACAACGTCTGTCGGCCCGTGTGTGCTTGTGACTGTGTGTTCAGAAACTTTTGAGGTCATTTAATCACCTAAACTCGTAAGCGGAACTTAACAAAACTTTATGTTTGGTTTATAATTTAAATTCTTATGTGCGGATAATATTTTGGATTATATCACTCCCGAAGTGATGATGCTATGTTGAAAATTCCCTTATTTAAGGAAATGAAGAATTTTAGAATCCATAGTGCATAGCACACAAAGCTTGATTCATAAGAGAGACATGGTACACTGCAAATAAAAGGGTCTTAAAGTAAGACATAAAAACAACTGAAACGGCATTTAAGACACGTAAATGTCTTAAAATGTGCCTTAGACGTTATAGATATTTTAATTTAAAACAGAATTATGTCTGAAATAACAATTCAGACACAAAATTCTCTGAAGCACGTAAATACGCGAATTTTCAGACAGCAAAACGCGTTTGAATTTTCAGACACTTTAGAAATTCAGACACTTGCATTACTTAGAAATTTTTTCATATGAAATCTACTTTAAGAAAATATGCTTATCCTATTTCTTCCCACATTCAATAAATATATTATTATTTTATATAATAAGCAGTTAAACTACTTAAATTATGGTAGCTTTATGAAATTATATTTTTATGGAATAATACTCTAGGGATGTGAATGATATTTGCATGCTATTATCTTTAACACAATTTATAAACAACATATTTAGACACAAAGCTTATTTTGTTCCCCCCCCCAAAAAAAAAGATATATATATATATATATATATATTTGTCTGTAAAGATTTCTTATATTAAAAGAAAAAGTGTGAAGACGGATGTAGCAAGTAATTTGTAGAGAAGAAAGCGAATTTATAAGTGAACAATCATGAATAATTTGTGCATATTTTCTTTCTTTCTTTCTTCTTCTTATTACTCATTTAAAAACTTTTTTCTTTCACAAATTCACCTACATCTAAATGTAAAACTACAAATTTTCCTGTATTCATGATTATAGTTCGTTTTTATTTAAATATCACTTTAAGGAAAGAAATCTGTATCATCGAGGGATGAAACCTTCCCATACTTGTAATGCATTATTAAAAAATTCTGGTCCTCTAAATATGAAATTTAAGATAATAATATTTATTAAGTTTAAGATACCATACTATCAATAGTTTTATGGCAAAAAATTAGAAATAAAACATAACACTGCGATTAGTTTCACGAATACTAAGGTATATTATATCATAAAAACACTCATGCGGTATACGACGATAGCGTGATTGGTAAATGCTTCATTACGACGATGCTTGGGTTTCGGTTTCCTTAGACAGTGTGAGTTCAAATCCTAGCGTCGAAAATTGGACTTTTTTTTTTTTTCTTTTTTTATATAAATATTTCATTAATGCTCTAAACAATTCTAAAATATATTTTTAAAGGAAAAACATAATCGCACACCATATTTATTTATTTATATATTTATTAAAAGCCTTAAAAACTGAAGTATTCTTAAGCCTAACATGGCGGCGTTTTTAAGCCTAAAACATGACGGCGTTTTAAGACACTTGCAATATTTTAATTTCTGATGCAAAAAGGTGTCTTAAAAGGTAAGACATTTTTTTCTTCGCTTAAAAAATGACCATACATTTAACCCAACAAACACGGAGGTAATGGCCCACTTGTGGCTATGTTACCTTTGGCCATAAGCAACTTGTAGCGGCCCGCTATCGGTGGCCGTAACGGCAACGTAAAAAAAGTGTCACGCCGGCCTCAATACGGCCAAATTGAGTTTGGCCGTAAGTACAGTAAGCTGCCCGCCATCATGCCACTAATGGCTAACATAAATGAAAATTAGCCAAAACATGCCCATTATCATGCCATTAATGCTTAACATAAATGAAAGCTAGCCAGAATTTGCCCACCATCATGTCATTAATGGTCACAATAACTGAAAATTAGCCGAAAGATGCCCACCAACAAGCCACTAATGGTTGACAAATTGAAAAATTGGCCAAAAGTTGCCCACCATCATGCCATTAACAATTAATATTAAAGAAAATTAACTGAAAGATAGCCACCAACCAGCCACTAGTGGTTGATAAATATGAAAATTGGCCGTAAGTTACCCATTATCAAGCCACTAATGGTTGATAAACATGAAAATTGGCCGAAAGTTACCCGTTATCAAGCCACTAATGGTTGACAATTATGAAAATTGGTTACAAGTTACCCGTTACCAGGCCTCTACTGGCTGGCAAACATGAAAATTGACCGCAAGTTGCCCGTTATCAAGCCACTAATGGTTGACAAATATGAAAATTGGCCGCAAGTTACCCGTTATCAAGCCACTAATGGTTGACAATTATGAAAATTGGCCACAAGTTACCCGTTACCAGGCCTCTACTGGCTGGCAAACATGAAAATTGACCGTAAGTTGCCCGTTATCAAGCCATTAATGGTTGACAAATATGAAAATTGGCCGCAAGTTACCCGTTATCAAGCCACTAATGGCTGTCAAATATGAAAATTGGCCGAAAGTTGCCCTCCATCATGCCATTAACAGTTAACATCAATGAAAATTAGCTGAAAGTGGCCCGCCATCATATCATTAACAGCCATTATACATAAAAACTAACCGAAAGTTGCCAACCATCAAGCCACAAATGGTTAATATTAATAAAAATTGGCCAAAAGTTTCCCACAGTGTTACTAGCAATGGCCAAAGCTCAAATTATTCCACTGGAAAATTTGTTACCAGAATTATTCATCACTTAATTTTTTTGAAATTCCATTTTCACATTCAGAAAATTCACATCCATTAAATTAGTACTAATTTTCTGAAAAATTTATAAATTTTTCATATTTTATATTTAAAAATGTGAAAATTTAACTGTTTGTTTTAACTGTGAAACAAAATATAAAAAAAAAATGAACTTACAAAACAGAGTACTAATTGTATGGATGTGAATTTTCTGAATGAGAAAACAGAATTCAATGAAATGCATTATGTGAAGTCATTGTGGTAACAAATTTTCCAATAAAATAGCTTTGTTTTTCTCTGTCAGTGAACATAAGTATTATGATCTTAAAGTTATATATGGATTTGTTACAGTCATAAAATTGTTTTCAGAAGAGCAAAGTCTGCATTTCTGGTCAATTTTCAATGAGGAGAACTATTAGTGGCGTATCTGTCAAAAATATGCTCAGAAAATGAGAGAAGCACTTCTGTAACATATAGAAATTTTCAATGTTTCACTCAACTACTGAGAATATTTTCAGAAAGCAAAAATTTAATCTATAATAATAAAAGATGTTTGTCTCTCTGTCTGAGCATCTAAACGTTCAGCCCCTATTGAACGCAGAACTACAATATTTGTCATACGGGTGCTCAGAAGCCTGCCTGAGTGCATAGTGAAAAAATAATTTAAAAATTTTAATTGGTTCCGGAGATATTAATTAAAATGTCGACCCATGTCAAATGAAAAGGCGATCTCAATGACTGAGAATTCACCGCGATTGCATAAAAATAGATATTTTAATGGAGTTAAAATCAGGAAAAGTGGAAAATAAATTAGAAATATTAGTTCGATTGTTACGAATTTGGCACAAAATGAAAGGGGATTTTTTTCCTAATCTAAGAGTGCAAGTGGCTTATCTCTACAGCAATTAGATTTTTTAAAATGAACTAAAGTATGAAATTTAGTTGCCAACAGGCAGTTTTTTCATTTATCAAGGATTCTGCAGTGCCAGGTGCTAGACATGCTGACTGACTATTCTTCCGGTCGGGAAAAATTGCTTTTGTTTTTCGCCCACGTGACAAAGTACTGGAAATAAAAAAAAAGCAGTTTTTGAATTTTTTCAATTTAAAATCGATCAAAAGCAGAACTTCGGAATTGCCCGTCATTATGGCTCACCTGTATGCAGTTAAAAAATCTAAAGTATAGCTTTAAAAATAAAATAAATAGACATATTTATTTAAATTCATTTTTATTTCATCTGTTAATGACACCAAAAGTTACTTTTATCAGAATATTATTGATTTTTTTTTTTTTTTTTATGAATTCGGTTGTAAAAAAGCAGGTTTTGGAATTCTTTTTACTTTTCAAAATAAAAATATTTAATTTTGCTGCATTTCAATGCATATGTGTGCAAAATTAACATTTCAAACACAGTAATTTATAAAAACTGATTACAATATCTGCGATACCCACCCTTAAGGCTGTACATCAGTCAGATTCCCTCTCTCTTTCTTCTCATTTTATTCAATGGGATTTTTGTTGCTCCGTTTTATAAAAATCTCATTCAAAAAATTAAATTTTTCGAATTCTGTTTCTTGAATATTACTCTTTGAACATGTTGTATTTAAGCTTAGTGGGTAATTAAAAAAAAGAAAAAAAAATCACTTAGAGATCTAAACTTACTTCTAAGTTTACTTATTGAAATAAAATATTTAAATTGATTTTTTCGAAAAATTACTCACTAAGCTAAATGATGACCTGTTCAAAAAGTAATATTTAATATTAAAAAAAAAAAAAAAAAAAAAACAGATATCGAAAAACTTTATTTTTGAATGAGATATCCTTTTGAAACGAAGCAACAAAAATCCCATTGGATAACATGGGAAGAGAGAAAGGGCTCTTTTAATAAATTAACAATGAAAAAATATTTTCAAATGCAATATATAGCACTTGCATAAATCTCAGTTAAAATCCAGTGTTGATTGTAGCTCACAGTAGAGAATTTAAGCATCAAATCTTTATTATAAAAAAAAAAAGAAAAAGGAAGAAGCTTTACATGTTCTAATAAAATGTAAAATTTTAACACTGCATTAAGAAATGAAATATTTACCACAATTTAATCATGTTACATTATATATATGCAAATACTTTTCTCATTTTTAATAAGCAAGAGTGAACTGAAACTAGGCTCGTAAATACTAAATCTAACTGAAATAAATGTAAGACTACAACATTTTTTATAAATAATGCAAAAAATCCAAGGAGCTATAGCCAGATTCTCATGAAAAATGTTTGTAAACCTTTTAAAAAAAAAAAAAAAAAATCAACAAATATTATATTTTATTAGTTTTTTAATATTTAAAATCACTTTTTTCTCTTTTAAATATTTTATTCTGATAGAACTATGCTGGAAAAGTCTTTTTTTTTTTTTTTTAACTTACTATTAATAACAAATTAAAGAGAAAGTTCTTAAGTCGAACAATTTAATACTTAAAAAGGATATTTTCATCTGTTCTTTTAAAAGTAAAATAGATGAAATGTCATCATGCAACAGTAGAATCTAACACATTTATGAGTCAATTGGCAATAGGATATATTAATTTTATTAGCTTAGTGCAGTTAGAAAGAAACATATAATTAACTTTTTTTTTTTTTTTTTTTTTTTTCATATTAAGCATTAACAAACAATTTAAAAATTTAAACTAAAAGACTCAATAACTTGAGACTTTAAATGATTTTAAAGTCTCCCAAACAATTGACTGAGTTTTTCCTGTTTTTACAATAAACTGTGAAATTAACTGATCTTTCCAAGTTTTCATTAAAATTACAGGTTCTGTAGCACCCCTGTCATTTTCTAAGTAAAAAAAAAAAAAAAAAAAAAACTAACTTAAGCTTTTTCTGTGTGTGTGTGTGTAAACTTTGCTTTGTAACAAACAAAAACCAGTAACTTCAAAAAATTTCATTTATTTTTTTCCACCTAGTTAATAAGATACTTTTTCCAGAAATACTTTTTCCAGTTAATAAGATACTTTTTCCTTTTTTAAGTTACTTTTTCCAGATCTGATCCTCCTCACAGCAGCTAGAAAAAGAAAGAATAAAATAAATACTTATTTACATTAAAAAATCTTGACATGTGAAGCATACAATCTGTAATTAAAATACAATGCTTTTATGAGCTTTAAATGATAGCTCAGTTTGTTCCCCTAATTTATTTCTTTTTTTACTCATATATTCTTCACATAATCATTAAAAAAAAAAAGTTTGTCAATATAAAGAAAACTATGGGATTCAAGAAAATTATATATATATATATAAACATACTGTAAAATACTGCTCAAGCACCCCCTCAATCTTTCTTTGGAAGTCAGGATATGTTCAGAGAGAGGACGGGTAAACAAAAAAATTGGCAAAAGTATAGAAATTAACAAGTATTTTCCAGCTGAAATTAAATATGGTTAACCTACATTCAACAATCTGGAATAGATAGCTAAACTTTCCTCACTTCCAATAAATTGTTTTTAAAAAATTGCCGCTATTTTAGGAAGCTTCTTACAGTGCCACCACTATGACAGAAAACGTGAGACATGAGACATACAGTGCGTTGCATGAATGTAAACGCACCTTTTCCAATAACCAGAAATAGTAATTTTTAAAGAAGGAATGTGACTTACAGTTATTGCATATTACTAACAACTGAATAAGTTGCTTTGAGCACGTATGTTTAGGCTCATGCAAGCTTATGTAAATGAGTGTTTAAGCATATTCTTATTTTTTCTGTTTTTCGTTTGTTGCGCGAAATTAAACGCACTCTGTATTTTGTGTTTAAAATTTATCAGAGCCACCGGAATTAAACTAAAACACTGACAGTCATGTTGCTAAAGTTCTCTAAAAACAGTTTTAATGCTTGAGTGCAAAATTTACGGAGTTTGTTCAGGATGGTAAGAGGGGAAACTTTGACAGTAGACGAGAGGATAAAAATCGACTTTATGTGTGATAAAGGCAATCGTGAAATTGGGCACCAAATCGGAAGAAGCGAGAGTGTTGTGCGAAATTATATAAAGAAAGTACAAAATTATAGGAAAAAAGCGTATAAGAAGCGAACGGGAAAGCTTACCAGTTACGACAAACGTCGAATATGCAACGTTGCAAAGAATAAGAATATTTCCTGTGCGAAGATAAAGGCTCAATACAAGCTGGGTGTTTATCGGAAAACCATATGGAGAACTATCAAAGCTGCAACATTCATTAAATTTAAGAAAATGAAGGCGAAACCACCCCTCGCTCAAAAGCACAATGATATGTGGTTGGAATGAGCAAGAAAATGGATTCTAGATCGACAAAATGGGAAAAATTCATCTTCTCCGATGAAATAAGTTTAATCTCGATGGCCGGATGGATTTCATAGCTACTGGCACGATTTGAGAACCGAAGAAATGTACTGTTCAAAACGTCAATCAGGAGGTGGGTCTGCCATGGTGTCGGCAGCCATAGGTTTTAAAGGGACTTTCGAATTAGAGTTCGTGGATAACACTATGAACTCTGTAGATTATGTCCAGATGCTCACAAGGAATCTCCGCCGTCAAGCAGTCAAGAAAGCTGGAAGAAATTATATTTTTCAGCAAGATTGTGCATCTGTACCTACAGCACATATCGTGAAAAAATGGTTCCGAGGCAGTAAAATTAAAGTTCTGCATTGGCCCTCAAAAAGCCCCGATTTAAACATAGTGGAGAACGTATAGGGTATTCTGGCTTGCCGTGTTTACGTAAACGGAAGGCTGTTTAACACGAAAGATGAACTAAAATCAGCCATTCTATTAGCTTGGAAGACAATCAGCTTGGATGACCTCATGCCACTGTATCAGTCAATGCCAAGGCGTTTACTGGCTGTTATAGAAGTCCATGGTGGCTTTACAAAGTATTATATACAATATTTGTTTCTCAGTTATTTATTTTTTACATGTGCGTTTAAATTCATGCAACATGTACTTTTGACATAAATTCAATAAAGTTATGTTTTAAAAAATCATATTGTTCTTTCATCGTTTTGACTCGTATTTTCATTTCTTGAATAATACACATACCGTTTGCATCAAGCGTCACCTATTCATATTTTTTTTTATTACACTTCTATACCATTCTAATTCTTAAAGCTAAGGTGCGTTTATTTTCATGCAACGCATATTATATTTACAGCACTGTATATTTCTGTTTCTTTTCAAAATAGTATTGTTTAAAAATTCCAAGTCTCCTGATTTTTAATAGAAAGATTGCAATTTCTAATTTTTCTCCCTCCATAGCATAAATGTCCTTTTAAACATGCTTTATTAAATTCTAGAATTTAAAGAGGGAGATGTAAAATATTTTTACCTTATGTAAATAGATTCCAGAACCTATAAAGAAATAGAATTGTTCAATATCTCTCACTTATAATTTTGTGATTTCCAACCCCCCCCCCTCCTAAAAATCTGATTAAATGCTCTGCAGAAGCCTTATGATTTCCAATCTTTCTCCATATGCAGCATAAATATCAATAATTTTTGGAAGCTTGCTTTATTAAGTTTTAAAACCTATAAAAAGTAAAAGCGTTCAATATCATCCATTCATTTAATTTTTGTTGTTTCTTTTAATATATACAAGATTTTGCATCCATTTCAACGTTTGATGATCTTGTCCCACTTTAGTTTGAGCACCAGTATTTTTGTAAATGTGGCTTCTTACTACAAACATTTAACTAGTCAAACAAAATTATGAACAAAAATTTTTATCTTGTGTGATACCAAGAATATTGCATAAAACTCTTTAGCTTACTTTATGTATTATTAAAATTTCATAATTACAATGCTTTGATCTTATCTATCCCCCATAGCAGAATACTTTTGAATGTTCTGCAACAAGATTTCTCGGTGGTCAAACATTTTTGACAGGACACATACACATTTTACAAATTTACTCTCAATATTACTTACACACACATATATATACATAACAGCATAAAAATTAATACTAAATTGATATTTAAAAATTTTACTTAACTTGTAATTAAAAAAAAAAAAAAAATCAGAAGGTTGTGACCACCACATTACTTTTTTCTATATAATTTTACACAAATTCATGCACTACAAGTTATTTATTAAATTATTATTTATGGAATTTTTTTTCCATAATAAGTACAGACGAGTTTTTATCTCACAGAATTATAACACTAAATGCCGAAAAGAAAGTTTTGTGCCAACATAAGAAGAAATGTGATTTTTTTTTTCTAACTTTTTGTTAAAGAATAGAAAAAAAAATGATAACTTAGTTTTAAATTATCACAGATCTATTGTTGAACCATTTGTCTTAAAGTATTTAAAAGTTTTTCGAAAGACATCCATATTGAAAATTTACATCCTGAAAGGATGGGGGGGAGAAGCAATGCTAATTTACTAGTACTATTACATCAATAATCCATATTAACTTTACAATTACACATTAAAAATAACTTGTATAATGTACATTTGTGAAATTTTGTCCTATAATGCCATGTTAAAATTTTTTTAATTGAGATCACAGTGCCATCTGTTGAGCGATTGATCTCCCAATCTAATCAGCATCTGTGTAGGTCAGGGTTTAACTAAATACCAAGATTGGTTAAATTTCCTTGATTAGTTCTTGAGATACAGCATCCACAAAATTTATGACATACACAGACAGACATTTTAGAGTTCAAAAATTTTCATAAAACAAATACTTCCTCTCTCTCTCTCTATATATATATACACACACAGTGTCCATTCTAGGCAGAATTAACGAAGCGCTGCACCCTGTTTGCCCTTCAGATAAAAGAATTCTGCCCCGATACCCTTTGAACTTGATTGTGCAACCCGAAATTTGAAAATGCAAGAAATGATCGAAAAATTAAAATTTCAGAGTAAAACCGACGAACGATTTGAAGGAAATATTGATTTCAGAAACAAATTTTTATGAAAATTGTCTATTGATTTAATTAATAAAAATAGTCTGCTTATATAGCTAATATAATATATATATATACACTGGAAACCTCTTTTATATGTGGAAGCCAAAAAAAAAAAAAAAAAGAATCACCTGATAGGTTAGCATTACATCATTGTTTTTGTATCTAATTTCGTTCTATCCATTAGAAAATGTTAATTTAAATTTGTCAACTTGCATTCTTTTTTATTTTGAACACCTAAAACTAATCCAATATAGCAGTTTTTGCCAAGATTTGATTTTTTTCTATAAGTATTTCAATATTAAAAGTGCTTTCAAGTGGAACAGCATAATGACCACAGGCTTCAGGATAAGGCTGACTTCTATAATTGAAAAAAGATAAGTCTTTTTTATATTTTCTTATTTATTTTATCATTATTTGAAAACAATCAATAAAGTGCTAATATTAATGTAAATAAATTAAAAAAATAAATGAAAATAAAAAGAATTAGAGCTGAAACTGAAAGCCATTCAGTGCATTTTAATTATTTATTACTCAAATGCGATTTTGGAGATGTAGTACGAAAATATGCAAAATAAATGAATAAATTAGGTAAAGCAAAATAAAGAATAAAATATATACATATATTAAGTGGATACATAAATATTTCATGATTAATCCAAGCTAAAGAAATTACCAAATTTCAAATTATTTTTGTTATCTAACTAAAGTGCCACAATAATCCTCACACAGATCACATAAACACTTTAACAGAGTGCAGCGTTATGTAATTAAAGTTCTAAGAAGGAAAATAAATATGTTTATTTTAAATGACAAACGGCATTGCATCATTACATAGCCGGAAAAAACGCCATGCATCTAAACATCGCCAAAGAATAAGTTTTATTTCTACATATAATAAAAATGTCTATTTTGTTTTGTGTATGCTGGTTGCTTTGTTGGCAAACGGATGCCAGCAAAATAAAAAATAAAAACACACATATTCAGGTACGTTTTGACCTTTCATGATGTACCTCGTTGCTTGATTTTCGAATTTTTTTTTTTATTACAGTTATAAAAATTATAAAAATATGAAATTTGACTTCATTTTATGTTTTTTTTTTTTTGGCGATGTTATGACATGATAGCTTTTGCAGATTCCCTCTCGCAGACAATCGTTTAATTGAGAAATTAGCCACGATAAAGGTAAATTTTGTTAACAAGCCATAAAGCGATATATTTTGACGACCCACTGCAAGAAAATAACGTTGTTTTGTAGTGAAATAATGGCTTATTTCAGCATATAATTTAAACGATTAAATGTAAATTTTATCGACAAATCGATCTCATATTTCGATAGACTTTCGTATTGTGTATTATGGCAATCACGCATAAAAAAGCAATTCTATTATTTTTTGTGAAACAATTGCATATTTCGGTATTTATTTTTGAAAAATATACAAAATTTAACAATTAACAGTAAAATAATAACCTTTATTGGCAATTAATGCTATTACATAAATTTTAAAAATTAGCAGTAAAATGATTCCATATTTTGGCTAATTTATTGCATACATCGGGAATTATCTTTGAGAAAAAGTGCAGATTTCACTGAACACCGTGAAATAAAGCCTATTTCAGAAAATAATTGGGCGATTAAAGTAACTTTAATAATTAGCGGCGAAAGGATCGATGGTTTAAACAATAAGCCACAAAACATCCAGATTTTCGGAAATCACCTTTAAAAAAATGGCAAATTTTAACAATTAGTACCGAAATAATATAAATAATATCATATTTTAGGAATTAGATACGTTTAAGCATAACTTTTTAACAGTTAGTAGTGAAATGATACCGTATTTCCGAATTAGGCCACAAAGTTATTTCTGAATTTGGGATTCATATTTGAAGTTTAATTTACAGTTTGAAAAAGCAAGAGGAAAAGATTACTACATAAAAATGTATTTAAAAAAAAAAAAGTACTGCTTACATTCTTTGCAAACAGAATTTAATTTAGCATGATAGGCTTTATTTTAATATATTCTTCCATATAAAGGCATGCTGTAACTGTAATAAGTACAAAACTTTGAATAAACACCATAAAATACAATAGACTCCCCTCTGTTAAATTCTGCGAGTTTATTGCATTTTATGGTGTTTATTCAAAGTGTTGTACTTATTACTTTAAAATCAGTTCTGCAGTGATTTCTTATAATGCAGTAACTGTATTTTATTCCCTAGCATCATTTACTATATTTATTCATTAAAATTACTTTGGTATAGTATAGGTAGAGCTTTAACTTAGGAGCCCCTTGGCGGCTTTTAAATCTTTATAATTTTGATGATGAAGTGAAATGACTATTGCAATTCCGTAAGTAAAGACCTTAGCAGGAAATGTCTGAGCTAATTTGATGTCAAATTTAAAATTCCGCAAAAGGGTTCTATACTAAAGCTATTCTGATCTCTCTAGCATGATTTTTCTCAACTATATATATATATATATATATATATATATTCTACTTAAATTCTATTTTATACTACTTAAAAAGCCATTTGTAATTTATACAACCAAAAGCTTAATTTATACCCCATGGCAATGCATACTACCTTGTTTAGTAATCCAAAGGAACAGGGGCCAATGGTTCATTCTACAACACAGTGCAAGATTATTTTTAGGATTTTTGAAATTTCTGGAATCTTTACATAACAAAATGTAAAAAAATAAATAACAAGACCCCCATAGTTCTTCTTACCTCTTTCTTATAAGGTGCCTTGTGCATAGCCTCAACATCAAAATCTTCAGCCATGATAAATCCTGCAATTATAGGCAAAAATTCTAAAAAAGGAAAAAAATAAACTAAATTAATTAAATATGCTAATAACAGGGCTTCCACTCAATGAAGACTACAAAAATAGTCGCTTTAGTAGCCTTTCATAGGAAAGATAGTCTCCTAAATAAGTTTTCTGAAGCAGAAAATAGTTTTCGTTTCACAACCCCCCCCCCCCCCCCTACCTCCTCCCCAATTTCTTCTTTTATCCAATATTAATTTTATGATTATATAAAATAATCTGAATAATTAAGCAGTAATTTTCACTAATGTTAAAAAGAAAAAAAAAAAAAAATCCTGAGTATTTTAGATTACTGAAATATATATACATATATATATCAGCAACACATAATATAACCAGGTGATGCCAGCTGCTCTTGCAACCTAAAATTGGTTTAGCCTGATATTCACTTTCAATCCTTTGTTTTCTTTCAAATAACACACAATGGGTTGAATTTTAGTACTTTTCTAATATAATATTTCAAAAATTAGAGACCATAATAGGTTATGTTTCTACTGATTGTGACAGAATGCATGTGAATCCTTTGAATTGAGCTAAACAAGGTGTGAGAAAGAAATTTCAATTTTCCAGATATTTACAATCAAATTTTTCTGAGTTTTAAAAGACAATTCACATTTTCCATGCGATTTCTGCTAGGTTGGAGATTAAAACTTTAATTCTTTCAGATCATTAATTCTAAAAGGTATTTGAAATTTAGAAGTAATGAGCACCAACGGAATGTTCTTAATGAAGAGATTTCTAAATCATCTATTGCTTCCCATTGATGATCTGTTGCTGTTTTTACGAAGCTTTTCAGATCTTTAAAAATTAAATAAATAAAAATCTGTTAATCTTTCTTCAACACTCACATAACTTTCTCTTGCTAAGTTTCTTTTGTTTCCTCCCCACACCCCCCTTTTTTTTTTTGTAATTTCCCCCCCCCCCTTTGGTCACATCTATTTGTTTATTTATAATACTTTTTTTTTTTTTTTTTTTAATCTTGTCACACCAGTATTTATACTGATTTTCAGTCTTGTTTCAGTCTTTGTGATTTTCAGTCTTTCAGTATTTTGTTTTGTGCATTGTTGCTTTATTTGCTACACTTTACTTATAGCCTGATGAAGGGTTATGGTACTATTTTTATCTGAAACAAATGTAGTTTTTTTCTTCTTTCTTTTCTATGAAAGTAAGTCACTTTATTTTTACATAGAGAAATGGTTTTACCCTTAAGCAAGGTATTTTGCTGCTTAGAAACATGCAAACATCAACAAGGAGACATGTTATGAAAAATAACATTGCAATGACAAAAGTTTCACCCTTTCATGATATACAGCAAGTGGGTAAAGAAGTTAATAGGTGAAAAAAAAAATATTTTCTTTGACCAAACACTAAAATGAAAAACCTTCTTAAGGTAAAGGCCTATATAATTTATGAAATTAGCTTAAAAAAAAAAAAAAAAAAAAAGAAAAAAAAAAGAAAATGCTTGATGAAAATTTATATTTTTGTCGCAAGTTGTCGAAACAGAAAAAACTCACTGCTAATTAACAAAATTTATATTTAATTGCAATTTTCATGAAAGCTGATTCCCAAAATGCATTATTACTAACAAATCCTAGCGAATTTTTCACAATTTCTTTTTATTTACCTTTAAAATTTGAAACTAATAAGTCTTATACCAATTTCATCACCCAATTTAAATTTTAATCCATCAGAGGCCAAATTATTATTAGTTTTTGTAGGATGAAACGCTAATGATAGTTAAAACAAATCATCCAAAGAAAAGTTTCAAAATAAAATTCATGTTTGACAACCCAGTTTTCATATTTTCCCAGGCAGGACACCTTTAGTACAGAACCCTTTTGATGATTTTTAAACTTTTGCTGCCATGTTGGTGATGCCTTTTAATTAATTTTTTTTTATTTATTCATTCTGGCATAAGTTTTTGTAATATATATATATATATATATTTTAGCACCTATTTTGATTATGCTTTTAATTATTGCGTTTTTTAGTCAAGTTATGACAAAAGTTCCTATTTTACCATGTTTTTATTAACTTCAATTATTGTTTGTTTGTTAAGTACAAATCTTGCAATCGATTTTTAACTAACTTCCCTACTAGCTAGACATCTGAAACTTTCAGAATAGCTCAGAACCCAATGACAACACAATACTTCGAAGCCCGATTTTAGAATTTTTGTTAGTTTTCTTTTAATTAAAATAAATATGAAAATAATAACCTCCTAATAGCTTTAAAAATAGACATTAAAATATTAGCTATAATTTAATTGTTGCCAAAAAAATTTACAAGTTCATTTTCTTTTGATATAAAAATAAATACATCTAATTAAACGTGAACGTTAAAAAATTGTAAAAAGTTAAATTATGCATCTCACAAAAATTGACGTCATTATCACTTTAAAAATCTTATACAAATTGATAAAGTGCTCGTGTAGTTTTATAGCTATAACTCAACAGAAAATTTAAAAACATGGTATATAAAATGTTTTTTTTTCTTATAATTATTGTTCATATATTTAAAAAGTATTGCTAGGTTTAAAATGATGCTTGCAAAGATTTTAAAGATGCAACTTTAAAAATAGATTTTTCTATAAAATGTCATCAGACAATTGCCATTTGTTTAATTAGATCACTGAACTGAGTCCATGTGCTTAAACATTGCTTATGTATTATTTATTTTTTTTTATAAATTATTTTTACATGGTGATTTTGAACAGAAAAATATATAAGAATGTCTTGTGGTAGCCACAGCATACTACTTTGCATTTGTTTTCATAGCTCATTCCCAAAATATCATTTAGCCCCAAATAAAGAAAAAAAAAATTCTTTTATAGCGCTTGATTGAGGAAATACATCATGATTTGCATATGATTACTTAAGTAAACATTTTCTGTAAAAATTCCTTTTAAGATAAAACTTTGAGAAGGGGTAATTTTGGAGCAGGATTTGTTTTTAAATATAACCTCAGAAGTTGTTCTTTTTAGTTGCTAAATGTTTAAAATAGTTGTTTAAATTTTTCAACTGGTACCAAAATAGTTGCTTTTGCCTATATTTTGGCTAAAATAGTCACCATAGTTGCCTTTCCTTCAAAATAGTCTCTTTAGTTGCCTTTTTAGTCACCAGTGGCAGTCCTGTATTAATCAGGGTTATTTTGTCCACTTTTTTGTCAAAAGTCCGGGACGCTGGACAAAAGTGGAAAAAAACCACACGAAACTGGACAAAATAAAATCATCTAAACTGTACATGTTCAATGCATAAAGCTATTCTGTTAAAACAATAAATTGCAATTTTAATTTCAAATTAGCAATTTTAGCAATAGAAATACTTTATTAAAAATTATTAATTTGATTAATGAAAAGTGTAATTTCATTTTAATCACAATAAACAAACAAACAACAACAACAAAAAAATCATGAAGAAAATGCTAATTACATTAGTTATGTACAGTTTGTAGATGTAACAAAGTAAATCTGCTGTGGTGGATTGTAATATTATTAATCATACTGGATATTAAGATTTAAAAAAAAAAAAAAAAAAAAAGTTATTTAATGCTATATCTAAATCTTTAAAAACAAAAGAAATAGACACGTCTGTTTAGCCAGAAAAAAATTTTCTCCAGTACAAAATGTTGACAATTAAAGAATAACTTAATCCCCCCCCCCCCCCAAAAGAGACTATTTTCAATATTAAAGTTTTTCACAACCAGCATGATTGATTAATACATAGGTCATACACGATTATAATCTTAAAAATAATTTAAGTTGTTTCTTTGTTATTTTGTACTTAATATGGAAATATCTTATTTAACATTAAACCAATTATTTTCATTAAACCAATACACCATCGGCATTGATACATCATTACCCAGGTACGACGACTAAACACCAGGTCGATAGCATACGCTGACAAGGAGCAGTGTAAACCAACTCCCTAAAACAGCACAATAATTTAATACTGAGTTGTGAAACATGCACCTAATCAATCCCCTAATTCAACACATTATCTGAAAAAGTGGTGAGAGAAGCAGGAATCAAGACAGGGAAAGTTAGCCAGCATCAAAAGTAGAATTGGAGCCCGATTCTAGGACCAATTCTTTCACCAAAACATACATTAAAAAAAACAGTTTCCTTAAAATTGAAAACGAACATTGCTAGTTAAAAGATATTGGTCGCCAATGCTGACCAGCTGACTGTATTTCACGAGCGCTGCACATACACACATTGAAGCTATTCTGATTTCTCTAGCACGATATTTCTCAATTTTATTTTAATTATAAAAAAAAAAAATATTCTACCAAAAGCTTAATTTATACCCCGTGGCAATGCATACTACCTTGTTTAGTAATTTAAAGGAACAGCGGCCAATGGTTCATTCTACAAGACAGAGCAAGATTATTTTTAAGATTTTTGAAATTTCTGGAATGTTTACATAACAAAATATAAAAAAATAAATAACAAGACCACTATAGTTCTTCTTACCTCTTTCTTAAAAGGTGCCTTGAGCATAGCCTCAACATCAAAATCTTTAGCCATGATTAATCCTGCAATTATAGGTAAAAATTCTAAAAAAGGAAAAAAATAAACTAAATTAATTAAATATGCTATTATTCAGGGTTGTTATTTTGTCCACTTTTTGTCAAAAGTCCGGGACGCTGGACAAAAAGGGAAAAAAACACACGAAACTGGACAAAATAAAATCCTCTAAACTGAACATGTTCAATGCATAAAATTATTCTGTTAAAACAATAAATTGCAATTTTAACTTCAAATTAGCAATTTTAACAATAGAAATATTTTATTAAAAATTAATAATTTGATTAATGAAAAGTAATTTCATTTTAATCACGATAAACAAACAAACAAAAAAAAAAAATCATGAAGAAAATGCTAATTACATTAGTTATGTACAGTTTGTAGATGTAGCAAAGTAAATCTGCTGTGGTGGACTGTAATATTAATCATACTGGATATTAAGATTTAAAAAAAAAAGTTATTTAATGCTATATCTAAATCTTTAAAAACAAAAGAAATAGACACGGCTTTTTAGCCAGAAAAAGATTTCTTGCATAATGTTGAGTCATCTCCAGTACAAAATGTTGACGATTAAAGAATAACTTAATCCCCCCCCCCTCCCCAAATGGACTTTTCAATATTAAAGTTTTTCACAAACGGCATGATTGATAATTACATACGTCATAGACGATTATAATCTTAAAAATGATTTAAGTTGTTTCTTTGTTATTTTGTACTTAATATGGAAGTATCTTATTTAACATTTCTATACTAGGTAAAAAAAAAAAATCTTATAAATGTAGGTAGAATGTTTTTATCAATTTATGTCCACAAGTCCTTTCAAAGCAAAGTTTTCATTTTTATATAACATTTTATGTGCAATACCAACATGTCATTTTTTTTATCCAAGAACTGAAAAAAATCAAATTTACATACTTAATCATTTCATAATTTTATATTCTTATTTTAATTTTCTAAAAAAAATATTACTTGGTAATAGAAATTCCATATGAAAAATATACAAAATTAAATTTTACTTCTACATAGAAAAGTTATTTTTTTATTTTTCACAAAAATAATGTATATAACTATATATATATATATATATATATATATATATATAACCAATTTGATAAATATGCAAAAACATTAAGAGAAATAATAAAAATGTTGAGTGACTCCAGTCAAATTTCTGAACTTTAAGTAATTCACTGTTGTTTAAATAAAATAAAGTAAGAGAAGTCATTAAATAAACAAAACGAGAAAATTAACAATAAGTGTTTGATTATTTACTCTCAAATAGTACATTGTTGAATAAAACAGAATGTATTCAAATTTTTTGGGTATCTCTGTAGAATAACTATTAGTGTTACATTCACCAAAATTTATACAGTTTGTGTGACATATACTTATAACTTGTATATGAATTTTAAAGCTCAATCAAATGAGGAATTCAGACACCATCACATTTTAAATAATTTCAGACTGTAGGCCATAATATTACAGAATTTTTCATTATTTCCCTGTAAAAAAACTATAAATAAGGGGTGGGGGGAGATTTTTTTTTTTTTTTTAATGAATAAAATATTTTAAATTTATTAAAAAAAGAAAACTAAAATTTCATAATCCAAAAAAATCAACAAAACTGCAGAAAATAAAATACTGGTAAATGATTCGTAAGACAATATTAAGTATAGTGTTAATGTATTTGCTGCTAATTTATTTAAATAATCATTTATGTAAATTTTAAATTTTATTTCATGCAATGAAAAATCTTAAATTTTTAAATGGTTCTCAAATGTAAATATCATAATTTATTCAAGGCAATATATGACCATGATTACTTGATAAGTTTTATTAATTTGTAAAACTATATAGATAATGCAAGATTCTATAATATGCACTACTTCTGGGCCTAAGGTGTGCATTATAAAGATTCTCTACTGTATTAAGTTTTCTAGACTTGAATTAATTTGTGTTTTAAAGTTATCTAATATACAGGGTTGGTAAAAAAACAGGTTTTTTCTCGTTTTAACCATGTTTTTATTAGTAAATGTTTCTCAGTCATATTATACATATTTGTAAATTAAATTACCACTTTCAGAAGTAGTTGATACTCTAATATTAATTATTACTTCATTTAAAAATAATTTAAATTAACAATAAACAGGTACGAGATTTTTTAAGCCTTTTTTGTAGGTTGTGATTTTCTTTCTGTAACAATGTACAAGAAACAAATCTTGTACTTTCTAAATCAAAGCTTGTACTTTCAGACATGAAATTGTATTATATCTCATCTAATTGAATAAGTTTTTACCACACCGGTTGTAGAATCTTTTGCGATTAGAATTATTTCAACATTTTCCTATATTTAGATATTAAATTTTTTACTGTCAGAAAGCAAAGCGATGCATACATACTTGCATGAGAAATGTCAGGAAGATCTTACTTACATTTGCTTCGTTTTCACCATTTCACATTAGGTTGCTCCACTCCACGAACGAAGACGCCATGTATGTTTACTTACTAGGCATTTTGACGTGATACAAAACGGTCTGCGCGTGCGCGAGATTAGCAGATTCAGGCATAGTTATGGCTAGGTTACGGTAGATGTAACAGGCCCGCTTCTCTTTAAATGATGCAAGGCCACAACAGTTTTCCCGGAATCCGACCTGCAGTGGCTACTCAGCAAGGAAAAGGCATCAGCTTCCCCGCACTGGCCCGTGATTAGTTAATCACCGACTGCCGGAAGTTCAGGCGCTCTATTTAAAATGTAGCACTGGCATGATACCAATGGCCACAAGTCTGTTTGGCCAGAACGTTTACAGCTTGTGGCCAGAAGTCTTGTGTTTGTTGGGAAGACACTTTTTAAACTGAATTTAAGACATTTACGTTTACAGTGTAACAAAAAAAAAAAAAAAAAAAAAAAAGATGTTGATTTAATTTAGTTGCATAAATGTTAACAATTTTTGCAAAAGTTTAAACAGTCTTGTTGAAAAATTGTTCATTAATCTCTTAATTTACATTCCTTCTCATGCATTTAATGTCCTACCGAAAAGCATTAAATATGAAATATTTTCAAATCCTTCAATTTAATAACCCTTCTGATTTCTAAGATTTGCAGTACAAGGCAGTTGCTTAAGTCTTGTTTTCCCCAATCATTATTAGGTTAATTTCTGTAGAAATCGACCTGTTGTAATCACTTCGTAAAACACTTAGGTCTCAACCAAGTTTATAAATGAATTTTATCCGCCATTTTCAAAAAGTTGTAGATATCTTAAACTAAGCGGAGCCACTTGAAATCTGGCAACCACTTAAAAATTTATAATCACGAGAACTTCTGAAATGATGCCAAAAATCACGAAATTTTAACAGTGAATTTACTTATAAATATCTTGAACGAATTTGTTAACCAAGTTGCTCGGCCCTTCTGTTTTCAAGTGGAGACCGATTGAAAATTATATATTCACATTGTAAAAAGCGTATTTAAGACCGATTTGTTTGATTTTTGGTGTATACATAGACCAAGTTAGAAGAAAATTTATCCGCCATTTTTAACAAAGTGCGGATGTTATATACTAAGCGGAACAACTTGAAATCAGGCTACCTCATGGAAATTTATAATCATGATAACATTTTAAATTCTGATTCAATTCGAAGTAAATTAGACAGTGAAATTTTCATATAAAAATTTGGGGTGAGTTCACTGGGCAACTTGTTTCGGCATTTTGTTTCCAAGTTGCAGCAACTGGAAACCAGGCTGTCACTTGAAAATGAACCATCACAATATTTTCTAAAATACTAAACTGATTCAAACCAAAGTTGGTTAGTGAACTTACGATTCAAATATCTTGGATAATTTCGCTTGGTAACTTGCTCTGCCATTTTATTTCCAAGTGGCAACTACTTGAAATTTTTTTACTATGATAACACTTGAAATACTATGCTAGTCAATGTATTTGAATAAATTCGTATCAAATTCAAGTAGTGGATGTATTATTTAAATATTTCTGATAAGTTCGCTGGACATCTCACTCTTTTTTTGTTGTTGTTGTTGTTGTGGTTTTTGTTGTTTCCAAGTGGCAACCGCATGAAAATTTGTTATCATGATAACTTTTGAAATACTTATTCAATTCGAACAAAAAAATTGAAAAATGGATTTATCATTCAAATATCTGTGATTTCGGTCAGCAATGTACTCGGAAATTTTGTTTCCACGTTGCGGCCACTTGAACGCTGTCTCGTGAGAATTTGTTAACGCGATAACTTTTGAAACACTTAATCAATTAAAACCAAAGTTGAAAAATGGATTTATCATTCAAATATCTATGATTTGGTGGCCAAGTGTCTCTGCAACATTGTTTGCAATTTGCAGCCACTTGAACGCTGCCAACTGAGAATTTGTTATCGCGATAACTTTTGAAATACTGAATTTCTTCGAACCAAAGTTGGACAGTGGACTTATCTTACAAATATTTTGGATTATTTTACTGAGCATCTTGTTCCGCCATTTTGATCCAACTGGTGACCACTTAGATTGTTTACACGACAACTTTTGAAATTCTGAATTAATTCGAACTAAATTTGTACAATATACTTATCTCACTAATGCATTCGATAAATTTGTTTGCCAGCTGGGCCCACCATCATATATCCAATTGCCGGCAACTTCAAAATTTCAAATTCACATAAAAATTTATTTATGAACCGCTTTGCTTAAAACTCCATATGTACATAGCCCTCATCAATATTTTTACCAAGTCCATTAATAATTTGTAGCTTGTATTTTGTTTCAAACTGGCAGCTATTTGATCTGAAAACGAAATTAACCTACACTTCCGAATGAGCCGGAAGGACTTGCTTTTGTTTGCGGAGCAATTTTTTTAGAAATGCTATTTTGGTTATGTTAACACTTAATTAGATTATATTAACCGCAAGACAATATGGTATTTTTTGGTTATCACATTGGATGTTCATTTTAAGCAAAACAATTTATTAAAAATTTTAAAGGGTTTATTTTAAATTAAAATGTTTATATATTTTCTCAGCAAGCCCAAAACAAATTTTGATAGTTTTCAAATCGATTTAGGTCTCGTTATTTCGAGTATAAGCTATTGCATCCATAATAGCTTTAAACGTTTGATCATTAGATGGACAATCAGTCATTATTTTTCATATTTTATACTATCAGCAAAATGTAAAATATTTTCAGAGATTTAGAACACGGACAGGATTACTGCCAGAGCTAGGAGGTTTTTCATAAATTTCTGTCGGTGAATAAGGTAAACTTGTGTTAAATGACTTTCCTTATATAAACTTTCCAATATCTTCGCTACTGTGTTTTAAAATCCATTAATTATTAAATAATCCTGTAACACTTCTACTGTTGGTCCGTCGTGGTTCGCTTTTGAACCGCTATTATTCCTTTCGACATGCTTGTAGTCACAAAAATTCAAACTATGCGTTCCACGTTGGGCACCAAATGTTGCGAAAACATTTGCTTTGTTACCTGTAGAAAGTTTAAAGTAGAAAGTCAGTAAAAAGGCAAGCTAATGTCAAGGAATGCAATTTACTTGACAAAATTTCTGAAAAATATGCATTAAATTATACTCCATGCAACCAAATTAAAAAAAACTACTTTAGATGCACAACAGACATTGCTATTACACTGATACAAACAGTAATTAATAATTTATCATACAGACTCTTACTGGTTAACATATAATACCGAAATCTGAGTTTAGCTCTTGGACTCGAGAATTAGTGGCTCTTTTAGTCTGACTTTACAAATGTTAAGGCAGGAATCCGGTACGTTAACAATAATTAAAAAAAATATTAATGAATACATAAATAAATAAAATAAAATAAAATAAAATAAAATTTCGCACCCAAATAAGAAGATATTTCAGATTTTATCATTCCGTAGTATTTAATTATTCCTTTTACTCCAAAGTACCCAATCGCCAAGAATGTCCCCAAATTACTCGTCAAGGAATATTTCTATATAAGCAAGATGAATGGTATTATTTGTATGACTTTTCGTGTATTTTTACCGCAAAAAAAATTTCTAAGAAAGGATTTTTTTTTTCCCTTTAAAATTATTATATCTATATTGGCATTATGTTCAAACGTATACATGAAAATGAAAGTTTAAACATATATCATTACTGTGATTTTAAAAATATGTTAAAGCGAAACGAATATTAAAAATGAATTTTTTAAATTATAAAAAAAATAAAATAAAATAAAAATAAAAATAAAATACAAGAGTATTAAATCTTTAACTATATATAATGATTTATTAGACAGCCAATGCGATAATAAATAATGAATAATTGTCAACAAGTGTTATCATTTTATTAGCACGCAGCAATTATTTCTTGAAAAAATAATTAAACAATAGTCTTCATCAGACAAAAATGCAGGCACGATCGTAACATAGTAAAACACTTTTCCAATTGTATTGCGGGGATATTTTATTTGAATTCTTATTTCTTCGCAAACTGAATAAACGGTAAAAAATCTTAAATTATTTTTTTAATAGCTAATATATATTACTCTATCTTAAAATAAAATGTATTTATAAAATTATCTTTTTTTATCTTAAACTTTTGACGGCCAATTTTAAATTTATTACACATGCACATGTAGAAATTATTTTTTTTATTATACTGCTTTGTCTTCAGTATATAGGAAAGGCAAAAATGTGAGATATTTTTTTTTACCCATACAATGCGTGTATTTAGTCCATATAAGGTCAACGACGTTAATTTTCTTTTCTTTTTTTCTACATATATTGTAATATCAATTGAAAAAAAAAAGATATAAATGTAGCAATATTCTTGTCTGTCAAAAATATAGATTATAGCAGGTAAGTGGTTCTAATGAAAGAAAATGCAGTTTCTGCTACATTTTATATCACAGTACTTGTCAGTATTATATGTAACATTGATTGATGTCATGTCTCCTTTCATTAGTGAGAAAATACTGAGTGGATATCTCAAATAATCTATATGAATAAGTTCCTTTTTCCTGAAAATGATATATCTCTTTGATATTTATTTTGTTTACAATTAATGATGAGTGAATGCGAGGAATTCTTTTAATAATCTATTTTCTTATATAAAATGATAGAAGAAACATGTTGAAGAATTGTTACGTTAATGACAGATATTGGATCTATGATAAACGTTCAAACATAAATGTTTTACTTTAGACATAAAGCAACTTGTATTAGAGATAAGTAAATTTCTTCATAATTTTAAAAGTAATATCTTACAAAATTATTGAAATTTTTATACATTATTTCCAGTTTCTAAATTTTGCTTCATATACAAAATGCTTGATGTGTGACAAAAAGAGAGATGAAGTTTGTTCCGCTGCTTAAATCAGAAATGAATTCAATACATTTTCTGAATTCATTTGTCTTAAAAAAATTCAATCAAATTCTGCCAAACTTTCATTATAAAAAACGAAAAGTTGTCTAATTACTTATTATATAGAAGAAAAATAAATATATGTGCATATCGGAGCTATTTATAAGCTTAAGACCTCAGCGAGAATGCTCTAGAGGGTATTTAAAAATTGAAAAATATTTACTCACCTACTACGCAATTTCTTGAAAATGTTCACGTTTCCCACATTTCAGTAGTTGATTTTTTTCTTTAGTTTCAACAATGCGAGAGTCTTTGTGAGTTTCTCTTTTTATAATAAATCTTCCAACAAAGCCAGTTTAGAGATTGAGATAAGCAAACACACAAGCACAATTTTGTGATTCATTCAGTAATAAGTCACTAATCTATTTTTACGCCCAGTCAACAAAAGAAAGGAGAATGAGGAGGTTGAATGGGTGTTATATTTCTCTAGCTCAATACAATGGACAATTGCCACTAGCCTCGGGATAATCCCAAAGGGTTGTATGGAGGTGTGCCATCACAGTTTTGATCCCCCAGGTTCCTCCTTTTGGGAACTTTAGAGGTATAATTGGATGAAAACTTCGAAGAACATTGCGACCACAACGGAATTTACGTGCACCAGCATTCAAAATGTATAAACGAAGGACTTTGGTCGACTCGAATATCAAACCTGTAATCTTCCAATTCCGAGTTCGGCGCTATACTGACAAGGGTAGTGAAATTAGGAAAATGAAACCTTATTAATTTTCTTTAAAACTTTTAAGTAGTCATTATAACTTTTGCCCGAGGTCAAGATAAAATAAATAAATAAATAAATAAATAAATAAAATAAAATAAAACGTGTATAGTTTTATTTTTTATTTCTTTACACTACATTAAACATTTTCACAGAAGAAATTAGAAGACTGAAATGAAGATTTTTTTTTTTTTTTAATTAGAAATATACCCCCAGAGTGGCTTCATGTTTGAACTGGGGGTGCGCGTGACAAACACTCTAAAACAAATGCTGAGGCATAAATCAATATCCCAAGGAAACGTACAAGAGTGTTGTTCATATTTTATACTAATATCGAGATTTTGTATGAAACAAACTTCCAAATATTACAAAAAAGCGAAAGAGTGATACTAATTGCAAAAATTTAAAATATTTACTTTCTGAAGTTTAGGTATATTTTTCCATTGCAAAAATTTCTGATAACATTACAGTTATAAAAAGTTCCTGAAAATATTGCTGATTATCGTAAGGCTGAATATCTTCCAGGGAACGTTCTGTATTAAAGAAAATTTCTCGTTTTTGAAATTTAGTAGTATTTTTGCTGATATATTTAACGATTGCTGAAATATTGCAGGGATATTACAGGTAAAAATTGGGTCAGTGTGTTACTTAAAATATCCATGAAAAGTTCTTGTATATATTTTACAAAACTGTGTGCTAGCCATAATTTTATTTCCTTGTTGTTAAGAGTGAATAAAAATATTTAAAAACTTTTATTAGAAAATAATGTGTACAAATTGTTTTAAAAGTTCTTTCTTTCTTTATCTTTTTAAAGAAATGGTAAAAACGTATGAGTATTGATAGATTAAAAATTAGAGTACCCTTCAACATCCGTAATTTTTTTGTAAATTGTCCTTATATAAAAGCGAAAATTTAAAATGTTACATTTTCAGATGTAAAATTTATAAAATTAAGCGAATAAGGTGAAAAAGCTTTTCGCTAACACAAAACAATAGCCTCTTCATGTGATATACATTATTTAATAGTGAATGAATATACACAGCAACTTTGTCTGCTAAAGTTTTTTTTCTTTTTTTTTTTTTTTTTTCTTTTTTTCTTTTTTTTTTTAAGTTCCAAATATATTTAGTTTTCTCTAGAAAACTCAAGCTTGGCTCCTACATAATTGTGATTACTTCTTCAAATGTGAATTTCCAACTCTTCATTTGAATCCTGACACACTATAAAAAAAAAATTTAAGCCTCACTGCCAAACATTATACGTAAATTTTATGTCTGAGCCGTACTTTTTATATTTTATTTAACGCATTTGTTCTAAAATTCACTGTTAACCAAAATAATTACGACTTAAGGTTGGCAGCGTGGTTTAACTTTTTACAGTGCAAATTTTCTTTGTAGCTGCAACACATTTCTTACCAGATAACACTGTCATATATATTTATTGGCTGTTAAGCCTGGTATGTCACCTGAAGGTGCTATTGTTTTGCATTAGTAAGAAGCTTTGAGAGCTTATATGGTACATTTCATGGATTTTACAGCCCAAAAGGTAATATTAAAAATGTTGCTTCTATATAATTTTTTTTTTTTTTTATGTCAGTAAAATTAATTTCACTTTCCGAACATACATATGTAAGGACAGTACTATAATCGCGTCAAAAATCTGACTTTGAAATTTTGATGTGTCTAACCGTTTTGACGTCCTCTGAGTTCATTTTTGCTATTTTTACGATGATGTATGTACGTGTGTATGTAAGGGAAATTAGTCTAATATGAATCTAGCGATCAAAACGTTCCACATAGATTTTCTTCAAAACAGGAAGGGCTATATACCAGATAATATATACTAGTTGTATCTAGTCAAAACGAAACGATGACATTTTTAAAGAGGTCGCAGTGTTACACGTCTAAATATAATTCTTTAAAATAGTGGGTTTTATGAAATCTGTCGTAAGTTAAACATTAACTTTTCTATTTATTTAGATACACAGTCTTTTATGTACAAAAATGACTTGGTTTACTTAATAAATTATACATTTAGATGTATATTACACTTGCTAATTTTTTTATATTTCTCAGCGTCATCTAATAGTACGACCTAAAGTAAAGGCTATGTTATGGGGTAAAATGATCCATTATAGGAACAGTTTTAGATCCATTATGTAGATCGCTATGAATCCATCATTTGGATGAGATGTGGTAGAAATAGGCATTATTTAATTTATTCCTGACATTATTGTGGGTCTATTATTATATCTATTATTTTTCGATCATGACTGTCAAATATTACATTTTCTTATTTATTTTATTTTATTTTATTTTATTTTATTTTATTTTTTAAACATCTATTGTTCTTTTTTTTTATTAAAAAAAATATGAATGATATTCGATTGTAAAACTTTTTCGAAAACCTAATTCTTTCATTACTCAGCTTAAGTTTTAAATATTATTAAACTATGTTTATAATGCAAAATACAGTGTAAAACACACTAGGAAAGTGCCAAAGTTTTATACAAGTTTTTTCCTTGAGAGGATCATTTAAGGCAACCTTCCCCTATTTGAGTGAATACGATAGCGTCTAAATACTTTGTTTAGATGAACTGAGTACGTATGTTATAGGCCACCATATCATGAACCTTATTGATTTTTCTTAATCTAGCACTCACAGTTTTTTTACAGGACACAAAGAAAAAGTTTTATCATCATGGCCCATGGGCCCAAATTTTTTAAAGTGCGATAGTATCCGTCTAAACGCCTTATGCGATTGAGCTGAAAATTTATACAAATTTTATTGTTTACTTTTCCACAAACCGCATAGAGTTTGCTGAGTCTAGTAGTCATAGTTTTTTTACAGGAACACAATGAAAAATTCTTTATCATTATGCCCTATGGGCTCAAATTCTTTAAAGTGCGATAGCGTCTAAACTCCGTATCCAATTCAACTGAAAATGTATATGCATGATATAGATCACAGTCACACCAACTATATGAATTTTGTTGAGTCCAGAATGTATAGAGTTTTACAAGGACGCAATGAAGCTTTATTTATTATTATGATCTATCGGTCTAAATTTTGTTAAGGGGACACCGTTAAATTAAACAACATATTGTACTAAAAAAAAAAAAAAAAAAAAAAAAAAAAAATGCTGAAATTCCTTTGTACAATTTTCTCTTTTGTTTATTTAATGACTTCTTTTACTTTAATTTATATATATATATATATATATACAACCGTTAATTACTTAATGTTCGGAAAGTCGAGTGGTGTCACTTTAGATTTTTAACTTATAATTGACTTAAAATGTTGTTTACTTAAATCCCCAAGAATCTACCTAATCAAAAAAATTAGAACATTAACATTCTCATTTTTTAATCAGAATGTTAAAAACTCTAATGTTTAACATTAGACACCTGATTTTAAACACTAGCGTTTACCTCTAAAGTTTAACAATAGAAACAGTATGACCGAAATAACACTTAATTTGCATTCTGCATTCAGTATGAGACCATGAAAAAGTAATAAAGTTGCATGCCTTCATTAAATTGATGCTTAGTTGTTTTTTTCAGATACCTTTATTCCTGTCCATTCCAGTTCTTTATGTGATACTTGGTTTCATCTTGTGCAATGTTTAAAAAAGGTTTTCATAATATTTATATATATATATATATATTGCTTACCAGTATTTTTAACTTAATGTTTATTAATACTTCCTTTTGTGTTAACACTTACATACAGCAATTCTGCACAAATATTCTGCTTAATTCGGTTTCATTTACCTGTTTATATTCTTATATAGGGGATAGTGGGTTGAATGGGACAATAGCTAGATTTTTATATTTTGCAAGCACCAGAAACTTGACAGTTTTTCTGATACTAGCAGGCTTTGCTCGCTTCGCTTGCCACTAAATTTAAAGGAAACTCTTTTCTATATAGCTTTATAAAAAAATAATAAATTACTGATATTGTTCAAAAGCTCGCTCCAGGTCCCTGCTGCATTCGGCAGCGATTTGGTCATCCACTGCAACTCGGGCGCTTGTTCCTATTACCTGCGACAATAGTTTACCAATGAGCTTCCATTTAGGTGCTTATTATATAAGAATTTCGAAATAGATAGTATCGAAAAAATTGGATTTTCCCTTTTATATTTGAATCCCAGTTACATGTGAACAACACTATACGTGTTGTTCACATGTAACTCGGGCTGGACTCAAATGTAACTGGGTTTAGACAACATAATATTTGCTTTTAAGTTATTTCATATGTTTATTTTGTTTAATCCAATCAACCATTTAATGACAGCAATTTCACGCCAAATATTACAATATGCTGTGACCGGCTACGTCTGTCGCATGAGACAATTAATTTTTTGTGTTTATATATAATTCATGGGTTGTAAACCTGATAGTACAGCCTTTATATAGTTCTCATTGGCGGCTTTTGAGTTTTTGTCACCATTTTAGACTTAATCCATTGTAAAAATAAGACTTAATCCCTTGTAACAATATGCTATGAGCGCTATTTCTGCCGTATTTTAGTCAACTAATCTTTTTATGGTTACATATATTTCCCATTAAACATATTTTTATTTATTTATTTAAATATTAATTTGAATTTTTCAAATATTTCTGTTCGACAGCTTGCAAGTGCAGTAACACACAGAGGCTCATTTGTCTGTATGATAAATTAGCATAGTGATGCGTCTTTTGAATTTTTGTCGCCATATTAGCGATGGATTTTTTTTTTTTTTTTTTTTTTTTTTTTTTTGTATGAAAAGGGGAACACTATTTTGCTAATAATTTTATCAGACTCTTTTTTGTTTATACATAAGAATCCTTTATATTCTGCTTATATTTTTAATGGTTTTTAGGCTTAAAATAGTGCTTGTTGAAATAAATTTCCTATCTTTAAAACTGCATTCGTTCTGTAAAATTTGTGTAAAAATAAATCATTTATGTTTTTATATATTTGATGCGCTACTTAGATTAAAATGGCTGTTGCTATATTAAACTTCTTGTCGAAAAACGTTCGGTGTACTCCATCACCAAAATTTAAATAATCGCCCAGCAGGATCTGTTAATGAAACTGATAAAATAAAAATATGGTTCATAGAGTTTAAATAATCTATTTAAAAATCTTTTAAAACCCAACTTATTAATGTATCGTATCACATACGTAGATATAGTAATAATATATAGATTGATCATTGGGGAGAAAAAAGTGATTCCTTTTCACTCGGGAAAAGACGGCGATTTTACCAAAATATGGCAGTCTTTCCCCGAGTGAATACACACGGGAATACACACGAATGTTTTAGCAAATAAAATTCATGAATAATTTATTTACTAAAAGCGAATGAAAAGCTCCAGATATAGTTTCAAATTCATTCTTCTTTTTTTTCCTTTTTTCCTTCAATACCACTTAATGGCTGATTCCAAAGCTTTTATTTTCGGCATCAAAAATCTTTGCACGATAATATGGGGATGATAGATCTATATATATTGTTATATCTATGATCACATAAATCTTTTCGAAGATAGAATAAAACTGAATTTGAAAAAAAATGTAACTTTTGTTTATTAACCAAAATAATTGATGAAATTTGAAATGCAAGTTGGTCTTGTGGGGTCTTGTATATTATATAACTTGTGTTCGTGAGAGAAAATTTAAAAGAATCTGAAAACTGCAATTTTTAATCCCACTTAAAAATCATGTGACTTAATGTGAAGCAGATTTTTCATTTTTTTTCTCCTAACGGTTTCCATACAATCTTCTGCTGTTGCCACCTGGAATTCATACTTTAGTTAATTAAAAAAAATCTAATTGTCCGATTGATAAGCTGTTTAATGCATCGGATTTACAAAAATTTTCCCTTTCATTTGCTATCTTATTTGTAACGATGCGACTGATATTTCTAATTTATTTTCTAATCTTTCTGATTTATTTTAATCATTTTAAAAGAATGTACGTTTTTAATTATTATTATTATTATTATTATTATTATTATTTTGTCGAAAAAAAATTGGCAACAATTAAATTATGGATAAAATTTTAAAATTTAAATGGCTTATTTATCAGAAATTAGAAGTTTATTATTTTCACATTTTAATTAATTAAGAAAAAACTAATCATACGATTGATAAGTTGTTTAATGCATCGGATTTACAAAAATTTTCCCTTTCATTTGGTATCTTATTTGAAACGATACGACTGATGTTTCTAATTTATTTTCTAATCTTTCTGATTTATTTTCCTCATTTTAAATAAATGTACGTTTTTTTTTTTTTTTTTTTTTTTTTTTTTTTTTAATTATTATTATTTTGTCGAAAAAAAAAATGGCAACAATTAAATTATGGATAAAATGTTAAAATTTAAATGGCTTTTTTTATCAGAAATTAGAAGGTTATTATTTTCACATTTTAATTAATTAAGAAAAAACTAATCAAAAATTCGAAATTCTGACTTCGATGTGCGCAATGATCCTTCGGGGGGCACCTTTGTGTTAAATCTCGTGACTGTCCGAGCTACCGTTTTCGAGAACAGTGAAATATACAAATATTGCTCACTTAATAGTATAAGATATGGCATCTGAGATCATTCATCCAGTGTAGTTTCAGAATTGTGTTATCCATAGAAGGGCAGAATAAAATTAAAGTGTCTTTTTCAGATGGCAAAGTAAGGTTTTGCTGATTCACTTAAGCAGTAGTTAAGACATTAACTATGCATTTGTTGAAAGTTATTGTAACTCTTATATGGTGAAAAGGCATAATCTTTTATTGTGTATATGATATTCAAGAAGAATATTGACAAATGTTCACTAAGCCTATTTCCTGTTTTTAACCGACTTCAAAAAAGAAGGGAGGTTCTCAATTCAAACCGTATGTTTTTTTTTATGTTTGTTAGCTCATAACTTTTGAACGGGTGCTCCGATTTTGATACTTTTTGTTTTGTTGAAAAGGTCTTGGTCTGAAATAGGTCCCATTGTAATATCTTTATGATCTAAAGAAAATACAGGGTGCCCAAAGAAATCAGTCCCAACTCTTTTAACTGCTAAATGGCTGCAGTTATAGTGATAAAAATGGTATGTAAGTAAGTATAGCAAAGTAGCCATGCAGTAGCAGTACAATGTTAAACTGCTTGCTGCGCCACCTGGTAGAAAATAGCGGAGTTTGTGCTCCTATCTCGAAAACGTTTCTAGCGAAAAAAGTGAACTACAAAGTTAAAGAGTATGATCGATTTAGTACAAAAAGATAGTTTAGACATTCATGCTAGCGTTCCTATCTCGGAAACGGTTCAAGACAGGGGGGAAAAAGTGAATTATAAAATTGCAGAGCATCATCGATTAAGTACGAAAAGATAGTTTAGACATTAATGCTAAAAACAGAACGCTTAAAATGTGCATTTGTTTGTTCACAATTTCCTATTTTGTGCACACTTGAACGACATTGCATATGTTGTAGCGTAGCGGGTGACATTTATGCTATGTAAAATTCAAAGTATTGTTATTGTAAGCGGTCACATCGATTAGCGCATAGACGTTTTAAACCGACTTCATAAAGGAAGAGGTTCTCAATACAAACCACGTTTCTCATTGTTGTTGTTGTTGATGAATTTTTTTAGCTTATAACTTCGTAAGAGATGATTTAATTTTAATACTTTTTTCTTGTCGTAATGATCTTGGCCTGAAATACGTTTCATTATGATTTCATTAAGATATAAACAAATTACAGGAAGTCTGTTCTCACAAAAGTCTGTTCTCAGTCTAATTGCTGATTGCATGCAGCTACACTGGTAAAAGCAGTAAGTAAGTATCGATGTTGAAACTTCTGTCCGTCAGCTGCAATGCATATTTTGCTCTTTGTTTGAACTTTACGCTGCGCAATTTCCAGCACAGCGGGTGACGCGTATTCACTGTAAAGTTTAATATATATGCCTAACAAAATTTTTGGTTACGAATACAGTGTATCCGTTATTTACATTTCTGAAGACTTTTTAATTTAACGTATGTTCATTCAATAGATAGTTTTTTGCTCATATCCGATAAAGGCAAGAAAAGTGACACAACTTAAAAATGCTGAATTTGAGAAAAATCAACTTAAAAATAATTTGACTAGAATAAAATTGGCACAACTGTCTCTCGAGTGGATAACTTTCTAGATGGAAATGTAACTTTTTTGTTCACATTGGGTGCTTTTCATGTATTTTTCAGTGACATAAAGCATTTTTTGAGTTATGTCACTTTACTTTTCTTGGAAGTTGTGATTTGTGAAACTGCCGTCGAACGTCTTCTGATATTCTGCTATATGAATAAGTTTTCACTGAAAAGAGAAAAATAAAATCTTTTTGTAAAAAAATAGAACCGACTACAAAAAGGAACTACTGTCAACTAAAAAAAAAAAAAAAAAAATGTATGAAATGAAACTGTAAATTGCGCCTAAAAGTATAAAATAATTTTGTTCGCCAAACAACCTATAACACTACAATTAATCATAACTTTTGAAGTCGGCGCAAAATTAAATAAAAATTGATGCCTTTTTTCAATACAAAAATAAAATCCTATTCAAAATACACATCTCATATTATCACCTGCAAAACGCAGCCGAAAACTACTTTGTTCAAGAAAACAAATAAGATTTCGTGAGCAGCAAAAGTTGGCGAAGATGCTGGTATCTAACGTCCTTGGTGAAAAAAAATCTCAAAATTATCTGCCAAACATATTTAATTTCTTTGGGATATCATGAGTATTTTGATAAGGTATATTAAGAGAGTAATCAAGAATATGAAACAATACTTCGTACAATATATATTATGAAAATATACATCTTGCGTGTATAAATTTTGTATTACGTTCTGATCGCCAAATCCAAAAGCCACCAAGGATGATAGTTATCAAAGTTATACCAAATTTGCAAAGGAAACTCTAACTTCGTAGAAACATAAATGCCGCATTGTGAAGAATGTTCACTGTGCTACTAATGGACCAATTGTATACAGTGATAAAATAATAAAGGAAACATAAAAATGGATCATTCGAGACAACAGCATTTGTTGCTACCGATCTAAAAACAAACCTTTAAAAACTAATTAAATTTTATTTAATTTTGCGCCGACTTCAAAAGTTATGATTAATTGTAGTGTTATAGGTTGCTTGGCGAACAAAATTATTTTATACTTTTAGGCGCAATTTACAGTTTCATTTTATACATTTTTTTTTTACTTTCCGAACACTATAGTGAGGAAAGTATTGTAATCATGTCAAAAATCCGAATTCGAGATTTTGATGTTTCTATACGTTTCGAGGTCCTACGAGTCCGTTTTCACTATTTTTACGATGATGTATGTATGTGTGTGTGTATGTATGTGTGTATGTATGTGTGTATGTATGTGTGTATGTCTGTGAGTGAACACGCTAGCGTCTAAACGCTTTGTTCGAATAAGCTGAAAGTTGGTACGAACATTGTAAGTCACCATAGTACGAACCCTATAGATTTTGGTGAATCTAGCACTTATAGTTTTTTTACAGGGACACAAAGAAAAATTCTTTATCATTATGGCCAAGGGACCAAAATCTTGAAAGTGCGATAGCATCTAAACGCCTTATTCAATTGAGCAAAAACTTTATACACATATTATAGGTCACAGATACTCAATCTGTATAGATTTGGAGAATCTAGCACTTATAGTTTTTTTACAGGGACACAAAGAAAAATTCTTTGCCAAATTTTTTAAAGTATGATAGCGTCTAAACGCCTTATTAATCTCAGCAAAGAATTTGTACACATGTTATAGGTCACATTTGAACCAACTGTATAGATTTTGGTGAATCTAGCACTTACAGTTTTTTTACAGGAACACAAAGAAAAATTCTTTATCTTTATGGCCTATGAGACCAGCGATAGCATCTAAACGCCTTATTCAATTGAGCTGAAAATTTGTATGAATATTATAAATCACTGTTGCACTAACTATAAGCATTTTGGTGAATCTAGCATTTATAGATTTTTACAGGGATACAACGAAAAATTCTTTATCATTATGATCTAAGGGCTCAAAGTTCAGTAGCGTTAAATAAAACCTCGTGTGATATATGGAGAAAAATACTCAAACACTCTGTTATGGTTTTCTCTTTTTTGTTTGTTTAGCAACTCCTCTTTCTTTATTTTCTCTACAAAACTGTTAGTTACTCAATGTTCGGAAAGTCGAGTGGAGTCACTCCAGATTTTTTTTTTTTTTAGTTGATAGTAGTTCCTTTTTGGAGTCGGTTCTATTTTTTTACAAAAAGATTTTATATATGATCATGTGACGGTCGGGATGAATGGGACAGTTTAATGGAGATGAATGGGACACTCCCTATTGATTATCAGGATTCTTAATTTTGTGGACTTAAAAAAAAATTAAATTAATTGTTCTGATTTTTGTTTATAATAATTACGAGTAAAAATAATTATAAGTTAGTATATTCAATGCAAACTTAAATCAATAATAAAAATAAATAAATAAACTAATAATAATTCGATTAAAATCACTGTTTCAATCAAGCTAATTAAATAAATCCTGGCGATTATTTATGTAATACAGAACAGAATGCTGATTTTCCGATCAATCGGAAACAAAAATTTATCTGGATAATTTGTACTCTATTAAAATGATTTATCTCTTTCTAGTGCCTTATTTATTTATAGATTAGGTCTTATTAGATTAAATTACAAAGCCTAGAGCACTAGGAACTGTGCGAATCAAAGAACGTTTGCTTTTTGGTGTTAGTTTGAGTCAATACATCAGTTTATGTTAATTTCAGTAAATTCATAGTGTGCAATAAGTTCCCATAAACCAATTTAACTTTAAAAATTTGTTTATTTTCATTTCGTTTCCTTTACTTTTTTAATTCCAGTCCTGTCTCACTCATGCCAATCATGTCCCATTCATCCCCATAGGTGGGGGTGAATGGGACGATACACATGCATGTTATATATATATATATATTATTTATTAAAAATAATAACTTTTTGTTAAAGTTAGTATGTTTATATGTAACTGATTACTTAAGAGCCATGTTACAAAACTCTGAATTACATATGGCCAACGTTATCAATAAAATATGAAAATTGTCCCATTCATCCCCACTCTGCCCAATTTTTTTAACATTTAAACAATTTATAATAAAATAACAATTTGTAATAACAATTTTTAACATTTAAACAATTTAAAATATAATAACAATTTGTAATAACAATTTTTAACATTTAAACAATTTGCATATATTCATATATTTTATGCCAATCAAATTAGAAAATGTAACAAAAATACACTTATCATGTTTAAAGGAATCAATTTAATCTTCCTACAAGATATCTGAATGAAAAGTTTGAAATTCAAATAAGGTTAAATGTGGAATACCGTTTCCTTAGAAAATCACTGTTTTCTAAGAAAGCTAGTAAATTAGAATGTCCATTGCATAACCATTTCAACTTAAAGAAGCCTTCATTTAGATTCCGTTACGCCTTTTTCTGGTTATCTATTTCGGAAAAGGTTTGAAGAATACACAATTCAACTAATTTATGTTTTCGTAAACTACATAGGATAGAATATACATGCTGTCTTTATTAACACATTATTAAATACTTTTCGTAACTAAAAACATGTAACAACACGCAAACTAGCTTTTTATTCCTTACATAAAGGTATTAATTATGTTTTTTTCTTTTTAACTAACATTAGAAAGAATGAATAAATAAAAATTATTAAGTATTCGACTTTTCAATAATTTCAAATTAAAAGAACAGAAAAAATTGTTTTATATTCTTATTATGAATTTAATTAAATGTGTGTCGTTCTGGAGTAAGAAAATGTGTAATGTGTAATACAGATGTATAAAATGTGTATATTTATTATGTAATTTTTATGTGAAGAAGCTGAAATGAGTTAATAATGAATATATTATTTTTTCAACAAGAAACAATTGCTGCTTTTTTACAATTCTATAAAATTTGTTTAAAAGATTATAATTCTTTAATATTTTTTTTTTTATTTCATTTAAAATAACAGGTTTTTCTGATTCCTTTGAAGTTAAAACTATCTCAAAATATCTCTATCTTGTTGCATATATATCATAGCTACCAACCGATACAGTTTTTTGACACCGGTATCTTTTTATAGAATTTTTTATAATATTTTCTAGAAGTTTTCAATGAATAAATAAGGAGAAAATTCTAAAAAAAATTGAAATACCGGTGTCAAAAAATCGCATCATTTGGCAGCTGCATATATATATATATATATATATATATATATATATATATATATATATGTATGTATGTATATATATATCAATAAAATGTCATATGTGAAAAGTGATAACTATTATTTTCTTGGACTGCCATCAATTGATGTAAAGAGACTTCCTGAAATTTCAAAATTAACCTTTCTGATGATCGCTTTATATCTTTAGAGCTCCAATTTAAAAAAAAATAATAATAGAAAAATAAAGAAATTCTCCCTTATCTTAATGGAATATACCCTTTTTCGTATTATTAAAAGTTCCCAACATGTTCTCAAATTACTAACAAGAGGGTGAGACTTTTTTTTTTTAAATGTTTAATGTATATTAATAGATAAAGAGGAAAATATTGTTTGTATGCAGAAAAAAATCTCTAAAGCGATTAAATAAAAAAATCTGTAATCATAATCTACACTATAACTGAGTGGTATAGGCTATACTTGATTTTGATAAAATAAAATAATTATTTTAGTTCAATTTTTCAATATTTTAATTAAAACTCCTCATGAAAGCCATGAAATAATGGAATATTAAAGACCTAGCTGTTGCAAGTAAAAATTAATTTTTACACGTTCATGTCCTTTTGATATTTCCTTGACATGAAAAGAAATATTTTTACGCGTAAATAATAAAATGTATATAAAATTTGTCAAAAATTATACTTGAACGGTAAAATTGACGTCATTATAGCCCTACTGATGTAATTTATTATAATTTATTTTAAAAATAGTTTTGGATATTCAAAGTAATAGAAAATTTAAACGTTCTTTTAAATTCTATTCCTTTGCTAATACAGTAGCCGCCGCTTTATAAAATCAGGTTTGTTTTCATCAAAATGATTTTATTAAGCGGCTGATTTTTATATCCGGCGAACCTTTCCTAACTCAATAAAAGAGTATTCATTATCTAAATATGGAAAGAAATTCTTCGCCCTTTCATATATCTACTAGCCATCCGTAGAATTGAAGTTTTCGTTACTTATCATCCATGTAAAATTTTCAGCTTTTAAGGACAAAATTACGTAAAAAGTGAAAATTTTCTTTCAAATGGCATTCTTGTAGCTACCTAGAAGTGCTGCGTTGTTGACTTTTGCTATTCATTTTCGCTTACGGTTCACTCTTCGTTTGCTACAATTTAAGCACTAATATCATCTTTATTCTTATGTTTACATGAAAAAAAATTGAGAAATTTTAAGCTTCGAAAGGAAGGCGACAGCCTTCCTTTTACTATACATTTGAAGAAAACGATCATACTTTATCAAAATTTTACGTTTTACCTTCAAAATAAAAGATTTCTGCTTGCATATCTTGCAGATAAGTTGCTTCAAAATAAGACCTAGAAACTCTATTTGAATATCTAAAAACAGAAATAAATACTCATTGGCCAATCATTTGGCGAATTCATTCTTTGAATTCATAACTACAACACACGGTGGGGCGAGTTTTTTTTTTTTTTTTGTTTTTTGGCGTAAAATTTTTGACAAAGAGCAATAATGTGATGGCTTGATATGTTTTGTTTCTTTTTTTCATTTCAAAGGTCCGGTGAGAAAATATAATTCGTTGTTTAGCTTACATACATGATCATTTTTACTGTTAAAGAAATTTTCTTTTGAGTTTATTAACCGGCGATGTTGATTTTATTAAGCGGCGGTTTCTATTGATTTTATTCGGGACCCAGCAATTTGATCAGATTAAGCAGCTGATTTTATTAACCAGTGATTTTATAAAGCAGCGGGTACTGTATTTATTATTGTATTACAGAAAAAAATAACGCTTCATGTGAGTAACATTAAGAAACATTTTGAGCAATTTCAATGGATTTTCTTTTTAATTTTTAGTTAGCAATTTTAAAATACATGATTCATTTTAGTTTCTTTTACTCATGTGTATGGTAGAGAAAGTGTTATTATAGGGTAAAATTTGCGAAATCGATTTTTATCTTTACCGGTTTCAAGGTTTCCTGAATCTGAATATTAGATTTTTCACGGTTGGTCTAAATGCAATTCTGTGTGTCTCTTTCAGTATCTGTGTGTCTTTTACCAGCACATTTCAAAAACAAATAACAGCAAGAAGTCCAAAATCGGTATTCTAAATATGTATCATATAGTGATGCTACAGTAAACTTTCATTTGTGATGAAGCAAATGGTTCGTGTAGAGGGCCAATCCAGAGAATTAAAATACATTACGTGCATGGGCGAAAAATCTGGTAAGTTCAGTATAACATATGTAGGCTCATTTAAACAAAATTGAATGAAATTATTTTTTCTTTATGGATAAAAGTATGTTTTCTGTAGAATGTGGTATGGAAATCACCCATCATTTGTATCCAGTGCTACCCAAAGTACTTAATAATATTAGGACTGTTTCCTCAGTGCTTAAGAATTTCTCATCTAGAGTGCACACTGAAGTTCTTCAAATTGAAAACTTTGGGCAGGAGAGTTCTCCCTCTTGTATCATAAAATGTGTCATTTGTATTTTGTGTGTCGATGATGTAAGCGCAGTGAACCAACCACTAGTCCCTTTTCAGCTCAAACTTTTATTTGAATTTTTTTTTTTTTTAATTTATTATTTTGTGTGTGTGTGTGTGTGTATGACTAGTAGTATTTCCTTCAATCAGCGCTTATATAATTCACTCATCTATCGCAAACAAGGGCCATACTTGGAAGTTGCTGGAAATGTATTCCTCTCGGTGTTATGAGTACTAAATTTAAATACACAATGTGATGTGTATATAAATTATAGACAGTATTCAAAACTACCTAAAATTCAGCTGAATTTCCTTTTCTATTGAACGCAACTGACAGAAGTTCTTTGCTACATTTTACTATGTCGAGAACACTGATCAGGAAATAAAAATTTAAACTCTGTTTTTTTTTTTTTTTTTTTTTTTTTTTTTTTTTTAATTATTATATCACGTTTTTAGTTTCCCTGAATCTGAAAGTCGACTTTTAACGGTTTATCTGTATGTATATCTGTTATCAGCATAACTTAAGAATAAATAAATATATATAGTCGGTAACAAAAGTGTCCGAACAGTAGCAAAAATTCCTATGTAAAAAAAGTACACTTCATACGGTTTTCTTAAATAAATCCTTATCGAATCATGTTCTTACACTGTCTAAGAACACGACTCGACAAGGATTTATTTAACAAAACCGTATGAAGTGTACTTTTTTTAGATAGGAATTTTTGCTAGTGTTCGGACACTTTTGTTACAGACTGTATATATATATATACACTATAAATGAATGGGGAATTTAGGGTGAATTAATTTTAATGCAGATTGATATCTGCAATCTGTCTTTCTGAAATGCAGAGTAAGAGAAAGTCGTTTGAGTAACACATCAAATTATTTTTATTCATAAATATACAATGACCATAAAAGAGAGGTAATGAATAATAAAAAATAATCCTAAAAAAAAGTATATTTAAGAAAATGTTTGCTTTTTTAAATGTGCGGACAAATGACTCCTTGATGCTTGAAATTTCAAAGATGCACGACTGAATGACCATTATTTTCCACATTTTTTTAAAACCAAACTAATTCCTGTAAAATTAATTAAGCACTAATTTATGCTTTTCAAAATTTCAAACTTGTGTTAGGGGTACAGTTGGAAGGAAAGTTGTATAAGTTTAAATGAAAATTATAATCGTTTATAACTTCCTAGAAACGCACAGCAAGACAAAATGTTTTTTGATAAAAAGTTTGACAATTTTTTTAGTTTATTCCACCTCCTTTATTTGACACTTCGCTCCGTAGTCTCAATCTTTGATATGAAACGAAATTTTCCTCAAATCTTTTGAACACGTTTTTACAGTTTTCAGAAGTTCCGACACATTTAGAAGATACAGGGAACAGGATGTGACTTTTGGCTATATATATCATGAAAGCTAACACTTAATTCTTGATAATGGATTATGTAACAACTAAAATTATTGTAAAATTTGTTGATTTTTTGAATATAAAATTAAGTTTTCTATTAAGTAAAATAGTATTAAATAATGGCTTTATATTTCATTTCATCTAGCAGGGGTAAGTTCTAAATTACACACACACACACACACGCGCACACACACACACACACACACACACATCTTTATATATATATTTCTTTTGTGCGTGTGTATGTCACTGAACTCCTCCTAAACGGCTGGACTGAGTTTAATGAAATTTTTTATGTGTCTTCAGGTGGATTCGAGAATGGTTTAGATTTACAAATGAAAGTTGTAACTTAATTAGTTCTTTCTTAATTAATTTTTAACCAACTCTTTCAGCAACTTTTCCACCTAGATGGCGTGAGTTGTCGTAAACACGATGTCAGAATTTATTTAATGTTGAAATGAAAAATGAATTTTTAACCGTATCTTACGAAGTGTTTAAAATATTTTTTGAAAGTTAATATTTTTAGACTGAGGATTAAAATGGTATATTCTTTTAAAAAATTCGTCAATATCCGACGGAGTTATTTTATGTTAAAATGAAAAATGAATTTTTAGGCCATTATTATTTGTGCAGATGGAAAATGTACTAAAAGTTTTCCGAAAAATTTCACGATCACAAATGTTGACGGATATCCAATATATCGTCGAAGAAATCCCGATAATGGCGGACAATCTTATCATCTATGGCGGTTATCTATGTCAACAACATAGATATTGACATTGATAACTGTTGGGTGGTCCCATATTCGCCTCTGCTGAGCAAAACATTCAATGCTCATATTAATAGCAAGAAATTCAAACTCCTTCACACACCATAAATTTTAAATCAGCACAACCGGATTCGAAAGGACGTAGCCTTTCTTCATCAGGTGCAAACACGTGCAACTGCCTTGGAGGCAAAAGCAAGACTGAAAGCAGGACAAAATCTAGAGGGGGAGGAGCAACACAAAAAACCAATAGGAAGCAACATGCAGGACAGGACCAATCAGAGAGGAACACACGTACACACACACACCACAAAATGAGGAGGGAGGAAAGGAGTAAACAATTATTATTTTTTTTTTCAATAATATTAAACTAATAATTAAATTTAATAAAATTTATCCATTAATTATTATTATTTTTATTTAAATTAGAATTATTTTATTATAACTAATATGATGTTATAAACATAATGAAGGAAATTATTTAATTGAATTAAACAATTTTTTTCAGACTGTAAACAGCAAAGTGGAATCAGATTTTTCATTGACAATTTTATCACGATTAAGGTAAATAGCTAAATTTTCTAAAAAATCCAGTTCGGAAACGTGTTTGGCATGAAAGATAATTTTGGCACTCTTAAAATTAAAACTATGATCAAATTCCCAACTGTGCTTCGCAATAGAAGATTTAGAAATTTCTTGATTAACAACATACCGAGAATGTTCACGTAAACGACATTCAAGATTTTTTTTAGTTTGATCAATATAAGATAAATCACAGTTATTACAAGGGACATTATAGATACCCCATTTTTGAAGCTCAGGAACAGGGGATTTGGTTGAAGGGAATTGGAATTTATAAATAAAATCCAATAAATTCCAATCCCCTTCAACCAAATCCCCTGTTCAAAAAAATGGATGCCCCGCAAGCAAGGCACGCCGATTGATGCATGTCCCGGTTTATTCAAATCAAACACCTTGGGACGAGTATTTACAGTCAATCCAAGGCAGACTGAGTGCTTTAATATTCGACTGTTATTGGTTAATGTCATCGGCCCTTTGTCATTTCAAGATTTACGTAAAGTGAATGGACAACAGTATCCAACGTATAAAGATGCATGCCTTGCACTCGGCTTGCTGGAAGACGACAACCAGTGGAAGTGTATGCTAGCTGAAGTAGGACTGAACTGTACAGCGAAACAAATTCGTCTACTATTCGCTATAGTGTTGACTACATGTTTCCCGGCCCGAGCAGAGACATTATGGGATAATCACAAAGATTCAATGACTGATGATATATTGCATCAACATCGTTCACGGTGCAACGATCTAACGATAGTATTCAGTGACGCTATGTACAATGAAGCATTGATTGCTATTGAAGATCTTTGCATTATCATTGCCAACTTACCACTCAGTCATTTCGGTATGCATTCAACAAATCGAAATGCATCTGATTTAATAAGCACTGAATTGAATCGTGAACTACAATACAATACTGTAGAAATGGCAGCGATTGTTGCTCGCAGTGTCCCACTAATGAATGAAGAACAAAGAACCATTTACGACCGCATCATGCTCGCAGTTTTGGCAGGACAAGGTGGATTCTTTTTTTTGGGGGGGGGGGGGGGTGCACCGGGTGGAACTGGCAAAACGTTCCTTATTTCGCTAATTCTCGCCGAAATACGATCAAATAATGGCATCGCATTGACTGTTGCATCATCTGGCATTGCGGCAACTTTATTGGATGGAGGCAGGACAGCTCATTTATTATTTAAACTGCCACTAAATATTCAAAATAAACCAGACGCAGTGTGCAACATAAAAAATTAATCGTCCATGGCCACAGTGCTGAAATAGTGTAAAATTCTTATCTGGGATGAATGCACTATGGCACACAAACATTCGCTTGAGGCGTTGAACAGGACATTGAAAGATATAAAAAACAAAGACAAACTATTTGGCGGCACTCTGTTACTCCTTTCAGGTGATTTCAGACAAGCACTTCCCGTTATTCCGCGTTCAACATACGCTGATGAGATCAACGCGTGCTTAAAATCATCGTCATTGTGGCGTAATGTTGAAAAAGTACAACTGAAAGTAAATTTGTGCGTTCAAAAGCTTCAAGATCCATCCGCTGAAACATTCTCAAAACAATTGTTAGATATCGGCGATGGAAAAGTTACTACTGATGAAACTGGATGCATAAAATTACCGACCGATTTCTGCACAATCATTGATTCTCAAGATGCTTTTATTGGCCAGATATTTCTCGATGTACACAGACGATACACAAATCATGAGTGGCTGGCAGAAAGAGCAATTTTAGCAGCAAAAAATGTGGACGTCAACGAATTGAATCTTAAGATACAACATTTGTTACCAGGAGACTTGGTGTCATACAAATCTAATGATACAGTTTGCGATGCCACCGAAGCTGTAAATTATCCAACAAAGTTTTTAAACACATTGGATTTACCAGGCATGCCACCGCATATTTTACAACTGAAGGTTGGATCTCCGGTTATTTTGCTTCGTAATTTGAACCCACAACGGTTGTGCAACGGCACGCGATTAGTCATAAAAAAATTAATGAAAAATGTTATCGAAGCCATCATTTTAAATGACAAATTACGAGGTAAAAATATATTACTACTGCGAATCCCTATTATACCTACAGATGTGCCAATTCAATTTAAACGCCCTCAATTTCCAATTAGATTGGCATTTGCAATGACTATCAATAAGTCTCAGGGCCAATCGATGTCTGTCTGTGGCTTAGATTTGAGCACATCATGTTTTTCACACGGACAATTATACGTGGCTCTCGAGTGGGCAAACCATCCAGTTTGTTTGTATTGGCGAAAGATGGGATAACAAAAAATATTGTACACTCTGTTGCATTAAGGGATTGATATTGTTTTTTAGTAATATTGTTATAAGTAGCGATATGTATATAATTTTAAAGAATCAATTTTAATAAATTAAAAAAATAAATGATTGGTGTTTTGTTATTTTTATATTCATTCACCGTTCACAGCGCTCCATACATCTTCCACTTATATACCACATCCTTACACACTTACAATAAGTTAGTTATTTTTTTCTAGCAAAATATTCTCTAGAAATAATTTATATGACAAAACAACGTTTGTCGGGTCAGCTAGTATATATATATATATATATATAGTATATAGATATTTAAAACAATTTTTATAGCTATAGCTATTTCGATGTTGCATAAATAAAATGTAAATATAGATTTTTTCTGTTGCGTGGAAAATTCATAAAGATATGTTACATTTTTACCTTTTTTTAAAGTTATGCAATTTCACAAATGTTACCAGTAAAATTTTAACGATTTAAATTATTATTTATTTAATCTCTATCTTACTTCCATTATTTCATTTTTATTTTGTACTTGAAGAAAATAAAGAAAAGTTCCAAGATCCGGAGATTAAAATTAAAATGACATTGTACTTATATTCTCCTAAAAAATGCACAATTTAGCACATATCAAGCTTACGACTAAAAGTTTTTAAAGAAGTTAATTAGCAGATTATTTTAATGGGTTCATTTTGTCGTAAACACCTTTGCGCAAGGTCGCATTAATATTTTAACATTTTTAGCATTTGTTGCTCATAAGCTACGGTTAATTGCTTTCGTAATATGACCCGAGATTTATAAAACTTAAATAATTTTCTCATACAGACTGAAGTCATAACAAATTCTAAAACTCTTATCACTTTAGTGTTTTATGTTATATTTCATGTATAAGTACAAAGTACGTAACCAAACTATTATATGTATCATGTAAACATACAAGTCTATATTTTAATATTAAATTCATGATTGCATTCTTAATAATTTAAATTACATTTATATATAAAGCAATATCTGTAATGCATGCAGAATGTCTTATTATTCTGCGTGTATATACTCTGAAAATTGAAATTATATTGTTTAGTAATATACATCTGTAGTTAAATATACAGAAACTATTCTAGTGAATGAAAGGCTAAGATTTTTAAAATTAATTATATAATATAGAAATATTTTCATAAAATATTTCAAATTTAATACTTTTTACAAATATTTTGTGTTCCATTATATCTATCTAAAATTTTATTTATATCAAATTTATGATTATTAATATACATTTTCAATTTTATAATGTTTTATAATATTGCAAAAATTATAAGATATAAATATATATATATACCTCCATCGTTTTTTAAAATACTTTTCTATTGAATCTTTTTGCATTTACCTAAGAAACACTCTAGTTACCCATACACGAAATTGGTTATCAGTATTTAGAAGGATCGCAATAGGTAATACTAATTTGGTATCTATAATAGCCGAATTCTGTCGTTGGGGAACCATTTTAATTTGCTTCTTAAATACGTTCTAATAACAGTATATTTTTTTCTGCTTTCGTATCTTTTTCATTTTGAAAATGTCGATTAATACTGTGTAAAATATATTAAACATTTTTATTTTTTCATGTTTTACCAAAATACAAAAATACAAAAATAAAGTAAATAAAACTTAGTACATTTATTGAAAATTTTCTCACCGAATAATGTATCCTAACTCTGACCATAATGTCCATAACTCTGACCATAATAATGCCATATGTTATATATAGACCTAAAGAAAGGAAACTATCTGTATATTTAACCTATTCTATTCTCACCCTTGAAAGTAGAAATTATTAATTTGATAATCATATTTCAGTGTTGAAGAATTAATGCGTTTCTCCAGATAGCTAACATTGCCACATTAAGGTCATACAACGAAAAAAATAAAACCTGAGGACCTTAACGTCTCTTTGGTTTATAGCTTGTATACATAGAATATATTAAAAAAATATATGCCAAAAATTGCAATGTTTTCATTCACAGTATCATTCATAATTCTGTAACAAATTGAGCTAAAGAGTTAATTTATATCTTCTTATAGCTACCACTTCTTCTTATAGCTACCCATCTTCTTCTTGTAGCTTCTTATAGATCACAGTTAATAAGTGCTTTCTAATTGTAATATTTTTTGTGGTGTATCATGAGTTGCATGCCTTAAAAACTCAGCCTGAACGTTATTCACAGTTTTATAAGTATTTTGTGAATTATCTTATATGAAAACAAATGGAAAACTATCAATGAAGTATTTTAATAAAAAAAAGTTCCCTTTCAACGTTCAGTAACAGCTCAAATGTATTGGGTATCATATGATCACAAGAAAAGTGCATTACTTCTTTACATAACCAAAAAAATAGTTTTATTTCTTCTGTAGACAACTACTTTAAGCATTCTGCAGCAGTTTGCGAACCAACTGCAGAGATGCCAATTTTTAAGCGGAAAAAAAAAAAAAAAAAAAAAAAAAAAAAAACAGGAGATTTTGTAAGAAATTGTTTTTTTCTGTGAGATTTTTACTAATAGACATTGAATTACTATTTTTCAAAATGAAAATAGCGTAAGAATTCGTAGGTCATACAACGAAAAAGAATAAAACCTTAGGACCTTAAAGTCTCACGTGTCTGTACTTTTTGGTTTATAGCTTGTATACATAGAATATGTTAAAAAATATATGACAAAATTGGCAGTGTTTTAATTCACAGTATCATTCATAATTCTGTAAAAAATTGAGCTAAAGAGTTCATTTATTTCTCCTTCTTACAGCTACCAGTGCTCACAGTTCATAAGTTCTTTCTAATTGTAATACTTTTTGTGGTATATCCTGAGTTTCATGCCTTAGAAACTTAGCCTGAACTTTACCCACAGTTTTATAAGTAGTTTCTGAATTTTCTTATATCAAAACAAATGGAAAATTATCAATGAAGTATTTTAATTAAAAAAAGTTCTCTTTTAACAGTAATTGCTATTTCAGTAGCAGCTCAAAATGTATTGGCTATCTTATGATCACAGGAAAAGTGCATTACGCTTTACATATCCAAAAAATAATTTTATTTTCTCTGTAGACAACTGTTTTAAGCATTCTGCAGCTTGTGAACCAACTGCAGAGATGGCAATTTTCAAACGTAAAAAAACAGGAGATTTTGTAAGATATCGTTTTTTTCTGTACGAGTTTTACTAATAGACATTGCATGACTATTTTTCAAAATAAAAATAGCGTAGGAATTCAATATATATGGAAATTGATGCTTCTTTTTCATCAAAACGTTATACTTTCGTTTAAAATGGAAGTTGTCACAATAAACAATTTAGTAATAGCACGATTATATGCAATTTAAATACACAAAGAAACCTTCCAAATACAAGTACAAGCGATTTAATTTTAAAAATCGTCTAATTTTTATATAACACTATTTTATAGTTTTGATTGCTTGACACTTCCCTCGGGCATTATTCTCTAAACAACCAAAACTCAATATAAGTGTTAAAAAGAAGTATTTATTAAATTACAATTGCACGAATCTGTTCTTCTTTTTAATAAGTTCACTTTACTAAATTTGGCATATAAATAGCTAAAATATTCATAAATTTTATACATTTATAAAATTTAAACACTTTTTATTTATTTATCATTGTTCGTTTTATTTGTCATTTTTTAACACCTTTAAAGGATTTTATTGATGTTAATATATCCTTAAATCATATATTATCTTTAAATTTCAAACTTTAACCATATATTTTAGGAGGGAAGATAAGATTATTTAATTAAGATAAAACAAGAGCGGAAAGAGCGAAAAGAGTATTGAATAAATATATATTTCCTAAATCGTTTGTTATATTTGATTGTAATTTTTACTTCGTAATTACTGTCTAACTTGAGAGTAATTTAAAACTGCTCAACCGCCAAATATACCTTTTCTTTATTTCTACACTGCTGTTTGTAAAAAATGCAACACCATGAAGAGATCATCAAAATTAAATGAAATTTGCAGCAAATGTGAATTATAGGATGTTATGCAAAATAGTAAAGTTTCAGAGCCACCGTGCATGTGTGGCGTGCGCAGTGCCCTCTGAACTGATGTTTAAAGCGTATAAATAGAGGGCTGTAACGGGACGTCGAAAATAGTTAATGATTATTTTTTAGTGGCGAACGTTTAGTGAGACCTAAGTATGCCTCCATGACGGAAGAAGGAGAAATTGCAACAACTTACGGAGTTTGAACGGGGGAGGATTTTCCTACCGCACAATAGCAGCTTGTGTGCAGCGGAACAATTCCGCAGTTATGCGAGTTTGGAAGCAGTGGACCGACGAGCACCGAATTACTAGAAAAACTGACAGTGGACGACGGAAGGTTACATCAGCGTGCGACGCTCGATACCTGCTCCGCATGGCGGTGAATGACCGTACAGCTTCCTCCAGGCAGTTGGCAGCACGTTGGTCTACTGCTACAGGTGTACTAATATCAGCTTCGTCAATTCGTCGACGTCTGCTGCACCGTAGACTGCGTGCAAGGATGCCTTTATACAGGATTCCCTTTCACGGCAAACCATCGACGGCTGCATCTGCAATGGGCTCATGAGCACAGAGACTGTCAAGCTGGTTGGCACCAGGTTGTCTTTTCAGATTAACCACGCTTCAATTTGTGGGACCATGATAGCCGCGTTCGTGTTAGACGCTATGCCGGTCAACGCTGCCTTCCAGAGTGCGTTATCGAACGACATACCCAGACAGCACATGACCTCCCCAGGATATCTTCAAGATGTCTTCTGTATGAAAATACATCCCAGAAACATCCTTAAGATGTACTGTGGATAAGTTAAGCCTAACTGTGCTGTTAGGGTAGTGGCCGAACACCCGGAGTAATGGTCTGGGGTGCAATTTCGTATCATGGACGATCCAATTTGCTACGAATTGATGGTAATCTCAATAGCAACAGGTACGTCCGTGAAGTGCTACAGCCCGAAGTCTTTCCCTTCTTTCAAGGCATCCCTGGAGCTATCTTTCAGCAGGATAATGCACGCTCACATATTGCAAAGACTGTTCGAGACTTATGTTCAGCCCAATATATGCAACTTCTTCCTTGGCCTGCTTATTCGCCGGATATGTGGCCTATTGAGCACGTGTGGGATTTGGTTGGTCGGCGTCTCGCTCATGATCCGTGTCCTGCAGCTTCAAAAGACGAACTTTGGCAGCGCATACAAGCAATATGGATTTCTCTTCCAGAAGCAGACATTCAAAATCTGTTTGACTCCATGCCACGTCGTATAGCAGCACTTATTGCAGCGCGTGGTGGCTACACCAAATGCTGATTTCGGACACTTTTTTTTTTTTTTTTTTTTTTTTTTTTTTTTTTGGCTTTGAAAATTTTGTCTTTTATTTGTACCAATTCAAGTCGTTTGTGCATTAAATTTCATTTAATTCTGATGATTCCTTCATGGTGTTGTATTTTTTTATAAACAACAGTTTATATAATCCTATGCGACATTCGCTGCATGATATGTACTTAAAAAAATTGAATTTATCATATATATATATATATATATATATTAATACCACTCATCCAACTGTTAGCCTTTCATCTCAGCGAGAAATAAAATAAATAAAAAATAAATATTTTGTTATGTAAACTCAAAACTCTGTTTTTGAAACTCAAAAAGTAATAACTAAACTTATTTTTTTTTTTAAGTAAATGTCCTGTAAGGTAAAATGTGATATATCCAAAAAATGCAATAAAAAATATTTCGTTAAGTAAACTTGTAAATCTGTTTTCCAAACTCGAAAAGAAATATTTAAACTTATTATTTTTTTTTCTTAAATAAATGCTTACAAAGATAAAAGGTGACATATCCAAAAAATGGAATAAAAAATATTTCGTTACGTAAACTTAGAAATCTGTTTTTCAAACTCGAAAAGATATATTTAAACTTATTTTTTTAAATAACAGCTAAATAAGACAAAAGGTGATATATCAAAAAAGAGGAATGAAACAATATTTCCTTAAGTTTTAACAGGGAACTCTATTTTTCAAACTGGAAGACATATATTTAAATTTATATATATATTTATTTATTTATTTTAACAAACTGTTCACTAAAAAAAAAGTAACATATCTAAATAGTGGAAGAAAATAATATTTTGTTAAGTAAACTCGGAGCCTTATTTTTCAAACTCAAAAAGAAATATTTAAATTTTTTTGTTTAAATACTGCTGATTAAGATAAAAAGTTGACATATCGAAAGAGTGGGATATAAATAATGGAACTCGAAAAACAAGTACCGATATTCCCAGAGGATTACATGGGGAAGAAGAAAACGTGAATCTTGTTGATTGCAGCAATAAGAAAATATATAAACCATTTTGGCCTTTTTAGAACGTTCATAAAAACCTTCATCAGATACCGTTATTTGTAAAAATACTTCACGATTAAAACTAAAATCTCATTTGTTTTGGTTTCTTGTTTCTTAAATAATATAATACACTCTTTTATTACTCAAAAAATATGTTAAAATACACAATTCAACGTGAAACATTTAATAAAAGTTCTTCAAAAGACATATGTTATATGAATAATTCATATTATTTAATATTTTTTCTTTAACTCTGAATATTTATATCGTGATTAAAGTGCAAATGCTTCGTACTTTCTATATTCTTCTTATTAAAAAGAGTTATTTAAGCATAACTTACACGTATAATTTTATGTTTACATCGGGATTGAAGTGTAAATGCATTGTACTTTCTATATTATCCTTATTAAAAATAGTTATTTAAACGTGACTTAAACTTAAGATAAACTTTTCAGTAATTCAAATAAAAAACGCATCCATTACTGAATCGTAATATTATTAACATTTTGTCTGTACCCTTTATTTATTTATTTATTTATTTTTAATGATATTTGAAGAAAACTGTGAATGTGCGTATTTTCAGACTAATATTTTCTTGCATTTCTTCTTCAAATTTATATATATATATATATAAAAAAAAAAAAAAAATCTGGTGTCACTCACACGATTTTTCTCTTACCCTACATTTCAGTACAATGAATACAGATTGCATATTAAGTCGAAAGATAATTAAGTTCAACCTACTTTAACAATTATTTAAAATATGTATAGTAACAGTTTTATATGACGTATAATTCAGTGTGAGGAGGCTACCGACGCCCTCAACTCCCCGTTATATTATAATGCCCGCATTTACTTAAAAAAAAGAAAAAAAAAAGTTGTTATTATTTTTCCTTCGGACATGTCAATCTTAATCAAAGTTTTCAAGTGGCAAACTAATTTGAACTTTAAAATTTCCAATTGATTTTTTTACAGATATACATATACATATATATATATATGTACCAGATATACATATAGATCAACAACTAAAAATTGATCATTCAGGTTTCCTCAAAACATAATGTTATACAAAAATCAGAGTTGCAAATGGAATATTATTTACAGTATGGGTAAGAAAAATGAATTTCACTTCCTCAGCAGTGTTCGTCGATCTAATGAAATGTAACAAAGCACTTCCATCTATTATATTCAATAGAAAAGAACGGTTAGCTTAATTTGGGTAGTCCTGTATATTGTCTATAAACTGTATTCGCATAACATTGTGTACTTAAATTTTGTTTGATATGAAAAACACCTAACACAAAATGAAATAAATTTTCAGCAGCTTCCAGATATAGCCTTAATATATCCAAATACTTTGGGTAGACCTGTACATAAATAATGAATGATTTTCATACCACAATCTACACAAAATGTTCTTTTATGCATATAAAAAGTACGTTCATTCCATTTAATTTAGGCCAATCTATAGATGTTGCACTCTACGTACCAGAAATTTCACCCATAGTCGTAATGTAGTATTTGAATTCTCTTGTCTCTCCTGTACACGAATCATTTGCTTGATCTCAAAGAAAAGTTTAGTGTAATATAACTATATGACACAGATCTAGAATACCCAGTTTGATAACATACGCACACACACACACAGATGAATAGCTAGAAACATATTTTTCGGATTCAGGGGGATCTCGAAACGTATAAATAAAATAAATAAATAAATAAATCAATTTCGAAAGTTTCATCCAAAAAGGATAATTTCTCTACCATACATATCGGTAAAATAAAGCAAAAAAAAAAAAATCTTTTCAATTTATTCACATTTGTTTTTTAAAATTGGATTAGATTTTTCTGTTAATAACATACAATATTCGAAATTATTTTAGCGAATCAAATAATAAAATTTTATATAGTAGATTAATTATTTGTATGTACAGAAATTGGTTTTTACTTTGTATTTAGATATCTTATGAAAATAATTTAAAATTATTAAATACATGCTTGAAAGATTTAATTCCGAGATGATTGCTATATTTTGAAATTATAACACACGAAAATATAAATAATGAACTTAGTATATTTGATTTCTAGAAACAGATGAAGAATATAACTAAATGTACAGGGTGAGAGGAAAGTTTTTGCACAATCAAAATATTCTATTACTTATAAAATATATATTAAAGCAAATTAATAAATTAGAAATTAAAAAAGTTCTGTTGTCGAAAAAACATAAACAGATGAGTTACATTTCAAAATGACCTCCGTTTGCCTTGATACATAAATTAATACGTTTGGGAAAATCATCAATGATGCTTGTTAGCATCTGAGGAGTAATTGTATTCCACGCTCTCTTCAAATCTCGTTTTAGGGACTGAATTGAAGTATGCCTCTTCTTACAAGCTTTATCTTCAAGAATGGACCAGATTGAGTAGTCTAAGGGGTTTAAATCAGGGGAATTACTGGGCCAAATATCTTTTCCCCAACTGTTAGGAAAATTCTTTTCAACAAATTCCAGACATGATTTTGCTCCATGAGCTGGTGCCCAGTCTTGTTGAAAGGTCCAAGAATTTCTTTAAAATTCCGATAAGCCCATGCTTTTACTGGCTCCAAGACATCTTTTTGATAATTTTTTGAATTCATTTTTACGTTTTTATTCAAGAAAATCAGAGGAGTTTTACCAGAAGAATGAATTCCTGCCCAAAACATTAATGAGGCTGGATAGTGGGATCTGGACACATTGAAATTGTTTTTTGTCCCTCTACGTAGTAGTACCCTATCATTTTGATGATTATGGGCACTTTCTGTGGTGAATTTCCTTTCGTCACTGAAGAGAACTTGACGGTGTCTTCCGTTTGCGATCAAGCGTTTTATCACCTTGCATTGTTTGAGCCGGGTTGCTTTCATTTTGTCATTAAGAAAATGAGCTTTGCATAATTTATAAGAGTGAAGATGTAGCTTGTTTTTAACAATGTTTCTAACAGACCAAGTGCTGATTTTAAGATCCTTAGCGAGTTTTCTAAGAGAACGTTGAGAATTTCTTCGAATTCTCTTTCTAATTTTATTCCTATTGGCTGATGTGTCAGCTGACCTTGGTCTACCACTTTTAGGTCTGTCACAGAATGTACCTAACTATTTATATCGGTTAATAGCATAATAAACGCTTCTTCTTGGTACGGAAGGAAGTTTACTTATGCTTGCAACGCTTGATCCTTCTTTCCAAAGGCCAATTATTGCTACTCTTTCATCTTTTGTAGACATATTTCTGTAAAAAAAGACATATTTTTGCAAATTTATAAAAATGTAAGGACAAGTAATAGATATCAACAAAAAATACCCAAAATACATTTTTATAATGGGCTAAAATAGCTTGACAAAGATTGTGCAAGGACTTTCCTCCCACCCTGTATATATGCATTTATTTATGTTTTTGACATAACAGTCGCATCAATTTGTAAATTATTAACTAGTGGAGAAACATTATGATATTTTAATAAATTTTATTACTTACAGTAAAATATTTTAAACTTATTTCAGCCATTCTTCTTGATCGTTTTTCCCTGGAAGAGTTCGTAGTAGAATACTTTGTTACAAACAACTCCTTTCACTGTCTCATTTTAAATTCGAAAAATGAGGTACACTGTAATAGATTTTCTTCTAGCTTTAACAAAAAAATTACTCGTTTGCCAAATATTAAGAAAACATTATACAATATTTAGTATAGAATAATTTTCTATAAAATGATCAAAACACTGCCGCTTAATTAAGAAAAAATGTCTTCGTTTATTACTAACAGATTACTTTATCAATTGAAAAAATAAAAATAAAATAAAATAAATAAATCATTAAAATACTGGTTATATATGACGAAGCTAAAAAAAAAAAGTTGTAATATCTTTGTTTCTATAATTTGCGTAATTCTTTTTAAACCGCAATAAGTATTGTCTTTATAAGTTAAATGGTACAACAAGATTGAAAGCTACTTATGGTTCATTTTTATTTAATTTTTTTTATTTAATTTTTTTTTTATTATATATTTTTTTTAATTACTTGAATATATTTTACAGAAGATTAGTCCAGTTATTTTCTTTACTACATTGTTTATTATACTTGTATCAAAATAGGAAAAAATGGAAACAAACCGAGTTGAGAATTAATCTAGAAAATAAGAATATTATCATTCCAGGTTTTTACACAAGTTAAAAAATTGTTAATGGGATATGAAATTCAGGATTGTTTTTATGAATGAGAAGTCGGCTTCCAATTTTAAATATTTTGATTAAAAGTCAAAAAAAAAATTATTGTATCAAAGAAATGTGCATTTAGCCTTTTACGTATTTTGGCAAATGTAATATCCCAGGAGAGACCATTTTTACTTCCCTTTTTGTATAAGTTACACTTAAGTTATTTTAAAGTTACTTTTAAAATGTTTCAAAATTTCTAGTTCAGCTGTTTGAAAAAATTATCATTATATTAAAAAAATATATTTTTAAGAAATCAAATGATCAATTTTCAGTTATATGCGTTTTCGGAGATTATAATTTGCAATTTTAAATTAGTTCATATATAGTATGAATTTCTTTTTTTTTTTTTCTTAAATTAATTGGAGTTTTTTTTACACAAATGACGGATTTGAGCTTAAATAAAAATATCCGAAATTTTTATTTCATAAAAAATTATATGTTTATTTTAATATCAAAATATTTATAAACTGAAAGTTGCATACAGTGAATGGAAAATCATTGAAATAAAGATATTCCATTATTTTAATATGTCATTACAATTTATAAAAAGCTATATATTACAATCCATAAAAATATTGATAAGCTTTTAGTTATTTCATTTAAAGAAAAAAAGTCTTTTGATTAATGAAATAATAATCAGATTGTTCCGGAAAGTCACATTAGGTGGGGAAAATTAAAGATAGTAAATAATGCAAAATTTAATGATACTTTTCATTATAATTATAAATTTAGTTTTCATTATAGTCATTTAATAAAGTGATATTTTTCAATAAATTTAACCTTAAAATATAATGATGACATTTTTACATATGATAAAGAAAAAAAAAAATCTAATCCCTTTTATATTGGAAAACAACCGATTACTTTTTCGAAAATTAGAAAATAATCATGTCGTCAGCTGCAAAGTCTAAAATGAAAAAATAAATTATGTTTAACTATATATATATAAAAATCCTGTCTCTTTATATATATATATATATATATATATATATATATATATATATATACATACATATATATATATATATATGTATAGGGTAGGTGCTCCAGTGATTGACACGCTCCACTAATTGAATTCTTTCCCTAAATAATTAATAAATAAGAAAATAAACAAAAGCATATGATTTACATATAAGAATTTTAACATTGTATATCAAACACTGAAGCATGGGCTGCCAATATATGGTAAAATAAAAAACTAACAGCGTCAAATACTGGAGCATAGGATGCTAAATACTGATAAAATTAAAAACTCACAGTGTCAATTACTAGAGCATTGATTGAGTGTAAATTAAAAATTCATAAATAGAAAAATAATCATTAAATGCATATATTTTAACATATATGTGGTTCTGAAAGTCTTTCATGTCATATATGTTAACTTAGGATTTCTAAAAATAGTTACTGATTTTTAAAACTTTAAAAACATCAGAAATTGCTCTAAAAGTGTCAATCACTGGAGCACTTACCCTATATATATAAAGAAAGAGAGTTTTTTTTTTTTTTTTTTTTTTTTTTTTTTTTTTTAAGAAACGTTTAATTAGACAAACACACACCAAAGAAAAAAAAAATTTCTTAAATCGAAAAAAAAAAACACAAATGACTTTCATATAAGAGTTCCTTTTTTTTTTTTTTTTTTTTTTAAATAACATTTAGAAATCTGTAGTTGCCAATAACACATGAATGACAGTAAGATAAAAGAATATAATTACGTCAAACAATGTCAAAGGGATATAACTAAAATCTTAAATATATTGTGTGTAATTCGTAGAAGAAAATTAATATGTATCTTAAATTACAACTGTGCTTTTTTTTACTTTAAATCTTTACTTTGCTGCCTGCACATTTTCGAAACTTGTAAGTGTCTCAGGACTACTTCTATGGTGACTCCCACGTAATCTCTAATTGCCCACTATGTGGTTCTAGTGCAATTTCAAATCCCTTCAACCTCAATTTTAGTTACAAATTTTATGTTCACATTTTCCTTAGTTCCTTAGATTTCATTCAGCAAAACATTTCCAATTTTCGAGATTCAAAGCGTATTTTTTCCATTTTATGCATTTTTTTAAAGGAAAACTGGATATTATACGACCATCGAAATGTCTATATATATATATATATATATATATATATATGCTATGGAAGCAGCGGAAAGTCTATAGGATTTGTATCATAAGCATTTGTGCACATAATGTTTATTTCATACATTTTGTAAGAATTAAGTGCTTTCTACGTACTTCTAATTACATATAATTTTGGCCTTCCAGGTTTCTTTATATTATTCTTTTGGGCTAGTTATATTTTGCAGTTCAACCGCAAGAGTCGTTTGGTGCTAAGGTTTGTGGGTATTCTTTTAGCATTACGTTACTTTGTACTCTTTTTGTGCATTAAGTTTATATCTATTTAATTAATTAGAATAGTTTTATACAAATGATTCCCTTCGGAATTGTTATTCAGAACTTTTAGTACTTTCTGCATTTCACAAATCATACAAGCAATCGAGTTTCAATGCTGCATTAATAAACAATATTGTCAAAACTATTTCTTTACTTGTACTTTTGTTTTTATTTTCGTAAAATATTCTGGTTACATTTTTATTTAAATAAATAAATATACATAAAATTAAATAAATAAGAAAAATTTAGAAAGCGTATTTACTAGAAATATTTTATATTGATTTAAAAAAATAATAATAAAACATAGATTTTTAACATTATCTTCTTTACTATTGTTTTAAATGTTTGCACTTCTGAAAAAAATCAAACTGAATATAGTATACTTTGTGTTTTTTTTTTAAATGTTCGGTATTCTAGACAACTAAATTAAAAGAAACAAAACAATTTAAATAAAAACACTGTATTTTTCTTTCTTCTTTATTTAATAGAAGAAATTCTTAGATTTGTAAAAATTGTCTGCTTCCGGTGTTCGATGGATATACACATTCTGAAAGCGCCAGAATATGATAGGTGACATGTGATAGGTGACACGGTGTTTGCGACGAAAATTGTATAGCAGCTATAGTTCAAGATTTTTGATGAGAATTTTTGAAAAAATTATACGTATATTCCCCTATTTACGTAAATTAGTACCTATCATAATTTAAGGCAAATAGCCTGAAAGGTGTTGCTGTTTAGTCATTAAAAAAAAAAAAATTAATGCGGCAGAATAGAACAAAATTTCGTATACATAATCTGGTGTGTCACTCACACGACTTTCTCTTACCCTGAAATTTAATACTATAAATATAGGTTAGAAATATTGAAGTAATATAACGAGCACTGTTATGTAAACATGCGTTAAACAATTTAAATTAGGCTTCGAAAGAGTTTTATATGAAAATTATACCTGTGTGAGGGGGCTACTACACCCCCCCTCAACCCACCGTTTCATTAATACACCTACATTTATAATTCTCTTATAATTTAAATCTTTTAGTAAAATTAAAATTTCACTTAAAATTATTCAGACAATTTTCACATACGACATTCCTTGAAACTTATCAATCTTGATCAAACTTTTCCAGCAACAAACTTACATTAACTTCAAAATACAAATTTTGGATCTCCTAAAATTATTCGTTTTTAAGCCACTCTAAGAGACACAGACATAGATCAAACGTTACAAAACTTGACTACAGTCATCAGGAAGACTCAAAACGTGTAAATATACAAAAAAAAAAAAAAAAAAAAACAAGCGATGAATATTTAGCTTAAAAACATCCATAATTTAACATATCTCTATGACAAATTCATTTCAATTCCCGAACAGTTTCCTGGAAATGGTAAAATATTATTAATAAAGCACATCCACTAACAACAAAAAAGAATGTTATCGCTTAAATATTTGCAGCCCTGTATATCGTTCGAAGATTATATACAGACCACATGGTGCACCTAAGTATAATCCTATTGTAATAATACTTGGCCCAGCCTGAAATACACTTCCAGCAATTTGATACTATTGTCGCACTTTTATCTAGCTGTTTTGTGTAGCCCTGTAAACGAACAGTGAATGATTTTCCTTCCATATTCTACATGAGACATGTTTTTAAACATATAACATGTATATATATATATATCCGTTTCATTTGGTTTAGTGCAGAGTATAGATGTTAAACTGTACTTACCAGCACTTTCCCTCATAGACGTAATGTATTTGAATTCTCTTGGGCGTCCCTGTACACGAACCATTTGCTTCATCTCAACGAAAAGCTTAGTGTAGCATCCTTGTATCATACAGATTTAGAATACAAAGTTTGGACTTTCTGCTGCTATTTGTTCTTGAGCTATACTGATAACACACATACAGACGCAAAGACATACTGAAAGACAGACTGACAGACACACACACAGAACATTCGCTAAAAACATAATTTTCGGTTTCAGGGTGTAAATATAACAAAAACTCACGTTCAAAGATTTGACCCTAAAGTACTACTTTCTCTACCTTATGGGTAAGATAAAGTAAAATATACAACGAAGCGTATTTTTAAACCACTTACTATGAAATTAATATAAAAAGCTGAAAAAAAAGAAAATGCATTTACTCAGCTGTCCGGTACAGCATTCACTTTCTCAAAATGGCAAAATATTTACATTGACTCAAAAATGTTTTATGTACTAAAAAGATGTATAGTAAAAAATTTACTTCATACAGAACTATGTATATTGTAATGAAATATTGATTAACAATTCAAAATTAGCATCTGCATAATAAATAAATAAAAATAAGAGGAGCACATTTGATGCAGTTTAATGAGCATATATTTAAAAACAAAAGCCATTTTTACAATTTCATTTTAAAATATATTACAGAAAATAATCAAAATCTTATTAAATAACCTTAAAATATCGTTAAGTGCAAAAAATGGCTAGTTGTAAATATACGTTTCCTGAAATTTAGAATCAACACTAATAATAATTCTGAACATAGAATTACATAACTTAAAATATTTTGTTCTACTTTAAAATCTAATTTTAACAGTTTACGAAATAAAAAACAATATGTTACGTTAGGAATCACAAATTTAACATTTTTTAAATGTCACGAAGACTCCGTACTGTTCAAATAAATTTCAAAATTCAAATAAATTTAAAAGATTTCTCGCGTCGCATTTGAAAAGACAATATGTCATACATTATTGTCGAACATTTCCCTTGCAGCTAGAAGCTTTGTAAATAAAAAAATAAAATCATTTTTAAGACTTTTAAAGAACAAAATTAAATTTATTCTTCATTTCCTTTCAAATTCACTTCATGAGATATTTGAATGTTCGCTCAATAGGAATATTAAGAAAATGTTGATAGATATTCAAAGTAAAAGTCTTAGAAAATTATATTTTATACATTGCATCAACAATTTTTAGCTTTAGATCTGCTTTCTGACGTAAGTAAACATTTTAAAAGTCACCTGTTATGTACAGTTCTATAATTTCTATCTCTCTATCTATCTATGTACATACATCTCTCTCTCTCTCTCTCTCTCTCTCTCTCTCTCTGTATATATATGTATATTAATCTTTTGCATTATTTTTTTATTAAAATTGTATCAATATTTTAAATGTGTTATCAATGTGATGTTTATATTTTATTACATGAAAACTCATTTTGAATCCTTCATTATGTTTGCACTAAACATTACTCATATTTTACTGTATATATTTTACTTTCTTCGTGTAGTGCTATATGAAATATTTGTCAAATTCTTGCAAAGATAATTTGCTTGTAATGTTAAGATTTTATTTATATTCCACATAAAAGTGTTAAAATCCGTATTGTATCTTTAAAATATAATGAGCATATCCAATGAAATTAATAGTAAAACTTAAGGTAATAAGTATGTTAAAATACTGACAAAATGCAGCTCTATTAATTATTAATTACGAACTTAAGACATTGTATTTAGATACTTATGTTAATTCTCAGGGTTAAAAGAAAAACCATTTTTTATCAATATTAATAGATTCAATTACACTAAAAATATTTTAGAAATATCACATTTAATTTTTCAGCTTAGATCGAGTTTTATATTTTCATTTAATTTGTGCAGTTTTATTCGAATTAAATTTAAAGATTTCTAATTAAATGATTCAAACTAAATTTAAAGGCTTTTTTGCTCCAAATATTAAATCAGATTTTCCTTAGTGTATTTTTATTTTTTTTTATATTTTATTCGCAAATTATTATATTATTTCTGTACTGATAAGTATAAAGGATTTAAGTCCATATTCTTGATTTTTCAGGAGACGAAAAATAAAGTTAAACTAACTAAAAACTAATCAGCAGAATCGATTAGGAAAAAAGGATTGTGTTGGTTTATACGCTTTATACCATTCAGTGATTGTCAGTCTTCATTTAATAAAGGGAAAAAATTGAATTAAATATTTTATACCAAAGATTAATGCTGAATTTCTGATATGAATCCTTTTTTACTAATGGGTTTTCTCAAAGACTAAATGACATGGATTTAAATCCTTTATACCAATCGATTGAGAATTTTTTTTTAAATCCTTTATACTTATCAATACAGGTTTAATCTCCAGTATACTTTAACTATATGAAGCAATAAATATTGTTTGTTTTTAATTATATAGAAGGGATTCTTATAGAAAGTGTATTTCAATCATTACATATAATGAAAAAGTATAAAAAATGATTACTGCTGTTTTATTGCCCGGCATCGTATTTAAAAATTATATAAGTACAGAATAAAATTTTGTTTGAACAGTAGAGTAAAAAATTTCTCAAAACCTTCTTTTATAACAAATCTTGGATTTTTTCTAAAGGAAAAGCAAGATACCGTTTATTTTTCTGTAATTGTCCCTATTATCGAAAAATTTCGCACATGTATTATAAATTCCAAATTGCACTGAAAATCAATACTGAGCATTTTTCATTTATATATTTCATAAAATATCTGAATATTTTTATGGAGCCATGCAAACTAACCATTATTACTAATCATACTATATTCAACAGAAAACACAATTTTTGCATACAAATAACGTATTAATTTATTTTCTTATAGTATTAGGACATTGAAATATGTTTAAAATAAATATTTCTAAAGCACCGTGATGCTTTGGAATTATTTTGTGAGTCATTATATACACACCAACAAATGTAGTAATATATTGTAATATAGATTATAACCTTAGTAAATAAAAAATAATACAAAAAAAAAAAAAAAAAAAAAAAAAAAAAAAAAAGAAAAGAGAAAAAAAAAAAACTTCTGAACAAATAAATAAATTAAAGTTAAAAAGAGTATTTTAATTCTGTCAGACACTGTTAAACATCCATACCACAACAGAAAATTGCAATTCAAGCAATTACGAATTATGTTCTCGCATTTATTGGAATACTTTTGTGTATCTTTGTATTCTTTAATGCTGAAAGATGCCATATTCTTTAAAATACTTTCTTTTCTACTTTTGTTATATATACATTAATTGGGTTACCATTTTATTCGATGTAATTATAATATATATGTCTCACAGAAAATCAACTTGTGAGCAGCAAATTTGTGGAATAATTTTGTGAGTCTCTGTATACAAACTGGTCTTTTTATTTAAACCATTTTTAAAAACATGTATCATAGTGGATATGAATAAACTAGATCAGTTTTTAAGCATTCAAATAAGATTCATTGAAATGAATGCAGGGAATAGCAGAAAGACAGTGTAACTTATTAACATTATTTCCAACTTCATTGAAAAATAGTAAAAAATATATAATGACAACAGTTATCAATAAGAAAAAAGTGTTGCATTAATTATAAATTATTTTTTTTTTTAAACTGTAGTTGTTTGAAAGGAATGTATTTTAATTTTAATATTATTTTGCATATAGATATTTTCTTGAAGATAGGTGAATATCTTTTATCAAAGGCATTAGCACAGGGTTCCTACTAAATCGCAAAGTCGCGTGAATCTCGCATGTTTTTTTTCCCTAAATTTTTTAACAATGCTAGAAATTTGCATATTTTTCTGGGGCGAACATATTAAAATTTTGGGCCAAAAAGAGGTCTTTCATAAAATTCAGCAAATCTCTCTACAGAAGTTGAATGGTTTTAACAGCTCTCCAAAAACTTAGTTAAGTATTTTGGTGACCACCTGCAAGAAATACATTATATGACTACAATGAAACATCAGAAAAAACTAAAATTAGGTAAATAATCCTGTTTTGGATGTGTAAAATAAGTAAGTATTATTAATTTGCAGTGTAGTAGCTGCTATTTAGATGATTGACAGAAACAAATATCGACATGCTTAAGCAATCAAATGCAATTAAACTCAAATTTTAATTAATACTAAACTATGGGGTTTTTTTTTTCGGTTTTCGCATTCTTTTTAGAAATTGCATTTTGTTTCTAAGTAAGGGGAAGAAATTCTCACTCAGATTTTATCTCTGATTGAGAAACATGCATTAGCGTACCGTTATATATCAAGAAAGCTCTTTGGTCTGGAACTGACACGGTCACATCTATCTTCTTTTTTCTATTCAATTCACCAGTTTATATATAAACTTTAAGAAATAGATTTCTTTGCCAAATTAGCCGTTAAACTTATTCACTCACAGTTTATTGTCAAATTCATTATAAGAGAAAAATTTGTAAAACTTCATTCGCGTTACGAAAAAAAAAAAAAAAAAAAAAAAAAAAAAAAAGCGGAATCATATTACAGCAAGTAAGTGATTCGACAACATTATGGATAGAGTTAAATATTTATTATCATGTTTCTAAAATACAAATTTAAACGTTAATATCTGAATTCTACTATTTCGAAAATTTCAAAAAGGATTTACCACTTACACTGAAAGCTTAAATGAATGCTTTTAAATAAAAGTAACGAATACCAGGAATTAAAGAAAATTGGGCGTCTCAAATACAAATATATTCAAATATTCGATAATACATTCAAGTAAGAAAGTCCGATATTGTGGTGGAAATGTTAGCGCTTTGGCTGTTATCAACAAACTGACGGGTTCGTGCCAAGATTTAACAGTTGTCGTAGTGCTTTTTTAAATCACTTTTTGCCGCAGATCACGGCTAACGAGAGCCATAATATACAAAGGATGATTAATAAGCGACATCATAAAAATTCTTATAAGAATGTTATCCAGTGAAATAAATCAATGAAAATAATTTAATAAGTGTGTAAAGACATTGAAAATACTAAATTGCAAGCGCACTTAAAAAAGAAAAAAAAAAAAAATCCCGTTAATGTTTACAACTAATTGTACTGGAAAAAATGGTGTTAAAAATTAATTAATGTATGTAAGAGTATAATTTTTGTTGTTCAGGCATTTCCATGTATTAAATTATTGTAAAAGATTACAATTAAATATGGTAAAATAAGGCGTAAAATAAAAGCTCTGAAACAATCTAGTCTGAAAGATATGTTTTGTTTTATATAAATTTGGTGATTTTATGTCACATAATAAGCGAAACGTATTAAACCCTCGACAATAACTTTAGGGCCGGAACCCGAGTCCCTTTCCGCTTATGGATGACTTTTTCTAGCCAATTTTGGCCTTTTGTTTTTTCCGGTGTTAGCCTTATTTATTTTTACTATTTTTATTTATTTATTTATTTATTTATTTATTTGACAACTTTGCTTTGTTTTATCTTTTATTTATTTATTTATTGCTTTCTATGGAATGTACTTTACTGATTTACAAATGCGAATTCATTTATTGAATTGGTTATTTTTCCTAAAAATAATTTCATAGAAAGTCATAAATCTGTATAACTAAAACTCTAATAACATATTTCCATTTATAACGAATTTTAAATGCTATTTTCCCCCTCAGTTATTTTTCCCTTTTTCTCCTTGTTTAAACCTTTCGATTTGTTTTTTTGAATGATATTTCTGTAAGTCAGTTACCGGTATGACATTTATAAAAAAATTTCTCTCCCCCCCCCTTTTTCTTATTTTTTTTTCATTTAAAATTATATTACATTAAAACAATACCTGTAATTAATTTTCTGTTTTAAGTTAAGTTTATAAATTTACTGAAGTTAAATTTTTACTTTTGTAGAATGTTTAAATATTTTCTGTACGAAAAAGCTTAGCTCACAAAAACATTTTTCTTAATCAATTTACAAAATTCTGAACAGTTCCAGATACAACTTTAGTTCAACTTGTGTAAGACGAGATTTTCTAGAATATCATCAAATGGAATAAAAGGCTTAAAGTTAATTATGTTACGAGTTCTTACAACTAATTAAGTTTCTGTGGATGTAGTTTCCACATAAAAATGCATAGAATTCCAGCTAAGTAAGAAAAATGCTGTTATTTTGTAAGCATGCTTTAATCTTATATGTAGTCGTGCAGAAGATAGTTTCTATTTGAGAAGTAAGAAAACTAGGTTTTACGTGTTGAGATAAGTTATATTTTTATTTCTACATATTAATACTGTTATAACAATCTAAAATGTAGTTGTTTTGTAAAAAGCAAATGCTGAAATTTTCCAAATTGCACATTTAATATTTTATACATACATTCATACAAACATATTATATATATAATGTGACAAACACCCATAAATACGTGCTTGATAAGAAACTTAAAAAATATTATATAAATGTGCAAAAAAAATATTTAGATGAGATTATTAAAAATATAAGAGTGAATAATAAGCCCATTGTTAAAAAAAAAAAAATTGCAAAACGCCGAAAAACTGTAAAATATCTTTTTTAGGGGAGAACAATTTTCAGGGAGGCAAAACTTTTAGCTCATAGTAGTCATAAAAAATAAAGTGCATTGGGTGAGTCCTATGCTTTTCAGAGATGGAAAGAAAAAAAAATTAAAAATAAATAAATGAAATTAAAAATTACCAAAATAATATCAGAACTTGACTTAAAAGACATGGAAAATAATAAGCAATATTTTTTGAGAATTTATTAGTATTCACTAATTTACAGATTTAAGTTGATAATTAGAGCATAAAAATAAATAAATAAATAAATAAATAAATAAATACAAACTATTCATTCCTACATGAATTCAAAGATATTCCAAAGATTTTCCCCATATTTTTGTATAGATATGTATTATTTATCATGTGCATACGTTAGATTGAGTTATTTTGCTGTCAAATTGACAAAATTTTAATTTTAAATTTCAAAGCTCTGTCGTCCTTGGAGTTTTTCGTATTTGGCGATCAAAAAGGTAACACGAAAATATACAAGCTAGATGTATATTTTCGTAATATGTATTGTGCGAAATATTGTTTCATATTATTCATTACTCTCTTAATATAAGTTGTTAAAATAACCATGATTTTTGAAAGGAATTAAATGTGTGCGCCAGATAATTTGGCGATATTATTTTTTTTCCGCCAAGGATGATAGATATGAAATTTATTCCGCTGCAACATGTTAATATCTTATGTCAGTTACATTATGTATATGCTACAATTTATTTCACGTGACACGTGTGTTAAAAATTTATTTACGACATAACCTTGCTTTTTCAATTTTTGTTGCATTATTCTAATCTGTATCACTTCGTTTTCTTTAAGAAATTTGTGATCTATACATAACGTTCTAAATAAAAAGTAATTATTTCAATATTTTAAAACTTATTTAAAAGTCTGTTTTATTTAACATTAAATTTTAAAAGTTAATTTAAAACTTATTTAAAAGTCTGGAAGAGTTTAAGTCTGTTTATTTGTTTTGTAACGCTAATCTATATGGCCGATGTTCGAAACTTTAGTTAATTATTTCTCTTATTTTTCTTTACTTTTTCTTTAATAACTTACCAATTTAACGTTCCTGATTAAATTTGTGATTTATATATGTATTTTGCATTAAATTTTGACTCATATTTATTGCTGAAAATGCGATCGTAAAATCTTGCAATTTTCTTATCTTAATCCTCAATGCTTTCCTTCTAGATTAACTTGAATTTACTATTAAAATTTTAACATACTCAGAATCTTCTCACCACTTCGTTAAAATATATTAATCTTTTCAGTAATATATTAATCAGTATATCCCCACAACGATATTTGGCGATTTTTTGTTGGCGATTATGGCTAAATCATAAATCTATAAATCATAAATGATAATCTAAATCATAAATCAAAAGCATAAAATAATAAATCCAAAATAAACAACATATAGGCTGCCATATTATATCACAAACAGTCCAGAGCGACATCGTTATCGTTCAAAACGGCGCAAAAGAAAAATCGCCAAATTCAGCTGTGGGGATATACTGAAGTTATAATTATCCGAATATAATTACTGAAGTTATATTATAAGTTATAGTTGTGGGTAACAACTATAGTATTTCCCCACAACTGGATTTGGCGATTATGGCTAAATCATAAATCTAAAATAAAAGCATGCAGGTTAACATATTTCATTGCAAATAATCCAGAACGACTTCGTTATCGTTCAAAAAGGCGCCAAAAAAAAAAAAAATCGCCAAATCCAGTTGTGGGGAAATACTATATACCTTATCAAATTATCAACGTATTACTTAGCCGCAGCAACGCGTGGCCGGGTCTGCTAGTATTATATAAATACAGAATAAAATTTTGTTTTAACAATAGAATAAGAAATTTCTCAAAACCATCTTTTATAACAAATCTTGGATTTTTTCTAAAGGAAAAGCAAGATACCGTTTATTTTTCTGTAACTGTCCCTATTATCGAAAAATTTCGCACATGTATTATAAATTCCAAATTGCACTGAAAATCTATACTGAGCATTTTTCACTTATATATTTCCTAAAACATCTGAATATTTTTATGGAGCCATGCAAACTAACCATTATTACTAATCATACTATATTCTACAGAAAACGCAGTTTTTGCATACAACTAACGTATTAATTTGTTATATTTTCTTATAGTATTAGCACATTGAAATATGTTTTAAATAAATATTTCTAAAGCACCGTGATGCTTTGGAATTATTTTGTGAGTCATTATATACACACCAACAAATGTAGTAATATATTGTAATAGAGATTATAACCTTAGTAAATAAAAAATAATACTTAAAAAAAAAAATGAACCTGAACAGAAAAATAAATCAAAGTTAAAAAGAGTATTTTAATTCTGTCAGACACTGTTAAATATCCATACCACAACTGAAAATTGCAATTCAAGGAATTACGAATTATATTCTCGCATTTACTTGAACTAGTATCACCCAGTGGTCGAAACTCGACCATTTTTTTTTCTTTTTGCAAAGCAGGGCAAAGCAAAGTTATAGCCTTGTCTTAACGGAATTAAATTGCAACACAGCTGCGGCAATTGTTTGCCGATATGCATTCTAACTGAATCAGCAGAGTTTTACTTAATATATTTCTCTCTGAAGATGTTGAGCCTTTCCTGAAATGAGAGAAAATCGCAACGTGAAAACCCCCTTGTTGGGTGATACAGCCCAAAAGCTAATATCTATCAAAAAAGTATCATTATCTTCATTCACATGACGATGCATATTTCTACTAATTTCTCTACGCCTTCGCTTTTCAACTTTAGGCGTCAAAGGTTTTCGTTTAGGCATTTTAATAGTCACGTTTTTGTCAGTCAAACGACAAAAGAACCAAATATTTAAATAAATAAATAAACTCACTTTTTGTTGCCTAAAGACAAATAACAAAGAACATTTGGATTTAAATGAGCATTTAATAGACAATTTTTTGTCAGTCAAACGATAAAAGAACCAAATATTTAAATAAATAAATAAAGTCACTTTTTGTTGCCAAAAGACAAATAACAAAGAACATTTGAAGTTTCAAAAATTAAATAATATATATTATTTACATATTAATACACAAACATGAAATTTATCGTACGGCTAATATCTCTTTAAATTACAGCTGACATAAATCATAAAACAAAAAAGAAAGAAATTAGATCATAAATAAATTAGAAAATAAAAGAATGATTTCTCATAAATCAAATCCTTAGGAAATCATTTTTGTGGTTCCACGGACGGCCAGTGACGTCATCACTTCGCTTGCGTATAGTGATGCTACATTATACAAATTACTGTATCTATGGTTTTATTTGAGCTTTATGAAATTGCCAGATTTAACAACTTTCTACTTTTAGGTATTTTTTAATGTAAAGGAATACGTGTATAAAAGGGAAAAATGGGGGAAAATGCATAAAAAATTAATGTATTTTTATATACCTTCTTGACATCGTAAGAAAATAATATTTGTATTCGCACCTTCCAGCTAACCATACCTTTCGAATGATTCCATTTTCAACCCTCTACTCCCATAATTAATATGTTAAAAAGGGACTACAAATTTTGTGCTTGCCTATTAATATATAGATACGTTTGTGTATCTTTGTATTCTTTAATGCTGAAAGATGCCATATTCTTTAAAATACTTTCTTTTCTACTTTTGTTATATATACATTAATTGGGTTACCATTTTATACGATGAAATTATAATAAATATGTCTCACAGAAAATCATCTTGTGAGCAGGAAATTTGTGGAATAATTTTGTGAGTCTCTGTATACAAACCGGTCGTTTTATTTACACTATTTTTGAAAACATGTACCATAGTGGATATGAATAAACTAGATCAGTTTTTGAGCATTCAAATAAGATTCATTGAAATGAATTTAGGGAATAGCAGAAAGACAGTGTAACTTATTAACATTATTTCCAACTTCATTGAAAAATGGTAAAAAATATATAATGACAACTGTTATCAATAAGAAAAAATGTGTTGCATTATTTATAAATTAATTTTATTTAAATTGTAGTTGTTTGAAAGGAATGTATTTTAATTTTAATATTATTTTGCATATAGATATTTTCTTGAAGATAGGTGAATATCTTTTATCAAAGGCATTAGCACAGGGTTCCCTCTAAATCGCGAGGTCATGTGAATCTCGCATGTTTTTTTTTTTTTTTTTTTTGCCTAAATTTTTTAAAAATGCTAGAAATTTGCATACTCTTCTGGGGCGAATATATTAAAATTTTAGGCCAGAAAAAAAAGGTCTTTCATAAAATTCAGCAAATCTCTCCACAGAAGTTGAATGGTTTTAACAGCTCTCAAAAAACTTAGGTAAGTATTTTGGTGACCACCTGCAAGAAATACTTTATATGTCGACAATGAAACATCAGAAAAAACTAAAATTAGGTAAATAATCTTGTTTTAGAGGTGTAAAATGAGTAAGTATTATCAATTTGCAGTGTAGTAGCTGCTATTTAGATGATTGACAGAAACAAATATCGACATGCTTAAGCAATCAAATGCAATTAAACTCAAATTTTAATTAACACTAATCTATGTTTGTTTTTTTCTGTTTTCGCACTCTTTTTAGAAATTGTATTTTGTTTCTGAGTAAAGGGAAGAAATTCTCACTCAGACATGCATTAGCGTACCATTATATATAAACAAAGGTCTTCGTTCTGGAAATGATACGGTTACATCTATCTTCTTTTTTCTATTCAATTCAACAGTTTATATATAAACTTTAAGAAATATATTTCTTTGTCAAATTAACCGTTAAACTTATTCACTCACATTTTATTGTCAAATTCATTATAAAAGCAAAATTTGTAAAGCTTCATTCGCGTTAGGAAAAAAAAAAAAAAAAAAAAAAAAAAAAAAAAGCGGAATCATTTTACAGCAAGAAAGTGATTCGATAACATTATGGATAGAGTTAAATATTTATTATCATGTTTCTAAAATACAAATTTAAACGTTAATATCTGAATTATACTATTTCGAAAATTTCAAAAAGGAGTTACCACTTACACTGAAAGCTTAAATGAATGCTTTTAAATAAAAGTAACGAATACCAGGAATTAAAGAAAATTGGGCGTCTCAAATACAAATATATTCAAATATTCGATAATACATTCAAGTAAAAAAGTCCGATATTGTGGTTGAAATGTTAGCGCTTTGGCTGTTATCTACAAACTGACGGGTTCGTGCCAAGTTTTAACAGTTGTTCGTAGTGCTTTTTTAAATCACTTATTGCAGCAGATCACGGCTAACGAGAGCCATAATATACAAAGAATGATTAATAAGCGACCTCATAAAAATCTTTATAAGAATGTTATCCAATGAAATAAATCAATGAAAATATTTTAATAAGTGTGTAAAGACATTGAAAATACTAAATTGCAAGCGCACTTAAAAAAGAAAAAAAAAAATCCCGTTAATGTTTACAACTAATTGTACTGGAAAAAATGGTGTTAAAAATTAATTAATGTATGTAAGAGTATAATTTTTGTTGTTCAGGCATTTCCATGTATTAAATTATTGTAAAAGATTACAATTAAATATGGTAAAATAAGGCGTAAAATAATAGCTCTGAAACAATCTAGTCTGAAAGATATGTTTTGTTTTATATAAATTTGGTGATTTTATGTCACATAATAAGCGAAACGTATTAAACCCTCGACAATAACTTTAGGGCCGGAACCCGAGTCCCTTTCCGCTTATGGATGACTTTTTCTAGCCAATTTTGGCCTTTTGTTTATTCCGGTGTTAGCCTTTATTATTTTTATTATTTTTATTTATTTATTTATTTATTTATTTATTTTTTGACAACTTTGCTTTGTTTTATCTTTTATTTATTTATTTATTTATTATTAAGTACTTTACCGATTTACAAATGCGAATTCATTTATTGAATTGGTTATTTTTCCTAAAAATAATTTCATAGAAAGTCATAAATCTGTATAACTAAAACTCTAATAACATATTTCCATTTATAACGAATTTTAAATGCTATTTTCCCCCTCAGTTATTTTTCCCTTTTTCTCCTTGTTTAAACCTTTCGATTTGTTTTTTTGAATGATATTTCTGTAAGTCAGTTACCGGTATGACATTTATAAAAAAATTTCTCCCCCCCCCCTTTTTCTTATTTTTTTTTTTATTTAAAATTATTTTACATTAAAACAATACCTGTAATTAATTTTCTGTTTTAAGTTAAGTTTATAAATTTACTGAAGTTAAATTTTTACTTTTGTAGAATGTTTAAATATTTTCTGTACGAAAAAGCTTAGCTCACAAAAGCATTTTTCTTAATCAATTTACAAAATTCTGAACAGTTCCAGATACAACTTTAGTTCAACTTGTGTAAGACGAGATTTTCTAGAATATCATCAAATGGAATAAAAGGCTTAAAGTTAATTAAGTTACGAGTTCTTACAACTAATTAAGTTTCTGTGGATGTAGTTTCCACATAAAAATGCATAGAATGCCAGCTAAGTAAGAAAAATGCTGTTATTTTGTAAGCATGCTTTAATCTTATATGTAGTCGTGCAGAAGATAGTTTCTATTTGAGAAGTAAGAAAAATAGGTTTTTATGTGTTGAGATAAGTTATATTTTTATTTCTACATATTAATACTGTTATAACAATCTAAAATGTAGTTGTTTTGTAAAAAAGCAAATGCTGAAATTTTCCAAATTGCACATTTAATATTTTATACATACATGCATACAAACATATTATATATATAATGTGACAAACACCCATAAATATGTGCTTGATAAGAAACTTAAAAAATATTAAATAAATGTGCAAAAAAAATATTTAGATGAGATTATTAAAAATATAAGAGTGAATAATAAGCCCATTGTTTAAAAAAAAAAAAAAAAAAAAAAAAAAAAAAGGATTGCAAAACGCCGAAAAACTGTAAAATATCTTTTTTAGGGGAGAACAATTTTCAAGGAGGCAAAACTTTTAGTTCATAGTAGTCATATAAAATAAAGTGCATTGGGTGCGTCCTATGCTTTCCAGAGATGGAAAGAAAAAAAAATTAAAAATAAATAAATGAAATTAAAAATTACCAAAATAATATCAGGACATGACTTAAAAGACATGGAAAATAATAAGCAATATTTTTTGAGAATTTATTAGTATTCACTAATTTTCAGATTTAAGTTGATAATTAAAGCATAAAAATAAATAAATAAATAAATAAATAAATAAATAAATACAAATTATTCATTCCTACATGAATTCAAAGATATTATATAAAATAATACATTAATCGCAAAAAAAAAAAAAAAAAAAAAAAAAAAAGAATAATAATAACATTTTTAACATTTAACATAAAAAAAAAATCATTTAACATTTTTATTTTTAAATCGAAAAAATTAATTAAAGTATAATCAATCATATATAGACAGAAAAGAATTAATTTGTAAATTGTATCAGTGCTGCCATCTAATTTAAATAATTTATTTTTATTTTTATTAAAATCCTAAGTATTATTTGATATTTAATTTTTAATTGAAGAAATAAAATATTAATTGTAAAATATTAATTATAATAATAATAATAAGTTGCTTTATTTGAATTTACTACGTATTACTTACATAATGTTTACGATTCTTGTACACGCATTCTCCAGCACATACCGTAAAGTTAATAGTATTTTTAACATGCAAAATATTCAATATTTGTACCTGAAAACGTAAAAATAATTTATTAATGTTATAATTTATTAATGTTATTAATTTAAGTGTTATTGATTATCTTGGAAGTTGCAATGATAAGAGTTAATTATGCATCAGACAAAATGATTACTCCAAATAAACATTTTCCCAAAGCACAAAATATATTAACATATGAAATTATTATATGGTAAAACATTCACTGAAATTTTAACGAATATATATACTTTTTCTAGTTTTTTTTTTTTTTTTAAATTTCTTAAATTATATATAAGAAATTTTCATGACATAATATCTTTATTTACATGTGAATATCATGATATTTAATAAAAATATATTTAAGTAATACGATTCACTTGTTATCTATAGAGGTTGTAACAAACTAATGATCAGAAGTGTAAGGGGGATAGAACATGCAAAAACAAAATATTTTTGTGGGGTCGGAAACAGGGTTTTCAAGAAGGGAATTTTTTTATAACATATTTTTTTTCATTACTTAATTTCTTCTTAACTAATCGTTGATATATATTTGAAAATCTTACAGTATAAAATTTCTGGTATCAGAATTTTACTTTGTGAGAAAACTGGTTAAAAAAATGATAATAACTAAAAAACAAGAGCACTTGAGCGTTTTCTCTGGTTGGAATGAAATGCCGTTTACCGTAACACCCGTCATTCAACTGTTATTCGCCGCCTGAAAGGCAATAATATTCAAATGGCAATCTAAACACACACGTATACAATCTACAAAAAGGTCTTGCCTTCCAAATTAGCATCCAAACTGTTGTGTCTGAGTGATTTACACCGTCGCCGACTCGAAGACAATATTGCAATTGGTGATCGCTCATTTGAGCATTTGTTGTACAGGTTTCAATAATAAAGATTCTTTGTTTTTAATGTATTTTCCATTTTCATCAAACAATTGCGCTCTTGCGTTTCGCCTTTTGCTTTCCAACTCCACATTTTATGGTAAAGCTTGTTTCCTTTGTTAATTGTTGTAACCGTTTACAGTTGTGACCACAAATTTCGTATTGGGAGTACAAATTAATTCGGTCCGTTTTTTTTCGTTAAAAAAACATTTTATATATTATCAAAATGAAAAAACATGTTATTCAAAGTATTGTCCATCGGTAGCCACAACTTTTGTCCACCTTTCTGGCAATTTTCGGATTCCATCTCTGAAAAATGAGTCCTCTCTGGACGCAAACCATGAATCGAGCCATTCTTGAATTTCTTCGAAAGAAGTGAAGCGGTGTCCAGCCAAATAGTGATGCATCAGTCGGAACAACCAATAATCAGAAGGAGCAAGGTCTGACGAATACGGCGGGTGGGGTAGGACCTCCCATTTCAACGTTTCCAAGTAATTTTTAACGACAATTGCCACATGGGGCCGAGCACTGTCATGTAGCAAAATTACCTTGTCGTGCCTTTCGATGGTTTCTGGCCGTTTTTCACGCAATGCTCGGCTCAAACGCATTAATTGCAGTCGGTAGCGTTCGCCAGTAATTGTTTCGCCAGGTTTTAGCGGATCTTGATCGAGCAATTCCTCCAATTCGGCGTCTTCGAACTTTTTCGGCTGGCCCGGGCGCTCATTGTCTTCGACACTAAAATCACCATTTTTGAAGCGTCGAAACCACTCTCTACATGATTTATCAGATGGCGCAGATTCACCATAAACTTCCACAAGCGATCGATGCGCTTCAACGGCACTTTTCTTCCAATTAAAAAAGAAAATCAAAACTTCCCGCAAATGTTGTTTCTTTAGCACAAAACTCGACATATTGAATGCTCAAAAAACCAATGTTGTTGCATAAAACTCGAAGCTTCGTTGACTGAATATGGTTGACAAAGGTCAAACCTTTCTAATAATGCCAAAAACATCTATCATTATTCAGTAAACAAATCAGCCAGAGCCATCTATTGAAAAGGGACCGAATTAATTTGCACTCCCAATAACACACTGTACATTCTTGAAATTAATTTTGTAGCATATGAAGTTTTAATGAATATTTAAAGCGATATTATTTAAGGGTGCATTCTGGTCAAGAGGCATAAATTTTGGGGGATTTTTGTTGAGCTCGATTAATATTTTTCTTTTTCTTTCTTTCTTTCTTTTTTTTAGCATTCTTTTACAGTAGATTTATTAAACTTTTAAAAATGCACAAAAAAAGGACATTATAAAAGTTATAATCTGGTAAACTGTAATGTTAAAAAAATATTGTTGAGGTTTACACGATAGCAGCTCTTTTGCACACTTGAAACAAAATAAAAAAATAATTCTTAATTAATAAGAATGTCGTTATAGCCCCTTATCTGAGAAAAAGCGTTTTTTTTTTTTTTTTTTTTTTATCGAAAAATGACGACTCTAAAAGAAAAGGGCATTTTTTGATTAATATTTTCATTTTTTTTTTTTTTTTTTTTTTTAATAGTAAAAAAAAAAAAAGAGGTGAATTATTTTAATAACATGGTTGGGGCGTTAGAAGAATATATACCAAAGGGTAATACAAAATTTGAATAAAATTGGTTAGATAGAACTTCAGATCAACCATGTTAAAAAGTGCTTTTAAAATTTTGAGCAACCTTTTCATGCTGCCGCAGCAGTCTAATTCATGGAGTGGTACGTTATTTTATTAATCGTTTTCTGTTTAATCCATTTTACTCTCCCAATTTAATTTTTGTTTTAAATTCTAGATCAGAATATCCTCTTAAATACACATCGAAAAAAAATTCTACGTTTGTCCCAAGAAAAATGTTTAAAATTTTGATATCTAATTTAATGTTTGCCAAATATTAAATATAAGATTTAATATGAATGCAGTGTGAATTCACGTGTGAACTCACGATATCCATAGGTCAATAGTCTCGGTTCGAATTGAAATATATATAATACACATCTAGGGACCAAGATTTACGTTATAAAGAAATTTTAAAAATCGCACATAAATGGCGTTTTTAAGTTGTAAGCTGATTGAAATCATAAAAATGCAAAAACGTTTTACTATAAAACATTATCTTTCGTTAGAACGAACTGTTCTGTAACACTAACTATGTCGCTTAATTGCAAATACCGAGCATTAGTCAGCTATACTGCAATATCGGTCTGCATCTTACAGAATTGCATCTGCTATAAACATAAAAACACTATTTTTTTTTTAATTAAAAGAAATTCTTTTTTTGAATTAAAACTTCAGCACGATAAGTAACATAACAGAAAATTTTATGTGTACAAGAGATTCAGTAATTAGAACCAGAATTATAGAATATTCAGTACCGGCAGTTTAATTTTTTAACGCTTATTATTTTAAATTTATTAAGGTTTTTCAATTGTCAACATTAATTAAACAGCATTGAGTTGAAAATAATTATACATAACATATGTAACAATAACTTTTGTGGAAAAAACTTTCCATATATTTTATAGTAACTTTAAATGGATAAATGTACTCGGCGAGTCGTATTAATCCTGGACGATAGGACCAGTGCCCCAGCCCGCGGTTTTTTTTTTTTAACACACTTGACATTGTGAGTTTTTTTTTTTTTTTTTTTTTTTTTTTTGGTTTTCGTCCCATGCTATTTCTATGGGTTTTTTAGCTTTTATCCCCCTCTTATCCTACATTCTAAAGTAGCGGTGCACCTTAGAATGTAGAAAAAGAGGGGGAAAAAGGGTGCATGGGACGAAAAGCAAAAAACTCACAATGTCAAGTGTGTTAAAAAAAAAAAAAGGCTCACACCGGTAGTAAGAAAAGGACAAAATTTTCTAGAAAAAGACATCGAAGAGCGGGAACGGGCGGGCTGGGGCGTTAAATATATCGTCCGGGATTAATACGCCTCGCCTAGTAATACATATACACACACACACACACACACATATATATATACAGCCCTGGAAAAAATGTTAAGACCAAGCGAAAAACGTAATTTATTTCACAACCGCTGATGTAAAAAATTAAATTATTTTTTAATTTAAAATTTATTTTCTTTTTTCAAATATGTAAAAAGCTGGAAACAATATTAAGGCCACATAAGATATTATTTAAAAAACAGCTAATAATCTAAAATCTTCGCCTTATTTTCAGTTAATTTAATCATTTTTGAGATTATAAAATTTAAAAAACTTTGAAGTCTGGGAAAAAAAACTTCAAAATATTTACAAATACATATTGAAATTTTATGTATTTTCAAGCACAATGTAATGAATGGCAGTTTTAAATAAATCTATAAAAACATTTCAAAAATTAAAATTACATTTTATTTTACAATTCTTTTTTTTTTTTTTTTTTTTTTTTTTTTTTTAATTATTATTCACGTAGAAAACCGGAAGAAATTATTCACTTAAGATAGTATTAAAAGAACTGCTAATAATCCAAAAATTTGCCCTTCTTTTTCATTAAATGAATCATTCTCGAGGTCATAGATTTAGAAAGTTTTTTTAAAGTGTCTTTTGGTACGTTTTTCCAGCTCTTTTCAATGGCCATTTTCATCTCCATAAATGTCACCAACCAGAATGCCCTATATATTTTCTATTGGGTTCAGGTCAGGGCTTCTTGATAACCATTCAAGCACTTGGGCATGATTAGCTTGAAGTCAGGATTTTGTGGAGCTTGATGTGTGTATTAGTGCATTATCTTGCTTACAACACCGTAGGTGAGCTAAAAATGGCTATCAAAAGATCTGGAAAAACATACCAAAAGACACTTTGAAGAAACTTTCTAAATCGACGACCTCTAGATTGATTCATTTAATTTAAAAGAAGGGCAGATCTTTTAGATTACTTGTTGCACTTTTAAGTCGATGGTGGACTCTCAAAAAAAAAAAAAAAAAAAAAACATTAATTATAAATCTATTACTAGAAAAAGTTATAGTTTCATAGTCTTATTTAGAGATGAAAAATTCCATAATGAAATTTACATTCATTTTACAATTAATTAAGATATTAATTAAAATTATTAGATATTTGTTAAATTTCAAAAAGCTCCTTGCGCATTAATTGTTGTCTTAAACTTCCAAATGTTTTTTTTACAGATAGCTTTAGATGATTTTAACAAAAGTTTGTTGAAACTTTTTATTTACAATCATAATTATGCAAGAAAAAAATATTCTCAGTTTTTTTCAAAAGCATCTCGTTATTTTTTATTTTAATTTCAAAATTTTAAAGTTTCAAAAATCAAAAGTAGAAAATTGCAAATAAGTTTTGTGCTAAGATATGTAAGAAACCTTTAAATGAAGTTTCATAAAAAATTTTACGAAAATAAGACACATGGAACATTTTAAACTTGACGAAACTACGTAAAAATTCGTTTTGAAAAAATTATATTTAAAGATTTCATTTTACGATAGATTTAGTGTTATTTTACAAAATTAAAATCTTATAACTCATCATAAAATGATGGGGATTGGGAAATTATTTTTGTCACATATTACTACTGTTAAGTAGTTTCATATTTTAGTAAAATTGAAATATTGAATTCTTAGTCGAATTTTGTCGTTTTGAAAGTCCACCGTCGCCTTAATACTATATGATGTATATCATTTCTTCCAGTTTTCTACATGTATTAAGGCAAAAAAAAAGAAAGAAAGAAAATTGTAAAATAAACAGTAATTTTAGTTTTTGAAATATTTTTATAGATTTATTTGAAACTGTCATTCATTACATTGTGTTTGAAAATGCATATAATTTCGATATGTATTTGTAAATATTTTGAAATTTTTTCCCAGACATTAATTTTTAAATTTTATAACCTCAAAAATGATTAAAATAACTGAAAACAAGGCTAAGTTTTTAGATTATTAGCTGTTTTTTAAATATTATCTTATGTGGCCTTAATATTTTTTTCCAATTTTTTACATATTTGAAAAAAGAAAATAAATTTTATATTAAGAAATAATTTAATTTTTTGCATAAATTTGTAGATATAATTAAAATTGCCTTTTCTTGTGTTATATTTAAATTTTCATAAAACCCATACCAGTGGCTGTGAAATTAATTAAGTTTTTCGCTTGGTCCTAACATTTTTTCCAGGACTGTACTTTTTGGCTTTAATTATTAAAAATATCAATTTGAAAAACAAGATAAATGTACGAAATAAGCGTACCTTAACCGAAATAAAATTCAGTTTCACATTTAAAATATTCAAGGATGAATAAATTATAAATCAGAATATAATTACTAAATAAATGCTTTAATTTATGAATATCTATTAATTAATTAATTAATTAATTAATTTTTATTGACACATATTAATACGTAGATGAAAAGTTAAATACAAATTACATCTTTGGTAGAAAATGAGTAAATAAGAAAGTCATAATTTAATGATAATAGTTGTAATTAATGAAAGTGAAAACTATTCCTCATGTTCAAAGACATTTTTTTCTTTTTTTTTTTTTTTTTTTTTTTTGATCGGCGTTTAATCCAAGGAAAACATAAAAAGCGGCATTTCAAACAGTTGAAAAGTTATCTGTGTAATCTATTTTTATTATGTTCATAATAAATAAAAGTTTTATCATCAGTCGAAGAAAATCAACAAGGAAGAACATAAACACACGCATAAAATATCTTAGAATATCATTTAGATCAACATAAAAACGGGTTTTGCTTAAGAGTTGAAACATAAAATTTTCTAGCATTTAATGATGTTTAGAGACAATAATTTTCTGCCTAGAAATTAGTAAAAGTCTCCAAATTTACAAACAGGATAAATTCAATATAATTAATTGTCTCAGAATAAATTTATATTAAGTAGCTTTTAATTAAAAGTATTATATCAACATACCAATTAGTGCAATAGTATTTAAAAGCAGATTCTAAGTGTTCATTCCTGGATACACTTTCGTTGAAATAGAATTTTATATTGTTTATAAAATAACTACATAGACCGTAATATGTAAGAATAGAAATATAGATTTATTTCACATTTTTAGGACTAAGGACTATTAGTCGCAATCTACGGATTTTTACGATACCAGTTTTACTAGAGCTGGACATTTATCGAAATTGAAAATTTATCGAAAATACAATTGAATAATTTGAAAGCGATGTTATAATTTGGGGGGGAAAAAAAAGTTCTCCATACTAAACTAAATTCTGCTTTTGCCAGAATTTCATTATTATTATTTTTTTTTTTTAAATAAAAGAATATTAATAATAATAATCAGTTTCGAAAACACAGTATAAAAAACGTTTTTTTTTTTTTTTTTTTTTTAAATAATTTTGAATTAGGAAATAAAAAGCGCGCGTGCGAAAGGAGGAAATAAAAAATAAGACAAGATAATTAAGTTTGAGTTGGTAATTTTTTAATATTATATTAAAAAAAAACTGTGGTTGAAATTTTTTACGAATGCTTCCTAAGTTTTCCATACCTATAGTAAGAAGTGGAACTAATATAATTGAATTCTTATTATTTTTCTTCTTCTTCTTCTTATATTTATTTGTTTATTTTATATGATGACTTGACTGCAAACGCTCCTCCTATACAAGTAGTTCGTCATTGAACATAAGCTCCTCCTTCAGCAGTTACGTCATCAGACCACACCACAAATCGTCGTAGCTTGGAGTGTTTATGACATCAGGACCATACAATCTCACTGCATACACCATAGAGGAAATCTTCAAGAAAGGAAATACAAGTTAAAAAAAAAAAAAAAAAAAAAAAAACCTACTATTTGAATGTCAAAAATTTATATTTACATTTTGCTTAATTCGAAATTTTTACACACACACACATATATATATACACCGGGTGCCCCATAAGTCCGAAGACATTTTAAAATTCATAAAATATAAAGAAATTGCCAGAAATGAATGTAAATTGCGACAAATTAATCCTCGTAAAGGGGATTATTTTTATTTATTTATTATGTTTATTTTATTATATTTTATTTATTTATTTATTTATTATGTTTATTTTATTTATTTATTTATTTATTTATTTATTTATTATGTTTATGTTTATGTTTATTTATTTATTTATTTTTTAAGGGAAATAATAGTTAATTTTTTTCTCGATAGAGGGCGCTGCATAGACGCGTAACGAGAAATATGTAAATCAGAGTTCTACACTTTTATTGTTTTCTTTCCTACTTGTGCAAATATGAAATTTTAACTGCGTTGCTGATAAAGCATTATTGGTTAAGACGTTTTACTACAGCAAAGAAACGTTGACTGAAGCCTCAATTAGCAGTGTTTTTACTCTATTGTAAACAGTAATTCGTAAAGATGTAGGGCACATAGGATAGAAATTATATGTTTGTATACATTTGCATGCAAATAAAAGTAGTTTTTTGTGAAAATGTCTGATTTGACGATGTACAGCGCCGCTGTCGACGGAAATTTTAACTATTATTTTTTTTTCTTTACCGAAAAAATATAAATAAATTAAATTATATTAAACAAGTGAATAAACCCCCTTTCACGAGAATAACTTTGTCGCAAACTGCATTCAATTCTAGTAGTTCTTTGAAATTTTATAAATTTTTAAAATGTCTATAGACTTATGGGACGTCCGGTATAATGATATATATTATGCATGAAAAATATCATAACCTTAAACAAGCCTATATTTTTATTTAGAAAACATAGAATAATGTTTAAAATTTGAACAAATGGTGAAGACAAATTATGTATTGCAGAAAATAAAGGAAGCGAATGAAAAAATGAAAAAAATGAAAGAAATGAAAAAAAAAAAAAAAAAAAAAAGTTAAAATCTGAAAAATTCACATGCGCGTAAAGTCTAAAGGTATTCATCAAAATATTTAAAATTTTAAATCAAGTGATGTAATATATATTAGAAAAACCATATGAAGTAAGAAATGGGCACTGCTTTTCAATTTTTTAAAGATTATATTGTAATTTAAATATGCAGACGGCTCTTGTTTCTTTTTCATAACTTAAACGGAAACAAAAGTCTCTGATAAATTTCAACTTTTCTTTGTGTTCTTGTTAAAAAAAAAAAAAAAAAAAAAAAAAAGGCTAGATTCACTAAAATTTATATAACATGTGCTTTGGTGACCTATAATATACGTATCAACTTTCAGCTCAATTGCTCAAATGATTTAGACGTTATTATTCTCACTGAAATACGTACGTACACACACACATACGCATACATATTCGCCACATGCACACACACATTCATACATCATCGTAAAAATAGCAAAATCTCAATCTTAATTTTTTTCATGATTACAGTATTTTTTTTTTTTTTTTTTTTACACAATATATGTTCTGAAAGTAAATAAACGTTTAGAGATATCATCATTATCATGAAAATTAGAACTCGTTGGTGACCTACACTTTGCCGTGAACAATCGCAGAAACCTGGTTTTCTTGAAAACTGCATAAATGAGATTGATAAACATTTATAGTTAGGGGTTTCAAATGACAACGCTATTTAAATTTTCTTATCTCGAATATAATTAGTTTTTACTCCTAACCTGCGCTCTACCTAGGTAAAAAAAAAATATATATATATATATGAACTACATTTCAAAAAATAAATTACTGTGGTTACATTACGAATGATTTTCACAATAGGACCGAAACAACTCGTCCATCCAGCTTACTTAAGTATGTCATAATACAGGGTGGTCCGAAAAACATGATAGAAAGTATTTTAAGTTCCTGATTTCAAATGTATTGATATAAGTATAATTTTTCCATATTGTAATAGCACATATATTGACATTTAAGGTGAATGCTTGATTACCGGAAATAATGAATAACCAATATGGAATCACTGACCTTGGAAAAACGATTATTTATCGTAAGAATATTTTTTGAGGTGCCATTGAGATACGGAAAAACCTCATCTCAGTGTCGTCTTACGACTGTATCCACAAAGGGTCACGGTGTGGTGTGCCATATCGTCGAAGCGGATGAGTGGTCCGATATTCTTTGACGGTATGGTCACGGAAGTGAAACATCGAGACTTTCTAGAGTATCACTTTGGCCCTGAAGCGGGCTGTCTGAACATGACACGCCAGTACTGGTTCATGCAAGATGGGGCTCGTCCCCATAGAACTGCTGATGTCTTCCTGTGGCTTAAAACGACGTTTAGTGAGCATTTGGTTGCTTTGGATGAAGGCAAATTCACAGGGCACGGCATAGAGGGGTCCCCATACAGTCCGGACCTAAATCCATGCGACTTCTTCTTATGGGTTTACACCAAGGACAGAATCTATAGTAATCCCCCTGATTCACTTGAGGGCTGAAATCGACCATCAGAATCGAGATTGATGCACTTGATTCCGACACACTCCAGCGCTTTATGACAGAGCTTCGGAACTGGCTTTATACACTATCGTCGGGGATGGTAGACATTTCGAGCACCTTGTATATTAAATATCATTTATATCTGTATTCAATAACATAGGTTTCATGTTCTTGGATATTTTGTTTTTTCCACAACGGTCGCTTACTTTCTATCATGTTTTTCAGACCACCCTGTACATAAATGTATTTGTTTTATTTATTACAATAGAAATAGTTTTCATCCAGAAGAAAACAGCGTAATTCAGTTATACATTTAGAAAAACGTAGAATAATTTGCATATAACTCACCATATTTTCCGTATATTTATGGTAAATTAAATAAAGTCTATCAAATTATATACATATTTATCATAAATAGTGTTATATGTCAGATTCTTTGTCCAAATATTTATATATATATATATTTCTCTGAAAGGAACAGGTTTTCTTTAGTAAATTAGTGTTTTCTCGGAAATCTTATTACGTAGAAATTCCATAATTCCATTACCGAACACTTTCTACTTAAAAACCCTTTTATCTACTTGTAGTTACGCCTTTTCATCGTTATTTCATTCATAAAATTCGGTTTAAACACAGTGCATCTATTTTATAAGTTTATATATATATATATATATATATATATATATATATATATATATGCGTAAAAACATGTAGAATATGGTATACAAATTGTTCACCGTTTGCTTACATGGCCACGCAAAACAACTTGATTATAGTGCGGCAATATTTGAAAATTTATTGAAGTGTATTTCACGTTGTGTCGTGTGTTATTAATATAGGATCATATTTATGTGCATGTGTAGATAACCTTTAGAAGATATACAGGGCTGCCAATATTTAAGCCATAGCATTCTTTTTTCATTTTTAGTGGAAGTGCTTTACTATATTTTACCATATTCGGGAGAGCTGCTCAGGAGTTGAAATTAATTCCTAATACCCATATGGTAAATAATGTATTTTTTTAAACTAAATATTCATTGTCTGTTTTTTGTATATTTACAAGTTTTGAAGTTTCCTGAAAACTGAAATAAAATTTTTAAAGATTGATATTTCTCTGTGTCTCTTCGAATAAATTAAAAACAATTAATTTCAGACGATCCGAATGTTGTATTTTGAAGTTAATACGTTTGTTACTAGAAAAGTTTTATCAAGATTGATAAGTTTCAAGGAATGCTGTGTGAGAAAGTTGTCTGAATAATTTTAAATGAAATTTTGAATTTTATAACAGATTTGAATTCTATATAAATATAGGTACAATAATGAAACGTGGGTTGTGGGGAGGGTAGCCCCCCTCACATAGAATTATTTGTCAAATAAAGCTGTTCTCAAGCCTAATTTGAATTGTTTTAACATGGGTTACATAATAGTTCTCGTTATCTCACCCATTAATCTCAAATCTGTATTTACAGTATTAAATTTGAGGATAATAAAAAGTCGTGTGAGTGACACACCACATTACTTTTTACATTTTTAAGTTAACATCTTTGTGTCAATATTAAAGAATCTTGAAAGACAGAAAACTGCAGATCTTGTTCTTCAGTTTTCTATCTTTCAAGATTCTTGAAAATTCAGATATCTGAAAAATTGATTTAAAAGCGAATGATTTTAAAGTACAAATATCCTTTGATTTAAGCCTTCTATTTTTACTGTTTGTTGATATAATTTATTTTTAAAACTCAAATCTTACTTCTTAAACAAAACAAACTTCCCATTAATTACAATGAATTTTTTCAACTAACGGCTCTTTCCCTCTTTATTATTTTTTAAATTTTTATATATAAAAAAAAAAGTGATTTTTAAACTGCAACTGGATTTACCTGTATATATTTTAAATATATTTTGTTTTGTCTAAGAAATATTTTAATATTTTAAAGCCTATTTTTCCCAATAGTTCTTTTCTTTCAAAAATTTAGTAAAAGCCTAATTATTACTTACAATAAGATTTTACAATATGTAAAATTTTTAGTGCTTTTGATTTAATTGTCAACGTGTGTTTACTACTTTAGTCTACGAAATTTCATTATGTACATTACTCGTGGCTGGTGCGCGTATAATCGGTCCAACATTTTCCGTAAATTTAATACAACTGACATCTCCCCTAAGGATGATTCAGACTGAGATGACATGTTTCCAGACCACCTGTAAAAAGTATTCCAGATGTTGCCAATTGGAAATGTATAGTTCTAATGAAACATTAAAAATCCACTCAAATACTCAATTATTATTTTGTTTTACTTATGAGTCACAAAAATAAAAACAACAAAAATGTGTAAAAAAGTAAAAATATTAATTTAGAAATAATTCAATTAAGCAAATGCATTGATAAAAATATTATAAAAAATATATATATATATTTTTTTTATACCATTGATAATATTTAATTAGTAAATATCTTTTCGGCAATCTACATAAATGTTTTAGGGAAAATATAATACAAAATTTTATTTTTACTGTCAAAATTTACCGAATGAGAAAACTATAAATTTCTTGATATAAGTAATTCCTTCACACATACGAATGTTTCATATTCGGCAATATTAAAAGCATTGATAGATATGAGATTACGAAACATTGCATTTTTATTTCATTTAGTATTTTTATTATTATTTTGGACCGTAATTAAAAATCTAACTTTTTTAATATTAATGTACGAGTAAGAATTAGTAAATATGTTAGAGAATTTTTGACTTCTTTCAGATAAATATTAAAAACGCAAATTTATTAGCATACAAAGTGCTTCAAAATACCTTTTAATTAAATAAATAAATATATATATATATTACACTGATTAAATATTTTTTCCTTAAAAGAAAATCAATAGAGAAATTATTTAGAAATATACCGTATAAGACTGATGGACCGTATAAAAATTTCAATTTTTACAGTAATTATTGTTAATCCTAGTGTTGTTAAAAAAAAAAAAAAAATAAATAAATAAACTTTATAACAATTTTTAAATTTGAATAACAGATCTTTATATCTAACAATAAAAATTCATTAATTACCGTTAGTACAGTATACCTCATTTTAATTAATTATACATTTATTGTTACAATAAATATTATAAAAAAAAAAAAAAAAGTGTTTGAGGAATTTTTCTTTTAAAAATAGGAAGAGTAATTTTACAGTTGTTTACAATGATTTTTTTCTGCAGATAGAATTGAAGCAAACTAAGAGATTAATTTTCTTGATCTCGTTAACAGGCAGTTTTATCTCCGGTTTCACGTTTCTGCTTCAATTCGCACAGTGATGTACTGCTTTTCTCTTGTAAGTTTAAATTAAAGTAATCATGGGAATTTTTTTTTAACTTGATAATAAAAGAATATATAAATTAATTGTTAAATATTTTTATGTTTATTTGAATTCATATTATTCTGTTATCTTATAAAATACAAACATTATTTTTCTGGTGGTGTTAGAATTATGGCCCATTGACTGCGTTAGGGTTCTAATCATCTAGGGTTCTAGGAAGTGAACTCTGTTGAGGTATTTCTAAGAGATCTTAGCCCGTGTTCACGAAAACTTTGGATAGAACATCATTAAACTGCATAAGGCTAAGCCAATGAGCGTGACCTGGTATCGAGCCCAGCACATCACATCTACCAGCTTGGAGAAAATAACCTCTCGGCTGCTGGTGGGCCCATTATTTTTCTGAAATTTAAGTTTAAATTTGAAAGTAATCAAAATTAAAAAAAATATCTCTTGATTGCAAAAATCTTCAAAAAAAAAAAAAAAAAAGTGATTTTGATGTACTTTGCTAATTTTTAATACAATTTAACACTAAAGAAATAGTAGCAAAATAATATGTAAGGCGACATTGGACTTTTAAATTGTGAAAATCGGACAAAAATTTCTATATTTCAGTTTTATTAAAATATAAACTACATAACAGTAATGATGTGTGGTAAAGAAAATTGTTCAATTCCTATCATTACATAGAAAATTGTTCAATTCCTATCATTACATGCTGTGTTATAAATGTTTATACATGTAAACGAATATTAAATATGTTATAAAATTAAAACTTTAAACTTCATTTTCTCAAAACTGATTTCACGTTTCTTCTAGTTTAAAATGTTCCAGACGTCTTATATGTTGTTGAATCTTCAAGACACTTTATTTAATATTTATTGTTATTGCATTTCATAAATAACTTTATTTGATGGCCCATTCTATAAAAAATCATTTAAATTAAAAATATTACTGATTTATATTTGAAAGTTTCGAAATGTGTATCAAGCATAAACTGTCGTTTTGCCATGCGAAGCTCAAAAAACAAAACAAATAAACACTACAACAAAAACAGATCGCCAGGAAATATCCCGAGACCGTTAGATGCTTACTATACAGAAACCAACTTCTCCATGTTAAATCGATAAAAATTTGTAGTTTGTTATTTCTATATTTATTTTAATGAATATTATTTTAAAGAAAGAAATAACACTGTAAATAATTTTCTGTAACATTACACTACATTGTTGAGGCGGCTAACTTGTCACAACGAGGCAGAAAAACATTACCAGTTGTAATGGTGAATTTGCACACATGGGGGATTTGAACAAAATCCTATTTTTCTGATAGTTTTAGGCCCATAAATTTCAAAAAGTTTGTGAAAAATGAAAAAAAAAGTCCTCAATAATTTAAAAAATAACTTTAAAATTAACCAAAATTCATGTGACTTCAAAACGCTGCCTGACGTCACACTTTATGATGCTTCAATGTTTACATTTTGTTAGCCTGGTTAGTAAGCAGCAATGCGTTTTAACTTTTGTAATTATCAATTGTTTATGTGATTTCTGGGCATTTCTTTATCATCTTATAATCATTTAATGTCATTATCACTATTTTCCATTATCATTATTTTCAATTGTTTTCTTTTCATGGTGGTTGTCCAATGTTTTCGTTTAATAGGATCCTGTGGAACGCTAAAGAATAATTTTTGAGAAGCTTTAGCCGTTGTATTAGTGCAAAATGGTACAACACAATATTTATACTACGACTTTTTAAAATACGTCATTATTATATCATACAAAACCTATTTCAATGATTCAAAAAGCAAAGCAAAGCACGAAATGGAATGTAAACAACGATTACTTCCGTTTGTTGTCATGAACAGTGACGTCACAATATATTATACTACGTTTTCTCGATAGAGTAAATAGTGCGATGTTAAAACTGTTATAAATCAGTCATTAGGTTTCAAATAAAGAAAATATATGCATTTATTTTCTTACCTTTTCATTTTCTATTATATAAGAATAAAATCAGAAAACGTGCAAATTGTCTATTATGTAACTATACTCCGTTACTCATATTTTGCCTAGCGCGCTGTTACACAAATTTGTTGTGTAATGTTCACAGACCTGTTAATAAGATTTTCATTAAGGGTCGTATTCACCAACTTCTTAATACTCGGATTAAACCTCGGATTAGCTGTAATCGCTCGATCATACGAAAATCGGTATTCTCCAACGAAAATCCGCAGTTCACCGGCTACTTTAACACTTCGTTTTTGATCCTCGAATATCGGAGGATTAACATAGATAATTCTCGGATCATTTTGTAACGCATGAGCACTCCGCAGTACAGCTTCGTAAACAAATAACAGACATGGCTGACGTTCACGATCTATTCACACTAGATGATATTGAAAGCCTAGAACTATTGGAAACATTTGAAAGAAGGAAAAGGACGGTGCATCAAATTAGAGTAAATGATTTGGATTCTTTGGATAATGTGGCATTTTGATATCGCTATCGATTAAATAAAGATTCCGTGAAATTTCTAATACGAATGTTAGATAATAGGCTGTCATCTGCCACAGAAAAGAATAATGCATTAACTTCGACAGAAAAAAAAAATTAATAGCTTTAAGATTCTCTTAATCATAAAAATCAAAATTTTAAATCGTAGCGAAAGCAGTTGTCGTCTGCGTGATTATTCTTTTTAAAAATGTTCTAAAGTAAAATTGATTCTTAATCCGTGCGTAAACAAAAGCGAAGTAAACAAGAGTATCAGTGTTGCCAATTTGCTTTTTACCCTTTCTAATCTTCTAATCCAATTGATTAGTTAATTGAAGCCGAATGGTGAATAAATGCTATCTTTGTTCTTGGCCAATCAAAACGAAGCTTTTATTTCTCTTCCAGTTAATCCATGGATCACGTAATCGGCTGATGGTAAATACCGTAGGAATTTAATCCAGTGTTAGCTTTGATTCTCGGATTTGCTGATCCATGGTTTAATCATCGATCAATGAAGTTTGGTGAATACGGCCCTTATTGTTCGGGTACTTTCCAAAACTTTATTGTGTAACGTATGCAAACAGATAAGCAAATTCTTCTCTAATGTTCGAGCACTTTACAAAAGTTTATTATGTAACGTACCCAGACCTGTTAATAAAAACCTCCCCAGTCTTCTGATAATTTACACCTAACTTTAAAATGTGTAACTCATGCAGAACAGAGGTAAGGTCATTCTTTTCAGATTGAAAAAAAGTTTTATATAGATATACATTAATCAAATAAAAATTCAAATTGTATATATATTTGAAAATTTGAAAATCCTCCCTGTTACGTAATTTAACACCCACCCCTCTTAATTTATTATTGCTTAACAACATATTTTGCGGATTCCTTTATAAGTTAATCTTTCTTAATTTATTTTTATGTTTGTATGCTCAAATTTAATGCAAATTTTAGCATTTAAACATATATATATATATGTAATACTTACGAACGAATCCACTGAGTCAGATACAATTTATTAAATCAGGAGAAAAACTGGAACTAAAGCTTCTTTTAGAACACAATGTTAATATTGTTAATCACTGGAATATATCAAATAAAACCATTTACTTTATTTTCAAATTTAATTATAAATTTTTACATGTAACATTTTATAATTCAGATAATTTTTATATATTTCATTTTAAATATTACGCTACATACGAATAAAGACTAATAGTTTTAATTATTTTATTTTACTCTTTTAAATTTAATTTTGTTCTATTTTTATCTCATAAATTTTATATTTAATTGATGCAAATAAAGTTTATTTATTTCTAGAAAGATTAAAACAATCCTAACATGTATAAATTTTATATGTTTTCCGTTTGGTAAATCCTATTACTTTCCGAAAAATCAATAGTAATCCTATAATATTACGTTTAAGATACATCAAGTTCATTTCCTTTTAAATAATGAATGGCCTAAAACAATCTAAATCCTGATGAGATCCATTTCAAATAAAAGAGATCAAACTTTAGTACACAGCCGTTGAAACAGGTTTCTATTTTATTTATTTATTTATTAATTTTTTAATATGCATAGGAAATAGTTGAAAATTTAATTAAGCTCAACTGAACATTTGTTAATTATATCCAAGCAGATTTTACAGTATTATTTTATGAATTCGTCGAATTAGTACGTCATTTATATATATTTTATTTTTCAATAAACAATGGTTTTAAATAAATTAAAAGTCATTTTTCAACTACATATGTATTCTATACAAGTTTAAAGCAATATTTGTTTACGTAAATTACTTAAATATTCAAATGCTATGTTTTATATTTAGTTTAAACAATTTAAATATCCTTTAATAAATTTTAATTTATTAACTGTCAAATATTTGCAGCAATTTGTTTTCTAATATTTAGATTATGTATTATATATATATATATATATATATATATATATATATATATATATATATATATATATAAATCGTGCATTCTTTTTTTTTTTTTTTTTGTTCTAAAATATATAGCATGTACCTCAAGCTATATTGAAATACGAAAGGTTTTTTTTTCCCTTATTAATGCATAAAATTTCTTACGTTTATCATTTAAGATTTCACGTCTTGAAGGAATAGCAGGATAAAAAAAGAAAAAAAAAACCTTATAGTTTTTGTAAAGGTAATGCGACAATGAAAAGGTGGGAGAGAAATTAGATTAATAAAACATTAGTCTTCATTCACTCCCAGAAGCCCTTCATTTAAATGACCTTCTAGTATAGCACATCTAAAAAGAAAAAAAAATTGCTGTGTTACAAAGTTATGGAAAAGTCAAATATTTATTAATTAATTAATTTTTTATGAAAGGTTTTCTTAAATAAAAGCTCTATATAATAACTTTTCTATGAAAAATTAATTTTCATATAAGTATATTTGCATTTACTTAGAAATGGAAATTTTTCTCAGATTAATATTTAAGTTAAAAAATTCTAATTCATAAAATATGCAACATATGAAAAACAGCTTAAAAAAATGTTTTATAGAAAGGTTTTACTTATTTGTTTTTTTAAACGAAAAAAAGAAATAGTTATTATTTATTTATTTATTTTTTCTTTACTATTATCAGGAACATTAATGGTATTTGTGCATAAGAAAATCAGAGGCTTTAAAATCTGTAGCTTTCCACATTGCTTTTTTTTTCTTTTCTTTCTTTTTTTCTAGGTGAACTCATGTGAAAGTTTTAGAACAAATAAAGTATCAAACATGATTTCAATATACAAATATTTACTTCCTTCCTGCCTTAGTTTAGTATACTGCTTTTTTTAAGGAGCACATTTCACTGAGTAAACTTTTAACCACTATTAGATTTTTATTGAATACTAGCCTCCATAATCGACCAGTTGGTTCGCGATACTTGAAATATCTCAAAGTATGAAATTCCCGCTAGGTGGTGACTGCGGCGACTCGTTTTAGAACCTACAGCATCTTGCTCGCTCATAGTGCTCATACCTTTGAAAATTCTAACTGTTGCAAAAGTCCGCTCTGTGACGACTGCGTCACATCTTTACGTTTCATGATATGAAACAATTTGTTCGTTCACCGTAAAAACGACCCTTGAAGTTTATGATCGTCGCAAAGCCTCAACACGATGGTGTCAATGGTGTAATCTACCCTATGTAAGTAATTGAATCTTAATTGGAATTCAAGATATTGAAATTTTAAAATATTAAAGAAGCTGGCAACAAATTCGCGACATGTACACTTCAATAAGCTTTAAAGTGTTATATCACTTTTGAAATTCAGTTAAATAGAAGCTAATATACAAAAGTAATATAAATATTTAAAAAAAACAATTGTGTCTGACTTTCCATGAATATCTCGGAAGCTTGCGTAATTCCGGTCTGGATGCCATTGAAAATTCTTCGTATAAAAAGTGAATTGAGTATCAGAATTCTAAAGTCTGTACAATTTTAAAATAATAAAGAATTTCTTGATTTTCCATGTTTTTTTCCGAAACAACCGTACGAAATTAGAACGGCATATAATTTATCGGACCTGAAAACCTAATAATATCAATTTTATACGCTCTAACTCTGTTTCTACATTTTTGTCCCTTCGCCCTACTGTCTCGCTCTTCCTAATAATTTTACAGTTTCGTAAATTTCCGCAATGTTTTAATCGGGCCTTAAAACCTAATAATACCAATTTTCAACTCTCTAACGCCATTTTTACTTTTTGCCCCTCCGCCCCCTCCTTTCCTTTCCTGTTAATAATTTTACACTTTCTAAAATATCCCCAATCGATTTATCGGGCCTTGAAACCTAAAAATACCAATTTTAAATGATTTAACTCATATATATATATACATACATATATATATAATATATATATATATATATATATACATATTGTATCTTCGCCCCGCTTTTTAGGCCCCTCCGAATAATTTTACACTTTTAAAAATATTCGAAATCGAATTATCGGGCGTTTGAACCATATATTACGAAATTTCAACAGCATATGTCAATATAAAATACTGCAAAATATAAAAGACAACTTAATCTTACATTGTCTTTTGGTCACGCGAGTCTCTTGATAAATATAATTCCCAATAAAAATGTAAGTTTTTTATTTATTCACTTATTTTGATAAAATTTGAGCTGTAGCTTTATGAGATGCTGCCTAGGCCGAATATTAATTTCTATGTAAGTAAAGAAAATTTGAAAAAATTTAAAAATTGCAATTTTTCCCACTCTATAAAACACATTACATCTTAATTGATTACAATCATTTCATTTTTCATCGCAGGCAGTCGTCTGGCAGCTTGAAATGATGTGTTTCCATCTAAATTTCATACTTAGTTAATTTAAAAAAATCTAATTGTTCTATTGATAAACCGTTTGCACACCCAGATTAAGAAAAATCGCTTCTTCCGTTTGGTATCAAATCCGTAACGATCGTACTAATATTTCTTTTTTTTTTTTTTTTTTTTTCTATTTTATCTGCTTTTAACTCCGTTAAAATATCTATTTTTATGCAAACGCAGTGAATTCTCAGTAACTGAGATCGCTTTTTGATTCGACATTGGTTGACGTTTTAATTAATATCTCTGTTACTAATTACAATTTTTAAATTCTGTTTTCACTCTCCTTTTGTGAAGGCTCCTAAGCATCCGTCTGTCAATTTTCGTACTTTTACGTTCAATTGGGACTGAATGTATGGAAGAACAGACAGACAAAGCTTTCCTTTTATTATTCTAGATTATTAAAAAAATATTTAAATCGTCGCGTTGTGTGATTATTAAAAACCATATTAGAAATTTATAACTGGAGACAAATCTAATAAAAAAATATTAATCTTAATTACATTTTATAATCAATTTTAGTAATCTAAAATAATTACAATTTTAAAATAATTACACATCACCCAGTATAATTCGTTATAAATTTTCCTTTATTCATTTTAAATATAACTCAGGTGTACATGCACATCAATAATTTCTGCACATTAAATATAAAATTATTAAATCAATACAGTAAACTGTGCTTCACCAATAAAAACATTTAGATTACAAAAGAAAAGAAAAAGGAATAGAAAGTTGTGTTAGTATTTATCAATCCGTGTCACGATGAGGTTCTAAGTAGCAGATAGATGTTTATATACAAAAGTAGACACATGGGCTAGACAAGACTGAGACGGCATGATGGAACACTAAGTATGAGTCATGTAATGCAGGGGTGTACAGGCACAAAATCAGTATAAGACATCTTGAAATAAGGTAATCCACATAAACACTAAGTAGCAGACATCAGAAGTAGCAAAAATTTAAAGTAGCAAATGCGCATCACGATATATTTCTTCTAACTATATATCACTTCTAACAATATATTTCTGTATCTATTAGACATAGATTTTAATGACCTTTTCTAAATTTCAGCATATTTCTACCATATACGTTATTTGCACGGAAATATATAAATAATGCTATCAGTTTACTCTCATCAGTTGTGCTTTTATTTAAAATCTAACAATTTGCATTAAAAATCATGCATGCCTAATTAAGAAAAATAAATATTAAACAAAATATTTTCATGCAAATTTTAAACATTTTAACAAATAAATAAAAATAAAACATATCCAGTTTTTAAACACTGTTATTTAGTTCTCACATAATTCCAAAAACAGAACACAATAAATAAGGAATAATTACTAGGAATTTTAATGAAAATTGTAAATTGACAACTTGTTTTACGTGATTTAAAAATACTCTATTAAAAAGAAATGGTACTGCATTCAATAAACTTATCATTATTTTTATTTATTCATATAAAAATCGATTAAATATTAAGTTATTTGGTTTCTTATTCTATATATATTTTAATTTCTTGTTATTTATAGTAATACTCCTTTATTTCTAATTAAAAAATGTAAATAAATCAAAATTTCCTGGTAACACTACGTTGACCCAACTCTGTTCATCACTTCTCTCATTTCTTTCACACATACAAATGTCTCCTATAAGGAACTATTTAAAGGATTGTCAGATATGAGTTTACAAAACATGCAGCATTAAGAAAACAAATGTTAGACAAACTATTTTCATACAAAATTTGTAGAACATTTTAACAAAAGAAAAACATGTCTAGTCAAACATGTCTAGTCTTTAAACACTCTTACAGTTGTTATTGCGTTCTCATATGATTTCAATAAAAGAAAACAATAAGTGCTGAAGAGATATTCGAATTTTTAATGAAAATTGTAAATTGACATCTTGTTCTAGACGATTTAATGCTCAGTTAAGTAGAAATGGTACTGCATTGAATAAATTTGAATCTTTAATTGTTATTTATCTATATAAATATAGAGTAAATATTAGACCATTTCAATTCAAATTCTATGCATATTTTAGTATCTTGTTATTTATAGTGCTATTCCTCCTTTATTTCTAATTAAAACTGTAAGTAACGCCAAAATTCCTGGTGATACTTCGTTGACCTCACACTTTTCATCACTTCTTTCCTTTCCTTAATTAGATTCTAAACTGAATTACTGGTGGACAGAAAATCATATCGAATGTATGTTGTTTAATTTTGTAGTATTCTCATATTTGTAAAAGCTTATACATTTCCTTCAGTAAGCTTCGTACTGACGACTGTTAATCTATATTTAACTCATAAAACTGATTGAAAAGGGTGATTTTTATGCAATTCTAAATTTAGTTACGATTTTGATGTACACATCATACGATTAATGTGTCATCTACTGAAAATCTCGAATTTTTATCAATAGTAAAGAATTCAAGTAAAACACTTTGCATTTCTCAGTCTACTAAATAGACAGCTACATGTAATCTTTTCTGTAAAACAGAATTCGAAAAATCTGTTACTACTTACATATACTGTCGAGAAGTTTCAGAAATTAAACAGACGTTTAATTCAGACAGTAACATGAATAAAAAAGTTTCGTGTTTTAAGATATAAGTTGATATAAAGGTGTTGAATTATTGTAGGTTGTGTCTTTTCTTAAATATTTGTGCAATATAAATCTCGTCTTTGAATGACTTCGCTGTATTACATTGTCTTACAAATTTCAAAAATTAATCGAATCAAAGCATTTTAGTTCAGAAAATATAGTTTTTTTGTTTGTTTGTTTGTTTGTTTATTTGTTGTTGCTGTTGTTGTTTCGTAAATTTAGACATTTGGTAAATATTTATAATAAAATTTAATAAACAGTTAATTCATTACAAATAAACAATCTGGTTGCCTCTGGCGGATGTACCCGTTCACTATGCTGCTCTCTCTCTCTCTCTCTCTCTCTCTACACATACACATGTACATATATATATATATATATATATATATATATATATATATATATATATATATATACATACTTTTATTTTTTTTTTTTTTTTTGCGACACATATGGAACTTAGAATAGTAAAGTAATAATAATAATAATTATTATTATTTTTTTTTTCTTTTCGTAAGCATGAAAATAAAAAACATTTAGCGTTTAGGTCTACATTTAGGTTTATAATATTATTATTACCGTATGTAATATATATATATATATATATATATATATTATTTTTTGTAAAAACAATACAGTGAAAACATCATTAACATTTTATCCATTTTTATAATGGGGTGGTTTGAGGGTTGATATTACAAAAAATTATGTCAAGCGACAATTATTCAAAGCACAATATATTACAACTTGACCACCGCTGCACATATTGAAGATTTTTACATTTGATTCATAGTTAAAAAAATATGTATATCCCTATTTATACTAATTCATGTCTTGGGAATTTTAAAATTTACAGCTCCCATACCAAATATAACATTTTTTAAAGAAATAAAATAAGTTTTTCCCTTTTACTTTAAAAATGTGTATATCAATAAATGGTGTTTGTGTATTTATCCTTCCATATTTATAATAAGAAAAATATACAAACATGAAGAAATATACAATTTTTTTTTTCCTCAAAACCATATAAATCAGTAAGCAATATACATATATCAACCCCCCACTCTATAAAAGCAGTTTGTGTTCTCGATGGTTTTAACACTAAATAAAAGAAATATAAAAAGGCAAAAATAAAGATTGTTAATTCGTGTATTTATAAAGTAATAATCTAGAGAGTTTATATCATCAATTATAAACCATTTAAAAGAAAATTAATATGTTAATGTTGTTGTCGTTGTTAAATATGACAAAGGAACTTAATCCATTGCATCAGGCGACTCGCCTTAGAAATCATAATCAGAAAGTAATAAACAGTACTTAACAATAATCAGAATTTGACAATATCAAAACACTAATAGTTCATTAAACATTAGAATACGGTAAAACGTACAAAATATGTAAACCTTTGAAACAGGGCGTAAAAAATGACTAAAATACGCAATAAAAACTAAAATCGTATAAATGACTAGAAGGAAAGATATCTTGTGCTTAGGACTGGCCATCCAGTACAGCTGGCAAACATCTCCTCTATTCTGTAAAATAGAGTCAAGACTCGGATAGACGAGTAAATTCTGCTTATTCATGATGTCTATATTACAAACAGGACATATTTTATTAGCCAATGGTCCTATCCTGTTAAGTGTTCAGCTAAACAGTCATGTCCTGTATTCAATCTGAAATTAGCCGCAGCCACTTTACATAAATAGATATTTAGAATAAACTTAATTTTAATTTATCGAAGTAACTTGGATATAAAAAAAATAACTAGACTTTTTAATGTATATATTTCCCTTTTAGACAAAAGCTTATGTGTATAATTTTTATTTGATTTGCTTAAAGAGTATTTATTCCGTTAAAAAAAAAAAATAATAATTTCCATTCTTTTTATAAAATTATTCAATTTTAATGCCCCCCCCCCCCTCTCTCTCTCTCTCTCTCTCTCTCTCTCTCTCTCTCTCTCTCTCTCTCTCTCTCTCTCTCTCTCTCTCTCTCTTTGTGAATATGTGTGCGTTTATTTGAAATTTAAACGCTTTAGTCACTTCGTGCAACAACAACTAATCCCTAGAATTTTTTAAAACGTAATATTAAACCGCCCTATTTTTCAATATGTACTAAATAAACTTTTTAGAATATCACACTCTTGCCAATTTTTTGAGTTTCTAGCCACCGTAAAATTTTAATGAATTTATTTATTTATTTATTTTCAATTTTATTTATTTATTTATTATTACCATTATTATAATTATTTTCAAATTTTTTCGTTGATTAAATTTAAAAAGAAAATCTATTGAATCTTTTCGGTAGCCGGAGATGTAAGAGTTGAACACTATGATATCACATGATATAGTTGATGATATGCTACGAAATTTGCGGTTTTCATGAGGACTTCATATCCGCATCCTTTGCATGTTACTGCATCGGGGAATTAACAAATCATTTTTTTTTAAATGAATAACACATTAATCCAGAACAATCTAAAAAGGTTATTTTATTTCAATGTTTATTATAATAACATAAACTTCTCTTAAATAAATAAATGAATGAACCTTTACTTAAAAATATTGAAATTAAAATTGTCTGTGTTATTAATTTTACTTACATGTTTAAATATTTTTATGTGTTGTTTAAACAAACACCATTTTAATTCGGCAATTTCATTAGATGTATTCATTTATATATTATAACCATTCATACCTTTTATTGCTTTCTATTTTTAAAATTTCCATTAAGAAAAATGTTTTATCAATTTGCTTTATTATATTTTATATTTTTCTAAATCTATGCTCTTTTTTATTCTTCCAGTCTTTAGATACATAGAATAAAATTAAACGTTTTATTCACGAAGGATTTTTTTTTTCTTAGTACATAACATGCAATAATTTAATTACAATTTCCCCTTATTTTGAAGAAGAAGCTGGAAAAAAATATATTTCTTTTTCATACAGAAGAAAAGATAAATGTTAGTCCCATGGTTTCAACATTTCTTTTTTCCTTCTGAATATTATTTTTTTATGATAATGAGTTCTTTATGAAGAAATCTCTGCAGATAAATGAACATATAAGCTCAGTATAAAGATTAATATTTCATTTAAAAGAAACATTTAACCACTAATTTGATATATATATATACATTAACATTTTGAAAATGTCTAATAACATGAAAATTTCTATTTATATACAGAAATTTCAATAATGATTTTGTCTATTTATAATAAATGAACCATTTGAAGGAAAGGTGGGAAATATGGAATTGTCGGGTAAAATGGGATATCGTTATATCTCACCTGTACGATGCTACAAGCAATCGAAATCACGAAAAACATCTCAACCGGGCCTCGAATATGAACGGTTATTCACCTTGTGTCATTGAGAATGGTAGTTTTTGCATCATACAATTTCTTTAGTTCATCAAGATTCAGACTTTTTTTAGGTCAAGTATAAAGCTGCCTTCAATCTCTGGCAACAGCAAAGCTTCAACGACGGCTTCTTTGCCTATTCTTTCGATGTGGTATTTTGAGTCGTCGCTCGCTGAAGTCGTCGTTCACAAACCTTCTAGTGCGATAATTGTATGGGATTGGGTCTCTTTCATAAAAGTGCAATAAAAAGTAAAGTCCTTCATTGTAAAGGTGTGCAAAATTTCAAGGGTCACTTTCGGACAATGGATAATTTAGGACTTTGACGCTCTACATCTGTTGCCAGAGTTTGAAAGCAGCTTTACGAATTTTGTAATTCATTTACGAGCAATAAAATGAGTGAAAACCTAGTGTCATTTCCCGTAGAGGAACTGAGTTATTTAGTAGTCCAATTTGAATGAACTTATTTTTGCCAACAGGTGTTTATCTTGGTTATTAAACTTAGATTTATCTCCAAGTTACTGATTCGAGCAATATGGAATAGAAACTATTCAATATTACCAATACCATATTAATATTATTACCAATATATTGCACAGTATTAGGTATTCCACATTTCCAAACATTTTTCGTTTCAGAAAATATAACAAAAACTAGCTAGACATTTGAAACTTTTATAATAGCTCAAAACGCGAGAGCAATGAATTTTTTTTAAAATTTATCCAATTGCTCCGGGTTCCCGCTGCCTTCGGTAGCGTTTATATGATTGAACAGAAAATTTAAAAACATGGTATATAAAAAGATCTTTTTATCTTGTAATTATTTTTTCCCCTATTTCTTCGGCTATAAGCCTCAGATCGCTTTTTATTGCGTTTTTGAACATATTTATATTTCTCAATTTACTTTATAATAAATAAAAAGAGGAATAATCTCACTTACTCAAATAACGAACACTTAAATCACGAGTACTAAATAATCACAAATAATAAAATCAAAAATAAATTCAATCAAAAAAAGGGAAAAGAATTTGCTCTTACCTCAGATCACTGCGATCCCTATTTTCTATCACTAAGCTGATGTAATTCATAGTTCCTCTCACAAATAACACGTATTGTTCACAAAAAACACGTATTGTTCACAAATACCACTGAATTTTCACTAATAACACGCATTCTTAATTAATCAGCAAAATAAACAGCCATTCTGTTCAGTTACTTTCCACAAATGTTTGAAAACCGTTGTTTTTTTTACGCAATTCGAAACTAAATTATTAACACCAATCACTAGTTAAATTACACTTATTACTCCAGCTCGACGGACCAGATATTTACGCATCTGATCAAACACATGACACAAATTAATTAGATCGCTGATTCGATAATAAAACACTTTAATTTCACAATATAACATTTGTTCGGCTCAAAAAGCACGAACTCGCACGAACACATTTTTCTCCTCTTATCCTTTTGAAAGGGGCTGTGACAGCATCTGTCACGCTTCACCATAGGATTTCGGAAGAGCCCCTCTCAAAAGGTTATTCCATTTCGTTTTCCACAGTAGTCTCGCAGAAACGGAATATCACACTTTTCCGGAGGGGTGTGCGAAGCACAAGCATGTGCGACACGTAATACTCATTGGCGAAATGTCAATACAGAACAAAAACTAACAGTAACAGAAACAAAAAGTAACTTTTAGTGTTAAGAAAAGAAATTTAAAAAAATCATTTCTGATTGGGTAAAAAGTCGGCCCGGATCCCCACTGCCTTCGGCAGCGCGGTCCCGTGCGCGCTGCGCGCGCACAACTTAAGGGATATACGCGCTGCGCGCGCGTATACCTTCCCTGACCTTTCGTGCCCCCTAATAAAATCATTTCTGATCGGATAAAAACTCGCTCCGGGTCCCCACTGCCTTCGGCAGCGCAGACCCATGCGCGCGCACGTGTGAAGGTATACGTGCGCTGCGCGCACATATTCCTCCTAAAGTCATATTTTTATTCTTATGAAAAGAAAATTTAAAAAATCATTTCTCATCGGGTACAAAGTCGGACCGGGTCCCCACTGCCTTCGGCAGCGCAGTCACGTGCGCGCTGCGCACGCACAATTTCACGGATACACGCGCTGCGCTCGCGTATTCCTTCCCTGACCCTTCGTGCCCCCTAAAAAAAAATCATTTCTGATCGGTTAAAAACTCACACCGGGTCCCCACTGCCTTCGGCAGCGCAAACCCATGCACGCTGCGCGCGCACGTGTGAAGGTATACGCGCGCTACGCGCATATACTCCTTCTCAAATCAAATTTTTATTCTTAAGAAAAGAAAATGAAAAAAATCATTTCTCATTGGTTAAAAAGTCGGACTTGGTCCCCACTGCCTTCGGCCGCGCAGTCCCGTGCGCGCTGCGCGCACAAGTTAGGGGATGCGCGCGCGGTGCACGCCTATCTCTTCCTCACCCTTTCAGCCCCTCCTAATTAACCTACGTATACCAATTTTGAACGGTCTAACTCAATTAGCTGAGATGCAAAGGAAAACGTAATCAGGACACCATAATTTAAAAGAACTTTAAAATATCTTTCGAATGATGTGTTAAAAATAATTTAATCATAATTAGAAATTGAAATATTGAAATTTGAAAATATTACAGCGCCATCTGTCGTTAGAAATTTCTGTATTCCACTGTTCCATTCCAATTCAAAAACGCTTTCTAATGATGTATTACTTATGAAATTATTTTAATTAGTAGCTGAGATACAAAGAAAACTAATTCAGGACACCTCAAAACGTGTAAATCTGGTGAAAACTTTCGATAATATAAAAGAACTTTAAAATATCTTTCGAATGATGTATTTAAAAAAATTTAATCATAATTAGAAATTGAAATATTGAAATTTGAAAATAATACAGCACCATAACAGAAAACTGCTTCAGGAGACCTCAAAACGTGTAAATCTCGGGAAAACTTTCGATAATTTAAAAGAACTTTAAAATATCTTTCGAGTGATGCATTAAAAATAATTTAATTATAATTAGAAATTTAAATATTGAAATTTGGAAAAATTACAGCGCCATCTGGCGGTAGAAATTTCTGTATTCCACTGTTCGATTCCAAATCAAAAAAGCTTTCTAATGATGTATTACTTATGAAATTATTATAATTAGTATCTGAGATACAAAAGAAAACTCATTCGGGACACCTCAAAACGTGTAAATCTGGTGAAAACTTTCGATAATATAAAAGAACTTTAAAATATCTTTCGAATTAAGTATTAAAAATAATTTAATCATAATTAGAAATTGTAATATTGAAAATTGAAAATATTACAACGCCATAAAAGAAAACTGATTCAGGACACCTCAAAACGTGTAATTCTGGTGAAAACTTTCGATAATTTAAAAGAACTTTAAAATATCTTTCGAATGATGTATTAAAAATAATTTAATCATAATTAGAAATTGAAATATTGAAATTTGAAAATATTACAGCGCCATGAAAGAACACTGATTCAGGAGACCTCAAAACGTGTAAATATGTTGAAAACTTTGAATTATGTAAAAGAACTTTAAAATATCTTTCGTATGATGTATAAAAAATAAATCAATCGTAATTAGAAATTGAAATACGCGTATTAGAATATTGCAAAAATGTCCGGCGTGTAAAGATAAAATTTAATTTGCAATTAAAATGCAAATCTTTTGTTTATTGACGAAAATCGATGAAATTTGAAATGCAAGTTTGTTTTGTTGTGTAAATAATATATACTAAATAAAATGTGTAAAATTTGAAAAATTGAAGAAAATAGAAAATTGTAATTTTTAATCGCACTACGAAACACCTGACTCCATTAAATACCAGATGTGTTTCCGTTGAAGACTGCTGTAGACTTAATGTCTGCAAAGATAACACTCTTGTGATTCGTTGCCAACATTTTTTTATAGTTTAGTTAATTTTAAAAAATATAATTGTTCGATCGAGAAGCCGTTTAAACCATCGGATTGAGAAAAAAAAGCCCTTTCCAATGGTATCTTGTTTGTAACGATACGACTGATATTTCTAATTTATTTTCCACTTTTTCCGTAAAAATGTCGCTTTTTAAGCATTTAATCATGAATTCTGGGTCATTTTTCGGTAGACAATGGTCAACGTTTTAATTAATATCTCCGCTAATTAGGGTCGCATCGTTTAGCAAATTAGATAACCCAGATCTGCGATAAATTCTCTGTCGATCGGTACCTGTTCGAAGTCCGTGCGACCGTTAGCGGCCGAGCTTTTGCTGCGTCAAGCCGTTTCTCACAGACAGACACACACACACACACACACACACACACACACGCGTACAGATTTTAATAATATAAGGAGATGTCGGATTCCTTCTACAGGGTGACCATATGGTTACCCTGTAGATAGCATTTTTTCTGAATGCATTTTTTCTGGTGGCATTTTTTTCTGAATCTAAGTGTGCAAGCGGCTTATCGGTACAACAATTAGATTTTTCTTAAATTAACTAAATTATGAATTTTTTGTGGCAACACCATTTCAAATGCCAGACGACCGTCTGCCATGAAAAAGGAAATGATTGTAATCGATCAAGATGTCACGTGTTTTGTAGTGGGGGGAAAAATTGCAATTTTCAAATTTTTCCAAATTTTCCAAATTTTCATTCACGTTACACTTGAATTAATATTCGGCCTAGACAGCATATTATAAAGCTACTGTTCAATTTTCATGAAAATATGTGGATAAACAAAAAAATTAGATTAAATTTTGTTTTATATTTTATACTATTTTAAATTGAGATATGCCGTTGAAATTTCGTAATATTTGGTTTTAACGCCCGATAATTCGATTCTGAATATTTTTGAAAGTGTAGAATTATTAGGAAGGGCTTGAGGGGGAGGAGGGGGCGAAGGGGCAAAAAAAAAAAGTTACAGCTTTTGAAAATGGTATTATTAGGTTTTAAGGAAAGATAAATCGATTGCGGATATTTTCAAGTGTAAAATTATTAGAAGGGATGGAAAGGGGGGGGGGAGGGGCAAAAACGTAGAAAAGGAACGGTTGTTTCAGAGAAAACAACGGAAAACCCAGAACGCCTTTATTATTTTATACTTTGCAGAGTTTCGAATTCTGATACTCCTTTCACATTTTATACTATGGATTTTTAACAGTATTTAGCCCGGAATTACGCAAGTTTCGGAGAAAACCACGAAAAAGTCAGACATAAATCCTTTTATAATAGTGTTTATATCATTTTTGTATCTCAGCTTCTAATCAGCATAATTTCAAAAGTAATGTGTCATTTTGAAACTTATTTGAATTGAATTTCAAGAGTAGACGCAACAAATTTCTGTCACCTTCCATTAACCGACTACCGTAACTAATGGAATTCGAGATTTCACGTGATTTACACGTTTTGAGGTGTTCTGATTAGGTTTTTCTTTTCTATCTAAGCTACTAAATAAAATAATTTTATAAGTAATGCATTATTTGAAAGCTGTGTTGCTTTGGAATTGAACAGTAGATTACAGAATTTTCTACCACTAGATGGCTCTGTAATATTTTTAAATTTCAATATTTCGAATTCTGAATATGATTAAATTATTTTTAATACATCATTCGAAAGATATTTTGAAGTACTTTTATATTATCGAAAGTCGAATTCGAGATTTCACCATATTTACACGTTTTAAGGTGTACTGATTAGGTTTTATTTTGTATCTTAGCTACTAATTAAAATCATTTCATAAGTAATACATCTTTTTAAAGCTTTGTTGATTTTGAATTGAATAGTAGATTACAGAAATTTCTACCACCAGATGGCGCTGCAATATTTTAAAATCTCAATATTTCGAATTATAAATATGATTAAATTATTTTTAATACATCATTCGAAAGATAATTTAAAGTTCTTTTATATTATCGAATAACCTGCAACAAATTTATCCAATAGAGGGCGCTAATTGCAATTATTCGAGATTTCACCTGATTTATATGTTTTAAGGTGTCCTAAAGGGGGCAAAAAATTAGAAATTCAGTTAGACCGTTCAAAATTGGTATACATAGGTTTTGGGTGCCTACGAGTCGAATGAGGAAATTTTCGAAAGTGTAAAATCTAGGAGGGACAGTAAGTGTGGTGAAAGAATACGTGCGCGCAGCGAGCGTATATATGAATTCGTGAGATGAAGGCAGAGGGGACCCGGTGCAAGTTTTACCCGATCATAAATGATTTTTTTTTTTTATTCCTTTTATTAAGAATAAAAGTTTATGAGTAATAACATGGAATTTTGAGAAATCATAAGTGTGGCGAAGGAATACGCGCGCGCATCGCTCATATATATGCATTCGCACGTGCGCATCGCGCACGGGTCTACGCTGCCGAAGGCAGTGGGGACCCGGTGCGACATTTTTCCCGATCAGAGATTTTTCTTTTCTTTTTTCTTTTCACATGATAAAAATTAATGCAATTTGGAGAATTCATTAATTATAATGATTCATTTAAAAATAGTGACCAGCGAAGCGTGCGTAGCCTGCTAGTATATATATATATATATATATATATGGGTGAAGTTCGTTATTTTTAAATATAAATTTACATCTATATTCCCATGATTTTGAAATAAACTGTTAAAAAAATTGCTAAGTTTCATAAAAGAATAATTAACTTTTGCAAATAATCTTTTAAAAAAATTAAACTGTTTGATTTTATTCTTTTATAGCATTTTTTTAATACGTTTTCTGCAACATATTTGCTGTGATTGGAATTTAAAATTATCTAAGTAAAAGTAAATAAAATGGTTGTTTGTAGCATATAATAATATTCCAGAAAGCTTTGTTTAGCCGTATTATTGGACACTTTTTTTCTGTCAACGATACCGAAAATATTATTATTATTATTATTATTTTAAAGACAATCCTTTTCCATTTTCTTAACAATTTTCTAAACATTGTCTATAATACAATTAGGTAATATATTTATTGTTATTGTTTTGACGTTTTAATTATATGTTGGATAACTTTGCAAGCTCAAAATAAGATCTTAAAATCTTTCATAAAATATGGTGTTACTTCTATGAAAGTTCTGTCATGGAAGTCATTTAAACTCAATTGTTGGCATTTGTTTGTAAATGGTGCTGATCTTCGGATACGCTGCTAAGGCGGTTTAAGGTATCAACTACAAATAAACGCATAGTCTATATATTTACAATCACTCATATATCTTTTTTTCACTCGTTGCATTTTATATTCTTGATTTTTTTAGGCTTCATTTTTACTTTTTTTTTTCATGTATAAGAAGATATTATCGGATTTCTAAAAAAAAAAAAAAAAAAAAAAAAAAACAATAGTTTATTTTTAAAAAAATTCGTGCCCAATAATTTTGTTTCCGGATTTAATCAAAAATAATTTATTTTTCTAAGTCCTTCAGATACAAAAGATATTCCCAAATTTATCGCCAAATGAAATATATAGATGCAAGTAACATTAAGTGATGTTTTTGCGCCTTTTTATATATTTTCAGCGAAACAATATTTCTAATGAAGTAAAGGTTTGTGTTTCTTGTAATAATTTATCTCTCTCTTCTCTCTCTCTCTCTCTCTCTCTTTCTATCTATATACCTATCTATCTGTCTATCTATCTTTCTATCTATCTATTTATCTATATAACTATATAATAAAGGCCTTAAATATCCACTAATTTCTCACAAAAGACAACGCCTATGTAAACTATAAAAATGATGTTATTTCATCTATTTTAACAACTCTGTTAAAGTAAAGAGTTTGTTTTTTGCAACTGTATATGAATATAGATATAAATATATAGAATCCATAGACACACACAACTATACATGTATATACATATATATATATATATATATATATATATATATATATACAGTCGGTAACAAAAGTATCCGAATACTAGCAAAAATTCCTATGTAAAAAAAAAAAAAAAAAAAAAAAAAAAGTAGAGTTAATTTTGTTTTGTAAAATACATCCTCGTCGAATCATGTTCTCAGACTGACTAAGAAAAAGATTCAACAAGGATTTAATTAACAAAACAGTATTAATTCTACTTTTTTATATAGAAATTTTTGCTAGTATTTGGATACTTTTGTTAGCGATTGTATATGTATGTATGTATGTATAAATGCATGCCGATTAAAGTAGAACTAGGTCATTACTGTGATTTTAAAAATTTCTGAAACAAAACATGTAAATTTAACATGAATTTTGTAACTAATACTAAAAAAAAAGGTTTAAAAAAAAATATATATATGCTCATAGTGTCAGACAACCATAAAGATAATAATAAATGAAATTATTTCATCAAACACCATAAATTTAAATATTACACAGTAAGTATTTCTAGTCAATTTAATTAAGCATTAGCATTCATCAGATTAATATTTTAGCAGGATTTAAACTTTTAAAATAGTATTCACAGTATGTGCCTTAGATATTTAATTTCCTCGTTCTTTTTTTTTCTCCTCGTATAGAGATTAAACAGTAAATTAACCGTAATAACTTTAAAACAAGAAAGAAAAATCATGCAGTACGCATTGATTAGTAACACTTTCCAACTGTACGCAATTGTTGTATCGAATAACTATTAATATTCTTTGCCTACGTTATCGCACAACAGACAGAAGGACTGAAAAACATACAGATAGACTAATGGATTTTAAAATTACTCTTAGGCATTTTGGAAAGTGTTAAAAAGGCTTAACGCAAAAGAACACGCAGCCGTTAGATTATAATTACAGCTTTTAAACTTTCTGAATATTTTACTGTAGCCCTGTAAATCTGAAAGTTAATCATATCATATTCTATACAAAACAATATTTTATAATATTAATAATACATGTCAATGTTTTTAAGATTTTTGTAGTAGAAAGTTTTTTAAATATAACTTTTAAATATAACTTTTCCTAAAACGTAATACATTGGTTTTTTTTCTATTGTTGTTGCTGTTGTCCCTGTAATCAAGCTAGTTGTACAGGACCTATTAATGACATTCTCAATAGGGAACATTCCATAGGGAACTTGAGTGTATCATTTTTAAAAAATTCTCAAAATATTCACGAATGATAGGAGGCGGAGCCAAACAGACAGAAAGGTAGACAATCGGACAGACAGATGCACAAATTGAAATCATATTCCCACTAAAATTATAAGAAAGTGTTAAAACGCTCATGTAAACGAAAGTGCAACTCCAGCAAATTTTTATTAATACCTCTTAATGTAACTGATAATTTTTGTGTGGCCACTAAAATTATAATATTCCCACTAAAATTATAAGAAAGTGTTAAAACGCTCATGTAAACGAAAGTGCAACTCCAGCAAATTTTTATTAATACCTCTTAATGTAACTGATAATTTTTGTGTGGCCCTGTAAATCTAATGCTAACCATACTATGTTAGAAGGCACATTCTTTTGTGCATACGAATAATATATTTCAATTGCATTAAGCTTTGTGGAAAATAAAATTATTAAAATTTGGTTTATAAAAATAACTCTCATACAACACAATGCTCTGGAGTACTTTCAAGTGCCCCTATACACAAACCAGTTTGAAATGTACTCTATTTTACATAGGAAACATCCGATAGGGAATTGAATAACATATTAAAATTTCATTAAAATTTCTATACATTGAAGGTATTAAAATATGATCTATACAAATTCCTCTCATAGAACACAATGCTTTCGAATACTTTTGGGTGTCCCTGTACAGAAACCAGAAGAGGTATCCATTCTATTTTCAATAGGGAACATCCGATAGTGAACTTCAATAAAATATATCGGTTTAAAGAAATTCCATAAATATTTCCGGGAATTAGAGCGCAGAAAAAGGATCGCAGAATACGGGAATTAGAGCGCAGAGGAAGAGAGAGACGGACAGAAGAACAGTCAGACATATGCACAAGTTGAAATTATATTCACACTAAAAAAATGATAGAAAGTGTCAAAAACGCTTAATGTAAACGAAAGTACAATTCTAGCAATTTTTTATTAATAGCTCTTAATATAACTGAATATTTTTATGTCCCCCTGTAAATCTAATGGTAACCATGCTATATTCTATGCAAAGCATCCTTTTGTGCATATAAATAACATAATATTTCAATTTCCTAAAACTTCGTGGAAAATAAAGTTACTAAAATTTGATTTATAGAAGTATCTCACGAAGAACGCAATCCTTTGGAGTACTTTTGAGTGTTCCTGTACATAAACTAGTGGGGATACGTAATCTGTTTTATATAGGAAACATCCAATAGTGAACATGAATAACATATTTCAATTTCATTAAGATTTGTGTACAGTAAGGGTATGGAAATATGGTTTATAGAAATGCCTCTCATAGAAGACAATGCTTTGAAATACTTTTGTGTGTCCCTGTACACAAATCAGTGGTGATATTTACTCCATTTTACACAGGAAACATTCGATAGTGAACCTGAATAACATATTTCAATTTCATTAAGATTTGTGTACAGTAAGGGTATATAAATATGTTTTATAGAAATGCCTCTCATAGAACACAATGCTGTGAAACATTTTCGGGGGTCCCTGTACACAAACTAGTAGAGGTATAAACTCCATTTTCAACAGGGAACATCCGATAGTGAACTTGTATAATATATTTGAATTTCATTAAGATTTTTGTACAGTAAGGGTATGAAAATATGGTTTATAGAAATGCCTCTCGTAGAACACAATGCTTTGAAATATTTTCGGGGGTCCCTGTACACAAACCAGTAGAGGTATAAACTCCATTTTTAATAGGGAACATCCGATAGTGAACTTGAATAACATATATCAGTTTCAAGAAATTCCATAAATATTTACGGGAGTTAGAGCGCGGACGGACAGACAGATGGACATACATACAGACAGACGGACAGACAGACAGACAGACAAACCCAAGTCATAAACACTTTTCAACCTTGTTGGAAAGTGTTAAAAAGCTGGCTATTATATTTAGAATAAAAGAGTTTCAAAATACATTATTGCCATTTATGTAATTCGTTATGCTAAGAAATTATAAATCTGTTATAATTTACGTATAGAAATAAATATTATCTGAAAAATAATATTTTGCTTCAAGTACTGAGTCTACCGTAAAAAATCTTTTCTTTCTCAGTATAGTAATAATATTTCATATAACAATAACACTATTTCTATTTGTCGAAAATATGAAGCATAACAGGTAAGAGGTTCTAAGGAAAGAAAATGCGTCTTCTGATGCATTTTTTTATGGCAGTAGTTGTCAGTATTATTTGTAACACAGAATGATGCCATTTCACGTTTCATTATAGAGGAAATAGTGAATACATATCTCAAATAATCTATAAGAGACAGGTTTCTTTTTCTTGCAAAAGATATATTATATTGTCACTTATTTTGTGTATAATTAATGATCAGTAAATATCAAGATATTTTTGTCATTTATTTTCCTATATAAAATGAAATGAAATACGTGTTACAGAATTATTCTATTATCGACAAATACAGGTTTTATACTAAATATTTAAATTAAATATTTATACGTATATATATATATATATATATATATATATATAAGAAATTATAATATATGTTTTCTGTCATATAAAAGTTGAAAATATGTAACAAAAATAACTAAAGAACAACTTACGCGAAAATTAATAAATGTGAAACAATTCATATGTAAAACTTACTGTAAAAACATAAAATAAATGATTTAACCTGTCAAAAAATGCCCCGTATGACATGAGACATGCGTGTGGGGTGTAATATAACTGTATATTAAAAATTATACAGTCGGGATCTAAAAGAAAATTATATTAAATATCAAAGGAAATTTTATGTTCAAAAATATGGCATTCCTTAGGGCTCAGTATCTAACAACAGTTTAGCAAATATGTATTTGCATACTCATGAAAATAATTTTAAATATAATGAGGGAATTATAATTTACAGATATATTGGTGATCTGATCGCTTTTACAAGTACTAATAATAACACAAAAACAAAAAAATATCCTTCTTATTTAAAACTCATTAGTACTAATTTTAATCCTTTAAAAGCAAATTTCTTGGACTTGGATATACATATTGTAGATAATGAAATGATTACAACTATTTTTGATAAAAGAAATAATTTTGATTTTTATGTGATTAAATTGATTCATTGAAGCTCTAACATTAGTAAACTTACCTACAGATCATTAAGATATCTATCTTTTTTTGTATTACAAAATATAGTTATATTTCTTGACATTTCTAAAAATAGCATTTTATGAAGTTATTAGGCATTACCAGTCTCTAATTTTTGTTTTATATACGTATTATATGATGTGTGACTAAAATGTTGATTAAACTACACATAATTGAAATCAAGTTTCAATTCAATACGAGTTCAGAATTCATTTAATTTGAATAATTCATTCTTATACTTCCTATAATTTCATTATAAATAAAGATTAATTATTTCACTGTTTATTAATATATTTAAAAAAAACAATTAATGAGCTACGAACATCAAAGCAACTTTTATGTTTAACACTTTAGCAAAAAGTCTAAAAAAGTAGATTAATTACAATGCGCAGCAAAAAAAAAAAAAAAAAAAAAAAAAAAAAATCGAGCCCTGATAAAGTTTATGCTGATTCTTATGTAAAATGATCTCCTGAATACGATTATGATCCCCATTTTGCCCAATCACCCACCATTTTCTCGAAAAGTCACCTGCTCCCCCAATTTTTATCACTGTCCGGTAATTATATGGCCATGGATTTGATTTGGAGGATGGAAAAAAAATAACACTTAAAAACATAAAAAAATATAATGTTTAATATATAATAACACAGAAGATATTTAACAGTTAAAATAATCCTTTGACTCCCTCCAAGTCAAACTTATAGCCGTAAAATTACCGGAAAGTGATAAAAATAGAAGAACGTCCCTAAGAAACGGTGGATCATAGGGCAAAATGGGCGTCATATTGTGTTTCAGGAGGCTATTTTACATAAGAATTTGCAAAAATGGTAAAATGGTGTTGGGGCCGATTTTCATGCCGAGCAATGTTAGCTAAAAGCTTGAAATCGTATCCATTTTCCTAACCAAAAGTGCAAAAGTGGTGATGGTACTTTGTACTACTGAAGAAGCAAATACTTTCTGTCATATTGAAAAAAATATGCAACTGTTTAACTAACACTAAAAAAAATAGGATTTTATTTCTTGTATATAATATTGCCCTTGCTAAATGAATTAAACACCAAGAGTATACATATATACATATAAATTTATATATCACTTATGATTTTCAGGATATGTTGAATGATATTATTTTATCTGACCTTTATCAAATTATCAATCATCTATTCATTAAATACAAAAATCAGATTAAATTACCTAATAATTTTAAGATTGAAAAATTTAAAACTCTTCTTAATTTCATCATCTTTAATAACTATATCTTACAAAACAACCTCATTTATTTACACAAAATGGGCATCCCGCAAGGGGTTGCAGCTCGAGTTTATTGGCTGATCTTTATCTATATTATTATGAGTGCAAATTTACTTTTGATATCTGTTAGCATACTGATAGATTGATGATGTATACATTTTATTCATTAATAATAAGTCATCTGATTTAATTACTTTAGACTATCATTCGAATTTTAAAATTAACTAAGACTATGCATAAAGATAAAATCATAAACTTTCTCGATCGTAAAATTCATTTCTGTGATTATAAAATTCATATTGATATTTATGATAGAAGACAAGATTTTAACTTTAAAGTAAATTTTTTTATTCATTTTAAAGCTTGCCTGCATCTGTCTATTTACAGAAATATCACTTTAATCACTTATATCGAATAAATAATTTATGTTCTGCTAAATATATATATATATAAACTTATTAAGGAAACTTTCCATATGGGATTTCCAAAAAAATTTGTTTATTCATTGATATATCAATAAATGTATCTGTCAAAAACTCACACACACACACAAAAAAATAAAAAACCCTCTAATGTTTAAAACAAAAAACAAAACAAAACAAAACTTAAAAGTAATAAAAGACAATAAAAATTGTGGAGGATGGGTGGACAGATGTTTGATTAAGAAGGTTGGGTGTTGTTGCTGTTTGGTTGGGTGGGTGGGATGATGAATTAAACTTTAGAAAAAGAAGAAGGGGGTGTAGGTAAATTCCGGACCAAAAGGGGGAAGTCGAGCAATTCCATGGTTAAATTCCTGACCAACATTTGGTCCGGAATTTACCTATGCTTTTTAGAAAGGATGGAAGAACTTTCTTTTTGATTCGTAAAACTTGGGGGATCAGTCACAAGTTTAAAAGGGGAATCTTCGCTTTTTAAACGGTTTGTTGCATAAGTTTGATACAGTATTGTACTGTTAGTTTAATACATGCTTATGCATGAAATAGGGGTTTTAGTTATAATATAATCTATTTTCCTTTTTTTTTTACTTCCGTATGAATGACTTTTCATCCATCAATGTGTAGATGACACGCAGGTTTCACAGAACTCAATTGCAGCGGTAATAATAAAGTGTAAATACAATAAAATATAAGCGTAACGCTATTTACTATATATGATGCATTAAAGACATATTATTTCTTATATGTATACGATCAACAATTAAAACACATAATATCAATTGATTTATTAGCATTTTACTATGAAATAAGAATGCAGTTATAAAACAAGAATTTAAAATATACACTGCAAAATATTTTTAAGAGAGATATGCTTAAATTATAATTTATTTAAACATTGCCGTATTCTTATGCTTCTAATTCCAAAATCAACTCTAAAACAGAAATAGCGGAACAAGATATAAAAAATATAAGTAATATAACAGAAAAATAATCCATCTAAATACACACAGATTAAAAGTTGTGCTCTTATTTACAGTGGAAAATAACACACACAGTTCGAATAAATGAGAAAATTTTAAGATAGCATTCAGATAACACTACTTGTCAGCCGATATACACTAGTGTAAAACTGGTTCAGTTTTACACTGTAGAATCTGAGATATAGCCTTCTCACAATCAAGGCAAATTGTAACATAACAGCATTGCCTGTCAGTCTATGTACACTTAAGTTAAAACTGGTGCAGTTACAGGCAGTAGAAGCTGAAATACAGCCTTAAAATAAACCGAATAATTTCAATGTTGCATTGCCACCTGTCGACATATGTATATATACTCAAATTCAAACTTATGCACTTTTACACTGCAGAATGTGAAATATATCTACCAGTAAACAGGGAAAATTGGAGCCTAAGAGGGCAACCTTCAGTACAATAAACACTCAAGTTGAAGTGCCTGGTTGGTAAGATGCTGCCGTAAACTGTGGAAACTCTGATTAGACATAGGGTTGATGGAGATAGGGCGCAATATATTTTTCGCTATCGATGGCAGTGGAGAGCTTTAAGTGGTTTGTACGATTTCAATAATTCTTTTTTAGTTTTTATTTATAGAAAAAAAAAAAAAATCTAGTGTGAAACAACCACGCGAGTTCCATTTCTCACTATTACACGTATTATATGCATTGTTTGGAGATAATGCGTTTAGAAAGCGTAAAAAAGACCTAACGAAGTAGACCCAAAAATTTTTCCGGTTAGAGAAACTTGATACACGTATAAAGGCATACAAAATAGAGGTTACATAGCGAGTTAGAGAATAAGTGGGGGAAAAAATGGTAGTTATTTTGTAAAACACCAATTTCCGAGATCTAAAACTCATCTACTCAATTGGGATGACTTTTAATTTTCCTGTTATAACCAAATAATATATAACAAAGGATATCTAAAATGGATTTATGTAATAATTTTCAAGAAAATCGCTAGAGCCGTTTTTGAGATACCAACTTTTACCAAAACTTGGCATACAGAATTATTGACCGGAAAACAATAATTACATACAAAAGGATATTTAAAAGGAAGTTAATATGGCGAGTTTGAAAAAAACATCGTACAGCCGTTTTCAAAGAAACGCGAAACTTCAAATTGAGCTATTTATACAGGACGTCTATCCATTTTCTTAAATTAACTAACTACATAATTCGAGAGGACATCTAATAGAGTGTTTATACAGCAACTTTGAAGAAAATCGTTAGAGCCTTTTTCGAGAAGAAGACTAACGGTCTTACCTACGGTTTCCGATGTTCCACTTCAAGTTATATAATTTTCACCAAAATTTGAAAAGTTCATTTGTACACTAAACCTGTCTCAATTCTGAAGTTTCGTAGTTTTATATTTAATAGTTTCGGAGATATGATAGCTAGAAGGTTCCTTACATACATACTCACGCACACACTGACCAATTGCCAAAAACTAGCTTTTTGGTATCAGTATACATTAAAACATGTAAATACGGTGAAAACTGGATATCAAATTTTTGGAGCGAATACAGTACTTCCATTACCTAAGGTTGTCGGGTAACGGAATAAAGATAGTGATTTATTTTATTTATAAAAAACACTACAGAACTGGAATTTTAAAGGAATAAGTGCAAAACTTTAGAACAACACCATATAATGTAAGACCTGACAACAATTGTTTCAGATCGAACAAATACACGACCCTTCCTCAGGCGAAAAAAGCAGGCATGAACAAAGTAAGTGTTTGTTTAATTTGTGCGTTATCGCTGTTTGCAGAATGTGACTACATTGTTCGCCTGACGAAGAGTCTTATTTTCTTTCAACCGAAACAATTGTTGAGAGTCCTTGCATTGTATGGCGTTGTTTCAAAGTTTTGTACTTATTATTTTATTTATTTATTTATTTATTTCTCTGATACATATAAATGGGTACTTTAATTCAAGCTATTTTTTTTTTTTTAACTGTATTTATTTGATCTATCTTAACCTTTTAATGAAAGAGTTTGCTATAATCTATTTTTTTTTTTTTTTTTTTTTTTTTTAACTATTTAAAATTTCAGACTAAATTTCAGACTAAACTTCATACTTCTTTAATGTTCAGACTAATGTGTATATTTATTTCATTATTTAATCTTAAAAAGCACACAGACAAACACACATTACAACCGTCAAAAACCTGATTTTTGGATGTATGGTATCTCAAAACGTGTAACTATAGCTAAAACTCCATTTCGAAAATTTGACGCGATTTTCGAAATGGAGTCGGGTAACGAATAGTCGGGATTTGCGATTTACTTATTACTTTCTCTGACCCATATAAATAGTAATTTAATTCAATATATTTTTTTTTTAGTTCCCCATCTATATATATAAAAGAAGACTTCCTGAGGGGGTGATCTGTCAACGCCCAGACCAAACCCCTGGACCTAGAAGCATGAAATTTTGTGACAATGTTCGTTCTATGACGTAGGCATTCACTAAGAAGCGATTTTACAAAATTCGCCCCCCAAGGGGGGTAGGGGGGGCAAAACGTGATTTCACAAAATCCTTCATATCTCAAACAAAAAAACAGATATCCGTAAAATTTTTACTTTAAAATATAGCTAACACAAATGTCTAAAAATCAATTTCTGGAATTCTCAAAATTCGGTCCCAAAGGGGGGCGGAAGGGCAATACGTGATTTCGCATAATCCTACATATCTCAAACAAAAAAACAGATATCCGTAAAATTTTTGCTTTAAAATATAGCTAACACAAGTGTCTAAAAACAAATTTCTGGAATTTCCAAAATTCGGTCCCCAAGGGGGACGGGGGGACAAAACGATATTTCACATGCGTAAAACGTGATTTTGCATAATACTATATATCTCAAACAAAAAAATAGATACACGTGAGAATTTTGCTCTAAAATATAGCAAACACAAATGTCTAAAAACCAATTTCTGGAATTTTCAAAATTCGGTCCCCAAGGGGGCGGGGGGGCAAAACGTGATTTCACATACGTAAAACGTGATTTTGCATAATCCTACATAATCTCAAACAAAAAAACAGATATCCGTAAAATTTTTGCTTTAAAATATAGCTAACACAAATGTCTAAAAACAAATTTCTGGAATTTTCAAAATTCGGTCCCCAAGGGGGACGGGGGTGGGGGGGGGGGCAAAACGTGATTTCACATGCGTAAAACGTGATTTTGCATAATCCTATATATCTCAAACAAAAAAATAGATACACATGAAATTTTTGCTCGAAAACATAGCTAATAAAAATATCTAAAAACCAATTTCTGGAATTTTAGAAATTCAGCCCCCAGGTGGGGCAACAAGGGGGGGGGGCTATGGGGCAAAAACAAATGGAAATACAGTTAGGCCGTTCAAAATTGGAACAGACAGGTTTTAAAGGCCTGCAAGTCGAATGGGGATATTTTGAAAAGTGTTAAGTTATTAGGAGGGGCGTGAAGGGGGGAGGGGAGAGGGGGGGGGGCAAAAAAATAAAAATAGTGTTATCGTTCAAAATTGGTATATAGAGGTTATCCATTGCGGATATTTTCGAATTTTAAAAATTATCAGGAGGGGTGGGAAGGATGGTGGGGCGGTAAGGGGGGGGGGGGTATGGGCAAAAAGAAATAGAAATACAGTTAGGCCGTTCAAAATTGGTACAGATAGGTTTTAAAGGCCTGCAAGTCGAATGGGGATATTTTCGAAAGTGTTAAGTTATTAGGAGGGGCGTGAAGGGGGGAGGGAGAGGGGGGGGGGCAAAAAAACAAAAATGGAGTTAGATCGTTCAAAATTGGTATATAGAGGTTTTCGATGCTTAGAAATCGATTGCGGATATTTTCGAATATGTAAAATTATTAGGAGGGGCGGGAAGGGGGGGGGGCTACAGGGCAAAAACTAATAGAAATACAGTTAGGCCGTTCAAAATTGGTACAGATAGGTTTTAGAGGCCGGCAAGTCGAATGGGGATATTTTCGAAAGTGTAAAGTTTTTAGGAGGGCCGGGAAGGGAGGGGGCGGAGGGGCAAAAAAAATAAAATAGAGCTAGATCCTTCAAAATCAGTACATAGAGGTTTTCGATACCTACAAATCGATTGCGGATATTTTCGAAATTTTAAAATTATTGGGAGGGGCGGGAAGGGGGGGGAGTGGTGGGGCAAAAAAATAAAAATAGAGATAGATCGTTCAAAACTGGTTCTTAGAGGATTTTGATACTTACAAATCGATTGCGGATATTTTTGAATTTGTAAAATTATTGGGATAGACGGGAGGGGGGACGAAGGGAAAAAATAATAGAAATAAGAGTTAGATTGGGAATTTTTTCCGAAGGCAGTGAGAACCCGGAGCGACATTTTTCCTAATCAGATTTTGTTTCTCTTTTTTTTTACGTGATAAAAATTAATACAATTTTGAGAATTCATTATAGTGATTCATTTAAAAATAGGGACCCGCGAAGCGGGCGTTGCCTGCTATTCATACTATAGGTATGGGGAACTTAGGTAATCGTGCAAATTTTTGACCTCGGTTTTTAAACTTTTCTACACGTTTTCAGGTGTGAGGAATCCGAAAATGACAAAATTTCTATGGTGTCTGTCTGTAGGGTGTCTGTTAGTGTGTCAGTCCGTTAGTGCGTCAGTCCGTTAGTGTGTTAGTCTGTTAACACGATACCTCACGAACAAATGATCGCAGAGAGGTCAGATCAGTTTTAAAATATTACTTTCGACTCTGGCAAGAACCCTATTCTTTTGCAACATTCGAATTTAAAAACTTCGTAAGTTATTAGAAATTTACGATTTTCTTAACATGGGAAAATAGGACAAAAATTCACTTAAACGTGCATTTAATGGAAACTTTTTACTGTAAAAATGTCAGACCAGTTTTAAAATATCGGTTTTTATGTCTGAATGAACATCAGTAACTATAAATATGCTACTTTGAAAATTTCGCAAGTTTTTGGAAATTTACGAATTTCTTAACATGGCAGTATAGGGCAAAATTTCACATAAACGTCAATTTTGAGAGATATTTTCATCGTAAAGATGTAAGACTACTTTTGAAATATTATTTAGGACACTGGCATGAATATTAATGACTATGAATTTTCGAATATAAAAATTTCGTAAGTTATTGGAAATTTACAAATTTCTTAACATGACTGAATAGAGCAAAATTTCACATAAACGTCAATCTTGAGGGATATTTTCATCGTAAAATGTCAAACCACTTTCGAAATATTATTTAGGATACTGGCATGAATATCATAGACTATGATTTTTCCAATTTAAAAAATTCGTGAGTTATTTGGAATTTACGATTTACTTAACATGTCAGAATAAGGCAAAATTGAGCATGAACTTCCATTTTGAGGATCCTAAATACATTAGACAACTTCAAAATTACTTTTATGATATTTGTTTGAATATGAATGAATACAAATATTCTAATAGAAAAATTTCGTAAATCATTCGTAATTTACGATTTTATCAACATAGCGAAATTGTAAATTTTTCATATAAATATGAATTTTGAGGATTATTGCATTGGAAACAGTAGCATGAAAACTAAACAACGGAATTGACCCCGATAAAATAAATAAATAGATTAGAATAAGATAAATATATCGAAGTGAACGGTGGATAGCCTATTAGGCGGGGATTTCATTCTGTCACTGTATCAAGCTTTGGTCAAATTCATGTCTTTTAACATGATTATAATATGTCTCGCACTAGAAATTTCTGAGAACATAAATATGATGGGGAACTGAGCAGATTCCACATATGCCAACTAGTTTTTTTTTTTTTTTTTTTTTTTACTATATATTTATCTATTTAATCTATCTAACCTTTTAATGAAAGTGTTTGCTTTCATTCGATTTTCTTTTTAAACTATTTAAAATTTTAAATATGTTCAGACTAATGTGTATATTTATTTCATTATTTAATCTTAAAAAACACACAAACAAACACAAAAAAATCCTGTCAAAAACCTGATTTTTAGATTTATGGTATCTCAAAACGTGTAATTATAGCTAAACCTCTATTTCGAAAATTTGACGCGAAAAGAAAAGTTCATTTACTGTCATATGAATAGGAGAAGGTAATAATATTTAATTTAATTCAAGCTTTTTTTTTTTTTTTTTTTTTTTTTTTTTAACTATATATTTATTTATCTATATATATATAAATGAATGTTTGTCTGTATGTCCTTTATAAAATCGTAAACGGCTTGACCGATTTCGATCATTCTTTTTTTGTTTTTTTTTCCTTATAGGTAAGGGAGGGTTTAGGAAAAAAAAATTGAAAAAATTCGCCCCCCGAGGGGGGGGAGCAAAACTTGAATTAAAAAAATCCTTCATGTCTCAAACAAAAAAACAGATATCCGTAAAATGTTTGCTTTGAAATATAGCTAATATAAATTTCTAAAAACTAATTTCTGGAATTTTCGAAATTCGGTTCCCAAGGGGGGGCGGGGGGGGGGCGAAACGGGATTTCACATGCGTAAAACGCGATTTCGCATAATCCTATATATCTCAAACAAACAAAAAAAAAAAACAGATATATGTGAAATTTTTGCTATAAAATATAGCTAATACAAAGATCTAAAAACCAATGTCTGGAATTTTAAAAATTCAGCCCCTAGGTGGGGCGGCAAGAGCAAAAAAATTAGAAATACAGTTAGGCCTTTCAAAATTGGTACAGATAGGTTTCAATAGCCTGCAAGTCGAATGGGGATATTTTCGAAAGTGTAAAGGTATTAGGAGGGTAGAGAAGGGGGGAGGGGATGGGGAAAGGCAAAAAATAAAAATAGAGTTAGATCGTTAAAAATTGGTACACAAATGGTTTTCGATACTTAAAATCGAAGGCGGATACTTTTAAATTTGTAAAATTATTAGGAGGGGCGGTAAGGGGGGCTATTGGCAAAAACAAATAGAAATGCAGTTAGGCCGTTCAAAATTGGTACAGATTGGTTTTAGAGGCCTGCAAGTCGAATGGGGATATTTTCGAAAGTGTAACGTTATTAGGAGAGACGAGAGGGGGGCGGAAGGGCAAAACAAATAAAAGAGAGTTAGATCATTCAAAATTGGTACATAGAGGTTTTCGATAGTTACAAATCGATTGCGGATATTTTCGAATTTTTAAAATTATTGGGAAGGGGGGGGAGAGTGGTGGGGCAAAAAAATAAAAATAGAGATAGATTGTTCAAAACTGGTAGATAGAGGTTTTTGAAATTTACAAATCGATTGCGGATATTTTCGAATGTATAAAATTATTAGGATAGACGGGAGGGGGGGCGAAGGGGGAAAATAACAGAAATAAGAGTTAGAGCATTTTGGGAATTTTTTCCAAAGGCAGTGAGAACCCGGTGCGACATTTTTCCTAATCAGACGTTGTTTCGTTTTTTTTTTTTTTTTTTTTTTTTTTTTCACGTGATAAAAATTAATGAAATTTTGAGAATTCAGTAATTATAGTGATTCATTTAAAAACAGTGACCAGCGAAGCGGGCAAAGGCTGCTAGTTTATTTATATATTTAATCTATCTTAACCTTTTAATGAAAGTGTTTGCCATTATTTGATTTTTTTTTTTTTTTTTAATATTTAAAATTTTAAATATGTTCAGACTAATATTAAACTGAAATATGTGTACATTTTAAATATTTTTTTGATGATTTACTCTTTAAAAATGTATTTTGAATTCTTTTGGAAAACTACAGTACTTAGTTTTAATTTTAATGTACAACAGGTATTGGATAATCTCACTGATATGGATTAGTAATTTTTGAAACAATAATTATGAACACAATAGTAAGCAGTATAAATTGTTAAATCACTTATGACATTCGTTACCGATTTAATTTTTATTTGTGAAACACCCCTAAATTTACAAGAGTAGAGTGGAAACGCATAGGTAAATTCCGGACGAACGTTTGGTCCGGAACTTACCCATGGGGTTGAGCGTGCGAAAAGCTACATAATTAGTCTGGTCCGGAATTTTCCCACTCCGGAAGAAGGAAGGCTTGCAAGTTTCCAAAATGTAATGCTTGTATTAGTTAAAGCTTGAAAAGTTAAAATTATGGAATAATTAAAACTAAAATATAAATAATTAATAGATTACAAGAAAAATGCCTGTATAAATTAAGTAAATAGGATTCTCGAAAAATAAATAATTAAATAAATCAAAATCAAAATTTACCATCCTATTAAGTCTAAATTCTAGGAATTAAAATCATTTTATTATTTTTTTATTATGTTTTTTCAGCTGATTACGACTTCTTTAAAAATTAAAGTTAACTTTTCAGATTTTTTTGCATTTCTGACATGCATTTATCGTAACAGCTTATAGATATAATTTATTTGCATTTTAGACACTATGTTCAATACTATGTTAAAATAAATTATGTCTTAATATGTCTTACGTTATCAGTGAAATCTCAGCTTTTTTTTTTTTTGTGTTCAGACCAAAATCATCTCTGAAAATCACTTTAAGTTTTGATATCAGGGCAAATCATTACACGAATTTTCTTCACTATAAAAGAAAAAAAAAATGTTGGCTTCATGAACAGATTGTGACGAAAAATATAAGCTACTTAAAAATTAAAAAAGCGAGATAGATGGAAGCGAGATAGATGGGAGACCCAAACAGAAAGAACATGAGAAATTAATTTTGTATATATAAAACTTAAATATGAAATCCAGATGGCAGCACTAACAACAACCAAATTCATAGTTTCACAGTTAACTTGGAACTACATAGATAAGTTTCTGAAAAAAAAGATTTTTTTTTTTTTTTTTTTTTTTAATAAAATAATAATAATAAAAATAAAGCTAAGCTTAAGGTTAAAATTAAAACTAAAGGTTAGATTAAAATTTAATTGATTGAAAATTGGTTATTAATTAGATAAGCAAGCAAAGACACAACTCAACTTCCTAAAAAACACCATTTTCTCCTATTAAGTTGTATGTTCCTGTTTTGAATTCAGTATTTTCGCTCGTATATTGATTTTAGATTTTATTGTTTGAGTTTCAATCCCAGGATAAATTGAGTCACAATCACTTCTTTTTCAATTCAAGGTAATTTTTTCTTGGTGGTTTGGGTTATGATTTCATTATTTATTCAAGGTTCATGATGTATTTTTGGTTCTCTGGATGGTATTCTGTTTTTACTTTTCTGAAATATTTTGTCATTTTTTCTTGTGGGTTTGTGCTATCAATTGATATTTTGCTGAAATACATATCTATTACAGAAAACCTACAATTATTCGCTCAATGCTATGAGCTCAATTCACTTGAAAACGTCTTATACCATTATGAGCTTTTAAATGAAAATTCAGTTTTGTTCTGTTTTGCTCCGATATTATTTTCCTCATCTCAAGGTTAATAGGTTCATTTCATAACATTTTTCTCTTTTTCCCCTTAAAATACTATCCTAGTGTCAACTTTCTTTTCTTCAGAATCTTATTACACGGTCATATTTAATTTTCAACAGGTATTTTAGTCTTAAAAATTAAAGTAAGTACAATTATTAATCTTAAATATTAAATCGATTTAATATATCAAGTTACTTTGTTTGGCCTGAGTATGGTTCTTTGGTGAAATATTTGCCTGACTATTCTTCGTTCTCATTCTTTTCTTTTACTATAAAAGGATTACACACACACACATATATATATATATAATAAATGCTTCAGATTTTGAAACTTTACTTGAGATTTCCTCACGCTTTGCGAATTAATATATATATATGTATATAAACTCAGTTTATATTAGAATTATTTTGATTAGATTTCTTATAAAGAACTTTAAACTGAATAACATAACTTTAACATGTCCAGAGGATTTAGCTTTAATCGGATATGATTTTAGAATTCTAAGTTCTGCAAAGCGTTTTATGACTCAAGCTTATTAAAAAAAATAATATAAATCTATATAAATTTATCTAACGTGTAACAGTTATAATTCATTTTTTTTTTTTCGAAAAGATACAATAGTAGCGTAAGGTACTATCTGATTGGTCAACCCAGTTAAGCAGCTGGATTTATACTTTGAGCATTCTAGAAATTTCTCCTGAAAAATGTAATACTCTTGAAATGCACATTTTCTTAAAGAAAAAAAAAAAAAAAGTCAACTTTTTATGTTGAAACATATGATAAAAATCTCAGTGTATTTGTAAATTTTAAAGCCAGTTTTGACTGCTATTCATGGTTGGCTGTTAGGTAGAGCGGTGGTGATGCCATCTATTAATTTAAATCTAAATCATCTTATTAAGATGTAAATTTTTAAAAGTGAAAAAAAAAATGAAACTTTCCAGTAATTTTATTTATGAGATTTTTCTGAAAGTTATATTAGGTACGTCTGTATTATTACGCAGATATTCTGAGCGGGAAAGACTAGTTTATTGAAATTAAAGAAGTAACTGCAGTTAATACATTATATATTAAACTATAACGTTAATTATTTATTTCAAATAAATATTAATTTAATTTTAATGAAGTACTACGTTATCATATGTATTGTATGAATTCAGTGCATTTAATTAAAGCTCTAGAATGTTTAGACATAATATGTTAAAACTTTGCCACATTTAATGAATAGAATACCTAATTGGAAACTAGTCTTTAACAGTACTTAATAATACATATGAAATAGCTTGTTATAAACTATTGTTTGGAAATTTGAATTTCTATTAACATGTAGAATTCTTTTGATTAATTATAGCCAGATTTTTGTCAGGAAAAATAATGTTTATTTTAGTATTTATTCTATATAAAATTTAAAACGGATTTAGCTCATGTTCTCTTTAAAATAATTTAAATGTATAAAATGCAAATATACAATTTAAAAGCGTAACACATTATTGAATTATCCTGTCTGGTATGCCTATTATTTAATATAAATTTACCAACTAATTAATTATAAATTATGTAAATAGTTTTAAGATAACAAGTTTTAATGTTATTTATATTTCAGCTTAATGATATACTATTATAAAATTTTCAGTAGTCGCAGTTATTTTCTATATGAATATGCAATATGTGTTATGACTTTATACATTTATATTGAAATTTATACTTTTAATATGCGATCTATTTCATGGATTTTTCTCTTCTAATTTTCAGCTATTTCAAAATACCTTAAATCTTTATAATGCAAATTCAGAGATACAAAATTTAAAGGAGTAACAGAATATTTCAGCTATTTCAAATTTCGTGAAATATTCTGTTCTGGTATGCTTACCATTTAATACAAAATTATCAATTAAGAAACGTAAGTTATTTAAAATATTTTAAAGTTTCAAGTTTCAGTCATATTTTTATTTAATTAAGATTGATGTAATCTTATAATACATTTTTCAATAGTTGAAGTTATTTTCAGTGTGAAAGGAATAGATAAGATGCGTTATGTCTTTATGCATTTCAATTTTTAGACTAAAATTTACAGTTGTAACTTGCAATTTAATTCGCAAATTTTCCCTCTCTAGATTTTAGATATCTCCATTGTTCAAGTGTAAATTTCCTTAAGCAAAATTTTAGAAAGTTTAAAGTTTGAAAAGAAATCGTTTTTTAATATACTGAGAGAAGATGGCTGTTTTAGTGTGCATATTATCATTTCATTTTTAATTTGGGCATGCATTTTTCATTATACGAGTGTGATTCAGAAAGTGATGGCTCCAAGGCTCTATTTGTCTTTTACAGATAGCACCGATGAAGGTTTTAATTGTAAGTTTGGAATATCAGCTACAAATGGTGGCATCATTTTCAAAGTCTTTTTTAGTCTACATTACGGGCAACACACTTGTGCAAATGCGAAACAAGGTTTTCATGCTGTTGGTGAAGGACTGTGTTGGCAGATTGCAATACTATTTTCTGAACTGCTACTCCCACAACTGTAGCGTTGGCCCTTAAGGTGATACGTAAATTAGGGAAGAGCCAAATGTCGCAGTGTACAAGATCCGAATTATAAAGCAGGATGAGGCAGAATGTCCGTGAACTTCAGGAGCTGTAGTGCTTCCTGTGTTTTGTGGCTTATGTGCGGAGAAGCATTGTCGTGGTATAGAATTGTTTTTAGATTGATCCTGTGATTGCCCCGAATCAACTTGTCCACCTGCTGTTGCGAATCCTCTTCAAAGGCTGTTGTGGGCTATCCACTTCGATGCTGATCCTGGAGAATTGAAGTATCTGGATTTTAGTCTTTCACAGTCCTTACCCACATTCGCATAGTTGTGACGTCAACACAGACATCCCCGTAAACTGCAGTCAGACGGCGATGAATGCCGATTGGCGTACAACCTTTCATAGTAGAAATCCAGTTTACAGCAGGCTGTTTCAACTGGACATCACCACTGGATGCCATGGATTCCTCGATTTCTCTGGAACGGTAAGAGATAAAAATGTGAACAAGTGACATTCTATAGATTAAACATGAGTGCATTAATGGTAAACACTTCAAAATATTTACAGTACTACTGGCAAAGTAGTGGGCTTGGAAGTATTACTTTCTGAATCTCACACTTATAAAGACAAAATGTAAACTTTTAGAGTAAATACTTAATGTAATTTAATTTAGATCTATATTTAGATATTTGTTAAGTAGAATAAATCGTATTATTTTTATACAGCTTTAATTTTAATTACTAAACAAAATTTTCTGGAGATTACAAAACATACTCTAAAGTAAATCAGAGTGATTATAATTTTGTTAATTATTCATTACGCTAGATTTTTAAAGCAAAGTTAAAAGCTGCAAGCAGTCTTTTTAATTCTAAGTAGGAGAATTTTATTGTGCTATAAAAATTTCACGATTATTCATAAACAAATAATGAGTTTAAACAAATATAGTAAAGACAATAAACCTGTAAAGACCATTTAAAAATATAATATAAGTGTATTTTCATTAGTAACAAGAAAAAGGTACACATTTACCTTTAAAATACACTAATCCCGTTTAAGTATCTGAATAGGAGTACAATACGGCGATTTTTCCAATAATACTTTTCTGATAATAGAAGGTTTTAAAATTTAGTGACATTTTTAAGTATATGTTAAAGAGCATAACGAAAACAATAATACTGTTAAAAACTAAAATATTACTATCAGGTTTTATCTATACATTTATCTTTGCATTAGAAATTTAAACCATAAGTTCAAGAATACTTTAATATCACTGAATGGATGTTGGTATCAATTCTCGTATTTTTAATCAAGTCATTCCACAATAATAAATATATAAAAATAAAATTAATGCATTTCACAAAGAAGATATATTTTTCATCCATTGTAAACAAGGTGTTTTCAAAAAATTCCAAAATAGTAACAGGCTTCTAGTTACTGCTAGAAATATTCTTCACATGTCTGACATTTTTGCTAATGTTTGACAGTCCTTGTAACACTCTTTCGAAAGTTATATTACTGGATAACGGCTCTCCTTCAAGAATATTACGTAAAAAAAAATTAATCATTAATATAATTGTCTCTTTTGATTTTATAAATATTTTTCACTTAACTCTTATTAATACTTCTTTTGCGTTAACATTTAGATGCAGCATTTCTTCACTTCCGACATTTTTATATTGTTTTGCTTCATTCGGTTTCATTTTACCTATATATATATATATATATATATATACTAGCAGACCCGGCCACGCGTTGCTGCGGCTAAGTAATACGTTGATAATTTGATAAGGTATATAGTATTTCCCCACAACTGGATTTGGCGATTATTTTTTCTTTTCTTTTTTTTTTTTTTTTGGCGCCTTTTTGAACGATAACGAAGTCGTTCTGGATTATTTGCAATGAAATATGTTAACCTGCATGCTTTTATTTTAGATTTATGATTTAGCCATAATCGCCAAATCCAGTTGTGGGGAAATACTATAATTGTTACCCACAACTATAACTTATAATATAACTTCAGTAATTATATTCGGATAATTATAACTTCAGTATATCCCCACAGCTGAATTTGGCGATTTTTCTTTGGCGCCGTTTTAAACGATAACGATGTCGCTCTGGACTGTTTGTGATATAATATGGCAGCCTATATGTTGTTTATTTTGGATTTATTATTCTATGTTTTTGATTTATGATTTAGATTATGATTTATGATTTATAGATTTATGATTTAGCCATAATCGCCAACAAAAAATCGCCAAATATCGTTGTGGGGATATACTGATTAATATATTACTGAAAAGATTAATATATTTTAACGAAGTGGTGAGAAGATTCTGAGTATGTTAAAATTTTAATAGTAAATTCAAGTTAATCTAGAAGGAAAGCATTGAGGATTAAGATAAGAAAATTGCAAGATTTTACGATCGCATTTTCAGCAATAAATATGAGTCAAAATTTAATGCAAAATACATATATAAATCACAAATTTAATCAGGAACGTTAAATTGGTAAGTTATTAAAGAAAAAGTAAAGAAAAATAAGAGAAATAATTAACTAAAGTTTCGAACATCGATCATATAGATTAGCGTTACAAAACAAATAAACAGACTTAAACTCTTCCAGACTTTTAAATAAGTTTAAAATTAACTTTTAAAATTTAATGTTAAATAAAACAGACTTTTAAATAAGTTTTAAAATATTGAAATAATTACTTTTTATTTAGAACGTTATGTATAGATCACAAATTTCTTAAAGAAAACGAAGTGATACAAATTAGAATAATGCAACAAAAATTGAAAAAGCAAGGTTATGTCGTAAATAAATTTTTAACACACGTGTCACGTGAAATAAATTGTAGCATATACATAATGTAACTGACATAAGATATTAACATGTTGCAGCGGAATAAATTTCATATCTATCATCCTTGGCGGAAAAAAAAATAATATCGCCAAATTATCTGGCGCACACATTTAATTCCTTTCAAAAATCATGGTTATTTTAACAACTTATATTAAGAGAGTAATGAATAATATGAAACAATATTTCGCACAATACATATTACGAAAATATACATCTAGCTTGTATATTTTCGTGTTACGTTTTTGATCGCCAAATACGAAAAACTCCAAGGACGACAGAGCTTTGAAATTTAAAATTAAAATTTTGTCAATTTGACAGCAAAATAACTCAATCTAACGTATGCACATGATAAATAATACATATATATACAAAAAATATGGGGATTAAAATCCGGAAATAATTTTCCTCGTTTTTTAATAATTTTTTATAAAAAATACAATGGACGATTAACATAAGAAATCTTTTTCTTGATTTCACAGGCGGTCAGTGACGTCACACTTCGCTTGTGTATAACTACATACTTTATCAATGCGAATAAAATCTTTAAATTGATTATGACGTCAATTTTCGTGAGATGAATAATTTAAACTTTTTATAATTTTTTAACGTTCACGTTTGATTAAATGTATTTACTTTTATGTCGAAAGAAAATGAACTCGTATTTTTTCTTTTTGGCAACAATTAAACTTATGGAACTCACAGATATTTTGAAGCAACTTTAACAAAGGTCTATAATTAACAAATAATTGCAATAAAACAATATTGTGACAATAAACTGAGATAAAAACTATCCTATCTCTCAAGTTGAACCAAACTGCACGCAGTGTGCAAAATTTCATTAAAATCGGTTCATTAATTTAGGAGTTTATCGCGGACAAACATCGTGACACGTAATTTTTATATATATACAGATATTTATGATAGAACTACATTAGCACTTTATCAATGTGTATAAAATCTTCAAATTGATTATGACGTCAATTTTCGTGAGATGCATAATTTAACTTTTTATAATTTTTTAACGTTCACGTTTGATTAAATGTATTTATTTTTATGTCGAAAGAAAATGAACTCGTATTTTTTTTTTTTTGGCAACAATTAAATTAATGGAACTCACAGATATTTTGGAGCAATTTTAATAAAGGTCTATAATTAACAAATAATTGCAATAAAACAATATTGTGACAATAAATTGAGATAAAAACTATCCTATCTCTCAAGTTGGACCAAACTGCACACAGTGTGCAAAATTTCATTAAAATCGGTTCCTTAGTTTAGGAGTTTACCCCGGACAAACATCGTGACACGTAATTTATATATATATATACAGATATATATATATGTATGTATATATATAAATATATATGTATGTATATATATATCTATAGATATATAGATATATAGATATATATATATGTATATGTATGTATATATATATATATATATATATATATATATATGTATGTATATATATATAAATATATATTGTATATATATATATATATATATATATATATATATATATATATATATATATATATATAGGTGTATGTGTATATATATATGTGTGTGTGTGTATATATATATATGTGTGTGTATATATACACACACACACACACACACACACACACACACACACACACACACACACACACATATATATATATATATATATATATGTGTGTGTGTGTGTGTGTGTGTGTGTGTATTGAACCTTAATAACTGGTATAATATTATGTTTTCTTGCAAATATTCACATATTTTATGCCAATAAGCAAATAAAATGTAATAAAAAGGCATACATCATAGTAAAAGAAATAAATTCAATCTTCTTGCAATGTATCCAAATAAAAAGTTAGAAACGCAAATGCAGTTATATGAGGAATAGAATTTATCTAGGAAATCATTGTTTTCTGGGAAAGCTAGCTAATTACAATGTCCATTACATAATCATTTCAATTTAAAGAGCCATTCATTTACATTTAGCAACGCCTTTTTGTGGTTATCTATTTTAGGAAATGTTTAAGAATTTAATTAATTCATGTTTTGAATCTATTCAGTGTTTTTTCTATTCAATAATTTATGTTTTCGCAAAAGATATATCGTAGAACATACATTTTGTCATTATTAACCCAATATTAAGTGTTTTGATTATTCACATGTAACAACAAACAAACTACATTTTTATATTTTACATAAATCTTTCAGTTTTTTCTAATTTAATAATAATACAAGTATAAAGATTGTAAACTTTCTAAACTAGTATGTTGTGGCCACCACAAGACTTTCTTCTATATTTTCCTATACAAATTCACTCAATAACAAAAAAAATCGATAACTTTGTTTTAAATTATCACATATTTATAGTTCAACCATTCGTTTTAAAGGTATGGACGAGACCTTTCGATAGATACCCATCTTGAAAATTTACCCCCGCCCCGGGGGTACTTTCACCCCAAGGGGGGGGGGAAGCGATGCCCCCACGTGCGCAAAATTTTTTTACTAATATACTACTACTATTATCAATAACTCATATTAATTTTACAATCACAGGTTAAGAATAACTCTCATTATGTACAGTTATACGAAATTTTGTCTTATACTGCCATGTTAAAAATTTAGAAAAAAATACGATCACAGCGCCACCTGTTGAGCGATTGATCCCAAAATCTAATCAGCACCAGTTTATGTCAGGGGCCAAATAAATACCAAGTTTGGTTAAATTTCGTTTAAAAAAAATATATATATACGATTTTTTTTTCCAAGTTTTTTTCGTTAAAAGTAAAAAAAAATCGATAACTTTGTTTTAAATTATCACAGATTTATAGTTCAACCATTCGTTTTAAAGGTATTGACGAGACCTTTCGAAAGATACCCATCTTGAAAATTTACTCCCCTCGAGGGTTGACTATCCCCCCCCCCCCCAAGGGTGGTGGCGAGGCTCCTACACATACGAAAATTTTTTCTCAGTTGACTATCTCTATTATAAATAATTCTTGTAAGTTTCATAATGATTACTAAAAAATAATTCTTATACAAAATTTTGTCCTATATCACCATTTTAAAAATTTAGAAAAAGCGGGATGGCAACGCAACCTGTAAGACAATTTTTACCAAAAGTTGATACGCACTAATTTATGACAAGTTGCAACTACATACTAACTTGCATGAAATTCTGTGCAGTAGTTCCTGAGATACAGTTGCCACAAAATTTTGTCACACACACACACAGACAGACTGACAGACAGACAGATATTTTCTAAAAATGATCAAATTGTGTTCTACAGCTCTCAAAACGTGTAATTCCATCAAAAACCCGAGGTCGAAAATTTTTACGAATCCAATACTTTCTTCTATTGAATTTAGAAGAAAGTAAAAATACAGCATAAAATGAGAAAATGCACTTTTTTACTTTCCGAACATTGTACATTACATAAAGTATTGTAAATTAAACATTTAAGTATTGTAATCATGGAAGAATTTGACTACGGTATATATATATATATATATATATATATATATTGGGGGGGGGGTGAGGGATCAGCTGTATCTACACCTTTTATGATCTACTGAATTTATTTTAGCTATTTTTATAGTTATGCATTTATTTATGTATGTGTGTGTATGTATGTGAGAGAACACAGTAGCGTCTAAGCGCTTTGTTCGAGTGAGCTAAAAATTTTAAGAATAGTACGTATATTATAGTTCACCGTAGCATGAACCCTATTAATTTTGAGGAATCTAGGTCTTATAGTTCTTTTATAGCGACACAAAGAAATATTCTTTATCAGTATGCTCTATGGATTCAAGTTATTTAATGTGCTATAGCGTATAAATGCTTTATTTGATTTAGTTGCAAATTTATATACATGTTATAAGTCTCAGTCGCTTACACTGTATAGATTTTAATGAATCTAGCTCTTATAGTCTATTTACAGGAACACAAAGAAAAATTCTTTATCATTATGTCATATGGTCTGAAATTACTTAAAGTGTAATAGCGTCTAAGTATCTTATTGGATTTAAATTAAAATGTATATACTACATACTATGGGTCACCATTGAACGAAAATCGGTTTTGGTGAATTTAGCATTGTATCGGTTTTGGTGAGGCATTGTATCGGTTTTGCAAGTGCAGAACAAAATGTTCTTTACCTTTATGGCTGAGCTATAGAATTTAATATATATATATATCTTCACACGGAATATGATACGAGTTTTTTTCTCTTAAATTAAATTAAATTAATTAGTTTTTATTATACCTAATTGTAAATGCATGCGAAAAATGATTCGCTCCCTGAAATCTAACGACGTTTTCTAAGGCAGCGTCAACTAGTAAAAAGAAAGACCACACTGAATTATGTAAAAAAAAATACAGTTCTAAAAATTTTATTTAGATTTTCTTTTCTAATATCCGAATGGCGTGAATGTTTTCCTTAGATATAGGACAATTTTATTTTTACGCTTATGTCAATTTTCTGTGGATCTTTAACGAAAAATTCAACAAGCCACTGGTGTGAAAGGCTTCTATCAGATTACTCTACACTGTTAAAAACTACGGTGAATGTTACAGTTTTTTCACCGTAAAATGTGACGGCGAATGAACATAATACAATCCATTTATTGTGTAATCTATATTTCACCTAAAACATACGGCAAAAGCATAAAAAGTATAAACATACGGAAAAAGATGTTTAAAAAAAATACAGCTTACCGTAAAATTTATGGGTAAAATTTAGCAACGAGGTTTCCTGTTATCTGACCGTTAGTTTCTTTTCTTTTCTTTCTTTCTTTCTTTCTTTATTATTTATTTTTACAGCGTACACTTAAAAAAAAAAAAAAAAGGTTTATATTTTTAAAATATGTATTCTAAAACAAACTTATTATACTTAGTTTAACTTTCAATTTGTAATAATCTTGTAAAATAAAATAATAATGAACATTCTTACATTAGTTTTTCATGCATAAAAATAAAATAAAATAAAAAATAAAAGTTATATAAAATTCCAATTAATTTTATATTGCATTTGATATCTTTCGCAACTTGATGCACATAAAAAATATTTTATTCTGGATGTTGTTGCTTCTGTTTTGTGGGTTAAGACCTACTGACTATAGTAGGGCCTTAGTCCTACAGGTTTAACGCCTTCTATGGGGGCCTTTCTAAGCGATCCAGACAATATTTACGCAAGATTCGTAGAAAATCACTGGAAACTCCGACTGGTGTTTTAACCAGGAAACCAATTGATTTTGTTGACTGATTTTGTAAAATTATTTTGCAATTAATAATAATAATAATAATAATAATAAATGTATACAGTTAACCAAACCAATTTGTTTCGGTTGACCAAAAATCTTAGTCAGTTAAAAAAGTTCTGAAATATCCTCAGTTTTCAACGAAAAATATCAAACATACAATAAGAATAGAATTTGTAAAACGCTCGGTTGCTTAGATGAAATTGCAAAGTTACCCTTTTAGATATCCCCTATAGTCTCCAGCTTTATTTATTTTTATTAAAAGCACACACCTCTTATTTATTAAATCCATTTTTACTGTTTTTATAAATTCAAAGTTATGCTACAGATAAAGTTGGAAGGAGGAGAACATTTAACGAAAATCAGCCATAACTTTTTAAAAGCATAGTGAAACATAAGTATTTTGGCAAAATGTTTGTCGTGTAAAGACCTTTCAATCAAGCGAGAAAAAGACTTTTTCACCTTTTGAAATCTTATGCCCTTAGCTGCCTTACCCCCGTGTCATACAGAACATTTTATTATTATTATTATTTTATAAAACAAAATTCCCCTCAAATTGGTCGAATACATGTTTTATATAGTTTTCTAAAAATCAGAAACATTTCTGAGATATTCGGCCAGGACGTCACTTTTTCTGAATCTTGCAAAAATGTAGATGTTATGGGTTATTATGTTAGTATGTCATTATGCTAAAGATGAAATATAATTCATAGAAATGGATATTGTAACAACGAAAATTAACTTCTACAGTTGATAAATTTTTATTAAATAGAATATAAATATTTATATATTTATTTTTAATTTAATCCAAAGAAGTTATTTTGTAAAATGAAACTATTTTGTGAATATAGTTTCATAAAATAGATAGATAGATAATAAATATTTTTATATTGCATAAATTTTACATAAATATAGATACATATTATGTTATATAAAATTCAAAATTTAAGTGTGACCTTCTTACTTATTTCAAGCTATACAGTTTGATGAAATTCATAGATAAAAATTTTAAAGATAGCTTTGTTTTCATTATTAATTTCTGAACATATATATGTAAGAAAATTATTGTAATCATGTCAAACATGTGAAACATCCGACGTTGAGATTTTGGTGTTTAAATACGTTTTAATGTCCCCTGAGTTAATTTTTACTATTTTGACGATCATGTATATGCGTGTGTGAAAGAGAGAGTGAACTCAGAACCGCCTAAACGCTTTGTTCGAATGAGCTGAAAGTTGGTATGTTTGTTACAGGTTATTACAGCACAAACCGTATTGATTTTGGTGAATCTAGAACTTATAGTATCTTTACAGGGACACAAAGAAAAACTCTTTATCATTATGTCCTATGGATCCAAATTAATTATAGTGCTATACAGCCTAAACGCCTTATTGTGAGCTGAAAATTTATACATATGTTGTAAGTCAATATTGCACTAACTGATAGATTTTGGTTAATCTAGCGCTTCTAGCTTTTTTTTTTTTTTTTTACAGACACAAAGGAATATTCCCTATCATCATGGTCTATAGGCCCAAATTTTTAAAACTGTGATTGCGTCTAAACGGTTTATTCCATTGAGCTGAAAATTTATACACATACTTATAGGTCATCGTCGCACAAGTTGTATAGATTTTGGCGAATCTAACCTATATAAATTTGTACAGGGACACAACAAAAAGTTCTTTATCATTATGATCTATGGGCGCAAATTATTTCAAATGTAATAGCGTAAATTTGAATAATGGAGAAAAGAACCAAACATCCCATTATATTTCCCTTTTTACTTACTTAAAGACTTGTCTTACTTTAATTTATTTAAACAACCGTTAAAATTACTTAATGTTCGGAAATTCGAGTGGAGTCGTTCAGATTTTTTTTTTCTTTTCAACTTGAAGGAGGAAAATATTAAATTGGTGAAGGATCCTTGAGATTAAAATAAATTTCAGAGTATTATGTTTCCCTAAAGATTAGGTAACATCACATAAATCCAGTTTGAGGCTTAAATGTATTTTTTAAGAAGATAATTAGTTTATTCTTAATTAATACCGTCATTATGTCGTAATAAGCTTTACACAAGGACATATTATTTTTTTTTATTATTTGTCGATAATAATTAATGGTTATTTACGCATAATATGGCCCAATAGCCATAAAACGTACGTTTTTACCATACAGACTGGAGTCATAACGATTTCAAAAACTCATATCATTTTACTACATTAGCTTGTTCATCGGGTATGAACATAATACATCCCTAACACGTAAATTTTAATGTACGTATTTTGTATGCATAGAATTCAAAATGTTCTTACTAACACACAGTATATCAGCGTTGCAAAATTCAGGTAATTTTTTATTCAGTGTTCAGTAATAATTTTGAGGAGTGATATCTGAAATACATAATAGAAGATTAATCTTCAAAGTGATTAGGCAACAATGACAATTAAAATTTAGTATTAAATATTGAATAAAAAAATTCCTAAATTTGGCAACAATAAAGTGTATATGAATTTAAATCATATACTTACAAATTTTAAATACAAATGGATATAAATCAGTAGATTTATTTATATAGAATTTTTATTATAATGCATATTAGGGTGTATTATTATTTTTACTTTCTTCTATATTCAATAGAAGAAAGTGTTGGATTCGTAAAAATTTTCTACCTCGGGTTTTTGATGGGTTTACATGTTTTGAGAGCTGCAGAACACGATTCGACCATTTTTACTTTCTTCTATCTTCAATAGAAGAAAGTATTGGATTCGTAAAAATTTTCGATTTCGGGTTTTTGATGGATTTACACGTTTTTAAAGCTGTAGAACACGATTTTAACATTTTTAGAAAATGTCTGTCTGTCTGTCTGTCTGTCTGTCTGTGTGTGTGTGACAAAATTTTGTGGCAACTGTATCTCTGGAACTACTGCACAGAATTTCATACAAATTGGTATGTAGCTGCACCTTGACATAAATTAGTGCCTATCAACTTTTGGTAAAAATCGTCTTACAGGTTGCGTTGCCATCCCGCTTTTTCTGAATTTTTAACAAGGTGATATAGGGGAAAAAATTTTCAAGATGGGTTTCTTTCGAAAGGTCTCGTCAGTACCTTTAAAACGAATGGTTGAACTATAAATCTGTGATAATTTAAAACAAAGTTATCGATTTTTTTTACTTTTTACGAAAAAGAAAACTTAGAATTTTTTTTTTTTCTCTCCTTAATTTTATCAAACTCCCACGGTTTCCGTGTTCTGACAAACTTAAACTAATTTTTGCTTTTTTCCCCTAATTTTGTCAAAGTCCTACGGTTTCCGTGTCTTGACAAACTTTAACATATTTTTGCATTTTTCCCCTAATTTTGTCAAAGTCCCACGGTTTCCGTGTTTTGACAAACTTTGACAAAATTTTGGGTAAAATGTGAAAATTATTCTAAGTTTGTCAAAACACGGAAACCGTGGGACTTTGACAAACTTGGGGGAAAAATGCAAAAATTTGTTTAAGTTTGTCAGAACACGGAAACCGTGGGAGTTTGATAGAATTAAGGGGAGAAAAAAAAAAAAGTGGGACTTTGACAAAATTTTGGGTAAAATGTGAAAATTTGATAAAGTCCCACTTTTTTTTTTCCCTCTCCCCTTAATTCTATACTTTTTTTTTGTTTTATTGTTACTGAGTGAATTTGTATAGGAAAAGATAGAAGAAAGTCTCGTGGTGACCACAACATACTAGTTAGAAAATGTCTGTCTGTCTGTCTGTCTGTCTGTGTGTGTGTGTGTGACAAAATATTGTGGCAACTGTATCTCAGGAACAACTGCACAGAATTTCATACAAATTGGTATGTAGTTGCATCTTCACATAAATTAGTGCCTATCACCTTTTGGTAAAAATTGTTTTACAGGTTGCGTTGCCATCCCGCTTTTTCTAAATTTTTAACATGGTGATATAGGACAAAATTTTGTATAAATGTGCATAAAGAGAATTATTTTTTAGTAATCATTATAAAATTTACAAGAATTATTTATAATAGAGATAGTCAACTGGGAAAAAAATTTTGTATGTGTAGGAGCCTCGCCACCACCCCTGGGGGGGGGGGGAAGTCCCCCCTCGAGGGGAGTAAATTTTCAAGATGGGTATCTTTCGAAAGGTCTCGTCAATACCTTTAAAACGAATGGTTGAACTATGTGATAATTTAAAACAAAGTTACCGATTTTTTTTACTTTTAACAAAAAAAAACTTAGAAAAAAATCGTTTTTTTTTTTAATTTATTTTATTTTATTTTATCTTTTTTACGAAAATTAACCAAACTTGGTATTTAGTTGGCCCCTGACATAAATTGGAGCTGATTAGATTTGGAGGTCAATCGCTCAACAGGTGGCGCTGTGATCATATTTTTTCTAAATTTTTAACATGACAGTATAGGATAAAATTTCGTATAAATGTACATAATGAGAGTTATTCTTAACCTGTGATTGTAAAATTAATATGAATTATTGATAATAGTATTAGTTAATTAGGAAAAAAAAATTGTGCCTGTGGGGACATCGCATCTCCCCCTGGGAGGAAGTACCCCCCCGGGGTTGGGATAAATTTTCAAAATGAGTATCTTTCGAAAGGTCTCGTCAATACCTTTAAAACGAATGGTTGAACTATAAATATGTGATATATATATATATATATATATATATATATATATATATATATATATTTTTTTTTTTTTTACTTTTAACGAAAAAAACTTTGAAAAAAAAATCTTATTATTTTTTTATTTTTTTAAATATTATTACTGAGTGAATTTGCATAGGAAAATATAGAAGAAAGTCTTGTGGTGGCCACAACATATTAGTTTTTTTTTTTTTTTTTTTTTTTTTTTTTTAATATCAAATTTCCAATAGTGCGGTAAATTTGCCTTATGCTATTGTTTGTGTGAGTGCAAAATTTTGTTGATCTGATTTAATATCTTCAGTTACCTCTGTGGTCGTTCATTACATAAATTTCGTTAGTTTTATCGTTTTTTTTTTTTTTTTTTTTTTTTTTTTTTTTAAATAAGAAATTGGTATCTTTAGTTTCAGTAGGGCCGAAAAAGTGCTATACGATATCCTTAAATGGTGTGCAAATTTTCATTGATGTGGGTCAATGGCTTAAGTTGCCTCTACGAGTCACGTATCTGGCCAAATTCGCTCATTTTAATGATTTTCGTTCATCGGATCTACGACTGTAATTCTTTTAATTATGGTTATTTCTATTAACTTTTTTTTTTTTTTTTATGAACAAATTATGCATTTGTGCAAGTGTGCAACGAGTATATAATGAAACAGAATCCACAATGATTAATTATAGTAATTATTTATTAACACGTTGAGCGCCACGTGAATTCTGAAGGAAATTCCCGTCAGGCCACGCGCACTGCTTAGAAGCGCGTTATTTTTACCGTATATTAATAAAATACATTAAAATTTCTTAATGATATAATCATGTAATAAAAATTAAGTAACTTTTAAATATATTTTTAGTAATTGCTTAAACGAATGTATTTTTTTTTTATATCATATTTTACACTCTCAGCCACCGGTGATTGACGCAGCTTTATATCATATTTGACACTGTCAGCCATCGATGGTTGACGCGGTCTAAACGGAAAGTTCAGTGTCAGCCACCGATGGCTGACATGGCATTCAACGTGTTAAAATGCAAACAATAAAACTTTCAGGTTGGAAAGGATAGAATACAATTGAAGCATTGATCAATTTTTTCATAACCACGCCCCCTCCTCCCCCCAAAAAGTAATAGAAATAACCATAATTAAAAGAATTACAGTCATAGAAGTGTTGAAGGAAAATCATTAAAATGAGCGAATTTGGTCAGATAATTAGAGGGTCAGAATGTAGAGGAAACGGAACCCATTGACCGTCATCAATAAAAATTAGCACACGTTCTAAGGATACCATATGACAATTTTTTGGCACTATTGGGACTGAGGATTCCAATTTCTTATTTTTAAAAAAAATATTGAAAAAAGAACGATAAAAATAATGAATTTTGTATAATGAACGACCTCAGACGCAGCTAAAGATATTAACTCAGGTCAACAAAATTTTGCACACATACTAACAGTAGCATAAGGCAACTTTTCTGCTCTATTGGAGATTTGATATATATATATATATATATATATATATTTTTTTTTTTTTTTTTCCGATACACACTAATACATATATATTCATTCGTTGATAACTTAAATTTAGCGCTCAACAGCTTGCATTTGTCGCTCTATATATGCAATTTTACAACACTTTAAAACGTTAAATAGTAGAAGAAATAAATCTTTTTTTTTTTTTTTAATACAATTCTAATTATCTTCTTCTTCTTCTTCCTTTTTTTTTTTTTTTTTTTTTTTTTTAATTCTTTTCATTTTTTTGTCCTTTCTTTTTCTTTTTCTTTTTGTATTAGAAATAACAATTAATATTTTATAAAAAAGATGACATACATGTCATATTATTTTTATTATATATTTTGACATTAAGAAAAATTACCAGTTACTATTTAAAAAAAGTATATCAGATTTTTACTTCTAATAGGTATCTGTTTATTTTAAAGTGCCTTTTTCTAATTTTTGCTTTTATATGACTAAAATAAATATGCAGAATTCATTAATTGTTCTACCCTCTTAATTTTGTATTAACACATAATATAAGTTTCTTACTATACTATAGCCATGGGGAACTTAGGTAATTGTGAAAACTTTCGACCTCTCGGTATTTGAAGGCTTTTACACGTTTTGAGGTGAGATCAATCCAAAATCCACAAAATCAGTACAGTGAGCATCTCTAGGGTATGAATTTTCAGTGTGTGTTAGTTTGTAAATTTTTAGTCTGTATACATGATATCTCAATAAATTATGATCTCAAAGAAGGCGTATCAGTTTTAAAATATCTTTATGACATTGGTATGGACTGGACTTGTCTTGAAAATTCTTATACAAAAACTTCGTAAATTTTAAGAGTTTTACGATTTTCTTAATATTGAAAATTAGCGGAAATTCTGATCGTAAAAGGTACTTAACCAATTTTAAAATATTATTTATGATGCTAACATGAACACCATTAACCCTGAACAATGTGCTTTGAAAATTCCGTAAGTTATTCAAAAGTTACGATTTCCTTAACATTTCCTTTCAAGAAAGGCGTTACGACAAATGCTTTTAATTTGTTTTAAAAATCCCTTGTATAATGTTCACTCTTAAAACACACTTCTCAGAAATAAGGAGAATTCTCTCAAAAATAAGCAGGATCTTCTCATGAATAAATGAGACTTTCTCATTTTTCAAAAATTTCTTTTCTTATAATAGCTCGGAGTAGGAATTTTTTTCTTATTTAACTATTCATTTTATATTTATTCTTGTAATATTGAAACGAAAATTTTTTCGTTTGAGAACGCCGTAGCTCCGAGATAAAGTATCAGGCTACAAAACCAGACATTGTAGGTTCGATACCTATAAAGGAAACTGTTTAGAAGTGGTTTTTCTTTAAATCTAAAATGTATTTTTTTCATTCATTATCTCGTTAAGCTTATGTTAGTTATGCAATTATGTTTCTGTCATTATATTGTCAATCAATATATTGTCTTTATGTCATTATGTTTATGTTAATTATTCAGTCATGTTATAAAATTTCCAGACTTATCGAGTTCTAAAATATTCTGTTCCAGAAAATTCCTCAATTGTATAAAAATTGATGTAAAATTTGAAATGGATTGTTAAATGAGAAATGAAAATTCTTAAAATGAGAAGATACTTCTCGAAGCTATTATAAGAAATGAAACTTCTCAGAAATGAGCAAATTATGCTTATTTTTAAAGAAAATGTTTCGAAGCAGAGTAGGTTAGTCTAGTTAGTGAGGCATATCACTCTGCAGGCGCGCCGATTAATCGGTAAACTACTTTTCTTTTAAAACGAATGCAGTATATGGCCTATTGTAAAAATTTGTGAGAATAAGTTGGGGGAATATGAAGGGAATATAAGAAAATGGAGGGTAACTGAGCAGAATCAATCTATGACAACACATCGTTTTAGATGGCCACTATTAGTACCAAAAAAATCTATCATGACCAGTTGTAGACAGCCCTGCGACAAAACTAAAAGCAAAAACGAAACAAAGGCGAACAAAAACAAAACAATAAAAGACACAAGAGTGGAAAATATATTCGGCATTTTTATTTTTATTAAAAAATGAATTATAGAATCATTTTTAATGTCATCAATTTCATTTAAAGTTTTAATAGTTTATAAACGTATTTTAATGGAAAATTTATAAACATTTATAGAGAATTTTATTGTAGTGTGTTTATTTAAAGGCATTTAATGATATATATATATATATATATATATATATATAATATGTTTTTAATAAATATTTATTTTTATGTTTTAATTTAATTTTTAAATTAAAATATATCAAAAATTAGCTTTATGAAAAATTAACCCAACAGCGGCCGAGCAGTTTTGTGCTCAAAACTGGTAGGTAGGAAGTCCCAGGTTCGATCGCAGGACACGTTCGTTCACCTGGCCGCTCAGAGTTTTCTGCCATTTTATCCGACACTCGCGTAAATACAAGCTAGAACCTCATAGAAAGACACCCATGGAAGGCATTCTACCTATAAGCCTAGGACTCTAGCGTAGTCAATCTGCCGTAAACCGCACAACCAACCAACTATATGATTTTTTTTTTTTTTTTTTTTTTTCATGAAGATTAAATATTTAAGAATTTATGATCAAAACTTGCACTAAATAAAGGTAAGTGAATCCCAACATTTTAACTTACAGTTACCTTAAATAATATAAGTTATAATTCAAATTATTGACTAACGTTACCTTGGATAGCTTGATTTGTTTTTAACAATGATTAGAAGGCTGATAGTCTTGCAAATTAAACTGAATATTGATTTCTAATAGCGTTCTGTCTACGGTGGAAGTAAATAAATTTTAAAGTTGACATACTTCAAAAAAAAAAAAAAAAAAAAAAATGATAAATTAAATTCATGAAATTACTTAATTTGATTATTCAACATAGATATGCTATTAACGAGTGAAAAATTATTTGATGTCATCACTGATACTTCAACAGCGCCAATTACAAATGTGTGGTCTATATAAAATATAAGGCAAAATCTTTGATTAATTTGCTTATTCAAGATAACCAAATAGTGCATACTAAGAATTTGTAATCAGAAAGTCAAATTTTTACATGAAAGAAATAACTTATCAAGTAAATTGTAATTACATAAATAATTTTACAGTTGTGAACTTTCAGAAGGAAAAAATATGATAAAACTTACCACGGAAATTCGTGATAATAATGATAAATTGAATGTGGTAGGAGAAATAATTAACTATTTATCTGCTTTATTTTTGCAATTATTCTATGACCTTTTAGTTATTGCTTTAGAAACTCGATTAAAAGCTAAATAGGTTTATGCAAAGAGAACTCTTAGAGAATTATAATCGTCGATTAGGTTAGAACAATGCTTCGCAATCTGAAAATAATGCCATAGCATAGAAAATACCAAAAATAAATAAATAAATAAATAAATGAAAAAGAAGAAGAAAGAGAAAACAGAAAACAGAAACAGAAGATAAAATGTGATGAACCTTGGTTTGAATTTTCTTTTCTGTGTAATTTACAATTTTGTTATTTTTGTACAATGTACCCTGCGATATAGACGATGTACGGAAATTTTCAGTATTGTTCTATTGCGAAACATTCCAATCAATGTCATTCTTCTGTAACACACGTATATTTTATATCAGCTTTTGTGGAAGATCCTGTACCCTAACAGGGATTTTACAGTGCGGGAATTACAGATTTTCTACAAAAATACTATTTAATTATACGTCTAGGGATATTCATAAAACAAATTTTACACGGCTTTAAATTTTACTCTGTTAACATCCGTTTGTCCCATTCAGCAACTGAAAGAAAAAATATGTTTATTTATTTATATATTTTTTATTTATTTACTTATACAAACTCAATTGTCAAATTTTCAGTCTAAAAAAATATATATGTATATTTTAATAACTGCTCACTAAGTTAAAAGACAACATAGTACCTTTAGAATAGTGGAATTAAAAAAAAAAAATAAATAAATAAATAAAAAATAATAATAATAAAAACTAGTTGGCATAGGTGGACTCTGCTCAGTTCCCCATCATATTTATGTTCTCATAAACTTCTAGTGGGAGACATATTATAATCATGTTAAAAGAAAAGAATTTGACAGAAGCTTGAAACAGTGACAGAATGAAATCCCCGCCTAATAGGCTATCCACCGTTCACTTGGTTATATTTATCTTAATCTAATCTATTAATTTATTTTATCGGGGTCAATTCTGTTGTCTAGTTTTCATGCTACTATTTCCAATGCAATAATCCTCAAAATTGATATTTATATGAAAAATTTACAATTTCGCTATGTTGATAAAATCGTAAATTACGAATAATTTACGAAATTTTCCTATTAGAATATTTGTATTCAATCATGTTCAAACAAATATCATAAATATAATTTTGAAGTTGTCTAATGTATTTAGGATCCTCAAAATGGAAGTTTATGCTCAATTTTGACTTATTCTGCCATTTTAAGTAAATCGTAAATTCCAAATAACTTACGAATTTTTTTAATTGGAAAATCATAGTCTATGATATTCATGGTAGTATCCAAAATAATATTTAAAAAGTGGTTTGTCATCTTTACGATGAAACTATCCCTCAAGATTGACGTTTATGTGAAATTTTGCTCTTTCTCCCATGTTAAGAAATTCGTAATTTTCCAATAACTTACGAAATTTTGATATTTGAAAATTCATAGTCATTAATGTTCATGCCAGTGTCCTAAATAGTATTTCAAAAGTAGTCTGACATCTTTACGATGAAAATATCTCTCAAAATTAACGTTTATGTGAAATTTTGCTCTATACTGCCATGTTAAGAAATTCGTAAATTTCCAATAACTTGCGAAATTTTCAAAGTAGCATATTTAGAGTTACTGATGTTCATTACGGAATCAAAACTGATATTTTAAAACTGGTCCGACATTTTTACATTAAAATGTTTCCATTTAATGCACGTTTAAGTGAAATTTTGTCCTATTCTCCCATGTTAAGAAAATCGTATATTTCTCATAACTTACGAAGTTTTTAAATTCGAATGTTGCAAATGAATAGGGTTCTTGCCAGTATCGAAAGTAATATTTTAAAACTGATCTGACCTCTCTGCGATCATTTGTTCGTGAGATATCGTGTTAACAGACTAACAAACTAACGGACTAACACACTAACGGACTGACACACTAACGGACTGACACACTGACACACTGACACACTAACAGACACCCTACAGACAGACACCATACAAATTTTGTCATTTTCGGATTCCTCACACCTGAAAACGTATAAAAAACTCAAAAAACCGAGGTCGAAATTTTTCACGATTACCTAAGTTCCCCATATCTATAGTATGATGGGGAACTAAAAAGTCCTGTATCGAAGTATGAAGTAACAAAAATCCATGTAGGTTTACACATTGATGAATAAACAGTGAATCTGATTGACGGACATCCTTAAAATATAAATCATAGTCGCTTGTTCAAAAAAATACGTTAAAATCATTTAAAACAGTTACAATTATTTGTAATACTATTTCCCAAATCAAGCTAAATATTTCACTTTATATATACATATGTATATATACCCACACACTCTCACATATGTACCCACACATGCATTCATCATAGTAAAATTAATAAAAATTATCTCCGGGTTGGTTGTAGGAATTAAGGCCGATTGACTCCTGATGTGAATTATCTCCGGGCACGTCAAAACGTACAGATGCACAAAAATCTCAAAGTCGATTACAATACTTTCTTTATCTATGTATGTTGGGAAATTAAAAGTTACATTTTTCATGAAAGCTTTTTAAAAATCTTTTGCATTATAAATATTTATAGAATAGAATATTTGCCCTTAAATTTGAAAAAACATATAGTAGTTAAAGTGTCAGCACATTATTTTTTCTATGTTCCTCAAATTAAAAATCATTATATAAACTGAAAATAAAATTATTTGTGGAATTTATTTTTATTTATTTATTTACAATTTACTGTTAAAAAAAAAAAAAAAAAAAAAAAAAAAAAAAAAATACTTGACATTTTGATCTACATATACTATTTGAGACATTTAAATATAAAGCAGAGAAATGCACCGCTGATTGAAATTATTATTAACTTTTGTTTCTACACTTCAAGGGAAAAAAATCATTTGGAAAAAATTGAATTTGTTTATCTGTCACGGGTAATCCTTTTTTTTTTCATTTTTATCCAATTAAAGAAAAGAAAAAAAAAAAAAAAAAAAAAAAGGGAATTTAATTTCATGAAACTCATTTTTTGCAAATTGATTTCAATGTTGCTCTTAATAAAATATACAATTAAAAATCGCTCTGACAAATCAGATGATAATATTCTCCCGAGAAGATTAATTATTTGCATGCATAAAAATTGATTTTATTTCTGTATTTGAATATCACGTAAATTTGAATTAATACAATATTTAAAGAGTATTATTATGAGATGATTTTTAAAATTTCTAAGTTGAAAACATATTATTTAAATTTATAAATCCTCATTCTAAACACATTTGACAAAATACAATTTAACAAAATGTTAATTATTACTTATAATCATAATTATAAAAGAAATTTTTTAAATTTTTAACTGGATTTCTAACATTATTATGTTTAAATAAATTTTATTACCAACGGAAAGTCTTTTGGAATGTATTTTCCAGCCATTCTTTTTGATCATTTTTTTTAGTGTAAAGAGTTCGTGTTAGACTCTTTTTTTTTATGTTAATTATTATTTTCACTGTCCCACTTTAAATATGACAAAGTAAAACATTTTCTATTGCTTTTTTATAAAATAAAAAGGTAGAAAACGCACACCACAATCAGCTGATTTGTTTCTTAATTAAATATATTTAAATTCACCATAGGTGGTTGTTGATTCTATGAAGAATTTGTAATTAAAATTTTAACTCAATGGTTTTTAGACATTCTATGTTAGCTAAAATAATCATGTGACATATAAAAAGTTTCTTTAAGTACGTTTATCGTGCTTTTTTACGCAAAACCACTAATTCCATGATTTTTATGAAGCTGGTTTTATTATAAAAGCCAAGAATGTAAAATTAACATCATTATTCTAAAAGCATAGGCAGTTGCTACAAAGGCAGTACCGATAGCACATTTACTTTCTTATTTTCATTTTTATTTAATTTTCATATTTTTTTTAAGATAAAATATATTTTTAAAATCACAATAAGTGATTTGTGATTTAATAATAATAACAATAATAATAAAATATTTATTTTAAATAGAAAATGTCTAGATGTTATATGAAATAGATGCTTCTCTCTATGTTTGTTCTCTCGTAATGTTTGTTTTATAGCTTTTGTAATCTTGCTCTTTATTACATGTTTACGTTTTGCTAAAAATAACTTTGTTGAAAAAGTCTGGTTTTTTAGCATACTTTTTCTACATAGCTTATATTGCCTATAAAATAACAAACTAGAACAGGTATTTTTTTCGAAAATAAAGCCCAAAAACGGAAATATTTACCTTGTCAATTTAATATGAAAGTGCAAGGGTTGTAGTAAATTTGAAAAATGAACCGTTTACCAAATATAAAGAAAACGCTATGGTGGCATTATTGTTCAGAAGCATGCAATCTGGGCGCTTTGTCCATATGTATATATATATAGAAAACTATTGAAATGAATTTATATATATATATATATATATATATATATATGTTTAAAGATTAGAAAAACAAAAGGGAGAATTACAAATCAATGCGCAAAATTGCAGCGAATGGAAATGCAAAACATAAATGTAGGAATATATAAATGTAGGAATATATAAACAAAGGAATGAAATTAAACCCCCCAAAACACTGAGATCTTCATCACTTTTGCTATTTTGTAATTTTATAACTTTTTAAGTATTTTTATACATTATATATATGTTTGATTTACCTTCAGTTATTGGTGGTTTTCTGTTTGGTGAGAAGTTGGGGGCTAAGGATAGTTATTAGCTAATTGCTACTGTCCTTTCAGAAACTTCTCTTTCACCTCTACACTGAGGGGCCTCCCAGATGAAGATCTCAGTGTTTTTTGGGGTTTAATTTCATTCATTTGTTTATATATTCCTATATATATATATATATATATATATATATATGTGTGTGTGTGTGTGTGTGTGTACTTCTTTTTTATAAGTTATTTATTGTTATTTTTAGAAATATACAAACCAATTTCTGGAAAAAATTATAATTACAAAAGTTGTAAGCTTGTTAAGTTAAGTGTAAAAAGGCATCTATTCTGTTTCACATTATTGCAGCACTTCTGTTCATCTGAAACAAACAAACAAAAAAAAATCTTAATTAGTAAAAAGTCCTTATAGTCCCTACCAAAGAGAAAGAAACAACAAAAATCCCAAAATGGCGACTCTTTGAAATAGAAAGTTATTTTTCAACTTTTTTTTTCCTCTTCATAAATTATAAATTATATTTTTTCTTCAAAAAAAAGTAAATAACAATAATAATAATAATAATAATAATAATTTTGCTGCATAAGCGATAGGGCGGTAGAGGGTTACAAATAAATCTTGGTACAAACTTTGAAGTTAATAACAGAGCTTGAAATATCATGTTTTTAAGAAGTTCTATACCAGAATACTTCCTTAAACAATATTAAAATTGAAATAAAATTTCCCAACATTCAAAATACTGCCACAAATAAAAAAATAGCGTTGATTTTTATCAAAAGTTATATTATCAAGTAAAACAAATCAAAAGAAAAAAAAATACAAATAAATAAATAAAAGACTTATAATATATAGCGACATTAAATAAATAAACAAAATAATTTTATTTATTATGTTTGCATACTTCTTTTAAATCGACAGTAAAATTTTCCTAAGTTAAACAATACATGAAAAATTAAAACTACATTTAGTTTCGAACATGTATGTTATTTTAGAATCGATCAAATTTTCCTGAAAATATTTCATACCCATAATTCATTCACTTTGTTCATTACTGAATCTGTCAACTTTTTAGTTTATTCCGTAGCATTTTCCGTACCCGCCGTTGTTTCACGAAACTTTCCTTGTAAAGATTTTTCTTTCTTTCTAATGCGTAATTAGGATTACATAAGAAGAAAATTACTTTAAAAAAAAAAAAAAAAAATCAATATGGAGAATATAGGCGCTTAATAACAATTCTATGGAATAAAAAAAGTGTCAGCTATGCATTACACTTATTTAGAATTGAATCAAAAAGAAATGTATACATAAAAGATTTTTACATGATAAAGTAATCGAGAACTGAACAAATTAAAATGTAGAAATAAGAAAAGTGTCATTGAATGATATAAAATAAAATTTAAAAACTTTTAATAGGACATGGAAATTGTGACTTATTTTATAAAAAGACTATTGTCATTCTTTAAAATCTGTGGTTAAAACTTATTCGAAAAAAAAAAAAAAATAAATAAAATAAAAAATCTTACTTACAGCAAAGCATTTATTCTTTTAGGCATGTCTAAAATTGTAGTAATCTCAGGAGAGGGTCAATCCATTTGAAATCACCCAAAAAGAATAAAATTTGTTGCTCAACATTTTTTATTTTTCTTATTTTTTTACCAGTTTTTCCCCGTTATTAGGTGAGTTCAAAACTGTCGAAAAAAATTTTTTTAGGCTCATACTTTTTTTTTGACAGCCATTTTGAATTTGCATTGGAACTGTTTTTAGGACAAAAACAAGGTTTGCATAAAAGTATCTAACCCAGTTAATTTTATAGATATCAAGACAAAATAAAAAACAAAACTATCAGAATGACCTCCTAGATGTTTTGTACATGCATAATATTTCCTACGTCATGAGGAAAGTGAAGAAAAAAATTCACAACTATAGATGGAAAATTAACTTAAAGTGGTAATTTTAGTGCTGCAAAACTACTTAAAAAATGAAAGACTCATCAATAATTTTTTTTTCCTGCGTAGATTTGTTACAGGACTAGTTACTGTAGAAGTTTCCAGTTTGAGAGTTTTATCCTTTTTTTTATATAATTTTTCAAAAATGCCCAAAATTGCATTTTGGCAATATTTAAAGTTGAATATCTCAAAAGGGACTGAGTGAAAAATTATGAAATTAATACAGATAATATCTCTTTATGACATAAACATATGATAAAAATTTGATGACTGAGACTCAACTGGTTCCAAAGTTATAGTGCATCAAAATTGGCCCAAAATTGCATTTTACGCACACAGTATTTCACGAAAATTAATTTTAAAAATACATTTTCCTGTATATTATAATTGCTATATATATATACATATACATATATATATATATATATATAAACTCTAATAACTTAAAAAATAACTTAAAATGAGCTATTTAACTTTTTCAAACAGAAATACCCTAACTACAAAATTAGACGGTCAGTGTTCTGTGCTATGTGACCGAAGTGGTGTGTCCACCCAAGATCATCTGGCACACATAGTGTATGTGTCTGCAAATACCCCCAGAACGTAAAACTCTTGATTGAAGGAGCAAGGCTCAAAATAAATTACAGGGAACTGGTAGAATTACTTGTGTGTAACATTGATAATGAAAGTTGCATGCTGGACAAGTGTTCAGAATGTCCAGGATCCGAAGGTCTTCTGGAAGTTCCAATGAAAGAAATTGGCAATCTACCAGAGGAAGTAGCTTTTAAGCAGTGGGTGCAAACTGACGGAGCAGAATTTATCACCCGATTACAACCAGATGAGGAATTTCTAAATCTTCTTGTGGAAGATAGAGTAAAACTAAAATCTCACCATTTCATTTCAACAGTTCAGTCTAATCATTTCAAAGAACTTAAAAATAATCTCAAAAACATTGAATATTTAGTCATTGGTGATTTTTCAGAAAACTTTACATTTTGCGTTCAGGATGAAATTCAGAACTACCACTGGTCCAACAGCCAAGTTACATTACATCCATTTATTATTATTATTATTATTATTATTATTATTATTTTAATTATTATTATTTTAATTATTATTATTATTATTATTATTATTTTAAATTTGCTGTAAAAGCATTTGTATGATAAATGATTATCTTATTTAGGATACCTTTACAGCTGATGAATTTCAAAAAATCGCACCAATGAAATGAAGAATTTTTTACCCAAAGCAAAGATGATGATTTACTTCAGCGATGGTGCCAGCAGCCAATACAAAAATAAGAAAAACTTTATTAATCTGTGCCAACATGAGAATGATTTTAGCTTGATAGCTGAATGGAATTTTTTAGCTACATCTCATGGGAAAAACTTGTGTGATGGTATAGAGGGGGGGGAGGAGGGGAGGGTACCACTAAAAGGGAAGTAACTAGAGCCAGTATGCACTAAATTCTTACTCCACAAGACATGTTCAAATATTGAAACGAAAAAATAACCAGAATAGAATACATTTTTGTCTCTGCCAATGAAATTAAACAAACTGAAGCTAAACTAACAAAAAGATTTGAATTTTGCTTGCCTGTGACATGAATAAGAGAATATCATAGATTTGTTCCTATATGTAATAATCAAATCAGATGTTACACTACATCAATAAATAAGAAATTTGATGAGCACGAAACTTTGATAGTGTTTATTAACACATCTTCGCTTACAAATATGGACTATGTTGCATACATTTACGAATATCATTGGTAGCTAGGAATAGTCAAAGACAAGACCGATCAAAATAATAATCTATTACTTCAATTTTTCCCATCCATATGGCCCAAAGACTGCCTTCCAAATATCTATAAATTACATGGTGTGTGTTCCAGTAAACAAGGTTGTGAGGAAAATTACCCCTATCGAACTAACAACGGTTTCGGGCAGACACATAACATATCAAAAAAGCTATGCAACGGAATTTCAACACTCTTCAATACTTTGAAGAAATTATAAAATTATTATGCTAACTGATAAAATGTACATCAACAGTTTGAATAAAATTTTGTATTTTAAGTTACAATGTTGATTTTTACCTTAAATTTTCATCAAAATTCTGCATACCTAAAATGCAATTTTTGGCCAATTTTGATGCATTATAACTTTGGAACCAGTTGAGTCTCAGTCATCAAATTTTTATCATATCTTTATGTCATAAAGAGATATTATCTGTATTAATTTCATAATTTTTCACTCAGTCCCTTTTGAGATATTCAACTTTAAATATTGCCAAAATGCAATTTTGGGCATTTTTGGAAAATTATATAAAAAAAGGGATAAAACTCTCAAGCTGGAAACTTCTACACTACATAGTCCTGTAACAAATCTACGCAGGAAAAAAAATTATTGACGAGTCTTTCATTTTTTAAGTAGTTTTGCAGCACTAAAATTACCGTTTTAAGTTAATTTTCCATCTGTAGTTGTGATTTTTTTTCTTCACTTTCCTCATGACGTAGGAAATATTATGCATGTACAAAACATCTAGGAGGTCATTCTGATAATTTTGTTTTTTATTTTGTCTTGATATCTATAAAATTAACTGAGTTAGATACTTTTATGCAAACCTTGTTTTTGTCCTAAAAACAGTTACGATGCAAATTCAAAATGGCCGTCAAAAAAAAGTATGAGCCTAAAAAATTTTTTTTCGACAGTTTTGAACTCACCTAATAACGGGGATTAACTGGTAAAAAAATAAGAAAAATAAAAAATGTTAAGCAACATGGCCTGGGTGATTTCTAATGGATTGACCCGAGAGTATTTTTAGTTTTGTTTCGGTATCAGCTACATTTAAGTTTTTTAAGTTATTTTAAAACATCGCTGAATTTCTAGTTCGTTTGTTAAAAAAAAAAAAAAAAAAAAAAAAAAAAACTCTTTTAAATAAAAGAGATTTTTTTTAAATAAAATAAAAAGTTTTCTTCAATATTCTCCAATTTCCTTTTTATTCACTATTTTTCTATGTTTAAAATAGCTTCATGCATACTGTTTATTTCTATAATTTAATTGAGATTTCTACATGCAAATAACAAATTAGAGTCTAAATTAATAAAAAAAACATATTATAAATTTTACAAAAAACTGGTTTAATTTCATTTCACAATATATATAAACTGATAATCACATATGGTGAATGTAAAATATGCTCATACAAACACATTCAACTATATACTTTTTTTATGTATTACAATTTACAGTAAATTATTTGGTACCATTTTGGTTTTAAGTTAAACTTAAGTTAATTTTTAAAGTTATTTTAAAAGATCACATAATTTCTAGTTCATTTATTAAAAAAAAAAAAAAAAAAAAATCAATCAATAAAATAAATGTCCCTTAAACGAAGAGGAAATATTGTTTTTCCTTTTTTTTTTCTTTTTTTTTTTTTTTTTTTTTTCAATTTTTTCTTTTTTAAAAATCTATACGCATTCTGACTATTTTTTTTTTTTTTTTGTCTATTTGACCCTTAGCACTTTTTAGAAAAATATCAGCTCTCTGGGATAATGTTAACTTGTGCCGAATTGGCGGGAGGGCCCTACTACCTATATTAGGATTTTCCCGTCAATTCGGCACGTGTTAACATTATCCCAGAGAGCTGATATTTTTCTAAAAAGTGTTAAGGGTCAAACAGAAAAAAAATAGAGGGTATGTAAAAATGGAAAAATTCCTCTCCTTTAAGGGACACCCTAATATATGTTTATATATGAAATGTAAAGATTTCTTAATTATTCTCTATTTTCTTTTTTGTGCTCTATTTTCCTTTGTTTTAAATTGTTCCATGTATGCTATTTATTTGTTTCTTTTAAATAAATTAATTATTACGCATGGTGAATGTAAAATATACTCTTATAAAAACATTCAAATAAATACTTTTCCTTATGTAATGTATTATAATTTATAATAAATTATTTTAGTTCCATTTTTGGTAAAAATATTAAGTTTAAGTTATTTGAAAGTTTATTTAAAAGATCGCATAATTTCTAGTTTATATGTTGAAGAAAAGAAAGAAAGTACTTTTTTTAATAAATGATTTTTTTAAGTAAAATGAAATTTTTCTTGATTATTATCTATTTTCCTTTTTATTCTCTATTTTTCTTCATTTTAAATTGCTCTATATATTTTATTTATTTGTATCTTTTAAATAAATTAATTGAGATATATGTATGCAAATAACAAAATAGAGCCAAATTAATAATATATATATATATATATATATCTGTATATATATATAAATTACGTGTCACGATGTTTGTCCGGGGTAAACTCCTAAACTAAGGAACCAATTTTAATGAAATTTTGCACACTGTGTGCAGTTTGGTCCAACTTGAGAGATAGGATGGTTTTTATCTCAATTTATTGTCACAATATTGTTTTATTGCAATTATTTGTTAATTATAGACCTTTATTAAAGTTGCTCCAAAATATCTGTGAGATCCATTAATTTAATTGTTGCCAAAAAAAAAAAAAAAAAAAAAAAAAAAAAAAAATACGAGTTCATTTTCTTTCGACATAAAAATAAATACATTTAATCAAACGTGAACGTTAAAAAATTATAAAAAGTTAAATTATGCATCTCACGAAAATTGACGTCATAATCAATTTAAAGATTTTATACACATTGATAAAGTGCTAATGTAGTTCTATCATAGATATAGTAATATATATAGATCTCTCATCCCCATGTTATCGTACAAAGATTTTTGATGCCGAAAAAAAAAAAAAAATAATAATAATAAAAGCTTTGGAAACAGTCATTAAGTGATATTGAAAAAAAAAGAAAGAAATATGAATTTGAAACTGTATCTGGAGTCTTCCATTCCCCTTTAGCAAATAAATTATTCATAAAATTTATTTGCTAAAATATTAGTATGTATTCCCGTGTGTATTCACTCGGGGAAAGACGGGGAAATAACCATGATTTTTGAAAGGAGTTAAATATTTTCGCCAGATAATTTGGCGATATTCTTTTTTTTTCGCCAAGGATGACAGAAATGAAATCTATTCCGCTGCAAAATATTAGTATCTTACATCAGATATTTTATTTAGACATTTGAAAACAAATTTGATTTCAAACTATGATACAATATTTATCATTTTCCTTTTAATTAGTATATTATTAGTATATTAAAATTTAAAAGCATGGTATATATATATATTTTTTTTTTTTTTATCTTATAATTATTCTTATCTTAATCCTCAATGTTTCCCATCTTTATTAACTTGAATTTACTATTAAAATTTTAACATACTCAAAAACTTCTCATCACTTCGTTAAAATACACTAAACTTTTCCAAAATTTTTTTCTATTTAAAATGATACATGTATTTACTTTAAATGTCCAATATTTTATAAGATTTCCAATTTTAAAGTTTTAAAATATTTATCAAATTTACTTATTTTTCTGGTTTAGCCTTATTGTTTTCCTTTTTATAACTACAGCTGTTGCCCTCTTTAAAATATTTAAAATGATGAGGTCATTTTATAGTAAAATTATCCATTCTAGCATATATTATATTTCACTCCTCCATAAAAATTGATTTTAAAATCGTCTGTTTCTATTATACTTTTATTTTAATAGAATTTTAATAGAATTTAATTTATATATTAGTCATTTGAGCAATTTTATCCAAAGTAGCATTAGAAATAATATATATCACTTCTCCATTAAAATTTATAGGACCCTACAATAAAATTAATTTGTGCTTAATATCAACACTACGAAAATTCTTATCAATCGCTTCCAAATTTTGACCTAAGTTTCAAATCTCAACCCTGTGGGTTTTTACATCGTCTACAACAATTTCGTCTTTGTTCGTAAATAATAATTTGACTGTACTAAATAGTTTACAGCCGTATAATTCAACGTATAACTTAGTCACAGCAACGCGTGGCCGGGTCTGCTAGTATATATATATATTGTGATATTTTACAAATAATATGCTTAAATTAATATCGCAATATATTTAAACTGAAAATTAAATATGGCGAATGTAAAAATATACTTATATAATGACGTTCAATTAAATACTTTTTTTTTTTTTTTTTTTTTTTGTAATGTGTTACATTTAACAGTGAATTATATTTTACGTCGTTTAACATAAAGTGTTACGCTTATAATTATTACCTTTAATGAAACACAATATTTGATTTTTGAAGCAACCAAAACATTGCAGAAAGTAAAAAAAAAAAAAAGTGAGAAAAAATTTAAATAATATATAACGCAATATTTAAATAATCTGTTCTGCGACATTCTATTATAATATTTATAAAAGATAATAATAAAACTTTTATATATGGGAAATACAATATTCTAGTCACTTTTACACTTAAAAATAGTCAATTATTGTGTGAAAAATCAATTTACACATATCAACAGCTCCATAATCTAATATAATAATAATAATAATAATAATAATAAAAACGTTTTCATGGAGATTGAAAAATTATTTTTTTAGGCGTAAGAAACGTTTAAATAGGCTCAGGGGAGAAACTGTCAAATATATATATATATATATATATACATATATATATATATATATATATATATATATATATATATATTCTTCATAGAAAAATAAACAGAAGTGACTTTTATATAATAGAATGTTTTTATCCCACTGAGCAAATCTGTAATTGTCAACGACACATGAATGACAGTAAGATAAAAGGATATGTTTAAGTATTGTATAATATTTCAAATAACTTATCTATATGTCATAGACTCACAAAGATTTTATTGATATACTACTCTTTAAAATAAATATATTGTAACAGTGTACATTTTTCCTTAATTTTTGTTACTGCTTAATTTAACTTAAAAGATATATATAACAGATATATATATATTAATAATAAACGAAAAAAAGGTGTTATGTTTTATAAATGAAAATATAATAAATATCTTTTACAATTATTCATTTCTTTCCTTTTGTATCAGAGCTTTCAAAAAATATTTTCGCATTTAACCACCATTATTACTTAAAAAAAAAAAAAAAAATAAATAAATAAAAGGATAATGTTAAATATATATATATATATATCCATTTATGTATGATTTTTAAATAATTTTTCTGAAACGCATCACTGTCATATAATTCTAAAAAAAAAAAAAAATGTAAGGAATAACTGAGTTCATTTAGAATAAATAAAGTTTTAAACTCGGCACATAATTCTACATAATATTCCACAAACAGTGACATAGGCATTAGTATTTTCAGTAATTATCATAGTCAAATTATATATAACAAGTAAATTACAGAAAATCGCAATAAAAAGTTATAAAATTTTGTAAAATCACGCACACACACACACACACACACCACACACACACACATATATATATATATATATATAGGAGATTCCCCAAGCAGCACCGAAACGTTCTCTGAACGTTCAAAAACTGTTCTAGAAACACGTTCTAAGAACGTTCCCTTTGAACGTGTTATAGACGTCTATCTGTGCATCTTGAAAACGTACAATAGTACGGTTCAGGGAACGTTCAATGAACGTGTAGCTATCACCATCGGTGTTATAGAAGCGTTCAGAGAACGTTCTATGTATACGGTCTCAGAACGTTCTAAACGTTTTTAGAACGTTTTCAAAACGTTATTTATATTTTCAGAACGTTCTAGAAAACGTACTGTAAACGTTCTAAAATAGTGTAGAAACGTTCTGAAAACGTTCTATACACTCGTTCTCACAACGTTATGTAAACAATTTTTGAACGTTCTTTGAACGTGCTAAAAATGTATTTCATGTATAATAAAATGGAAGAACTCGCAACAATTGTTTCGGGTCGTGAGATACAGCATCCATAAAATTTTAAAATTTATTAATTTAATCATAAAAATTTAATCAACACAGGTTTTTATAATTAACATTTTTATATATGAAATTTTGTACATTTTTCACCAAAAAATGCTGAAATACAGATATCTGAAAAATCGCAGAAAGCAATAGTAGCACCATCCGTCGGTGGATATATGAAGCAGCACATTTTGTCATTATATATATGTCTCACATACAAGGTTTGATAAGTATTCTTATTATAGAAGGTGAGGTACAGGCTTCCCGTAAGTTGAAACGTAACAGTGCCACCTGTCATTTGATATGTACCCGAAGTGAATCAGTAAAATTTACGTAATATCTATTTCACGTACCAAATAGAGCATTTTTAAATCATAGGGAATGAGCTATTGCGTTCCGTTCCCTTGAATAAAATTAAATTGCAGCACACCAGTGCCTCTAGTTGTCCGATATGCACGCAAAATTATTCTGCAAAGTTTTATATGATATTAATTTTACATACCAAGTTCAGTGTATTTATAATTATTTATATCACAAAAACTGAATTATTGCCATTACGTTAACGGGATTAAATTGCAGGAGAGCAGCGCCACCAGTTGGTCAATATATGCACCTGAATTAAATCAGCGTAGTGTTACATAATATCTGTTTACCATATTAAGTTTGGTGCATTTGTGCACTGTAGAAGCTGAGATATAATTTCCCCATAAAAGGGAGAATTTACAAAATTGAAGCGAACCCTATCTGGTGATACATTCCAGAGGCTAATGAGCACCAAAGCTGATATTTAGGTCAATATCTAATTAAATATTCCTGATATTTAGCGAATTAGTTTAAAGTCTAACTAAACATCAAGTTTGGTTAAATTCCGTCCATTGGATTGTGAGATACAGAGTCCACAAAACTTTGATAACACACACACACACACACACACGCACACCAAAAAACCCAGACAGACTGGCATTTTGAAAGAATGGTAGAATTGTGTTCTGGACATCTCAAGAGTGTTTAAGCCCATGGAAAACCGGAGATCAAAAATTTCCAATTATCCAACACATTTTTCTTGGTATATACAAAATAATAATAATAATGATAATAATAATAAATAAATAAATAAAATTAATTAATTTTTCGTAACTTAATTTATTAACAATTTAAGAAGCAAATAATAATGGATATCTGCAAAAGTAATCTGGAGTAATGTGTTTGACAGAATTCAACAACATAAAACTTAAATAAAATTATAAATAATTATAATGATTGTAATAACATATAATTAAAGTATAAAATTTTGTAATTTTTTCTCACCGCATCTCTATTACATTTCAATGATTATTCTACATGTCAACAAAATTTAAAACTGAAAATAAGGAAAAAAAACTGAAAAAAAGGAAAAGGCATTTTCTCATATTCGTTATAATCACACTGTGACAGGACGTGTTATGACGGTGATACACTTGAACGTTTTTCATAGAACTAGATTTGTACGTTTTATAGATGGTACAAAGCAAATCTTTTCAGAACGTTCTAAGTAATACTATTTTTGAACGTCTAATCGAACGTTCTCTTGACACGAAACACGATGTTTGAACGACTGTAACCGTTATTAGACGTTCACAAAATGTTCCCGTGCTACTTGGGTCAATTTCAAATACATATATGTATATGAATGTGTGTGTCTGTGCCTGTGTTTTTATGCGTCCATATACTTTAAATATACTCCAGTGAGTGTAAGGTTCCCCATAGCTTAGCAAGGTATTATACAAAATATCATCAACATATGATAAAAAATGTCCTGCTGATATATGAAAGCAAACTACGAGAAAAATTATTAAAATATAGAATGTAAAAAAGATTATTTATTTACATTAATGTTTTGTTTCACAGTGATAATTTGTGAGAAAGTTCTGAACATAGATCAATTGTACGTTTTTTTTTTTTTTTTTTAATATAATTTTAAATTTTTATTAATTAAAAAAAAAAAAAAAAAAACCTGTCTGAACATTGAAAAGGGGCTTAATAGCAGACAATACCTAGTCTCGCCGACAAATGTGGCTACCTTATGGGAAATTTTATTCCAATAATTACTCATTACCTAACGTATTTTTTAAATCCCGTTTTCACATTTAGAGAATTAATAAACGTTAAATTAGAACTCCTTTTATAAAAATTATATATAAAATATATATTTTTTTTTATATGTTAGTATTTCTTTTCACGGCTAAAATATGAGAAAAATGGACTTGCTGAAAATTCACATTTTTGAACTTAAAATCAAAAATTTAAAATTTAAAAAATATATCAATCTTTTGAAAATTATTGGTAGAGTACGAAACAAATCTATGCTCAGAGTTTCGAAACACTGAGCATACGCCGGAGTTCGCAAGAGTCTAACAACCTTCGGATTTGTTGCTTTGAAACAGCAACACTCAGGACATTTCTTTATATAGTTTTCAATGTAAGATTTCATGTCTGTCCAATAGTAACGGTGTGAGATACGTTGATAAGTTGCTTTTTCACCATAGTAGCCTGTGGTTAAAGAATCATGATGTAGTTTCATGATATCCTCTCTTTCCTGAGCTGGTATCACAAGTTGAGCTTCTTCAGCATCTGAGTCTGGAGCATAACTGTACAATATCCCTTGGATCATCAGATAACCTCTATCGGTACAGTTTATAAAATCTTCATCCCTTTGATTAATTTCGAAACAATCAATTATTTTCTTTAAATTTTCATCTTTCAACTGAACTTGCTATTAGAGATTTTAGACGGCAAGTCCACAATTACAAAATTACAGACTTCTTTTTCATTTAATTCAGCATTAGAAATTGGATAACAAATCTGCTGTAACATTTGACTTCCCACAAATGTAATCAATCTTTAGATTATATGACTTAATTTTCAAAGACCATCGGGCTAATCTTCCAGACGGTGACTTAAGATTCATCAATCACTTCAACGGTTGATGGACAGTAGTTTCTAGAATTTCTTGACCTTCTACATAGCCACGAAACTTCTAAAGGGCCCATACGACAGCTAGCGCTCCTCTTTCTGTGGTTGAAAAATTTCGTTCACTCGGTGTAAGAAGTCAACTGGCGTATTCAACGGGGTGTTCGGTTATCCTGTCTTCACCTTGCAAAAGCACTGCACCCAAGGCATAGTTGCATCAGTTCTTAAAATAAAAGGTTTCGTACAGTCAGTTTATTTCAATATAGGAGGTGTTACAAGACATTTCTTGAGAGTTTCAAAAAAACGTTGCTTTGCGTCTCCCCAACTCCAGGTTGTTTTCTTTTTTGTAAGGTTACTGAGTGACCAAGAAATGTCTGTAAAAATTGGGATGAAACGCCGATATCAAGAGCAAGTTTGTAAAAATGACTGCACTTGCTTAACATTTTTGGGTGGAAGCATACTGTGATAGCTTCTACTTTAGCAGGATCAACTTCTAATCCTTTCGGCGTTATCCAACGTCCTAAGTATTTTACTTTCTCACAGGCAAAATTACATTTCTCCCGTTTGGCATTCAGTTTAAATTCTAGGAGTCTTTCAAATACTGACCTACGGGCTGCAATGTGAATCTCAAATGCATATGACAAAATTATTATGTCGTCCAAATATGATAAAGCTAGGATATTCTTAACTCCTCTTCTAAAACGGTCAGTCAATCTTTTAAAAGTGGCGGGAGCATACCTGAGACCGAACGGTATCTTCAAATAACGAAATGTCCCATATGGACATACAAAAGGAGTTTTATCTAGGTCTGGTGGAAACACTCCAATTTGATGGTAACCAGGTCTAAGGTCTAAAGTTGACATGTAAGGGGCATGCTTAGCTTCATGTAACAATTCATCCATTGATTGAAATGGTTACGTATCTGGTACAGTAATAGCACTGACCTTCCGATAGTCAAAGCATAATCTCATGCTACCATCAGGTTTAGGCACCAAGACCACGGGAGAGGCGTATGGTAATTTGTATTCTTGTATGACTCCTTGACCCAATAGATTGTTCAGTTCCTTATTAAGAACTACCTTTTTTGCAGGTAGGTGCCTGTAGGGTGGTGAGGCAACTGGAGGGTGATTCCCTGTATCTATGTGATGTTCCGCATACGGTGTAATCTTTCCCCTTGGATTGAAGCACTTCTTATACTATTGAAGTAAATTATTAAATTTATTTCTCTGGTCAGCTGTCAAGAATTTACCGTCATCTTCACGTAAATCATATGAATTTACTTCAACCATTGCTATTAGGAAGTGATCAGTTACTTCACCATCCTCTAAAAGGATGTATTTCTTCTTAGGTTGATCACGAAAATAGCAAGACTTGATAGACAAGGCTAAAACTATATTAGCTTCTGTCGAAAAATACGTACCTATTAATGTTCTGTTGCCTTTAGCTTCTGGCAGTACTATGAATTCAACATCAAAACATCTACCTCAAGGGTTACGGACAGAACAGTCGACAAAGGTTCAACAGAGGGGGTTATTCCATCAGCCAATGTAATGTTATGTGTATGGGGTTTCAGGGGTACCTTAGTTTCTTTGAACAACTGAAACATGCGCTGACCGGCGATACAAGTACTATCTGCACCAGTATCTGCACAGATGTACACTTCTTTATTACAAATAGCAATAGCGATATTTGGAGCAGATATTTTCAAAGTGTTACAGCTATAGAGCATGATTTTTCGAACTTCTATATTTTCTTTTTCACCGCGGGAGAACGTTTAGGGCATTTCTTCTTTATAAAACCAGGCCCACTGCAGCTATAGCAAGAAATCTTCGGTTCTTTATTCGAGGACCTGAATTTTTCTTCTTACATAAGAAGGCTTAGTTGACTTCATATAATTTTCCTGTGAAGGGGATTCCATTTTACCATCCCTGATGACAGAATCCTTTTTTTACGTATGTAGACCTAATGTTGTCATAAGCGTGAAGCTTTTCAGCTGTTACCATTCATCTAAGAAATGTTCCTTGCACTCAAGAGGAACACCCCTCTTCATGTGATCAGAAATGATTAAATCCTGAAGATCTTCGAACGTGGTGACATCCAATTCATTTAACGAGTTTTCGAAATATGCCATCAACTCGAAATAGTTGTCACGCCACGTGCCTTCCTTCTACCTGCGATGACCAAAAAATAACTGTATAAACTTCTTGAGACTGAGCTTCAAATGTTTTAACAATAAATCTTTTACGAATTCAAAATTTGAAGCATTTTCTTCAGTTTCATGGGCTATCAAGCTGAAAATCGAACTTTGTACCACGCTAAGCAGATGGGAGACACAAAGATGCTCGGGTACCTTCAATAACATGAGCTGCCTTTCTAGTAGTACAAAAAATAGGGTTATATTATCATATTCTGCTTTAAATGTGGGCAATAATTTTTGAACACAGACTTTGTTCACGAAATACGACGTTGGTCACTCCGCTATATTTCCTGCTTCATTAGGTTCCGAAGCTTGCAATTTGAGCTTTTCTAACTCAAAATCAATTTCTATTTTTTTTTTTTCTTTTTTTCTAGATCGAACTATTCTACCCAACGTTTTACTTCTACTTGTTTACGCTTTTCTTTCAAAGCTTCCTTTTGCTTAAGTTGTTCCTCTTCTGGTAATTCAATGGCATTTTTTACGAGGGAGTTAATGAAAACCTCGTCGGTAAACATAGGGGAGGATCTAATAATCTCACATAACTTAACAATTCACATTGTTGTTTGCACATCCAATTCCAATTCAGTTGCAACGTGATATAAAATATCCTTACGCGCTTTATGTATTTCTAGCTTAGGAAAAAAAAAAAAAAAACTAGCAGGATTATTTTTTGAAAAAGAAGACGCTCACACCCATGAAACTTATTATACATAATTTTCAAGGCAAAGAAAATATATATAAATACCCCACATATTCACACAACGCAACTAAATATTAGAATAACACATAATATTTAGTTTTTTTTTCCAAAAAGAAAGTATCACCATATCACTTAACGCCATTCACATAACATTTACCCTTAAACACTAAAATTATTCAAACTTCTGAGCTATAAAACCAAAAACATTTACCTTAATAGTAATACTGAAAAGTATTTATGAACATAAAATTATTTCAAAATGTCAAACAAAATTAATTTTGTTTAGACATGTTCTTTCTTTTCTTTTCTTTTACTATAAACCAAATAAACCACCAAAAAGAACATGATACTTTGTTCATATATTCTCAAAAATAATTTTTCTTTGTTTACTCAAAAAGAAAAATTCTATTATGTAGAAATATTAACATTTCTGATATTTAAATATCTAATCATGAAAATTATATCCTAATTTAAAATCACGAGAACAAAATAACTCAAATAAAACCATTATAATATACCTTTACGTTCTCAAAAAAAAAAAAAAAAAAAAACCACCAATACTTTTTTTTTTTTTTTTTTTTTAAACTAAAGTTTTCGAAATTTAATTAATTAATTAATTAATTTAATATTACTATTTATTTAATTATTTTTCATCACTTTAAATTTAAATATTTCAAAACAGAACAAATATTCGAATCGTACTTGTTCCTATTTTAAATGTACCGTTTAAAGTAAATCAAAATTACTTATTTTAAGAACAACTTATTTTTAATCAGTTCTTATAGTACTGAAAATTTTTAATTCTTTATTCATATGTAGAATAAACTGTAAATTAAATATTAAAAATAAAATAAGAACAAAATTTAATTTTTTAAAGAAACTTGTAAATGATTTAATATAGCAAATCAGGACATAATATATAAGAACATACATTTTAAGAACTTGCTATTTCATTTGCGTCATACTTTAATAAAATCAAAATATTACGTATGAATGAAAATATTAAATTGCAAATTTAAATATTCAAAATGAAAAATAAACACATCATACATAAATTTCAAGAGAGTGTGTTCATAATTTCAAACTATTATTTAAATAACAGATATTTAATCGCTTACCTTAGTAAACCTCAATTAAAACTATTATTCGTTTACACATTTATTATTGTTAACAGAAACTTAACAAAAACACTTTTTGAAACACTTATTCTTCTAAGATGTGCCGGATGAAAATTACTTATCAGAAAAGATTAACTAAAACACTTTTTTTTTTCTAGATGTGCCGCTGAAATCAACTTTACCCACAGAAAATTGCTAAAACACTTTTTTTCCCCTTATAATATGGTATGCCGGCCTGCCTAAAATATTTTCAGAATTAATACGCAAGTATTCACAGATATGGAAGTTTGCGAATCAACATTTAAAATGAAAGCATAGAATTTCAGAGATAACATTTTTCCCTCGCGAAAAATACTTTCTTGGATGACTAGAACATCACTCTCTCTATAAACGTAGAACACTATATTTTGAGAACGGGAATCTTGGAAAGTATTAAAATACCATTCCGTGCACTATCGGAACGCACGCACATTTTTATAGAAGATGAGATTGTTCCAACACAAAATCTTGAAAAGATGATCTCGGGATGATCTCAGATTGATCTCGAACCTCTAAGTTGGGCAGCCAATTTTGTATTGCTGGCTAGGTTGGTAGAACACTTAATGTAGAGAAAAGACTAATTATTCTTTGCTTTTCCATAAAAACAAATTCATTTGAGTCGTCAAATAAAAAGATGAAGACTCAGATATGACAATTTTAATGAAGGCAAAATACAATATATACAGAATATAAACATTACATTTTAACTTTAAAACTTTTCAAAAAAAGAATAATCACGCAGACGGTAACTCTACGAATCTTATTAGTAGAAATACAGTTACTGACTAATGTAACGTTTTTTCCTAAATTTCATTGGGTGCGAGGTCACGTGGGTTTCATGACGCAACAGTCTCACATGTATTACAGTACTAATTTAACGGTTATAAATTTTCTGAATGTGAAAATGGACTAAGAAGAAAAAAGAAAAAAAAATAGGTAATGAGTAATTGTAGAAACAAGTTAATGCATAATATAACATGGTCTTTAGCAGTCTTCGAGATTAGATTTGTTCCTTCTCTAAGGCAGTGTTTATATATTGTTATCACTCTTGAATTTTTAATGATACAGTGTTGAAATTTTGTGCGCGAACTTATTAGTATGGGGCATATAGTGAGGGCACATATACCATGTAACATTCGCCATGGTATCCTCAACATAATTCCTGTTATTACCTGCTTAATGAAAATTTTAAAGTTAAAGCACAAGAGATTTAAAAAAAAAAAATCCTATATTTTATTGCCTTTAAGATAATTGAGAATAATTCGCAGTTATTGATATATAATATATATATACATATTATTTATTTATATACCATTGTTATATATATACCATTGTTAAAATCATAATTAGAAGGATTTTATGAATTCCTGCTATACACTTTTTATTTATTTGAAAATTATTATTAATATATTTTATTCCATTTTATTTTAGTTGAAAGGTGATTTTCTAAGATATATTCATTTGCAATCGTATCTTCACAAACGTAAAAAAATCAAATAATTTTATTTAGATGTATATATATATATATATATATATATATATTAATGCATTGTAAAACACGACAAGTACATTTTTGATTATTTAAATAAATCAACATACCATATATATATATATATATATATATATATATATAAATGAAATCGATAGTATAGGATAGATATAACTAATTTTACTAACTATTATATACTTCCTGGGTGCATCAAGAGATATGATAACAATAAATTTACATAAAAAATTATTTTGAAATCATATTAGCATTTCAAATAATTTCAGAAATATTTTAACAAGCAACAGTTTAGAAATTTTCATTTTTACATTTTAATTTACTTAATATTTTTGACATTTACAGTTTGTTTGTACAAAAAATAAACGAATGGTTTTTATAGAAACATGTACGACATATTATCTATAATAATAAATTTCTCACAAAATAACAAATGTCTATCTTCTTCTATAGTTTTTCTTCGTAATAATCCAAAACAATAATGTTATACGGTTATTCAGCATGGACCTCAATAAGATGTATAATGGTCAAGGTTTTTCTTGAGGTGCATAGATATATTTTTTAATCTCAAGTTTAATTAAAATTAGTTTACTACATTTAAAAACTGTATAGTGAAAGTAATATTAAACGTCTGCCCTAGTCAAAAAATTAAAACCACATTGATTTAATAATAAAATATTTTCCAGCAATCAGGTATCAATTGTCCTTGTTTTATTCTTAAAAGCGTACATAATAGGAATTAATGTATTGGTAAGTATTTTTTAGTTTTACAGTAGACTTTTAATTTGAAGCGCCATGACTTTATTCAAATATAAGGAAATTAATGTTGTTAATAATATATTCCATAAATTTATGTTTAATTAACTTTTTTTTTTTAAACATTAACTTTGTATTTATAAATATGATTATTAATCATAAAAAAAAATAAAGAAAAGAAAAGAAGAAAAAAAAAAATCAGTTTACTGCATTTTATTAGATATGTTTGTGCATTCGATTTTTTTTTCTTTTTAGATTCATTGCTCTTAAAATACATTAAGTGTTACTTTTAATTGGAAAAAAATGAAAAGAAGTTTAGCATTTTGAATTTCAGGTTAAAAATGTAATCATTAAATCAATGGGAAAAAAATATATATATAAATATTTATTTCATTTTTATGCATGTTTTTTAAAGATAATTATCACATGCAGAATCATTCATTAGTGCTAAAATAAATTGCTGAATTATTATTATTTTTTTTTTTTTTGTTTTTTACTTCTTTGAATATATTAAAAATGATTAATACTCCTCACTTTAATACGTTACAATACAATTAAAAATTTTTGCTATTTGCTTCTAAAGTTCTTTGAAATACTTTTAGATATAGCTGCATTAATTAAAATATTTCTTGAGAATTTAATAGAAAATATTCTGGATTATAAACTGTATTGTATTTTATTGCTATATTTTAAAGAGATTTTTGTACATTTGAAAAAATCCTTTTTATATTTTGAAAAAAAAAAAAAAAAAAAGTTTCCATGATAAATATCTATTTTGAATTAATCCATTTACTACATTTTGAATTTCTAATACTTTAATCTTCTTTTTTCGATTTATAGCTTTGCCTATGTAATTTCCGTTATACTGTGTACGCGTTTTATGTAGGTGCTTTGCTTTTTTAATGATTGTCATTTAAATCATGTCGCATAATCAGAACTCAATGGAATGTGTGCGATTCATATATGTGTTAAAGTAGAAGTCGCAGGTTTTCTAGTTTTCTATTATCGTTTTATTTTACTGTCACCCCATTAAAAAAAAAAAAAAAAAAATCATAGAAGTTTTATAATAACACTAAGACTTTTGAAAAGGATTTTTTTTAATATTGTGGTACCAGTAAAATAAAGTTATCGTAAAAATGTCGGATCGTTGCGATCCCTGGTTAATTTCAATGAATGAAATAGTATCCTTCTCTAAGTTGCACACACACACACATATATGTGTGTGCGTGTGTGTGTGTGTGTGTGTGTGCGTGCGTGCGTGCGTGCGTGTGTGAGTGTGTTTCGTGAAAACATATACAACATTAACAAGATGGAAATAGATGGAAACAAATAAAAATTTAAGACACTGTAACATGAATGAATGTAGGCTTAAAATTTCAGAACTTAGTCTGGAGCATAATTTGAAATTTGTAAGCAAATATTTGTAGTTTTCTATATAGAGGATTGCAGCTATTTAAGACTGAACCATAAATTAAAAGATATGATAATGTGAAAAAAATAATAATAGGGAAAATCAGACTTTCTAACTAGCGAATCCTATAATAATAATAATAATAATAATAATAATAATACAGCATGTAGAATTGAAAGTATATGGACAATTCTACCATAATTATAACTTTCAGTTCAATGAAACTAGTGTAAACAAAACTTTAAAAAGTAACATAAAATGTGTGTGTAAATGTTTATTAATGTTTCAAAATTGCTTAAAAATATTCATCAGCGATTATTTATGAAGGGATTTTATTTAACTGACAAAAAATCCTCAACTTTTGTATCCAATTCAATTTACCGTCTTCATGATGTTTAAAGTCTATAACAGTTCATATATCATTACATGTAAATCTTGCACTTATTATGCTTAATGGTTGTAACTACGTGATATTGAAATGTAGTAAACACAAAATATACAATTCTGTGAAATGACGTCAGCTGAATATTGTAACTCGTTTGAAATCTGTAAATTGTGGTAATGGCGGACACACATAATAGGATTTCTATACCTGTAAACATATGCAAATAAATATAGTTTTTAACAGACATTACAAGAGTTTTTAAGTGGATATTACAAGAGTTTAAGTGAATATTACAAGAGTTTTTAAGTGGAAAAAATTCATTAGAAATTCGTATAATTTTATTAATTTTAATATAGTCAAAAATTTTATCTTTATAACTCAAAACCAATTTTTCAATATCTTGTAATATCAGAATTGCTTACAGCTATAATATAAATTTTAAAAAGTTAATTTGCAATTATAATAAAATTGGTAAAAATATTGATCATATTAAAGATAATGAGTGTTCTTGTAATCTAGATTTCTATAAAAATTTTAAGGATTCCCATCACGAACATATAATTACAGGTAATTTAGATATAATAGAAAATACTAAGCTAAGAAATCTTATGAATTTAGGTGCCAATTTCCGGTAAAATTTGAATTATACCAAAAGAAAAATCATAGATATTATTCCAAAAGATTTAGATATTTTTATTTTAAAACTCTCTTACAAATATAGTTGGCCTATAGAAGATTTTAAATTATGGAAAAAGAAAATTGTTGAATATTTTGAAAATAATTTAACATTTTATAGGAGTTACTTTGGAAAGAAAATTCATGAAGATTACAATACAGACTTAAAAGAAAATATTGCAAACTTAAAGAAAAAAATTATTATAGCCACCGTTGATAAAGCTGGAAATAATTTTGCTACTTTTTGTAAAGTTTTTTTTTTAAAGATGTTACTTACCAAAGAATATTCCGGTAATTGTTCTTACAAAAAATTAAAGGACTCCCCCTCTATTATAAGAAAATAATACTATAGATTTAAAAAATTAAAGAACACGCTTTTATAGAAATGTGAACTAAAAAGCACAAAATATCTATCTTAGTATTAAAATGCAGGGTAAGAGAAAATCGTGTGAGTAACACACCATAATATTTACATACATTTAAATCTTTAATTAAAATAATTTAAAATTAAACATTTTTAAGAAATCGCCCCCGACTGGGCTAGAACGCTGGACCTTTAGGTTCGTAGCACGGGACTTTACCTCACATCCACTGCGTTCACGTAGGGAGTCTTTTTTTTACAATATAGATTTTTTGTTTGCTCCCAGAGCGGTTACAAACATACATACATACATACATACAGATGAAGCTAATAAAAGCGTGTTAAAAAGAATATTGGCTTTTTATAATAAAGCTCAATATAAATAGAAACAGTTTTAATTTTCCATACCTATTTATTAATGTTAAATTTCATAAAAATCCCATTAAATTTCGTTTTGTTACTTGTGGTAATTTTGCTTATACTTATAAGGCCGGTAAAAAACTTTTTTTTTATAATATCTTAAACCCTTTAGAATCAAACAATAATTTCAGTATCATCAAAAATAATTAACCAATTTTAAAATATTGTAGAGAAAATTCAGAAAATATTTTTACAATTAATACTTATGATTTTGAAAACCTTTTTGGTAGTATCCCACATTACTTGGTTCTGAAGATTTTTGAAAAAAATTACGAAGATTACTGGATTAACCTTATTACTGGATTACTTACTGGATTACTTAACCTTATTACTGGATTACTTATTTACTGGATTAACCTTATTAAATTTTGCATCTTCGAAAATGTTTTGTTTAACGGTGTTAATTTTCTTTTACAAATTCTCGGTATCACGATGGGAACAAGTTACACGAGAGCCAACATTTTTTTGTTTATGTTTGAAAGAAAATTCAGAGATATTAAGTTTTATAGATATATTGATGACGTAATAGCAATAAACTGTGTTGATTTTGCGAAATATACAGCTGAAATCTGTCCCTCCGATCTTGTCTTAAAGCGTACTGACTATGAGGACCAAACTTCTTACCTGGATTAAAAAAAAAAAAAAAAAAATGGATAATAACTGGTTTATTGAGATTTATGATAAAATGCAAGATTTTCACTTTAAAGTTTGTAATTTAAGAAATTGGTTCTCCTATATTAGTATTAAAGTTTTAAAAAATATTATGTTCACCGAAATAAGCAGAATTAAAATGATTTGCAATAACAATTTAGACCTGAATCTGGCTTTGAAAAATCTTAAAAACATACTAATTGTTAACCGCTATCCTATTTTTGTAATCAATAAACATTTCATTATTCTTGATCACAATCTCGCTTAAGGTTTGTTGTTCCATTTTCGGCGACATTTAAGCGCTGGTAAATGACCCTACTATCTGATTTTGCTTATTTTTTATAGTTTTATATTTCCCTTTGCAGCATTTGCGCATTGGTTTATAAAAACTATGTTCTTGTTCTATATATTTAATAATTCAAGTTTTACTCCATCCTATATTTAAATTTTATCTTATATATATATATATATATATATATACATACATATATATGTATTGTAGTAACTAAATGTCTCACACAAATAACATCTAAAAGTTTTCCTATATAAGCAAATTTTAAGGCAATCGTTAGTGACATCTTAGAGACGTCCGATCTTTACCAAAACTTTGTAAACATATATCTTTAGAGAAAAGGAACTACTACAAAGGAACTCATAAAAAAAGAGGTTATTGGTCAAATTTCAAGAAAAACCGTAAATCTTTTTTTTTTTTTTTTTTTTTTTAAGAAATCTGGTTTGAGACCTAAATCTGACCTACTTGTTTAAGACATTTGTTCTTGAGGTAACCAACCAATATATACAGGAGATATAAAAGCCTGTTTATACTGAAAAAAAAAAAACTTTATAGACGTTTGTGAAATACATTAAAGTCCCAATTTTGATTTCCCATGATCCACTACAATTTTTTAATTTTTATAAAATGCTGGTAAAATCGTCTCTACATCAGATTCAGAGAGAAGACTCAAAATCATGTCTACATCAGTGTAAATTATGAAATTTACTCTTTCTATCTTGTTTTGTTTCAGAAATATTGTAATAGGACGAAAGCCATTTAGCCCTGCCACACACATACTAGTGCGACGTCAAATCCTACCAAACATGCCTCACACACACGAACATGCACACATACGCATTGACCATTATTTAAAAAGCCTATCATTTACTACGGTGACTTTAACATTTAGAAATAATTAAGTCTGAAATAGATACTGTGTTTCTTTTTTATTTTTTATTTTATGTATGTTATACATCTATTACTATGGTAGTCGGGTAATGGAATTAAAAATCTTTGTTATAATATATTATTATTATTATATAATATTATAATGCCATGAATAATAAAATATACCATGAAACTGTATGATATATATATATTATGTACTCCCCCTCCCCCCCCAATATTTTTCTGGACTTTTCTCGTATTTTTAACTATTCTGATTATTTTTCCCTCATGAATATTTCAGTAACTGATTTTGCTTAGATTCCTTGATATTTTTTAAGTATATATAGGCGTTTTTCTTTTTTCTTTCTTTCTCTTTGTTCGAAGATATTTTTTGTTTTTTTCTTTTCTTCTACTATGCGTTTTATTATTGCTTTATTATTATAAAAAAAAAAAAAAAAAGAAAGAAAGAAAGAAGAAAAATTGCAAAACTATTATTTTTTTAAAGTGGGAGATAACAATTGATAAATTGCTAAAATTAAAGTTATTAGAACCGAAAACTAGCACTTATAAATAAAATTTAAGAGAACGGTACATGTAAAATTACGCCTTTAAAGAAAATAAAACTACACATCGTTCTGTTTTTATAGAAAATAAATTGACTTTATGAACATGATTAAAGCAATAGTTATATTATGCTGGCATCTGTTTTTTTTTTTTTTTTTTTTTTTTTTTTTTTAATTATTTTCCCACACTGAGTTCTAAGATTTCTGAAAATTGCTTTACTTGCAAAGAGAAAAAAAAAAAAGCTTCTCCATCGGAAAAATCTTGAATCTAACAATCTAATCCTCTATAAGAAGATTACCGAAATGAAAACTGCATTTATTTCTGTAGATTACAATCATCCTTTACCATTTTTTATTTATTTATAAAATGTATCAAGCAAATTTTATAAACAGATGAAAAAGAAAGACATTTTTTTTTCTTTAAATGCGTAATAGCAATACATTAAAATTACACATTTTTCTAGATAATTAAACTATGTTTATGCTATTTATCAGTAATATTTAGAATAACATTATCTATGTTAATAAAATCGGATTTCTGTCTGTAAATTTGTCAGAAACAAAAATTTGTGATATTTTCACGTTTCACACACCATGAAAGCCGAAAATAACTTCAGAATTTTTTGCCTGTGTGTTCGTGTGTGTCATGGTGTCCGTATGTCTGTAACGCTATTTTTGTCCGGGCATCACTTGAGAACGACTGGACGGCGCTAGGTAGAAACTTAGTTCTTTACCCAACTTAAAATTATATTTATCAATATTTTAAAAATTCCCCTCCGTCCCCCCTCCCTGGGCGGACAAATGTCAAAAACACGGTTGTAAGCATTGGGTTCAAATTACTTCACAGTACAGAAATTGCATATGGGGAGACTAGACATGAATACAAAAAAAAAAAAAAAAAAACAATCTTTGATCTGGGAATTTTCGATCTTTGAGGAGAGGGAGGGGGAAAATTAATTTTTGAGGAAATTTCGGAAAATACGGATTTTTGAGTAGAACTCTATCAAAAATGGAACAAAAATGTTGAAAAAAAGCTATTCGACTTTCTTAGAATATTTCCAAAAACACAGTTTTTTTTTTTTTTTTTTTTTTTTTTTTAATTTGTGATTTATTTATTTTTATTTATTTATTTATTCATCTATTTATTGTGTGTGTGTAGGGGGGGTTGAGGGGGCAAAATCTGGACATCCCTTTTAGCGCTAAATTTGTCTTGAGAAGTCTATGGGAGCAGCAGTCACGAATTTTGGTGTTTGGATTGATTATACGTATAACACCTAAAGTAACGAAATTTATTGAAACTGACCCCGTTCCCCGGGAGGGGGGGGGGAGAAGGTAAAAACATGTTTGTAAGCATAACGCGGCTCCAAATTACTTCACAGTGAAGAAGTTGCACATGAGGAGACTACACATAATTACAAATGAAACATTATCTGCGATTTAGGAAATTTTAATTTTCAAAGGAAGCGAGGGGAAAATTCGATTTTTGATGGGAAATTTTGCAAATTCCGGATTTTTGAGTAAAACTTTAACGAAAATGGAACAATGATGTTGAAAACTGCCATACGTCTTCTTTAGGATATTTCCCAAAACACGTTTTGAATTTTTTGCGATTTTTTTTTTTTTTGTTGTTGTTGTTGCTGTTGGGGGGGGGAGTATGCGTTACGAAAGGCAAATTCGAGATACCCCTTTAAGTGCTAAATTTGACCTGGGAAATTTATGAGAGCTACGGTCACAAAGTTTGGCACTTGGATTGCTTATGTATCCGACCCCTAAAGTAACGGGATTTATTGAAAATTCCTCCCTTTCGCCCTGGGTTTAGGAAGCAAAAAAAAAAAAATAAATAAATAAATAAATAAAAAAAATAAATTGTAAATATAATTTGGCTCCAAATTACTTCATGGTGAAGAAATTGTACATGAAAAGACTAGACTTGAGTATAAATAAAAGATTATGTACGATTTTGGAATACCTGATTCTTACAGAAGGAAGGGGAAAATCGTTTTTCGGAGGGAAATTTCAGAAATTCCGAATTTTTGAGTGGAACTCTACTAAAAATGGTACAAAGGTATTGAAAATAGCCATGTATCTTCTTTTGGATAATTCCAAAAACACGTTTTATTTATTTATTTACTTTTATTTTTATTTATTTATTTTATTTTATTTGGGGGGGGGGGATTACGAAGGAGGAATTGCGAGACTCCGATTTTAGCGTTGAATTTGTCTTGGGAATTCTATGGGATCAGTGGGTTTTCGCAAAACTTCGAACTTATTCGCTGGGGAAGGGACATTAAGAAGCAGGTAAGTTGCTGTCAAAGGCAGTGGGGACCCGAACTCCTCAATTTGCGAGCGGGAAAATCCTCTATCGGACACAGTGTGAACTTTAACGCAGGTTATTAATAATGATATGGGATTTTGACAACTCATTTAAATAGTGCTCAGCGGAGCGGACAAAGCCTGCTACTAAAATATATTTATGGACATTTTAGCAAGGCATATTTATTTTATATATTCCTTTTGTTTTTTTTTCTATTGTTAATAGTTGTTTTCTTTCATTTTGTGTTAGTTGTGAATATACTCCATTCTTTTTATTTTCTATGAATTCGAATGTGTTTTAATGCATCGCTCGTGAAAAAAAAAAAAAAAAAAAAAAAAAAAAAAAACCTAAAAAAAAAAAAAAAAAAAAAACTTAAAAAAAGTATATTTTTATTGTTTATAGGATGTTTCTTAAGAAGAATTACTTCATTCAAAATGTAAATATCACTGTTCTAAATGACAAATTTATTTAAAAATGTTAAGCAATGCCTGTTAAATTTCTCGAAATATACAATATAATATTATTAAAACATACCTAGAATAAGGTATATTAACCCCTTCCGCTCCAGGCTAGCTGTAGTGTAAATATGTGAAATACCAGATTATAATTTTGAAATAATGCAATACATAACGAAGTAACAATGTGCATTTTGTTGTGAAGTCCCTTTTCAGTTTGTAAGTGGCTCATCATCACTATCATTGCTTTCGCCGTCTTCACTTGTTGTAAACTCATCATTGGATTCTTCAAGTTCGTCATAATCGGGGATATAATCACTATCCGAATCACTAGAATCAGACATTATTCACAGTTTCAAACACCGGCAAAACACACAAAATCGAGGAGCGAAAATTACACACAACCGCAGCCGCGAGAAATCACGAAACACCAAACAAGTGGCGTAGCCAAAACTAATAGGTCACCGAGACTACTAACGCCATCTAGTTGTCAGTAATGAAAATACAATTTCAAAATACCATATGGCAAATAAAATATCTCTCTCTGATACCACTACAACGTTGGGCTTATTGTATCGTATACTTTATTTGGACGTATGCACGTACGTCCATGGTATTAATGGCCTTAACACTAGGACGTACGCACGTACGTCCCTGGAGTGAAAGGGGTTAACATCAAGAACATTGAATAGAATTTTGCGAACAATTAAACTATTCTCAAAGATAATTGCATGGTATGTAGTGTTTTAAAATTATCACTAAACATAGTTGAAGCTTTACTTTTCTGATTTAATGTAACACTATAAATTTTCCAAGGAATTAGTTAATTTCATTTAGTAAAGTAAATAATATTCAGTGAAAAACTGTATAATCTGAATAAAATTACTTTGATACATGGACTGAATATAATTATTTCCAATTTAATTTAATACAAACCCACTAAAATCACATAATCTGACTTATGTAGATATAATAGTTACATTAAATAATTGTAGTTCAATATTAATTAGTTTATATAACAGGATATGAATGTGTATATACTGAATAGCACATAAAAAATGCAGTTTTTTAATTCTTCAGCAATTTATATTTCAGAATATTTTTTAGATAAAGTATTTTTTAAATACGTGCCGTACCTAAGTATGTATAATTTTTATATATTTCCGGAAATAAAATAACGAATAACTTGAATTCAAAATTTAAAAATTCATTTATAACTTGTATTTAAACTAAATTTTACTGAAAAAAGAAAAGGCGTTGCATTTTATGGATAGAATAAACTGAACTGAATTTCAATGTTAAAAGGTTTTGAACTAATATTTTATTTTGCAAACATATATATATATATATAGAATAGTACCTGCTCTAAACTTTAAATTAGATAATTCTTTCATAGCAAGTATACGAGGGTTGTTGAAAAAGTATCGAACCTTATTTTTTCGCTCGTAAACCAATGAAGCGAGAGAGACTTTCTTCAGTAATGATGTAGATGGGACACTCATGCGCAGTCGTGAATATTTTACCACCCACGCAAAGCGTCAGTAGCTGGCAGTTGGTCAACAAGTGAAGACATGTAGTGAGCATCGTCGGTTGGATGGGTTTTTACATCGCACTAGTACTGCGCATTGGGCAATTGTCGACGGTCTGAGACTTACCTCTAGAGGTGGTTCGGAGACATAACATCAAAATTTTAATCCTCCACAGACGGGATGGCTCTCCCGCTTCAGTGACCCGCAGAGGTATAATTTTTTGTGTGAGCCGTAGTAAGATATTAGTTTTTGTAAAATGAGAGTAAAACTTTAGCAGCGATGTTGCATCGAATTTTACCAAAAGTTTGGCCATACCCGAGCGTAAACCATCCGTGAGATTCAACAGGTTTTCGAAACGATAACACTTCACGCATAAAAATCTGGTACAAGTGCTTCAAAAATGGTCGCACGAAGTGGTCATGTTGACCGCTTTCCTTGTACCACACCGTTTTCCTCCACGGTGTGGTACATCATGAGTACGCACCACAAGGACAAACAATCACAAATGAGTACTACCAGAAGGTCCTTCGTCGTTTTTGTGATGTGGTGCGGCGAAAACGACCGGATTTGGCAGCGGAAACTTGGAAACTTCATCATTATAACGCGCCTGCCCATTCTGAGCATTTGATTCAGATTTTTCATCGACAAACACAACATTCCTATGGTTTGTAAGTCTACTTACTCACTCAACATGGCTCTCTGTGATATTTGGCTATTTCAAAAGCTGAAAATTCCGCTAAAAATGTCCCGATTTAAGTCAAGAGAAGACATCATAAGGAATACAACGGCACGGTTGCTCACCATTGCGCTCCCCAGGTGTTCCTAACAATGACAGGAACAGTGAGAGAAGTGTGTGCAGTACCAAGGTGACTACCTTGAAGTGGATAAGTGTTTTGGATTTCCAAATCAATAAATGCAATTTTTCCAACTAAAGGTTCGATATAATTTGTACAGCCCTCGTATGTTTATGTTAATTGTATCGTTTTTGATGAAAGGCTACATGCACAAGGAATATTGAGTTGGCATTCTATATATTTACAATTGAGTTGTTTTAACTTTTTTTTTCTTTTCCTTTTTTTTTTTTTAATAGAAAAATAACAATGAGTCTCTAATAGGATCACAAAACATTAAATGTTACATCCTGTTAGACCAACATATATAAAGAATTTATTAAACTCCAAATTAATGACCGATTACTTCTTTAAATATTCTCCTCATTAATCTTTGAAAATGCATTCACTAACTGTTTCGTATTATTCAGTATGTTTAGAATGAAACAATATTATTAGTTTGATTTCTTTAGAAATCGACCTATTGCAATCACTTCGTTTATTTATCTATCTATCTATAATGAAAATTTTGTCATCACGATAACTCCCGAAATAATACTCCATATCGAACCAGATTTAGACAGTGAACTGATCTTATAAATATCGTGGATGAGTTCGTTAACCAAGCTGCTCGGACTTTTTGTTTTCAAATGGAAGCCACTTGAAAATTTCGAACCCACAATGTAAAAAGCATACTTAAAACAAGATTTGCTTGAATTTTGATGTAAATACAGGCCACATAAAGGTCTCAAAGAAGTTTATTAACGAAGTTTATCCGCTATTTTTAATAAAGTGGCAGATATTTTAAGTTAAGCGGGGCCACTTGAAATCAGGCTACCACTGGAAAATTTAAAATCACAATAACTTCTGAAATAATACTCCAAATCGAACTAAATTTGGACAGTGACTTAACTTTTTTTATAAATATCTTAGATATGTTTGTTAACCAAGTTGCTCCGCCATTTTGTTTTCAAATGGAAACCACAAGAAATTTTCAAATTCAAATTGTAAAAGGCGTATTCCGAATTTTTTTTTTAATTTTGATGTAAATATAGACCACTTAAGGGTCTCAATGAACTTTATTAATGGACTTTATCCGCCATATTTAACTAAGTTTCGGATATCTTAAGTTAAGCTGTGCCACTTGAAATCAAGCTACCACTTGAAAATTTAAAATCTAAAATAATAAAATTAAATTCTAAAATAATACTTCAAATCGTACCAAATTTGGACAGGGAAGTTATAAATATTTTGGATGAGTTTGCTAATCACGTTGCTCCACCATTTTGATTTCAAGTGGAGAGAGGCCACTTGAAATCACACTGCCACTTGAAAATATGTCATCACCATAACTTTTAAAATATTAAACTGCTTCAAATAAAATTTGGATAGTGAACTTATGGTACAAATATCTTGGATAAGTTCACTTGGTGACTTAATCCACAATTTTATTTCCAAGCGGCGGCCACTTGAAAATTTATGATTATGGTAACTATTTTAATACTCAATCAATTAGCATCAAATTTGGTTATGGGATATATCATTCAAATATCTCATATAAATTCGCTGGGCACCTTACTCCGCTTTTCTTCCAAGTGCTGCCACTTCAAAATTTCTTATGATGTTAATTTTTAAAATACTGATTTAATTTGAACTAGAGCTGGACAATGAATTTATCATACAAATATATTGGATTATTTTGCTATGCAAGTTGTTTCGTCCTTTTGTTTCCACGAAGCAGCCACTTAGACTGCCACTTGAAAATTTGCCTTAACAATAACTTTTAAAAAACTACACTGATTCGAACCACAGTTTGATAGTGAACTTATGCTTCAAATATCTTGGATGTGTTTGATGGGCAACTCGCTCCACTATATTGTTTCCAAGTAGCAGCCACTTGAAAATTTGCTATCATGGTAATTTTTGAAATACTTAATCAATTCAAACCAAAGTTGAAAAATGGATTATTCATTCAAACAACTATGATTTCGGTGGGGAAGTTTATTTCCAAATTGCGTCCACTTGAACGCTGCCACTTGAGGTTTTGTTATCGCGATAACAAAGTGGAGTTATTTTGCAAATATTGTTGCGTACTTGGGGGTTCTTAAGTTGTCCGAGAATGAAAGGCGAAACTTGCAAAAGTTCACTAGTTTATTTGCAGAAAATTCCAGACGAGTACAGGTCGGTTCAACTTGTTTCAACAGTAAATACAGCTTAAATAACAGCTGTAAACTTCAAATTCACAGATCAAACTGTAACAAAGCAATAACATAAAGCAAGGCTCATTCAAAGAGGCTCAGAACTCCTTCAAAAGGCATGCAAGCGTTTGGCGAAACTCAACTGCGACTGACTTGGCGCGTTCGGCCACCTTTTATATCCCTTTATCGAACTCAAAAAAGTTTTGAAATTTCACGTAACTCGTTAACCAATCACGTTACACCGTCCATCTTTGGTATATCGATAGTAAGGATTTCCTCGCCAAAAAAGTCGCCAAGGTGAAAAGTCGCCAAATTTGGCGCCAAATCCATTACCTGCCTTATTGAAGCTTTTCAATGCGTTTTAAAGGGGAAATTAGGCTGTTTTAACTCTAACACAAACTAGAAATGCGGAAAATTAACATTTTATCAATTTATTTAGCCTCTTTGAAAGAATTTACAAATAAATAAATAAAATAAAATAAAAATAGAATTATTTACAAATTTGCAACAATATCTTAGATTAGTTCACTGAGCAGCTTTCTCTGCCATTCTGATCCATTTAATTTTTCAACACGATACTTTTTGAGATTCTGAATTAATTCGAACTAAATTTGTACATAGACTTATCTCACAAATGCTTTGATATATTTGTTAACTTGGCTCACCATCTTGTTTCCAAGCGCTGGCCACTTGAAATTTTTAAACTGACATAAAAAGGTATTTATGAACCGATTTGCTTAAAATTCTATATGTGCATAGCCTACATTAATATTTCTACCAATTTCATTAATAATTTGTAGCCGACATTTTGAAACAAAATGACGGCTACTTGATAAGGAAAAGTAAATCAGCCTTCCCTTCCGAATAAGCCGGAAGGAATTGTTAATTTTAAAAAGATACTGTCACAACTGAATTACGAGAAATTATACCAAGGAAAAGAAAAAAAAAATCTTAAATATCAAAAAGCAGCTGCTAGAGAATGAAAAACATGAAAATAATTTGAAATGTAGTTGCAGATTTCACACTTTTAAGGCACATCCATAAATCTTAACGATAAGTTAGTCTTGTTTTAGTCAGAGTTTTAAAAAATAGTAAATATAGCGAAACATTTTTCTCTGATTTCTTTTGTAATACTTAAGTATTGGATTTTTTTCCCAATATAACTGGGAAAAAAAAAAAAGCGCGAGTATATTTAATCAATTTTCACATTTGGTATGCATCTTGTTTTCAATAAACTTTGACAGTCGAAATAATTTATTCTGAATCACTCGGTTTAATTCCTCGTCCTAAAGATTAAAAAAAAAAAAAAAAGTATGCTTTATTTTTTATAAAAAATAATAATAAAATCATTGTAAAAGTACACATGTTTTTAGTAACAGATTTTACTTACATTCTTTGATACTTTTCTAAGTATCTTTAGACTTTCTTGTGTTTTTCTTCCTTTTTTTTTTTTTTTTTTTTTTTTCCTTTCCTTTTGTCACGCGTTTTACGAGTATTATTAATTTAAAGATGAAACTATATAAATTAATATATATATATATTAAACTCTAACATTACTAACATTTAGCACATATCATTACAAAAAAGTTCGACATCATAGTTATATATATATACAGTATTGTGGCAATTAATGGAGAAATGGATTTTTTTTTTCACAAATTCAGTTCTATCCAAATTTTCTATGAATACATTTAAATCTAATAATTGATATGACCTCCCAGAGACTTTATAACATCACAGACACGTTTCGGCATGGAATGTACTAGACTGGCTCATATAGTTTTTATTTCAACATCTCTGAACCATATATCAATAACGGCTGAAATTAGCGTGTCCATCGTCGTACAGTCAAACTTGTGAAGACGTTTTTTGACAATAGCCCACAAATTGTCTATCGGGTTCAAGTCCGGTGAATTCCCGGGCCATTCCAGTACAGTAAGTTTGTTTTTTGAGCAGAAATTTTGGATTTGCTTCGAAGTATGACATCGTGCGCCGTCTTTTTGGAAAACGTCATCTCCGTTCGGCCACAGTTTAGACATGGTTGGAAGCACTTTTCTGGTCAATATAACTTCGTAACTCGCACTATTCATCATTCCTTCGACGGGAACAAGATAGTCTGTCCCCAAAACGCTGAAACAAAACCAAAACATCTTTTTGGGCGGGTGCTTAGGTGCTTGATTGATGTGATGCTGATTGAGAGGTTCTACTTTGCTCCTTCGCACGAACTTAGATCTAAATCGATGAACCACAAAATGTGTTTCGTCAGAAAAGAGAGCCTTCTCCCAGCCCTTCTCAGTCCATGTTTTGTATTTCCGTGCCCATTCCAACCTTTTTTTCTTCATGCAAGGCGTGAGATGCTGTTTCTTGTACGGTCGATGTGCTCTCCGGCCACGTTCTAACAGCCTGTATCGCACTGTTAAAGGGGCAATATCAACACCAGCTGCCGACATGGACCTGGATAGGTCAAAACTGGTTAATCGAGGATTTATAACACTCATTCGATGTAAAGTTTTGTCGTCACGAGCTGAAGTTGATCTTTTTCTGCCGCATCTTCCAGAACGATTGGTTCCAGCATTTCCTGCTATCTGAAACCGATTCCATATCATCCCGACACTTGCTGTACTCACTCCACATATTTTGCCTATTTCCTATAATGTCTTAGAAGTGTGTTCTATAAGCGCAAACACTTTAGCACGATTTTCCGCGCTGATATCCATGACGCTAACGACCCCCGCAACAAGCGAGAAACAATGCTGCGAAACAGCTGCCACCTGGCGGAGGAATTTGAACACCTGCTACTTACCAGGTATGCATACGAACACCTGCTACCTTGATAATAACTGAAATTTGAACTCTGAGCTAATTTGGAGTGCTCTTCCTAAGCTTACGTGTATATATATATATATATATATATAAATGTAATGAATTAATTACTGGATAAAAGAGAGATGACAGGCGCAACAGACAATGACGACTGGGCTTTCTTTCAGGAAACATCTTTATTGCTTCAGTATTCCTAAGTCGGGACAGGGTCAGGCGAATGGAGTCATAATCCGACACTCTGGCGATCCACGGGGGACGGACGGCTCACGCGGCGCCCCGGGCCGCAGAAATCTGTTGGGGAGGCCTGTAGTACCTACGTAATTGCAGGGGAAGGTTGCAGCGTGGAATTGTTTAAAAACTCAAAATCGTGGCAATAGTACCCTTTTGTTTAATGTTTCGGCTTTTATACCTAATTTTCTGAGCTGCTGATTGGTTCTTTAGATCGTCTGGGCTCTTAAATGGAATTTCTGGAACTAATGAATAGTAGAAATTAAGCAATGACTGAGTTGCATCCAAGAAAAATGCGTCTAGTATTATATGGAATTTTGTATTCTCTCCCTCTGTCTCTCTCAAGCATAGTTAAACATTAGCGACAGGGCCGACAAAGTGTGCATCGTAAATTATCAATATAAAATTTGGGACAAGGTAGTGAACAAAATTAAGAATCATAAATATAAAGAAAACGTCTCTATACTCTGTTCGCCGAGAACTAATGGCTAAAATAAATAAAGCAACGTGATACTGTTGATTGATTGGCGTTGGATTGAAGACAAACGGCGTCTCTCTGAAAAGCGAACGATTTCTTTTTTATTGTTTCCTTATTTCGTATCAGTGATTTTCTTTCTTCAGGTGTTTAATGACAATTATGAAAAAAATGAAAGCGTGAAATAAATTCCTCGGAAGTAAAGATAAATGCATTGAAGCCAGAAAATAGTTTTTATCCAGCTGTCACAAACTATGCTCACTTACAAGGCAGGGAAAGCTAACCTTCGGCCCATATAAACATAATCACCCATTCAGCGAGAAAACGTAACTTGTACAAACTCTGGTGATAAAGCAATCTTTTATGTTTACGTTCGCTATCAGTTCTGCGCGAACAGAGAATAAATAATTATCAAAATTATTTTGTGAAATAATATGTCTTAGAAGAATGTCAAACGTGCAGAGTTTACTGTTAAAAATTAGAAAATACTCATCCCCATAATGTGTTAAGGGTCGCTAAATTTATATTTCTCACAAATGCTTTTTCCATGTTTGTGATTCCTAAATATTAGGTTGGCGGGTAAGTTCTGTCGTATTTTAAATAAAACATTTTAATCAGTTTTAATAATATTTATTTACATATTAATCAATAATACATTATCCATTAATTGCATCCACTCGTTGCCGTCTTTTAAGGAGATTGTCGATCCCCCTAGTTTAGAAGTTCTCTCATTCTTGAACCCAAAATATTTAGCAACTACCATGAAGACAGCTTCGGAAGAAATAAATCTTTTTCCAGTCAGATAATAATGAAGCGATCTGAATAGGTACACTGTAGAACTATGCCAGGTGAATATGATGGGTGACTAAGAACTTTCTATCCAAGATCATTCAACGTTTGTTGCGTCACCATTGCAGCATGTGGTTTTACATTGTCTTGATGGAACAGAGTTCCTCTTCTGTTCGCTAATATTGGTCGTTTTTCCTTGATAGCTGCATTCAGTTTTTCAAGCTGGTTACAATAGATGTTCGCATTCATATTTACCCCTGGTTATGTAACTAGTTATGCACTCAACCTCTTATATGCCATCATAAGCAGAGCATCACCTTCTGTTGATGAAGATCTGGTTTTGTAATAATTGTGGTGGATGTACCAGGTTTATAGTAATTTTTTTCGCTTTATAAAATTCCGTTTTCATCTCCCGTAATGAGCTTGTCCAAAAATAGCTGCGAATTGTGTCTAAAAATGAGAAATGAGCACATTCTTACACGATCCGAAAATTTCTTTCATTCAAATTGTGGAAAACAAAATACTGTGCTTCAAAACAAATCCAAGATGTTTGATAGGTTCCTCAGCATTCAAATGGTGGATAACAAGCTTCTTTAAAATTGTTCTAGTAGTTATATGTGTTTTACTGTCGAACGTGGATCGCAAAATACTATTATTGACCTTCGATGACAACCTAGATCGACGACCTTCTTTGAGACTGAAATCTCCGGAACAAAATTTACAAACAATCTTTGGCAAGTCCAAACAATTTACAGTTTCACTTCGCAACGTGTCACATAAGTTTTTATAAGCAACCTATGCGTTGCTTCAATTCTGGAACTCATACCATAATCAATGTTCTAAATGCATTTTATCCACTGGCATCTTATTCACTTTGTGTACCATGCATAACTTTGTGTAACATACAAATTTTAAAAAGAAATTCTTACATTTCTAAAATTCATATATGTTACAAAATGTTTTTTGATCAAAAATTAGAGCACAGGAACTCGCAAAACTTCCACATTACAGGCGAATGAAATTTACAGCATTTTAGAAGACCTGTTAGTACATCTGTTTAAACAATCGGGAAATCACAAAGTATATAATGAAGTTCGCGATAAATTAAAAGTTTATGAGGATAAGTGAAGTATAATAGAGCTAGAATCCTATAGAGAATCCTACAGCTAGAACCATATACCCAATGGAAACATCTTACGGCATCTGATTCCATTAAATCGTTATGCATTGTAAGTGTCGTAAACTGTCATTTAAACAAATGACCCTGTATAAGATAAGTCGTAAACTTATAACTCCTTAACGCTTAATGTTTCATAAAGTTCTACAGGTTGACTGAAAATTAGTGTGACCAATTTTAAAAGAATGTAACTATTTATGGTATATTTTAATCGCTTTACCACCAGTTTTGTTTTAAAAGTGAGACGTTTAAAATATCAATCTAGCTATTTTTATTAGTGGGAGTAAATTATGGTTCCAAAATTAAATCCTCAAACCCGAAACGAAATTTCAAAGCTTTTGAAGGATGACTGCTCAAATTCTGTTAAAAATAAAGCGTTTAAAAATCAGAATAGATATTTTTCTACTGGATTACTATCTAAACTTCAAAAATAAATAAAATTTGGCTGGAAATCAAAAGCTCCAGCGAAAACTTGTGGACGAAAGGAAGTCCTTGGTGAAAAAAAAAGAAGCTGAAAAGACTTATCGCTGTAGAAAATCCTCTGCCTCAAAGAACTTTAGCAAAGAAACTACATGTATCGCAATCTACAATTTGTCGTCAGACAAAGAAGATTGGCTATAAAAATAGGGAATAAACCAGTCTGTCATCAAATGTCTGCAAATACCGTAGAAAAACTAAGAAAACGTTCTTGGTGTCTGTATTTAATGTTACGCAAAGGTAGATACAAAACATGGATAGCATCGGATCAATCAGTGTTTTATCTGTCATCCACAAATGGCAAAACGAAGATACAATATATTTCACCCGAAAGGCGTCGCAAAGACGCAACTGTTTTGCAAAAGGCAAGTTGGCCGTCCGGTGTTATGGTACGGATGGGAATGTCCTCCCAAGGCTTAACAAAACCAATTTTTGTAGAACCAAAGGCTAAACTTGATGCTAAATACTATCAGAATAATGTTATGAAGCACATGATCAAAGAAAGTAAACGTCTTTACCCACAAGGAAACTTTGTTTTCCACCAAGATTCGGCACCAAGTCATACTACAAAATCAACTATAAAATGGTTAAAAAATAAAAAATAAATAAATAAATTTTCTTCCTCCTGAGAAATGGCTACCATCATCCACTGACTGTGCTCCTTGCGATTAATTTTAATGGGGATACATAAAAAAACAATTAAGTAGACGTAAAGTAAGAACACTTCAACGGCGTCAAAAAACAAACAAAGAGGAAGTTGGGAAAATACCCCTAAAAATGGTCGAAAAAGCTCTTTTGGCTTGGCCTAAAGATTTACGTAAAAGGTACTACGCTAAAGGAAACTATATTGAAAATTTCATGTAAATAACTTAATTCAATAAAAATTTCTGATGCTCTGAAACTGGTCACACTAATTTTAAATCAACCTGTAAGAAGCAATTATGCATACAAAAATTCACTTAATGTGAAAAGTGTTTCTGTGCATCCTTAAAAACTTACAACTGAGTGAGATTTCAACGTATATTATTATAAAGTATAAATAAATTATAAATAAATCTATAGTTTTAATTAATTAAATGCAAAATCAAATCACATTTTAAAACTAAAATGTATAATGTTATACAATTTAATAAAATTACGTTGAAGTTTTAGTAAATTTAATTAAAAATATTTATTTTACTAGAACTTTATTATATTGTTCGTGTTATTGAGCGAAATGTGCAATTGAACCATGTATTTTAGTTCTCCGTCGTATTATATATAGGAAGAACTTAATCATGAAATTTTTCCTCCCCGGTGTTTTTAGTTTTTACACGGTTTTAGGTGTGAGGAATTCGAAAATAATAAAATATGTATGGTGTCCGTGCTTTAGGTGTCGGTATGTTAGTATGTTATCCTATTATTCTGTTAGTCTGAGTACACGATATCTCAAGAACAAATGACAGCAGAGAAGTCAATCCAGTTTAAAAATATAACGTACTATGCTCGTAAGAATCAAATTGCAACATTCTAATTAAAAACAAAATTTAAGATTTTCTTAAAATTAATAGGATAAAATTTCGCTTTAACATGCTTAAAAGGATTATTTTTACTGTATAGATGTCAAACCAGTTTTAAAATACAAGTTAAGATGTCTGCATGAAATAATAAATAATGAAAATTGCACTTTGAAAATTTCGTAAGTTATTTGAAATTCTCGAATTTCTTAAAATGACAGAATAAGGAAAAAATTCGCATAAACGTTCATTTTGAGGGATACTTTCGACGTAAAGTTGCCAGACCATTTGAAAAAAAAAAAACATTTATGATACTGGTTTAAACATAATTGATTGCGATTATTCTATTTTGAAAATTTCGTAAGTTATTAGAAATTTAAGACTTTCTTAACATAAAACAGAATAAAACAATATTTCATATAAAATTGCAATATGAGGATCATTATATACAAAATAACACGGAATTGTATTAAAAAAAAAAATCAATAAAATTTAATAAAAACTTAGGATAAGATAAATGAATCGAACTAAAATGTGTGTCGCCTATGAGGTAAAAACATTTCAGTTTGTCATCCTGTTAAGAGATCGACCAAATTCATTTCTCTTAACATGAATACAGTATACCCTGGTAGAAATTTATGATAACAAATATATAATGGAGACCTGAGCAGAGTCTACCTATGCCAAATAATTTATTTTTATTATTTTTATTCAAAAAGTATTAACTCCTTGATAGTATATACAAACATTAAAAAAATTAGGAATGACAGATAAATGTTAATTCCTAGATAATACATGCATATATATATATATAACAATGACTTTACGAAAATATGTACCTTTTCTTATTTCAAGGGGTTCTTGTTTACCTCCTGTTAAAATATAACAACCAGGAAAGGGAGGAACCAAATTTGGAATAAAATAAGATATCAATCAATATTGATTTGCAAATGTCTTCTTGAAATTTCGAGTACATATATAAAGTTTAGAAAAGATAAAGTGCTAAAGTAAAAAAAATATTTGTACAGATTTAAAGAACATTTTTTTTTCTTTTTTTTATGTAAACATTTTCTTAACTTATTATTACATTATATTATTTTTCTAAATTATTTAATTCAACTACAAGTATTTTAAAATTCAATATTTTCTGCACATTTATTGAAAATTTGAAAATATTATTCATTTTGCATAGAAGTTTTATAAGTTGTATTTTTAGAGTTTCTCATTATATAAATATATATTACTAGATTTCTTTAAATTTATTAAGTATTGAATTTGCTTAAATTAAGAACTTTTTAGTTCGAGGGATTAGAATTCAGGTAAGAAACATTTTATTGAGTCTGAAAGAAATTAATATTTCCGTTTTAAACCTTCTAATGGTTAAATTTATCGTTATAGTTTGAGTTTTAATTCAAATTTCTGATATTTAAGTTGTTCTTAATTTTATCGATTTTAATCTAAACATTTTATTTTCCCCTTTTTTTCGTATTACTTTCAATTACGAAGTCTTATTTGGTGTATATAGAGCCTTGGTACTGTAAACTTCTTGGCATGTACATACAGTTCAACAGATATTTACACCTTTTCCATACAACATAAAATCAAGGCTTTTGATGAGGTATTGTATTGTTGTATGCTTACAATTTTAAATGTTTTCATTTTTTTTTTTTTCCTTTTTTCAAATTGATTCCTCTTCAAAAGATATCCTTGCATTTTTTGAAATGTCTGAATATGTATTCACAATATATTTGCACACTAAGCGACAAAAAAAAATAAATAAATAAATAAATAAATAAAAATAAATAAAATAAAAATAAAAATAAAAAGCCGCACTGCAGAAAAATTGTCTTATACCTCTTGGGTCTGTAATAATTTAACCCGTTAGTAGTCACTACTTGGTCGATTTGTCGCCCATCCTTAAGTGTTGCCAGATCTTTTTATTCGACAGCCACCAAAAATTTTTAGAAGTGGCATTTGATATACGTAAAACGTAAACTCGAAGAAACGTCGATCACATCATTTTTTAAAATTACTGGTGACAGTTAAATAAAAAAGTGCGCAATCTGTAATAGGTGGCGCTCTGTCTACAGCGACTACTAACGGGTTAAAAACTAATAATTGCATAAAACTGTTATGTTTGTATAATACGAAATCATAACATGATACCTATGTACATTTTCGATTTAATAATTCGTTTTATTACACTCCACGAAGCCTTTCATAAAAAGCCACATAAAATTTTCTTTTTAAACGTAATATAATATACATATACTTTGTATTCTGTCATTATTTATTATATGAAATAAACAAGTGCTATGTTAATGTATGAAATAAAACTACTTGTTTGTTAGGTCTAAACAATTATTTAATACAAATATGTATTCTGGATTGAATAATTCCGCCTTTATATGGAAGTACTGCTTTAAAGGCCAATTGCATAGTATTTTACAGTTTTTTAACATGAAACTCAGAAATTTCACTGTGCTAAATATCATATATTTTTTTGCTAGTTCTTTCAAAGTTTAGGCTACAAATTTCTAATCCCCACCCTCTTTTATAGACTAAACATTTTTGAGCAGATTGAGATTAGGACAATTTTCTGGTCTAATAAAGAAGAAATCCTACGATATTCTTTGTGAGATTTAATTTTACAAAATTATAGATGCTCATGAGAATGGATAAGTAATTTTAAGAACTTGAATCAAATAAATGTATCACAAGTGCATAACAAGATGCTTTATCATCTTGAAATGCTGATTATGGATGAGTCTGAAATACCCTCAAAGTAGTCGTCAGGTATCAATATTTTAGTGGCCAAGTTTTATTTCGGGTAAATTGATCCCTTGAACATGAAAATTTGCCATACTCACCGAAAAATTATGCATTTTCGTATCGTAATGTACGGAGAATATGTCATTGTATTAAAAGTGCGATTTTCATTAAGTCAGTCACATTTTCGCGATCAGATCTGCTTGTTTCCCTCTGTTCAAAATAAGTTAAACTTTACTTATCAGAGAGAACAACTTCAGCCCAATAATTAATTGATCATTTTTTAATTTTTTTAACCCTTTAATGTCCTGGGTTTCTAATTCTTTTCGTTCAGAATGAAATTTTTCAGATTTTCATTCAAATAAACCTGCTTTGTTTAATTGTTATTTCACTGTATTTAGATATATTATGTTACTCAACACTTTTTCTGAATCCTTTCTATGTTCTAAATGTAATACAAACTGATTTTTTAAACGCTGGGTTTTTAACTTGCGGTCATCTCGACTGGATGAGTAACGTGGGCGGCTAAGGACAAATGTGCAGTTTAAACAACCAAAAAATATTATATCTTGCTAAAAACCAGATCACAAATATTTTGTTAAAATTTAATTATTTTGGCGTACCATGTATTATAATATTTTTGGTGGTATCGTTAACTGCCTTATTCTTGCCATTTTTGAAACACTTTCTAAAAGTACAATTTTCTGAACAATTGCATCTTGTTTTTAACACTTAGCTCAATCCTAAATTGCATGCGGAACACAACGTAATAAAATCTTTTCAAAAATTTACTTTTGAAACAATAAAATTAGTGATTACAGAAAGAAAAATGGAAAATATCCAAGTGCGGCCTTTTTTTTTTTTTTTGTCGCTTAGTGTACATAGAGTATATATGTGTATACATGAAGGTGTCCCTTAAATGAGGGGGAATTTTAATTTTTTTTTTTTTTTTTTTTTCTATTCGATCCCAAATAATTTTTAGCAAAATATCTGCTCTTTGGGATAATGTTAACACGTGTCGAATTGACGAGAAATCGTAATATATATATTAGGATTTTCCCGTCAATGTTATTTTTTCCTTACCTAATGTAGTTCGATGACAAGGTGATCAGAAACTAGTCAATAAATGTTAATATTGCTTCTGTATTCCGTTTTGGTCGTTTTGTGTTAGATTTAATGATTTTCCGGCAAAAGCGAACTCTGGTGGACATTTTGGAACTTTTTTTTTTTTTTTTTTTTTAACTCCGTGAACGCATTTTGTGTATAGTCTATATATCAAATTTCGTTCAATCCGTTCACCCGTTTGCGCTGTAGGATGCTGTTAATAGAAGAAGTTTAATTATAATCATGCTGTATAATATACTAACGGCGAATGAAACGAATATAATAATAATAATAATAATAATAATAATAATAATAATAATAATAATAATAATAATATTATTATTATTATTATTATTATTATTATTATTATTATTATTCATTTTATTTTATTTATTTATTTATTTTACAGCAATTTTTTAAAATTCAACGCGGCTTATAAGGACGTAAGGAACAACCTTTTGTTAGACAGCAGTCATAGTCGAAGAAGGCATTAACAACATGAAACTCAGTTCAATTGAACTTATTTATTATTTTCATTTCGTGGGGATTTTCCATCGTAGAAGAGGCCAGTACAAAAATTACTATTTAACATATTCAGCATGCATCGTGGACTTTATTTAACAACGACATGAAGAAAAAAAAGTACTTCCTCTATGGATGCATACATTTTTATATTAGGGATATTGAAAAGAGATCATTGGACTTTTCCACCTACGTGACGATATGTCACGTGATTAAGAGAGCGTAAGGATAATTTTAATTATTTAATTGGTCCTTCTCTTTGAGAGAGGGTAGGACCAATTTATGGAGGGAATATTTCTGTCTGGAGGTAAAAAGATCAATTTGAAAAATGAAATACGGTAAAACAATAGCAAGAAAAAGTTATATTTTGCTAACGGTTTAGTTTTTAAAAAAGCGGAAATTGTAATTTCGATTTAAAAGAACATATTGCAATTATTATTCAAAAATATATTAAATAAATTTTAAGTTAATATAAAAAGACCTAATTAGGGGGTTTTCGTATTATATATATTATATACATAATTACGAAAAAGATCAATAATAACTTTATTAAGATGTGAGAAAATGAAACCAATGATAATTTCAATAAAAATATGAAAAAAACCACGATACTCACTGGGATATTATCACTAAATACTTGTATATAATGTTTCTGTATACATATAATATATATATATATATATATATATATATATTTATATATATCTTTGTCTCGTCTGTGTATGATACATACACATACATATATATATATATTTACATATATCTTTGTCTCGTCTGTGTATGATACATACATATATATATATATACATTAAAAGTAATCATATGTTTATATTTATAGCAAACAGATTTTACATATTTTTCATTTATCTAACCTGTTGGGTAAGAATGAAAATACATTATTCCTTTCTTACAATCAAATTAAAAATAAACAGAAATTCAAACTTAATCAGATGCTAATATTCGTATTCATTTATTTAAAAGAAACTACCTAAGAAAAGAATTCATAAGAAAAGGCTTTTCGTCGACACCTTGTGGTCGACGAAGCCAGACTTTTAACTAAGTAATATACATTTTATTTAGTTTTAAATAGACCACTAGGCAGTTCCGATGTGAATGATATACTCTCAACCAATATAACGCATTTGAATTTCATAGAGTAAAATTGGGTGCAAATTTCAATAAGCCTTATGTAATGATTGTTCTTTTAATTGAAAGGTTAAATAAAAATTTACAATCTGGCGTGCAGTTTAAGTATTTTTCTTCTACCCTCACACTACTTATACTACCACATCATAACAATCTAATGCATGTTCTATCTCTAGTATTCATGGGGCAGTAAGATCATCGTTCCTGTTCGATATCGTAGTCAACATCCGACTCGATAAGCAGTAGACTGTCCAAAAAAGCAATCCGTACCATTTATACTGTGGATACGTAAAAAAAAATATTAAGTTAAATTTAATTAAATTTAAATTAGGACATGTCAAGAAAGGTTTAAAGAATGTTTGCTAATTTTTTCAAGTACCTTGCTTTTTTATTTTTGGTGAAAAAATTTATGTAAAAGTGGTAAGTGTAAAAGTGGTCCACTGTGCCCAGTCTCCCCTATACATAAACTGCTGTATGCTACATAAAATAAAATAAAATAATAAGTAAAAGTAAAAAATAAATAAGAACTAATTTGCGATGCATTATTTAACGATTTCAGTTGGCACATCACAGTCGCGCTAAACAATTTTATATAAAACATTGTATAAGAAAAAAAAAGGAAAGAAAGTACTGTAATTCGAGATTTTATTCCTCACTGTCATGAATTGGAGAGTGGAAAACAATGTATTTCTCGTATTCCTATAAAAGAAGTCCAACGGTGTTTTGTGTGGGGATATAGGTGACCACGGCATTAAACCTACATACTCAATTCAACGTCTGCAGAAAATTTTGCCTGAAACCGTCAACTTTTCTAAACTCTAGTGTAGTCGTGAATTATCTCTCTAGAAAATGGTATTTTATCGCAAATCCTCTATTTAAGGAAATGCAGAAATTTCACAACATTTAAGGTAAACTTTAATATGTCCTTTCTTAAGCTTTGTGTACGTCTAAAAGCGTTCTTCTTTGAAAATAATTCTACCTCACTTTTATTGTGTAAATTTTTACTGTTACTCTCACCGTAACCACAGCGGAGTCAATGAGCAGGCTTGTCAGTTACACATATTACATTCTTTGCCAGATATATATATATACACACTTTCGTGTATCCTTTGATTATAGTGAAATGTATTATTATATGCCCTAAAATTTGATATTTATGCTTATCAATTTCTCTCTTTTCAGTCTTTTTTTTTTTTTTTTTTTTTTTTTTTTAATATGATATAACAATTATCACCCAATCTCTCTTATTTTAATAGAAATGTTAATAGTTGCATAAGTTCTTCATGGTATAAGTTCTTAATTTCTCATTGTATAATTTCTTAATTTTATGAAGAACAGCTTTTTAAGAGGAAAAAATCTGGTGTGTAACAACCACACGGATTCCATTACTCACTATAACGTGCGTTATATACATTTTTTGGATAAGATAAAGATAGGAGTGTTTGAGCAAAATTCAACAGAACAATATAAAAACCCAGATAATAATATTTTGAACTGATCCTTCTTCTATTTATTTCCACTGATATTTTGTTGCTGGGTCGTAAAAAAAAAAAAAAAAAAAAAAAAAACCTGTAATAAAAACAAGAGAGATATTCTACGCAATCTCTCGTCATAGGGCAGGCGTAATTGCGCACATAAATAGGAAAGATTGCGCTTAATTATAATTACAATTATATAAATAATAATATTAGGTCTTTGCATAAATTCGTGCGGTTTTTTATTGCTTCATTTCATAAAAATACATCAAATCAAATGACAATTTTTAATCAAAATACTATCCATTACTTTCTACAACCTTTGCCCGTTTTTTGGATTAACAAATGTATACCACGGCGATAGATTCTCTCGTCTTTGGAGGCAATAAAAAGATCCGCGTCCGCACGAACTTTTGCAACGACCTAATAATAATAATTGCACTTAAATTACATTGTTGTACGGTAAATGTAAACAAATATATATATATTATTATTATTGGGAGTGGATATTTAAATTCACTAATTAAAAAAAAAAAAAAAAAAATATTGTGCGAAACAACCACACGAATTCCATTACCCATTATTACAGGTATTATACGCATTTTTTGGAAATAATGTGATCAGACGTCTTAAGATTGGCCTAACAAAGTAGAGGCCTAAAATTTTTCCGGCAAGAGAAACTTGATACGCATGTAAAGACATATAAAAGAAAAACATAACATTGCGAGGTAAAAAATAAGAAAAAAAATAGTAATTTTTTTTTTTTTGAAACACCAATTTCCGATATTTAAATCTGACCTACCTAAGAAGGATGATTGTCAATTTTCCTCTAATAGCCACATATTACACAAGAAAGGGTGTCTAAAATCGATTTATGTAACAATTTTCAGGAAAATCGTTAGAACCAGTTTCGATATACAAACTTTTACCAAAACATGGAACATTGAATTATTAACCAGAAAACATAATTACATACAAAACGATATTTAAAGTCAGTTAATATGGCGAGTTTGGAAAAATTCCGTACAGCCGTTTTTAAAGAAGTGCGCTTGCGAGACTGAAATCGAGCTATTTATACAGGGCGCCTATTAATTTTCCTGAACTAACCAACTACATCATTCGAAAGGACATCTAATAGAGTGTCTATATAGCAACTTTGAAGAAAATCGTTAGAACTGTTTTTGAGATACAGATTTACGGTCCCCATTCCGGTTTCCGATGTCCTAGTGTCGGTTTTTCAATTTTCACTAAAATTTGGAAAATTCGTCTGTACACCACATCTGTCTTAATTCTGAAGTTTCGTGTTTCTATCTTTATTAATTTTGGAGATATGAGAGACAGAAAATTCCGCACATACAACGCACATACAACGCACATATACATACATACATACACACTGACCAATTACCAATAACCACTTTTTTGGACGCAGGAGGTCTTCAAACGGGTAAATCATGTGGAAACTCGCTATCGAATTTTTGGACCGAATATAATATTTCCATTACCTACGGTAGTAGGATAATAAAAGTAAAAATTAAAAAGAACTACAAAAAATTATTATTATTATTATTTTAAAGAAACATAAAAAGAAACAGGATCAGATAAAGAATAAGACCAAAATATAACATTAAGTTACTAGATAACACGTTTAACTTAAAATTGGTACATTTCCTTTTCAGTTAGGATGGTTTTTTGTTTGCTGACAGAAACTGTCGTTGTCCACAATCATCGCACTTGTTGTTGTACATGGTGAAGTTATTGTGCAACTATCTGAGCACACACACACACACACACCAAAAAAAAAAAAAAAGGATTAGCACACCATGTGTGCAAAGATATATGGATGTCCTGGTCATTTTAAAACGCAGAATCCGCCCAGTATTTCTCCTATTTATTAAAGTTTATTCTTTTAGTTTTTCCTCAAAATCTTCCGAATAAAATTGTTCAAAACACAAATTTCACTTGAATTGAAATCTTGTTGTTTCAACTTTAAAATCCTTTACGTTTATTTTATTTATTTTATTTTATTGAAATTTAGATGATTACATTCCTTAAAAAAAAAAAAAAAAAAAAAAAAAAAAGAAGTAGTTTGAGTAAGATGATATTTTTTGCTTGCATTTAGTTTCATCTGTTTTATTTAAGCATCCGACAGCTGCACAAAACTCGAGCATCATATTTCAAAGTATTGCAAAACTAAATAGATATACAATAACATTTAAATACATTGCGATAAACTACTTATAGGCTAACATTAGTATTCGAGATGTAAATCCCACCAGAGGTGTGGCTTTTGTCGATCGTGCCACTCCTGAACAATTCTCTTGAACCAGCACATAATCCTGCTGATTTTTACTCAAGCACTATCGGTGTGGATTGAGAATATTTTACTGGCTTCTAATTGGACAACGGTGCCTTCTCAGAACTAGTCCTGCCACTTGTCGAATTTAATTCCTATGGCATTTCGAGACATTCAAAAAACTCATCCTCCTTTCCTTGCCCTTAACAATTTGCGGTGAAATCTCTATTAGTATAGAATTTTATAACGATCTATGCGCAATCTCTCCTAAATAGCGAAGAAGCAAACTGTCTCATTTTTGAAGATGAGCTTGCGTAGTCTTTTGTTAAATAATTACTCACTTTTAGAGGAAATCGTGGTACTTGTTCTGTTAGTCTAGGTCAGTAGGTTATGAGTAATTGTTAAATTTAAAAATATTTTGTACTACTACCATTGTATTGAAATTCTCAGAAAGGGTTATGAAAATTCAAGCATTTATTTTTGAGAACGAGACAAAATAACCACATTTTATCTCAAACTTTTAGAGCAATCAACATGCATATTCAAGTCAGCACATAACTATTGATGTTGTACAAACACCTGAAATCGGAACTCGCCCACTCTATCTTTCTCTCTGATAAGGTATGGACGTAATCTCTCCGACCGCGCAAATTCTCCAAGCTTTACCTTATAATGTGTTCAGAAGACATAAAATTATCCTAACAAATTATATACCTAACAGTTTTCCTGTGAGAGAAAAATGACACATGTTCTTGTGAAATGATGCTGGTTCATATAAACAGAGTTTATATAGCGAGTAAAAAAAAAAAAAAAAAAAAAAAAAAAAAAATGGTAGAGTCTTTTTTTTTTGGAAATACCCATTTCCGAGATTTAAAATTCACCTACCTAATCAAAACGATTGTCAATTTTCCTGTAATAACCACGTAATGCAAGCTATGGTATATCTAAAAAGTGGTTTATTTAACAATTTTCAGGAAAATCGTTAGAGACGTTTTTGAGATACCGACATTAAAAAAGAAAATAGACCTTTTTTTGAGATACGCACTTACTTTTCTACTTCTGGTTTCATATATCCCATTTCTGGTTTTCCAATTTTCAGTAAAACTTAAAAATATCATATGCACACCAGACCTAACTCAATTTTAAAGTTTCGTCGTACTACCTTTATTACAATACTAAATTAAAAACAGGTGTACCCTCAATATTTAAATTTGAAAACTTCTTTACATACCATAAAATTACAGAATGCACCACTGGTTTCGAAAGAACGTGACCTTTCTTCTTCAGGTGCAAAAAAACGTGCTACTGTCTTAGAGGAAAAAGGAAGATAGTCTTGGTTTTGCTTCCAAGGCAATAACACGTGTTTTTTGCAGCTGGGGAAGAAAAGCCACGTCTTTTCGAAACTGGCAGTGCTTTTCTTAATTTTATCGGGTGAGGAGTTTTCAATTTTAAATAGTACCTCAATTAGTTTCGGAGATATGATAATCAGAAGATTCACACACACACATACTGACCAATTAGCAAAAATCCTTTTTTTTTTTTTTTTTTTTTTTTTTTTTTACTTAGGAGATCTTAAAACATGTAAGTCAGTTAAAAACTCGATACCGATTTTTTGGATCTAATACAATACTCCCATTACTTATGGTAGTAGAGTAATGGAAGTAAAAAATTAATATACAAGAATTTAATAAATTCTTTCTATTTAGTAAATTTCATAAATTTATAAAAAATAAATAAATAAAAAAGACTTTCATAAATTCTTTGTATTAAATTTCACTTAGATGAAACGTAGAAACAATTATAAAGTAAAAAAAAAAAAAAAAAAAAAGTTCTTTTAAATTACAAGTTACATAATTCTATAAATAGAAAAAAAAGTACTGATTTATCAAATTTAATTACAAGGATAACAAAGTAACATTTTTTAAATATATCTTGGTCAACCATTAGCTATATTATTTTATAATTAGAACTAAAAAAGATTTATAATACTAAAAAAAAAAAAAGAGAGATCATTTAATTTTGCTAATGAATGTATTTTGTGGTTAATTGTTGCAATTAAAAATATTTTGCAAGTAAAATTGCAAAATATTTCGCTATTCATTGTTTCATTTAAGTAAATTAGTTTTAATTTAATTTTGTACTTCAATCAGAATTAAGAATTTTTCATTAATTTTTACATTCATATGCTTTATTCTTACTATTATTATTATAAACATCGTTAAAGTTATTAAAAATGTGCAATATTTTGTACACATTTTTTTTTTCTTTTTTTAAATAATGAATAAAAATTAAATAAAATAAAGACACCATTTTTAGTTTTGAATAAAATGTAATATGAATTATCATTGGTTATTTTGACTTACGTATGTGTGAAATAATTACGACTTTTTAGTGGTTTTAAGAATACACTCAAAGATAGTTTAAGAGAAATATATTTATCAATAATTAGCGTTCTGCATTCTATAACAATGACAACATTTCCTGTTAGTGAAATAATATTTGTCTGTTTCCCTAAAATGAAGCATTAATATTCTTTTCTCTATATATTTAATAAAAGTAACTGTCGCTGGCGTCATTTTTTTTTTTTTTTTTTTTTTTTTTTTTTTTTGTCTGCGACAGCATCTTCTCGCGGAGGGCAAAGTGCTCTGCATCATCAGAGGTATTAGTGCATTCCGACTGCTTCAAGGAAGGCATTTCAGCTGCTTAGAAATTTCTATCATTTTAATTAACGATGTTATTAACTGAAAACGTCGGGTTTATAACGGTACTCTATTTGTCACCGGAGAAAAAGTTTCTCATGTGACATTTTTTTTCTGTGTTTCTGACGTCACTTTCCACAGGAAAATTAAAATGTGATCAATGGTGTAAATAAGAAAAATTGAAAAATTGGCATCTTTGAGATGCTCGAGTGAAGAAAAAAATTATTTAGAATAGCAAAACATGAAAATAACCGATATATTTAAAATATTAAGTAAAAAATTAATAAAGATGAAATGAAAATTAGTTTATATTTTTATTATATTTTATATTATTATTTTATATTATTAGTTAAGTTTATACTATTAGTTTAGTTTATGCTATTAGTTTTTATTTTAACGTTCGGCGTAAAAGATTTAGCATTGAATATAATGATTATGTTAAACAACTATTGGTACAGAATTAAAGGTTAAGCCCAGAAATTTTTTTAATGAAATTTACGAAACAACAACATAGATTAGTTTATATAAAGATTTAGTTTTTTAACTCAAACATATTTAAAATGATGGACCTTTACTATGACCAATTTAGTTATTTTTAAAATTTAGAAGAGAAGAAGCTCGTACGTTTTTCGCCAAGGAATTCATTTGCGCAACCACAATAGCCTTTTTAACTCTAGCCATGCCTTAAATATAGAGAAAAAGGTACATATTAACACCACCGCAGCTATAGATTAAGTGCCGCCAATCTACACCTATTTTCCGACAAATCATGAAATAAAACACTTTATTTAAAATCAAAACACTTTCAAAATTCAAAACACTTTATTTAAAAACACAGTAGTTAATCGGATTTCGGTGGAATACAAAGTTTAACATAGATTCAAAACAGTCTCTATTTTCTTTCACCTGATGCTGTCGCCATATGAACTCACATAAATAAGATTACAAAAGATGTCTCGCTGTCCCCTTATTATGTGTCTTGTGTGCGAACAACAAAGATTGCTCTTTATTGGCGCATTAGCGCAACTTCTGCTACGTTGGCGTTAATACGTAAGTACCGAGAAAAATTATAAAATAGTGCAATAATAATAATAATAATAATAAAATTCACAACCTATTTTAGTTTTTTAAGCATTGACGTAAAACTTTGTAGAAAAAATTATTTAATTTATGCAACATGATTTTTTTTTGTCTATTTTTCCATGTAATCGAATGAAGTAACTGCATTGCTAAAATATTTTAGTTACACCTAATACAGGACCTCACTGGAAGTTTTAAAATTTTTCATTTATTTTGACGAGGATTTAAATTATCTATCTCAGTTATGCATGTCAAGATTTTTGCGAGAAAAGTCTAAGCTACTTCGGTGCCAAATTTAAAATTTCGCCAAGAGGTTAAACTGCACCATTGCTTTAGCACAATTTTTTTTTTTCAATTTTATTTTAAATATTTTTTAACTTAATTCAAGGGAGAAAAAAAGAACATTTTGTATTTGGTCTAAATATACAAAATATCTCCAGGTAAAATATTATCCGTATTATTAGAAAGAAAATGGCTGAAGTAGTTTTTCCTGTACCATTGATGTCTTTATAAATTAAATTAAATTAAATTATCCCATATTATTATATTTCATTCTCCACACGCATGTTTTATTTTTTAAATTCAATATTATATAATGTACATGTAAAAAAATCAAGGTGTAATCAGTACATATCCAGAAGGTGTGGCCAACAAATATTCAGAAGCCATCATTAACACAAGTTCAGAATATATCGTCAACAACCATTAAGATGTCATGATCAATATATACCAGCAGATATTGCCAACAATAATAATTATTCAGAAGATATCGCCAACAAGTGTTCAGGAGCCATCATGAATATTTATTCAGAAAATATTGTCAACAAATATTCAAAAGACATCCAATTTATGAATGGTGATGGTCTATCTCGAATACTCCAAACCGGCAATTCGTTATTACAATATAATCAAGGATGAATTTTTCACTTATCAGTAGGTTTCGAAAAATGTGATTTTTTTTTTTTTTCCCGATTTAACATATTATTTAATATAGCTTAAGAAATGGTAAACTCAGGTATTGACGGGCATCTTGGCAAATTCATAGCGACAATGCAAAATCGCTATCTGAAAGAAATTGTCCTGTCGTACTACTACTAATGAAATGTTTAAAATAATTGCAATAAACAATTAAGATATTTATTTTCAATGGATCTGACTATATCATATTCTAGAAAAAAAAATGTACTTTAAAAAGTTGCATCTTTACTGTTGTAAGCACCATTTTAAACCTTGTTGTACATTGGAAATAAATGCAGAGTGTTACATATTGCTCTAAATTAATTAAAAAAATTCAATAGTAAAAAATATAGGCATTAGAAAAAATAAGTTCATAATTTCTTTAATCAAGCAATAATACCCGAAAAATTCATCGTCAAACAGTGACAAAAATTTAACAAGTGGATCGTATACTAAAGCTGTAATGCTAAATCGTTTAGATGTTAAGAATTTCTCTCTGTTCTAAACAACTAGTGCTATCGTTGTTTATTTTGTGTGTCTTGCTGTCTAACATATGTTTTCTCTCAAAACAATGCCAAATTGTTATTAAACTGTCGAACGTTAAGACAGAGTTTTCACATATTATAAACAATATAATATTAAATATTGTGTATTTCAATGTCATACCAAATATGATCCATTTCTATAATATTGCTCAACTTTTCTCTTGTGTTATGTATTATTAATATTCCAATTCAATGAAAGGCAAAGTTGCGAATAGTCGGGTAGAATCCAGCAGGGGTTAATGAGCGAAGCAAGTCGGGATGAGGGAGAGCCTTCCTCGGGGGTTGGTGAGCGGAGCAAGCAGGGGGCAGAGCCCCCTAGTCTTCTTAAAAAAAATAGTAGTACAAATAACATTTTAATTATTTAGTAAAGGTAAATCGTAGGTCAATTTTGAAGTTACAAATTACAAATTAAAAACACTTTAATTTTATTAAATCTTGCTGCAAACAAGTTCAGTTTCTTGATATTTTTCAACAACTGTAAAATACTATGCGTACATAGTTTTTAAACAACATACCGGGTTATATAACCAAAAAATCTGATGTGGGCACCACATGACTTCCTTATACACTTTTAGAAATATACATAATGTTAAAAAACATTGTCACTGGACCCGAAACAGTCGGCTAAAAATATTTAAAAAAAATGCATGCATACGTAAAAAATAAATAAATAAATAAATAAATAAAATTGTGCCTTGAGGGGACTCATGTCAAAGTTGTGCCTTGGGGGGACTCATGTCAAAGTTGTGCCTTGGGGAGGAATCATGTCAAAGTTGTACCTTGGGGGGACTCATGTCAAAGTTGTGCCTTGGGGGGACTCATGTCAAAGTTGTGCCTGGGGGGGACTCATGTCAAAGTTGTGCCTTGGGGGGGACTCATGTCAAAGTTGTGCCTGGGGGGGACTCATGTCAAAGTTGTGCCTGGGGGGACTCATGTCAAAGTTGTGCCTTGGGGGGGGACTCATGTCAAAGTTGTGCCTTGGAGGGACTCATGTCAATGTCATTTTGAAAAGATTTTGTGTAAATTCTGGCAAAAGCAGAATTTAGTTTAGGACGGAGGACTATTAGTTTTTTTTTCTTCCCAATTATAACATCGCTTTCAAATTATTCAATTATATTTTCGATAAATTTTAGATTTCGATAAATGTCCAACTATCGAAAAATGATTTCGACAAATGTCCAACTATCGAAAACGACCGCAAAAATCGCTGTCTGAGGCCCTCAGTCCTAAAAATGAATTATCACCCTGTTCTGAGCTTTTCTGAAAGTTAGTTTAAAACTGATGCAAGATTTGTACTGGTAACGCTGACGAAGGCAGTAGGGACCCGAAAAAATTGGCTAAAATTATTTAAAAAATGCATTTTCACCGTGTTCTGAACTATTCTGAAAGTTTCAAATGTCTAGCTAGTCGGGAAGTTAGTTAAATAAATTTTCTGTTGAACCATATAGACGCTGTCGAAGGCAGCAGTGACCTGAAACAATTGGCTAAAAATATTTTTAAAAATGCATTGTCACCGTGTTCTGAGTTTTTCCGGAAGTTTTAAATGTGTAGCTAGTCGAGAAGTTAGTTAAAAATCGATTGCAAGATTTGTACTGGTAACGCTGCCGAAGACAGCAGGGAACCTTAACAGTTGGCTAAAAGTATTTAAAAAATGCATTTTCACCGTATTCTGATCTAGTCTGAAAGTTTCAAATGTCTAGCTAGTCGAGAAGTTAGTTAAATAAATTTTCTATTGAATCACATAAACGCTGCTGAAGGCAGCAGGTATTAGAAACAGTTGGCTAAAAATATTTTTAAAAATGCATTGTCAGCGTGTTCTGAACTTTTCTGAAAGTTTCAAATGTCTAGCTAGTCAGGAAGGCAGTTAAACTGCAAGATTTGTCCAAACCGTTTTTGAGTTATTACCGTTTATTGATACATTTTGGCTATTATGAACCTAATTTTCCTAAATATCTCCAAAACGGAAAATCGTACAAAGTCCAAAAAGGGAGGTGCACAACTAGATGTTATAAAAAACCTATGTACCAATTCGCAACTTTCTACGTCCAACCGTTTTTGAGTTATGCGACATACACCCCCACACACACACAGACACACATACATACAGACGTCACGAAAAATCGTGTAAAGTCCCTTATATCTCTAAAACGAGAGCTCGTGTTAAGACGACACTTGCAGGTGTACAACTAGACATCATGACAGTCACACGTATTAAATTGGCAACATTGAGCGATCATTTGTTTTCGAGCAATGTGAAATGCAAAATCCATTTCGCAAATCGGGATTACTATACTTCCTTATACTTTGTATAAGGAAGTAAAAATGTTAAGCGTCCTTTTCTATTAAATATAACTAATGAATTGTTTTTCGTACATTTTCCTTTATCGGCGGACACTGCTCAGGATGGAAAATTAATTTTTTTATATCCATTCTCTGAACAAAATATTTTTTGAAATTCAGTTTTCGACTCTGGTTTTTTGCTTAATATCACGTTTTGAGGCGCCCTAATTATGGAAGTACACTTTTTAGCGATTTATGTGTATATATACAGTCGGTAACAAAAGTGTCCGAACACTAGCAAAAATTCCTATGTAAAAAAAGTACACTTCATACGGTTCTGTTAAATAAATCCTTATCGAATCATGTTCTTAGACTGACTAAGAACAGAATTCGACAAGGATTTATTTAACAAAACCGTATGAAGTGTACTATTTTTACATAGAAATTTTTGCTAGTGTTCCGACACTTCTGTTACCGACTGTATGTATATCATTTATCATTTATCAGCCTAACTTTATTAAGAAAAATAACCGCAGGAGATTCAAATTTGATATTCTAAAGTTCGCATTAGGTATAATTTCAAAAATTTTACCATGAGTGGCAAGTCTCGTTTTTTTTTTTTTTTTTTTTTTTTTTTTTTATAAATGAAGGCACTCTAATTAAACGGTGAGTTTAGGAGCGCAGTCCCCCCCCCCTCCCCATCACACAGAAGTACATGTCAAATAAAACTTTTCTGAAACCCATTATAGATTATTTTTAAAGTACACGGAGTTTTATTATCTTACCTTATTGAATTTACGATTCAATTAGAAATCTATCATAATAGTATATAGAAAGTAACAAACCACTTTAAAAAACACGTAAATAAGCTATTTCTACTAAAAACGACACAAAGATTTTCGCCATTATAACAATAGCATCATCAGTTGTAATTGCGTTACATAGAACCAGCAATATATAAAAAAGATAAGTTCAAACGGTTTGAAGTTACTGTTACAATAAAAAAATTTTAAAGTTACTTTTTACAATAATTTTTTTTTAATTTCAATATCATTTTTAGTATTTTTTTTTTCTCTATGAGCACACGTTGTGCTCATAGAGAAAAAAAAAATATTGTTATAGTGTTATTGTTATAATGGCGAAAATCTTTGTGTCGTTTTTAATAAAAATAGTTTATTTACGTGTTTTTTAAAGTGGTTTGTTACTTTCTATCTATTATACTATATACACGTGAAATGTTTTCTAATTTTAAACTTTTAATAGTTTTTATTTTAATTATATCATAATAGTGTTGAAATGCAGGGTAAGAGAAAAACATATCTGTGACACACCACATTATGTTTTTAATGAAATTTTATTAAATATTAAAATTTTATTAAATAAAAAAATTAAAAAAAGATACATTTTAAAATCTTTATGCACTATAAACAGTTAATATTAAAGTTTGTTTATAATTTATTATTATCATTAATATTCATATTTATTTTCTTTAGATTTATAAAGGAATCTTAAACTACGCGATTTTCTTCCTTTCTTTTTCTTTTCTTTTCCTTTTTCTTAATTATTCTTTTTTCTTTTCTTTTTTCTCTTTCTGAAAAGGCATTTGAGACTGTAGACGCTACTTTCTTTAAGGCAATATTTGTAAGTTTTTTCTTTTATTTTTTCTTTTTCTTTTTCTTTTTTAGCATATATGGCATTAATTGCATTTTTATACCATTTTTCTATTATTAATTTCAATTATTTCTACGTTTATTTATAGACTTTCAATATGAAAATCATTATTATTATTAGTTTACGTCGCTTTAATTTAAAATTGAAAATGAATGAACTGATTCTGCAGTGATATAGTATAAAAATAATATAAAGTAAATAAAAACCTTTCGCATTTATTACCTAGCTTTAATTTCATTTTACAAAATTTCTCGTTCATTATTTGTGAAATATTTATATTATTTAAATTTTTTTTATAAAATATGAGGATTTTATGAAATTGAATTTCGATTATTATATTTTAAAATTAAGAACGATATTTTTAAGACAAATATTGTTTTATTTAATTCCAGATAACGTATAATATTAAATTAAAATATAATTTTTAAATGAAGAAAACAATTACTTAAGTTTGATATTTTTGTTTGATTTATTGTTTTTATTCCATTCTTACTTTGAAAAAAATTCTATACTTTTTAATTAGATAGTTTATAAACATAACTGTATTTCGTTAAATTTTACCTTAGTTTGCAAATACCTTCAAAATTTACATTTTAAAGCAAACATAATCTAAAGTTTTAATCTTTACTTTTACTTTTTACTAGTAAACAGATATGTATAACTTATTACTAAATAAAAGTTATACATATCTCTTTACTAGTAAAAACAACTCTGTACTGTTACTATCTCTGCCTCAAATGGGATATTTTATGAAAACCGTATGTTTATTAAAATATTATAAAGAGATGTAGAGAGAAAATATCCCACTTCTCATAGAACGTGTTAATTAAAATTACATTAAAACAAATACATTGAAAAGTGTTTTACAATTTTAATAAATAAGGAAATTTAATTAGAAACTGAATTCATTTTTAGAAAAACAAACATCAAACATAATCTTAAGATTTTTTTTTTATTATTATTCAAGAAACTAGCAAATATCAATATAAATAATATCAGATAACTAATTAAATTTCTTTGAACAAAATAAAATTTGTTCTTATATATAACAAAAGTTAAAGAAAAATGTAACCTTTATGAACAACTTTATTTGATGAAAAATGCTATTTGTAAAATATACGAGAAGGCATAAAAATCTGTAATATATTTCCTAATTAAACCTATACAATATATATCCTTTAATTTGCACATATGTAATAATAGCTAATAAAATAATATTAATGAAATTTTAATGCTTTTAAATGAAGGAGATATCATGCATATCACTTACATATACAACTATAGTACCCGAATAAATTAATATGCTATGTCCATCTCAAAATATTCCTCTGTAGCAATATATATCACAGCGCCATCTACCGGTTAAAGATAACGTATAATTGATTATTTACTGCACAAAAAAATAATCATGATGGCTTCTCATAATAAAAATTTCTAAACATACATTTTGTTGCACTTTTACGAATAGATGCTAAAGTGTTGTCATCTAAAATAACCAAATATAGTAAACAACAGCAGCTCTACCTATGGTTAGATATTCGCCCAAAAGGAATAAACATAATTTGTCATAATAGCTCTTTCGATACCAAGTTTGATTCAATTATATATTATACAAAATTTGATACAGTCACCCAGTAAAAAAGAGAAATTGCAAAAGGGAAGAACCACTGTCGTCCGATTGGCACACAAATTCAGTTACTATAGTATTTCCTGATAACATACCATATACCAAGTTTGGAAAATTTAGATGCATTTAGTTGCATAGAAATTGCTAGATAGACTTTAAATAAACGGTGTTAAATTACACCGCGGCAATAGCACCGGTCGTACGATATATACCCAGAATGTATAGATAAAATTCTTCATCATGGCTTTAATTTGTGTACTTACACACTACAGAATCTATGATACAGCATTCACTATAATAAGATAAATTTTACATAGTAGCACTTCCTGATACGCAAAATATTCCAAAATCTAATCTAAAATATTTTAGGACAAGGTCTAAAAAAATCAAGTTTAATTAAATATACAGTCCCCACAAAATTTTTCTAACACACACTAACGCAGACACCATATACATTTTATATAAAAAATGATCGAACCGTATTCAGTACACCTCAAAACGTGTTAATACCTCAAAGAATTGAAGTCGAAAAATTTCATAAATCCAATTGTTTCTTCTTATTTATGTAGAAGAAAGTAAAAATCATAAATTTTAATACAATCCTATAAATATCAGCTTAAAAATTGAAAATATTATTTTTTGTCCCAAAAATAAATTTTTAAAAAAGATAAAGGCTCTTTTAAGACGTTATGTTCTTTATGCGAGATTATGCATAAGATAATATCTTCGATAAATATCGATTTTTTTATTAGCCTGTGCCTTTCGTATTTTTTCACTAAAAGATAAAAATCAATATTGATTTTCTCTTTTGCCTCAAAACCTTTGAAAATTTGCTTTAAATGCATATTTGTGAATAAAAAAAAAACATAAACACAAAATAATAATAATAATATTTGCACAAGGAATATTTATATGAAATATGTTTTTTGATAACAAATAATTTAAAATTTCATATCATGGATATTGCTTATAAAAAACAAACAAAAATATATATATATATATATATGGCAAAAAAGTAATATATATTTATGTATATTCATATTTTATATTTATGTTTTCTTTTTTAGATTTTTTTGTTATTTTGAATATATTTCATAAATCACTACTTTTTGTTATCTGAACAACCTTTATAGTGATAATTAAAAAACATGTACTTTTTGTAATATTTGGTAAATTAATACTTTCTAGACAACATTTTTACTTTATTTTATTATATAACATGCAGATTTTAATATAAACACTAATATATATATATATATATATATATATATCAGTGGCGTATCGTGAATGACGTTTAGGGCATGCTCCACATGAGTAGTTAGAAACAGTACATTAAAACTGATATTTTAGCATCTTATTGGGTAATTCGCTTGTTTCGAGAAACAATGTAGATATTACGGCATTTAAACAGCCAATCAAATGAACGAGCTTTCCATGATAACGAGCTGTTCCTCTCTATATGGAGCATACCCAAATTGTCACTAACGATGCACCACTGATATATATATATACACATATTTTTTTTTGGCGATTATATTATAATTTATTATTTGGAGAATAATTTATGAACTTTAATACGTTTTCTAATAATATATTTAGATAAATGTTGATAAATTCATAAGGAAACAAATTAAGAGCTGTCAAACATTCCGGACGCTTTTCCGTCTTAACAAGTTTTAAATATAAATATATTTTTGATGTTCTAATACATAAATAAGAAGAAAGTACTTTAGGACAACTGAGGTATCAGTTATAATTAAAAATTCAAGACGATTTAAATTAAATCATCGTTTAATTATTATTTATAGTTTAATCATTATCATTTAATCGTTTATTAACATCGTTTAATTTATTAAATTAAATCACGATGATTTAAATTAAATTAAATCAATTTTATAAATTTTTCTTAAAAGAAAGTAAATCTAATAAACTTATACTAACTCGCATGATTGTATAATTTTTATAGACTTTCCTAATATAACAATGCATTAGATATCAAAACTATTATAGGTCAAATGTAAAAAATCCCTATTCATATTCGTTCTCAGTTCTCATAAATTTCTACTATAGAGAATAAATACTATACTCATTTTAAGAGAAATGAACTTGGTCAATCATGCAGTACGTTCACAGCCTAAAGTATCTAACTTAATAACTTATCAATCCTTTTATTCTATGCAGTCACCTTATCTAATATTTTGATGAATTTTATGGGAATTAGTCTCGTATTTTAATTTTCATGTAATTGCATGTTATTTATAATGCCATAGAATTTCATAATATTGTATAAGTATATGCAAAATGTTACCTTATTCTGACACGTTGGGAATTTTTTTAATTTTGAATAACTCAAGTAGCTTATAAAGTAGAATGCAGCAATGTTAAAATTAATACTATAAGTGATACTTTAAAACTCTTCCGACATGCGTAAGATGGGAAAAATCTTTAAAATAAATATTTATAGGAAACATTTTTCTATTTTTTTTAATTGAAAATAATTTTAAATTTAGAATAACTTACGAGTTTCTGTCAGTATCATGAATAATACTTTTAAAACTTGTCTGTCATCTTTAAAGTTAAAGTATTCTTCATAAAGTAAGTTTTATCCTATTTTTTTAAGTTACGAAAATCGTAAATTTCGATTAACTTACGAATTTTCCAAACAGAATGCTCATGCATTATAACTTTCATTTTATTTTAATTTATATTTTTAGCTTGGCATGTTTACGATGACAATATTTTCCATAATTTATGTTTATACGGAATTTTGTCCTACTCACCCATGTTAAACTAAACATTAATTTCAAAAATTTAACGAAGTTTTCAAATAAAGATGTTTAAAGCCTATTATAAGTAAAACGCTGAATAACAACAAAGGAAATTTTAAAAGTGGACACAATCATCCATTTTAAAGAGGACATCTGATAAAACTAACAACCTAACTAACGAGTTTGTAAGGTTGAGACTATGGTAGGTCACCACAGGTTTTTCAAATTGAGCTGGATCCAGCGACGCCATGGATGGGAGAGTTGAATGCTTCGACGCCAGCAGTCGGCGAAATTTTAGGTTGGAATGGTTTTGCGTCAGCATAGTGCTGCAACGAAGTAAGTAAGTTGCGGAGTGTTGGCGAATGCGAAGCGGTTTTAAAGTTTTGTTAAAGTGAAGAGATATGAGTCGGTGGAATAAATCGGAAGGTATTTTTCGTAAAGAGTGCGGTGTAGATGGGTTAGTTCTGATGCTAGACTAAACTATACTTTGTGGTATATTGCTGAAGTTAGATTATTATACGAAGGATGAAGTCAGTAGCTATTGGAGTTTACTAGTATGATGTGAATAGTGTAGTTATAGAATATAGAAAAGTGGTGTGTAAAATTTGTCGTGCAGTGGGAATCCAGCCGGCAAGCTTGAGTTCACATCGTTGAGTGGTCAAAGAGTGCAGCCTTCAACCTAATTCTGTTATCTTCTCTGGTTGAGAGTTACTTTATATATATCTAAGTTATTTCTTTAGTTATTTTTCTAAGTTATCTAAAGTTTTTACTGACTAAGTTTAAAAAGCCATATTTAACTCTCATTAATTTAGTTAAATAAAGGGGTATTTCATTTTACTTCATAGTCTTGTGCTCTACTTAACACTTTGTTGCATCGTGTCCACTGTAGTGGACAGAAGTTTAATTTTTTTTTCCTTTCACACAAATGGGTTTACAGATTTGGTTTCAATGTTTATTCTTTCTGTATTATTTAAGCTTTCAACTGTTGCTCATAGATAGTAGCGAAAATATAAAATTACAGATTGCATTGCTAGTTTGAAAATAGCGTCAACCTCTACTTCCAAGTTAGTATGATTTCTCATTGTAAACATTGTATATAAGTGCTAAACCTTTTTTACTTTGGAATTTTGCATTTTGAAATAGTAATTTTAGGCATTTTAAAATATGTTTGAATAGAACACTTACTTTCAGATGCTATTTTTCATGAAAATCGATATATTTTTCTTTTTGTCAACTACAATGGACGTTATGAACATAGGCTAATGTAGGACTGTTTTCGTTTGTCCATTGTAGTGGTACAAAAGGGTATTATTTAATTTTATAGATGTTACCGTGATAAATTCTTGGCTTCTTTAGAAAGCTGCCATACCACAATGTTCTATGCAACTAGGAATTTTCAAGATGGCCATTGCCAGAGGAAGGTATCAAGCAGTATCAAGAGTAACTAATGAACAAGATACAGAAAGACTTCTGTAAACAAGGGCCAATGTTAGTGTAAAAACCTACAAAAAAAATGTCAGTCAAAACAAGCTCTGTCCTCTACGATGGAGTGGATCAGTTTGATAGACAAATATCAAATAGTGCTCAAAGATGTAAGATGGAGTTATGCTCAAGAAAATCTACATATCCATGCGTAAAATGCAAAGTTCATTTGTGTATTGAAGAAAAAAGTGACTGCTTTTATTATTTTCATCATCACTTCTACTTCAGATATCCAGTTTCTATATGCATACTGTCCACTACAGTGGACACACTGTAACTTTTAAAATAAACAAAATTTTGATGAAACAATTTTTTTCCCTGATTTCTGGGGCAATTTTAAGTAGGAAAAACGCAATCATTTCCTTTAAAGTTTCCCAGGTGATTAGTATGCAACAAAGGGTTAATCTATTTAGTTATCTAATCTTAATATATATAAATCTCGTGTCACAATGTTTGTCCTCAATGGACTCCTAAACCACTTAACCGATTATAATAAAATTCGCACACCATGTGCAGTTCGATCCAACTTGAGAGATAGGATAGTTTAAATCTCAAATTATAGTCGCAATTTTAATTTATTGCTAATTATTTGTCTGTTATTATTTGACAGTCACAATTATCTGTTAACTCCAAATGATTCTAACAGATGTCGATACCTTTCGACTGGGTTGAAATGAAAGCTGAAATATATTTGGTGCTGCCATCTACACAAAGAATCTTCAACTTTTTAACCTATTAATAAATTTCGTATAATTCAATTATTTCCACTTTTTAAATTTTTGGTGTTAGCATAGCCGGCCACGTGTTACTTAGACTGAAGTGTAAATTGAATTCATATTATAATGAAGATAATACAGTGAAATTAATCCTGTTTTTTACTTATTTGTGCTTCATTGATCAAAACTTTATAATTTAATCTGTATATATATATAAATTACGTGTCACGATGTTTGTCCGGGGTAAACTCCTAAACTAAGGAACTGATTTTGATGAAATTTTGCACACTGTGTGCAGTTTGATCCAACTTGAGAGATAGGATAGTTTTTATCTCAATTTATTGTCACAATATTGTTTTATTGCAATTATTTGTTAATTATAGACCTTTATTAAAGTTGCTCCAAAATATCTGTGAGTTCCATTAATTTAATTGTTGCCAAAAAAAAAAAAAAAAAAAAAAAATACGAGTTCATTTTCTTTCGACATAAAAATAAATACATTTAATCAAACGTGAACGTTAAAAAATTATAAAAAGTTAAATTATGCATCTCACGAAAATTGACGTCATAATCAATTTAAAGATTTTATACACATTGATAAAGTGCTAATGTAGTTCTATCATAGATATAGTAATATATATAGATCTCTCATCCCCATGTTATCGTAGAAAGATTTTTGATGCCGAAAAAAGGTAAAAAATAAAAGCTTTGGAAACAGCCATTAAGTGGTATTGAAAAAAAAAAAAAAAAAAAAAAAAAGAAAAGAAAGAAAGAAATATGAATTTGAAACTGTATCTGGAGTCTTCCATTCCCCTTTAGCAAATAAATTATTCATAAATTTTATTTGCTAAAATATTAGTATGTATTCCCGTGTGTATTCACTCGGGGAAAGACGGCCATATTTTGGTAAAAACGTCGTCTTTTCCCAAATGAAAAGGAATAACTTTTTTCTCCCCAATGATCACTCTATTCTATATATGCTATACTATATCTATGAGTTCTATACGCAAGCGAAGTGTGACTCACTGACCGTCTGTGCAGCCAAGAAAAAGATTTCCTATGTTAATTGCCCACTGGATTTTTTGTAAGAAATTATTAAAAATCGAGGAAATTTATTTCCCGATTTTAATCCTTATATTTGGGTATAGATATGTATTAGTTATCGCGGGTGTTGGATTGAATTATTTTGCTGTCAAATTGACAAAATTTTAATTTTAAATTTTTAAACTCTGTCGCCCTTGGCTTTTTTTATTATTATTATTATTATTTGGCGATCAAAAGCGTAACACGAAAATATACATGCCAGATGTATGCATTGTACGAAATGTAATATGTATTATTCATTGTACGTATGTATGACATGTAATATGTATTGTACGAAATATTGTTTCATATTATTCATTACTCTTTTAATATAAGTTGTTAAAATAACCATGATTTTTGAAAGGAATTACATATTTTCGCCAGATAATTTGGCGATATTCTTTTTTTTTCGCCAAGGATGACAGAAATGAAATGTATTCCGCTGCAAAATATTAGTATCTTACATCAGATATTTTTTTTAGACATTTGAAAACAAATTTGACTTCAAACTATGATAGAATATTTATCATTTTCCTTTTAATTAGTATATTATTAGTATATTAAAATTTAAAAACATGGTATATAAAAAGTTTTTTTTTTTTTTTTTTTTTTTTTATCTTATAATTATTCTTATCTTAATCCTCAATGTTTCCCATCTTTATTAACTTGAATTTACTATTAAAATTTTAACATACTCAAAAACTTCTCATCACTTCGTTGAAATACACTAAACTTTTCCAAAATCTTTTTCTATTTAAAATGATACATGTATTTACCAGGGATGGAACACGGGCGCAGAATTCATACCGGAATCCGTTTAAGAAATTTCTCTACCTATAATATCGTTGATTTAAGAAGTAGAAAATTTTCTTACATTGATAGTGGTATGAATTCTGCGCCCGTGTTCCATCCTTGATTTACTTTAAATGTCCAATATTTCATAAGATTTCCAATTTTAAAGTTTTAAAATATTTATCAAATTTACCTATTTTTCTGGTTTAGCCTTATTGTTTTCCTTTTTATAACTACAGCTGTTGCCCTATTGAAATATTTAAAATGATGAGGTCATTTTATAGTAAAATTATCCATTATAGCATATATTATATTTCACTCCTCCATAAAAATTGATTTTAAAATCGTCTGTTTCTTTTATACTTTTATTTTAATAGAATTTAATTTATATATTAGTCATTTTAGCAATTTTATCCAAAGTAGCATTAGAAATAATATATATCACTTCTCCATTAAAATTTATAGGACCCTACAATAAAATTAATTTGTGCTTAATATCAACACTACGAAAATTTTTATCAATCGCTTCCAAATTTTGACCTAAGTTTCAAATCTCAACCCTGTGGGTTTTTACATCGGCTACAACGTTTTCGTCTTTGTTCGTAAATAATAATTTAACTGTACTAAATAGTTTACAGCCGTATAATTCAACGTATAACTTAGTCACAGCAACGCGTGGCCGGGTCTGCTAGTAGATTATTTAAAATGGAGTTCGCATCCACACAAATTTCACAAATTAAGTTACTAACTTGTAAAGAAGATGTTCAATTGGAGGTTAAGACGAAAGCATGTAGCCACAGGAAAATGGTATGGAAAGAAAGATGTAGCGTCGAGTTAGGGTAAAAGGATGTAGCCAGTTGTGAAAGTAAAATTTTATCGTTCATTCGTTCTTTTTCGTCTCCATTGAAAAAATTGAACCTTGCATAGTTTGGGGATCTGTTTCACACCATACAGTCGGTAACAAAAGTGTCCGAACACTAGCAAAAATTCTTATATAAAAAAAGTACATTTGATACTGTTTTGTTATTAAATCCTTGTCGAATCATGTACTCAGTCTGACTAAGAACATGATTCGACAAGGAATTATTGAACAAAACAGTATTAAGTGTACTTTTTTTATATACGAATTTTTGCTAGTGTTCGGACACTTTTGTTTGTTACCGACTGTTCATCCTTAATCCCTTAAGTTACTTTAAACAAGGGCTTTTCTTTTCTTTTCTTTTTTTTTTTTTTTTTTGTCTTCTGTTGGTGTAAACTTTCGACACGTACAGTTCGAAACGTACTGTCCCAAAGACATTTTATCGAGTTAAGATCTGGGCTAAAGGCTTACTAAATTCTTATAATTCTACTCTTTCCATTGATGATAAAATTAGACCTGATAATCTTGTTGTCTTGCCTTTTTATCCCCCCTTATCCTTTAAATTATCCAAAGTTTTGAAGCGTTTCAATTTTCACGTTATTTTTAAACCTGTCAATAAATTCCAATTCCCTTCAACTAAATCCCCTGTTCCCGCGCTTCATAAGTGGGGTATCTATAATGTTCCTTGTAATAATTGTGATTTATCTTATATTGGTCAAACAAAAAGAAATCTTGAATGCCGTTTACGTGAACATTCTCGGTACGTTGTTAATCAAGAAATTTCCACATCTTCTATTGCAAAGCACAGTTGGAATTTTGATCATTGTTTTAATTTTAAGAGTGCCAAAATTATCTTTCATGCCAAACGCGTTTCCGACATAGATTTTTTGGAAAATTTAGCTATTTACCTTAATCGTGATAAAATTGTCAATGAAAAATATGATTCCACTTTGCTGTCTACAGCCTGGAAAAATTTGTTTAATCCAATTAAATAATTTCCTTCATTATGTTTATAACATAATTATAGTTATAATTAAATAATTCTAATTAAATAATAATAATAATATATAAATAAATTTTATTAAATTTACTTATTAGTATAATAAAAAAAAATAATAATTGATTATTCCTTCCCTCCCTCCTTTTGTTTTGTTGTGTGTTTGTGTTTTCCTCACTGATTGGTCCTGCATGATGCTTCCTATTGGTTGTTTGTGTTGCTCCCCCCCTCTGAATTTTGCCCTGCTTTCAGTCTTGCTTTTGCCTTCAAGGCAGTAGCACGTGTTGTTTTGCACCTGATGAAGAAAGGCTACGTCCTTTCGAAACCGGTTGTGCTGTCTTAAAATTTATGGTGTGTGAAGAAGTCTTATAATCTATTTATCGATTGTACACCAGTTTTGAATCTAGTTTTGGTAAAGGCTTACTAGTCTATAACTTTTATATTCTGAGAACTATACGGAAATTTTGTGTTGTTTTCAGTGTGAATCGAATTATTCTCTTGCTGAAATTTCGACTGAAGGACATCTAAAATATCAGAAAATATCAGTACGTTATCCTCAAACATCTTAGTATAATGCTGTGATATCGGACTCGACAACCAGTGGTAAGTATGTAACCACTGGTAAGTATGCAACCACTGGTAAGTATGTAGTAAGACACATATCCATTGTAGTGAAGGCCTACCTAAACAATCAAAGAATAGCCACCTTGTCTGCGACTTCGAAATATATCGATATTTTTTGAGAAAGGTATGTCAGTACGATTCTCATTCAACTGGACTATTCAAATTTAACTTTATTTCTTCGCTAAATATCTCTAATTGAATCTCTATCTCTATGAGATTTTTTTAAACTCACAATGTTCTTTGAGAATTTCTATAATTCTAAACTGCTAATTTTATTTTTATTTTGCAGTGAACCATTGTTCTAGTTTCATAAATTTACCTACGAATCGTGTTTATTTATACAGAGAATCCTGGGGCTCTATTCTCGTCTAGTCGTTACGCGGAAACCGGTTGTTGTGAAGCGAGACAACGACGATTTGCTATTCTCGCTCTTATTGTTTACAGTCGTTAAGTTACCGACAGCTAGGAGGCAGTTGTTCAGCTCAAAGATCGTCGTTTATCACAATGAAAATGGGCGCGTCTGTATAATGTTTTAGCTTGCTCAGTTAAAGGGACATTTCACATTTTCCACCATTGAAAACCGGTTGTCAACATCCTATTGACAACTTTCCCCTCCCAAAACGAATTACGAATGACCCCTTGCAACTGATTGGTTTAAAATGTCACCCTCGAAAGCAGAGAGTTTAATTTTCCTTTTAAGATAACAACGGAAGACCAGAATACCACTTAGCCGGAAGATGGTTATTACGGTCGGTAGAACAGTAGTTACAAACTGTCGTTAACGATTACAAGTGGTGGTTAATAAACAACTAGACGAGAATAGAGCTCGATGACCTTAGAACTTCAAAAACAGCAATTTGTTGTGTTTTCGATAGTTTTTAAATCTGACGATCATCACATTTTTCATCAGACGCGGTTTTAGGTTGATTTCTTTAGAAATCGACCTATTGCAATCACTTCGTTTATCTATCTATCTATATATATGTATACTAGCAGACCCGGCCACGCGTTGCTGTGACTAAGTTATACGTTGAATTATACGGCTGTAAACTATTTAGTACAGTTAAATTATTATTTACGAACAAAGACGAAAACGTTGTAGCCGATGTAAAAACCCACAGGGTTGAGATTTGAAACTTAGGTCAAAATTTGGAAGCGATTGATAAAAATTTTCGTAGTGTTGATATTAAGCACAAATTATTTTATTGTAGGGTCCTATAAATTTTAATGGAGAAGTGATATATATTATTTCTAATGCTACTTTGGATAAAATTGCTAAAATGACTAATATATAAATTAAATTCTATTAAAATAAAAGTATAAAAGAAACAGACGATTTTAAAATCAATTTTTATGGAGGAGTGAAATATAATATATGCTATAATGGATAATTTTACTATAAAATGACCTCATCATTTTAAATATTTCAATAGGGCAACAGCTGTAGTTATAAAAAGGAAAACAATAAGGCTAAACCAGAAAAATAGGTAAATTTGATAAATATTTTAAAACTTTAAAATTGGAAATCTTATGAAATATTGGACATTTAAAGTAAATCAAGGATGGAACACGGGCGCAGAATTCATACCACTATCAATGTAAGAAAATTTTCTACTTCTTAAATCAACGATATTATAGGTAGAGAAATTTCTTAAACGGATTCCGGTATGAATTCTGCGCCCGTGTTCCATCCCTGGTAAATACATGTATCATTTTAAATAGAAAAAGATTTTGGAAAAGTTTAGTGTATTTCAACGAAGTGATGAGAAGTTTTTGAGTATGTTAAAATTTTAATAGTAAATTCAAGTTAATAAAGATGGGAAACATTGAGGATTAAGATAAGAATAATTATAAGATAAAAAAAAAAAAAAAAAAAAAAAAACTTTTTATATACCATGTTTTTAAATTTTAATATACTAATAATATACTAATTAAAAGGAAAATGATAAATATTCTATCATAGTTTGAAGTCAAATTTGTTTTCAAATGTCTAAAAAAAATATCTGATGTAAGATACTAATATTTTGCAGCGGAATACATTTCATTTCTGTCATCCTTGGCGAAAAAAAAAGAATATCGCCAAATTATCTGGCGAAAATATGTAATTCCTTTCAAAAATCATGGTTATTTTAACAACTTATATTAAAAGAGTAATGAATAATATGAAACAATATTTCGTACAATACATATTACATGTCATACATACGTACAATGAATAATACATATTACATTTCGTACAATGCATACATCTGGCATGTATATTTTCGTGTTACGCTTTTGATCGCCAAATAATAATAATAATAATAATAATAAAAGCCAAGGGCGACAGAGTTTAAAAATTTAAAATTAAAATTTTGTCAATTTGACAGCAAAATAATTCAATCTAACACCCGCGATAACTAATACATATCTATACCCAAATATAAGGATTAAAATCGGGAAATAAATTTCCTCGATTTTTAATAATTTCTTACAAAAAATCCAGTGGGCAATTAACATAGGAAATCTTTTTCTTGGCTGCACAGACGGTCAGTGAGTCACACTTCGCTTGCGTATAGAACTCATAGATATAGTATAGCATATATAGAATAGAGTGATCATTGGGGAGAAAAAAGTTATTCCTTTTCATTTGGGAAAAGACGGCGTTTTTACCAAAATATGGCCGTCTTTCCCCGAGTGAATACACACGGGAATACATACTAATATTTTAGCAAATAAAATTTATGAATAATTTATTTGCTAAAGGGGAATGGAAGACTCCAGATACAGTTTCAAATTCATATTTCTTTCTTTCTTTTCTTTCTTTTTTTTTTTTTCAATACCACTTAATGGCTGTTTCCAAAGCTTTTATTTTTTATCTTTTTTCGGCATCAAAAATCTTTCTACGATAACATGGGGATGAGAGATCTATATATATTACTATATCTATGATAGAACTACATTAGCACTTTATCAATGTGTATAAAATCTTTAAATTGATTATGACGTCAATTTTCGTGAGATGCATAATTTAACTTTTTATAATTTTTTAACGTTCACGTTTGATTAAATGTATTTATTTTTATGTCGAAAGAAAATGAACTCGTATTTTTTTTTTTTTTTTGGCAACAATTAAATTAATGGAACTCACAGATATTTTGGAGCAACTTTAATAAAGGTCTATAATTAACAAATAATTGCAATAAAACAATATTGTGACAATAAATTGAGATAAAAACTATCCTATCTCTCAAGTTGGATCAAACTGCACACAGTGTGCAAAATTTCATCAAAATCAGTTCCTTAGTTTAGGAGTTTACCCCGGACAAACATCGTGACACGTAATTTATATATATATACAGATTAAATTATAAAGTTTTGATCAATGAAGCACAAATAAGTAAAAAACAGGATTAATTTCACTGTATTATCTTCATTATAATATGAATTCAATTTACACTTCAGTCTAAGTAACACGTGGCCGGCTATGCTAACACCAAAAATTTAAAAAGTGGAAATAATTGAATTATACGAAATTTATTAATAGGTTAAAAAGTTGAAGATTCTTTGTGTAGATGGCAGCACCAAATATATTTCAGCTTTCATTTCAACCCAGTCGAAAGGTATCGACATCTGTTAGAATCATTTGGAGTTAACAGATAATTGTGACTGTCAAATAATAACAGACAAATAATTAGCAATAAATTAAAATTGCGACTATAATTTGAGATTTAAACTATCCTATCTCTCAAGTTGGATCGAACTGCACATGGTGTGCGAATTTTATTATAATCGGTTAAGTGGTTTAGGAGTCCATTGAGGACAAACATTGTGACACGAGATTTATATATATTAAGATATATATATATATCTATAATGAAAATATTGTCATCACGATAACTCCCAAAATAATACTCCAAATCGAACCAAATTTGGAGAGTGAACTGATCTTATAAATATCTTGGATGAGTTCGTTAACCAAGTTGCTCCGACTGTTTGTTATCAAGTGGTAGCCACTTGAATATTTCTAACCCACATTGTAAAAAGCGTATTTAAAGCAAGATTTGATTGAATTTTTATGTAAATCTAGACTACATAAGGGTCTCAATGAACTTTATTAATGAAATTTATCTGCCATTTTTAATAAAGTGACAGATATCTTAAGTGGGACCACTTGAAATCAGGCTACCACTTAAAAATTTAAGATCACGATAACTTCCGAAATAATACTCCAAATCGAACCAAATTTGGACAGCGTCTTAACTTGTGTTATGGATATCTTGGATGAGTTTCTTAACCAAGTTGCTCCACCATTTTGTTTTCAAGTGGAGACCACTTGATATTTTCAAAATTCAAATTGTAAAAAGCATATTCCGAATTTGTTTGAAATTTGATGTATACATAGACTATATAAGTGTCTCAATGAAGTTTATTAATGAACGTATACGCCATTTTTAATAAAGTGGCGGATATCTTAAGTTAAGCGGGGCCACTTGAAAATTTAAAATCACGATAACTTCCGAAATAATACTTCAAATCGAACCAAAGTTGGACAGTGTTTTAACATGGGTTATGAATATCTTGGATGAGTTTCTTGACCAAGTTGCTCCACTATTTTGTTTTCAAGTGGAGATCACTTGAAAATTTCAAATTGAAATTGTAAAAAGCGTATTCCAAATTTGTTTGAATTTTGATGTATACATTACATAAGTGTCTGAATGAATTTTATTAATGAACTATGGATTTTCTCGCCAAATGTCGCCAACAAAGTCGCCAAGTGAAAAACTCGCCAAATTTGGCGTCAAATCCATTACCTGCCATATTGGAGCTTTTTAATGCGCTTTTAAGGGAAAATTATGCTATTTTAACGTTAAAACAAACTAGAAATGCAGAAAATTAACATTTAATCAACTTACTAAGCCTCTTTGAAAGAATTTCTACAAAAAAAAAAAAGAATTATTTACAATTTGCAGCAATATTTTAGATTAATTAGTTCACTGAGCAACTTTCTCTGCCATTTTGATCCAAGTTGCGGCCACTCAATTTTTTAACACGCTGACTTTTGAGATTCTGAATTAATTCCAACTATATTTGTACAGTAGTCTTATTTCACAAATGCATTTGATATATTTGTCAACTTGGCCCACCATCTTGTTTCCAAGCGCCGGCCACTTGAAAATTTTAAATTCACATAAAAAGGTATTTATGAACCTATTTGCTTGAAACTTCATATGTAGATAGCCCACATCAATATTTCTACTAATTCGTTAATAATTTGTAGCCGCCATTTTGAAACAAAATGACTGCTACTTGATAAGGAAAAATAAATCAACTTACCCTTCCGAATAAGCCGGAAGGACTTGTTTCACATCTGTATTTTGTTGTACATTTCAAACTATTTGATAACACTCGACAAATATATTTCTTTGTTATATTAATAATACACACAATTTTCAAAACGATCTTACCTTCAGCTTTCACTTATCAAATCTTTCTAAACTCATTTGGTAACTGCATTTATTTGGCTCACTTGCCTTTTAGATTATGAGACATTTTCGTTTGCAGATCTTAAGTATTTGAAGTTTTTGACGTCATCTCATTTTAGAATTCAGAAAAATTCACAGAAACTTGTAATAGTGTCTAAACTTTTGCAGAGGCAAATTTCTACTTTTATCTAAAAAATGAAAATTACGGTAAATTAAAAATTCTTTTTTGATTATATAATTTTAATTAAGTATTTGAATATGTTTTTAGTCATTTATAACTTTACTATTATAATACTAAATTTTAAAAATGGATGACGTCATTATCTAAATTTTGCTTTGCAGTATAATGGTGGTATAATAAGCAACTTACAATGGTTATATTTGTCGAAATTGGAAAAAAAAAAAAAAAAAAAAAAAAAAAAAAGGAAGAAAATCGTAATACCTACGCCACTACCATCTCTCCCAAACATGACAGTTATAATATCACCACTTCCAAACCGTAATCAGTGCTGGATGATATTGGATGTTTGAGTAAGTGCGTAGCTAAATCGAACAGTCTTCCGCGGCAAAGTAAATAAAGGACAGTAAACTAATGTTAAACATGTTTAGTTAAATAAATTTATAATCTGTGGAAATTAAATGTCCTGTAGCAGTATGCTAAATTATACAAACTAGCATATGTAGAAGATGAAACTAAAACAGAGAAAAATAGTGCAATATGTTCCAAGTTCAGATCGCAGTACCTATACAAAATACTATGTCCAGATTTCTAATATATTTAGAATTTCGCATAACAAATATTATTAAATTATTTTTAAACTTTTCTCATTTTCAAATACAATACTCAGTTTAAAATTATTATAAAAAAATTATAATATTATTATTTAAATTTTTTATATTAATTTTTATTAATAGTACAAATTATGGATATCAGCTTTATAATTGATATCTTTAATCGTGCAGATTTTTTTTTTCTTCGATAAATTAAAGCCTTAGAAATTTCACAATGACGGAAATAAAATTTTCACGTATTAAGTAAATAAAGTTGCCTATTCGTTAAATTAGAGTTTGTTTGAAATTAAACAGACAATTTCAACAATTACAAAAGGTTATTATTGGATTTAGCTGAATAAAATCAATAACTTGGACACTGATTAAAAGTAATTTAACGATATCAATCTTATTACGAAATATGCGCTAATCTCTTGTAATAAATTTCCAATTAACTGGTTTTGCGTAATGACATTACATAAAAGATAATTATTTCTCTCTGGATTGTGATGTAATATTAATTAATAGAAAGTCCGATTGCGCATATTCGTTTAAACAAGTTAAGTTTTTAATCTGTGTAAAATGATATTAGTTTTGAATGTAATGTTTTTCTTAAGTTGGTTTAATTATTATACTACTATACTCTCTTATAAGTTAATTCACCATGTCAAGTAGGGGTTATTAATTTTTATAATCGACTTGAGGTGAAAATGTAACTTTTTGAGCTAATTTATAGATTTCTATTTAAGCAAACTTGAGTGATCTATATTTATCGATATTTATCGATATTCGAGTTATTTCTGCTCATCCATACACTAATAGGTGGCAACATCTCTGTCGCTGCAACGCATTTCTTCAGTAGCACACAAGTGCAATGGGCAAAAACATTGTAAAGCGATACAGTTTATTAAAATCGTTTGTTTAAAAATCATTAATAAAATAAACAAATTATTCAAATACAATAAATAACTGAAGTTTGAGTGCTAACTCATTCAATTTAGTAAATTTAACTCAAAAATAAGAGGGTGCGTATTTTCTAGGCAAATGAGGGAAAATTCATTTAAGTAGTGTTATTATCATTCTTTCATTTTAAGAGAGTAAAATAGCAAACATAGTTCCGTTTTCAAAATCTTCTAATTTTAAATAATTCATGGAAAACTTTGAAGCATAATAGTACCCTTTCTTGTAAAGTTCACCAACAATGCTTTTAATTACACTATGAATTATAGCATTGTTGAAAATAACTTTTCGTGCAAATAAATAAAGTGATTTTGGTGCATTTTGCAGCATTATAATCGTTTACTTTCACTAAAACATTATTTAAAAGTGTATGTGAGTAAAATAGTAATTAAAAAAAAAATAAATAATAAAAATAAACTAGTATGTTGTGAGAATAAGAAAACTTTCTTCTATATTTTATTATGTAAATACTTGCAGTACAATTTATTTATTAGAATTATATATATATGTATATTTATTTATTTATTTACTGATAGAGAGAAACTGATTCCAAACATCAGTAAAGTGTTAGCACTCTGCTCGGAATTCACAAGCATGCCCGGATTCATAGATAAATACAACCAACAAGTGTTAAATCAGGAGAGTGCAAAAAACAACGCAGAAATGATCTTATTGATCCGACTCTCAAATCTTGACAAAGATCAGGTAAGAATATAATTACATTACAAGTGAACCTAACGTATTGTATATATATATATATATATATATATATATATATATATATATATATATATATATATATACACACAAAGTGAATTCCATAAAAACTGAGAGTAAAATCATAAAAAATCAAGAAATATATTTACAGCAAAAAATACATCATTCTTTTTCAAAATACCTTCCATTAGATCATATGCAACGGTCCCATCGTTCAACCCACTTTTCAAAACAAGTAGAGAAGCCCTTTTCTGGAAGCTGCTTCAAAGAACCCTCCATTGCTGAAAAAACTTCAGAATCTGCATTAAATTTTCTGCCACGGAGCTTCTCCTTCAACGTCGGAAACAGCCAGAAATCGCAAGGTGCGAGATCTGGACTGTAAGGGGGATGATTTTAATATTGCATTTACTAAGATATTGCTGAACAGAAGTAGCGACATGCGGGCGAGCATTATCGTGATATAATGTCCAATTCCCTACCAGTTCATGACGCTTTCTCGATATGTGTTGTCGCAAAAATTTCAAAACTGAAACATAATATTCACCATTCACAGTAGTTTTTGAGGCACAGCATGCTGATAGATTACACCTATATGATCAAAGAAAATAATCATCATGACCTTTCCAGCAGATTTGGTTTGCCGGATTTTTTTCGGAGGCAGAGAATCAGTATGTTTCCATACACTTGTTGCGGACTTGGTAAGGGGATCATAATGATGCACCAGAGTTTCATCACCTGTTATTACAGTCTTTAAGAGATTTGGATCATTTTGAAGCATCTGTTTGCATTCACAACATTGCTGAATTCTTGTTTTCATTTGTTCTTTAGTAAGGTGATGAGGGACCCATCTGGAACAAACATAGCGAAGCTGTAAATTGTTGCGTAGAATGCAAAATATCGACGTTTTCGAAATGTTTGTTTATACCGCTATCTCCTCACATGTCATTTGCCGATTTTCTTGAAGGATTATCCACACAGTGTTTATATTTCGATCATTCACAATACTTTTTATTCGCCCAGGCTTAGGAGCCAGTTCTGCAGACAAACGGCCTTACTTGAAATCACCATGCCATCTAAAAATCGTAGAATCACCAAAACATTTGTCTTTGTAAGCTTCTTTCATTAACTTAACTGTTTCTGGAGCTGTTTTGCCCAAACGGTAGCAAAATTTTATGGCACAACGCATTTCGTTTTTTAACTCTTAATCACTCATCTCCATTTCTGTAGGAGAAATAAAACAGTTCTTTATACAAGCACGGAAATAGGAAAATAAAATCGTCTGCTTCGTTTAGAATTTTGTATAAACGTACAGTTAACAGTTTGAAAAAATCGCCTGTACTTCTATTTTTTACTTTCGCGGTGTTGCCACTACGTAAAAAAAATAACTTTCAGTTTTTATGGAATGCCCTTTGTATATAAAGAAAGAAATATAGCACTAAATATGGAAATAAAGACAAATCTGTGCACTGTAGACAATATCTCTGAAAATGCATTTACATTTTTCTTTTCAAGTTTATACGTTAAAAATAAAAATAAATCCTTCCGGCTCATTCGGAAGGTAGGTGGATTTCTAATTTCTAATCAGATACCTGCCATTTTGTTTCAAAATGGCGACTACAATTTATTAATGGACTTAATTTAAATATTGGTGAGAGCGATGTACATATGGAATTATAATAAAATCGGTTCACAAATACTTTTTCATATGGACTTAAAATTGTCAAGTAGCTGACACTTGTAAACAAGGTAATGGATCAAGATGGAAACGAACATATCAAATGCATTTCTAAGATAGGTCTACTGAACAAATTTGACTCGATTTAAATAAGTATTTCAAAGTTATCAGGTTGACAAATTTTCAAATGGATGCCATTTGGAAACAAAATGACGGGGCAAGCTGCTGAGTCAACTAATCCAAGAAATTTGTAAGATAATTTCACTGTCAAACTTTGATTCGAATAAATACAGTATTTCAAAAGTTATTGTGATAATAAATTTTCAAGTGGCAGCGTTTCAGTGACCGCTACAAGGAAACAAAATTGAAGAACAACTTGCCCAGCGAAACCATTTCAGATATTTGAATAAGTTCCCTATCCTAATTTGTTCGAATTTATTAAATATTTAAAATGCTATTGTTATGACAAATTTTCAAGTGGCAGCCTCATTTTAAGTGTCTGCGACTTGGAAGCAAAATGGCGGAGAAATTCGTCCAGTGAAATAACCCAAGATATTTGTAAAAGTTCACTGCCAAGTTCACTTGCCAAGTTCACTGCCCAACTTGCCCAGTGAAATCATCCAAGATGTTTATGTAATAAGTTCACTGTCCCACTTTTGTTAGAATTAATTCAATATTTCAAAACTTATCGTGATGAGAAATTTTAACTTGAATTCAATTAGGAATTCATCTTGGAAACAAAAGGGTGAAGGGAGATGCCCAACAAACTTATATACGATATTTCGATGATAAATCAAAAGCACAAATTTTATTAAAATTCATTCAGTATTACAAACGTTATCGAAATGCAAATTTTCAAATGTCCGCCACTTAGAAACAAAATAGCGGACGTAACTTGGCAGTCTATACTTTTAGATATACGAATAATCGTTTATTTTCTATGATAGTTACATCAATGTAAAGATTGAAAAATTTTATGTTTTTTTAACACAATCGCTATTTTGACCGATGCATATTTGTAAACGCTGTGGCACTTTGATGCCTATGACATACCAGCTCTCCGAGATGTCCTTCAGGAAGCGAAGACCTAATCTTTCATTTCATCGTTGGAGCACAACAGCCGTCCAGACAAATGTATCTTAAATTTAAGAAACAAATATTAATCACTGGATTCAATGGTTACCCTCGCATGAGATGTTAAAAATTTTTTTTGCTTTGTCGTGAATTTAAGTACGACGAGCCGTAAACTCTCGATATCACTTGCAAACGTTTCAGGCAAATATCGACGGCCAATTTGTGATGAATTTCCATAGGTTTAGCACCTTTTACAGTCAAAAATTAAACAATTGCACGTATTTCGCACTTGGTAGTAGCGTTCAGTAGAAGCTCTGTTTTGAATGGCTGCCAACAAAGAGCAAATTTTATGCGCGCTTTTTTTTTTTTTTTTTTTTTTTTTTTTAAGAATGCAGGAACCACCATCACAGCAGTGTGACGACAACTGTATTAGCAGTTTATGTACATCCCCACTAGGACTGGCCGTTATATCGATGTAATGCAAAAATCGATTTATAGCTAAAATCGGCGATCCGATTTAAAGAAACATCTATGCTACAAAATTTCGGAATGACGATGTTAGACGATATAATGCTGCATCGATTTAGAGATAAAAATCCAATGTTAGCTAGGCATCAAGTTTCCTCGTCACGCTTGCGAGTTAATGCATCGAGGGAAGTTTTATCGATTTAGTGAAAACGATTTAACAGTAAGTGCAAAAGCTGTCTTACGATTTAGCGTAATATGAATTGTGCTACGTGCCAGCTTTTCATTTCAAAGGAGATACCAGAGAGACGATGCGCTCAAATCGCCTGTCGTCTCCTCCGTTTATTCCAAAGGAAAGATGAAGTACTGCGCTTGCGTTATGCTAAATCGGGGAGAAAAGAAAATACGATTTTAGATGAATCGTCTGTTCCGAACTTTTAACTTCTTGCGGTTTTACGGAGACGCCAATTTGTTTTGCTAAGTAATGATTTCTTTCTTTTTGTAATAAGTAATTATTTTCGGCAATTACAGTATGCATTGTTGTAATAAATATTAATATGAGTACATAGATTTTTTTCATTAAATTAAATAGAAAATAAATTTATTTTTTTACAATATTTAAGAATACAGTAAATCACGATAAAAATAGTTTCATAATGCAATACGACATATCTGTTTGTCATTATTATTATTTATTTAATAATTTGGCTTTGTCTGACATTTCTGTTATTAGTATTTTCTAAGAGGGGCGAGGATTTTTAAAGAATTTACCCAAGACCTTTTAAAGGTGCTCCTTATTACGTTCGTCCTTATTAAGTACTTTTTATTACGCTCTTTATAGTACCATTAATAAGCTTCAAATATTACTTTATTGAAGTTAATAAAATCTACAATGTTAACACTTTAAAATACTATTAAATGGAAATTTAAAGTTTAAAGTTCAATGGAGTTTATTTTTTTTTTTAAATTTAAAGTTAAATTTCCTTTTCAAACTCTGCTACCTATTTCATCTAACGAACAAATTGGTATTGATTTTTTTTTTCTTTCAAAATGATGCGTGGTTTATTTATAGGCAGATTGGATACTGACTGCCAGAATGTAACGTATTTCGGCAATATGACACAAAAAAGCAGAAATTTTGTTAAATTTTAGTAAAATGATAAACATTTTTGGAATCAGCATTCAAAAATTTTTACTACCGTAATTTCGCGCGCATAGTCCGCACCATCATATAGTCCGCATGTGAATTTTTTTTACTTTTTAACACACATAGTCTGCGGACTATACGCGCGAAATTACGGTAAATTATTGCTTAACTGGGCAGTTTGTTCAAAAATATTGCGTAGAATTTATCAATCAACTTGTTTTTTTTTTTTTTTTTTTTTTTTTTAAGAAAGCAGAAATTTAGTTTACTGGCTGTGGTAAAAGTCAAATTTTATACTTCAAAATACAAAGTTCAATTTCCCAACGTATATCAGGAACCCACAGAAAAGGGCTAAACAATTTAAAAGAAAAAAAAACTGTTGTGCCAAAAGCCATGTCATCAAAAACTCTCTTTAATATCAAAATTTATAACAACGCCCCCTAATGTTAACGATCCAGAAATGTTTTATCAATATAACTTTTCTTAGTAAAAACTTTACAGTTTGAACTGCATAGCTTAAAATTTTAATTTTAAATTATGCAGTTTGGTGTAATTTTAAGCCATAGATGCTGAGATATAGCAATATGGGAAATTGCAGGAAATAAATGAGTAACAGCAGCGTTGCTTTTCGGTCATTATACTATTGATTTAAAGACTTGTATATGTAGGAGGGGTAGGGAGGAGGTATTTTCTAAATCAGTGTTAAATCGATTTATCTCTATATCGCGATATTAGAAGGAAGATAAATCGATTTATAGAATCGCTACATCGCCCAGTGCTAATCCCCACAAAATAAAATATTTTTCTTTATTTTCTTTATTTTTATTTATTTATTTATTCATTTTGGAATTGCTTTCGTATAAACTTATAGACTGTGCATGTGCGTAATCTCGTAGCGAAAAGTTTTAAAATTTATATAATTTATAAATAAACATATCTATTGCATTGATAAAAAATATTCACATTTTTCTATTTTGCACAAGGATACCTTATAATTAATAAAGTTTTGTCATTTTTTTTTTCTGTGGTTAATCTAGGTCTTGTGCAAAAATATAATCTAGATTTAAATAATTCTTAACTATTTCTATTATATTACATTTTAAATATAATGTAGTATGTGTGAGTAGTCCATAAAAATCTCGTTTTTCTTGGAAATTTATATACATACAAGGTGGGTGAAAAGTTCTACAACAGTATAAATAAGTGCATTTTACTTTATAGAATTTGTAGATTGATAAATAAATATTCTTACTAATAGTATCTATTTTTCACGTAGGTCTTTAATTATGGCTAAAGAAAATACAAGAGAATCTATAACAGTATTGCATAAGGCAGGTGGAGGTAGCTAGACATCCTTAAACAGGTTAAAACAACTCGTTATAATGTATAACGAACGATATCACAGTTCTGTGAGGTAAGCATGACCAGTGATCGATCTCGTAGTGGAAGACCTAGAACTGTAATCATACCACAAATTCGTAATATCAACCAGAAAAAGATATCCAGGAATCATCGAAGATCAATGAGAAAGATTGCCTCCGAGCTCAACTTTAGTACTGAAAGGATCTTCACATTGTTAAAAATGAACTAAGACTTCCCCCTTCTAAACTGTAAAAATCTCATTATCTAACTCAGAAAATGAAAGCAACTACACTCAAAATATGTCGCGAGCTGCAGACTCGAGTTGCTCGAAATGCTCACAGAACATTCCTTTTCAGTGATGAATCTCTTTTCAAGATCAAGCAAGTTATGAAGAAACAAAATGACGGAATACTTATTCCAGATGTCCCAACTGCAAATGAGAGAGGAAGAATTATTCCAAAGCAAGCTAATCCTCAATCTGTGATGGTTTGGGGAGGAATCTCTTCCCAAGGGAAGACTTCTCTCGCTTTCAGGCCTCAAAATGTAAAAGTGAATGCTGAAACATGTTAAAAAGAAATCACCGAAACTCTCCGAGATCACTGGGCTCCCGCACTCTTCCACGGATAGTCCGGGACATTTCAGCATCATTCTGCACCAGCATATAAGGCAAAAGCAAATCTGAAATTTTGTGCAGACCATTTCCCTTCATTCATTGCAGTCACAGACTGGCCTCCGTATTCACCAGATTTAAACCCAATGGATTATTGTATCTGGTCAGTTTTAAAGAGGGAAGCTTGCTGAAAACCGCTCAGAAGTTTCATATCGCTCAAACAAATACTAAGGCTGCGTGGGACAAGCTAGATGTAAATATGTTGTGGCTTGCTGTTGATGAATTCCCAAAAAGATTAAATGCCTTCATTAAAGCCAAAGGTTTCCATTTTGAAATTGCTTAAGTTTCTGTTGTTTATTTTGATCATTAGTATAAAGTTTGTTTTACACCAATTGCTTCTAGTGTTCTTTTGTTCAATGCCTTTTATTTGTTGCAGAACTTTTAACCTACCCTGTATATATATATATATATTAAGCAAGTGTTAATTTCAAAACTCCATTTAAAATCGTTATTAGGTTTTACGGATTTAAAGTTTCTTTTGAATTTAAATTAATTTATATTTATTTTCATGAATAATTTTTGTTGAAACGTTTAGCATAATCTTTTTATACTATATATACTGAAGACTACCTTCAAGGCACATCAAATCTGATCAATAAAATCTTTTCAAAACTTCCACGTTTTATTTTCAAGCACCACGGACTGTATTGTGTTCACGTCATCCATTATAAATTCATTGAGTTGTTCTTCATGGGAACGAAAGAGAAGCTCATCATCCATCAATATGAGATTGTCATCCTGTTCAGTAATTCGTCTTTCAGTTTTAAAATTTTTTGTGCGAGATAAATAAATATGTGGATAGGTCAAGAAATAAAAAATGGACATATAAATATATTTCACTAGTTGAATTTATAGTTGAACAAATATTTCACTATTTGTTTCCGTATACATATGTATGCACACACCACACACACACACACACACACATATATATCTATATATATATATATATATACATTAGGATAATAGTACCTCTTATTACTTCATTTTATATTTATAGGAGAAAATATAGGATTCATAAGTAAATAATAAATAATTAAATATATATACAAAGGGCATTCCATAAAAACTTAGAGTTATTTTTTTACGTAGTGGCAACACCGCGAAACTAAAAAATAGAAGTGCAGGCGATTTTTTCAAACTGTTAACTGTACGTTTATACAAAATTCTAAACGAAGCAGACGATTTAATTTTCCTATTTCCGTGCTTGTTTAAAGAACTGGTTTTTTTTGCCCTACAGAATGATATGAATGATTCAGAGTTAAAAAACGAAATGCGTTGTGCCATAAAATTTTGCTACCGTTTGGACAAAACAGCTCCAGAAACAGTTAAGTTAATGAAAGAAGCTGACAAAGACAAATGTTTTGGTGAGTCTACGATTTTTAGATGGCATGGTGATTTCAAGAAAGGCCGTTTGTCTGCTGAACTGGCTTCTAGGTCTGGGCGACCAAAAATTGTTGTGAATAATCGAAATGTTAACACTCTGTGGGTAATCCTTCAAGAAAATCGGCGAATAACATGTGAGGAGATAGCGGCATCAACAAACATTTCGAAAACGTCGATATTTCGCATTCTACGCAACAATTTACAGCTTCGCTATGTTTCTTCCAGATGGGTCCCTCATCACCTTACTAAAGAACAAATGAAAACAAGAATTCACTAATGTTGTGAATGGAAACAGATGCTTCAAAATGATCCAAATCTCCTAAAGACTGTAATAATAGGTGATGGAACTTGGGTGCATCATTATGATCCCCTTACCAAGTCCGCAACAAGTGTATGGAAACATACTGATTCTCCGCCTCCGATAAAAATCCGACAAACCAAATCTGCTGGAAAGGTCATGATGATTATTTTCTTTGATCACAAAGATGTAATCTATAAGCATGCTGTGCCTCCAAAAACTACTGTGAATGGTGAATGTTATGTTTCAGTTTTGAAAATTTTCCGACAATACATATCGAGAAAGCGTCATGAACTGGTAGGGAATTGGACATTACATCACAATAATGCTCGCCCGCATGTCGCTACTTCTGTTCAGCAATATCATATTAAATGCAATATTAAAATCATGCCACATCTCCCTTACAGTCCAGATCTCGCATCATGCGATTTCTGGCTGTTTCCGACGTTGAAGAAGAAGCTCCATGGCAGAAAATTTAATACAGATTCTGAAGTTATTTCAGCAGTGAAGAGTTGTTTGAAGCAGCTTCCATAAAAGGGCTTTTCTACGTGTTTTGAAAAGTGGGTTGAACAATGGGACCGTTGCATATCATCTGACGGAAAGTATTTTGAAAAAGAAAAAGAATGATGTATTTTTTTATGTAAATATATTTCTTGATTTTTTATGATTTTATTCTCAGTTTTTATGGAATGCCCTTTGTATATATGATTTTAGATTTTAATTGGATTGTGGAAGCTCTAGAGCAAGAACTAATGCATATTTAGTGCATATCGTCTAACAGGTTGCGTTATTATGCTGCTACTTCTGACAGTTATGTGAAGACTGTATCTAAATTTCTATATTGTATAACTGTACGAAACATGATAATTAAAATGGCTATAAAAAATATGCTGATTTATTTCTGGTATATATAGGTCAATAAATGTGTTATTTTGCAAATTTTCTATGCACGTAAAAGCTATATTTGATCTCCTATGACGCATAAATATGGTATGGAAGATATATATAAAATATTATGCACTGCAAATGAAGCAGTCTTAAAGTAAGACAGAAAAAAAGTCTGAAAAAGTATTTAAGACACGTAAATATCTGAAAAAACATATTATACATAAAAGTACCTTTATTTAAGACACTTTTTGTATCTTAGTAAACAGATGGTGGAAATGAACTAATGTAAAATGTCTTAATACAAAAATACATCTTAAAATTAAGCATTCAAAATATCTTAAAATAAAAGATTTCGCATTGCATCGTTCGTTATTTAAAAGAAGAGTAGTGGCATTATCTATTAATCATTATATTAAGACGAAGTTAAAACAGACAAAAACGGATAATAATAATTTTATTTAATTAAAAGAATTTTCAACCTTGTAGCAAAAAAAATATTTTCTAAAACTGAAGTTATAATGAAACTATCAAAGATTTAAATCTGTTTTAATAAAAAAAAGAAAAAAAAAAAAGAGATCTTTTAGTAAGATGAGATTTTGTGATGATCATATTATCAAAACACCGAGGGATGGAATTTTCACATATTTATAACATTTAGAAACTGAATTCTATTAGGTTTATTCAATAAGATACATATTAAAGAATATATTTCGTTTTTATATACATTTGAAATCTTCAAATAGCGTTTTCTCAGTTTGCATTTTTCCTGAAATCATGATTTTCAAAATGCTAAAACTTCAACTGATATTTAAAAAAGCAGGCAATATATCTTTTGGATAATTAATAAATACTACTTAAAAGAACTGGGGAATGGATTTTGTAATATCTTTAAAAAGAAAATATTAAAAAACATATAACTTTTTTTTTTTTTTTTTTTTTTTTTTTTACATAGACATGTATGCATTTCTTCTTCTTTTTTCCTTCTCTTTTTCCTTTCTTTCTTTCTCTTTTTTTTTTTTTTTTTTTTTTTTTTTTTTTATTTCCTTAAAAACTAATAAATAAATTTCAGAATCCATCACCAACTTTTTTTCTTTTAAGTTTTTCATTAATTTTCTGTAGAAGTTTTATCATTTTGAAACTCACAAATTCACGAATAAGTAGAAACTAAAAAAAACGTTAATATTAGCTATTCTATGTAATCTTCGGTAGTGCAAAGTCAAAGGTGTCAAATCCCCTTAAAACGTAAAACTGCAGTATATTTTATTGAATACTGTTGTGTTCTGGAGTAGCACGATTGGTAAAGGCAATAACTTCCAATACCAGCTTTCCGATTCTGAGATCATTCTCGGTAATGATACTCTTTTTCCTTTTTTTTTAATTAAATATTTTATTTACTCTAGAAAATTCTAAAACCTATTTTTAACAGATAAACAGAATCGCAAGCCACTTTTTTTTATTTATTTGCTAAAAAGTCTTAACAATAGCGATGATTTTAAGCTTAACATAGAGGTGTTTTTAAATTTTAAAAACATGGCGGTGTTTTAAGACGTTTACAATGCCTTAATTTCAGATGCAAACAATATTTCAAAAAGTAAGACTTTTTTTTTTTTTTTTTTTTTTTTTTTTTTTTCACTTAAAAAATGAACACTCGTTTAAGAAACTTTTTAACTGAATTTAAGGCGTTTACGTTTACAGTGTGCTGATACATTTTAGATGAATATCAGAAGAAATGTGAAGCTGAAGATATGTACTATCTGCTACTTTTAAAATGTCGATATCTACAAATCTGTCAGCTAAAATTACACTAAACTACATCTGTAAAAAATTCTGAATATCTATGTACATTGTTATTATTATTATTATTATGTATGTTATCCAGTTAGTTCTCTGATGTATAAAATGATATAGAAGAAAATTTGTGATGTCCTCAGCAAAAGATAAATTGTCTAATATCCGTCTACTCCAGGTAAATTTTGGAAAAAAAAAAAAATGAGTAAAGATTTAACATAAAAAATATATAACCTGGATAGGTTACTTCATTTCGTACCTAAAAATATAATTGCAATACCATTATGTGAATCAAATCATTTGTGAGTAGGAAAAAGGGAAAAAAAGCAATATAAACTTAATTAAATATATATATATATATAGCTCGTGGGGTAAGAGCTGATATCGTTCAGGCTCGTTTGCCAAGTCACAGCGTTTAACGTGATATTTCTTTGAAAATTTTTTGGCACATTAATTTTTTATTTTTAATTATGTGTCTGTCGGATTGAGTTTGCTCTAACTCCCTTAAATATTCATGGAATAACTTGAAACTGATATATTTTATTCAATTCGTGTTGTGAGAATTGATGAAATGTGTACTCAAGTCAAAAGAACATACAATGAATTTAGAGATATTGATTTAGAATTCATTATATATATTAATTTTACTTACCTATAATATATATATATATATATATATATATACTCCTTCCCCATGATGTGGTAGGAAATAATTGCGTAAAATCCCTTTATAGTGTGTATTGGGTACACGTTACTAATCGACGCATCAAAAAATTGCTTTCTTGACATAATCTGGAGCAGAATTACTCATGAAAACATGTTCTTGAATCCACCCCACACTTTATGGAGGAGGAAAAGCGGAAGATTTCGTAAAATCCCTTTATAGCATGTGTTAGGTGCGCATAACTTACCCGTACGTTTAAAAAAAAAATCAATCTTACTCAGATAATTTGGAGCAAAGTTACACCACTACCACCACTACACTGCACACACTACACTACTACACACACACGCTTGGAAACAAGTTTACTAGCCCCTCCCTTGCTACTAACCCTCTGCTTTAAGTTAAGTAAAGATATTTTTAAGAACAAATAAAATTTTTAGAACTTTTTTTTAAATTAAATTTTTTAAATTATTTTGCACATGCATTTAATTGTTTTATTCGCAAAACCTTTCTCAATAGTTTATATTTTACCATTTAATGTTTTGTGTTTTAAGAACTAAGAATGGATTTAGGTTCTAAGTATGTGCCAAACATGTTTTGTTTCATGAAATTTTTTTAAAAGCACAATTGAAATGAAATTATTCAGCAAATTGTTATGCTTTGTTTACATGACTGCCATTGGCAAAAACCTGACGACTACTAGTAAAACTCATTTTTCAAGTGACGAGTACTGGTGCATTTTTATAGGTTCAATTTTTATTTAAAACAAATGGCGTAATGTATTGAAAAATTGAAAGTATCTAACAACAACTAGAAGAATCAGTGTATGGAATAAACCAAAGTATATTATATACATGAGTACCACACAAATACCACGCGAAAAAAACAAACATTTAAAAAATAAGGTCTTAAGAGTGACGAGCACTGGTGTCTTTACCTTACAACGAACAATTGTTTTAGACATAAGTCACAGAGAATCAAAATAAATAAGTTATTTGTTTTGCCACTCACATCAATTTCCGTCATCCTGAATTTCAATGTTATAAAGATAGATTACAAATAAGGAGTCAGATAATAGGTATTGTATATGAATTTAAATGAAAAACTCATTTAAATAGTTTTAGAAACAGTTTAATATTTACAAATAGTTTTATATCTTTCAAATATATACGGGTTTCTCCTGTAGAATGTATATATGTATATGTATTCATAGATAAGTAGGTAGATCATTTTTGTTAAAGTGCCTTATGAATGGAAATTCTTCATTTGTTTTACGAGTCTTGGGGATAATATTCGTATGAGAATTGTGGCATTTTTTTCTTATGACTATTAAAATTATAACTAATTTTAATTCAAGTCTTTATTTTCACTAATATTTTATTTTATGTTGTTTATTTTTTGTTTTTTATTATTAGTAGTATTGTTCTTGTTGTTCTTGTGGAGTATGGTGGCATTTCGTTATCTGTTTTTCTTATATTCTGTACCTTTGATAGATTATTCAAAGTTATATGGAAAACTTTCACCCACAACAATATATATCAGTATACAACAATATATATATTTTGAAATTTAACAATCTTGGTCGAACCTCACAAGTAGCACTCTTTATTAATCGTTAAAATAATAATTTTAAATTTCCTACAATTATTTCTCTTTCTTTTAAGCTGAAAAACGATATACAAAAACATCATCTGCTAAAAAGTTAAGTTTTCGTATTCAGGAAAAGGAAAAAAATCTCAAAAACGCATAATTACAGTGAAAAGTCAGCGCTAGTAATTGGAATTAAAAATAATACTCTGTCTACCAAAATTTGTAGTATTCCTACACAAGACAGCTTTTCTTGAATTGGGAAAATTTATTATAGCACTTCCATCAAGTATATATTTATTAGAAAATATTTTTTTTTCTCGCTTCATTTTGATTAAAACTATATATTGTCTCTAAATTATATACACAACACACAGTGTACTTATATTTAGCATATTATGAAAAACACATAACACAGTTTCAAATTCCTTTTCAACATTTTTTTTTTTTTATATATATATATAATCGTAATTTATCGTTATTTTTCGTGAGGCCTTACAAACGTAATGGGAATTATTTTCATACCATAATCTATATGAAACATTCTTTTATGAATATAAAAAATATATGTTTATTAAATTTTGTTCAGTTAATATAGGTGCTAAATTGTATCTACCAGAAATTTTGCTCATAAATGTAATGTATTTGATTTCTCTTGGATGCCCCTGTATACGAATTTTTGAATAAATTTAAAATAATTCCTCAAATAGCAACGCAATGTGATTTAAATTTGAATACCTATTTTGCAATTTCTGCTAGTATATTTTATTTTTTTTTTAAGCTTATAACATATAGACAGACAAACACATATACAGATCAACCGCTAAAAACAGAAAGTTGAATTTCAAATTCAGGAATCTCAAAACGTGTAAAACACCTTTTTTTTTTTTTTTTTTTTTTTTTTAAATTCGACCAAAAACAATAGATTTTCTACTAAAGTTTTACATTCTCTACGATAACTAAGAAATATGAAAAGTGAGCCCAAATAAAAATCAAAGAATAATTGTCCGGATTTTGGTGAAGAACATACTACATTGCACTACTGGAAACGATTCAAGCACATAACCCAATTCTCTTTTTACTTTCCGAACACTATAGTGAGGAAAGTATTGTAATCATGTCAAAAATCCGAATTCGAGATTTTGATGTTTCTATACGTTTCGAGGTCCAACGAGTCCGTTTTCACTATTTTTACGATGATGTATGTATGTGTGTGTGTATGTATGTGTGTATGTATGTGTGTATGTGTGTGTGTATGTATGTGTGTATGTATGTGTGTATGTCTGTGAGTGAACACGCTAGCGTCTAAACGCTTTGTTCGAATAAGCTGAAAGTTGGTACGTATATTGTAAGTCACCATAGTACGAACCCTATAGATTTTGGTGAATCTAGCACTTATAGTTTTTTTACAGGGACACAAAGAAAAATTCTTTATCATTATGGCCAAGGGACCAAAATCTTAAAAGTGCGATAGCATCTAAACGCCTTATTCAATTGAGCAAAAACTTTATACACATATTATAGGTCACAGATACTCAATCTGTATAGATTTTGGAGAATTTAGCACTTATAGTTTTTTTACAGGGACACAAAGAAAAATTCTTTGCCAAATTTTTAAAAGTGTGATAGCGTCTAAACGCCTTATTAATCTCAGCAAAGAATTTGTACACATGTTATAGGTCACATTTGAACTAACTGTATAGATTTTGGTGAATCTAGCACTTACAGTTTTTTTACAGGGACACAAAGAAAAATTCTTTATCTTTATGGCCTATAAGACCAGCGATAGCATCTAAACGCCATATTCAATTGAGCTGAAAATTTGTATGAATATTATAAATCACTGTTGCACTAACTATAAGCATTTTGGTGAATCTAGCATTTATAGATTTTTACAGGGACACAACGAAAAATTCTTTATCATTATGATCTAAGGGCTCAAAGTTCAGTAGCGTTAAATAAAACCTCGTGTGATATATGGAGAAAAATACTCAAACACTCCGTTATGGTTTTCTCTTTTTTGATTGTTTAGCAACTCCTCTTTCTTTATTTTATCTACAAAACTGTTAGTTACTCAATGTTCGGAAAGTCGAGTTGAGTCACTCCAGATTTTTATTTCATGGAGAATTTTTTTTATTTCTTGCAAAGCAATTAAGACAATTTCCATACTAACTGTGGCGGCTCTCCTTGATCAACCAATTATAATACCATGCCTACGAGTATCAGAACACAATATCCAATTCCGTAATTAGCTGTTGCATAATGATTAAAAAGAGAGAGAGAGAAAAAAAAAACTATCCGAAGTTGTCAATATAGTTTTTCAGTGATTGCACTTTATTCTAACCAACTTGCGAAATATTACTTGCGAAACGCATACGTTGAAAATGTTAAAAAGTAAATTTTTATCACTGCTAATTTTCGACTTCGTGGTACTGAACATTTTAGCATGCTGCAACTCATGCAAGGCAATTAGAGCAAGGAACAAATTTAAGACAGAAGATGGATTTTAGTACTTTACCTAGTAGCTATTATTCAAAATGTTATGTTTCCTGTAAAAATAAACTTTTATATATTTTCTTTTAAACAGCGAATATCTTTCATGTTTTTAGTGTCTTATACTCACATTATACATTTCATTTGTAACTTATACAGTCATGCCGATAATATATAATATATGATTTTTTATAAACCACACTACTTGAAATAATGGTTTCACCTGCTCTCTACTATACCAACAAGCAGTGCCATCTACAGTCCTTGCCGCCAGCTTTCAGCACCTCTCATAGACATTTGTGGAGGGGTGCCCATATTTACAACTTTCCCCGTTTTTACACCTTACCCTCTATATACACAAGTGTCACAACATATAGTGCAACCACGTTTCCTAAGACTAGCAGTGAGGACGAGTCTAAAAGTTCGTAGGGGTGCGAAATTGACCGTCAAGTTGGGATTTGGAAAACATCTTGTCATTCGGCGCTCACTTATCAATTATTTTCTCTCAATCAGAATACTCCCACCCCTATTTTAACATTCGACTCGTTAAGTCAACACTTGTGCAATGGCCTCCATGGTCTCAAGAAACGTGGTTAAAGAACATAAATATATATGTTGGCACAATTAAATTAATTTTATTTCGGTTTGTATTGTCTAATAATTTTATATGCATTTGAAAAAACTAAATAAATAAATAAATAATTACAAAAATCGAAAATTAAATACTTCTACGATTATATTAATTTCTGTATTTCGGTAATTAAGAATTAATTCGTATAATGACGGTTAAATCTATTGACAAAGAAATAAAAATGCATTAGAATCATTACCGAATGCTTTTCACTTCTATACTACGCTTCAAAAGTTTTGAAAGGTAAATACATCCCACTTAAGTGAAGAAAAAGGAAAAGAACACATCTGTTTCCGTTACTACAGCTTTACTCTCGTCATTCATTAAAATTTGACGTTTTGAAAGCTTGCACTTTACGGTTGTTTAACAAGATCCTTTTTGTAGTACATTTCAATAAAGTTGATGCAGTTTATTGTTGCAAGCTGTCATTTGAAAGCCCTTTAAATCCTTGTTTTATTTTCGTGACTTATAGTACGCCGATATTACCTTAAAGAAAAATTGAGATTTGTTTCATTCTTTTATATTTTTGCTGAAAATAATTCACGCATTTATTTAAGTGAAAAATCTTTTATAGATTTACCCTATCTTATGATTTTTTTTAAGAAATATAATAAAATTTAATTTTCATTGTTTTAGATTTATTTTCCTAATATTTGTTTGAAATATCGAAAGAAATTTACCTCTATTGTTTATTGACACTATTATATAGAAACTATTTTATAATCATCTTTTTTCTTTTTTCTTATTTCTCTTTTTTTTTTTTTTTTTTTTTTTTTTTTTTTTAACCTGCTATGACTTGTCATATAATTATCTAAAGCGAGTTTGATTAGATTTGTGTTGATGTTTTTAGGACTCCCTTCAAAAATGACTTCCATTAATACAGTAAGGGAGTTAACCACAAACTGAAAAAATATTTAAGGACATTAATTTAAGCGATTTATTTTAGTCAAATTACTATTTATATTTATTTGAATGATTTTATATAACACACTATTTAATATTATTTAACACTATTTTAACTTAAAGTTTCTTATATCATAATTCATTAAAATCGGAAAATAAATAATGTATGATAGTACAGTATATAAACCACAAAAACAATCAAAAGAAAAACTCAAAAAGGAGAATCCATTAATGAGAATTATATTAATTTTTTAAAGAGTAAAATTTTTCCACTTTGTAAGTAGCATTAATTAATATTAATGTATTAGCAAGATTTCTGAACGTTTTTTTTTGTTTTTTCAAGTAAATGTTAGTTTTATTATAAGGTTATTTTTTATGGTTATGCGTAATTATGAAAATCCCTGCTTCAAAGAAAAAAAAAAAATGAGAGAGAAGATTTTTAAATTATTCTCTTTTATTAAATGGCAACAATTTTGTATTATTTGTGAAAATTAAAAATTAAAAGTGGTTAACGTTTTGCTTTAAGAATTTTTGATAATTGTTTTGTTACATTTATTTATAAATGAAATTAAAACTTTATGTTCATAAATGTTCCATTTTTAACTAACATTTGACTCTTGCTCATAAAAAGACAATTTTCTGTCACTGAATTAATATATGTAATGCAGGAAAAAACTTTAGATTACAACTTAAATAATTGTTGTAATGTTGTTATATTGCATTCAAATGTTGTTATATTACATTCAAAAATTCTGAAAGTTTCATAGTTTCATATTTCTATAAAATTTTAGTAACATAAAGTATTTGGTTTATTCAAATATATGTATACTAGCAAATCCGTGCGAAATTTTAGCACTTTATTTCTTTTCTTATTTACCTTTAAAATATGAAACTCATAAACCTTAGACCAGTTTCCCCACCCAATTTTAATTTTAATTCACAAGAAGCCAAATCATTAATAGAAACAAATTAATATCGTGGGATGAAATGCTAATGATAATCAAACCAGCATCATTCAGGAAAGGCTTAAAAATAAAATTCATGTTTGCTGACTTAATTTTCATACTTTGCGAGGCAGGACATATTTAGTATAGGACCCCTATGGCGATTTTTAAACATTTGTCACCATGTTGGCGACACATTTTTATTAATTTATTAACTTATTCTGGCATTATTCTTTGTTAAAAAAACCTAGTACCTATTTTAAATATACTTTTTATTATTGAGTAAGACAAAAGTTCATACTAGGCTTATATCATTAAAATATTGCTAGATTTAAAATGACGCTTGCAAAGGTTGTAAAAGTGCAACTTTTAAAAATACATTTTTCTATAAAATGACCAGATAAATGTCGTCTTTATTATTATTATTATTATTATTATTATTATTATTATTATTATTATTATTAAATCACGGAATTGTGTCTGCGTGCTTAAATATTGCTTGTGTATTATTTTTTACCATCTCGTATTTTATTAAGCCACTATCGTATCGTTTCTAAAAAAAATTCATAACTGGACCACGTTAGAGAAATATTATATAGATATATATGTTTCATCCATTTAACGCCAATAATATACGTTCTACATTTTGTAAAAAGCACAAAGTATGAATCCTTTAATACATGCAAAAAATTAAATGTTATTTTATTTTAAGAAGGTAAAAGGAAATTCAAAACATATGAGTTTAGATTGCTCTGAATTTATTGTTTTAATGATAATTGAACTCATAGCTTTCATTAGGAAAATTTCTATTGCTTTGTTTTCCTGTCTACTCTTTTATATTAAAAATGTCTCTGAGCATTCCAAACAGCTTATTTATTTAAATTATCTTCTCGTTCAGTAAATTTGGGAGTGGGGGAAGGGGGCATTAAATTAGGTTTTCTATTAAGACACGGAATGTGTAGCATCGCTGCCCCGAAACGTTTGTAAATATTTCGAATTATCTGCGAAGAGAACGACGGAGTAAAGTTCTGATCACACCTTTGTCACGTGGATAAGGGAGTTACTGAGGTGAACTAATTCACTGGTTATCTCATAGAACTTAAACAAATTACATTAATTGGTTTCAAAATCAATATCTTCGGTTAAATTGAATTGGGGGCGTCAGGGTAACACAATCTCGGTGGTATAGTCAAATTTCAAGTCACAGAAAGTTTAAGGTGAAAGGCTTATTAATATTACAAATTACATGAATGGAAATTTTACATTTTTTTTTTCTACGAAAATTTTGCACATTTTTTGTCGTTCTCTCGCTATTTTTTTTTTCTTTCTTTTATAAAAAAAAAAAGAAAGTCCAATATATCGTCTCGCTATTTTTCTTCGAAGACACATATTATTTTGACATTATATGGCCCGTTTCAATTACACCCAGATCATTGACAATAATTTGTGTGCAATATTAATATTCCCATTCACGCATCGCCTTTGAATTGTCAGTTTTGTACTTTCACACTCATTCTCTTTTAATACTCGTATGTGTATCCGTATTGTTAATATTATAAATCACTAGCAGGCTACGCCCGCTTCGCTGGCCACTATATTTAAATGAATCTCCAAAAGAATTGGATCATTATTTATTTTTCACATCACATTATAAATAAAAACTAAAATAATTACATTGGAATCGCTCTAGACCTCGCATCGGGTACTCGCTGACTACGGCAGCTCTTTCTCTGCCCGCACTGTATCGGGAGCAGGTTCCCACTGCCTGCAGAAATACTTTTCCTATGTATTTCAATATGGGTATTTATTGACGATAGGTGGGTCTGCCATTATTAAAGAACTACGATTTTAAAGATAAGTGTATCTCAGCGTCTATTAAATATTTTAGTTTTTGAACCAAGGATTTTATTGCTCATGCTATTTACACTGTATTACAATTTGATTCCGACCAATGTAATGAAATAAAATAAAAAGTAGAATTTCTTTTAGAAGGAATTAAATACATAAAAAACAAATAAATTCCAATCAGTTTAATCCTTTCTACTATATACTACCATTATTTCCTGACAAATACTATAAATTAGAAAAAAAAAAAAAAAAAAAAAAACTTTTAAAGAAATTAAATTAACAAATGAAAAATAATTGTTGTTATACTACAAAAAATATGCATAAACATAACTGTTATAAATACGTTTTTAAATTTTAAATGTAATATATTTAATTTTTTCTACTGCATTACCATTTTATTTTCAATAGATATAATAAATTAAAAAGAGAAAAAAGATTCGCCCTCAAATAAATGTATTAAATAAAAAATAAATTGCATAATATAGCCGTTGCTAAGATACGCAGACGATCACAATCGAAGAATAAATTCATGAAAAATGAAACATAAAATCCAATGTTTAAAATCGAAAAAACATTAATTTAAAAAATTCAAATTCGAAAAAATCTCGATGAGGTGCACACCTGCAGGGTCCCAGGTACCTATATGCCAAATTTGGAAGCTCTGCGATCAGTAGTGTGTAGTATTGTTCATGTTTAGATAAATGTATTTATTTTCCTGTTGGAAAAAAAAAATAAACTCGTAATTTCTTTTTTTTTTTTTTTTTTTTTTTTGGCAACAATTAAATTATGGATTAAATTTAAATGGCTAATTGTTTGCTATTATTAGCTTATTATTTTCATATTTTTATTAATTAAAAGAAAACTAAACAGAAATTCGAAATTCTGACTTCGATGTGCACAATGATCCTTCGGGGGGCACCTTTGTGTTAAATCTCGTGACTGTCCGAGCTACCGTTTTCGAGAACAGTGAAATATATATACAAATATTGCTCACTTTATAGTATAAGATACAATGCGGCTGTGTTGATAGTTTTTAAGTATAATATAATTGCCTCTATTTATATATAGACTGCTTTGATTGGTCTCTCTCTCTCTCTCTCTCTCTCTCTCTCTCTCTATATATATATATATATATATACAGGGTGTTCCATAGTTTCTCACCCCCTCCTAACTCGGAAATGTGTCGGAATTGTGAAAAATTGCGAAACATGTGTTCAATGAATTCAAGCATGACTTATTTTGGGGAAATAAATTTGTACACAGGGAAGCAAAGTGGGGGGGGGGAGGCCTCTAGGAAGGGCAACTTTAAAATTTTAATTGGGAAGGTATGTCTTGTGATACATTCCTGGAAACGACTCTTCAAAACAATTAATTTGATATAAATTGTTTCGCCCTACGATGATTATTAAAGGACTTTAATTAGACTTTTGAAATGGGAATTTTATATTTATTTATCCCCTTTAGTAATCATTGCAGGGCAAAATTATTTTTATCAAATTCATTGTCTTGAAGATATGTTTTCAGGGATGTATCACAAGACATACATCGCTCAAAAATGTTTCGGCCCGGGCCACGGGGTGGTAGGAGTGCCGCTGGTGAGGGCAGCAACTTTAAAATTTCAAACCGGAAAGTATGTCTTGCGATACATCCCTGGAAACGTCTCTTCAATACAATCAATTTGATATATATAGTTTGTCCTGCAATGATCATTAAAGGGGATACATAAGTATAAAATCCACATTTCAAAAGTCTAAAAACTCACGTATTTCCTTTAATAATCATTGTAGAGCAAAACTATTCATATCAAATTCATTGTTTTGAAGAGTCGTTTCCCGGGATGTATCACAAAACATACCTTCCCATTTGAAATTTTAAAATTGCTCTCCCTAGCGGCTCCCATAACACCCCGGGCCCAAAATGTTTTCATCAGAAGAATTCCCTCTCGAATACATTTAACACATGTTTCACCATTTTTCACAATTACGACTCATTTTTGAATTAGGAGGGGGGGGACTTTTGGAACACCCTTTTTATATACATATGTACAGTCAAAACTCGTTAACGTGACTCTCAAGGGGAATAAAAAAATTGTTTATGTTATAAGCAATTCATGCCATCAGTAACTTAGAAACTAATCTTCATTTTGACGGGGACTGTGGAAACAGTTCATGTTAAAATTAATTCGCGTTAAGCGTGTTCACATTAACGAGGTTCGACTGTATATATATATATGCACAGTTGCCAACATTTTAATTTATTCCGGAGTATTTTTAGCCCCGCCTTTGTTTCATACCACTTTTATTTTAAGAGTATTTTTTTTTTCTTATTTTGTCGTCGTTATATGTTGGAAAAAATCATTCTATACATAATATGATGTGAAATAAAGGCGGGGCTAAAAATTAAATTGCATTATAATATAATGGAACCATTATAACGGATTTTTAAATATGTGAAGAAACAAAGCTTTTGGATTTCGTATAGCATTGTAATAATATCTTCCGAGAAATTTTTAGATTTTTTTTCCAATATTTTAAAAACTGTAATATTAATCCTAAATTTTAAACTGCTTTTTTTTTAGACAAAAATGTATTTTCCTAATTATTCAATAAGAAGTTTCTTAAAAGAAAAGTAAATGCAATAAACCTCTGAAGCGAGAATCCTTATAAAATTGCTTTTACTTAATGTTACCAATTTGTTGAAAACTCTTTCGCTATAAAAAAGAAACACCGGCAATTTCTTTTTTTATCGTTAAATGTATTTCTATTGATAGCGATTATTGTGTCATCATTCCTCATGAAATATGGTTCTGCTTAAGCTACTCACAATAGGGGGTCATTTGGAAAAGTTCCAACAAATCACTCGTCCTTAACTCACTTCAATCAAAAATTTTCGACTCAATCTTCCGTAATAAATAATTCACAGTGCAATTTATATAACACGTAAACAAGTAAATTTGTTTATGAGAAAAGCAAGCATTTTCCTTTGACAGGCAAATTGCATCGTTTTATACTGTGAAATGGTAAAACATGTGATAGAAAATTATCATTTGCTTCTAAAATTTTGTAATAATTCATCTTTTAAATTAAGTGTATGCGAATTTCTAAAACTCTGCACAGACCAGATTTTAAACATAATTATTATTCATTATCTTATTTTAAATTTAATTTCAATAACTACATAAATCACGCAATTAGAATTTTTCAGGAATCAATAAAAACTGTATCATTCATAAGTAAACGAATTTCAAAGGACATTTGGGAGCTAGTAGTGTTCGAGTTTTAAAAGGTTGGAATATCTAGTAATCTTTATAGTTTGCTAATATTATTGATGTATAAAACGTGAAAAACTGTTCTTGAATATTGTTTAAGCAGGAAACGGGGTTAATGATACATAATTTGAACAAACAATCATATTAGAAAAAATTTTAATCGAATATTATTGAAAGTTACACTTATACAATATTTTATTAACAAATCACATGTTTACATTTTCATGTTTTACTTTATTCGTGTTATTTTTAAGGTACATAGCCATATAATCTCTATCATTCTCATACGAATAATCTTCAATATTTGCATTTAGCCAGCTAAATATAGTCTGATAAAATGGCATATGCTCATCTGGAATGCTATCCTAAACTCGCTTTAAATCATCTAATAATTTATAATTATTATTTAATTTCACGCCTTTGGTAAGTGTTATTAAACATAGGGATTTTTTATTCTGTAACCACAATTAAATTTTCGCTGTAACAGTTGCCTAATCACTTCGAAGGTATAATTTAACATACTTTTAAATTTTCTCATGAATCATTAATAAAATACGCGAGGATAAAAAGTAACATTTAAAGGATATTTAAGCATGCTGATTCAGTTCAGTGAAATATTAAGAATTGTGAAAAAAAAAAAAAAGTTGGTTTTACAAATAAAATATTACACCTTTTAGAACAACGTATATTAGCATCGTATACTACATTAGCACTTATCAACGTGTATAAAATTTTTAAAGTGATAATGACGTCAATTTTTGTGAGATGCATAATTTAACTTTCTATATTTTTTTACGCTCACGTTGAATTAAATGTATTGTTACAAAATTGTAAATAATTGTGTTTATTTTTGTATAAATTCTTTCAAAGAGGCTCAGTAAGTTGATAAAATGCTAATTTTGTGCATTTCTAGTCGCTTTAGCGTTAAAATAGCCTTGTTTTCCCTTAAAAACACATTAAAAAGCCCCAATAAGGCAGGTAATGGATTTGGCGCCAAATTTGGCAACTTTTTCCCACCTTGGCGATTTTTTTGGCGACCTTGGCGACAAAATCCTAATAAGGGATATACCAAATATGGAAGCTCTATTCTCATTGGCTGATGAGATACGTAAATTTCCGGAACTTTCCACACTTTTCTACAGGGGTATATAAAGGTGCTTTCCCGCCAAGGCAAGTTAGTTCAGTTTAGTCTAAGATACACCGCTCTTCGAGCGGTGAGCGTGGGCTGCTCCCCTGTTCAGTTTAGTCTGAGATCAGCTTCTGGTAATGTTGGATTGCTTAGAGCCTCTTTGAAAGAGACTTGCTTCAAGTGTTATTGCTATACAGTTTGTACTGTGGATTTGCTATTGACAGCTGTTGTTTAAGCTGTGTTTACTGGTTGAATTGAAGCTGATACTTGGTTTATAGACCTGTATTTTTCTGGAACTTTCTGTGAATAAATTACTGAATTTTTGTACGTTTGGCTTTTCATTTTCGGACAACTCACGAACCCCCAAGTACGAAAGTATTTATTTTTATGTCGAAAGAAAAATGAACTCGTAATTTTTTTTAGCAACAATTAAATTATAGCTAATATTTTAATGGCTATTTTATTGCTATTAAGAGCTTATTATTTTCATATTTTAATTAATTAAAAGAAAACTATTCGAAAATTCGAAAATCTGACTTCGAAGTATTGTGTTGTTACCGGGGTCAGAGCTACTGTGAAAGTTTCAAATGTCTAGCTAGTAGGGGAATTAGTTAAAAATAGACTGCAAGATTTGTACCGGACAAACAAACAAACAAGAATCGAAGTTAATAAAAACATGGTAAAATATCACTCCTCAAACTTGTTGGTCACAAATCATTAAAAGAGTCCCTAAGTTTAGCAACACTGCTTAGAGCGCTTTAGAGCGTTAGAGCCGACAAAATCGGCACCCTCAAATCATGAGCATTAGATGATCGAAGTGACACAGAAGTTGCGGGTGTTTTCTTTAGTATGAATGAAAGTCACTTAAGTTCTGACTTATATTGTTTAAGTAATGTACATCTATTACGCGGTATTATTTGAAGAGGAAGAAATGTATTGGTTTTAGTATTTTTTACCCAGACTAATGCATCTAACTTTAAGGAAGCGTTTGCAGTATATAATGTATGTTTCTGAAAAATGTGACTTATGTGATTTTTGAAAAGACCGATTCAATTATACATAAACAAAGATATAATAAGAAGATAAAGTTAACCAGTGCTTCAATTACGCCAGAAACGCAGGAGTACTCCTGTGTTTTGCGCGAAATTGAAGCACTGGTATCTGGCCCTCCAGCCGAAGTGTGCATACTCATTTTCGTAGGGAGTTTCTATCTCTCTCTCTTTCTATATCTCTGTATATTTCTATATCTATCTATATATATACATATATCAATTCCTTTAATTTGTTTTTCCTTTGGTTTAATGTATTCATCTATTTATACATATATTAATGTATTACTTTGAATTCGATTACGTTTTAATTTTTATGCTTCTATCTTTGAGGAGTTGGGAGCTAAATATATATATATATATATATATAATATTTCAGACATTATGCCCACATCCTTTTAGAAAACATTTTATACGCATTTTCACAATCTTATAAGTTTTGTTTATAAAATCCTTTTAACCATTTCAAGGGGTGACATTTTCATAGAGCAAACGCAAATTTTATTTCCCAATTGCAACAAGTCTTCCCGGCTCATTCGGAAGGGTAGGTTGCCTTTTCTTTTGTTATCAAGAAGCCGCCATTTTGTTCCAAATTTGCAGCTACACATTATTAATGGACTTGGTAGAAGTACTGATGGAAGCTATATGTACATATGGAATATTAAGCAAAACACAGTTCAAGAATAGCTTTTTATGTGAATTTAAAATTTTCAAGTGGCTAGCCCATGAAAATAAAATTGCAGGCGAAGTTGGCAAACAAATATATCAAATGCACTTGTGAGATAAGTCTACTGTACAAATTTAATTCGATTTAATTCAGAATCTCATAAATCATCGTGTTGAAAAATTAAGTGGTCGCCACTTGGATCAACAGGCCAGAGGATGTTGCTCAGTGAACTAATAAAAGATATTAGTAAGATAAATCCACTGTACAACTTTGGTTCGAGTAAATTCAGTATTTCAAAAAGTTATCGCAGTAACAAAGTCTCATGTGGCAGAGTTCAAGTGGATGCAATTTGGAAACAAAATTGCGGAGAAAATTACCCACCAAAATCATAGATATTTGAATAAATTTTCAAGTGGCTAGCCCATGAAAACAAAATTGCAGGCGAAGCTGGCAAACAAATATATCAAATGCACTTGTGATATAAGTCTACTGTACAAATTTAGTTCGATTTTATTCAGAATCTCATAAATCATCGTCTTGAAAAATTATGTGGTCGCCACTTGGATCAAAAGGGCAGAGGAATTTGCTCAGTGAACTAATCCAAGATATTTGTAAGATAAATCCACTGTACAACTTTGGTTCGAGTAAATTCAGTATTTCAAAAGTTATCGCAGTAACAAAGTCTCATGTGGCCCAGAAAACTCATCCAAGATATTTAAAGAATACGATCACTATCCAACTTTGGTTTCAATGAGTACAGTGTTTCAAAAGTTATTATTGTGACAAATTTTGAAGTGAGAGTCTAAGTGATTGCAATAGGTTGATTTCTAAAAAAATCAACCTAAAAACTGGCGCCGGAAATTATATATATATAAAAAAATATTTCTTCCTTTTTTTCTTTTTTTTTTTTTTTTTTTTTTTTGACTTAAAGTAAGAATTTATTTATTTCTTCTTGTCTAAAATTTATGATACATTCTAGTGGCTTCTGATTTTAAATAAGAAAATTTGCTTGTTCCTGAAAGGGTTAAAAGCCCTTAAATATTTTCGTTAAGCAACGTAGAAAAATACTTTTTAAAGTAATTATTTGACATTCTAGTTATACTCAAAATTTTATTTGGACTAAAACACAACTCAAAAATAAAATTAATGTAACTCTTAGTTTTTATCAATGAATTAATTTCTGAAAATTAAAAATATAATTCATCAATATTCAGAAACATAAACTGCACTTTTAAAATTAATTTAATTATATGATCTTAAATAAATATACAATTTCTACCTAAAATAACTTATAACGAAATCATTTTCTATAAGGAGTCATTATAACATGCACTGAGAGTCAAATGGTTAGCACACGGTAGTTATCGTGATTAATAATTTTCGCGCGAAAGATTAAGGGTTCTGCCCTCGGGTAAGTTGAACGGATAAATAATGCATAAAAATGCAAAAGTTCAAGATTTGTCACTGAATGGCTGCACTGAAGTTAAAAAGTCTTAGCACTGTAATTGTTTGAAAACCACTTTTAAAAAATCTTTAAAAACTTCTTTTAAGGAAGATTTTTCTATTAAAAAAAAAAAAAAAAATTAAAACAAATAAAAAAATATAATAAACGTCTATAAAAATATTTCCTTTAAAAATGCTTTTACTTATTGCTCTCAATTTGTTGAAAACACTTTCTCCATAAAAAAGAAACACCGGCTACTTCTCTTTTCTATCGTTAAATATATCTCCATTGATAACGATTACTATGTCATCATTCCTCATGAAATATGGTTCTCCTTAAGCTATTCACAATAGGATGCCATTTGGAAAAGATCCAACAAGTCACTCTTCCTTAACTTACTTCAATCAAAGATTTTTCGACTAAATCTGGCGTAATAAATAATTCATAGTATAATTTATACTTACACATAAATACTTAAAACTTCCTAAGAAAGTAATGGATATTTTTGTTGACAGGAAAATTGCATCTAATTATATTGTGAAATTTAAAAATGTGTGATAGAAAAACATCATTTGCTTTTTAAATCCTGTAATAAATCATCTTTAAATTTTAGCATTCGTTCGATTCTAAATTTTTGTAATGATTTGTTTTACTGCTTTTTTTTATGTATTCATTAAATTTTTCTCTCAATTTTAACATTTAAATAATTTTGATACTCAAACTGAACAGTCACATAACTAACTAACGTCTGCAATATGAGAAAGTTAAAAGATTTTTAATTTAATTCAATTTAATACCCTGTTATACTTTCTTCACAATTTTTTATTTATTTCAAACATTTTATAAGCACTACATCAACCCGAGAAGTGCCTTGATGAAGACCACGGAGTAAAAACACAGGAGAAAAAGGTAACGCTGAAATTTTGTGATGTTGTTTTATAATGTTTACAGATGGCGCCAGCGTACAATACTTCCTTCTCTCCAGCTTCCGCAATGTTATTCAATGGGGAAATGTCTCGTTTTAAATATTTTTTTTAAAATAATATCAAGCTGAAAAAAGTTCGATTGAAAGCAAATTTCATTAAATAGAGTATTCTAACCAACATGTTTTTTTAAAGAGCCATTTTATACAAATTTTACTTTGAAAGAGAGCTTTTAAAAAATGACGATCCTTATGAATCGAAGCTAGCTAAAACAGACAATTGGGAGGAAGGAGAATGGATGAAATTTTGTAAAGAAAAAAAAATAAACTTACTTTAGGTGCAGAAAACACGAACTCGGACATTATTTCTCTCCTGGGGCTTTTTTTTTTTTTTTTTTCTTACCACTATCATAGCCTGTATGACAACTAGGAACGAAGCATTTATTTGAAACATCTGAATTATGGTGTTTTAAGAACTTACAAACAAATTAAATTGCTTAAAATAAGAAAAAATAAAATATATTCCAGCAAAATTCTATTGAAAACAACACTATATCAGCTCCGAGGTAGGGAGTAATGACAAGTGGCGCCCTCAATATTTACCAAAAATTTACATCACAGTTTCGTAGCTTTCTCCCATTGAACCTTCAACTCCTATTAATATTACTCCGTGATGAAGACTATTCGCTACTGTTTTATATATGATCTTGTCGTATATAAAACAACGGCAAAATTGTAAGATAAATTTATCGATAATAATATTTTTCAATAATGTTTAGTTGCTTTTGAAATAAATTATAAATTCAGTTCTCTGAAATTATTATATTACAAGTAAATAAACTAGATTAATTAGTAAAACTACAGTGAAACTTCAATAATCTGGAAATCTACAATCCGGCAGCACCTATAAACAGGCACTGATGACTTTTGTTTTGCTTTCCTTATTTCCTTCAACGAGTTACTCACAGATGACCTTGGAACAGCATGCTTGCAAACTTTTATGAACCGTCAGTAAAGTTTACTGGAATTCATTTAATTTTACTTATTTACAAATTGACGTCGATTTTTTTTTTCTAGAATTAATCAAGATGTCGGCAGAAATTACGGAAAATAACAACATATTTTTCCCTTTCTTATTGCAATCGTAAATCCAAAAGTTATTAAACAAGAACGAAAAATCATGAGGTACGCATTCGTTATTAACAAAATCCAGCTGTACATACTTGCTATATCGTAAAACTTTCAATTATCTTTATCTGCTTTATAACATAATGGACAGGCAAAATGACTGAAAAGCATACAAATTGACTAATTTAATTCATAATCACCTTTGAACATTGTTCAGAAGTGTTAAAAAGGATTAATGCAGATGAATTTCAGCCCTTAATTCCAAACTGCAGCCCTAAATGGATCTAAACATTTTCGCATAGCCCTGAATATCTGAAGGTTAAGCACATCATATATTATAAAAAATATTATTTTAGCTTATTAACAATAAATGTCAATTTCTTTATGATTTAGAAAGTTATTTAAATGTGATTTATAAAAAATACCTCTCCTAAAACGCAATACATTGTTATTTTTTTGGATGTCCCTGTACACAAACCAATTGCATACAGCCTATTAATGCATTTTTAAATCAAGAACATTCCACAGCGACGTTGATTAACATATATCTTTTATTAAATTTCGGAAAATATTTACGAACGTCGGAGATGGGCATTCCAAAAGAAATTTTCTAGATATTTGATAAAACGTCTAAATTCGAAAGTGTCCAAATGCTTATTGGTATATAGTGTAGAAAGATGGTCAGTGGAATATACAAACTGAAATCATATTCCCACTTAAAAATTGTTAGAAAGTATTAAAAACGCTTAATGAATAATCTATTTAAAAAAGCTTTTAAAACCCAAATTCTCAATGTATCGTATCACATTAAACTTTTCGAAGTTAGAATAAAATTTAATTAGAAAAAAAAAAAAAAAAAGTAACTTTTTTGTTTATTAATCAAAAAAATTGATGAAATTTGAAATGCAAGATGGTCTTGTAGGGTACAGGCTGTATATTATATTTTTGTGTTCGTGAGAGGAAAAAAAAAATGAAAACTGCAATTTTCAATTCCATTTCAAAAACATGTGACTTAATGTGAAGCAGATTTTTTATTATTATTATTATTATTATTATTTCTCCAAACGGTTTCCATACAATCTTCTGCTATTGCCACCTAAAATTCCTACTTTAGTTAATTTTAAAAAATCTAATTGTCCGATGGATAAGCTGTGTGATACATCGGATTCACAAAAATTTCCCCGTTCATTTGGTGCCTTATTTGTAACGATACGACTGATATTTCTAATTTATTTTCTAATTTTTCTAATTTATTTTCCGCATTTAAAAAAAAATGGTTTTTTTTCATTATTTTTATTCTGTCAGGGAAAAAAAATGGTAACAATTAAATTATGTTGAGAATCACAAACATACCGTATTGAATGGCAGTAAGTACATAAGAATTTGGGAAAAAGAAAAGGCAATTCAAACAAATTTTCAATTATAGCCCTTAATGTAATTGAATACTTTTGTGTTGAATTTTTGTTTTGCCCTGTAAATCTTAATGTTAATCATACTATATTCTATACAAAACATCCTTTTGTACATATAAATAACATATTTCAATTTCATTAAGATTTGTGCAAAGTAAAGTAAATTTTAATCATCATATTTTACCCAATTTTAATCCTCCTATTTGGGTATGGTTACGTATAATTTACTGTCTGCGAGTGTGGAGTGAGTTATTTTTTCTGTAAAATTCACAAAATTTAAATTTTAAATTTCAAATCTCTAGAAAAATTAAATGGAAGACTTCCATTTTCGAATATAAATCAAAAGAATGAGATTCATTTCAAAGAAACAGGTTTGATATCTGTCGTCCTTGACCGAAAATAATAATAATAATGATAATGATAATAATAATGATAATAATAATAATAATCCACATGTTAAGAGGCAAGCGTAAACTTTGTAGTCCCTTTTTAACATATTAATTATGGGAGTAGAGGGTTGAAAATGTTATCATTCAAAAGGTATGTTTAGCCAGATGCGGAGAATACAAAAATTATTTTATTACGATGTCAAGAAGGTATTTAAAAATACTTTTATTTTTTATGCATTTTTCCCTTTCATACACGTATTCTTTTACATAAAAAAATACCTAAAAGTAGAAAGTTGAAAAATCTGGCAATTTCATAAAACTCAAATTAAACCATAGGCACAGTAATTTGTATAATGTAGCATCACTATACGCAAGCGAAGTGATGATAAATATATTTCCTAGTATGTTAATCATCCATGGGGTTTTTTGTAAAAAATTATTAAGAATTAAAGGAAATTAACTCCCGATTTTAATCCCCCATATCTGGGTATAGTTATAAATAAGTTACTCTCTACATGTGTTAGATTAAGTTATTTTTGCTGTAAAATTGATAAAACTTTAATTTAAAATTTCAAAACTGTAAGAAAAAAAAATGGCAAACTTCCAGTTTCGAATGTAAACAAAAACATTTCATTTCCAGTGGTGTTATTTACACAATAAATATCCAACTAATATACTAAATAAAAAGAAAATGGTAAATATTCTATCAAAATTTAAAGTTAAATTTGTTTTCAAATGTCTAAGTAAAGTATCTAATATAAGATACTAATATGTTACAGCTTGCAGTGGAATAGATTTGATATCCAGTGTTGAGCACGATAGCGTTCATTTGAACACGTTCATGAGTTTAGCTCAAAAAATTTGAGCTTTGAGTTGAACTTCGCTCGTTTTTTAAATTATGAACTTCAGTTGAACGAAATTCGTTTTTTTACACGAACCTGAGCTTGAAAAAACAATTCAAACTCAAACTCGTATTAAATATTTCTGTCTGAAATATAAAAAGGAAAGTAGAAAAAGAAAAAGACAGAAAAGAGAATAACTGTGCAAAATGGATCCCGGAAAAAAGGGCACTTGGAAAAATAGGCACTGGTAAAAAAGACACTAGAAAAAAGGGCACCGGAAAAAAGAGTACTTTTGCAATTAGCAAATCGCAAAAACAATAAACATCAAAAAATGAATTTAAAGAATGATTTTCATAATAAATTTTTAGAAATGTCAATCAATTACATTGGTACCGCTTTCACTTTGTATATATCTGAGGGAATGGGGGGGGGGGGTCTAGGAGCAGATTGAAAGAGAATAATTGTTTTTATATTGCCTTCTTACTGATTTTAATGAAACTTTGCCTAGTAGTCACTTGTTGCTTATGACAAAAATAGTGTAACACAAACTTCGGGGGCTGAAGGAGGGGGAGGGGCAGAGGGAAGTAGTTTTTTGTATATCACCTTGTTACCGATTTTAACGATATTCTGTATAACTATCAATTATTCTTTTCGAAAATCAAGGAACCTCTGAATGATGAAATTTGTCTCCTATTAAAAGAAACGACGAAAGAACCAGACGAAAAAAAACACCCTGGTTCTCCAGGTTGGGGGTTGTGCGCAAGGTTGGTTCCCTGGCCACTTAAAAAACGACTTAGTCATAATCCTCAAAAGCAAAGAATTGAACGGCCTGTTAACAATGGAAACGGACGGAACGGATCTGGAAATGACTTTGGTATATCGGAAACGTTAAATATTGCTACATGGAATGTTAGAGGACTAAGAGAAAAGGAGAATTAGCTTGAAAGAGAATTGAAAAAACGAAGAGTAAACATAGCAGTAATAACAGAAACTAAAATGAAATTACAAGGGACAAAATATATTGAAAACTACACCTTAATCTACAAAGGAGTTGATCAAGATCAAAGAGCAGCTGCAGGAATCGCAATGATGATAGATAAAAAATGGAACAGAAGAATTTTAAGTTACACTTTTGTTAGTGAAAGAATAATAATTATAAGATTTGGAATAGATAGAGAAAAACTCCCAGTAATTGGAGTTTATGCTCCAACAGATGGAAACACTACGGAGACAGAAAAAGTTTATGAACAATTACAGGAATTGATCAGTCGATGCAATAAAAATAATTTCATTATACTATGTGGATATTTTAATGCAAGAGTAGGGAGGTAGCCTATTCCAAAAATTATTGAAACAGAAGGAGAAGATATATTAAATGAAAGTGGTAAAGTTCTTCGGGAATTCGTGACATTTAATGATTTGAAGATTACAAACACTTTTTTCAAAAAGAAAGACATCCATAAATTCACATGGAGTGCTAGAGGCTTCAGGTCTCTTATTGATTACATAATTGTAAACAGAAAATTATCTACACAGGTTAAAAATGTAAAGCTTTTTCGAGGAAGTGACATTGGTTCAGATCATTTCTTGACCTGTGCAAAGATTCAATTATGGGCACGATGGAGAAAACCAAATTCTACAGCACCTGTAAACAAGCACGATTTTGTGTACAAGATACATTTATTATCCGAAGAAAGTGTCAGAGCATTATATCAACAACGGCTAAGGGTACAAATGGAAGATTTCCCAGTTACAGAAGATATTAATACCGAATGGATGACTTTGATTCCATGTATCAGAAAAGCTGATTTGGAAGCACTTGGAACCAGAAAGAGAAGAAGGGGGAAGAGGAGTTTACATATATGGAACGAGAACATAGCAAATGCTATAAAAGAAAAACATAAGACTTATTTGATTCATTTGCAACAAAATACAGAAGAGTCTAAACAAGCATATACGTTAAATAGAAATTGATTTAAAACACTCATAAGAAAAACTCAAAATGACTCTTGGGAGCGTTTTATCAGCAACATAGAGAATGACTAACATGGATCACAGCACATGGCTTATAAGACACTTAAGTTTTTAAATAGCAAGGAACGAGATACAGCAAATATTAATGTGATTAAGGAAAAAGAGCGGATCGAACATCATAAAAAATTATAGTTCAATGAAAAAATAGAAGGAGACGAAGTGGAAAACCTAATTGGGAGTTCTAAGGAAGTTGACCCCATAGAAGAGAAAGAACTAGAGGAAGCATTGAAAGCTAAAAAAATCGAAAAGCCACAGGAATAGATGGAATAAATTTTGAAATATTGAAATATGCAGACTATACTTTTAAGACACGACTGCTACATTTAATCAATTTATGCTGGAAACAATGCGAAATTCCTGATGACTGGAGAATCTCTAAAATTATCTCCTTATTTAAAAAAGGAAACCGTAATATATGTGAAAACTACAGAGGTATTAGCCTATTGAACACTGGATACAGAATCTTTTCAAGAATTATAGGCAACAGACTGAAAGTCATTTCACATGCCCTATTATTAGAAGAACAAAATGGTTTTCGAAAGGGAAGATCCTGCATAAACAGTGTATTTACCCTGAAATAACTCTTTGGAAAACGCTGAGAATTTAATTTAGAAACTCGTGTTGCTTTCATAGATTTTGAAAAAGCCTTTGACCGAGTAGATCGAGGAAAATTATGGAAGATCATGGAGTATATGGGATACCCTCCTCATCTCATTAAAAGTGTTAAGAACCTATATAAAGACACTTCTATTGTTTTAGACCTAGGTTTTAAAATTTCAGATAAAATAATAATAAATCAAGGTGTGCGACAGGGATGCAGTTTATCGCCACACCTATTTTAACATCTATATTGACTATGTCATCAGAATCTTGAAAAACAAAATTAAAACAGGAATAGGTCTCGGAAAAATTTTGTTTAACAATATATTATTTGCAGACGACTTATGTGTGTTTCAAGACAATGAAGGTAATTTGCAACGTGCAATTTTTACTCTAGATAAAATTGGAAGTGAATATAACTTAAAGATTTCAAAGATGAACAAAAAATCCAATGAACTATTAACATAGGAAATCTTTTAATGGGCCCCAACGACGTTCAGTTACGACGTTCACTTTGCTTGCGTTTATCTTTGCATACATAATTATAAGATTAATATATATATATATATATATACCATATTTATAAAATTTCTGATGAATCATTAATAAAGTACGCGAGGATAAAAAATGATATTTAAGCAATATTTAAGCACGCGGACTTAGTTCAATGAAATAATAATAATAGTGAAAAAAAAAAGTTGGTTTTAAAAATAAAATATTACTTCTTTTAAAACAACGTATATTAGCATCATGAACTACAATAGCACTTACCAATGTGTATAAAATTTTTAAAGTGATAATAACTGAGATGCATAATTTAACTTTTTATAATTTTTTAACATTCACGTTGAATTAAATGTATTTATTTTTATGTCGAAAGAAAATGAACTCGTAATTTTTTCTGGCAAAAATTTAATTATAGCTAATATTTTAATGGCTATAGTATTGCTATTAAGAGCTGATTATTTTCATATTTTAATTAATTAAAAGAAAACTATTCGAAAATTCGAAAATCTGATTTCGAAGTATTGTGCTGTCACCGGGTTTTGAGCTACTGTGAAAGTTTCAAATGTCTAGCTAGTAGAAAGCTTAGTTAAAAATAGATTGTAAGATTTGTACCGGACAAACAAACAAACAAGAATCGAAGTTAGCCCTTTGTTGCATATTAATCACCTGGGAACCTTTAAAGGAAATTATTGTGTTTTTCCTATTTAAAATTGTCCCAGAAATCAGGGAAAAAAATTGTTTTATTAAAATTTTGTTTATTTTAAAAGTTACAGTTTGTCCACTGTAGTGGACACTATGTATATAGAAACTGGATATCTAAAGTAGAAGTGGTGATGAAAATAATAAAAGCAGTCACTTTTTTCATCGATACACAAATGAACTTTGCATTTTACGTATGAATATATAGATTTTCTTGAGCATAACTCCATCTTACATCTTTGAGCACTATTTGATATTGGTCTAGCAAAATGATCCACTGCATCGTAGAGGACAGAGCTTGCTTTGACTGACATTTTTTTTTCTAGGTTTTTACACTGACATTGGCCCTTGTTTACATGTTTTTCTGTATCTTGTTCGTCAATTAATCTTGATACTGTTTGTATTAGTCCTTTGGCAATGGATATCTTGAAAAAGCCTAGTTGCATAGAACATTGTGGTATGACAGCTTTGCAAAGAAGCCAAGAATTTATCGCGGTAACATCTATAAAATGAAATAATACCCTTTTATACCTCTACAATGGACAAACGAAAACAGTCCTACATTAGCCTATGTTCATAACGTCCACTGTAGTTGACAAAAAGAAACATACATCAATTTTCATGAAAAATAGCATCTGAAAATAAGTGTTCTATTCAAACATATTCTACAATGCCTAAAATTGCTATTTCAAAATGCAAAATGTCAAAATAAAAAAAGTTTAGCACTTATATACAATGTTTACAATGAGAAATCATACTAACTTGGAAGTAGAGGTTGACGCTATTTTCAAACTAGCAATGCAATCTGTAATTTTATATTATGCTGCTATCTATGAGCAACAGTTGAAAGCTTAAATAATTCAGAAAGAATAAACATTGAAACCAAATCTGTAAAACCATTTGTGTGAAAGGAAAAAAAATTAAACTTTTGTCCACTACAGTGGATACCATGCAACAAAGGGTTAATAAAAGCATGGTAATAAGAAGAAAGTATAACATTTAAAAATTCTGATTTCCGATTTTCGGTGAATTTACATGATTTGAGATTTCTTTGCGTTTCAGCCAATTGAAAAAAAAAAAAAAAAAAAAAAAAGATTTATTACTAGCTTATGAATGTATAAGAAGAAAGTAGAAGAGACAGAAAAAATTTCGATTTCCGGTTTTCGATGAATTTACACATTTCTAGATTTCTTTGCATTTAAATTAACCGAAATTTGCTAGTTATATATATATATATATATAAATGGATTTATTACTAGCTTCTGCATGTATAATAAGAAAGCAGAAGATATGGAAAAAAATTCGATTTCCGGTTTTCGATGAATTTACACGTTCTAAGGTTTCCTTGCATTTCAATTAAATGAAATGGATTATTATATATATATATATATATTTTAAATGGGATTTATTATTTAATTAGATTATTGTTTTCGATGAAGTTACACGTTTTGAATTCAATTCGACTTACTTCGAACACTTTACTTTATGAACCAATGGACTCAATTTAACCAAACTTAATATTTGGTTGGACCTTGGTTTGAATTTGTACCGATTAAATTTTGGCCTATATCACTAATCACAAGATGCTTCAACGTTGCGTTTTATTCTCATTTCAGGAATAACTCAGAATCTGCAGTGTACCAAACTTGGAGAAATATATTAAGTAAAACTTTGCTGATTCAATTTGAAATCGACAAACAATTGGTGCAGCTTTGTTGCAATTTAATTCCGTTTACGAGGAGGCAATTTCTTTGTTTTGCTTTACATTGCAAAAGAGTGGTCGATTTTCGACCACGGGCGATACTAGTTATAATTATTATTTGTTCAAAAATTAACGATCTTTATTGCTGTTTTATAATAGCTAATTTAAAATTTTTAACTTATCTCAAGCATTATATTAATTATTTACTTTCATGATAGGGTTGTGCATATTTTTTTAAAAATTATTTTTTAGGAAATATTTTTTTGGATGCTGTGCTTCATCGACGATTTCGATACATTTTCCGAACGCGTATAATACGGAAAATTCGGTAATCCGGAAACGTCTGTTTACCTGTAGTTTAAAAAAGAAAAAAAAAAAAAAACTTTTGGTTTTATATACATATAAGAGTGATCGTTGTTAGTTGAACTGGGAGAAGTAGGATAATAATTATAAGATAAAATATATATATATATACCATGTTTTAAATTTTCTGATGAATCATAGAGCTCTTATGAATGAGCATAAAAATTTTAAAGTGATAATGATGTCAATTTTTTGATGATGCATAATTTAACTTTCTACAATTTTTTAACGTTCACGTTTAATTAAATGTATTTATTTTTATGTCGAAAGAAAATGAACTCGTAAATTTTTTTGGGCAACAATTAAATTATAGCTAATATTTTAATGGCTATTTTAACGCTATTACGATGTTATTATTTTCACATTTTATTTAATTATAAGAAAACTAACCAAAAATTCGAAAATCGGGCTTCGAAGTATTGTGTTGTCACCGGGTTTTTAGCTACTGTGAAAGTTTCAAATGTCTAGCAAGTAGGGAAGTTAGTTATAATTCGATTGCAAGATTTGTACCGGACAAACAAAGAAACAAACAAACAAGAATATAAGTTAATAAAAATAAAATAATTATAACATAAAAAAAAAACTTCTTATTTACCATGTTTTAAATTTTCTGATGAATCATAGAGCTCTTATCAATGTGCATAAATTTTTTAAAATGATAATGACGTCAAATTTTGTTAGATGCATAATTTGACTTTTTATAATTTTTTAACGTTCACGTTCAATTAAATGTATTTATTATTATGTCGAAAGAAAATTAACTCGTAAATTTTTTTTGGCAACAATTAAATTATAGCTAATATTTTAATGGCTATTTTAACGCTATTAGGATGTTATTATTTTCATATTTTAAATAATTATAAGAAAACTAATCAAAAATTCGAAAATCGGACTTCAAATTATTGTGTTGTCACTGTGTTCTGAGCTATTGTGAAAGTTTAAAATGTCTAGCAAGTATGGAAATTAGTTAAAATTCGATTGCAAGATTTGTACCAGACAATCAAACAAACAAAAAAACACACAAACAAACAAACAAGATTAGAAGTTAATAAAAACATGGTAATGAATCGTACTCCAAGTAGATCCTAGAAATTGTCCTGTATAATGAACATTTTTTAAATTTCTTCATAGAAGTCATTCGTCTAAAATTGGTTGCATATCTATTTTCATTGATATTAGTTTTTAAAAAAATTCATATAAAAAGTTATATTTTTAAGAATCAGTTTTAAACATCTCTCTCATGTTATATTTGTTATCATTCTTGAAACACTTGTACTTTACACTTTTATCTTGTGTATTTAGATTTTTTAATAAAATTTACAAAATAAATCTTTTCTAATAATAAATAAATCTTTTCTAAATACATCGGTATTTACTCGCCTAACTTTCGATATTTAATTATCAATCGATTTTCAAATCTGTCACATTCGCAAATCAGAAACAGTGGCAAAATGTTCTGAGAAATAACCAATGATAAACTAGTATGTTGTGATCATCATATGACTTTCTTCTATATTTTTCTATGCAAATTCACTCAGTACAAGTGATGCATTAATATTATTGCTTATTAAGATTATCTTCCTTAATGAACGCAGACGACTTTCATTCTTCAGAAGTTTTAAGGAGCTCTTTTGAAAGATATCCATAGAGGAAATTCGGCCATTTGAATATCATAATTTTTTTTCTTTTTAGCACTTTCCAAAAAGGTCGAAATGTGTTAATGACTTCGGTTTGTCTGTCTATCTGTCTCTCCGTCTATCTGTCTATCCGCACTCCCGTAAATATTTGTGAAATTTCTTGAAACTGATATATGTTATTCAAGTTCACTATCGGATGTTCCCTATTGAAAATGGAGTTAGTATCACTTCTGGTTTGTGTACAGGGACACCAGAAAATATTCCGAACCATTGTGTTCTATGAAAGGTATTTCTATAAACTATATTTTAATACATTTCTGATAAACAAATCTTAATGAAGTTGAAATATGTTACTCAAGTTTAATGTCAGATATTTCACATATAAAATGGAGCAAATACTAACAATGGTTTGTGCATAGGGACACACAAAAGTATTTTAAAGCATTGTGTTCAATGAGAGGTATTTTTATAAACCATATTTTAATATCTATACTTTGCACAAAGCTTAAAGAAATCGAATTATGCTGTTTATATGCACAAAAGAATGCTTTCTATAGAATGTAGTTTAATCAGCATTAGATTTACAGGGCTACACAAAAATATTCAGTTAAATTAACAGCTATTAACAAAAATTTGCTGAATTGCGCTTTCTTTTACATTTAACATTTCTAACACTTTCTAACAATTTTTAAGTGTGAATATGATTTCAATTTGTATATCTGTCTGTCTGTTCGTCTGTCCGCGCTTTAACTCCAGTAAATATTAATGGAGTATCTGGAAACTGATATATGTTTATATTTGATATTCAAGCTCATTATCGGATATTACCTATCGAAAATGAAGTGAATACCTCTACTGGTTTGTGTACAGGGACACCCGAAATTATTATAAAGCATTGTGTTCTATGGGAGGTATTTCTATAAACAATATTTTGTTACTTTTACTGTACGCAAATCTTAATGAAATTTAAATATTTTATTAAAGTACATTATTTAATGTTTCCTATGTAAAATGGGGCAAAATGGTTTGTGTAGAGGGACACTGGAAAGTATTCCAAAGCATTGCGTTCTATGAGAGATATTTCTACAAAACAAATTTTATTAACTTTTTGCACAACGCTTTATGAAATTGAAATATGCTATTCATATGCCCAAATGACTGCTTTCTATAATGTATAGTATGATTAGTATAACATAAAAATATTCATTTACATTAAGAGCCATTAATAAAAATTTGCTGGAATAGCATTTTCGTTTACATTAAGCATGTTTAACACTTTTTAACAATTTTTAAGTGTCAATATGATTTAAATTTGTCTATCTGTCTGTCCGATTCTATCTGTGTGTCTCCCGCCCTGGGATTATATACATACTACAGGAAATTCTTGAAGAGCTTCTCGTGTATTGCCAGACCACTTCACAAGTTGACGGATGCTAAACAAAAGTTCCTGTGGACAGAGAAATGTGATAATTCGATCAAGAGACTGAAAGAGACCTTAACATCATGGCTTATTTTGTCGTATCCACATTCCGACAAAAAGTTCGTACTTGATACTGATGCAAGCCGTGAAAGTGTAGTTCTGTTCTCTCACAGGAAGTTATTGGCCAAGAGCGTGTTCTTGCCTACTAGAGTAAATGCTTATCAAAACCTGAGAACATTTCCATCATTATCTCTGTGCCAAAAGATTCCTGCTCCGGACTGACCGTTCATCTTTAACATGTTTGCTCAATTTCAAGAATCCCGAAGGCCAGATTGGCAGGTGAATATACCCCTCCAGGATTATGACTTCAAAATCCGTCATCATAAAGGAACTTTATATGGAAATGCAGATACCGTGATACGGAAGTCTTGCACGGAAAGTTACAAGTACTGCTCTAGAGCCGAAGAGAAGTACTAGCAGATACATTCAGTTGCTTGCTAAGCAACAGTTCCAACGCTATCAAAACCGGATGAGTGAAGTGATCAGGAAGTTAGATAAGCCCAGTTGGAAGATCCTGACATAAAGCCAGTGATTCAGTTCATGGAGACGACCAGCAACAGAGCTACCTAGCAGGACATTTTTCCATTTGTCCCTATCACGAAATGTTACTGGGCTCTCTGGGACTCTCTTCATATTAGAAATGACGTACTGTACAGAAAATGGTAGTCTGACGATGGAAGGAGTTTCAGATGGATATTTTACTACCTAGATCAAAGATTTCAGACGTTCTAGAGCAGCTACATAATACCTTTACAGGAGGTCATTTTCGAGTGATTAAGGCACACCAAAAAGTTCGAGAACGCTTCTACTGGTGCAAAGCAAATAAGACGAGGACAAATGGCGCAAATCCTGTGCTGTTTGTGCGGCACGTAAAGGCCTGAACAAACGAAGCCTAGGAAGACTACACCGGTATAACGTAGAAGCACCAACTGAAATGATCGAACTCGACATCTTGGGTCCTTTGTCACGGACATCCTGGGGAAGTAAGTACACCCTTGTTGTGATGGATTATTTCACCAAGTGCCTGAGGAGTGTCCCATTCCCGATCAAGAGACATGAACAGTTGTACAGGTTCTAGTGCAGCAATGTGTGTCAAGGTATGGCACACTCCTACAAATTCATACCTATCAAGGTACGAATTTTTCCTTTGCTGTTTTTGAAGGACTGTGTCAGCTACTCTGTATAGACAAAACCCAGAAATTTCCCCTACATCCCTTGTTGGCCGGCATGGTCGAGACGTTTAACCGCACAATCCTAAATAACCTGTCTCTTCTAGTATCAAGGAACCATTAAGATTGAGACTTGAAGTTGACGTCATTCCTGCTGGGTCATCGAAGCGCTGTACATGAAACTACCTGCTGTACTCCAGCTCAGATGCTGTTTGGACGCGAAATTCGTCTTCCATGTGATCTCCTGTTTGGTTATCCACCAGATGCCCCTTCATCACCCGAGGAGTATATCCAAGATGTCCTGGCAGGATTTGAAGAAGCACACAACGTTGTTCGGGAACGGATTCACATGGCAACGGAGAAAATGAAAACAAGGTATGATCTAAAGGCTGAGCAACATGAATTCAAGGAATGAGAGAATGTTTGGTTGTGTAACTCTGTTCGACGCAAAGGACTCTATCCTAAGCTACAGTGTAACTTGGACGGTTCCTACACAGTCTTAAAAATAATAAATATCGTCGTTGTAAGAATTACTAACATATTCATCAAAACCGAAGGTAGTCCATTATGATCGATTAGCCACATACCACAGTTAACGATAATGTTCAAATATGAAAAGTAAATATTTCTTAAATTTGTATATTTGTAATTTGTAATGGAATGTTGTATGTCACCCACATTGTTTAATATATATATATAGATGTGGTACAGAAGGAATGGGTACAGCAATGTTGGAAGATGGGGATTAAAATAGGCAATAAACACCTGATTCACCTATTATTTGCGGTTGATCAAATTATTATGACTCAAACCAAGGAAGGCCGAAATCATGTAACTGAAGAGGCATTAAAAACATACAACCGATGGGACCTGAAAATTAACTATAAGAAGAGAGAACACATGACAACAGAGGAAGATATCGTCATAGACGGATTTGCAATCAAGAATGTACAGGCTATTAAATATCTGGGATCAATACTGGTTAAAGGTTCATCAGGGATGAAAATCGAAAAGAGAATATCTGACTCTAGGAAAATAATAGGAATACTAATTTCAATTCTATGGAGCAGAAATATTATTGAAAAAACAAAAAGAATCATCTTCAAAACATTGATAGAAAGTGTTCTGCTATATGGAGCAGAAACATGGACAATCAAGTCTGCAAGTGAAAAAAAAAAAAACTATTGCATACTGAAACGGACTTCTGGCGACGATCGGCCAGAACTTCAAGACTTGAAAAAAAAAAGATCAATATTAAAATAAGAGCAAGGATGGGTGTTAAGACGGATATCACAAGAAAAATAGACATGAAGAGGCTACAATGGTACGGACATGTACAACGGATGAATGCGAATGGAACACCACAGCTTGTAAACTGGAAACCTGAAGGGAAAAACATGAGGGGAAGACCGCGGAAAAGGTGGAAAGACAAGTTCATGAGGGACATTTCAGAGAATGGAATGGATGAGGAAGATGCTCAGGACAAAGGAAGATGAGACAAAACTTAAAAGCTGTTTTTGGTTAAAATGAAACCTCAGCATTGAGGAAATTCCCTTAAAAAAAATTTATATAAGTATTTGTACTTATTTGGAAATTAAAAAAATATTTCTCACTTAATTTTGCAATCTGTATTGTTATTTTATTGTTATATGCAACTTAGTTTTTGTATTTTAGATTGCATAGTTTGTTTACTTTTGCCTCCTGACCAAGGGTTGTACTACTCGGAACGTGCAGTCCTTGGGATGCGGGCAGTGTTACGAATTTGTTAACAATTCGTAGTTATTTTTATGAAAATTTATTCTAAGAGGCTTAGTCAGGTGATAAAATGTTAATATTTAGCATTTATGGCTTGTTTTTGCATTATAATAGCTCATTTTTCGTTAAAAACACGTTAAAAAGCCTCATTAAGGGCACTCTTTACTTATCGTCTCTGAAAGCCGAAGCTAATATTAGTCTATGTGGAATTTTGCCCCGTTATAACTCATTAACTAATACATATTTTTTAATTTAATTTTCACACTCAAAAAATTAACAATAGGTAAGCTTTTTATTCCTTTCTAAAATTTTATTCTTTTAATTTTTATGATTTCCTTTTGAAGCTCAAAAGTGCAAAATTTCACATTGTGAATTTTCGCATTTTACAACCTCAAATTAAAATATTAAAAATTTAAGAAATCAATTTTTACAAAGCGATAAATTGTGTAATTGTGAATTTTCTGAATGTGATAACGGAATTAAAAAATATGTATTAGTTAATGAGTTATAATGGGGCAAATTTCTCCATAGACTAACATTGTCTTTGGCTTTTGGGTACGACAAGTTGAAAGTCCTCTTAGGGCAGGTAATGGCTTTGGTGCCAAATTCGGCGAGTTTTTCGCTTCTTGGCGACTTTTTTGGCGATCTCGTTGAGAAAAATCCTTGTTATCGGTATACCAAATTTCGAAGCTCCATCTTGATTGGCTGACAAGTTTCTGGATTTTTTCACATTTATCTACGCCAGTATTTAATGAGTTTCTTTACCCCATATGAGTCAGTCTCAGTGGAGTTTTCGTCAAAGCTTTTATTGCTACTGAAGCAGCTCTGAGCCTCTTTGGATTGCAGTCGATTGCTGCATGTTAATGCTCTGATACGTTTTGTACTGTGTATTTTCAGTTGACAGCTGTTATTTAAGCAGTGTTTACTGATGGAAGTGAAGTTGATACTTGGTTTATAGACCTATAATCTTCTCGAATTTTTGTAAATAAAGTTTCCCGCATATGCAAGATTCACCTTTCATTCTCCGACAACTTACGAACTTCCAAGTACTGGTATTGGATTTTGATAGATTTAAACGTTTTGAGAGTCCTAGACCACTGTTTGACCTTTTTTAGAAAATGTCTGTCTGTTCGTCTGTCTCTGTGTGTGTGTGAGAGGGGGAGAGAAAGAGAAAATTTTGTAGCAACTGTATCTCAGGAACTACTGAACAGAATTAAAAAAAAAAAAGATTTATAATTGCATCTGGACACAAATTAGAGTCTATCAATTTTTGGGGGAAATCGTTAAAAGGTAGCGTTGTCATCCAGCTTTTCCTAAATTTTTAGCACTGTGGTACAGGACAAAATTTCCTATAAGTTTACATAAAGGGAATTAGCTCTTAATAGTGATTATCAAATTAAAAAGAAATATTTATAATATTCATAGTCAACTGGGGGAAAAATTATTACATGTAGGAGCATAGCTTCGTAACTGGGGGGAACGTTCCACCCGAGGGGCAAATTTTTGTTATGGATATCTTTCAAAAGAGCTCGTCAGTTCCTTTGGACAGAATGGTTGAATCATCGATCTGCGATCTGCGATAATTTAAAATAAAGTTATCGATTTTTTACATTAAAAAAAAAAAAATAGATTATTAAGATTATTAAGATTATATTTTTAAAGATTTTTTTAAAAATGTTATAAAAAGAATAAAATTGACTTTCTTTTTGATATTTAGTTTTATAATATTACATCCTTAGAATAGAAATCGTCTGCATTCATCGTGCAAGATAATTTTTTTAAATAAAAATTTTAATGAAATATTTGTACTGAGTAGAAGAAGAGGTACAGAGGGAAAATTTCGTGCGTTTTTGTAAAGCGATCGCTGCTCAACTGTTGGAGATATTGAAAATATGCCTGTACAACGAGAAAGAACATTTATTACCGATTCTTACGGTACATTTTTTTTTTTTAAATACGGATTTTTTTATATTTTTAAAAAAGTTTTAAAAAGGGTCCAAAATTTCTCGTTTTCTCGATCTTCTTTTTTGAAACGCCCTGCACGAAATAGTAATAGTCCCATATCTTAACAACCGGTATATTTTGAAAGGTCATTTAATTCTCTTTCGAACCATATAAACATTTTAACAAAATACGGATTAGCAATCCCCAATTTTAGATTTTACGAAACATCAATTTTTCCACAAAACATTTTATAACTCAAAATCTTTTAGAGATGAATATATATATATATATATTTTTTTTTTTAATACAGACCTCGATTAGACGAATCAGATCTCAAAAGATTGAAACATTATTTCAAAAACTTAATCAGTTACTTTTTCTTTTTTTTTTTAAATTTTACGCATTAGGCCTTAGACTTAATGAAATTCTCGATGCAAGCATCCCGCGTTTTCAGGCGGTTGGATTACCATGGCAACTCCCGATACCTCGAAAGCGGGGCGAAAGAGTTTTTACTTCCTGCTTTACTAATTCAGGTCACGTGTTTTTTGACTGTGATTAAAAATTGCGAAATTCAAAATTCTTTTGTTTTCTTTTGTCGCACACAAAACTTATTATACAGAGTTTTCATCACAGGACAAAAATGGAGTTCAAATTTCCTCGTTTTCGGAGAATAAACAAAAAAAAAATACATTTTAATTGCAAATTAAATTTTATTCTAATACGTGTATTTCAAATTCTAATTATGATTAAATTATTTTTAATACAGCAATCGAAAGTTATTTTAAAGTACTTTTATATTATCAAAAGTGGGATTCAAGATTTCACCTGATTTACACGTTTTGAGGGCACATGATTAGTTTTTCTTTCATATCTCAGCTACTAATTAAAATAATTTCATAAGTAATACATCATTTTGAAGCTTTGTTGATTTGGAATCGAACAGTAGATTACAGAAATTTCTACGCCAGATGGCGCTGTAATAGTTTAAAATTTTAATTCGGCAAGCATCCAGCTTAAAGTTCGAGAATGTTGTATGCGTAAGTAATATACAGAAAAACAAGTCGATCAAGTTACAATGACAGGTCAGATGTAGGCGATAGGTTAAGTGTGGATTTTCCAGAAGGGTATCTCCTCACGGGATAAGGAACTCACGCGTGTTGTTTGCAACGTGCGTTTTTGATATAAATAAGAGTTGTTTTAAGCATTCAAACCCTTCGCTCTTCATCTACAACATCGGATATATCTGCTGAAGTGTTGTTGGAGTAAGCAGTCGGTAAGAATGTTTCCGTGTTCATTATTTCAATTGTGTATTAGACGTATATTTTTGCTTATGGGTTGTATTTGTAGATATGATAACAGACTGTTTAAATTGCCTAAATTATTATTTCGAGATTTATTGTTAGAATCTAAAAATTATATTGAATTGCCTGAATACGATGAAGGAGATATTATGTTTTGGGAATTTAAAGACTTACAATTAAATAGACGTATTCAGGCAGGTTCACATACAGAAGAATATTTTCAAACGTATCTGTTTGACGGACCGCAAAGAGAATTAAAGAAAAATTTGCCAGTATTCATTCATTTTGTTTATACATATTATGCATACGAGTGTCCTATTACAGAGCATTTAATTAAATTACGTTTATGTTTTCCGTGTGTTTAAAACTGGATGTATACAAAACATAAAAAGTATACAGAAGTTATTGTTACAATCAGAAAGGTATATCAACATCGTTTTACTATGGATAATGATGAAGTTCTGAGATGTTTGGGGACATAGAATATTGGTGTCATCTATGCAGACGCGCACCATTATTTTATTGTCTGAATTACAGACAGTGTAGACTTATGTTTGGTAAAGCAGCTCATACGTGTCCAGAACATGATTCTAGTGATGAGGACGATGATGATCTACCGGAAACGGATTGTTTGAACTGTGGAATACTTCCGGAAGACCAGTTGAAGTTTTGTGTACAAAGATTGTTGTAAGTATATTTTTCATTAATATTAATTTTTTTTTTTTTTTTTTTTTTTTTTGTATTTCCAGATGCATAATGGATCCGGATGTAATGAATCTCTTGATTTTCAAAACATAGAGAGTGCTTTCGACGTATCCTACAGAACAAACAACACACATTCTGATGGAGGAAATAGACCGAGTGACCAAAGACAGTCCGAAAGACCAGACGGCTATGAAGGATTGGATGAATCGGTTCCTGGAAGCAGTTTTGAGCAAAGCAGATCCGAATATTTGGAACCAATCCTGGAAAGACTGCAAAGTGCCACTGAACGAAATAGGCGGTACTATATCGACTTCGTTCTCGTCTGGAGAAACCATGAAGAATTTGAAGACCTTCGGAGATGGATTGCCCAAAGTGGACCACTACACCACGGCCAGTTCTTCCTCGTCTCATGGGAAAGCGACCACTGCCATGTCATACACGATTGCGCATACTCAACTAGATCTTGCAGATGTAGATGGAGGAATGCTCCCATTATTGTCCGGACTTTCAGACGAAGGCTTAGCCGAAAATCCAGACATTGCGCAAGTCTTGGAACTAAAGACCTCCGATTTCTCATCGAATATTATATCTTTCGACAAAGGGTTCAAGAAGTTAACCTATGGCACAGACGTAACCCCATCCGACTTGTGCGCCCGAATCGTGCTCTACTCGATGAAAGGAATTGGAAAAGAAACGGATTGATGGAAGGGCCGTATCAGGAAGCATAATGTGACGTTTCAGGAAGGATCGGACTGGCATCGAATGATACAACTGATGGAGAAAATGTTGGCGAAGGAATTTCAGGAACGCAGCGCAAAACTAACCCACTGTTTAAAAAAACCGCGGCACTCTTAAATAAGTATTTTGTATGTCTCCCAAAAAATTTAAAGTTTTTGATTTTATATGATAGTACTGAATTTGTTCCTGAATTTTTTAATAATAATTATAGGAACGATTATTTATTAGCAATTGAAATGTTTAATGTTAGAATTAACCAAATGAAATTAATAGACTTTGAAAATATGTATAACAATAAGTTACCTATATTTAACAGTTATAGTTTAAATCCATTTGAGTATTATATGGAGCGTGATCAAAGTTTTGAATCTTTATTGCAATTAGTGTTACATCAGTTTAAAGGGGATGAAATTGCAGTAGTCGAATTTCTGCAAAATTTATGTAATTGGTTTGATAAACAAGGGTGGGTTGAATCGGATGGATCGATAAATATTAAATGTAATACTATATCAATTGTAGGGCCACCAAACTGTGGTAAAAGTTTTTTCTTTGATGCATTTGTATCACTTGCTTTAAACGTAGGTGATATCGGTAGAGTAAACAATAAAACTAATCATTTTTCTCTACAGGAGGCTGCGAATAAAAGAGTGGTGAGAGGAAATGAGATCAACATGGAGGAATCAGCGAAGGAAGAGTTCAAAAAAATGTGTGAGGGGCTTCCGATAAATATTAATGTAAAAAATCAAGGCGATGCCATTTTATTTAAAACACCCATGATTTTGACAAGCAACAGCTGGACATTTGTTAATGGTGACCCAGCATTTAAGCAAAGAGTGAAACTTTTTCAGTGGCATACAGCTTCATTTTTGAAAGACTACGATAAAAAGCCATATCCATTGGCGATGTTTGATTTATTAAAATATTATAATATTAAATATTAATCCTTATATATGTAACCCCCCTGTTTGTGTTCTTCCAATAAATAATGATGTACGAATGTACTACTTTGTATATGTTTTATTTTAATTAACTTCTGTACAGACCACAGAAAGGTGATTTAAATTGATCAATGTTACTATCAGGTACACATAAGAGCTGTTGATGAGGTAATACATGAATATCTTTAGCATATGGAAAATAAGTAGGATAGTCCAAATTAACAGTCATTGTAGCTTCTACTTCCCAAAATGCAGATAAATCTGCATACTTCATAGTATTTCCAATAACATTACTTGTAGTTATGTTCTCACAAGGCATCACACCAACATGTATCCAAGGTTGAATAACAGCGTCGTTGATTGGATAAGCAGTTCGATCTAAAACTATTTGAGATTTTTCAATTAAATCTCCCAAATCAAACAATTGGTCGCACTGTTTTGCAATTTTATCTTTTTCCTGATTTACTTTAGATATACACAAATCCTTTTTTTTTTATCGATGTTACTCTTCGACCTACACGTAAGACTCTACTTGAAACAGGTTGAACAATATCATTATAATCAGTGGCATTTTTGAATAAATGAGATGGAGTTGAATATGAAGGCAGCGGCTTTTTCAGAAACCCACACATGGGTTTGTAAGTTTATCGATGATTTTTTGACCTGCAGATGTCATAGTGTCGTGTCTGTTTATACTTTTCACTAGATCGATCCACCCAAGATCTACGGCATTATTGGATAATAGAATGTAATACATATTTAATGGGATTTTGGTTCCTAATTGATGATTAGGAATATCCTGAGTGAAAGTAGCAAAAGTTTGCCAAGACCCATACAGTAATCTAGGTATGGCATTAATATCCGAGTTATCCAAAGCCGCTGCCTCCATCGGTTCCATTGGTTCCTTTGCTTGCCAATTATATTTACAATTGTATCCATCATACAATTTATTTAATCCCACTGCTGACACAATATCATTAGGTAAATTTAAAGCAGCTAATTGGGATTGACTGGAATTTGCTTCGAAAGCTTGTCTAACACATCTGAAAAACACTTTGCAATTTACAGATTCAACAGAGGCACTTATCGGTAAACTTGAAAATTCTGCTTTAGTCAGATAAAAAAAAGGATAATCCCACGGAATGTTCATCAAACACGTAGTTAGATGATAATAACGATGATCAGCTATACCAACATTCGTAGCATTGTATTGCAATATTTTAGGAGCATTACCGAAATTTAAAAAACGATGCACTTTAGTGTACACGCATTTACCACTCATTGTAGCTGAAAGAGGTCTGCCAACTCTTTCGACGCCGACATTTTCTGTGGGTTGAGCAGTACCTGGAAGACTAGTGTTATTGTCTTGAGTATTCATTTTAGAAGTACCAGCTGGGTTTGTGTCCATAGGTTGAGCAGCAGCAGCAGCAGTATTTGGCATACCAGGTGGTACTGTCTCTTTACCGTATAAATCACTCGCAGGTATACCTTCTTCTACTCTTGGTCGTTTTGGGGCTGAGGGTCCACCGGCATCGGGGTTTGGGGGTTGTTGTTCGCTGGTTCGGCTGAACTTCCACTGGTACTGTCGATATGGGGACTTGGGTCTTCTGAAACGGTACGCTTATGTAAGAGACGTTTATCACAATTTCTATAACTAGGATGATATAATTCCATTACTAGTGGATTATGTCTATGATAATATAAATGGTTCATTGGAAATCCTTTATAATTAAATCCATTAATAACTATATTTTCGTCTATAGTAATATTAGGATTCCAAAAATCCCATTTATCATAGTCAGCAACATAACATACATTTTCAAGTGGAATTTCACTTACCGGGGGAACTGAAGGAGCCGATTGATGGGGAGCCGTTGGTTGATCCGTCATGACTGGAATCTACGTCAATTTCAGGAGATACCTCTTCACTAGGACCTGCAAAACCATGAACATTTTGTAAATCTGGTGGATCTATACCTCGTCTAATGAAGGATAACTTCCATTGCTCGATAGCGTAACGCCTTTGTCCTTCGTTCATATTTTCCCATTTTTCGATTTTTGTCAAAGGTGGTGAATTAGGAGGCTTAGGTTTACGCTTTCGGGCAGGCACTAAATAAAAAAAGAATACAAAAAAACAGTAATAACTACCTTTATATTTAGGATAAATAGCTTGTCCTAATGAAGATTCAACAGTTTTTTTAATAGATAAACCAACGTCCCCTACTTTTGATCTCCAACCAGGCTCGTGACGAAACTGTTCTATCGCTTTCTCATCCGCTGACTGGACAGCTTTCAAGTGTTGCTCTTTATTTTTATACTTCGTTTTAGCTATTTTGTCATACGCCAAATCGTGCTGTTTGGCGATGACATCGCCTCTGTGGCGAGGAGCGTCTATTTTTATTAGATTACCGGGCCCGATATAATCAGAACCAGGTAATACAGCTCCTTTACTTCTGGTTCTATCTATCAGTTTCTTTATACCGTACCCAACTCCACCAATTATGACTCCCCCAGTAGCAGCACCCACTAAAGGCACAGAAGCGTCCACAGCGGCATTCGTAGTTGCTAACAATCCTGTACTGCTTCCTATGGTCGTTTCATGTACGTTTGCAGGAGTTTCCGGAATGCCAATTTCTGTTTGCGGTTCCGACAGGTCAATTTCTGTATATTCCGATTCAGCTGCAGGTACATTGTCCGTGAAGGTTGTTTCTTGAATATTTCTAATTGTACCATAATTTGGTCTATTAGCACCACGGTATCGTAAACGGGTTCTCCATGAGTTAGTAAATTCGTCAAATACTGTTTCCTGAGATTGTACGACGCTGTCAGGAGTCGCTTCAAACGTGCGTACGTCATTGCTCTGCGTATTGAAGTCTATCCTCAGAATGCCGCGAGACATTGTTCCGCTGCGGCCTTGAAACAATATCCTTTAATACTTTAGGGTTGCCATATACCATTTACTTTGGCCTAGCTATTACCTACCTTCGTTCCGCATACAACATTCTCATCCGTGATCAGCGGACACATACTTACGCATACAACATTCTCGAACTTTAAGCTGGATGCTTGCCGAATTGAAAATAACTTTTCAATTGCCCTACTACGTCACAACAACGCACGCGCGAAGTCCGAAGGGGTGTGTCCGATGATCACGTGATTTTTCAGCCATGGCCTAAGGTCATCATAGTCTAAAGACGTCGACCGCCGCAGGTGCCACCGAGCTTGAGTTTTGTAAAGTCGGATTTTTCAAGGATCGCGACACAGCTGGTCGCTGAAGGAGGATAGTAGAAAATAATTTGAATAAAGAATTTGTGCAGCGTGATTTTGCACAGGAAAACATAAAAGCAAATATCATGGTGTCTACATCAAACTAGTTTTGATATTATTATTATTTTTTATAATTACCTTATATATTTACTTCCATTTTTTTTTTTCATTTTAGCTTGTTTTTAGCCCATATTTTCCCATGTGTAAATTTGTGTTTTGTCTAGAGTTCTGAAACAAAACTATACCACACATTTTAGAATTAACGTTATAATTCTTAAAAATTAAAATATAATACACTTTATGTGATTTTGTTTTTTAATTTTATGCAAGAATTTAGAATATTTCAATTTTCAATTCTGTCTTCTTTTCATAATTTAATATATATATATATATATATTAATTAAGTAACTTATAATAATGTAGATTTTTTCGAATAATACAAATTAAAATTTTAAATTGAATTCTACAATAAATCGATACATACAACAGCAATAATTTTCATATCATTGTATACAAATTATAAAATTTTCTTCTTCAAAAAAGTTCTGTCTCTTTCCTTTGTTAGTAGAAAGCTGAAAGGCAATAGGTTTGGAAAAATAAAGAAAAAAGCTTTTTTATGTCTTTGTATGAAATTCTATGTAATAATCTTTTAGTATTTAGATGTTTAAAAATAATTTCAGTGTATTTATTTCTCTCTATAAATATATTCGTTGGATTTGAAGTCTTCCTTACGCTTCCGGATACCTAGAGAAAATAACATAATTTTATTAAATTAACTCTATACAACATACATAAAAGTTAATCAAAATGTGCAAAATAATATGCGTATTTGCCAATTTTTATGCTTTCTGGCTACCGGATAAACTTAATATATTATTTACAAAGTATATTAAAAAAAAAAAAAAAAAAAAAGAAAAAAAAAAGAAAAAAAAAAATCGATATTGCAATTAAATAAAATATTGTCCAGAATAAAATACCATTTATTAACATTTTTTTTATATAAAACATATTATCTTTTACAAAAGTTTTATAATTTATAAATTGTTTAAATATTTAATGGGAACTAGGAATGTAACCGATTATATTTAAGAAAACAATTTTTTTTTTTTTTTTTTTTTTTTTAAATAAGGTGCTTAAAATAAAGATTATTTCTAGCGCAATTTTTTTGGGAATGCATTTTTTCAAAATAAGACTAATCTATTATTTTTTGGTAGTTCAAAACTCTTGGTAAATGAAGAATCAAAATTATTTTATTATTAAAATATTTTTTTTACTATTAATAGAGTTCAAAAATTTTAATGTCACTATGAAAATTTGCTTTATTATTATTATTTTTTTTTCTTGTGTGTGTGTGCGTGGTATTTATTATAGAGGTTATTTCCAGCACAATTTTCTTGGACCAAAATAAGACCAATCGATTGTTTCTTGGTGGTTCAAAACTCTTGATAAGATTTAGTGATCAAGTTAATTTAATGAAACTTTCTGATAAGTCGAAATAATTTTATTATGAAAATACTTTTAAATATAACTTTCAAATAAATATTTTTTAATGGTACCATGGATATTTATTTGTCATTCGTTGTAATTCTATAAATTTACAGTATTTCTTTACATGTGCCAAGATAAGTTTTTGTGACCTCAATTATTTTGAGTTGATCATAAATAATTTAAAAAATTTGAATTTAATGGAAATAAAAAATTTTCTCCCGAGTATATTTTTTTTAGTATTACATGCGCTTATTGAAAAAATAATTTTGCATACAATTTTGATACTAATCAAAACAAACTTTATATATATATATATATATATATAGGGAGAGAGAGAGAGGGAGAGAACTCTTTGATATAAATATAACATAACCAATAAAACTATTAACCAGCCAACCAAGCTTCAAAGAGAAGGGCACAATGCCTAAGAGGAAATTGTAAGAAAATTTTCAAACTTCTAAGACTATCGTTTTTTATTTGATTTTATTTCGTATGGCTAAACAAAGAAATTTATTTTAAAAAATACAAATAAAATAAATAAAACAAACAGATATGATAACTGTTAGATCTATTAGATGCACCTTCAGCTCGTTAGTAAGTTATAAGGCAAAATTACACTACCCTGTGATTACATTTAATCCATTTCATTTTATGACTTAAGGTTAAACACATAGATGCACAAGGGCGCCCATTAGTTTTCAGCCATTATGCAACTATGGAACTTGATTTGTACATCTAATTTCTATAAATCATAATATTAAGGATGCCAACTGGTTTGCAGAAAACTTTTTATGCAAAAATGCAGAGAGGGTCATATCTCTCCATATCGTCATGTTAATTTGCATTTTGTACGTATTTGACCCAATTTTAAAAAGAAAAAACTCTTCAAATTGAACTGAGTGGGCAATTTTTAGAAATGTAATACAACGGCTTGTGATTAAGATTAATTTGTAGATTTCTTTTTTCATATTTCTTTTTTATTAGTCTGGCAACAGAAGCAGGTATAATTTTATTTTTCAAACTGTTGAGAGATTGTTTCGATATAGGTTCTTTGCTAATGAAATACCCAGACGAAAAACTTTGATTAGTCTAATTGAAAGACAAACAGAATGAAATAGAGAATTTCATAGGGACATAAATCATAACATGGAAATAAAAATGCTAATAGTGACCTTTTTTTTTTTTTTCTTTTTTAAGGATATATTATTTACTGTGATAATCGATTAAATGGAAGTTTTGAATTTTTATGATTATTACTTAAATGCTTACGTTAAAAAAAAAAAAAAAAAAAAAAAAAATATGTGTGTGTGACAAAAATTTTGTGGTGATTGCATCTTTAGAACTACTGCTCAGAATTGTATATAAATTTATATGTAGATGCACCTTGATCTATATTAGTGTCTGTCAACTTTTGGTGTCAGCCGCTCAAGAGGTGGCGCTGCTATACAGCGATTTATGCAGTTTAAGGGGAGGCTATACATCAGGTTCTGTTGCATAAAATCAAACAAAACTTGATATGTGAGAAGACCCTTGTGAGACATTAAGCTGATTCAATTTGAATGCTTATCGGACAACAGGTGGCACTGCTTTACAAAGATTTCCATAACTTGAGGTAAAGCTATATCTGAGGGACTACTGTACAGAATTGCATATACATTTATATGCCTTGACCTTTATTAATGCCTATCAACTTTTGGTGTGATCCGCTCAACAGGTGGCCCTGCTAGATAGCGACATACAATTTAATTGAAGGCTGTATCTCAGGTTTTCTGCGTATCATCAAACAAACTCGATATATAAGAAGGTCATGTTGAGACATTGTGTTGATTTAGTTTGAAAACTTATCAGCAAATAGCGCTGCTATACTGCAACTTTTCCTCGATAACAGGAAGGCAACAACTTCTACGGCACATGACTGTACAAAACTTGATTAATGAGATAACCATTATTAAAACGAATTTTTAAGATGTAATTTATAAACAAGAAAACTGCCTTTCTTTGGAAATAGTGTTAGTTTTCTCTAAGATGAAAATCATTTGCATTCATCATGTTCGATAGTTTTAATAAATAATAGCTTTAACAAATTATTTGCCCTTAGTGAATTTGTACAGTAAAATATAGAAGAAAGTCTTGTTGCGGCCTCAACATACTAGTTTTTCTGAGTATTTATTGATTATGGCTTTTGAATATTTGTTGGTGATAAGTTCGGGATATGCATAGATAATGATTTCTGAATATTTGTGGGTGATGTCTTTAGAATGTGTATAAATTATTGATTTTGAATATTTGCTGGCTTTTTCATCTGGATATGTATTGATAATGGCTTCTGAATAAATGACTATATCTTCTGAATATATATACATGATATCTTCTAAATAGTTGGCGAAGACTTCTAAAATCCTATTTAAAAAAGAAAAAAAAAGTTACTTGTGAACTTGTAATATACAAATTGGTCCTGTCGTACTAAATTAAATTCTGTCAAGAACAGATTTTTTTTTCTTTACTGTATTATTTTTTAATTTTTCAAATCAATATTCTTAATCATACGACTACAAAAAAATATGTAATGAGATACATTTTGTAAGTTTTTAAGGTAGGATATTTTACAAGGTTTCTTTGGGTTGGAAGAATCAAAGTCAACAGTTGGATCCAGCGTCAAATGATGATGGACTTGGTGAAAGTGTCAGATTAAGCATAGTAGTGTTGGATTGATATAAAGGAAAGTTGCCAGCTAATCATAGATAATTTGTCGTTCGGTTCCAGTGGAGATGTGTAGAGAGTTTAAGTTGAATTAAGTTAAGTTGAATATAGGCTTATTTAGCATGCATATTTTACGGAAAATGAAGTAAATCGTTCTATCAATTTATTTAAAGTATCTATTTAAAGTAAATGAGTGTCGGAAGTTTCGTTTATTTAAAGTAAACCAGACTTTCGAATTAAGGAAAGTTCGCGTTTTTGCGAGTGCTTTTTCTTGTGTGCTTTTGCGAATGTTTTTGGAGGTTCATGTTCATGATCGTGCTAAAGATAAAGCTACCACACGCCGCGAAACAGCAGTTTGAGAGTTGAAATCTTTTTAAGTTAATTAAGTGTATATTAGTGTTCTCTTAAAAGTTAAGATAAAAAGATTAGGTTTTTATATGAGTTGTCTTCATTAGATCATTTATAAGTTTTCTACTAATTATTATGGAGGAAACAACGAAGTGACTGTGATCCAGCCGTGAAACTTTCGCTTGCAATCATTGTTACGACTTCAGAAGTATTCATAAACTAAATTACTTTTTCAGTCAAAAAATTCAGAAAATCAAAATATTATTAAACTTACTTTCTTATTAAAGCTTTAGCTTCTGTACTGCCTACTGAAATCGTAACTGGAGCTTTTTTAGGTCTATTACTTGATAAATGGATACAATCACTTCTGAAATATGATATAAGAAAAGAAAGATATATGATATTTTCAGAACAAGGAAAGTGAAAACTATGCAAGTAGAAAGAGAATATTTTTATAATATTGTTAACTTCGTTGGGTACATGCTTCCTTAATTCCAACATCAAACAGATAGAAATTGTGTACTAGATAAGAACTCAAACTGCGTGTTTATATTTTTCGAACCTTTTTTTTTTTTTCAAAGAAATATCTAATTAACAAAAAAAAAAAAAAAAAAAGTAAAAAGAAAGAAAGAAAGAAATATTTATTTAATGTATTTGCACATAAACACACATTTCTGTATTATGTACAAGATTTTGACAAAAAATAAACATTCCAATGAAAAAACTTTTTTTTTGACAAAAGAAGCTTTTTTATTGTGAAGCTCTAAAAAGCATAAAATAAAAATTTATTCTTACAAAGGCATGCTATAACGAAATGAAAGTTTCATCACTGAGAAAATATTAGAGAAAAATATAGTTAATTCTATTGTGAAGTGTTGAAAATTTTTAATCATTCAAAATGTTTTAAAAAGCATTCGAGACCAATATTCTTAGTTATTAGTTTTGTATAAGTATTCGTTAAGCCAGAAATATCAAAGGTCTCTAAAGCTTTTTAAAATATTTTGAAAATTTAAAAATGTTCATATCTTGCAAAACTGGAATATCTATATTTTTCTCTAATATTTTCTCAGTGCTCAAACTTTCATTTCCTTATAGCATGTCTTTGTACGAATAAATTTTTATTTTATGCTTTTTAGAGCTTCACAATAAAATCTTCTATTGTTATTACTATTTTTTAAATAAAATTGTCATTTTATGCATTTTAGTTACAAAATGATAATACTAATAATAATAAATAAATAAATAATTCTTAGAATACTGCGTAGACATTGAAAGATTCTTTTTTTTTTTTTTTTTTTTTTTTTTTTTTTTTTTGTCAATTCACACTTTCCTATTAACTATCTGCACACATTAACACATAGGCTCTTGGAGGATCGAACTCACGATCATCGCGTCATCAGCATGACACTCCAACCCAAAATCAAAGAACAGTCAAGAGAAGTCATAGAACAAGCTAGAAGAATCTAACAAATACTTATTGTTCTCGGTACTCATTATATACTATTGTTTCGAATATTTAAAAAAGAAATATTCTGAATATATAAAAACTTTCATCGCTTGCAAAGTTAAATATTTATATTTTTCTTTAATATTTACTTATTATTGAAATTTTTATTTTTTATAGCATACCTCTGCAAGAATAAATTCCTATTTATTGCTTTTTAGGGCTCCACAGTAAATCACTTCCAGTGTTATTTTTGTTTTCCTTTATTTATTTAAATCTTTATTTTGTGCGTTTTAGTAAACTAAAAAAAAAAGGTTCTTAAAAATAAAATAAAATAAAATAAATGAAACTTAAGACACTCTGTAGATAATGAAAGATTTTTTTTTCAGCGATTGACGTCTTTTCTATTAATTACCTGCAAAAGCTAACACACCGGCCCTTCGAAGATCAAACTCACGACCATTGCTTTATCATTACAAAGCTATAAAAAATCAACTAAGCTAATGACCGACAAAATAAACTACTTACATTTGCTTTAAAGTTCAGGCGCTTTGTTTTTCAGCGTGACACGAAGACGTGATGACAAAATCCAATGTCAATAAAAAGCTTCTAAAGTAATTCTTATTTTCGTAGAAATGACCATTATTTAAAAGATTGTTTTGTAATATATATGAAAGATTTAATGTTAAGTCTTAGATATTTGCAGGATATTTAAGAATTCTTTTTCTACCCATCTTTTTTTAAATATTAAGTTTTTAATTATTTTTCAAAGATTTTTAATTTTTAATTATTTTTTTCCTCACGGCATTTTTTTCTTCAAATTCATTACAATTTGAAAAATTAATTAATTAATTAATTAATTAAAGTAAATACTTAAAAAAAAATCGAACTGACGCCAAAAAGCAATTATAAATTTTCAAACTACTAAAAGTGAATTTAAAATTGACACAAAATGAAAACATAAGTTACGCATAAATATATAAAATATATTCCTTCACCAGACAACATTAACATTAAAACTAGTATTAAACATAACATCTGAAGTCGACCAAAAATGAAATAAATAATTAAATAAATACATTTTTCCAATATATTTTGCGACTACATTTGTAGCTAAGGCTACAAACGCTCTTGTCCTGAATGATGTACCTTCTTCGTCTTCTTTTTTGTTTTATCATTATACACAATTAATCTACTAGTAACATTTCCATAGAGCAGTAAACATTCTTCGCAATTCAGGATTTATGTTTCTGCTAAATTACTAAAATTTTTGTGGTTAACTTTTGCTGCTTGCGAAATCTTAATTATTTCATATGAATCCTTGTAGTTTACTGCCGTATTTTCCAAATACCAAATTAGATGTATATTCTGCAACTAGTTTATCCTGTGTATTAAATGAAAATCATCAATTTTGTTTATATAATTTTATTGGACAAAATGTACATTTTTAATTTATTGGACAAGATACCTAAAAACAGACCGACATACAGGCTGCCTACTGAAGTGTTGACTTCCATAAGGACCCTGTATTCAGAGTGTTACCACACTCTAATTACAGTGCAGTACTCTTTGAGCAGTTTAAAGTGTTTCCACACTTATAAATACTTTAGGGTTGCAGCTATAATCATAAAATTGGTGTATAGGTTTAAAATCATGAATATGAGCTTCTAGGTGCAGCCTCTCACAGCGCTTTTTGGGGGGAGGCAGCGGATTTAGCTTTCCTATCTCCACAATGGTATAAGATAGATGAAGAAAATGTAATTAAAAAATTGTAGGGTATCATCAATTTATTACAGAAACACACGTTAGAAACATTAAGATTAAAAACAGAACACATAAAACTAGAATATTTTATTTCACAATTTCTTACTTTCTGACGTGAAGAAACATTCTTAGAAATAAACAAAAAAACTCTTTTCCCAGGATACCTTTATTTTTAATGCTCAAATTTCCATTCGTGAACTGCAATGCACATCTGGACCCTTGTTTAAACTTTGCATAGCACATATATCATCCCTGGGCTAAAACGTATGCAATGTACATTTCAAATAAGTATCCAAATTTGCATTGCAGCTGACGGACAAAATTTTTAACATAAAAAATAAAGGTATTTGATTATGGATAGTTATCATCTTTCTGAGATCGTATCGGCCTAACACAGTGTTGGAAATTGTGAAAAAATAAATGCACCATTTAAGCGTTTTGTTCTTAGCATTCACGTGCACAAGGTGACTTTTGAATAACAATAACATTATTAGAGATCATATTTTTATTTCAAGGGAAAATTTAATTTCAGTTACCACATTCTAAATTATTTGTTAAAATAAAACTGTTTATATATAAAATGTTGAATGTCCAATATGAAATGCTTTTATTTCTTTTTCCTGCATCCTTACTGATTTTAATTTTGTGATTAATTTCTATTAGGTGTCAGTACTAAGTACCTGTATTTATAATTTAAACTAAGTATCAGTAGTAAGTAATGCAATTTTTAACAAATTATAACAATATAATTTTTCTATTCAATGCGGGATATTTGATAACACTAAAATTATTAAGAATTCCGATTTTCGAATATTTTATAAAGAATTGCTAAATAATGGATTACTTGAACATAAGTTCTAATTATCTGTGTAGGTAAATTTTTTGCTGTATTTAAAAATAAACACTACACAATTTATAGGCATTCCTAATCCTTCCAAAAATAATAAATTTTTGAAAAATTATTCTTGTATTAATAGTAGTTTTAATTAAAAGGATTAATTTAATCAGGTTTAATTAAATTAATAGGTTACTTATAAAGTCTGGTGGGAAATTCGTCCACCTAAAAGCCTAGTTTTAATAAAAATATTAAAGGGAAAAAAATCCTTTGAAACTGTTTTTAGTTATTGCTCTCAATTTGCAAAAAACATTTTCTCCATAAAAAAGAAACACCGGCGACTTCTCTTTTCTATCGTTAAATATATCTCCATTGATAACGATTACTATGTCATCATTCCTCATGAAATATGGTTCACTTTAAGCTATTCACAATAGGATCCCATTTGGAAAAGATCCAACAAGTCACTCTTCCTAAACTTACTTCAATCAAAGTTTTCGACTACATCAGGCGTAATAAATAATTCATAGTATAATTTATACTTACACATAAATACTTAAAACTTCTTAAGAAAGTAATGAATATTTTTTGTTGACATGAAAATGACATCCAATTATATTGTGAAATATAAAAATGTGTGATAGAAAAAAATCATTTGCTTTTTAAATCTCGTAATAAATCATCTTTAAATTTCAGCATTCGTCCAGCTCAAAATTTTTGTAATGATTCATTTAGCTGCTTTCATTCTATTTATTTTATTTCTATTTTATTTCTAATTGTTGGAAAGTGTTAAAAATGCTTAACGCAAAAGAAAATGCAACCCTTAAATTCCACATTATAGTCCTTAACCTTTTTGAATATTTTAGTGTAATACTGCAAATCTGATGATTAACCATATCATACTCTATACCAATCTATATTTTAGCATATTAAAATAAATGGCATTTTTATAAGGATTTTTATAGTACAAAGTTATTTAAATGTAATTTATAAAAGCGTCTCCCATAAAACGCAATGCATTTTTTTTTTTTTTTTTTTTTTTGTGTGTGTGTGTGTCCCTGTACACAAACCAGTTGTAGATGACCTATTGAAGACGTCATAGAAAACTTGAATAACATATATATATATTTAACTCTGTAAATATTTACGGACGCTGGAGCCAGTTAGACGGACAGATAGAAATATGGACAGTCGAACAGACAGATGCACAAACTAAATTCATAGTCACACTTAAAAATTCAAAGTGTTGAAAACGCTTAAAGTCAACGAAAATACAGTTTCAGAAAATTTCCAATAATAGCCCGTTATGTAACTGATTTTTTTTTTTTTTTGTCGTCCCGTAAATCTTAATGTTATTCATACGATATTTTATATAAAGCATTATTTTGTACATACGAATAACATATTCCAATTTCATTAACATTTGTACAAAGAACAATCATTCAAATTTGGTTTATAGAAATACATCTCATAGAACACAAAGCTTTGGAATACTTTCGGGTGTCTCTGCACACAAACCTGTGATGACATTTACCCCATTTTCTATAAAATACATCTAATAGTGAACATAAATAATATTTTTCAGTGTCATTAGGATTTGTGCAAAGTAAAGGCATTAAAATATGGCTTATAGAAATACCTCTAAGAGAATACAATGCTTTGGAATACTGTCGGGTGTCCCTTTACAAAAACTAGTAGAGTAATTCACTCCATTTTCAATAAGGAACATGTGATAGAGAACCTGATTAACATGTATCAGTTTAAAGAATTTCCATGAATATTTACGGGAGTTAGAGCACTGACATACCGACGGAAGACTGGTAGACAGACAAACCGAAGTCATTAACTGTTTTGAACCTTGTTGGAAAGTGTTAAAAACTACGAACAACTGGCAACTTCAGCATATGATTTCACTTACTATGTACAATATTTGTTTTTTTTTTTTTTTTTTTTTTTTTTTGAAATTGCATGATTTTTACTTTCTTCTATATTCAATAGAAGAAAGTATTGGATTCGTAAAAATTTTCGACCTCGGGTTTTTGATGGATTTACACGTTTTGAGAGCTGTAGAACACGCTTTCACCATTTTTAGAAAATGTCTGTCTGTTTGCCTGTCTGTCTGTCTGTGTGTGTGTGTGTGACAAAATTTTGTGGCAACTGTACCTCAGGAACTACTGCACAGAATTTCATACAAATTGGTATGTAGTTGCACCTTGACATAAAATAGTGCCTATCAACTTTTGGTAAAAATCGTCTTACAGGTTGCGTTGCCATCCCGCTTTTTCTAAATTTTTAACATGGTGATATAGGGCAAAAATTTGTATAAATGTGCATAAAGAGAATTATTTTTTAGTAATCATTATGAAACTTACAAGAATTATTTATAATAGAGATAGTCAACTGGGAAAAAAATTTTGCATGTGTAGGAGCCTCGTGAACCCCCCTGGGGGCGAAGTCCCCCCTCGAAGGGAGTAAATTTTCAAGATGGGTATCTTTCGAAAGGTCTCGTCAGTACCTTTAAAACGAATGGTTGAACTATAAATCTGTGATAATTTAAAACAAAGTTATCGGTTTTTTTTTACTTTTTACGAAAAAAAACTTGGAAAAAAAATCTTAATTTTTTTTTTTTTTTTTTTTTTTTTTTTTTTTTCTAAACGAAATTTAACAAAACTTGGTATTTAGTTGGCTCCTGACATAAAATGGTGCTGATTAGATTTGGGGATCAATCGCACAACAGGAGGCGCTGTGATCGTATTTCTTCTAAATTTTTAACATATGGTAGTATAGGACAAAATTTCGTATAAATGTACATAATGAGAGTTATTCTTAACCTGTGATTGTAAAATTAATATGATTTATTGCTAATAGTAGTAGTTAATTAGGAAAAAAAATTGTGCATCTGGGGGCATTGCTTCCCCCCCCTGGGGGGAAGTGCCCTCTGGGGTGGGGTAAATTTTCAAGATGGGTATCTTTCGAAAGGTCTCGTAAATACCTTTAAAACGAATGGTTGAACTATAAATATGTGGTAATTTAAAACAAAGTTAACGATTTTTTTTACTTTTAACGAAAAAAAAAAAACTTGGATTTTTTTTTTTTTTTTTTTTTTTTTTTTAATATTGTTACTGAGTGAATTTGTATAGGAAAATATAGAATAAAGGCTCGTGGTGGCCACAACATACTAGTTTTTTTTATTACTATAACATTGCTTGTAAAATAATTATATTCTGAAAATTATGTTAAAATTTCATTTAGAAGTAAAAATTAAGCAAATTGTCGGCGAAAGAAAGAGCCAGATTCTTGATATTTTCAAGAGTGGAAATTTTAGAAATTCCATGAGTGTTTTTTTACACGACACCTAACAAGCCCATAAAGGGGTTTTGATGTGATAGATAGTATATGTGCATTAAATTTGCTTTAGTGTTTTTAAAAACGAATACCTTAAAGGAGAGAAATCCTCTGTAAGATTAGGTACTTCAAAAACTTCAAAGTTTAATAAATGCTCCGTAAATACAGATCTGAAAAAGTTAAAACAGTATAAATAGAAAGAAAATATATTTAAAATTTAAACATTAAAAATTACAGACGTTGAGTATAAATACAAATTAATAATAGACATTTTAACAAATTTTTCTAATCGATCATTTCCCTATTGATTGAATATAATATACATATATATATATACAGGATGTCCCAAAAAGATTGACCTATTATGAAAAGATAAAATGTATCATAGAATTTGTATTAAAATTCTAAGGATTAATTTAAATGCATTTGAGAACATTTCGACACATTAAGTTTTTGATCTAAACATTTCCGTTATGAATTTGTAAATTTTCCCTATTTTAAATCGAAAACACAGCCTTTTAAATGATACGGAAAGATGGCATAAGTCATTTTTTTTTCTGTATCATAACTTGGTTGGTTTTAAAGATACAGTTATGCGGTTTTTTTCTAATGATCTTGTTGAATGAAAAATAAAAACTTTGTAATTGACAAAAATTGCATACAGGGACTGTATATATATATAAAAAAAAAGTGACTTTTTAAAAATTAATGGGAGGTTTTTTTTTTTTTTAAATGTAGTCGTCTTTCCTACCTTAATTTGGACGTTTTTTCAATTTACATCTGTAACGGGTAAAGACATAAAGCGCGTTTCAACCTTCTTGGGAGACCCTGTATATATATGTATGTATGTGTGTGTGTGTGTATGTTAAATATGCTTTTTATGAAACAATTCTTCATCATATCTTTTTTATATTCTTTTTTTTTTATCTATAGTGTGATGAGGAACTAATAAAACGGATTACATGCATTTCTGACAATCACTCGGGCCGCGGTAGCCCAGTCGGTAGAGCGCCGGCCTCGTAATTTGAAGATTGTGGTTTCGGTACTCGAGCCGGCCAAAGACCGTCATGTACACTAATGGTGGCTGGTGCACATAAAATCTGTCGTGGCCGCATTGTCCTCCATGTTCCCATAAAAAATTATACCTCTGGGGGTCACCGAAGCGGGAGAGCCATCCCTTCCTTGGAGGATCAAAATTGTGATGGCATGTCTCCGGACCACCTCTAGGGGTGTGACCCAGACCGTCGCAATTGCCCATCTGCGCAGCACTAGTGCGACGTAGAACCCAACCATCCATCCATCTGACAATCATTCATCTTCGGTATTGTTTGTTCCCCATCATTACTATAGGTATGGGGAATTTAGGTTATCGTTAAAATTTTCGACCTTTTTTTTTTACTTTTTTACACATTTTCAGGTGTGAAGAATCCAAAAATATCAAAATGGGTATGGTGCCCGTCTGTAGGGTGTCTGTTAGTTTGTTAGTCCGTTATTGTGTTATTCCATTATTCCGTTAGTGTGTTAGTGTGTTAGTATGTTAGACTGTGTAAAAGATATCTCACAAACAAATGATCGCGTAGCAGTCGTAGTTTTAAAATATTATTTATGACACTGTCAAGAACCCTATTCACTTGCAACATTCTAATTAGAAAACACCAGAAGTAATTCGAAATTTACGACTTTCTTAACATGGGAGAATAGTGCAAAATTTCACTTAAACGTGCATGAAAAGAATTTTTTTTATCGTGAAGATGTAAGAACAGATTTTAAATATCACTTCTGATTCCGGGATGAACATCATTAACAATAAACATGCTACTTTGAAAAATTCGAAAATTATTCTAAATTTAAGAATTTCTTAACATGGCAGAATAGGGCAAAAATTCGCATAAACGTAGGTTTTGAGGGATATTTTCATCGTAAAGATGTGAAAACACTTTTAAAATATCATTTAGGATACTGACATAAACATCCCTGACTGCGTCTTTTTAATTTAAAAACTTCGTAAGTTATTTGAAATTTACGATTTATTTAACATGACAGAGTAGGGCAAAATTGAGTATAAACTTCGGCTTTGAGGAATATTTATATCGTAAAGATATCAAAACACTTTTAAAATACCATTTTGGATACTGGCATGAACATTCCTAACTATGAGTTTTCAACCCTTTGCGACCGAAAGCGTACAATTGTATGGGTTAGACATCCACGATATCCACTCACATTTTTGCATCACGAACAGCCATATGTAATAAAATCGGGAAAAAAAACGATCAAGCTAATTACAGAAAGTGTAAAGTACGATTTTCAATCAACTAATATTGGTTATAGCCCATATTATTCTTTTAATTTGCAAAAACCGAAAAATGTAATGATTTAAGGTAAAACTGTTCCCTGTCGGAAAGGGTTAATTTAAAAATCCCGTAAGTTATTTGGAATTTACGATTTACTTAACATGGCAGAGTAGGACAAAATTTAGCATAAACTTCCATTTTAATCCATTCCGTGGAATATCAAAGTGATGTCATGTCTCCGGATCACCTCTAGGGGTGAGTTCCAGATCGTCGCCAATTGCCTATTGAGCAGCACTACTCGACGTAAAAATCAACCAAAAAATCAACCACCCATTCATTTTGAGGATCATAAATATATCGAACAATATCGAAATATCATTTATGATACTTGTTTGAACATCATTGACTATAAATATTCTAATAGGAAAATTTCGTAAGTTATTCGAAATTTAAAGTTTTATCAACGTAGTGAAATTGATCAATTCCATAAAAATGTGCATTTTGGAGATTGCTGCATTGGAAATCGTAGCATGCAAACGAAACTACGAAATTTACTCCAATTAAATAAATAAAAAGAATAGAATAAGATGAATATATTAAACTGAACGGTGAGTATTCTGTCAGGCGGGGATTTTATTATGTCACTGTGTCAAGCGTTTTCTCAAATTCATTTCTCTATCATGAATATAATATGTTTTGTACTAGAAATTTATGAGAACATACATATGATGGGGAACTGAGCAGAGTCCCCTTATGCCAACTAGTTTTCAGATGTAAGTGACATCAAAATGCATATTTCTGAGTAACTGGGTAAATTAGGAAAAATGGAAGTGGTCTTCATTTTCTTTTTTTAGTCATGTAGCTTTGGAAAACTAAAATTTATTACTCGACTTTTTGACAATCATTCACCTTCAGAATTGTTTTCAGATGAAAGTGTCATCAAAATTTTCATATCGAATGACTAGATAAATCAGAAGTTACCAAAATTAAAAGTTGTTTTCTCTTTTCTTTTCATTCTTATTTATCATAAAGTTTTGGAAAATGAAAAGTGATTACTTGCTTTTTTGATAATGATTCAACTCCAGCATTGTTTAAGATGTAAATGACATCAAAATTATAAATTTTGAGAACCCAGATAAATGGGTAGTTACCAAAATAAAAGAGTCACGCTGTTTACGTTCTACTGAAATTATAAAAAATTATGCTCAGTCCCAGTAATGTAAATGGATATTATTTAAAACACTATGTCTATGTGTATCAATCAATTTAAATCTGAAAAAATTAATCACTTTTACATTTCAAATTACACACATATATATAAATATCATGTAATTTGAAATTCTGCGAATAAAAATTTCGTTAAATTAAATAAATAATATTTTTTTAAAGGCGTAAAACGACTATTTATCATAAAAATATATTTTGTAATAATATATCACTGTTTACTCTAAAATTTAATTAAACTGTCTTGGTTATGATAAATAAAGTAATATAAAAATGTAACAGAATCATCAATTTTAATCCGTTATATCTAGCCTGACAGGCGTGAAGAAAATAAGAAGCCCAGTTTCATTGTTATCTAAACTACTTTAATATGAAGACAAGCATAAGTAGATAAATTATATTAACTTACTCTTCAGGATGTTTGTCTTTTTCATCCGGTTTTAAAGGTTGGTGAGTTTTCTCATCAAATAATTTACGCGTGCCATCTTCCCCTATGAGTCTTTTCAGACTGAAAAATAATTTATCAAAACATCGGTTAATGTATTGTTTTTAGTTGTGTTTATCAATATTACACTTTATAAAAACAACGACGTAGAATTAAATCTATATATAAAACAAACATTTTCACACTTTTAAAATAACAGTTTCACCTATATCAAAAATTAATTTAAAATGACTGACACACACACACACACACACACACACACACACACACACACACACACACACACATATATATATATATATATATATATAATATATGCATATTATTTAGGTTTTGGATTCAGCTACTTGTGTGCATTTTTAATTATATTGAATTTAATTGCATCCGACTGAAATGTTGCAAAACGTATATTGAGCTCTGGAAAAAAAAAAAAAAAAAAAAAATATATATATATATATTTATTTATTTATTTATTTTCTTATATATGTGTGTGTTGCATGCTTTTTGTTCGTTGCTGCAAAAATAGTTTCGAATAATCACTTTTTCACAAAAATCTATTTTTATATTAGGGGAAGACGGGGTAATAAGAGACAAAAAGTATTAATAAAATCTGTACTATTAATCTAAATAACTTGAAATAAATATCTCGTATTAATTTCATTAAATGGACTCCACATGAATTTTTAGGGGATTTTTGAACCTAAATTTTTTGTTAAAAATTTTGTTTAAATTTTCATAAAATCCTTGTCTCTAATAACCCCACGCGGGGTAATAAGAGACCAGGCTTGTAACTGTCCATATATAGCAATGTAAAATCATGTGGGGTAATAAAAAACATCTGAAAACAATTATGAATTAGCCAATAGTTTTTAATTTTTATTATTTACATCCATTCAAAAAATATGTTTTCTCGAAAATTAACTCATAATCTCATAAATGTGTTTGTGAAATTCATTTATTTTAATATTAGGTCCTAAATAATATAATAGTGTACTTAATGATAGTTCTACATAATCAACATAACCTAGAGATTAAACCAAAAACATCAATATATTTTTTAAATGGGCAGAAAATATTTTACGCATTTTCTAAAATGTAGTCGAAAATAGGCAAAAAAACGTATCTTTGAAGTGTATACAAGCGAACAAAATGTTATAAAAGGTTTTTCTAGTAATTATAAATGAACTTATTTATTATATTAACTTATACACATTATAAACAAAAATTTACATAATCATAACAACTAAATATGGTCTAGCCTAATGAGTAAAACTGCTTTTTGATTTAAAGTGAAAAAAAAAAAAAATCTCTTGTTAAACTTAGACTAGGCCGATAAACACTTCGTAAACTAGTCAGGCAGAATTAACAAGAACTACAATGGGGGGACACCGGAATTAACAGTGGGGGTAATAAGAGACTCATGTCTCTTATTACCCCCACAAAAAATAAAAATGGGGTAATAAGAAACATGCCTAGAACATGTAAATAAAGAATGCTTTCAAGGTTTTAAAAAATTGTACATAAAAAGTCATAGTCTTGGTGAAAAGATAACACATTAATAAATCCCAAACATCTTACCTACAAAAAAAAAAAAAAAAATAGAAAACATTTAGAAAAAGTCACGAAATTTTAGGGTAAGTTCAAAGTGAAGGTGTTTTTTCGTCGTATAAAAAGAATTCAAAATGTGTTATAAACTTCTCAATAAGTGTATTGTATTAAAGAATACACATGATACTTAATATTACATATTTTTAAAGTTGTCTAAGTATATTTTTTGGCGGTTTTTTTGACTGCGTCTCTTATAACCCCTGTCTCTTATTACTCCGGCTTCCCCTAAGTGCAATTTTGTGAATAATTTTGTTTATTACATAATCTAATGCTTTAGTTTTCAATAAAGACCTTTGGCATTCATTATTTTTCGAAATAAATTCATTTTATTTTAGCTACTATTTAACATTGCTTTGTGGTATAAGATTGTATCCTGATGCCACTTTATTTACTCAGATGTATAATAATTTAGAAGCAAAGGAACATATTCTCACATAAAAAACGAAAACTAAAGCATAAATATATTTGGAAAGAAAAAATAGACTAAATTTTCAAAAATAAAATAAAATAACAGGTTTCATGTAATTATACACTTACCAAGTAGTTGTAAAACTTAACTCATGCTGTGATTGTCTTGTCTTTTTAACACTCACTTTTTTAAAGTCTCTGTAACAAAATAAAGTATTATTTTTTTGTAATATTTAAAAGTAATTTAAATATCGGATATGATATAGTAAAACATTTTTCGTGATGCATAGGATAAATCTCATTTTCTACAACTTTCAAGAATATAGTGCAATATCATACGAAATTTTTAATTTAATCAGTAGATTTGGCTACATCGAACAAAGTATGGCTACAGACACTTAAACTAGACGTTTTTTTTTTTTTTTTTTTTTTTTAATAATAACTGATAAGTCAATGCGATTAAATCGAAATAACCTCAGTGATATTTTATGTTACGGAATTGTTCTAAATGTAATACATACCCTTATATTAATGATTCAGAAACATTTTGTATTTCATTCATTAAAAAATAATTTGCTGTGTCGCTCTTACGAAATTTTTACCATGTTTTTATTAACTTCGATTCGTATTTGTTTGTCTAGTACAAAACTTGCTATCGATTTTTAACTAACTTCCCTACTAGCGAGACACTTGAAACTTTCAGAATACACGGTCTGTCGGGAAACTGCACGTGCACTACTGCCCCCAAACTCTGATGTCTAATGACTATGCGGTATCAACAATTACCAGTGTGACAGGTTTACGGCCTCTTCCAGGTTGAACTCCCAATGTCCTCGTCCCTTCAAACTTTTTAATAATGGCCCGGATACCTTTAGTAGCCATTGGTCCAAGCCCTAGGTTCTTTACATGACGAAATTCACTAACTGCAGTAAAAGCATTCCCTTGTTTTCGTAAAACAGCTTCACGCAGCAGCGCACGTTCAGCTGAAGATACCGTCATCATTATAGCCGAAAACATCGACATAAAAACTTGACAACGTCTTCAAATGTTTTATACTCTAACCTGATTTGCATAAAGATTCCTATTCTTCGCAAGCATGCAAATCTCAACATTTGTTTTTCCTAGAACTGACAGCTTTTTCCGGTTTTACATTTTATTACTCATAATTCTTATTCAGGATTGTTAATATTGTTTCATTATTCCGTTTTGTTCGTTTACTGTGTTAAATTTAATGATTTTTCTGGAAAAGACGCCCTCTGGTGGATATTTTTGGGATTTTTTTTTTCGAAATTCCATGAGCGCATCTCGTGTATAGTCTATGTACCAAATTTCGTGGTATTTCGTTCACCCGTTTGCACTGTAGGAGGTTGTTTATAGGGGAAGTTTAATTATAACTACACTGTAGATGTAGAATAACTAGTTTTATCTTTCTGTCTCTCTTTCAGAAACACATACAGAATTACCAACCTATATAAACCTGAGTTGTAGATTCAGGCAACCTCAAAACAAGAAAAAACTCAATTTTAATAATTTAATCCGAAAACAATACTTTTCATAAGTGTAAATGAATGTAAAATAAATGTGCCAAAACTCTTAAGTGTTTTCGAGACCTTAAAGTCACACATATAAAGTAGAGACAAAATATACTTATAAATATTACGTATATATAAATATTATATATTATGTATAAAACAGCCGAATTAACTCTAAGTACATCAAAAATTGAACTGAGGTTTAATTTACGAACTTAAGCACATTGAGATAAGAATATAACTTAAAGTTTTATGTATCATGCAATTAACTTAATAGTTGGGGTAGGCTGGTCTAAGAGTACGCATTTAATGTTCAAACTGTTCTAAAATAAAAACATAGAATTCTAGATAATCAGATTAAGTTTTACTTTGTTTTTAATTAATACATATTTCATAAAATAATATAAAACATATTTCTAAAAATTAAAACATAACAAGAGTAAGCATTGCGTACCCTTGCAAGTGCTGTTGAATAAGAGTACGCATATGAGTTAATAAGAATACGCAAGAAAAATGATCTGAAAATTCGTGCCTACATTACTTGCAGTGGTCACAAATAAAGTTCACTTCACCTCCATAGCTCGTATAAGCTTCATTTCATCACACCTTGTATTTAGAGCATCCTATCCAGTCCTCGTCTGAGGGGGTCTAACTATACTTCACCAGATGGTGGACATTTCCATATTTTCTTTTTGTTTGTCTTCTTTAGAACTTGAAACAATTTTTTGGCCTCTTTAGTAATTAGTTTTTTAATTCTTTTTGGTCTTTTCTTTGGTACCTGTTTAAAGGCCGAATCCTCTTCGAGAGTAAACTTGTATGAAGACCCACTCAAAATTTCTTATTTTGTTGTTTTGCGGTTAAATCTTGAGAATACTTCAGCTTGTGGTAGTATGGTTACATCTGCAAGTGGTACGTGAGGTGATTTAATTCTTTTATTTTTATTTCAGGAGGTGGTGTATGTGCTCTTTCTCTTAAAATATTTTGACTATATTTAAATGACATATTTTCAACATGCAATTTGCTCGACATTTTATTTGTTGTGCATGAGGACAGTGGTATGAATTGTCTACATTGTTGTTACTAGCTGGAACAGTAATTTCCTTTGATGTTTCGTTGATAGTTTTGTTCTGTTTCTGGTTGGACTTCTCAATTCCCCGTAACTTGTCAGCCTGAAGTTGCTCTATCACCTAATTAGTCCGATCCCCATTATCGCCGCCAACGACGTCAGGCACCACAGATGTAGCATTTTCATCACAATCAAAATTTTGTACTGGATCATGATCTGGATGGAAATTTTGTTCATCTCCAGTTTTTCCAAAAATGCCCGGGTTTAATGGTTGTATTCCTGATACCTTGAAACTTTGTATGACATTTGCGGAAATAGCTGCTTTGAGATAAGGCGGGGTCAAGATTTTAGCAATTTGGTAAACTTTTATCACTCGATTAGGAAAATTACGCATGTATTTTTCACATTCCAATGCGTAACAAATCTTAAGACTGTTATGGATTCTGCGATCAAGTGGCTGAATTTTGTGGCTGCTGTAAGGTGGTATTGTAAGAGCATGAATGGGGTTAGCCCGGAAGAATTTAACCTAAGGTGCAGTGTGACGTGTGGTTATCTAATATCAATAGTACTTGGATTGTCCTTGCTAGGCCTTGCGTGCTCTTTAAAATGTGATAACCAGTCCACATACAAAGTACTGTTGATGTAGCTCGGTGTGTGACACCATTCCTATAGAAGCAGACAGAACCTCGTCCAAAAGTTCGATCTTCATACACTTGTGAGGAAATATGAATGTTGGTGGTATAAAATTCCCAGAAGCATTGGACACATTTAAGCGTGTTACGTTGATACCACGTTCAGCACCGGAAATCTCATTGACGCAGCGCTTCCATTTTATTCAAATCACATTTGATGGTTTGTTTGGCACCATGGAGAACCTCGTCCATATTGTAAATTGCGTGAGAAGTGAACTTGTAGGTATCCAACAACTTCGCCAGATTTTCAAAGTAGAGATCGCATTGAGGTTTATGAAAGCCTATCGCTCGAGCAACACTCCTGAAGTTGGCGTACGCAACGACTATTCTGGATGCCTTACACAAGTAGCCGAAGCCACTCTATACCACAGTTTACCAGTCTATACCTCTATACCACCGTAAATCTACCAGCTTTGAGCGCTTTGCCACAGGTGGCCCTTTTAAAGTGGGAGGTCGTATCAAGGCCGAAACTGGAGGTGTAAAACAGGATGTAGTAACAGCCACAAAAATAATTTTTCAACATTTTACGACTAATGTTTTTTAATCTGTGGGAGATGCATAACCCAATAAATTCAGAAAACAATCCAAACCAATGATTTAATTGCTCATAGGATACTCGATCTCGATGCAAATAAAATAAATCAGCAAAAATATTTTCTTTACGGCATTAGAATAGATCAAACAGTAGTGAATTATCTTTTACGTATAAAGAATTTTTATTTGGATTTGCGCTTAAATACTGCTACATCATAGGATTTCTTTTTTAGTCTACGGAAATTCATAAAGTTTTTCTCTGATAACAGTGCAATTAAACCAACTATATATTATATTACAATAAAATACATAAAAAAATATTAAAATCATATTCGAAAGGTTTATAAAAGATGTTTTACATTATTTTAGTGTTTATATACTGGTGTGAGAGAACATTGTTAAATCAACCGAAATTCATTATAAATTAAAATCATTTTCTGGAACAGAAAACTTTGTTAGTGTCTAACTACAATTATTGAAAAGTATTATTGTTTAAAAAAATAAAGCCAAAAAAAAAAAAAAAAAAATACAAAAAGAATATATATATATGTATATATATATATATATATATATATACCTTTAGAGCTATAATGACGTAAATTTTACCCTGAAGTTTAAGTTTTCACAAAGTTTTATACCAATTTTAATATTTACCCGTGAATTTCTTTTCATTAAAAAATTAATAATAATAACAAAAGAACTCGTAACCTTTATTTTTTTTTGGCAACAATTAAAAATCAAAATAAGTTATGCATTTTTTTCTAAAAAAGGACTTCTTCAACTTTTTCGGTACTGTCCGTTTTGATACTGATTATTACTAATTCTCTTTTCTTTCTTTTTCTTTCAATATATAGATATATATATAATGAAATTCTCGCAAAAGAAGAATTTAGTTTAGTACGGAGGACTATTAGTTTATTTTTATTTTTATTTTTATTTTATTTTTTCAAATTATAACATTGCTTTCAAATTATTCGATAAATTTTCGATATCCATAAATGTCCATCCATCGTAAACTGGCGACAACGTTTTATCCGTAGATTGAAACTAATAGTCCTCCGTCCTAAAAAAAAAAAAAAAAAAAAACCTTTAGAGATATAATGACGTCAATTTTACCCTGAAAGTTAATTTTTACGAAGTTTCATATCAATTCTAATACTTACGCGTGAATTTCTTTTCATTTAAAAATAAATAAAAATAAATAAAATCAACTCGTAAACTTTTATGGTAACAATTGAAAATTAAAATAAATTATTTTTGTCAAAAAAAGGTCTACTTCAACTTTGTCGATACTGTCCATTTCGATACTGATTATTTTATTAATTTTTTAAGAAAAAAAAAAAAAAAAAAAAAAAAAAGAGGAAATTCTGGCAAATGCAGAATTTAGTTTAGACTATTCTTTTTTATTATACCATCGCTTTCAAATTATTCAATATATATATTTTCGACAAATTTTCGATTTCGATAAATGTCCAACCATCCTAACACTGGCGACAACATTTTATCTATAGACTGAGACTAATAGTCCTCCGTCCTATTAATATTATATTGATCAAAATATTGGTAACATTTTTCGATTTAAGTGTTTGATTTATTTGGGAAAAAAAAAAAAAGCGTAAACTTACCTGTTTATATCAGTATATAAGTTGATTTTTATTATTATTTTTTTTTTTCCTTAAGAAATTATTTACCTTTTCGGTAAATCTTTAAAAGCTACTTTTCTGTCATCAATGACTATTCCACTATTAAGAAATAAAGAAAAAATGACGATAAATAATATCATATTTAAAACTAAACATGTTAATATTTTTTTTCATACATTTAATAAATTTTGTAAAAAATTATATCTTATTTTAAATTCACACTTTAATGAGATACTTTTTTTAATATTGATATTTCACTATTTGGAAAGAGAAATGTATAGATTTAAAATACATATATTTAAAAGAAAAATGTATTTTATAATAAATTATTATAGAAAGATTAAAATTACTAAACTAACATTAAGTTTTGAATTTTTTTTTTTTTTCCTTTTAATTTCAAAACGAGATAATATAGGGGCGACAGGAGCACAGTGGACCACTTTTACACTCTTAATTTTTTTTTCACAAATCACAGAAAAGCAATGTACTTGGAAATATTATATATATATATATATATATATATATATATATAAGAATCAATCTCTAAGCCTTACATGTCTTAATTTTTTTATAGCAATATTTCTAATACATATTGAATTAAAAAATAAATTGTGAGCACTCACGATGTGTACCACTGTGCCCCATCACTGGGGTACAGTGGACCAGCCTCTTTTGTTTATATTACATTAATATAAATTACTTTTTTTTTTTTATATAAAATTAGTTTCTTATACTATTCTAGTCTAAATAACATAATTCTAGCATTTTCATGAAATAAAATAACCCAAATTAAATTAAAATAACCAAATAAGTAATCTAATCTCAGTAAGAAAACTTATTAAGTTTAAATAGATATTGTTTTTTACCCTTTCATTAATATTATATAAATCAAATATTTTTTTAATTCGGATATTAATAAATATTATACTATTCAAATATTTAATATTTTTGTAATTATTTTTAGATATAATTAATTTACATTGTATATGTAGGATAAATTTAAATAAAATATCCAGCTACTTCTTTTTTCTTTTCACATGTGATCTCTAAAAACAACAAAAATAATAAATAATTCCTACTATTTATTAAAATAGCTATTTGTTTTATTAATACGATATAATTCAAATAGTTAATAAATTTAGATATTAACAATAATTATATTACTATTCAAATACTTACTGTTTCAGAAATTTATTATTATTATTATTTTATTATAACATTAAGATGTTTATTACTTTGAGATATACTTTATATTATACTTGTATCTATAAATTTAACTAAAACAAATATATTAAATCTAATTTGTACTTTTAGGCACACTGGAAGGTGGTCCACTGTGCTCCGTGTCTGAGTAAACAAATAATAATAATAAAATAATGTATAGTCTAGAAATCTATAATATTAAAACACAAAGCATATTCTGTAAGACCAAAATCGTAAATCTGGGCATGCGCAAGAAAATTTTGAACCAATTGGGAACGGAGATATTACTTTCTTTTTATGCAGAATACCGATGATAGATCAAGCAGACGACATTAATATTGTTATGTCTAAGGCAAACGCCTAATTAAAGCTCATTAACGCCTAATTCAAGTTAATATTACTCCTTGGCTCAATCATAAAAGTAATTTACACGATTAATTCATATTTTCCAAGGAAGTATACCTATTAAAAACAAAGCAATTCGCGAATACGTATCGGTTACCATCGTATGCATTTTCGCCCGCCGAAAATTTCTTTACACTAGATATGGCGCCATCTGTTGCCATGTCAATATATTATACCATATTCTTAAAATTATTATTTTTTCATTCCTTAAAAGAAAAAATATTTTAAAATTAACAAATTATTAAAGTTTATTGTTCTTTAAAAGTTAACTTTCATCAGTTGAAAACTCTGTTTAGAAAAGATGGAGATAAATATTTAAAATCAAAGGAGGTTTTATTTTATTTTATTCATTTATTTAATTATTATTTATCTAATTATTATAATTTCTTATATTTCATTTCGATACTATATTAGAGTAAAAGTAATTTGAAAAGAATAACATTAAAATATTGATATTTTATACGAGTTAAAATTTACATAGTATAATTCCTTATTAAAAATTTAATGAGCAAATTAATTTGCTAAAGTATTAAATTCATTCTTATTTATTTATTTATTTATTTTTAATAGTATACTTTTGTTGAAATATACTATTTTGATTGAATAAAGTGTTATAATACTATTCCAGTAAAAACAAATTTTAACTTTATTCCGGTTTGCAGTTCATTTTTAGAATATAAATAAGTTAATATTTTGGATTATATCCAAGTGGTTTTACAAATATGGGAAATTTGGCAGCGGGTTTTAAACCTGTTAAGAGCAATGTGAAATATTAAAGCAATTTATGTCGTGTTTTACAATTTATGCCGTGAAGAGATTTAATTGCACATCATCCATCAAATTTTGATAGGTATTAACTAGTATGCTAATAATTTATAGGAATTTAAAAACAGCAATATCTTGCCTTCCTTTAGCAGATATATAGTATTTATAGTCACTAGTTCAATTTTTATAGAATTTTAAAAACTTCAAATTGAAAAAAATACTTTGAGCACCTCAAAACACAAAAACTATTTAAACTAGTTATCTTACTATTTCAAATGTGAATTTTTAGCTATTAATATTCAACTAGTACTATGTTTCCATACATGTGTATCTATATGAATGAAAAGAGTTGAATATTAATAGATTTAAATAGGAGTGGTCCACTGTGCCCTGTCCTCCCCTATTTCATATATCATACGTTAAACTCAAAGAATTAATAGTCATACTTTTTAAATGTAAAAGCACAATAAAAGTAATAGCGATTACATTTTTTTTTAAATTACCTTCTCTAGTTTTATTTTTTCCTAAAATTACCTTGAATCAGGGCCCGACTAACAAAGTTTTGTGCTCAGGGCACTTTCAAATTTTAGTGCCCCCCCACCCCCCACCCCCCCCCCAAAAAAAAGTAAAAAAAATAAATAAATAATAAATAAATAAATAAAAATAAATAAATATATATATATATATATATATCTGTTTCTGTTTTTGGCTTTAATAAAATTACTTCACTCAGCCAAATATAGGTGCTGCCGGTTTATAAGTTTCCGGATTATCGATGCTTCTCCGTACGTTAATTGTACAATTTCATGTATTCCAAATGATCTGATGTACAGTATCTATCAAGATTTTATATTGGAAATTTATTCATAAAAATAAACCATAGTTGAGTTAGAAAACGAAAAAAAAAAACCTAGGGGATTTCGATCAGATATTTTTAACTGTTAGTAAAATTTTGTGCCCCTCAGAAATTTCGTGCCCAGGGCACGAGCCCCGGGTACCCGTGCGATAATCAGGCCCTGCCTTGAATAATGATCTAGTATCATATGCAATGTACAAACACAAACCATAAAATAGTTTCTCCCAATAAACATTTATTATACATAGATTAATGAAATTTTTAATCACTAAATGCTGATTTATAGCAATATAAAATATCACAAGAATTGAATAGCATCACAATAATATGCGTCAATAGAAAATTCTCATGGTTTTATACAAATTATATTTTATATTACTTCTCACGCAAGTACATTTAATAAATACGGATAATAAGAATCACTACCTATTTACAATAGTTTAACCATTTGGTATATTTTTACGGGTATCGCTAAGATTGTAAAAAATTCTTAAAATTTGAGATTTGCTGCTTAATTAGAGAGATTTGCTGTAAATGAAATTTACAGAAAAGTAACGTGTAAATTTACTTCGCGTAAAATAAAATAAAATAAAATAAAATAAAATAAAATAATAAAGAAAAATGGAAGCAATTTTTACCAAAGTAAAAATCTACAAGTGCTATGGTTCAACCGTAGTTCCTTAGACTAACCTTGCTAACATTCAACATTTTGTCACAATGCTGATGACCAGACTGGAATAAACTGTTTTTCATTTTTACTTGAGCTTCAGTTCATCACACAGTGTAAATAAAATAAATACTTTTGTACTTTTTAAACATGTCATTAAAAAGTTTAAAATGTTACAGTTAATTGTTTATGATTGATTCTAATACATTACGAAAGTCTTAAATAATGTACATAAGTTTGTAGAAATTTATTGATTACTTTCGAAATGGAAAAAAAAAAAAAAAAAAAAAAAAGAAATCTTAGTTTTTAAATCCTCAAAAGTAAAGTGAGCGAGTTAATATAGACTAAAACGATATTAATAACAATTAAAATGGTTGAAAAAGATATCATTATATAAATTCTACAAAAACTTTTCAGGGGATTTTTCAAATAAAGGAAGAGATCATATTAGCAAAATAAAACTAGTTCGAAATTAAAAATTATTTTATTACCTCAGAGGAAGATGAGCTTTTCGCTTGCAGGAAATGCATCTTTAAGAAGAAGAAAAAAAAAAATAATTATAGCAAACAATATTTGAATTAATTTCTAATAACTAATTATATATAAATAAATGCAAATAATATTGTGCTTTTTGTTTCAAATGGAAGTTTTTTTAATTTAGGAATAAAATGATATTTACATTTCCAATAATTATACATTATAATTGTATAACCTATGGGTTATAAGATATAATTTTCATATATACAATAGCTATTAAATGTTTAAAAAAATATTAATGATTATTTGAAATGTAATATTATGTATGATTATTTGAAATGCAATGTATTTTACCTTAAAATACAAGATAAAAAATGTTAAACGTTAATTTTTAAACAGCACCACAGAACTAACATTTAAAAGTAATAAGTACAAAACTTTGAGTAAACACCATAAAATTTAAGAACTCGTAATAATTGTTTGGGTCTGAAAGAAGACACGGTGCTTAATCAGGCAAACAAATAAGGCACGAGTCCTACAAGCAAAGCTCAAAATTTTGTACTTATTATGGTCAAATGTGCTTATAAGAAAACGAGTTAACTTTGGCAGTTAAAGTGTTAAAAGTAGATTTTTCTGTCTTTGTTTTATATTTGTTAATTAGTTATTTGGGTTTAAAATTTCAAAAATCATTATTATTTTTAGTCGAATAGTACAATGCTTATTTTCCCAAAGTTTCAGGTTGGAGTAAAAAGTCTATGAGAAAGAGCTGTTAAAAAAAAAAAAAAATGCATTTTTATACTTTCAAGCACATGTAATCCCTCAAGTCCACAAATATTCAAATCTCCCAGTCTTAATGAATGTTTATTATTTCATTAACATTATTCATTAACATTATTCATTAACATTAATTATTTCATTATTTTATAAAATTTTACAGAACTAGTTTTATAACAATTAAATTCAGAATATAATATACAGAATGCCATTAGGTTAAAATTTTCCAGTTACTCCAGTTGTGAAACCAGCGTTGAATTAGATCTCAACTGCATATCATTAAACAGAGACATTTTATTGCAACAAGATTTAACAATACAAATGCCGTAAAAAATCACTGACAAAATTTTACCAAGTGATGAGAATGGGTGCGTAACTTACGTAAATTGTCTCAGTAAAGGAAATAACGCGCATGTGCATAGTTTTGTAATTTCTACTATTGCTATAACTATCAAGCTGCATGAGTTTAATAATGCCCTTAAGTGTGTTTATGGAACATAAATATAACTATTTTAAACCAATAACACCTGATAGCTACTCTCAAATTGTTAAACAGACAGATAGACAAATTCAGAATTTATTTTGCAGAGACTTAAAAAACTGGCTTATGGAATCCGCTGTTACATCTTTCTCATCCAGGCAATTCTGTGTGTGTGTGTGAGAGAGAGATTGTGAGTGAGTTGTATATATAACATTCCTTGTATACTCTGCATTCATATACCCATTCTAAGTAACTTATTTTTGTGGGGGGGGGGGGGGGATCTGAAAACTAAAATGTTTTGCTAGAACAAAACTGCATATTCAATCAAGACTTGTTATTAACAAATCTCCAACTTTTAGCAGTTGTTTTACAAATATTTCTTGTATCTGTTAGTTAGGTACTTCCAGTTTATTGGTGATTAAAATTTAATATTCAAAGAGAATGCTATAAAAAATGGGTTCAAACATATAAATAATTATAAGATAAAAAAAAAAAAAAAAAAAAAAAAACCTTTTTATATACCATGTTTTTAAATTTTCAGATAAATCATTAATAAAATACGCGAGGATAAAAAATAATATATAAGCAATATTTAAGCACGCGGACTCAGTGAAGTGAACTAATAATAATAATGAAAAAAAAAAGTTTACTTTTTTAAGGTTCACGTTTAATTAAATGTATTTATTTTTATGTCGAAATAAAATGAACTCGTATTTTTTTTTTTTTTTTTTTTTTTTTTTTCAACAATTAAATTATAGCTAATATTTTAATGGCTATTTTTATTGCTATTAGGAGCTTATTATTTTCAGATTTTAATTAATTAAAAGAAAACTAATCAAAATTTGAAAATCTGACTTCGAAGTATTGTGTTGTCACCGGGTTCTGAGCTACTGTGAAAGTTTCAAATGCCTAGCTAGTAGGGAAGTAAGTTAGAATTCTATTGCAAGATTTGTACCGGACAAACCAACAAACAAGAATAAAAGTTAATAAAAACATGGTAATAAACGAAATTGCGTACCATCGTATTTATTTATCATTTCATATTTTCAATTTACTTAATTTTAGATACAATACTGTAAATGTATAAAAAATAGCTGGCATAGATGAACTCTGTTTAGTTCCTCATCATATACCTGTTCTTATGAATTTCTAATATAGGACATATTATATTCGTTGAAAAAATATATAAATTTTACCGATCATCTGGTATGGTTGCAGAATGAACCCATTGGGGTACCCTAATTATGCTTCGACACATTTACTCTATCTAAATTTGTTGTTTAATTTTATTACAAAAGTTTCATATTTCAGTTTTAATGTAACTCCATAGTATATCCAACCAAATAATCCCTATCATGCAAGTTTATATGAAATATCGTTTTTTCTGTCATGTTAAGAATATCGCAAATTTCAAATAACTCATGAAATTTTTTAAATTGAATACTCAAGTGCCTAGTTTCTCAGCTACCCAGTTGTTCTAGTCAGTATCAGACATTATTTTTTGAAATATGTTATTCAGCATTTTTACAATGAAAATAATCCTCATAATACAGGTTTATACGAAATTTTTTCCTGTTATCCCACGATAACAAAATCGTAAATATTGTATAATGTACAAAGTTTTAAAAGTAATATGTTTATAGTGAATGATATTTATGTGAATTACATAAATGATATTTTAAAATTGGTCTAGTAACGTTAAGATGAATATAATCATTAGAATTTGATTTTACGCGAAAATTTCTCCTGTTTTTTAATATTAAGAAAATCGCAAATTTCCCATAACTTACGAAACTTTCTTCTTAGAAGATTGAATACAAATAGGGTTCTTGCAGGTTTCACAAGTGGTATTTTAAAACCGGTCCGACCTATATGCAATCATGTTTTAATGAGATATCTTATATAGAGTCTAAGAAACTAACAAAGTAACACACTAATAAAACGAGTCCCTGCTGACGGACACCAAAATTTGTGTGTAATTCTTTTATTTATTCATATATATATATATATATATATATATATATATATTAAGACATTTTTATCAAACACTGTTAAGGCGAGTCATTTTTATTAATCTTATATTTCTTATATATATATTATAAATGTGAATGTCCGTTTATTTGACTGAGTTTCACGCTAAAACTGCTCGATGGATTTCGATAAAATTTGTTATGGAGATAGCTTATACCCTAACTTAGAAAGTTGGCTGCCTTTTATTCCGAAAAAAAACTTTTTTTTGTTATTTTTATGCATAAAATAGCAATTTTGTAATCTAATAATAGCAAAAAATTAGCCATTTAAATTTTACCATAATTTAATTGTTGCCAAAATTAAATTTAATTATCCATAATTTAATTGTTGTCGAGTTAATTTTTTTTTTCCAACAGGAAAATAAATACATTTATCTAAACGTGAACAATAAAAAATAAAATAAATAAATAAATTATGCATCTTACAAAAATTGACGTCATTTTAAATTTTAAATTTATTTTACAAAGTGCTAATATAGTTTACGATGCTAATGTGTGTTGTACTAAAATCAGTTTTATTTATAGATCCTCCTGGGTGATTTTTTAAATTGATGCGTTGAAGTACACCGAACATTTTTCGCCAAGAGGTTTAATTTAGCAACAGCGATTTTAATCTAGGTAGTTCAAGAAAAATATAAAAGAGGTTTAATTTAGCAACAGCGATTTTAATCTAGGTAGTTCAAGAAAAATGTAAAATTAATAAAGTTGTGTAGCACGATAATGTTTAGTTATTTATTTTTTTATATACCATTCACTACGCTAATTTAACATACAAATAAATGAGCTGCTGTGTGTGAATGCACTTGCACGCTGTCGGGAAGAAATATTTGATTAATTCAAATTAATATTTAAATAACTAAATAAAGATATGTTTAATAGAAAGCATAGTCTTGGAGACAAACTTGGCGAGTGGGCGATCAAATTTGGTGAAAAATGATAGTTTAGGGTTCCCGAAGTTTCTCCCGATGTTTCGAAGCTCTTCGACACACGGGAACGTAGACCTTGAGCTTACCAAGGAATTCTCGATGGAGTCATCTCCAAGCCCCATCGCCAAAAGTTATAAGTAGGTGTGAGTTGATTTTTGCGAAAGAGTATGTAGTCACTGCGATCCAGAGTTATTCAGAGACCTATTCTGAGTCATTGTACTTTAGGGATTGAGCTCTAAGCAACTGGACATTTTTCGTGAGTGAGTGAAAATTTTTGCTCTGGTGTAGTTGATGTTATTTGCTTTACTCCTGAGGAACAAGTGACTATTTTTTAGACTGTCCCAGAACATTCATCGAATAATGACTTATACTGTACGAGTAACAGCTTCAACTGTTTCCAGAATATTCGAAGAATTAACACCAGCTATTGGACTATTTTCGAAAATATTTGTTTTAATAGTAGTTTTTTTGTACAGATTCGAGAAGTTCAAAAAATGTTTGATATTGCTAAGGAGGTCCCATACTAAAGCTGTGACGAAAATAGTCGCCAATCGAAATATATTCAGTTACAATGAAATCATTTAAATATAGAGTCCAGCGAAGCGGGCAAAGCCTGCTAGTATATTATAAATGTGAATGTCCGTTTATTTGAGTCAGTTTCACGCTAAAACTGCTCGATGGATTTCGATAAAATTTGTTATGGAGATAGCTTATACCCTAACTTAAAAAGTTGGCTACTTTTTATTCCGAAAAAAAAACTTTTTTTTGTTATTTTTATGCATAAAATAGCAATTCTGTAAGCTAATAATAGCAAAAAATTAGCCATTTAAATTTTAACCATAATTTAATTGTTGCCAAAATTAAATTTAATTATCCATAATTTAATTGTTGTCGAGTTTTTTTTTTTTTTTTTTTTTTTTTTTTTTTCCAACAGGAAAATAAATACATTTATCTAAACGTGAACAATAAAAAATAAAAATAAATAAATAAATTATGCATCTCAAAAAATTGACGTCATATTTAATTTAAAATTTCTTTTACAAAGTGCTAATATAGTTTACGATGCTAATGTGTGTTCTACTAAAATCAGTTTTATTTATAGTAGATCCTCCTGGGTGATTTTTTAAGTTGTTGCGTTGAAGTACACCGAACATTTTTCGCCAAGAGGCTTAATTTAGCATTTTTTAATCTAGGTAGTTCAAGAAAAATATAAAAGAGGTTTAATTTAGCAACAACAATTTTAATCTAGGTAGTTCAAGAAAAATGTAAAATTTATAAAATATAGTCACATAAATGATCTATTTTTATCTGAGTAGATAATTTTATAGAAAAAAAAATGCAGTTTTAAAAATAGAAAATTTATTTCATTAAGCACTATTTTAAACCTAAAAACCATTAATAAAATAAACAGAATATGAAGGGTTCTTATATGTTAACGAAAAGATGTCCGATAAAACGTTTTCTATTTTTACGCAAGAAATTATACAAAAAAAAAAAAAAAAAAAAAAAAAAAAATCGCTAATATGGCGACAAAAATTCAAAAGCCGCCAAGGGAGAGATTCAATAAAGTTGTGTAGCACGATAATGTTTAGTTATTTATTTATTTTTTTATATACCAATCACTACGCTAATTGAACATATAAATAAATGAGCTGCTGTGTGTGACTGCACTTGCACGCTGTCGGGCAGAAATATTTGATTAATTCAAATTAATATTTAAATAACTAAACAAAGATATGTTTAATAGAAAGCATAGTCTTGGAGACAAACTTGGCGAGTGGGTTATTTGCTTTAATCCTGTGGAACAAGTGACTATTTTTTAGACTGTCCCAGAACATTCATCGAATAATGACTTATACTGTACGAGTAACAGCTTAAACTGTTTCCAGAATATTCGAAGAATTAACACCAGCTATTGGACTATTTTCGAAAATATTTGTTTTTATAATAGTTTTGTTGTACAGATTCGAGAAGTTCAAAAAATGTTTGATATTGCCAAGGAAGTCCCATACTAAAGCTGTGACGAAAATAGTCGCCAATCGAAATATATTTAGTTACAAAGAAATCATTTAAATATAGTGTCCAGCGAAGCGGGCAAAGCCTGCTAGTGAATAATATAAATTAAAATATGAGAGCTTGATACCCATGATCTGTCATAATACAATTAAAAACGTCTACATTGATAGATATAACACAGTATAAAAATCATTTTTATCATCTACATCAAATGCAAGAAAAGGTTTTTATATTGATTTCGCACAGATCTTTTTACTGTTTAAAAATAGTATGTCCAATAATACAGCTCCCTAAAATCAGGTTAATAACTGAGGGATCGCATAGAACCAGCAATGCATTTCCAAATATTTAAACTGATAGAATTAATAATTTGCATGAAAATGAACAAAAATTATTAATTTTATTTGTAAATTTAATAAGACTCTCGCTTTTGTTCATTTTGAAAAAACTCGTATGCTAATTTCATTCTCTTAAGTGCAGAGTAAAAATAGTAATATAAACTATAAATTTATCACTTCCTTCGTTTTGGAAGCCGATATATTGTCTTAAAACTGTCTATGTTTATCCTTTCCTTGATGTAAATTTAATAAAAAAAACCCTCATTTATTAATTACCATCTGATCTTTACTAAATTATAGTCATGATGGATATTGAGTAATAACTCCTTTTCCACCCAAATCGTTTTTCAAAAACTGTTTTTCTATAATTTTAGGTCTCTGTACGAAATTCAAAATCAAACTTTTCTGCTTGAAAAAGAATAAGCACATAGATTCTGTTGAATAAATAACCGTGAAGCTAAAATTTGTAAAACTAATAAATTGAAGAATAAGATGATTTCAATCTGAAGGAAAAATATGCGCCTTATTTTTTTAGTATTATTTTGAAAAGTTCTATTTAATTTTTTAACACAAATATTTATTTATTTATTTTTTAAACTAAAATCTTACTCATTAAAAAAATTATAACTTATATAAAAATAAATTTAAAATTGTATTATATTACATGTATCTTGTAACTAATTATTTCGTTAACCTTTTAAAAAATTATTAAAAAAAAAAAAAAAAAAAAAAAAAAAAAACATAAATGTATATGTTTATGCCGGTTAGTGAAAAAGATATTCTCTCGGGGATATATTTTGCATAAAGTTAAAAAAAATAATTTTCCGTCAAAAATTTTGTCAAAAAATGGAATTGTATCAAAAAATAAAGTTTTTTTTTTTTTTTTTTTTCTAGCAAAATTAGCGTTATTTATGCTGACAAATGTTTACCAGTGAAGCATAACATAATATATCTGATGTGACTTCACTTCACTTTCCGAACGTTAAAAAATTAACAGATGTATAAATAAATAAATTAAAAAAAAAAAAAAAAAAAAAAAAAAAATAAGGACGGAAGAAAAATTGTTAAATATTTAAAAGAAAAAATTATAATAGGTTGTTTGAGTATTTTTCGTTCCAACTTTCAGCTCAATCAATCAAAGCATTTAGACGCTATCATATTCACTCACATACATGCACCAATATATGCATGTATGTGAGTATGTATATGATATATGCATCACTGCAGAATTGCAAAAATGAACTCAGGAGACCTCAAAACGTATGGGAATGCCAAAATCTCGAAGTCAAATTTTCGTCATGATTACAATACTTTCCTTAAATATGTATGTTCGACAAGTAAAAAAGTCTTTGATATATTCGTCATCTGTAATTTTCATATATGTAATGATTGCTTGGTTCCAATGCCTTTTATTGATAAAATTCTTGCAATTGTTTTTCTAACTTATTAAAAAAAAAAAAATCTTTATGAGATTTTTTTTCTTCTTTAAACTGCATTAAAATATAAAAGTTCGTTTAAAAATTGCGTACCAATTCCACTACGTTTAACAATTATCAATGAAATGTACTTCAACTAATATCTATCAACTTTTATGGATTTTTAAGCTATTTGCGAAAGTATTAGTCACCCCTATATATATTTGTCAATGTTAAGCAAATTGTGATTCGCTAGATATTTTGTAAATAAATCTCCATCAGTAAAATAAAATAAATGAACATGTTGTTTCCACCACAAAACTTTTTTCTATATTTTCCCAAACAAAAAAGACTTCATACAAATATTTTTTTTTAAACTACTGTTTATTAATATTTTCCATCATGATGTTTGCAGACGATTTTCATCTTAGAAAAAACTAGCCCTAAATATCTAAAGAAAGACATTTTTGTTCTCCACAATCAATATTTAAAAAAATGCGTTTTCATAATTGATATCTCACATTTCAAGTTTCGTACAAATATACAACATAGAATTCCAGATACTATCTTCTCGATCTCGGCGAAATTTGCTTTATAGAAGTGTCGTCTTTTCCTCGCTATGCATCCGAATTGAATAAAATTAATGTCTCATAATGGCCTTCTCACATATCAAGTTTTGTTTGATTATACGCACTAGAACCTGAGATATAGCTTTCCCTTAAATTATGGTTATCGCTATGTAGCAGCGCCATCTGTTCAGAGACTGATATCAAACGTTTACAGGCACTAATATATGTTAAGGTTCATCTACATATAAAGTTCTATACAATTCTGTGTACTAGTTCCGAAGATATAGCCTTCCATTAAACTGTAGAAATCACTATATAGCAGTGCCACCGGTTGAGTAATCGATACCAAACCTTAATTGGCACTCATGCAAGTCAAGGTGCATCTACATATAAATTTATATGCAAATTTATGCAGTAGTTCTGAGACATAGTCATCTTTAAAATTGTGAAAATCGTTGCATATATGCGCCACCTGTTGAGCAATTGGCACAAATTTGATATGCACTAACTTAGGTAAGATGCATCTACATATAAATTTTTATGCGATTCCTTGCAGTAATTCTTGAGATATAGTCGCTACAAAATTTTTGTCACTCACACACACACACACACACACACACACACGGACATTTTCTAAAAGTAGTCAAATCGTGTTCTTGACCGCTCAAAACGTGTACATCCATCGAAAACCGAATGTCAAAAATTTTTAAGAATCTAATACTTTTTTCTGTTGAACACAGAAGAAAAAAAAAAAAAGTTTTGTGCCTGTACTTTGTTTACATACTAACCGTAATACGATAGACAAAAATAAATATTGCCTTCCTAAAGATTCTGAATACTTACTTAGATGTACCACATGTTTCGGGATAAATTATCTCTTTTATGAGCTCCTGCATGCTTTTGATTGCTTTGCTTAAAGTATTAAGTTTCTTCGTGAGTTCTCCTTTGCTTTGCTTCATTTCCTCTTGCGTAGCCTTCAGCTGTATTTCCTTTATGATATCCTTTTTCAGTGCGTCCCAGTTTTCTTTCTATATAGGAATTTCGGTGAAGATGATGGATTCTGATTAGAGTTGATTACATCAATTTCTACGTAAATGTCATTAAATGAATAAAAAAGAGTACTGTAACATTAGTTAAATATTATATGTATATTTTTGCTTTTATGTATGCAGCGAATATTTCTTTACATTGACATTTAGTTTATATGAATTAATCTACAGAAAAAAGGAAAGGTATAATTTGTTTCTTTTTTAAACTGGATTAAGCGATTATATGGGCTTTCAAGGCTAAAAAAGCATACATTTTCTATCTTTTAATATAATAAATACGTTCTTTTATTCAAAATTTTGAGCATATACATAAAAGAGCAACATTCAGATAATATCTTATTAAGTATTCATTAGAAAAAATTGGACAATTCAATCAGTATATCCTAATGACCGGGGACCCCTCAAAAAATTAGTGGACATGATATCGAAAAAACTAATGTTTTCTATTGTATTAAAATTTTGCCTGTTTCTTGAAAATAGAATAAACTTGTACTTGGATGATGGATTTTTCTTTTTCTGATTAAAATTCATTTTACAAGATTAATTGTGGGTTAAAAATGTTTAGAGAATTGTACTGTTTATACATACAACTTTACCAAAAATTCAAATTTCAGATTTTTATAAATCGTTTGTTCAAGTACTCTTCAATTCTGTTTTGAAGAAGTGGGTAAAATCTCTATATTAATAGGCACGCATTAAATTTGTGGTACACTTCTAACGTATTGATTATGGGAGTAGAGGGTTAGAAATGTTATTCGAAATATATTATTAGCCAGATGCGCAGAATACAAAAATTATTTTCTAACGATGTCAAGAAGGTATTTAAAAATACTTTTATTTTTTATGCACTTTTCCATTTTATGCACGTATTTTTTTATATTGAAAAATATCTAACGTAGAAAGTTGTTAAATCTGGCCATTTCTGAAACCTCAAACAAAACCATAGACACAGTAATTTGTATAATGTAAGGAAAGGCCGTGTTTACAAACAAACGCTCCGTCAATCAATCTTTGGTACTCTGGAGTGGCAAAAGATCAATCTCTATTGGTGGAAATACCAATATTTAGCCACTTTACCCTTAATTTGACTACAAGTGACGTCATGTGCCTTTTCCTTATACTCTCGACTGCTAAGTTTTTACTCTAAGAGAAAACTGCATTAGATGGTACAAATTTGAGTGTATTAGTGGTAGATCGAAAGTTTATACTGTTGAAGATATACGTAAATTAAAAAAAGGATTTGATTTATGACAGTTCTATTTTTTTTTCTAATTTGTTTTATGATCTAGTTTCTTTTCTTTTCTTTCTTTGTTCCTTTTTTTGTGTGTGTGTGTGTGTGATTTACATCAGCTTTAATTTGAAGGTACATTTTTAAACAATAACATAATGCATTCTAATTAAATGAAATTGACTACTTATTAATATATATATATGTATATTCTATGTATTCTGCATATATAAGAAGAAAGTATAAGATTTGGAAAAAAAAATTATTTTTGTTTTTCGATGAATTTACAAGTTTTAAGATTTCCTTGCATTTCAATTAACTGGAAGTGAATACTTATATTTAAAAAGGAGGATATATTATTAGCTTCTGCGTGTATAAGAAGAAAATACAAGATACAGAAAAAATTTAGCTTTCCAGTTTTCGATGAATTTCCAGTTTTTGAGATTTCCTTGCATTTCAATTAACTAAAATTGACCACTTTTTTTTTTTTTTTTTTTTTTTTTTTTTTTTTTTTTTAAGTAAATTTATTACTAATTTCTGCATGTATAAGAAGCAAGTAAAAGATTCTGAAAAAAAAAGTTAGATTTCCAGTTTTCGATGAATTTACCCGTTTTGAGATTTTCTTGCATTTCAATTAACTGATATTCACCACTTATTTGTTTATTTATTTATTTATTTTTTTAAGTGTTTTTATTATTCTATCCTCTGCATACATAAGAAGAAAGTTTAAGATTCAGAAAATTTTAGATTTCTGGTTTTCAATGAAGTTACATGTTTTGAGATTTCCTTGTATTTCAATTATTTGAAACTGACTACTTATTTTTAAAATATGTATTTATTATTAGCTTCTGCATGTATAAAAAGAAAGTAATAGATACAGGAAAAATTTCGATTTCCGGTTTTCGATGAATATACAAATACACGTTTTGAGATTTCTTTGCATTTCAATTAACTGAAATTGACTACTTATTTTCAAAAAAGTGGGATTATTATTCCATCCTCTAAATATATAAGAAGGAAGTATAAGATTAAAAAAAAAAAAATTAGATTTTCGGTTTTCGATGAAGTTACAACTTTTGAAATTTCTCGAACTCAATTCGACCATTTTAGAAAATATCTGCGTTTTTGAGTTCAAGCACTGTACTTTATGAACCAATGGAATTGATTTAACCGTAATTGATATTTGGTCGCACTTTGGTTTAGCATGGTGCTGATTAGCATTTGGGCTTTATCACCCAACAGGGGGCGCTTCCACGTTGCAATTTTCTCTCATTTCAGGAAAGGCTCAGCATCTACAGTGTGTCAAACTTAGAGAAATATATTAAATAAAACACTGATGATTCAGTTTGAGTACATATCGACAAACAATTGCCGCAGCTGTGTTAAATTTAATTCTGTTTAGGAGAATGCAATTACTTCGCTTTGCTTTCCTTTGCAAAAAAAGTGGAAGGGTCTGCGAAAACCAGGAAACATCGGCTGATGTTTTGAAAATGTTTAATGAAAAATTTATAAAATATTGCCTTAGGGTTACTCACTTAGTCGCTCAAAATGTTTAATAATTATACATATACATGATAAATTGTAAATATAAGACGGAGTAGAACTTGAATTTTTAAATATCGAACTAGAACAGAGTATTTATAAACCTATTCGCAAATGCAATGAAAGGAAATATATAACTGTAATTAATAAACAAAATTAACAAGGATAAATGAAAATTAATCCCGAAACACACACACACGAGGGCCTTCTTCAGGAGAGCTCCTTCATGTAGGGAATGAAATACGAGAACTTTCTGACGAAACGTTGCCTATCTAGCCAAAAAAAAAAAAAAAAAAACACGTTTCTAGCCCCCAACTTTTCATAGAGGGAAGCAAGACCATACAGCAAACGAATTTAATTAATACAAAGCATAAAAAGCAATTAAATCCATAAATAAAGTACCAAAGTAAATACGTCAAAATAAAATACAAGAATATAAATAAATCTATACTAATATTATAAATGCGAAAGTTTGGATGGATGTTTGTTACTCAATCACGCCACAACGACTAAACGGATCTGGATGAAATTTGGTACAGAGATAGATAATAATCTGTAATAGGACATAGACAACTATTTATACTAGAAATTTGATTAGATTTTTTTTAAATTTATTAAAATATGAAAATAATAAACTGGTAATTGCCTATATATATGCCATTTAAATTTTTAATTGTTGCCAAAAGTGTTTACGAGGTATTTATTTACTTATTTTGAACATAAAATAAAATATGCTTTCACGCGAAAAATAAAAAAAACTACTAAATGTTAAATTGGTGAATGAGAAAATGACGTCTTTATAACTTTAAAATAAAATAGCAATAATACAAATCCAGCATGTTTCTTCTGATTTTTATTTCATAACATTTTCAAAGATACACCTCAACTTTAGATTTTTTTTTTTTTTTTTTTTTTTTAGCACGGATGAATCACGCTTGGCATAAAAGGTATAGGTACTGTTAGGTACTGTTAGTACCTATAATATAATTCTGAATTAGCTTTTATGCCAAGCGTGATTCATCCGTGCTAAAAAAAAAAAAAAAAAAAAAAAATCTAAAGTTGAGGTGTATCTTTGAAAATGCTATGAAATAAAATTCAGAAGAAACATGCTAGATTTGTATTATTACTATTTTATTTTAAAGTTATAAAGACGACATTTTCTCATTCACCAATTTAACATTTAGTATTTTATTTTATTTTTTTTTTTTTTCGCGTGAAAGCATATTTTATTTTATGTTGAAAAAAAAAATAATAATAATAAAATAAATGAAAATAAATACATCGTAAGCTTTTTTGGCAACAATTGATAATTCTGGGCATTTTTTTTTTTTTTTTTTTTTTTGAGGCTGAAGTAGATCGGACATTTTTCGACAAGGGCAGTCAGTCAAAGCTAAGTAGCACATCAAAAATATAACTAAATTATGAAATATTGAAAAAAAAAAAAAATCTAAGAGGTGAAAAAAAAATAGGAACAATAATCGCATAAATTATATTTTGGTCTGAATCAACGACAAAATTGCAAAAGTCGCCAAGTCTCTATATTAAGACTGTATCCATGATAAGGTTTACATATTTATTAATTTATCTATTTTTCTATATAGCAACTACTATTAACTACCTCAACTACTACACTGTAAATAGAAGCGTCTTAAATTCAGACAGAAATGTGTCTGAAATGCCAATTCAGACACATAAATGCCTGAAACACTTACGCATGCAAAATTTCAGACGCATGTGCTGTCTTAAATTAAGACACGAAGTGTCTTTTTCATAAATGAGCTGAGATAAGTGTCTGAATAAGATTGATATGTTTGAAATTAAGACACATTACAGTTTAGACACATAAAATTTCAGACATTTTCAGACAAAAAATTTCAGACACAAATAAATTTGATATTATTTTACATAATATAAGTAGTTAACTTATATAAAATACTTAGACGTGGAACTTATTCTGTTAAAAAAATAATAATAAATAAAAATAATTTTTATTTAAAGTTCTTACGTGTAATAAAACAAAAACTATATTAAGATAAACGAAGCATGTAACTTGTAGCTAAGAAAGCGAATTCATAACTAAGCGATCTTAAACAATTTGTACATAATGGATTTTTTTCCGCGTTTTAAAAATTATTTTACGTTTCACTACACTTCAAAATGTAAAAGAGCAATTTTTTTAGCTTCATGTACATAGTTTGTTTTCTTGCAAATACCAGTTAAAAAATATATATATATATATATAAACTGGTTGCACTCCTTTGCACTCTTTGATTCTTGAATATCTGGTTATACAAATATTTTACGATTAATTAAAAGAAAGAAAAACTGATAATATTATAAAGGGATATAGTTTTAGATTTCAATATAAATATTACTCAATAAAAAAATAAATAAATAAATAAACTCTAATAAAAATATATTTAAACGGAGCTAATGTGCAAGTTGTACCTGACGGGACTAAAGTGAAAGTTGTACCTCAAGGGACTAATGTAAAAGTTGTACCTCACAGGACTAATGTGCAAGTTGCACCGAAAGAACAAACGATTTCTTTCAACGAAAATGCCTACTAACCCTGGACGATAGATCTAATGTATCGTATCATATTATATATCGTATTTATCGTAATATAACTCAATACTTATTTCGCTTCCTTCTTTGACTCGTTTTAATACGCATTTTTTATATGCATGAGCAGCCCCCGAAAAACAAAAGCAAAAACATTAAATCATTAAATTCATTTTTTTACTTATTTTTATTTCATATTATTTCACGCGCACTTTTTATTTCGTAATTCAAAATTATTAAAAAAAAACTTGCTCGATATCGCTTGTAACGATACTGATTATTATTAATTTTCTTTTTTTTTTCTTTCAATAATAATAATAATAATAATAAAAAGATTTTGATGAAATTCTGGCAAAAGCAGAATTTATTTTAGGGCGGAGGACTATTAATTTTTTTTTTTTTTCTTTTTTTTTTTTTTTTTTTTTTTTTTTTTTTTCTTTTTCAAATTATAACATCGCTTTCAAATTACTCAATTATATTTTCGATAAATTTTAGATTTCGACAAATGTCCAACTATCGAAATCGACAACGCAAAAATCCCAGATTGAGACTAATAGGCCCTCATTCCTCAAAAAAAGAAAAAAAAAATCGTTTAAAATCCACAGTCTACTATTTTTTTCCTATTTATTACGCTTTTACAAAAATACTCTGAACTGCTACACAGGAAATTTAAGATAATAATGTGTATTAAGCTTTACTTCTTATGGACACTTTTATTGCACAGACATAAAACTTCGATTTGTTTTACGGATACTATAATATATTTCATTAAACAAAAACGTACAAGTGAGTACCGATGGCTTGATTGAGAAGACACTTGACTTTAGAATCCATCGATTGTCAGTTCGATTCCCGGCGCGGGCAACGTAGAATATTTTTGTAAAAATTATTATTATTATTACTTTTAATGCTCTCCGAGATTCTAAAATCTACTTTTCACCGGTAAACAGTATAAAACGCATCTTTTTATTTATTTATTTATGAAAATAATTTACTGTAGACAGGATCAAAGATGGCGGAATTTCAGACACTTCAAGTGTGTGAAACGGTGTGACTTTTAAGATTCTTCAAGTGTCTGAAATAAGTAAGAAACTTTTTAGCATCTTAAAATTGAACACCCATTTTAGACACAATTGTGTCTGAGTTTACAACACTTGTATTTACAGTGTATTATAACCTCAAAAAATTAATTGTCGCATGCGAGAGATGTAGCCGATCATAGCATATTGTGATATTACATTTGGCGTGAAATTGTTGTCATTTTATAGTTGATCGAAGAAATCAAATAAATATAGAAAATAACGTGAAAGAAAATATGTTGTACAGCACGTATAATGTTGTTCATATGTAACTGGGATTCAAATGTAAAAGGGCTACTTCAAATTTTTCAATATACTGTCCGTATTGAAACTTTCATATATGATAAGCACCCAAATAGAAGCCCACGGGTAAGCCATTGTCGCTGGCAGTAGGAATAGTCACCGCAGATCGCGAGGACGAACAAGACGATGCCAAATGCAGTGGGAACGCAAAACGAGCTTTTGAGCGATTTCAGTATTTTTTTTTTCTTTTTTTCATAAAGCTATATAGAAAAGAGTTTCCTTTAAATATAGTCCTTTAAATATAGTGACGAGCGAAGCGGGCAAAGCCTACTACTTATGTATAAATTAAAGTTGAAGAATATTAACTTAATTTTTTTTTAATATGTATCCGAGACATTTTTTTTTCAGCGTACATTATTCTTTGTCGTTGTACGTAACTTTCTTTTGGCACTTTTTAAAATTAAATATCCCTTTAATTCATTTTTGATTTTGACGATAACTTATACACATTTTTTTTTAATAACAAGCATTGCATACTTCTTGTGAAAAATAAATGATGTTAAGAAAACTCAAGAATATAAATAAATATATACATACTTGGACAAACTTGAATAGTCTGTAGAATGGGGAATATTGAAATCTTCCCCATCTTAAAGATAGAGCCCGTGTGTTTTGGGATTCATTTTCATTTATCCTTGGTAATTTTGCTTATATATATCTGTATATATATATAAATTACGTGTCACGATGTTTGTCCGGGGTAAACTCCTAAACTAAGGAACCGATTTTAATGAAATTTTGCACACTGTGTGCAGTTTGGTCCAAATTGAGAGATAGGATAGTTTTTATCTCAATTTATTGTCACAATATTGTTTTATTGCAATTATTTGTTAATTATAGACCTTTATTAATGTTGCTCCAAAATATCTGTGAGTTCCATTAATTTAATTGTTGCCAAAAAAAAAAAAAAAATACGAGTTCATTTTCTTTCGACATAAAAATAAATACATTTAATCAAACGTGAACGTTAAAAAATTATAAAAAGTTAAATTATGCAACTCACGAAAATTGACGTCATAATCAATTTAAAGATTTTATACACATTGATAAAGTGCTAATGTAGTTCTATCATACATATCCGCGTTTGTAATGATCGATAGATGGCGCTCTCTGAACACTGCAGTTGTTAGTAAATATAACAGCCACGTGTAATTATTATTCTTTCTCCGCCATTTCATCATGGAAAGTCGATTGCATAATATGAGGATATGCAGTGGTGTGTTAATTTCACCTTAGCCCACCAGAGGGCGAGCATTTCATTACAATCGCGGATAGTAATATATATAGATCTCTCATCCCCATGTTATCGTACAAAGATTTTTGATGCCGAAAAAAAAAAAAATAAATAAAAGCTTTAGAAACAGCCATTAAGTGGTATTGGAAAAAAAAAAAAAAAAAAAGAAAGAAAGAAAGAAAAGAAAGAAAGAAATATGAATTTGAAACTGTATCTGGAGTCTAATATTGCCCTTTATCAAATAAATTATTCATAAATTTTATTTGCTAAAATATTAGTATGTATTCCCGTGTGTATTCACTCGGGGAAAGACGGCCATATTTTGGTAAAAACGTCGTCTTTTCTCAAATGAAAAGGAATAACTTTTTTCTCCCCAATGATCACTCTATTCTATATATGCTATACTGTATCTATGAGTTCTATACGCAAGCGAAGTGTGACTCACTGACCGTTTGTGCAACCAAGAAAAAGATTTCCTATGTTAATTGCCCACTGGATTTTTTGTAAGAAATTATTAAAAATCGAGGAAATTTATTTCCCGATTTTAATCCTTATATTTGGGTATAGATATGTATTAGTTATCGCGGGTGTTAGATTGAATTATTTTGCTGTCAAATTGACAAAATTTTAATTTTAAATTTCAAAACTCTGTCGCCCTTGGCTTTTATTATTATTATTCTTATTATTTGGCGATCAAAAGCGTAACACGAAAATATACATGCCAGATGTATGCATTGTACGAAATGTAATATGTATTATTCATTGTACGTATGTATGACATGTAATATGTATTGTACGAAATATTGTTTCATATTATTCATTACTCTTTTAATATAAGTTGTTAAAATAACCATGATTTTTGAAATGAATTAAATATTTTCGCCAGATAATTTGGCGATATTCTTTTTTTTTCGCCAAGGATGACAGAAATGAAATCTATTCCGCTGCAAAATATTAGTATCTTACATCAGATATTTTATTTAGACATTTGAAAACAAATTTGACTTCAAACTATGATAGAATATTTATCATTTTCCTTTTAATTAGTATATTATTAGTATATTAAAATTTAAAAGCATGGTATATAAAAAGTTTTTTTTTTTTTTTTTTTTTTTTTTTTAATCTTATAATTATTCTTATCTTAATCCTCAATGTTTCCCATCTTTATTAACTTGAATTTACTATTAAAATTTTAACATACTCAAAAACTTCTCATCACTTCGTTAAAATACACTAAACTTTTCCAAAATATTTTTCTATTTAAAATGATACATGTATTTACTTTAAATGTCCAATATCAAATCTCAACCCTGTGGGTTTTTACATCGGCTACAACGTTTTCGTCTTTGTTCGTAAATAATAATTTGACTGTACTAAATAGTTTACAGCCGTATAATTCAACGTATAACTTAGTCACAGCAACGCGTGGCCGGGTCTGCTAATATATATATATATATATATATATATATATATATATATATATATATATATATATATATGTGTGTGTGTGTGTGTGTGTGTGTGTGTGTGTGTGTGTGTGTGTACAGAAAATATGAATTTTTTATCCTTTGAAACCAATGCAATCTTAAATCATCGGAAATATTTATTTCGAATGAAAAAAAGTGAGAATATGTTAATTTTTACTTTCTATGTCACTGTAGTTCCTTCTTTTCTTATTAGAACGATAATTTAATCAGAATGGTTCTTAGCTGTCTATACTATTAACATAGTGTTTGTTAGATATTTTAATATTAATTAAAATGTGATATTTCTCTTCAGACTCTTTGAATAAATATTTTAAAAATTGTCAGCTGTGAATCGTCCAACTTTGAACTTACGTTAAATAACATTTAACGTGGATTTATAAAATTAGAGTAAAAATGATTCCTAAAAATTGCGAAATTTCAACCGAGTTTGACAAAAATTAAAAAATGGCGATGATCTGTGATTATGAGTACACACTTCAAAAATCGGTAAATTTGGTCGAAAATAATAGCTTTTAAACAAAACAGACTTGTTACAAGATTTGGTAAAATTATAATTCTGGAATTCATAAATACTGAAGACTACTATGCCACCACGCTGCAAATACAAGTGTCTGAAATTCAGATACAATTGTGTCTAAAATGGGGTGTTCAATTTTTTAGAGGCTAAATATTGTCTTATTTATTTCAGGTACTTGAAGTGTCTTAACACTAGAAGCGCCAAAACAGTATTTTTGACTGTCTTAGTTCCCTGAAATTTTGTTTAGTCCGCCTCATCGTGAAAGCGCACTAATTCGCCAAAGCTTGTAGACTGGAGTAAAGTTTATTGTATTGTTGATTGATTTACTGAGTAGGTTTCAACGTGACGTTAATATTATGCAATGGTCGATTGACAACGATCTGGGACTTACGTTTATCGGTGGTCTGGAGATATGCTTTCACATTTGGTCTTTCCTAGGATGGATGTTTATTTAATGAATGAAAAAATACTATGTATGATTTGAAAGTATTAAAAACGTATTTTGGGTAGGGTGACCAAACGTTCCAGATTTCTTCTGACAATCTTCATTTTTGGATTCTTGTGCCCAGAAAAAATATTATTTCTTGGAACCCTATTTTTCATGTTTTATTTTTATTTTACAATTTCGCTATTTAAAACATGTTTCTTAAACCTAGTCATACATCTGATCTTTTTTTCCTCCAGAATATGCTTATTGTGGCGAGTAATTTCTAGTGATAGAAAGATCTTCGTGAAAGATTTAAATTTTACTATGACTTCCCTATGAAGGAATCGCAAACCGTCGCCAATTGATCACTATGCAGAGCTAGTGCGACGTGATGTTAAACGATTAAACCCATTTAACCAACATTAACAATGAAAAGTATTACATGCCCAGCCATTTGTGAAAAATATGACAGTAATGGCTAGTCATTTAAAATATTTAGAGAATTCTGCTTAAAAATTTAACAGAAATGTGTATAATCCTATTTTTATTTATTTATTTATTGCGAAGATAAGGTGTTAGGCGATTATTCAGAATGTTGCTAGACTGTGGGTATTGAAAAAACTTAAATGTGGCTTAGATATAGTTATCACATTTTCTGTCGATTTATACACATTTTTCTAATTACGGCAATGTAAAACCATCTAAAATCACGCACAATTTAACAGTCATTTACTATTCATTTATTGATCTTTATATTGAAAAGAAAAATACTTTTTATCCGCCGAATGTTAAATTTATCGTAGTTACTTTTCCTTTCCTTTCTATTTTCTGGTTCAAACGAAAAAAATTAAACTCCATTGCATTTGAATAATCAAATGCACCTTTCTGAAATCTAGCGAAGATAAGCAATATTTAGGAGATTTTTGCATAAACATTTACATTTGCATAAAATTATGTTAATTGGCATTTTGTATAGCAAAACTTTACAATTATTGTTTTCTATTACAAAAATCCAATATAAAGCTACTTATCTGAGTAGAGTAGTTTTTTTTTACGTCGCTCTAGTGCTACGCTATGAGTAGTTAGTGAATGTCTACGATTCATCCCCTATTGAGTCATTTTCGACGGAAGGAATATTTTGACAGGAGTATTGCTCATCTGTACTTTCTTCAGAATCGCTAGTGCTATTTATTTCATCAGAATTTTAAGAAAGGTTATAAATCATATAATCAATATTATCTTTTTCACCCTTAGACTCATTGTGTGATAAAACCTACAACATTTGTAATGTTTCCTGGCGACTATAATAACTTCATCTTCGATCATTCATTAGAGCTCAATTGAAAGAAAACAATGTGTGGAAGAAAAGTAAATCCGGATTCAACTATCACCAACTGACTCCAAACTTTAGATTCATCATTCGTTACACATATTCACAGAAAAATCGAATTTGCATATTTTTAAATTCTTGTTTTTTTTTTTTTTTTTCACAAAATTCGTTCCGATTAGTAATTTTGCCTTCGTTATGAATCCGCATAATACTTTCCTGAATGGTTAATTAACACATTTACAGCTTTAATTTTTTTTTTTAATATTGAAATTTTAGTTTTTTTGTTATTCAAATTTCTGCACAGTGCAGTGCTTGAAAAGAATTGTTAAAAATTTTTTTTTAACTTTCATAGCTGACTTGCTCAAGTAACATTTTTTAGCCAAGGACACAAAATTTACCATTATGTGAGAATGACCCATTAAAACTGTACATAAGAACAAAAGCTCAATACATATATATGAAAAAATAGTAGACTGTGAATTTTAAACGATTTTTTTTTTTAAATTGGTATTTACAGGAAACAAACTATGTACATGAAACAAAAAAGAAATTGTTCTTTTACATTTTGAAGTGTAGGGAAACATTGCGAAAGAAAATAATTTTTAAAACAAGGGAATAAAGACCAATTATGCACAAATTGTTTAAGATTGTTTAGTTACGAATTCGCTTTCTTAGCTACAAGTTACATGCTTGTTTATCTTAATTTTTTTTTGTTCTTTTACATGTGAGAACTTTAATTAAAAACTAACTTTGTTTTTTAATTTTTAACCGAATAAGTTTCGCGTCTAAATATTTTAAATAAGTTAACTACTTATATTATATAAAATATCAAATTTATTTGTTAAAAAAATGTTAAAACAGAATATGCATGCTGGTTAAAGTAGATTCCACATGAAAAATATGTTAAGTAATACAAATGCCCGAATTTCTAAGTGTCTGAAATTTGAAATGTCTGAATTTTTAAGTGCCTAAATTGTAAAATGTCTGAAATTGTATGCTTCTAAGCTGTAATATGTCTTAATTTCAGACATATCAACCTTATTTAGACACTCATCTCAGCTCATTTATAAAAAGACGCTTACGTGTCTTAATTTAAGACAGCACATGCGTTTGAAAGTTTGCATGCGTAAATGTTTTAGACATTTATGTGTCTGAATTAGCATTTCAGACACATTTCTGTCTAAATTTAAGACGCTTCTATTTACAGTGCAAAAACGATTTATATATATATAATATATATAATGTAAACATGAAAGTTGCATTATTTAATATTTAATATATGCGATAATAAATTGTATAATATTAGACCTAATAAAAATTTTAAAACATGTGATCATTATTGATGTGAACTCTAGTGATCATTTAAAATATGCAGAAAAAGAAAATGTCTCTATTTAAATGAATAAAAAACCACTTTTTAAAGAATGATTACTTAGTGTTTAAGTAAATGTGATTTTTTTTTATCTTTTTTTTTTTATTATAAGTTGTACTTACTTACCTGCTCTGTCTGCTTTGTTCTTATTACAACTAAAGCTTCGCACAATTCCTGAATGGTTTCTTCAAATTCTTCTCTTCCAACTGTGGGTCCAAAGTACCCGCTTTCAAGCTGCAAAGAACAAGAAAATACAAATAAATCTGATTTAAGCAGTTCTTTTGAAAGGGTAGAAAAAAAAAATTCTTCATTTTTCTATCTGAATTTTATGCTAAAGAAACTACAGTCATTTGTACAATAATCAAATAAAACAATTAAAAAAAAAAAAATTATGTTTTTTCTTTTACTTAACAATTGAAAACAATGTAAGATTACTTTCGGAAATAGCTTACATTACGTTACAAATTTCATAATTTTTTCTCTTTTCGAAATGTAAACAAAATTTAATATTTTCCTTAGGCTTAAAAAGCATTGTTATTGATTACAACTTTAATAAAATAATGTCCTGTTTTACTCACATGACTTTGTCTTACCCTGAATTTCAATACTATAAAGACAGATTGTTGATTAAGGTGTAAGCTCAATAAGGTAAGGAAATAAAGTTCAATATATTTTAAAAATTATATAAAATAGGTTTAGGAAAAAAATTTTTGACATCCCAGACAGCAAGCACATTTGCAGCAAGTTTGATTTTTCTTGATATTATCTTGCCATGACAAATCTGACGCGACAAATTTGCTGTGAAACTGCCGCAAAGTAGACGGAACGTAAACCAATCTTTCGTTATAATTAATATGCAGTGCCCACCGCTTTATAAAATCACTGGTAATAAAATCAGCCGCTTAATCTGATCAAATTGCTGGGTCCGGAATCAAATCAACAAAAACCGCCGCTTAATAAAATCAGCATCGCCGGTTTAAAACTCAAAAGGAAATTTCTTCAACAGTAAAAATGATCATCTACATAAGCTAAACAACGAATTAAATTTTCTCACCGGATTTTTGAAATGAAAAAAAGAAACAAAAAAAAAATCCCTTTTCGGCAAGCTTAAAGGCAAAGGTAGATTCCTTTACGTTAATGTTACAATTGTAGAGAAATTTTACATATGCATTAATACCTAGCCAATGGCTTTGTTCCCACACATTTCATTATTTACGTCGTTATTCTGTTTTCAAGAAATTTAATTTTCAACTACAAAAGGGTTTTATTCATTCTACTTAAAATTTTAGGCTAAATTTATTGGTTTGTAAATATTTAAATTTTTTAAAATTCAAGCTCATAATCATTCAACAAATAAAAGCCTTAAAGATATACAATCCCAGCAATGGCGAATCCCGGAGGGGCCTATTGGGCTACACCCCCCTCCCCACCCAAGATTAATCAAAATTATAATTTTTATTTAAAATCCATATAACTGTTGTCCAATATCTTTCTTTTAAAAGAAAAAGTAATAGAAACGTGAAAATGCACTTGTGATCTTACTAGTTCAGGTAAGCCTGGCGTTGCTATGGTCAAGTCAAATACAAATAAGTGGTAGCGGTTTTTGGATAGTTATTTGATTGTAATTTTTATTGAATTATTGAAAGTTTTGTATTGTGTTTTTGGGATTCTTATTGTCAGATGAGTAAAAATTGTAAAATGAAACTGTTTTGGTTCACATAAGCTGGAACATTAACATTAACATTAGCTAACACTTGACCATTTGGCACCGCTGAATTTCAATGTTAATTGTTATGAATTTAGTAAATTGTATGATTTGGCGAGATTTTGGTGACAAAACTTGCGACTTAGCAATGAAATTTGTGATTTGGCGGCAAAAGTTGATAGTTGACGATGAAATTTTTGACTTGGCGACAAAATTTGGCGAGCTTGGCGATGGAGAAAGGCAGCTTTGGCGTCATTATATTTTCTTTCCACCCGAAAACCTCATATATCTTCACAGATCTTTTTTCGACAAGATAAAAAGTCAAAGGAAGCTGTAACGTATTACTCTCAATCATAAATTTTAAATTCTTGCGTAAACTGACATTCTAAACTATTCACCACAAACGATATTTGCATTAAGATTGACGTATTATTTTAATTATATATTTTTAAATGATTAATTAAAGCGTTTAACAAGGTTTTTAATTAACACACTTTTATTAACTTGATATGATGCAACTATTAATGTATATAACGGAATTTTGCAATTCAATTTTCGGCAACTTCTTGTCGTCCAAAGGACCAGAAATTTCGCACACGACTTCATAATCAATGACAATACTAGATTACAAGTGTTTCCAGGCACTTTTCCCATCAGGGACAGAATCCAAGGGCGAACAAAAAATCTATACTTATACAAAACTATCGTATGTGACACAGGATTTGGATGTATTTGTATAATGTCGAGTGGCAACAATTAATTTTTTTTTAATAAAGATTTAAAAGTATGTAATAGTTTTCTAAAACCTTTATTAATTCATTTTTCAATAAAAGAGCGTTCTTTATTTTTATTTTTTTAAATGGTATAATTTTATTTATCAAAATAAGGGAATTCGAGTAATGAAATAGTTTAATTTAAATTTAAATTTTCATGAAAATAAACTTCAACGGAAAATTCATTAAAATCGTCCCTGGTTCATTTGTTAAAGGGATACCTAAATGTCCCCAAATTTATTATCTTTTTGTACCATGCCAGTTTAATTCATTTAGCATCGATTTACAAGATTTTTTTTTTTTTTTTTTTTTTTAACGATGACATTTATCTTTTACATTATAGGGCAGTTCCTTGTTTGTAAAGAAACATCTCAACTTTTATGAGTGGTTGGCAAAAAGGCTTGGGAAAAGCATAGCGATGGCGATTACTTGATTACTACCAACGGAAAATCAATAGTGGGCGGGGCGCGGGAAAGTCAAGCGCGCTTTTTTGCCAACCACATGACGTCACGAGGAAATGCTCTATAGCATCTATGTCATAATGCTAAAACTAAATCTGCTTAGCCATTCTATGGCTTAGCCCTAAGATACGTTGATTTTATTTACTTATTTTTTTATTAACTTTTATTTTATTTGTTTAAAATCACGGATAAAATTTTATTTCATTTTTCTCAGTACATTGTTGTAACTGTGACGTCATATTTTCTGTTAAATTAAACTTTTTAAAAAAAATGAGATTATTATATTGTTTAAAAACATGATTAAAACTTTATCCGCGTTTGTAATGATCGATAGATGGCGCTCTCTGAACACTGCAGTTGTTAGTAAATATAACAGCCACGTGTAATTATTATTCTTTCTCCGCCATTTCATCATGGAAAGTCGATTGCATAATATGAGGATATGCAGTGGTGTGATAATTTCACCTTAGCCCACCAGAGGGCGAGCATTTCATTACAATCGCGGATTATATTTTCAGTGATCTTTTTTATTATCATTTGCACGTGACATAAGCATCAGATTATAAATTTTTGCAATGAAAGCTATAGAAAATGTCGGCTTCATCACAAGAAAAATCACTTTTTAACTTGTAACTTTTAAGCAATTGAAGTTATCGAAAAAGTTTAAATACAAAAATTATTCTTTAGGGTAAGACGGTAATTCGCCTGATTTGAAGTATTTTCCTATTTTCAATATTAAAGAAATTATGGGCAAATGAAAATTTCCACCCCCACCATTTCCACCCCCTTTGAGCTGGATGCCCCATCTACGAACTCGACCGAGATTTTTACTGTCCTGACAACATATCCCGAGCTGGTTAAATTTAAATAAAATTTACTCCAGTTATCGTGTTCACAACTTAACATGGGAAAAAGCGTTATACATATATATATATATATATATATATATATATATATATATATATATATATATATATATATATATATATATATATATATATATATAAACTTTTGTACGGAGGGTGGTTTTGGGTTCTAGGGGTCATGATCGGTGAAGATATGAAGAAATTTTCCAGAAGTCGTGTCATGAGAACCATTGCAATAGGTAGATCTCCTATAAGGAATCTACCTAATAGCAAGCCATCACATTGTTACTCTTTGTCAAAAATTTTACGCATCAAAAAAAAAAAAAAAAAAAAAAAAACACGCCCCGTTATGTGTTGTAATTATGAATTCAAGTAATGAATTCGCCAAATGATTGGCCAATGAGTATTTTTATCTGTCATTAAATATTTAAATAGAGTTTCTAGTTTTTATTTTGAAGACACTTAGCTGCAAGATATGCAAGCGTAATTTTTTTATTTTGAAGGTAAATCGTAAAATTTTGTATGATCGTTTTCTTCAAATGTATAGTCAAAGAAAGGTGACATCGAAGCTGGAAATTTCTCATTTTTCTTCATGTAATCATAAGGATAAAGATGATATTAGTGCCTAATATGTACCAAACGGAAGCGTGAACCGCAAGCGAAAATGAATAGAAAAAGCAAAAGTCATCAACGCAGCACTTCTCGATAAATACAATAATGCCAGGTCAAAGATAATTTCCCTCTTTTATATAATTTTGTCCTTAAAAGCTGAAAATTTTACATGAATGATAAGTAACGAAAACTCCATTCCTGTGGAAGGCTAGTTAATAGACTGAAGGGCAAAGAATTTCTTTCCAAATTTGATAATGAATACTCTTTTATTGAGTTCGGGTACTTTAGCCGGATATAAAAATCAGCCGCTTAATAAAATCATTTTGATGAAAACAAACGTGATTTTATAAAGCGGCGGCTACTGTATATATATATATATATATATATATATATATATATATATATATATTTCCTTTCACACCGTTTATGCTGCAAACTAAAATTGCTAAGTAAGTATTTGAAACTCAACAATAGCGTTTGAAAACTGATATTGAAGCGGTTCCGCCACGTTTTCTTCCTCGAGTTGTTTACTGGAGGAAAGAGAATGGCGTTGTCTACGTAGCTTCTAAAATCTGCGAAATCTCGTATTGACAAGGCTTCTGTGAGATATGTGTTATGTTTACATATTTTTATGCGTATTTGCAAATAGTGTGACGTACCAAGAATCTGAGTTTGCAATGCGTCAGCAGTTGGTGTCACATGACAAGTTTGCTTGTTGCAATTAATTTGCAGTAATCTTGATACGACAATGCAAACTTTTCTACTAGTTTGGAACGAATTTGCAGCAAATTTAATACAGTAAGAGTGAAACTTGCACGACAAGTTTTCTGCAAATATTGCATATGGTGACATCGGTGTTTGCATTATCCTGCTTCAGTCTTGTTATGAACTTATAAGCTTGACACGCTGAACTTGCTACAAATTTGTTGGCTTACAAAGCAAGACTGCTGCAGTTTTGCTGCAAACTAAAATTTCTACGTGGGAAATGTTGACAAAAATCATAATGAAAATTACTTGCATCCAACAATTTTCAATTATGTCATTAAAAGAAAAAAAAATATTTCTGTGCTGTTACATAATGTAATCAAAAACATTATTCTATTAAAAAAGAAAAAAAAAACTTCTTTGCATTTGTATAACATATGCTAATGTCGTTATCTTTTGTGCCGTACAAATGTATTAATTATTATCATTATTACATTTCTTTTAAATATTTTTTACAGAAAATTCCTGTATTTGAGTTATTTTGGATGTCCCTGTAAAAATACAGTCGTGCTATTTATATATATGTATGTGTACAGTTGCAATAGGAAAATGTTTCGTGGCCAACAAATAACCTGTATCTTTTTCAAGTCATTGTACTATTTTCAAGGCATTGCATACTAGAACACTGAAAGCCATATAAATAAAAGCCATATAGATGATTACTTATGAAAGATTAAATAAATGTTACAGAGCACATCAAAATTCTATGCTCATTTCCAGCATTTTTCAGTTATACTTCCTATAATATCTGAATATCTTTGTACTGACGTATAAATCAATCTTTAATGTTCATAGCAAGATATTTTACAGTTTTATAAATTTTTGATTATTTACAGACAGACCGATGAAGAATCCGAAGTCATAATCCGATTCGAAACTCGCTTTAAAGGGTTAAAACACTTTTATTTTAAAATGTTTACTATTTTGTTAAATTTAATTTTGTATACCTCTCCTTCAGGCAGCCGCAATCTTTTTGTTTTTGATTCTTTCCATTCTCGTAGTTCGTCCACTGTATCGACAATCTGAAGTAAAAATATTATCAGAAAATTAATATAATCAACATGCAATCCCAATACACATAAATAAGCAAAACCATCACTTTCAAATTAGGTGTGGGAGTTAACATGTAGAAAAAAATATACTTAATTCGATGATGGACGTTGAAAATCGCTAAAAGTATGTATTTGAAATTACTGCTTTAGAATTATGAATGTTTGCATACATATTCGTCGAAATGTATCATTTTTAAATGTATTAAAAATTCAAATGACTATTAAGAGAAATAAATAAATAAAATTATTATTATTATTATTATTATTCTTTTTTTAACTTTCTTCTATATACAATAGAAGAAAGTATTGGATTCGTAAATATATTCGACCTCGGGTTTTTGATGGATTTACAAGTTTTGAGAGCTGTAGAACACGATTTGACCATTTTTAGAAAATGTCTGTCTGTCCGTCTGTCTGTCTGTCTGTCTGTGTGTGTGTCACATAATTTTGTGGCAACTGTATCTCACGAACTACTGCACAGAATTTCATACAAGTTGGCATGTAGTGTCACCTTGATATGAACTAGTGCTTATGAACTTTTGGTAAAAATTGTCTTACAGTTTGCGTTGCCATCCCGCTTTTTCTAAATTTTTAACATGGTGATATAGGACAAAATTTTGTATAAATGTGAATAAAGATAATTATTTTGTAGTAATCATTATGAAAATTACAAGAATTATTTATAATAGTGATAGTCAACTGGAAAAAAAAATTGTATGTGTAAGAGCCCCCCCCCCCTCGAGGGGAGTAAATTTTCAAGATGTTCATCTTTCGAAAGATCTCGTCAATACCTTTAAAACGAATGGTTGAACTATGAATATGTGATAATTTAAAACAAAGTTATCGATTTTTTTTTTCTTACTTTTAACAACAACAACAAGAAAAAAAAAAAAAAGAAAGAAAGAAAGAAAGAAAGAAAATATATATATATATATATATATATATATATATATATTATTTATTATTGTTACTGAGTGAATTTGTATAGGAAAATATAGAAGAAAGTCTTGTGGTGGCCACAACATACTGTTTTTTTTTATTTTTTTTAGAATATTTAAAATGTACCAGGATAAAGAGTTTTTTTTTTTTTTTTTTTTTTTTTTTTTTTTATGTTTTTTCTTCTATTTTATATTGTTATATTTTATCAATATATTCTAAGCATATTTGTGCAATATTTTGTCGATTGTTCGAAAAGTTATTATTATTATTATTATTATTATTTAAGTATTCATTGTATTTGAATACTGAAATTTCCTGAAATTTTTTGACATTTTTAATTTTGATACAGTTTAAAGCAATTACATTCAAATTTTCCTAATTTTAAGAAAGTAATTGTAGAGACCGATTTTCAACATCCACCATCACCATAAAGAAAATGTAGTAATATTTTTACTATAGTTGTCTTCTTTATTATTCAAAATTTGTAGATCCAAGAGCGAAATATAAATTTATGAAAGAGAAAGGAAATTAGATCAAGAAGTGTAGAATTATTATCAGCTTATTTTATGCTTTAATCACCAATATTACATGTTTTATGTTTTACCAGTTAATATGTTCAACTGTTTGTTAGATATTTCATCGCTTCTGTAAATACAGCGTTTTGACATAAAACAAAATTATGAAAAAAGAATGAATTATAAGTTCGAACCACGTATGTGAATGAGTTCTGACTAACAAAAGTGCTACATTTTTGTTCTCTATTATTTTATGCGATAACACTCTGAAAAATCGCGCAAGGTATACTTTGCATGGCAAGGGAGTCGGAAAAGAACAAAAGACATGATAACGTACAACAGAAATTAATGTAAGTTTAATACTTCGTAAAACATAAATCTGTTAAGATACATAAAAGACAATTTATTTTAAAATATGAATGGCAAATTCCAAAACGAATTCAAATGAATTGCGCATTAGTCCAATTACATGGCTTCTTAGACCACCATATTTTATTCTTTTGGCTTTCTTACATCAAATATCTTTTTCTAATATAGAGTAACTTAGGCAACGAAATAAAGCTGTTATTTCTTCCATAAGCACACAGATTATTTCAAGTACATAAAATGAAATAGAGTATCGCTTAGATGTGTTATGAGCCACCAAAGAATCTCACAATGCACTTTATTAACTTTTGAAACTACGTCTTAGCTGGCGATTAAATTTTATTTTTGCTTTCTATTTTATTTGTTTTAATTTCATATGGCGAAGTGTCCAACAATTTTGAACATCCTGTGTTGTCAAAGAAAAATGAATACTCCGAATTCCCTTTATTATGGATTATAATGAGTTTTTTTAGAAACTGCTAACTATAAATGAAAATTTCGTAAGCTAATACCATAACCTTCAAAACACCCAGTGATTGTTTGTTTTTGTAAAAACGAAAAATAGCAAAATCTTCTTTCAAGCAAAAAGAATTACGCATGTGTGCGTATTTTATTTTGCCTGAAGATAGACTGTATGGGTTATTTCTTGTAGAATTTTATATGTTAATTACTATATCATTAAAAATAAATAGTTAATTCGAAATTGGTTATTTGTATCTTTTGATATATTGAGAAAATAATGGTAAGTAAAAACCTATATGTATATCAAGACTCTAATAACTAATTAGCGATCGCATAGGAAATATTTGCCTTTATAATAATGAAAAATATAATTAATCTGTTATAATATGTACATGTTATAAATATATTATAAACTGTTTTATGTGAATGAAATACTGTACCGAGCTCAATTCCTCTTCAAGCGCTTCGACTCTTTTGAATAACTTCTTTAGCTCCCACAAATGCCACATACTGCTTCCAGCAACTAAGCCTTTGCATTCATTAGGATCGGAAGTTTGCATGGGCGTCTCAGGTGTCATGGTCGATATGTCCTGAACTGCTGTTTTCCAAAATGTTGATTTTTTTGTTACCTTAGTTTTCTTTGCAGTTGTCTCATTATCTAGTAAAAACATAACAGACTATACAAAAACGTAGGTAGATGCAATCGATTAAAATTTTATATATTTGATTCAACTCAATTAAAAGGGTACAGCTTTTAAAATATTCAATGCTTGGTAATGGAGTTAGGAGTAAATAAATAATAATATTTAACAACATAAATTTAGAAAATATTTCTTACAATCTTTCTTATCGAAATAATGTCAATTTAAATTTTATTTGAATGTTTGTTTTTCATTCATTCTGAAATGTTATTAGGTTAAATTTTGTTATATTCTGAGCTTATTACGTTGACACTTTACGTTTATATATTAGATGCGCATATTTATTTTGTTGATTATTATACCGAAATCTTATACTATTAAGCGAGCAAGATTTGTATATATATATATATATATATATATATATACATATACATGCATGTATATTTCACTGCTCTCGAAAACGTTAGCTCGGACAGTCACGTGATTCGACAAAATGGTGCCCCCGAGAGAAAATGTGCACCTAGAAGCCAGCTTTTCGAATTTTTGATTAATTTTCATTTAATTAATTAAAATACGAAAATAATGACTTTATTATATCTTTAAAAAAAAACTAAAACGTGTAAATATAACAAAAACTCAATTTCGAAAATTTCATCCAAGAACATTACTTTTTCTGCCATATGGGTAAGAGAAAGTAATAAATTATGCATCCCAAAAATATTTACGTCATTATCACTTTTAAAACTTTATACACATCGATAACGTGCTGATTTTTTTTTTTTTTTTTTTTTTTAACTACTTTTTTTATATTTTTACTGTCGAGTTGTTATTTAAAAAAAAAAAAAAAAAAAAAAAAAAAAAAAAAACTACCCATGACGTCACATTAGACTGTCTAGTGTACCTTTACTACTCTTAACTCTATGAGTCATACATTTATTTTATCTGTTTTATTTGTAGATCCTCTTGGGCGAAACAGCCATTTTAAAAGAATTAAGAGAAGAGAAAAAATAAATAATTAGAAGAAGAAGAAGGACAAAGAAAAAGATTTTATGAAGAAAAAAAGAAAAAAAAAATGTAAAAAAAAAAAAAAAAAATTAAATTAAATTAACCGAAATAGTAGTCACATAAATGATCTATTTTTATCTGAGAAAATAATTTTATAGAAAACACTTCAGTTTTAAAAATAGAAAATTAATTTCAGCAAGTACTATTTTTAAACCTAAAAACCATTTAAAAATAAAAACAGAATATGAAGGATTCTTATATATTAACGAAAATGTGTCCACCAATAAAAGTATTGGCAAAATAGGCTTCCCCTTTTTATACAAGACATTATACAAAATCGCTAATATGGCGACAAAAATTCAAAAGTTGTCATTCATTAGATGTCTAAAATACGGCAGAAATAGTGCTTATAGCACATTGTTACAAGGGATTAAGTCTCTTTCTTGAATTGTACTGTTGCATTGAAAGTTGTTTTACAGGCAAAGTGAAATTAAAAGGGCAGTTCATTCACTTTCAGTGGGGTCAACCTTGGTGATCAACTTAGCGAGTGGGCGACCAACTTTGGAGAAAATGTTTAGTTTAGCGTTCTCGAAGTTTCGAAGCTCTTCGATACACAGGAACGTAGATCTCGAGCATTACATGGGATTCTCGATGGAATTATCGCAAAGCTTCATCGCCAAAAGTTATAAAAAGGAGTGAGTTGATTTCTACGAAAGAGTATGTAGTCACTGTAGTCATTCAGAGACCTATTCTGAGTGATTGCACTTTAGGGATTGAGCTCTAAGTGGTTGGAAATTTTTCGTGAGAAAGAGAAAATGTTTGTTCTGGAGCATTTGATGTTATTTGCTTTACTCGTGTGAAACAAGCGACTATTTTACTGTACGAATAACAGTTTCAACTCTTTTCATAATATTCGAAGAATTAACGCTACTATTGGACTATTTTCTAGAATATTCGTTTTAATAAGAGTTTTGTTGTACAGATTCGAGAAGTTCAAAAAGTTTTTGATATTGTGAAGGAGGTCCCACTCTAAATCTTTCACGAAAATAGTCGCCAATCGAAATATATTTATTTAAAAATTTTAATTAAAGTTTTTCCATTAGATCTGTTTATTAGAGCGTCATGCCAATACAAAGGGCATTCAATTAAAACTGATAGTAAAATCATAAAAAATCAAGAAATATATTTACAGCAAAAAATACATCATTCTTTTTCAAAATACCTTCCGTCAGATGATATGCAACGGTCCCATCGTTCAACCCACTTTTCAAAACAAGTAGAGAAGCCCTTTTCTGGAAGCTGCTTCAAAGAACCCTCCACTGCTGAAAAAACTTCAGAATCTGTATTAAATTTTCTGCCACGGAGCTTCTCCTTCAACGTCGGAAACAGTCAGAAATCGCATGGGGCGAGACCTGGACTGTAAGGGGGATGTAGCATGACTTTAATATTGCATTTACTAAGATATTCCTGAACAGAAGTAGCGTCATGCAGCCGAGCATTATCGTGATGTAATGTCCAATTCCCTACCAGTTCATGACGCTTTCTCGATATGTGTTATCGCAAAATAATCAAAACTGAAACATAATATTCACCATTCACAGTAGTATTTGGAGGCACAGCATGCTGTTAAATTACACCTTTATGATCAAAGAAAATAATCATCATGACCTTTCCAGCAGATTTGGTTTGTCGGATTTTTTTCGGAGGCGGAGAATCAGTATGTTTCCATACACTTGTTGCGGACTTGGTAAGGGGATCATAATGAGGCACCCAAGTTTCATCACCTGTTATTACAGTCTTTAGGAGATTTGGATCATTTTGAAGCATGTGTTTCCATTCACAACATTGGTGAATTCTTGTTTTCATTTGTTCTTTAGTAAGGTGATGAGGGACCCATCTGGAACAAACATAGAGAAGCTGTAAATTGTTGCGTAGAATGCGAAATATCGACGTTTTCTAAATGTTTGTTGATGCCGCTATCTCCTCACATGTCATTCGCCGATTATCTTGAAGGATTACCCACACAGTGTTAACATTTCGATCATTCACAACACTTTTTGGTCGCCCAGGCCTAGGAGCCAGTTCTGCAGACTAACGGCCTTTCTTGAAATCACCATGCTATCTAAAAATCGTAGACTCACCAAAACATTTGTCTTTCTAAGCTTCTTTGATTAACTTAACTGTTTCTGGAGCTGTTTTGTCCAAACGGTAGCAAAATTTTATGGCACAACGCAGTTCGTTTTTTAACTCTGAATCATTCATATCCATTTCTGTAGGGGAAATAAAACAGTTCTTGAAACAAGCACGGAAATAAGAAAATAAAATCGTCTGCTTCGTTTAGAATTTTGTATAAACGTACAGTTAAAAGTTTGAAAAAATCGCCTGCACTCCTATTTTTTAGTTTCGCGGTGTTGCTACTACTTAAAAAAATAGCTCTCAGTTTTTCGGAATGCCCTTTGTAAATCGAAGGTTGTACGTTTTATCCTTCAAAGGCCAATATATTACTTTTTGCAGATAATTAGTAGAAGATCAGTCAACTGATGAAAGAAAATATTTCAGGGTATTCATAGTACCCCAAATCGTATGGAAGACTAGAAAATGAGAAAAAACAAAGTTAAACTTCGAGGTGTTTTGGTCGCTTTTTAGATAAACGCATGATCGCAAAGATACAGAATATTGCATGGAGGTATGTTTTGACATCTCCTGATTAAATCCGAAGCCTAATTTACGAATTTTAGATTTATTTTTCTTTAATTTTTTTTTAAATCTTTACAACTGAGATGATTGTTTGGTGCTGACATCTGTTGTCATAGAATGAAAATGATAATCTAACCGAAAAATGCTTGTCAGAAAACGTAGTTCTTGAATATAATAGCAGCGCTGCTTATCATCCAGTCAGCACCTAATTTGAATTGTCCAATTAAAACGCAATTGCAAGCAGTGGTAAACAGAACCGATAAAGCGTAAGCAGGGGCCCGAAGTTTAAAACGACCTCAATGGAATTTTTTACAGTTTTTATTTATAAAGTGGTGTAAAATATAGTGATTAATGTTTTTTTCTAAAACATTCCATTACATACAGTCGGCCGCAAAATTATTGAAGCACTAGCAATAATTCCTACTTGAAAGATGGGCACTTAATGCTGTTTTATTAAGTTAATACTAGTATATAACCCCGTCAAAAATGACGGAATGTGAGCGATAAATCTTGAAAACAATGTTTAGATCATGATGGGGAAGAACTAGAGTATTTTCCCACAGCTAAATTTGGCGATTTATTTTTGGCGATTATGGCTAAACCATAAATCTAAAAATTATAAATCATATAGTATAAATGATAAAATCATAAGCTAAATCATAAATCATAAAATCATAAATCCAAAATAAATAGCATGCAGGCTGCCATATTATATCGCAAACAGTTCAGAACGACATCGTTATCGTTCAAATCGGCGCCAAAGAAAAATCGCCAAATTCTGCTGTGGGGAAATATTATAGTTGTACCAAGTTTCGTTCTGAAAAAAAAAAAAAAAAAAAAAAAAACATTTGCACTCCGGGAGTGCAGACAGAAGTGAAAACGTGAACAATTACGTGTGTATTTTTTGAATCGTCAGGAAATATTTTATTGTGCAGGAAATACTTTTAAATGCAGTGTTTTCTTATTCATTAATATAAACTACTACTACAAAAATTATATTACAATTTCATTTAATGCGCTAACGGCAATAGAGACAGTGTCCGGAGATGAGAGAAGTCGTGTAGAGCCGCACCAGATTGTAAAAACGTGAGAAAAATGGCGGCTTTCATCTTTCTCACTGTTTTGTGAGGTCTAACTGCAACGTTTCCGGTTGCAATCTTTAAGAGACAGTGTCCGGAGATGAGAGAAGTCGTGTAGAGCCGCACCAGATTGTAAAAACGTGAGAAAAATGGCAGCTTTGGGTTTTCTCACGGTTTTGTGAGGTCTAACTGCAATAGAGACAGTGCCCGGAGATGAAAGAAGTCGTGTAGAGCCGCACCAGATTTTAAAACAATATACAGTATATAATTATTAACACGTCACATTAGCAAGTTAATTGTATGATACATTATTTGTATCATACAAGGATGGAAAGCGTCAGGTGACGGTGACGTGAGTTGAATAATTTTTGTTCAACCAAAAGTCTTCACTTCAAATGGAAAGCGTCAGGTGACGATGACGGGAATTCAATGATTTTTGTTCACCCAAAAGTGCTCAACGCGCCTAAAGAAGTTTTCACTTCAAAAATTCTACCCGATCAATAAATATGAATGACAATAAAAAAACTGCTGGTTGACAAAAAATATAGGCCCGACAACACAACAGCAACAACACACCCCAGTGTTCTATTAAGTGCTCTATACGCAAGCGAAGTGTGACGTCACTGACCATCCGTGGATGCAAGAAAATTATTTCCTATGTTAATCGCCCATTGGATATTTTTTTTTTTTTTTTTTAATTATTAAAAATCGAGGATAATTATTTCCCGATTTTAATCCCCATATTTGGGTATATATATGTATTTGTTATCATGTGCATGTGTTAGATTGAGTTATTTTGCTGTCAAACTGACAAAATTTAAATTTTAAATTTCAAAACTGTTGTCCTTGACATTTTTGTATTTGGCGATAAAAAACGTACTACGAAAATATACATGCCAGATGTATATTTTCGTAATATGTATTGAACGAAATATTGTTTCATATTATTCATTGTTCTCTTAATATAAGTTTTTAAAATAACTATGATTTTTGAAAGGAATTAAATTATATTCGCCAGATACTTTGGCGATATCTCTCTCTCTCTATATATATATATATATTTTTTTTCTGCCAAGGATGACCGATATCAAATCTATTCCGCTGCAACATATTAGTATCTTATATCAGATACTTTATTTAGACATTTGAATCCTTTGAAATGAAATCATCCTTTGAAATGAAATGTTTATGTTTTCAATGGAATATGGGAGTTTTTTTTTTTTTTTTTTTTTTTTTTTTTTATCTAGAGTTTTGAAATTTAAAATTCAAATTTTATCAATTTTAGAACAAAAACAACTTAATCTAACGCATGCACATGATAACTAATACATATTTAAACCTAAATATGGGGAGTAAAATCGGGAAATAATTCCCTCGATTTTTAATAATTTTTTACGAAAAATCCATTGGGCGTTTAAACATAGGAATTATTTTTCTTGTATCCACGAACGGCAAGTGACGTCATCACTTCGCTTGCGCATTTAAAGTCCTCATAATAAGAAAAAACGATTAACTTCATTTTACCAAAATACTCTTTTTTAAGACTATCGTAGATCCTGTTTTCAAATTTTCTAACTATCCAATAACTACAAACACTCCATGCGAACCCAAATTCACCTATACTCGATACCTCCAACCAACTATCTCACCCACAACATCGCCAAAATATCCAGGATCCAGCTAGGGACTTTTTCATTCTCAACCGAACATTTTACCTTGACTCGACATTATCACCTTAGACTACTCTACTTTCAATACTCATTTCAACTGGTGACTTTTACTTGCCCAAACAAACATTCTATCCCAACTATCATTTTGCACTAATTTCCAAACTAAAATCAACTGGCGGCATTTACGTACTAAACTCGACGCCAATCATACCTTACAATGTAAACAAACAATGAAGTTTGATAAAAATATTTAAAGGCTTTAATGCGTTTTTACAAATATTTTAAGATTTTTAAGGCTTTAATATGTTTTAGAAATATTTTAAGCGTTTTTTTAATGAAACAGTCAAAGAGTCGTTCATTCGGAATTAAAAAGTTGTCCATTTGGAATTTGTATTTTCTGAATGGCAACAGTTTTGGTTTGTTTTTATTTGATATTGCATTGCACGGAGTAAAAAGACAGGAGAAGAAGGTAACACTGAAATTTTGTGATGTTGTTTTCTAATGTTTACAGATGGCGCCAGCGTGCAATCCTTCCTTTTCTCCAGCTTCCGCAATGTTATTCAATGGCGAAATGTCTCGTTTTAATTATTTTTTTAAAAATAATATCAAGCTGAAAAAATTTCGATTGAAAGCAAATTTCATTAAATAGAGTATTCTAACCAACATGTTTCTTTTAAGAGCCATTTTATACTAATTTTACTTTGAAAGAAAGCTTTTAAAAAATGACGATTCTTATGAACCGAAGCTGGCTAAAACAGATAATTGGGAGGAAGGAGAATGGATGAAATTTTGTAAAGAAAAAAAATAAACTTACTTTAGGTGCAGAAAACACGAACTCGGACTTTATTTTTCTCCTAGGGCTTTTTTTTTGTTTTTCTTATCACTATCATATTTCTATCACTATCACGAAACATTTATTTGAAACATCTAAATTATGCAGTTTTAAGAACTTACAAAGAAATTAAATTGCTTAAAATAAAAAATTTTAAATGTACGCCAGCAAAATTCTATTGAAAACAACAGTATATCCGCGCCGAGGTAGGGAGGAATGACAAGTGGCGCCCTCAATATTTACCAAAAATTTAGATCACAGTTTCGTAGCTTTCTCCCATTGGACCTTCAACTCCTATTAATATTACTCCGTGTTGCATTGTTTATAATTATGAAGTTACATAATTCTATTTATAGGTTCATGTTTATAATAGCCAGTGATTCGTTATATTTAATTTAGACTTTTAAACATTACAATTGAATACTTTTTCAAGGTTTTATAGGAAATAAATAAAAATATGTGTGATATAAAACATGTATGAAAATGATATGTATGCTTCCTAAGTTGAATTAAACAAACGGGAAAAAAAATGGCTGCCAAAAGTTTCTGTTTTGAAGCTGTGCTAACCGGATTCGTTCATGACAGATGAGGGTCATTATATATATTAATTTGTCGAGTCATGATCTTAGTCTTATACTCTTTGTAAATGATGATAAAAATTAGCGATCAAACTAATACATACATATATCTGTATATATATAAAAATTAAGTGTCACGATGTTTGTCCGCGATAAACTCCTAAACTAAAGAACCGATTTTAATGAAATTTTGCACACTGTGTGCATTTTGGTCCAACTTGAGAGATAGGATAGTTTTTATCTCAATTTATTGTCACAATATTGTTTTATTGCAATTATTTGTTAATTATAGACCTTTGTTACAGTTGCTCCAAAATATCTGCGAGTTCCATAAGTTTATTTGTTGCCAAAAAGAAAAAATACGAGTTCATTTTCTTTCGACATAAAAGTAAATACATTTAATCAAATGTGAACGTTAAAAAATTATGAAATTTAAATTATACATCTCACGAAAATTGACGTCATAATCAATTTAAAGATTTTATTCGCATTGATAAAGTATGTAGTTATACACAAGAGAAGTGTGACGTCACTAAGCGTCTGTGAAATCAGGAAAAAGATTTTTTATGTTAATCGCCCATTGTACTATTTGTAAAAAATTATTAAAAAACGAGGAAAATTATTTCTGGATTTTAATCCCCATATTTTTGTATAGATATGTATTATTTATCATGTGCATACGTTAGATTGTGTTATTTTGCTGTCAAATTGACAAAATTTTAATTTTAAATTACAAAGCTCTGTCGTCCTTGGAGTTTTTCGTATTTGGCGATCAAAAACGTAACACGAAAATATACAAGCTAGATGTATATTTTCGTAATATGTATTGTGCGAAATATTGTTTCATATTATTCATTACTCTCTTAATATAAGTTGCTAAAATAACCATGATTTTTGAAAGGAATTAAATGTGTGCGCCAGATAATTTGGCGATATTATTTTTCTTCCGCCAAGGATGATAGATATGAAATTTATTCCGCTGCAACATGTTAATATCTTATATCAGATACATTATGTATATGCTACAATTTATTTCACGTGACACGTGTGTTAAAAATTTATTTACGACATAACCTTGCTTCTTCAATTTTTGTTGCATTATTCTAATCTGTATCACTTCGTTTTTTTTAAAGAAATTTGTGATCTATACATAACGTTCTAAATAAAAAGTAACCATTTCAATATTTTAAAACATATTTAAAAGTCTGTTTTATTTAACATTAAATTTTAAAACTTAACTTAAAACTTATTTAAAAGTCTGGAAGAGTTTAAGTCTGTTTATTTGTTTTGGGAACAACTATAGTATTTCCCCTCAGCTAGATTTGGCGATTTTTCGTTGGCGATTATGGATAAATCCTAAATCTAAAAATCATAAATCATATAGCATAAATGATAAAATCGTAAGTTAATTATAAATCATAAAATCATAAATCCAAAATAAATAGCATGCAGGCTGCCATGTTATTTCGCAAACAATCCAGAACGACATCGTTATCGTTCAAATCGGCGCCAAAGAAAAATCGCCAAATTCAGCTGAGGGGAAATACTATAGTTGTACCAACTTACCAATTTAACGTTTCTGATTAAATTTGTGATTTATATATGTATTTTGCATTAAATTTTGACTCATATTTATTGCTGAAAATGCGATCTTAAAATCTTGCAATTTTCTTATCTTAATCCTCAATGCTTTCCTTCTTCATTAACTTGAATTCACTATTAAAATTTTAACATACCCAGAATCTCCTCACCACTTCGTTAAAATATATTAATCTTTTCAGTAATATATTAATCAGAATATCCCCACAATTATATTTGGCGATTTTTTGTTGCCGATTATGGCTAAATCATAAATCTATAAATCATAAATGATAATCTAAATCATAAATCAAAAACATAAAATAATAAATCCAAAATAAACTACATATAGTCTGCCATATTATATCACAAACAGTCCAGAGCGACATCGTTATCGTTCAAAACGGCGCCAAAGAAAAATCGCCAAATTCAGCTGTGGAGATATACTGAAGTTATAATTATCCGAATATAATTACTTAAGTTATAAGTTATAGTTGTGGGTAACAACTATAGTATTTCCCCACAACTGGATTTGGCGATTATGGCTAAATCATAAATCTAAAAATCATAAATGATAAAATCATAATCTAAATCATAAATCTAAAATAAAAGCATGCAGGTTACCATATTTTACTGCAAAGAATCCAGAACGACTTCGTTATCGTTCAATAAGGCGCCACAAAAAAAAAAAAAAAAAAAAAAAAAAAAATCTCCAAATCCAGTTGTGGGGGAATACTATATATCTTATGAAATTATCAACGTATTACTTAGCCGCAGTAACGCGTGGCCGGGTCTGCTAGTATATATATATATATACAATATAGAAAAAGTGTGAATGTGGGCGCTTCAATAATTTTGCTGCCGACTGTATAGTGACTAACGAAGCAGACAAAGCCTACTAGTATATATTGCTTATTTACAAATAACACGTAAAATGACTCTGAAATATTTTTAAGGCGATATCAAAGTTCATGTAGTATATATATATATTTTTTTTTTAAGTGCCAACAGAGAAAAAATATATATATATAGTAATATATTGTGGAAGATATTCGAATTCATTTTTTTACGTTGTTCCCCGCTTCATTGTTTTAGAACAGAAAAATCCTGTATAACAATAATTTTAAGTGAGGTCAAATACTTTTATTAATAATGAAAAGCCTGTTTCTATTACTTGCAACAGCTTTGTTATTTTAAAATATAGATATCATGAAATACGTAAATGAAAAAACATATAATATTGACAAAAGCATTTATGTTTCTAAATTACCATTTAGTTTACCCAGCGAATCGTCGTCAATATTCGAAACATAGTTACGTACTAGAAAGGCATCTTAATAAATTCTTAAAAAAAGAAAATAAAAAGCGGAAAATTATTTACGTAATTTTTTTGGAAAATGATCCAGTCATACTTATTACTTTCTCTTACCCATAAGGTAGAGAAAGTATTGTTTTTGGGTCAAATTTTCGAACGCGAGATTTTGTTATATTTACACGTTTTGAGGTCCCCTGAATACGAAAATCATGTTTTTAGCAAATGGTCTGTGTGTCTGTGTGTCTGTGTGTCTGTGAGTCTGTGTGTGTGTCTGTATGTCTGTGTGTGTGTGTGTGTGTCTGTATGTCTGTGTGTGTGTCTGTGTGTGTGTCTGTCTGTCTGTTATCAGCATATCTCAAAAACAAAGTATGGTAGAAAGTTCAAACTTGGTATTCTAAATGTGTATCATATAGGGATGCTACAGTAAGCTTTTCGTTAAGATCAAGCAAATGGTTCGTGTACAGGGACAATCAAGAGAATTCTAATACATTACGTCTATGGGGGAAATTGCAGGTAAGTAGAGTTTAACGTCTATAGACTGCACTAAACCAAATGAAACGAACATATATTTTTTGTAATAGAGATAGTTAACTGGGAAAATATTTTTGTGTATGTAGGAGCCTCACCTCCCCCCCTGGGGGGGGGAGTAAATTTTCATGATGGGTATCATTCAAAAGAGCTTGCGAATACCTTTAAAACGAATGGTTGAACTATAAATATGTGATAATTTAAAACAAAGTTATAGTTTTTTTTTAATTTTAACGAAAAAAAAACTTAGAAAAAAAAATCGTTTTTTTTTTTTTTAATGCATATATTGAGAGTAAAATGGACTTTTTTTGGATATTTAGTGTTACACTGCCTCTCTAATATGGAAATCGTCTGCATTATCATAAAAAATAATTTTTTTAAATAATAATTTTAATAAATTATTTTTTAAAAACAGAATTATTTTTTAATAACCGAATTAAATTCTATATAAATGTAGGTGCATTAATAAAACGGGGGGTTGAGGGGGGCGGTAGCCCCCCTCACACAGAACTAATTATCTTTAAAACTCTTCTGAAGCCTAATTTGAATTGTTTAGCATAGGTTTACATGACAGTTCTCGTTATATTACCTCCTTATCTGCAAACTGTATTTATAGTATTAAATTTCAGGGTAAGAGAAAGTCGTGTGAGTGACACACCAGATTATTTTTATTTCAAATGCACACAAGCAGAAATATTACCTGATTTTTCTGCATCAGTCAGTGGTTCTGAGATTTGTGAGACAACATCTGTCTCTTGACTCTCGTCGTCATCTGAAGTCTCAATGTATTTATCGTCAGAAACTGAGGGTGTATCAACTTCAGGTACCTGTTTTTCTTCTGCCTCAGTTATATCCAAATGAGTTGTAGTTTCTTCTTTTTTCTCAGCGATTCTCTTTAAAATGGGGTGATCTGGTAGTTTTTCTTCTTTAATTACTGTTTTACTAACATGTGAAGACGGAGGATCGGGTTTCCATTCACCAGTCACATTTTGAAGTTTACATTCCGTCAAGATTTTATGCAGAATTACTCTTAAAATATTGAAATTTACGGCCCCAATTTCAGGAGTTCTCAGAGCAAGATCAACCAATTCTGGCAAAGTATAAACGTCCGACGACATTACCTGAAAAGAAAAATTGTTCTGTGATAATATTGTTACAAAATTGTAAATAATTGTGTTTATTTTTGTATAGATTCTTCCAAAGAGGCTTAGGGAACAACTATAGTATTTCCCCTCAGCTAGATTTGGCGATTTTTCGTTGGCGTTTATGGCTAAATCCTAAATCTAAAAATCATAAATCATATAGCATAAATGATAAAATCGTAAGCTAAATTATAAATCATAAATCATAAAATCATAAATCCAAAATAAATAGCATGTAGGCTGCCATATTATATCGCAAACAATCCAGAACGACATCGTTATAGTTCCAATCGGCGCCAAAGAAAAATCGCCAAATTCAGCTGAGGGGAAATACTATAGTTGTACCAGGCTTAGTAAGTTGATAAAGTGCTAGTTTTGTGCATTTATAGTCGTTTTAGCGTTAAAATAGCCTTATTTTCCCTTAAAAACGCATTAAAACGATTTGGCGCCAAATTTGGTAATTTTTTCCCACCTTGGCGATTTTTTTGGCGACCTTGGCGAGAAAATCCTTATTAGGGATATACCAAATATGAAGTTCTAATCTCATTGGCTGAGGAGATACGGACATTTCTGGAACTTTCCACACTTTTCTACAGGGCTATATAAGGGCTGTTTTTTATCGCCAAGGCAGTCAGTTCAGTTCAGTCTGAGGTCAGAGTCGGTCAGCTTGCATTGCTTTGAGCCTCTTTGACAGAGACTTGCTTTATGTGTTATTGCTATACAGTTTGTACTGTGGATTTGCTATTGACAGCTGTTGTTTAAGCTGTGTTTACTGGTTGAATTGAAGCTGATACTTGGTTTATAGACATGTATTTTTCTGGAACTTTCTCTGAATAAATTATTGAATTTTTGTAAGTTTCGCCTTTCATTCTCGGACAACTCACGAACCCCCAAGTACGCAACATTTCTGGTGTCAGGAGTGGGGTTGTCTGTGAATGGTGATAACAATAGCTATGGAGCAAGAAATGAAGAAATTTCTAGAAGGTCTCACTGCTCAGATGAATGAATTAAGATCTGGATTGATAGAGAAAATGTAAACAGGACAGGAAAAGATGGAAACATCGCAAAGAGAATTGAAAGATGGTTTGACTGAAGAAATGAAGGAAAGGAAAAGCAGTTTGGGTGAAGTTCAGGGAAGAATTAAGTCAATCCAAGAAAAAGTTGAATGCATTCAAGAGGAGATGAAGAGAGAACTTTCGACAGTAAAGGAAGTGATTGAAAGTAAATTATCGGATATGGAAAGCAGAGTAGATGGAATAGAAGAGAAAGTTTTAAAAATAGAAGAGAGTTTTGAAGAGAAAGCTATAAAGATAGAAGAAAATGTTATGAAAGTAGAAAGAAATTTTGAAGAGTGATTTATGAAAATAGAAGAGAAATTTAAAGAAAATTTTGATCAGGAACTGAAAGGAAGGTTTTCAGAGATAAACCTGTATTTTTCCGGAACTTTCTGTGAATAAATTGTTGAATTTTTGTAAGTTTCGCCTTTCATTCTCGGACAACTCACGAACCCTCAAGTACGCAACACTTCTGGTGTCAGGAGTGGGGAACGCCCCTACAATTTCATACCGACCAAGGTACGAACTTTATACTTATTCATATACAGGTACTTTAGATTACGAAAGCAAACATCTAATTTTATTGCAAAGTTATTAATTTGTAAAGACTATTTAACTACACACACATACATATGAGTGTATAGTTTAATATATATGCAGGATATATCTGTGTGTTTACGTATACATATATAAATGCAAGGGTATACATACATATAAAAATATATGGTAGTTTCTCTATATATTAAAAGAAAGTAACTGTCCCTGGGGTCAATTTTTTTTGTCTGCGACAGCATCTTCTCGCGGAGGGCAAAGTGCTCTGCATCATGAGAGGTATCAGTGTATTTCGACTGCTTCAAGGAAGGCATTTCAGCTGCTTAGAAATTTCTATCATTTTAATTAACGAAATTATTAAGAAAAACGTCGGGTTTATGAAGGTACTCTATTTGCCACCGGAAGGAAAAGTTTCTCTTATGACGTTTTATTTTCAGTGTCTCTGACGTCACTTTCCTCAGGAAAATTAAAATGTGATCAATGGTGTAAATAAGAAAATTGAAATATTAGCATCTTTGAGATGCTCGAGAGAAGAAAAAAATTATTTAGAATAGCAAAACATGAAAATAACCGATACTTTAAAAACATTAGGTAAAAATGTAATAAAAATGAAATGAAAATTGGTTTATATTTTTATTTTATTTTATATTATTAGTTAAGTTTATACTATTAGTTTAGTTTATATTATTAGTTTATATTTTAACGTTAGGTGAAAAAGATTTAGTAATAAATATAATAATTATGTTAAACAACGATTGGTGTCCCGTCAGGTTTTATAAATTTCATAAGAAAGAGGATAAAATATTTCTTACCTGACAGGTCTTGTTCTTTTACGCCGGCTTATTTTAAGTAATCACAAAGTAGTCGAAATAAACGCAGCTCAAGTTTCACGACACAAACCTTTAATTAGACGCACTATTTACATTTATAATACATAATTGTTTCATTAATATCTGCAGCTATCACAATATTTAATATTAGCTGTCGAGCGTCAGAACGCTCTTTCATATCCTTACGGATTCACATTCCTTCCTTTTACAACAGAAAAACAAAACCTTTTATCATCCGAAAAAAAAAAAACATGTTGCCAATCAATAAAACATAAAAATAGGCAGACGATCTCCAGTGGAAGAACAGCCCGCCTCCTGACGGCAAGAATGGGTCATCCTCCCACCTTTGATTCTGGCAATCTTGTACAAAATCAAACTAAAAAAGAGAAAAAAGACATATTAATAAACATTACATCAAGCAAAATGAAAAGGAACAGAGAGAAAAAAAAAAAAGGTAATCTATCAGTCAATTATAAATTCAGTCTATCTGGAGCTCTAACGGATCTACCCCTCCTGGTAAATCGTTGTTTTTCGTCAGGTATCTCAACAGATTTCTTGACATTCTTTGAAACAGTTCTAGACAGTTCAGAGGGATCAGGGCATCTTTTCGGTGTAGAACGAGTAGGTATCAAAGTTCCATTTGCAGCATACTTTGCACGAAAATCACTAGATTCATCAGAAGAGATCTCTAACGGATAAAGTCTTTGAACTGGGCGTATCAAAAACCCATTTTCTGTCTTGATTTTTGCCACTCGAACTATTCCGTCTTTACCAGGATAAGTTTCCACAACTCTGGCTAATGGCCAGTTGATTCTTTTTTGATTATCATGACCGACGAGAACTATGTCTCCTACAGCAATTTTTTTTGTCAGTCTTAGTGATACCCTTTGAATTTTTTAATTGTCCTAGATATTCAATTCTGAATCTTTTCCGTAAATCTTTCTTCAATTTTAGCAAATATCGAAGTCTTCTTTTTAAATTCACATTTTCGAAGTTATCTAGGTCAGGAAGACCAGTTTCTTTAATTCCTTGCAAAAACATGCTCGGAGTCAATGGAATTAAATCATCGGGATCCTCAGAAATAGTAGTTAATGGTCTGGAATTCATCAAACATTCGATATCACATATAATTGTGTAAAGTTCTTCAAAATCTAGAGCTGCTCGTCCTAATACTCTTCTCAAAATTTGCTTTGTACAGCCTATTAAGCGTTCCCACCAGCCACCCCACCATGGTGAAGCTGGGGGGATAAACTTCCATATTATGTTCTGTACTAGGGCTTCCTTCCGTATTTTTGCAAGTATAGGATCAGTAAATAGCTTCGAAGCTCCTGAAAAATTTGTGCCTCGATCGCTGTATATTACAGAAGGTCGACCCCTTCTCGCAACAAATCTTCGCAGGGTTTGCAAAAATGCTTCAGAGGATAATGATGTTAATAATTCAAGATGTACCGCTCTGTAAACAGCGCAGGTGTACAGCACAATCCAACATTTTTTACCATTTTTCAAGTACAAAGGTCCGGCTAAATCAACCCCGGTAATTTCAAAGATAGCAGCATCTCTGATCCTGTCTTCCGGCAAGGCGGTGATTTCAGGCTGAACAGAATTTACGGTGAAGCGTTTGCATCTTATACAACGTAAGGTAACTTGCCGTATGGACTTTCTGCACCTGAGAATCCAATATTTTTCTCGGAGATGGTTTATTAATATTTGTACTCCTGCGTGGTTTAATTCGTTATGTTTCCATTATATCAATTTCTGCACGATGTAATGATTTCCTGGTAAAATGATAGGCAAACGAAAGTCTGTATTATCTTTACTTCTAAGTATAAGAGACTTTACCCTTAGAAGGTCATCTTTGTCAACGGTGGGATGAAGTTTTCGTAAACGATCATCTATTCCTTTAGGAAAGTCTTCCCTTTGAACCATTTTTAACAGGATTAATTCAGCATGTTTAAGTTCTTTATTCGTAAGATCCCCAGAATTTCGTTTAGAATGATTTCGAAGATTCGAGATGAATCTGTATATCCATGCCGTAACTCTTAATAATCTCACGTAAGACGAGTATCTCTCATAAAACTTCTCAGTAGTTTCAGTACTTAGAGCAGAAATGATTGACCTTTTTTTTCTGAATTGACAATCTGTATTTCGGGTGAGATTTCTTGTCTCGGCCATTGACTCGTTGGTGTCTTCAAAAATTCCGGACCCTCCCACCAAAGGGATTTGAGCATTGCAACCTCTTGATGGAAGGTCAGCTGGATTTAAGTTACCCGGGACGTATCTCCAGTCGTTGGGATGACTCAAAGATCTTATTTCTCTGGTACGATACAGCACAAATACTCCCCATGGTTCTTGATTTTTTATCCAGAACAATGCGTTCATGGAGTCAGACCAATAGAAAGTTTGAACTTGGCTGTCACAGAAGTCTCCTTTTATAGAATTCATTAATCTAACACCTCAACAACATGCTAATAATTCTAGTCTCGGAATGGAGACTGATTTCAAGGGTGCTACTCGAGCACGAGCTTGAACCAATTGACATCTCACATGAAAATTATTTTCTTCTCTGATATATATACAAGTTGCATAAGCGTGGCTTGATGCATCACAAAACACATGGAATGACACATTTGTATTTCGAGCATGATTTTCTAATATCCTTCTAGGGATTCTAATGCCGTCCAAGCATTTTAATGCATTTTCCCATTTCAGAAATTTTTTCTCGATGTCATCTGGTAGCTTGGCATCCCAGGGCAGTTTCCTACGCCTTCTTGCATTATGATCTTTGCAATTAAAGTGACAGGACAGAGAAACCCAATGGGGTCAAAAATCTTACTTGCTAAGGACAGGATAAATCGATTACTTAGATTTGCATTTTCGCACTCATCAAACATTAAACTACAGTATAGAGTATCTTCCAAAATATTCCAATTTAAGCCCAAAACTGAGACAGTCTCTGGAAAATCTTCTTCAGGAATTCCGTACACACTTGGTGTAGACCATTACTTATCCATCCTCTAAGATCAAAACATCCCGCTGACATGATTTCTTTAGATTGTGCCATAAAATTAACTTCTTCTTCTTCGGAACTGCAACTTGTAACACAGTTGTCGACATACATAGAGTTTTTAAGTTCAGAAGCAGTCTCTTGCAAATAATCTGGAACATTACTTAGGTGGAAATTTAGAGTAGCTCCTAAAAGAAATGGGCTGCAGTTTACCCCAAATACTACTCGACGATGTCTGTAGATCTTCACTTTATTAGGATCACCGCCCTCCCACCACAGAAATCTTAGAAAATCACAATCTTCTTCATTTATTCTTATTTGTAGAAATGCTTTGCGAATGTCTGATACTACCCCATACTTGTTCAAACGAAATTTATTCAAAATGTTAGGAATCAACTCCATGTAGTTTGGACCTTTAGCTAGGCAATCCTTCAAAGAGTAACTGTTCTTTTCTTTTGCAGAAGCATCGAAAACAGGACGAATTGTTGTCGTTGAATGCTCTTTTATAACTGCTCTATGAGGCAGATAATGGCAATCTATCTTCTCGAATACATCAGTATTTACTTCTTCAATTATTTCTTCACCAAGCCACTGACAAAAAACTTCTTCATAATCTTCAATAAGACCCTTATTCTTCAGAGTCCTCACAGTTGATTTTAGCCTTCGTTTAGCAATTGTTTTGTTATCTGGGAGTTCTTGGTGTCCTTCTATCCATGGTAATTTTACAACATAGCGTCCGTCATCATCTCTACTTAGAGTTTTCTCAAAATGATTTTTGGATGCTTCTTCAAGTTCTTCCTTTGACTGTTTCTCTGCAGGATCCTTAATTCCTAGGACATCTAGTTCCCACATATCAGGAATTTTTACTTCTCTAGCTAACATCGAAGTGACTACAAGGTTTTCAGTATCTTCAGTAAACTTCTTAGTGCGTCCCATAACAGTCCAACCTAGCCTTGTTTCAATAGCGGTCAGGCCGGATTTCAGATTCTTCAGCTTTCCTGTCATTAATTTGCCAGCTACATCTGCACCTATAAGGAGCTCTATGGGGTTAAGGCAATCTTCTAAATATATCCCTGTACCTGATAAATCATCTTCACACAGTTCTTGAGTGACCGGTGGCATAGTAAAACAAATTGTAGGCTGACTCAAAACTTCAAAATTGCAACGATAAGTTTCGCTGACATCAGAAAGGTAAGCTTTGTAAACATTGTGTGTCAAAGTATTCGTGTTCGAACCACCAAATAAGGAATGCTTCAGTTTTTCTTTTCTTATTGGCTTGTATCCAATCTTTTTTGCAGTGTTTTCTAAGATGTAAGACCTTTGGGAAGCGGAATCAATAATCGCCCGAATTTTTAAAATTCTGTTTTCACCTCTTAAATTAATCACGAGTGTCTGTAGCAAAACACTGGGAGTTGATGAAACATTTGATAATGTTGTATCTTGATCGGAAGTATTCTTGTCATTTTTAACCCTTTGTGCGTGCGCAGCTGATTTCGGATCATTCTTAATGAGAAGAGTATGGTGGGGTTTCCCACAAATCGCACAGTTACATCTACTTTTACACGAACTAGAAATGTGGTTCAATTTTAAACATTTAAAGCAGCCTCCCCGTTTCATAACATTTTGTTTTCTTTGATCATAAGTCAAGTTTGCTACTTTTCTACATTCCGCACTTAGATGTGGCTTATCGCAGAACACGCACTCTTGCTCTCGGTTTTGTTTACTTTGGGACGAGGTTAAAAGTTCCATACCTGTTGGAATAATTTTATTGTGTGTTAGAAAATTTTTAGATTTCATTGTGTTAAATTTCTTGGGTTTGTTTTCAAAACCAAATCCACTTGTCGCTAAATTATTTTTTTCTTCACCTTGAATTTCATTACGTAAAAACTGCATTAAAGTTTCTAATTTATTAAAAGATTTATCTTCCGAACTAAGAGAAACAGAATTCAAGTGTCTTTCCCAAATACGCAAAAGATCTATTGGTAAACAAGATTCAACTAACGGGTATAACATTGAGGCATATTTATCGCTTGTTACACCAAGCATTTTTAAAGATCGTAACTGTGTTTCTAATTTATCATAAAGCTTCACAATTGGTAATTTATGTTCCTGATTTACAGTATTACTTAGCACAAGGCTTAATAATTCCCTAACATAAACTTCAATTAGTACATCTTCCCTGCGAAATCTTGTATGTAAACAATCAACCGCTTGTGAATAGTTCTCAGCTGTGACGGGAAAAGATTCTACGACTTCTCTGGCTCTAGACTCCTTTTGAGTAGATTGAAGTAGATACTGAAATTTATCTACCTCCGAAATATTTGGATCTTCATGAATTTTCTTAAATAATCCCCAAAATGATAACCAGTCCTTTAAATTACCATCAAACTTTTGTAATTCAATTTTTGGTAACTTAAAATTTCTTTTAGAATTACTTTCGTTTTCAAGTACACTTGAATTTAAATCCGAAGGTAAATTTATTCTACGTTCAAGTTTTGTTTTTAAATCAATATAAGTACTACTATAATTATCAGCACTTTCGATTTCGCTATCCAACATGGTCTGAGTACATTTTTCATCAACTTGTAAAATTTGAAGAATTTCTTTATCAAGCGTTTCAACTTTGGAATATTTTTCTTGTAACTGTGCTAAGAACCCAGCACAAGAATCGATGTCACAAGTTTCAGTTTCTAAAAGGTTTTTTACCTTTTCAGTAAATTTTGTAAAGGTACCTCGATAAGAACCGCGTAATTTAGTTGCGGCTTCCATAATTCAAATAAAGACTGATAAAATAATAAACAAACACTTCAAATCAAAGCTTCATAAAACGAGAACAAAAAATATTCCGAAATCGAAAGTAATTATGGGAAGAAATTTTAGAATTCTAAATAATGTTTTGAGAACAAAAACATTCAATTTTCGAAACACTTTGATTCAAAATAACAATTTTCATATAAAATAATAATCTTCTTTATTAAATCAAAATATGCAAAATCAATGTAAAATCAAAATATGCATTCATAGAATATGTATTAACATTTTCTTCAACATAAACAAATTCTTCATATTGTTCCAAATATCAAATGAGCAGTTCAAAAATAAACATACATTTTATGTTTTCAAAATTATTCTCAATAATACTTACAAAAAGTATTTCAAATTTTTAATGTTATCTTCTCATAAAAATGAGATCATATTTCAATTAGAATAAATTATATTCTATTTCTATACTTTATTCATTAGAACAAATTAGAATTTATTACTTAGAACAAATTTTTCTACCGGCGTCCCTGTGAACGGGCGCCATTAAATGTCCTGTCAGGTAAGAAATATTTTATCCTCTTTCTTATGAAATTTATAAAACCTGACGGGACAATTGGTATAAATTTAGAAGTTAAGCCCAGAATTTTTTAAAGTGAAATTTACGAGACAACAACATAGATTACTTTATATAAAGATTTAGTTTTTTCACTCAAAATATATTTAAAATGATGGATCTTTACTATGACCAATTTAGCTATTTTTAAAATTTAGAAATGAAGAAACTCGCACGTTTTTCGCCAAGGAATTCATTTACGCAACCACAATAGCCATTTTAACTCTAGCCATGCATTAAATACAGAGAAAAAGGTACTTACGTATTAACGCCACCGCAGCTAGGTACAACTATAGTATCTCCCCACAACTGAATTTAGCGATTTTTTTTTGGCGCCGTTTTGAACGATAACGATGTCGTTCTGGACTCTTTGAGATATAATATGGCAGCCTGCATGCTGCTTATTTTGGATTTATGATTTTATGATTTAACTTATGATTTACGATTTAGCTTATGATTTTATCATTTATGATTTTTTAGATTTATGATTTAGTCATAATCGCCAAATATAAATCGCCAAATTCAGTTGTGGGGAGATACTATAGATGTTCACTCTGATAAATAAGATTCTAAAAGATGTCTCGCTGTCCCCTTATGTTTCTTGTGTGCGAACAACAAGATTACTCTTTATTGGCGTACTAGCGCAACTTCTGCTGCGGTGGCGTTTATACGTAAGTACCGAGAAAAATTATAAAATAGTGCAATAATAATAATAAAATTCACAACCTATTTTTGCTTTTTAAGCATTGATGTAAAACTTTTCAGAAAACTGAATTTAATTTAATACAACAGGACTTTTTTTTTTTTTTTTTTTTTTTGTCTATTTTTCCATGTAATGGAATGGAATGAAGTAACTGCATTGCTAAAATATTTTTGTTACACCTAATACAAGACCTTACTGCCAGATTTTAAAATTTTCATTTATTTTGACGATGACTTAAATTATCTATCTCAGTTATGCATGTCAAGATTTTTGCGGGAAAAGTCTAAGCTACTTCAGTGCCAAATTTAAAATTTCGCCAAGAGGTTAAACTGTTCCATTGCTTCAGCTCATTTTCTTTTTCTTTTTTTTTTTTTTCAATCTTATTTTAAATATTTTTTAACTTAATTCAAGAGAGAAAAAAAGAAGAACATTTTTTATTTGACCTAAATATACAAAATATCTCCAGGTAAAATATTATCCGTACTAATAGAAAGAAAATGGCTAAAGTAGTTTTACCTGTATCTTTGATGTCTCTATAAATTAAATTAAATTATGTTATCCAATATCATTATATTTCATTCTCCACACGCATTTTTTATTTTCTAAATTCAATATTATATAATATATATGTAAAAAAATCAAGGTGTAACCAGTACACATCCAGAAGTTGTAGCCAACAAATATTTAGAAGCCAATCATTAACACAAGTTCAGGAGACATCGCCAACAACTATTAAGATGTCATGTTCAATATATACCAGTAGATATCGCCAACAATAATAATTATTCAGAATATATCGCCAAGATGTATTCAGGAGCCATCATGAATACTTATTCAGAAAATATTGTCAACAAACATTCAAAAGCCATCCAATTTATGAATGGTGATGGTCTATCTTGAATATTCCAAATCGGTAATTCGTTTTTACAATATAATCAAGGATGAATTTTTCGCTTATCAGTAGGTTTCGAAAAGTGTGATTCCCCCCCCCCTCCCCCCCGATTTAACTTAGTATTTAATATAGTTTAAGAAATGGTAAAATCCGATATTGACGGGCATCTTGGCACATTCATGGCGACAATGCAAAATCGCTATCTGAAAGAAATTGTCCTGTCGCACTACTACTAATGAAATGTTTAAAATAATTGCAATAATCACATAAGATATTTAATTTCAATAGATCTGACTAAATCATATATTCTAGGAAAAAAGCACTTTAAAAAGTTGCATCTTTACTGTTGTAAGCACCATTTTAAACCTTATTGTACATTAGAAATAAATGCAGAGTGTTACATATAAAACATATACAGTTACATATAGTGTACCCTAAATTAACTAAAAAAAATTTAATAGTAAAAAATATAGGCATTAGAAAAAAATAAGTTCATAATTTCTTTAATCAAGCAATTATACCCGAAAAATTCATCGTCCAACAATGACAAAAATGTAACAAGTGGAACATATACCAAAGCTGTAGCGCTAAATCGTTTAGATAAGAATTTCTCTCTGTTCTAAACAGTTAGTGCTATCGTTGTTTATTTTGTGTGTCTAGCTGTTTAACATATGTTTTCTCTCAAAATAATGGCAAATTGTTATTAAACTGTCGAACGTTAAGACAGATTTTTCACATATTTTAAACGATATAATATTAAATATTGTGTATTTCAATGTGATACCATATATGGTGGATTTCTATAATATTGTTCAACTTTTCTCTTGTGTTATGTATTATTAATATTCCAATTCAATGAAAGGCAAAGTTGCGAATATTCGGACAAAATCCAGCAGGGGTTAATGAGCGAAGCAAGCCGGGGTGAGGGAAAGCCTTCTTCGGGGGTTGGTGAGCGGAGCGAGCAGGGGGCAGTGCCCCCTAGTTATTTAAATTTACATAGTTTAGACCTACATACATCTCGTTCTAGTAGACGTATTTCGTTGAAACACAGTACATGCTTTACATGATTATGGTGAAAAGGAGTCAGCAAAATAATAATCTATATATACATCTGAAAGATTTTCGTATTTTTCTGGAATATTATTTCGTTACACCATTCAAATATTCTCTACCAAAATGGGCGCACTTATTAATCAGGACAAAATCTACCTAACGCAACAACTTTTAGTTCAATAGGTTAATTGGTTTAAAAGATATTAAGATTATATTCTTAAGCAGCCAAAAAAAGATTGATATCAAATTTCTCCTCCGCTATTGAATCCCGGGTACTCAATACCAAGCTTAATGAAGATCTGCCAATAACACTGCATGTATCTTTTCTAATAAATCCTAATCTCTTTGAACATTCTTTGTTATGTGTGTTAGTTTTTCGCTGCATTATAAAGTTATAATTTAAAGTATTTTTACGGTGGGGTGCGTCCCCTATGTAGAAGTTTTAATTAATAAAAAATTTAGTTAAAAAAGATTAAAATATTATTACGCACCCCGCCAAAAAAATACTTTAAATTATAACTTTATAATGCAGCGAAAAAACTAACATAGATAACAAAGAATGTTGAAAGAGATTAGGATTTATTAGAAAGATACATACAGTGTTATTCGCAGATCTTCATTAAGCTAGGCATTGAGTACCAGGAATTCAATAGCGGAGGCGAAATTTGATATCAATCCTTTTTTTTTGGCTGCTTAAGAAAGGTAAGAGGTTTTGCTGGGCGGGGTAACTTTTACAATAGCTTTTTTTTTTTTTTTTATGAGATATCACTTTTTTTTTTTAAGGTTATGTATGTGCTTTTATAAATATAATACGTATGCATAAGAAAGGTAAGAGTTTTTGCTGGGCGGGTGACTTTTACAATAGTATTTTTTTTTATGAGATATCACTTCTTTTTGCAGGTTATGTATGTGCTTTTATAAATATAATACGTATGCATCTATACTAATATATAAATGCGAAAGTTTGGATGGATGGATGCTTGTTACTCAATCACGCCAAAACGGATAAACGGATCTGGATGAAATTTGGTACAGAGATAGAGAATAGTCAGGAATAGAACATAGGCTACAATTTATACCGGAAATTTGATTAGATTTTTAAAAATTAATTAAAATATGAAAATAATAAACTGGTAATTGACTTAATATAAGCCAGTTAAATTTTTAATTGTTGCCAAAAAAGTTAACGAGGTATATTTATTATTTATTTATTTATTTCAACATAAAATGAAATATGCTTTCACGCGAAAAATAAAAACATTACTAAATGTTAAATTGGTCGATGGGAAAATGACACTTTATAACTTTAAAATAAAATAGTAATATTACAAATCTAACATATTTCTTCTAAATTTTATTTCTTAGCATTTTTTCCATACCTCAACTTCAGATTTTTTTTTTTTTTTTTTTTTTTTTTTTTTTTTTTTTAAGTATGGCGGATGAAACACGCTTGGCATAAAAGCTAATTCAGCATCACGGAGTAAAAAGACAGGAGAAGAAGGTAACGCTGAAATTTTGTGATGTTGTTTTCTAATGTTTACAGATGGCGCCAGCGTGCAATCCTTCCTTCTCTCCAGCTTCCGCAATGTTATTCAATGGGGAAATGTCTCGTTTTAATTATTTTTTTTAAATAATATCAAGCTGAAAAAATTTCGATTGAAAGCAAATTTCATTAAATAGAGTATTCTAACCAACATGTTTTTTTTTAAGAGCCATTTTATACTAATTTTACTTTGAAAGAAAGCTTTTAAAAAATGACGATTCTTATGAACCGAAGCTAGCTAAAACAGACAATTGGGAGGAAGGAGAATGGATGAAATTTTGTAAAGAAAAAAAATAAACTTACTTTAGGTGCAGAAAACACGAACTCGGACTTTATTTTTCTCCTAGGGCTTTTTTTTTTTTGTTTTGCTTATCACTATTATAGCCTGTTTTACAACTAGGAACGAAACATTTATTTGAAGCATCTGAATTATGCCGTTTTAAGAACTTACAAAGAAATTAAATTGCTTAAAATAAAAAAATTTAAATGTACTCCAGCAAAATTCTATTGAAAACAGCAGTATATCCGCGCCGAGGTAGGGAGGAATGACAAGTGGCGCCCTCAATATTTACCAAAAATTTAGATCACAGTTTCGTAGCTTTCTCCCATTGGACCTTCAACTCCTATTAATATTACTCCGTGTTCAGCATTATATTAAAGGTATTTTCTTATTGATAATTCTGGACAATTTTTTTAATTTTGATGCGGAAGTAGATCGGACATTTTTCGGCAAGGAAAAGATAAAAAGAAATACGCAAGCGAAGTGATGACGTCACTGGCCGTTCATGGATGCAAGAAAAATATTTCCTATGTTAAACGCCATTTGATTTTTTGTAAAAAATTATTAAAAATCGAGGAAAATTATTTCCCGATTTTAATCCCCATATTTAGGTATGGATATGTATTAGTTATCATGTCCATGCATTAGATAAGTTATTTTTGTTGTAAAATTGACAAAATTTGAATTTTTAATTTCAAAACTCTAGAAAAAAAAAAAATATATATATATATATATATATATATACAGACACGACATTATTTCATTATTTAAAACATGAAAATCTGACATTGACAGATTTTAATTTAGTGCCAGAGGCCTAATGCTAAACTTGTTAATATCGACAAATTCTTCTTTAGTTAATTCGTGACGATCTAAATTCCATGATAAAGTTTTCATTAAATCAAACCAATGTGTTTCAGCTGCAGATATTGTAACAAATAACGTTGGAAGTCCAAACTGTCTTATAGCCGCAAAACAACGTTTTTTCTCTTTTTGCCAATGAGGGGGAGGTGTGCCTTGGGAGGGACTCATGTCAAAGGTGTGCCTTGGGGGGGGACTCATGTCAAAGTTGTTCCTTGGGGGGGACTCATGTCAAAGTTGGGCCTTGGGGGGACTCATGTCAAAGTTGGGCCTTGGGGGGGGAATCATGTCATTGTAGCTTGGGGGGACTCATGTCAAAGTTGGGCCTGGGGGGGGGACTCATGTCAAAGTTATGCCTTGGGGGGACTTCATTCAATAAATCCTCATTCAATAAACCAACTGAAATAGGCCCTTAGCACTATTAAGAGTGACGTATAAAAATTCGACAACGCTGTACCGACTGAAATAAGGTTACCTTGGGGGGGACTCATGTCAAAGTTGTGCCGTGGGGGGACTTCATTTAATAAATCCCCATTCAATAAACCGACTGAAATACGCCCTTAGCACTATTAAGAGTGACGTATAAAAATTCGACAACGCTGTACCGACTGAAATAGGGGTACCTTGGGGGGGACTCATGTCAAAGTTGTGCCTTGGGGGGACTTCATTCAATAAATCCCCATTCAATAAACCGACTGAAATAGGCCCTTAGCACTATTAAGAGTGACGTATAAAAATTCGACAACGCTGTACCGACTGAAATAGGGGTACCTTGGGGGGGACTCATGTCAAAGTTGGGCCTGGGGGGGACTCATGTCAACGTTGTGCCTTGGGGGGACTTCATTCAATAAATCCCCATTCAATAAACCGACTGAAATAGGCCTCTAGCACTAATTAAGAGTGTATTATAAAAATTCGACAACTGTACCGACTGAAATAGGCCTCTAGCACTAAAAAAACGGCAAACTTCCATATTCGATTGAAAACACAAACATTTCATTTTAAAGGATGATATTAACACAATAAATATCCAACTAATATACTAATTAAAAGGAAAAATGATAAATATTCTATCATAATTTGAAGTCAAATTTGTTTTCAAATGTCTAAATAAAGTATCTGATATAAGATACTAATACGTTGCAGCGGAATAGATTTGATATCGGTCATCCTTGGCAAAAAAAAAAATATCGCCAAATTATTTGGCGAACATAATTCCTTTAAAAAATCATGGTTATTTAACAACTTATATTAAGAGAGTAATGAATAATATAAAACAATATTTTGTACAATGCATATTACGAAAATATACGTCAGGCATGTATATTTTCTTATTACGTTTTTGATCACCAAATACAATAAGCGCCAAAAACGACAAAGTTTTGAAATTTAAAATTTTGTCAATTTAACAGCAAAATAACTCAACCTAACACATGTACATGAAGTGGTTGCCATGGATTTCTAACGTAAACAAAACCGAAATATGTTTTTCAGAATGACATCATTAAAATAATTCATTGAGCTTATTTCTAATAATAACAAAACAAATATGTATTTAAAATTGACTTACTTTCTTGATGTTTATGAATTTCGTTATGCTTTTACATTCCATACAGTTATTCAGTTTAAATGCTATTTTATATTTACCGGTAAAATATGATTATATAAATTAGAATTTCGTTTAACATTTTTAACAAAAGGAAAAAATTATTTTTAATGTACATATATGTACATTTATTTATATAAAAAAAAAAAAAAAAAAAAAAAGGAACAGCTTTACTATACGGCACTCATTGCTTATTGCCGTTGCCGATGTTTTGATCACGTGGTGTATGATGGTGTTTTGATTCAGTTTGTGAGTCGGTACTGCGAATCGTTTCACAACGTCGTGAATCGAATCAAAAAGTTATGAAACAATACTTTTCATCATTATGAAACATTTTTTTTATGTTTCACTATGTTTTCTGCTGTTTGCTCGCTTCGCGAGCATTAAAACCGAAAAGAACATCACTGGACGCCCCTAATTCGTGGAGCATGAATCATTAAAAGCATGAAAATTCATGGAGCAGCGGTCACTATGTTTTCTGCTGTTTGCTCGCTTCGCGAGCATTAAAACCAAAAAAAAACAATACTGGACGCCCCTAATTCGTGGAGCATGAATCAGTAAAAGCATGAAAATTCATGGAGCAGCGGTCACTATGTTTTCTGCTGTTTGCTCGCTTCGCGAGCATTAAAACCAAAAAAAACATTACTGGATGCCCCTAATTCGTGGAGCATGAATCATTAAAAGCATGAAAATTCATGGAGCAGCGGTCACTATGTTTTCTGCTGTTTGCTCGCTTCGCGAGCATTAAAACAAAAAAAAAAAACATCACTGGACGCGCCTAATTCGTGGAGCATGAATCAGTAAAAGCATGAAGATTCATAGAGCCTCGGTCACTATGTTTTCTGCTGTTTGCTCGCTTCGCGAGCATTAAAACAAAAAAACAACAACAACAACAACAACAAAAAACATCACTGTATACCACTAATTAGCGATGCATGAATCAGTAAATGTTACGTTTCGATACAACAGAAAAAAGTATCGATACTCTGATTCGGGTCTCGAATCACCGTCATATCACGCGATCAAAACATCGGCTACGGTAATAAGCAATGGGTGCCGTATAGTAAAGCTTAGCCAAAAAAAAAAAAAAAACAATAGAAACAAGTTCCGTACTTATAAGTAAACAATATTAATCACTAATTTTAATTTTCCTGTCCTCCCATGGTAATTAAAAAACATAACGCTAGTTGCTATGGCATAAAAAATAAATAGTATGCAGCCTGCAGACGATGTTGAAATGATGTTATAATATTTCACCTAAATTACTACAAAAATCATTATATAAAACGGTCGTATTTTATTTTTTACTATTGATTAATTTTGTTTATAATTTATTATTAATTTGCATGGTAATAAAAAAATGACCAAACGCTGGTTGCTATGGCTTAAAAAGTAAACTGCATGCAGGTTGCCATATTGTATTGCAAACAATCCAGAACGACATCGTTATCGCTCAAACCGGCGCCAACGAAAAATCGCCAAATCTAGCTGAGGGAAAATACTATAGTTGTACCGAATGAAAACTGAGTCATCAACCAATAATTTTATTTTGAAACTTTTCTTTGAATAATTCTGGTTTCACTATTGCACAATATTTATTTGGATCTAATAATAATTAGGCTTCTGGTAAATTAAAATTCTAATTAGGTGGTGAAATTGGTATAATATTTCAAAGTTTTAAATTTTAAGTTTCAAATTTTAAAGGTAAATAAGAAAAGGAATAAAGTGCGAAAAATTCGCACGGGTTTGCTAGTAATGAAACATTTTGGAAAATTCCAAAACTTTGCTGTTATTGAATTCCGAGTGTACTAACTTTGTCAGCTTTAAATTATCATTTTTTTTTTTTTTTCATATTTGGTCATTAAGCGCCCAGGAAGTTTATAAATTTATCCCCCGGTTCGACATTCGTAGGAATTAAACATTTGCCATAAGTTTGCACTTTTTTGTAAATTTACTTTTTACTCAACAACAACTTTGATGCAGAAATGTATATTAGTCATTTGCAGCAATTTTACCACAAAAAATGAGACTCTTTCTTTTGAATTAGAAATATTTTTGGAAAGAAATCATATGTAAAATCTTGATGAACACAATAGCATTTATTTGGCTTCAATGGAGTTCAGCGTTCGCGGCAGGGAAGTTTTCCACAGTAAAAAGTTATTTCTATATTTGAAACAGGAAGAACTCGCTTGTTTAGTATAATATACCGTATTTAATCAATGATTTTTGTCTAAGTGTATTGCAGGAGTCAATTTCACTTAAGTGAATTCAATTAGGCGAGATTATTTAATAATCTAGAGTTTACTTTTCCTAAACAATCAATATTTGCTCGCTACGGTGCTTATAATGCTATTATAGTGACCTTGTAGTGCAAGAAATTATTTTATTAGTTTCTTTCTGAATTATTAGTTGATTGAAATGCATTCGTAGATTAGAACTTGATTGTCTTATTAAAAACATCAGCACAGCTTCAATAGAAAACCCAGAGGGCGGCTTTAGGTATAACTAGTATCTCCCCGCAACTGGATTTGACGATTTTTCTTTGGCACCGTTTTGAACGATAACGATGTCGTTCTGGATTCTTTATAACAAAATATGGCAGCCTGCATGCTGTTTATTTTAGATTTATGATTTTGTGATTTACGATTTATGATTTAGCTTATGATTTTTAGATTTATGATTTAGCCATAATCGCCAAAAATAAATCGCCAAATCCAGTTGTGGGGAGATACTATAGTTGTTTCCGGCTTTATATGTTTTTGGTATTTTCGAGACAATTGAAATAAATCTTGCAAAGGCAGATGTAACGATCTTGACGAGAAACGTCTGAGCTACTTCGATGCAAAATTTCAAATTCTTCCAATGAGGTATCATACTAAAGCTGTGCTCATGCCATTTACCACATAAAAAATTGTGTGTTTTCGTAACAATATACATGTATGTGTGTAATTAGATGAGTGCATAATGAAGTTGGTACAACTTGCAGGTTAGTCCACAACTCTATTTGGCGATTTTCTTTTGGGGCCGTTTTCAACAATAACGATGTCGTTCTAGATTCTTTACAACATTTGTTTACGTTTCGAGCCCATTGCAACCGTTTCCAAAAATTGCATTTGGCCCTAATCTCTGAAATAAATAAATAAATAAATAAATAAACCTTGCGAAATATAGTTGTGGACCAGCTTGAAAGTGGTTCCAAATCGGGGTCTAGTTCAAAATGATCGACAGCTTTGGCGCAATTTCAAATTTGAACAATGACAACAAGATGTCGTGTTGTTTCCTAGTGGCGAGAAAAAGACCACCACATTTGATGCGCTTATCGCCCATTTGGCGACCGTCGCTCAGTCTTAACTAGAATCAAAAATCGATTTACAAAATGAATATTTTATCTTTTATTTCTCAAAAATCGTTGATCAAAAGGAACTGATTTGGTATCTCTCAACCTTAGGGGGAAAAAAATCTGATCAAATTATCTGGCAAGCATATTTAATTCGTTTCAAAAATAATGGTTATTTTAATAAAATATATTAAGAGAGTAGTCAAAAATATGAAACAATAGTTCGTACAATATATATTAGGAGAATATACATCTTGCATGTATATTTTTGTATTAAACTTTTGATCAACAAATCCAGAAACCTCTAAGGATGACAAACACCAAAGTTATTGCGTATGGGTATCTGGCATGACTCAAAAGCGGTTAGGCGTATAATGTTTGAGTTTTCTTATTACAGATAGCTGTGCACCTCTGTTTCTGGTATCTATTCGACATTGAAATTTAGATGAATCAAGAAAAATTACAGCAATAATATTACAAAAAATAACTTTTTTTTTTTTTTTTTTTTTTTTTTGTAATTGTACGAATTATTGCCTTAAATACTTTAACATATACTAATGGCACATCTCAAATTTATATTAAAATAATAATGCTTACGAATTATATAGAATTGTTTTCAGAAATATTTGAAGTTGTTAATCTTTAATGTCATAAATCATTTTTTAAAACCTTTTATTTTTTCAATGTAAGTCCAAGTTGAGTGATATTAAAATAATTATAAGATTAAAAAAAAAAAAAAAAAAATATGTACCATGTTGCAAATTTTTTGATGAATCATAGAGGTCTTATCAATGTGCATAAATTTTTTTAAGTGATAATGACGTTTATTTTTGTCAGAAGTATAATTTAACTTTTTATAATTTTCTAACGTTCACGTTTAATTAAATGTATTTATTTTTATATCGAAAGAAAATGTACTCGTAATTTTTTTTGGCAACAATTAAATTATAGCTAATATTTTAATAGCTATTTTAACGCTATTAGGATGTTATTATTTTCATATTTCAATTAATTATAAGAAAACAAATCAAAAATTCGAAAATCGGACTTCGAAGTATTGTGTTGTCACCGGATTCTGAGCTACTGTGGAAGTTTCAAATGCCTAGCTAGTAGGGAAGTTAGTAAAAATTCTATTGCACGATTTGTACCGGACAAACAAACAAACAAACATACAAACAAACAAGAACAGAAGTTAATAAAAACATGGTAAACATGGTAAAATAAACTGGATTGAAACAAAAGTTTTGAAATTGTTTCCACTTGTGCAGGGATTAAAAAATAACAATGAATAATAAATGCATACTATCAAATTTAAATATGTTTCTGTAAATGCTATTCGCGTTTGTAATGATCAATAGGTGGCGCTTTTTCAGCTTTTGTTGTTAGTAAAAATAATAGCCACGTGTATTTATTATTGTTCTTTTTGTTATTCTACTTAATATTCGTACTATAATTTCTCCGCCATTACATCATGGAAAATCGATTGCTTTTGGAAAAAAAATATTTCAGTTTATTCAAAGTTCGATCAGAAGTAGATTTTTGACTGAAGTTGAACAACTATTAGTTTCAAATCATCTGATTAATTCTTTACTTCCATTGGCCGAAATAACTGAAATTTTAAATTTGTCATTTGGAAATAAATGGAAGATTAATTCTGGATTTCTTGAACCTTTGGAGTTACACTGTAGCACACAACAGTATGTGTTATCTTTTTTACCGTATTTATTAATTTTTATTCAATAAATATATGTGAAACTAAACATCGGCAAGCAATGGCGGCTTAATGAAAGCCGAATTAAAGCATGTTAATTTCACCTTAGCCCACCAGAGAGCGAGCATTTCCTTACAATCGCGGATACTATATGAATGGGGCATATATTTTCGGAGCAACTTGCATGTTGGTGCGAAGCTCTATTTCGCGACTTTCCTTTGGTGGTTATGATGAAATGTGATTTTCAGAAATGGTTGCCATGGATTCTAAATGTAAACAAAATGAAATGCGTTTTTCGAAATGGCTTCTGTTTTATAATGTACAGAAATAAATTAATCCTATTCTTAATACTTAAAAACAAATATTTAAAATCAACTTACCTCACTTTGCATGAGGAAACAGCTGCATGAAGTTCTATATTGCAAGTTTCATCAATATGCATAAATATATACATGCTTCTCGTATATTTGCACTATTTAAATGTTCTACAGTTGCTGTGAAAATACTATTATATAAATCAGATTTCCAAATCCACATGTTTTTTCAAAAATTTCAAAATTGTTTTCTCTCTCCAAACAATTCACTCAAAATAATTTTGGTACATTCAATTTCTTTTCCGAAAATAGGCCTTTCATTTCATACTATAGCAAAAATAGAATAAAATTTTGAATATTTAAATGACGATCAAGTTGAATTCATAAATAATTGGAAATCTGAAAAAATAAACAGAAAACAGGTTACTATATCATGTCGCTATTGAAGTGTGTTGCTTAACACTCAGTTATGTAATGGCGTGTCGGCGTATTTTGAATTAATGACTCCAATGTAGAAAAATAAACTATTTATTAACATAACGAGGAACTATCTACAAGCGAACACACTTCTCTCGTTCGAACATGGCAGAATCCAAAACAAAACTTTTTCAGAGAGAAAAGTTGTAGTGCTTTTCGTGCGCTTGCAGCGCCATCTCATAAAATGCACCAGGGAGGATAGATAGAACACCATAGAGTATCCCCCCAGTGAACAAGGTGAACGATAAAATGCAAAAGTTCAATACAATAAATGCTTGATACAGTATAATATGTAATAGTAACATAGTAAGTAATGCAAAATAGAAATACAATGAACAATATATAATATTAAAAAGTGTAAGATAATATATACAAAACTATATTACATATTCAGTCACCAAATGTTTTGGGAAAGTGACTTTACGTCCAGAGCGTGTTTTGTTGACAGGAGTCGGCTCTGGTGGTATTTCGAATGATTTGTTGACAGGCGTTGGCTCAGATGGTTCTTGGTTAGGAACAGAGTTATTTGTCACAACAGTATCTGACCATCTATAGGCGGGTTTTACGCGATCTATAGAAACTGTTGTGTTTTTACCATTTATATCAATGACAAAATTTTTATTATCTCTGTTTATGACAAGGTGAGGTCCAGTATACGGCGGTGTTAATGGACGAGTTACTTTGTCTGATCTTAAAAATACATGTGTACAATTCGACAATGCAGGATTTACGAAAACACTAGGACTGCTATGTAAGGAAGTAGCAGTTGGATTAAGTGTCTGCATTGTTTGTACCAAGTTGGAAACATAATTGGGATCAATCGTTTGGTCAATTTGTTTTTTATCAGTAATAAGATCAGAGGGTAATCGTAAAGTGGTACCATATACTAATTGTGCAGGTGTTGCATTAATGTCATTTTTAAGAGCTGAGCGCAAACCTAGTAAAACAATTGGAAGGGTTTCAGTCCATTTAGTGTGATTATGTGCCTTAAGAGCATCTTTTAAATGTCTATGATAGCGTTCTAAAATTCCATTTGACTGGGGATGGTATGCCGAAGTCCGAATGCGCTTACAGCCTAAGATATGCATAAGTTCTCGAAATAGAGTAGATTCAAAATTACGACCTTGATCTGTGGTGATAGTGACTGGGCATCCGAATCTAGAGATCCAACCATGCAATAAGGCACGAGCGGTTGTTTCCGCAGTCATATCAGGGGTCGGAATTACCTCGGGCCATCTGGTAAATCTGTCAATGATTGTTAAACAATACTGATTTCCATCTGATGGGGGAAGAGGGCCAATGAAATCTAAATGAATATGGGCAAAACGGGCATCCGGTAGGGCAAATGTTCCAACTGGTGACTTGGTGTGCTTTGTTATTTTGGCTCTTTGGCAATTAACACAACTGCGAACCATAGATTTGATATCTTTATGCATGCCAGGCCATACGAATCTTTTAGCAATTAAATTTATGGAGGCTGACATACCTGGATGTGAAAGGAAATGCAAATTTTCAAAAACTAGTTTTCGCAAACTTTGTGGAACGAATGGACGGGGATGTTTTTGAGATGTATCGCAATATAGGTCAATATCCTCAAGGGGAAAATAGTGTTTTTCTAATTGTAAGGATGTGGTATTGGATTGCAAAAGTTTTTGAAGTTCTTGATCAGTTGATTGTGCAGAAGCAAATTCTTTAAAATCAAGTACAGTTGGGGAAATTTGATTGATCTCTATGCGAGATAATGCATCGGCTACATGATTTTCAGAACCTTTCATATATCGGATATCGGTAGAAATTGGGATATATAATCGAGATGACGTAGCTGTCGAGGACTGCACTTTTCAGGATTTTGTTTGAAAGCGTATATTAAGGGTTTCTGATCAGTGTAAATGAAAAAGTTTCTACCTTCTAGTAAGTGACGAAATTTCTTTATAGAGGAATATATGGCGTAAAGTTCACGGTCATATGTCGACCAATTCTTTTGAGACTTACTTAATTTGCCAGAATAAAATGCTATAGGTTCCCATTGATTATCAGACATTTGCATGACAGAGCCACCAACAGCGACGTTTGATGCATCTACCCATAAGCTTAATTGGGCACCAGGAATAGGATGTTTTAGAAGCGTTGCATGAGAAATTGCTTCTTTTGATTTCGTAAATGCAAAATTTGCTTCGTCGTTCCATTCTAATTGCTCCATTGAAATTTTGGCATTGGAACGCGGATGTTTCCTTTTATTTTTGTGCCCTTCGAGGAATTTAACGAGGGGTGCTAAAATATCAGCAGCTCTGGGAATGAATCGTCTGTAAAAATTAAATATACCTAAATATCTACGAAGTTGAGTAACACTTGTAGGTCTTGGAAATTTTAAAATGGCTTCAACACGGTCAGAAGTTGGTGAAAGACCATCTTTTGACACTGTAAAACCTAAAAATTCCAAAGTGGGAACACCAAATATGCATTTTGAGGGCTTAATTGTAAGGCCGTAATGATCAAGTCTGGAAAATAGTGCTCTGAGATGTTCAATATGTTCTTCGAGGGATTTGGATGCAATTAAAATATCGTCTATAAATGGATAAACACCTTTTAAATTTCTTGTAACTTCATCAATAAATCTCTGAAATGTGCTGGAAGCATTGCACAAACCAAACTGCATCCGAGTGCTCTCGAAGAGTCCGAAAGGTGTACATATGGCAGTTTTGTGAACATCCTCGGGAGCAATCGGAATTTGATGAAAAGCTTTAACTAAATCAATACGTGAAAAAATTGTGGTTCCGTGAAGTTCACTAGTAAAATCAGCAATGTTGGGGATGGGATATTTATCCTTTTTAGTGTGAGCATTTAGTGCTCTGTAATCTCCAACAGGTCGCCAGTCATCGCTGTTTTTCTTTGGAACCATATGCAAAGGTGAAGCATAATTGCTGTTGGATGGACGCATGTGTCCCAAATCCAACATATGCTGAAATTCAATTTTTGCAATTTTTAAACGGTCGGGGGCCAGACGACGTGGTTTAGCGTATACCGGTGGGCCAAAAGTTTCGATATGATGCATAACAGAATGTTTCACAATTTGGTTTGGGCTAGGAGATTTACTGATGTTAGGAAATTCACTTAAAAGATTAGAAAAAATATCATTACTTATGATAGATTTCACTGAATATATATCAGAATTATGTACAACACAATGAGAATTTAAGCTTGTGACATTATCAAATAAAGAACGTTTTCTAAGATCTGGCTTTAAATTAAAGTAATGTAAAAAATCAGCACCTAAAATAGGGGTTGAAACATTACAAACATAAAAAGGGTAAACAAACTGTTTTCTTAGACCAAGATCAATAGATAATAATTTACGTTTATATACATTAATTAAAGTACCATTAGCTGCAACAAATTTTTGAATTGGAATAGACATTTTGTCTATTTTTGATGCTGGAATTAATGAACAGTCACTTCCTGTGTCCACTAAAAATTTTAGATTGCTTCTTTTATCTCGTACAAAAAGGCGACGAGAAGTGGAAGGCGAGGCGTATGTCGCCGCTACTCCTTGCCGTAGTCGTTTCCCGCGGAAAAAGTACAGGGAGGTACGCACTTTTTAGCTTTAGAGCTAAATTTCTGATGATACCAGCAAAATTCTTTATTAACTTTTGGGCTTTTGTTCCGAAAATTAGATCGAGATAGTGAACGAGAATGACTTCTGGAACGTCGCAATGAAGCCACTTCTTCTCTTAAAAGTTTTAATTCTTTTAAAAGTTCGGAATCAGCACTCGAAGAATTAGTTGTACTAACAGCACCTACCTGTGGTGGAGATACATCCAAAATTTTATCAGCTATTTCGGCAGCTTTAATGGGTGTAAGGTCTTGCACTGATGCTAAAATAAATTGCGCATTTGAAGGCAGTTGTTGCAAGAATAGTTCGAGCAAAAGAGTGTCGGATACCTTATGGTTTTCAGCTCTTCTCTGCATGACGCGAAGTAGTTCTGACGGTTTTCTATCCCCTAGTTGTTCACCAGCTAATAATCGGCGAATTTCCTGCGATTTTGTTTCACCACAACGTTGAATTATTTCGTCCTTTAAGTTTTTGAATGGATCGGAATTATCAGGTGAAATTATTACGTCACGCACAGTCATTGCAATTTCTGGAGGTAAATTCGCAACACAATAGTTATATTTTGTTCTAGAATCCGTTATTGGTTTCGGCACAGCTAGTTGAAATGTTGATTCTACCATCGTGAACCACAGGGCCGGGTCCGTAGGGATGAATGCAGGGATTTTCACTGCAGCTGTTTCATTCATGTTGAAAACAGAAACGAAAACACTTATAATCCAAAATTAAGAACAGTTTATCCGGGTCACCACTGAAGTGTGTTGCTTAACACGCAGTTATGTAATGGCGTGTCGGCGTATTTTGAATTAATGACTCCAATGTAGAAAAATAAACTATTTATTAACATAACGAGGAACTATCTACAAGCGAACACACTTCTCTCGTTCGAACATGGCAGAATCCAAAACAAAACTTTTTCAGAGAGAAAAGTTGTAGTGCTTTTCGTGCGCTTGCAGCGCCATCTCATAAAATGCACCAGGGAGGATAGATAGAACACCATACTATGAATCCAGAACGACATCGTTATCATTCAAAACGGCGCCAAAAGAAAATCGCCAAATAGGGTTGTGCACCAAACCTGTATGTCGTATCACATTTTCTATAGAAAATATTAGATATTGACAATTAGTTCAATGGCGTAAAAATGGAAGATTCAGATTGATATAAAGCTTTTAGATAAATATGATAATTTTTATTAAATAGCTAAAAAAATCTTTAGTTAAATTAAAATTTCTGGGAAAGGCGGGTTGTGATTTTCATAACATTAACACATACGTAAGTTTATATCAATATAAAGCTGGAAAATATGATATTTTAATACATGTAAATTTAGGGCCATATTATCACACGTTTTTATACCGAAATTATTGCTGTTGTTAAAGCGTAAATGGTAACTCTATTTGTATTTCCTAAAGCTAGTAACATCTGTCATTTATTTTAGTAAGGCATAGTTTACCTGAGCAGGGGCGGACCAAAGAGGCGGGGATTATGGGGTTCAAGTCCCTCTTAAAATGACAGTCACAAAATTTATAATTAAACAAAAATAACAGAAATTTATATTGAAGTGCTTGAAAATTTTTTCAGTTAAATAGTTATTTGCTATAGTTTAATAAATATCAACAATAAAATTATTTCCTCCATCTGGGACTCACCAGGGACTAAAAGGTCCTGTGCTAACAGCTGGTATAAGGAAAATTCTGCATTTTATCCTAGGTATGATTACCTATCTCTCTGTTCGTAGAACCCTGTTTCTTTCTCAGAATCTTCCATAAATATGGGCTAGAACACATTAAAAAGATTCCCTCTTAGACCCAGGTCTCTGTTGTAGACTAATAGCTTACAACTAATCTTCAAAACCCACAACTTTTCAATCTCCCTCTCTCTTTCTGTATGTGTGTGTGTGTGTGTGAGACCATTGTTACTCCTGTGAATTTACAAATTTAGAATTTTACCTTTAAATTTCCGAGAAGCAAAGAAAAAAAATGTGAGTGCATTTCTTCGATTAAACACTAACAATTAATTAGCGTCTTGTAGACAGATACAGGTATGATAACCTGTGGTTAAAATGTTGATATAAAGTACACTCTTTTTAATACTTTTCAACAAAGGTTGGAAAGAGTTAAAGACTTCGATTTGCCTGTCTCTTTGTCCGTCTGTCTGTCCGACTGCATGTCTGTCCGCACTCTAACTCCCGTATATATTCATGGAATTTTTTTAAACTGATATATGTATATATATATATATATTATTCAAGTTCCCTATAGGATGTTCCCTATGGAAAATCTAATGTATACCACTACTGGTTTGTATATAGGGACAAGCGAAAGTATCCCAAAGCATTGTATTCTATGAGAGGTATTTCTATAAACCATATTTTAATACTGTTAATTTACACAAATCTTAATGAAATTGAAATATCCAAGTTCACTATCGGATGTTCCCCATTGAAAATGGGGTAAATACCATCACTGGTTTGTATACAGGGACACCCAAAAATATTCCAAAGTATTGCTTTCTATGAGAGGTATTTCTATAAATAAAAAACTTTACTTTCCACAAATCTTAACAAAATTGAGATTTGTTATTCATATGCACAAAAGAATACTTTCCATAGAATACAGTATGATTAACATTAGATTTACAGAGTCACACAAAATTATTCAGTTACATTAAGGGGTTTTATTGGAAAATTGTTGGAATTGCATTTTGTTTATATTAAACGTTTTTATCATTTTCTAAATGTTTTTAACGCTTTCCAAAAGTTTGAAAGTGTTAAATCAACAAGGTTCAAAATGGTTGATGACTTCTATTTGTCTGTCTGTCCCTACTTTAATATCTGTAAATATTCATGGGATTTCTTGAAACTGATATATGTTATTTTAAGTTCACTATCGAATATTCCCTATTGAAAATAGAGTGAATAACTCAACTGGTTTGTGTACAGGGACACCCGAAAGTATTCCGAAGAATTATGTCCTGTGAGAGGTATTTTTATGAACTATATTATAATTTCTTTATTTTACACAAATTTTAATGAAATTGAAATATGTTATTAAAATTCACTATCATATATGTTTGCTATAAAAAATGGAGTAAATACCTCCACTGGTGTGTGTATAGGGACACCCAAAAGCATTCCAAAGCATTGCGTTCTATGAGAGTTATTTCTATAAACCAAATTTCAATAACTTTGCTTTGCACAAATCTTAATGATATTGAAATATGTTATTCATATGCACGAAAGAATGCTTTCTATAAAAAGTAGTGTGATTAGCATTATATTTAGAGGGCCACACAAAAATATTCAGTTATAGTGAGCTATTTTATTGCAAATTTCCTGAAATTGCATTTTTGTTTACATTAAGCGATTTAACACATTTAACATTTTTTTTTTTTTCCTTTTTACAATTTTAAGCGTGCATATGATATTTTAATTTATGTATCTATATGTCCGACTTTTAAATCTGTCTATCTGTTCGTTTACACGCCTCCAACATCCGTAAATATTTTCAGAATTTTTTAAAAAATGATATATGTTATTCATATTTACTATGGATTGTTCCCTATGTAGAATGACATTATTAGGTCCAGTGCAACTGTTTTATGTGTACAGGGACACCCAAAAATTGCATTTTTAGGGCAGATATTTTTATAAATTACATTTAAAGAAATTTCTACTGTAAAAATCATAAAGAAATTTAAATTTATTGTTAATATGCTAAAATAATATTTTGTATAGAATATGATTTTATTAACCTTCAGTGTTACAGGGCTACATAAAAATTTTCAGATACATTAAGGGCTGCAAGTAGAATCTAAGAGCTACGTTTTCTTTTGTGTAAAGATTTTTTTTACACTTTCTAGCAATATTTAAGAACGAACAGGAATTCAATCAGTCTATCTGTGTGCCTTTCAGAACTACTGTCTGTCCGTTGTGTGATAATGTAGGCAAAGAACATTGAAAGTTACACGATACAACAATTGCGTTTAGCTGGAAAGTGTTAATAATCAATGCGTACCGCATGACTTTTTGTTCTTGTTTTATATTTTATCTTTGATTTTTAATATCTGAAAAAGAAAAACAAAAAAAATATTTTGTTAGTTTTTAGAAAAATAAACAGGACAGTAAATTATTTGACTCAATGATTAATAAGACGTTATGTTTTTATTTAACACTCTCCAAAAAAATTGAAAATTGTTTATTACTTCGGTTTGTCTGTCAGAACTCTAATTCCTCTAAATATTAATAAATACCATCTCTTACTTATGTACAGGGACACACAAATGTATTCCAAGGTTATGATTATTTATAGAAAAATTGCAAACTATAAGTGATTTCCTTTTAGTTATGTTAAATTAACTAGTTATGTTAAATTATAGATATGTTAAATTAACTTGAAATTATTTTTGTCATAAGAAAAATGCAATTATTATACATAAAAATTACAAAAGCAATTTTGTTCTTATTAAACATACATTTTTCTATTATGAATTAAATGTGACTTTTTTTTTTTAAATTAATTAATTATAAAAGAATTACATGTTCATTTCGCTTTATTCTTATGCAAATTCTATTTAATTTATCTCACTTTTTTTTTTTTTGCTTCGATAACGATTAACTTTAACGATAATTCATAAAAAAATTATCACAATGTGTATTTAAGAAAATCCCGTATAGAAAAAGTAAAACAGGAATTTTTGTATAAGATGTACAATCCCTTTTGCTATTAAAATAAAATGGCTTACAAAATATAACTTAAGAAAAGATATGTTCTTTTATGAAAATATAGTTACCAGCAAATTTTTTAAGAAGGTTTTTGAACTACGTAAGAAAATAAAACGCTCAGTGTTTTCATGCTTTTGGAATATGGCATTAAAAAGAAATGAAATGTTTAGAAAAAGCATTTATTTCTAAATAAGTTTCTTTCTGTATTCACAGAATTTCTAAAGCCCATGTATTTTTTCTTTCACATAAAGTCACTACCGCTTCCGGCGTTATCGTTTAAAAACCATCTGTTTCTATATTTTTATTATGTTTGTACATATTTAGTTTTGGGCAATGACATTTAGGATTTCGTTTAAGGAAATTCCATAAATATATTCCTCTTAAATCAATACAGCATTTAAGGGATACAGTTTAACTATACCTTAATGTATGAAAAACGTTTTATTGTTATTACATAGAGGAAATAAAATTTACGGAAAAACTGTTTCATAAAAACAAAATATCAAAAAAAAAAAAAAAAAAGAAAGAAAGAAAGAAAGAAAAAAAGAAAAGAAAAAACAATCGATGTTTCTTTTGTTTAATAGCATCCATTTTATATACTTCTTAAATTTTGTTTTATTTCAATTGTATTGTATTACATAATAAAACTAGTATGTTTTGTGGCCACCACAAGACCTTCTTCTATATTTTCCTATACAAATTCACTCAGTAACAATATTAAAAAAAAAAAAAAAAATCGATAATTTTGTTTTAAATTATCACATATTTATAGTTCAACCATTCGTTTTAAAGGTATTGACGAGACCTTTCGAAAGATACCCAACCTGAAAATTTACCCCCCCCCCTGGGGGGGAAGCGATGCCCCCACATGCACAATTTTTTTCCTAATTAACTACTACTATTATCAATAATTCATATTAATTTTACAATCACACGATTAAATAACTCTCATTATGTACATTTATACGAAATTTTGTCCTATACTGCCCTGTTAAAAATTTAGAAAAAATACGATCAGCGCCACCTGTTGAGCAATTCATCCCCAAATCTAATCAGCACCAGTTTATGTCAGGGGCAAACCAAATATCAAGTTTGGTTGAATTTCGTTAAAAATACACACACACACACACACACACATATATATATATATATATATATATATATATATAAGATTTTTTTTCGTTAAAAGTAAAAAAAAAAAATCGATAAATTTGTTTTAAATTATCACAGATTTATAGTTGAAGCATTCTTTTTAAAGGTATTGACGAGACCTTTCGAAAGATACCCATCTTGAAAATTTACTCCTTTCGAGGGGGGACTTCTTCTACACGGGGGGGGGGTGAAGTGGCGAGGCTCCTACACATACAAAAAAATTTTCCCATTCGACTGTCTCTACTATAAATAATTCTTGTAAACTGCATACTGGTTACTAAAAAATAATTCTCTTTATGCACATTTATGCAAAAATTTGTCCTATACCACACTGTTAAAAATTTAGAAAAAAATCGGGGTGGCAACGTAACCTGTAAGACAATTTTTACCAAAAGTTGATAGGTACTAATTTATGTCAAGGTGCAACTATATACCAATTTGTATGAAATTCTGTGCAGTCGTTCCTGAGATACACTTGCCACAATCTTTTGTCACTCTCATACACACACACAAACAGACAGACAGACATTTTCTAAAAATGGTCAAATTGTGTTCTACAGCTCTTAAAACATGTAAATCCATCAAAAAACCGAGGTTGAAAATTTTTACGAATCCAGTACTTTCTTCTATTGAGTATAAAAGAAAGTAATAATGAGGAATAAAAAATTATAAAATATATGTGAAAATATTATTGATTAAAAATATTGTAGTTTATACTTGCAGCTTTATTTTAATCTCAACAATTCACGTATGAAAATATATTATATAATTATAATTATTGTTTATTTTAATTATAAACATACGTAACATAAATAAACTGATAAAAAAACTAGTATGTTGTGGCCACCACAAGACTTTCTTCTATATTTTCGTATACAAATTCACTTAGTAAAATAAGAAAAAAAAATGATTCCCCCCCCCCCCCTTTTTTTTTTTTTTTTTGTTAAAAGTAAAAAAAAAAAAAAAAAAAAAATCGATTCCTTTGTTTTAAATTACACCTGTTGAGCGATTGATCCCCAAATTCAATCAGCACCAGTTTATGTCAGGGGTCAACTAAATACCAAGTTTCGTTAATTTTTTTAAAAAACAGAAAAAAAAAATAAATAAATAAAAATTCCAAGGTTTTTTTTCGTTAAAAATAAAAAAAAATCGATACCTTTGTTTTAAATTATCACAGATTTATAGTTCAACCATTCGTTTAAAAGTTACTGACGAGACCTTTCGAAAGATACCCATTTTAAACATTTACTCCCCTCGTGGGTGGACTTCCCCCCCAGAGGGGAGGCGAGGCCCCTACACATACAAAATTTTTTTCCCAGTTGACTATCTCTATTATAATTAATTCTGGTAAATTTCATAATGATTATTAAAAAATAATTCCCTTTATGCACATTTATACAAAATTTTGTCCTATATCACCACGTTAAAACTTTAGAAAAAGTGGGAAGTCAACGCAACCTCTAAGACAACTTTTACCAAAAGTTGATAGACACTAACTTATGTCAAGATGCAACTTCATACAAATTTGTATGAATTTCTGTGCAATAGTTCCTGAGATACAGTTTCCACAAAATTTTGTCACTAACACACACACAGACACAGACAGACATTTTCAAAAAATGGTAAAATCGTGTTCTACAGTTTTCAAAACGTAAAAATCCATCGAAAACCTGAGGTCGAAAATTTTTACGAATCCAATACTTTCTTCTATTGAATATAGAAGAACGTAATAAATGTAAAACTCATTCTATCTCAATTGGATGGGTAAGTGAATTTCGCAGATCCTTAAATGTGGCCACAATGTTACAAGAAAAAAGTGGATGAATTTGAATAAAAAAAATCTATTTAAAGAATTGATATGTTCAATAAACATGATGAATTTAAAATAAATATGTTCATTAACACTTTCACGCCGGCGTGGTTCATCGGTGGGTCACAGCTAATTTAAGATACCGATGGATGGTTGGATTCTAAGATTCTAAGACGGAAGGTGACCGCTCACCACTATGCAGCGGTTTTGAGCGATTTTAACCTTTAGAGAGTGGCTCCGAGTGCACTATGGAGATTCAAAAGAGCCCGTGTCTAAAGATTAAACCTCCTCCGTTGTTTATTGCATAAACAGAAAAAAAAAATTACAGATGTCGCCAAAGCGGAGCTTTCACACGACAGAGGGCGCCAAGGTAACAAGAATATAAAAAGAAGAACGGAGCCTTGATCCCTCACATGGAAAGGCTTGTGTTGAAAAATTATATGGAACTCCAAGAGAAAAGTTGGTAACTGCCTGGTTGGGTTGTTCGGTTTTATGTCGCACTAGTGCTGCGCAGATTGGCAATTGACGACGGTCTGGGACACAACCCTAGAGGTGGTCCGAAGACAAGCCATCACAATTTTGATCGTCCACGGAAGGGATGGCTCTCCCGCTTCGGTGACCCCCAGAGGTATAATTTTTGATGGGAACACGGAGGTCATTGCGGCCACGACAGATTCTACGTGCACCAGCAACCATTAGTGTACACGACGGTCTTTGGCCGGCTCGAGGACCAAACCCTCAATCATCCAATTACGAGGCCAGCACTCTACTGACTGGGCTACCGCGGCCTACCAAGATGCGGAAAAATCTGAAAAGAGGGGTACTAAATGGCTAGTTTACGTTTGGCGATTTTTTCATGCTCGCCAAAAAAAATATTAAATGTTTGGATGAGAGGGTTTTATATCGTACTAGTGCTATGTTATGAGTGATCGGCTGGTTGAGAATATTAAAATACTTTTAAAAATATATATTGTATAAAACTAATATAGTTACCCATTTAAGAAGATATTTCTTATTTTTAATTATTTTGGATCAAATCAGTAAAAATTATGATAAGTATTTTTTTTTTTTATTACCGTTTTTCAAAATTTTTAAAAATGATTTCAGAATAGAGGCTGTTTGTAATTTTGAGATAGTATGATTACCCAAGCAATCGCCAACGGTCTGGAACATGAAATCCCTAATGGTAGTCCGGGACATGAAATCGCAATTTTGATCATCTACGGAGTGGAGGGGATGGCTGCCCTGCTTCAGTGATTTCCCAGAGGTTTTATGGGCCGCGGTAGCCCTGTCGCTAGAGCGCCGGCCTCGCAATTGGAAGATTGCGAGTTCGGTACTCGAGCCGGCCAAAGACCGTCGTGTACACTAATGTTGGCTGGTGCACGTAAAATCTGCCGTGGCCGCAATGTCCTCCATGTTCCCATCAAAAATGATACCTCTGGGGGTCACCGAAGCGGGAGAGCTATCCCTTCCATGGACGATCAAAAATGTGATGGCATGTCTCCGGACCACCTATAGGGGTGTGTCCCAGACCGTCGCCAATTGCCCAACTGCGCAGCACTAGTGCGACGTTAAACTCAACCATCCATCCATCCAACCCAGAGGTTTTATTTTGGACGAGAACAGGGATAACATTATGGCTACGAAGGATTTTATTTGCACTAGCCACTCAAGGATAAATATTTACCAAAACAAAACAAAACAAAAAAAAAAATCGGAAAGGTTTGCTCCGAAAAAAGGTACCTATTGAATTGCTTGAAATACAAAAATTCTTATGAAATCAATCAATAAAAACCAAGGATTAAAACCCAGACTGTCGCCAGTTGTTCTTCGCGTAGATCTAATGCAACATAAATGTAAAATGCACTCAACTTCATTAAGACCAAAATTTGTGCTCTTGGAAACAAAATGTTTACAGAGACCCAAATAAAGTAATCAAATTTCTCTCTGTCTCTGTGAGTTCCCTACAGTGTAGTGTTAGTGAGATGGAAAACCCATTCAATTACATCTTGTCAACTTAGTGCTTTAGCATAGACTAGGCTGACCAGATCAAAGTACCTTTGTAAGAGAGAAGCGTTAAAAATTGCTACAATTATCCAATTATGGATGTATTTTTTTCATTCCTAATAAATAAGGACTAAAAATAAAGTATTATTGATTAATAATTTACTTTCTGCAATTTTTTAAATCTTAGAAAAATGCCTTTTAAAAAAAGGAAGTTCCCATTTGTCCCTAGAAAATGGGGACGTTTGGTCAGTATAGCATAGACCGATAAAGCATGTAAAATGTAAGGTTGCACTTTCGCTTGAACATTTCGCCAAATACACCGGTATTCCTGTTTTAGAAATTAACTCCGAAAACTATGTAAAGAAAATGCACCGGCGTGAACTTGTTGAACATTTATATATATATATATATATAGTGTGTGTGTGCATAAAATTTTCAAATGTCCGCCATTTCAAACAAGATGACGGACTGAGTTGATTAATAAGCGTGTTAGAAACTTTGATATGTGTTATAAACTAGTCTAGTTTTTAGAAAATCTGTTCACATACACTAAGCAACAACAACAAAAAAAAAGCCGCACTTGGATATTTTCATTTTCCCCTTATACAACCGCCATTTTTATCGTTTAAAAAGCAAATTTTCGAACAGATTTTATTATGTTGTTCTCGACATACATTTTAGCTTTGATTCCAATGTTAACTAGTTGGCATAGGTGGACTCTGCTCAGTTCCCCATCATATTTATCTTCTCAGAAATTTCTAGTGCGAGACATATTACTAGTGGATCTGCAGATCAGGAGCCTCAACGTCCTATTTGCATCAGACATTATTCAATAGGTCATTTTTATTTATTCCTTATTATATAATAGTATATATTGATTCGATCTACTTATTACCAAAATCAAATACATTCCTGAGGGGTGCGGCAGCCCGCCTCAACCCCCCGTTGTATCTCTCTTTGTATACCTATTTGTATATGATATAAAGTGTTACGAAAATGTAAATAATTGCATTTATTTTTGTATAAATTCTTTCAAAGAGGTTTAGTAAGTTGATAAAATGCTAATTTTGTGCCTTTATAGTCGTTTTAGCGTTAAAATAGCCAAATTTTCCTTTAAAAACGCATTGAAAAGCTCCTATAAGGGAAGAAATAAATTTGCGCTAAATTTGGCGACTATTTCCCTCCTTGGCGATTTTTTTGGCGATCTTGGCGAGAAAATCCTTATTAGGGATATAGCAAATATGGAAGCTCTAATCTCATTGGCTGATGTGATACGAGAATTTTCCAGAACAGTCTGTTTTCGAAAGAAAAGAAAAAAGGAGCATTATTTTCGCCAAGGCGGTCAGTCTCAGATCTATATCAGTTTCGTCAAATGCTTGCTCAATGGGCTCATGAATATGTGTACCAAATTGCAAGTCAATAGCGTCATTTTGAAGGCCGCTATCGCGGTACATACAAATTATTCGCATAGGCCGTAATGGTAAAAAAAACTTTGGCGTGTCCCTGTACACGAACTTACAAATGGAATGCACACCGAAAACTATACAGCTAATTTCGTGGGCATCATGAACATGTGTACAAAATTTCAAGCCAATAGCGTGTTTTTTGCGGCCGCTATCGCATGACAGACAGACAGACAGACGGAATCCAAAATCCTTTTGAGTCTCAACAGAGGGCCTCCATTCACATTTCGGCAAAAATTGGAAGTCAATAGCTTGATTTTTGCGGTGGCTATCGCGGTACATACAGATTCTTCCCATAGGCCATAATCATAAAAAATCTTTGGCGTGTCCCTGTACACGAACTACAAATGGAATACACACCTAAAACTATACAGCTGATTCCGTTGGGCTCATGAATACGTGTACCAAATGCAAGTCAATAGCGTGATTTTTGTGGCCGCTATCGCGGTACATACAAATTCCTCCCATAGGCTATAATGATAAGACAAACTTTGGCGTATCCCTGTACACAAATTACAAATGGAATACACACCCAAAACTATACAGCAGATTTCGCGGGGCACATGAACACGTGTACCAAATTGCAAGTCAATAGCGTGATTTTTGTGGCCGCTATCGTGATACATATAAATTTCTCCCATAGGCCGTAATGATAAGAAAAACTTTGGCGTGTCCCTGTATACGAACTACAAATGGAATACATACCAAAAACTATACAGCTGATTTCGTGGGGCTCATGAACATGTGTACCAAATTTCAAGTAAATAGCGCTTTTTTGGCGGCCGCTATCGCGCGACAGACAGACAGACAGACAGACACAGCCCAAAACCGTTTTGAGTCTCAACAGAGGGCCTCCACTGACGTTTCGGCCATAATGTTAAAAGAAATCAATTTGACCAAAGCTTCATACAGTGACAGAATGAAATCCCCGCCTAATAGGCTATCCACCGTTCACTTCGATATATTTATCTTATTCTAATCTATTAATTTATTTTATCGGGGTCAATTCCGTTGTTTAGTTTTCATGCTACTATTTCCAATGCAATAATCCTCAAATTCATATTTATATGAAAAATTTACAATTTCGCTATATTGATAAAATCGTAAATTACGAATAATTTACGAAATTTTCCTATTAGAATATTTGTATTCAATCATGTTCAAACAAATATCATAAACGTAATTTTGAAGTTGTCTAACGTATTTAGGATCCTCAAAATAGAAATTTTGTCATTTTCGGATTCCTCACACCTGAAAACGTGTAGAAAAGTCAAAAAACCGAGGTCGAAAATTTTCACGATTACCTAAGTTCCCCATACCTATAGTATGATGGGGAACTAAAAACAAAATGCAATTGTTAGGAAAATTGTAATTTTAGAAATCATTTCAAAAAAGGTAAGAATAAGGCAGTTAACGATGCCACAAATGTATTAATTTTTGAATGAAAATCAAAAAATATTTTAATACGTGAGATGGATAAATAACTAAATGTTAACGAAATATTGGTAAAATGGTTTTTAACAAGACCTAAAATTTTTTGGCCGTTTAAACAGGAAATTTTGCCTTAGACGGCCATGTTGCTCATCCAAGCAAGATGACTGTAAGTTAAAAAGCCACAGCTTATAAAATCGGTTTGTATTACATTTAAAACATAGAAAAGATTCAGAAAAAGTGTTTAGCAACATAATTTCTTTAAACAGTGCAGCAACTATTAAACAAAGCAGGTTTAAATGACAGAAAATTTGAAAAAATTTCATTCTTAGTGAAGAGAATTAGGAAAGCAAGACCTCAGATGGCAAAAAAAAATAAAAAAATAAATAATTATTTATTGGGCTGAACTGGTTCTCTCTGATAAGTCAAGTTTAACTTATTTCGAGCTAAAGAAAACAAGCAGATCTGACAACGAAAATATCACCGACTTAATGAAAATCGCACGTTTAAAACAGTGACATATTCTCCGTACATTATGGTGCGGAGGTGCATAACTTTTCAAACAGTCGGGCAATTTTTTATGCTCAAGGGATCAATTAACTCGAAATAAAACGCAATCTTAATAAAAGTGGTTCCTGACTGACTATTTTGAAGGTATCTTGGACATTTCCACGAACAACATGGTAAGTTTATTCACTTCAAATTGTCAAAATTTCCTATCCATTCCCATGAGAACCTATAATTCTGTAAGTAATCACATCTTTTTTCTCTTTAAGTTAAATCCCACAAAGGATATAGTAGAATTTCTTCTTTACCAGACATGGAAACAGTTCTAATCACGATCCGCTGGAAAATGTTTCGTCTGTAAAAAGGCAGGGCAGAGGGGAGATTATTCGAAATTTGCAATCTATAACTCTGCCAGAACTAGAAAAAAATATTTCTGATATTTGGCACATTGAAATTTCTGAGATTTATATTAAAACACTGTATAAAACTATGCTATTGCGCATTAAAACAGTAATTCCATGTAAAGGTGGAATTAACTCAATGCAGAATACATATTTTTAATAAAAAATTTCTTAGATCTAACAAATAAATAGTTTTATTTCATATATTGAAATATAACTTGTTTATTTCCTATAATAAATCATAATAGAATACAAAGTGTATGGTTATTGCATCATGTTCAAAAAGAAAGTTTTATGCAGATTTTAAAAAAGTACCTCGTAGAGTGCAATAAAACGAATTATTAAATCGAAAATGTACATAGGTATCATTTCACCCCTTTGGTATTATGCAAACAAGACATTTTTACTTTCCGAACACTATAGTGAGGAAAGTATTGTAATCATGTCAAAAATCCGAATTCGAGATTTTGATGTTTCTATACGTTTCGAGGTCCAATGAGTCCGTTTTCACAATTTTTACGATGATGTATGTATGTGTGTGTGTATGTATGTGTGTATGTATGTGTGTATGTCTGTGACTGAACACGCTAGCGTCTAAACGCTTTGTTCGAATAAGCTGAAAGTTGGTACGTATATTGTAAGTCACCATAGTACGAACCCTATAGATTTTCGTAAATCTAGCACTTATAGTTTTTTTACAAGGACACAAAGAAAAATTCTTTATCATTATGGCCAAGGGACCAAAATCTTAAAAGTGCAATAGCATCTAAACGCCTTATTCAATTGAGCAAAAACTTTATACGCATATTATAGGTCACAGATACTCAATCTGTATAGATTTTGGTGAATCTAGCACTTACAGTTTTTTTACAGGGACACAAAGAAAAATTCTTTATCATTATGGCCTATGAGAATTTTTAAAAGTGCAATAGCATCTAAACGCCTTATTCAATTGAGCTGAGAATTTGTATGAATATTATAAATCACTGTTGCACTAACTATAAACATTTTGGTGAATTGTGGCCACCACGAGACTTTCTTCTATATTTTCCTATACAAATTCACTCAGTAACAATAATAATAATAATAAAAAAAATGTGGGACTTTGACAAAATTGTGGGTAAAATGTGAAAATTTGTTTAAATTTGTCAGAATTTATAGATTTTTACAGGGACACAACGAAAAATTCTTTATCATTATGATCTAAGGGCTCAAAGTTCAGTAGCGTTAAATAAAACCTCGTGTGATATATGGAGAAAAATACTCAAACACTCTGTTATGGTTTTCTCTCTTTTGTTTGTTTAGCAACTCCTCTTTCTTTATTTTATCTACAAAACTGTTAGTTACTCAATGTTCGGAAAGTCGAGTGGAGTCACTCCAGATTTTTTGGTGTTTCAAACATTAATTTTAAAGTTATTACAAATAAAAAAGGTAAAAGTCATTTTTTCCGCAGTGCGGCTTTTTTACTTTCTCTGTATTCAATAGAAGAAAGTATTGGATTCGTAAAAATTTTCGACCTCGAGTTTTTGATGGATTTACACGTTTTGAGAGCTGTAGAACACGATTTGACCAGTTTTAGAAAATGTCTGTCCGTCTGTCTGTCTGTGTGTGTGTGTGACAAAATTTTATGGCAACTGTATCTTAAAAACTGCTGCACAGAATTTCATACAAATTGGTATGTTGTTGCACCTTGACATAAATTAGTGCCTATCAACTTTTGGTAAAAATTGTCTTACAGGTTGTGTTGCCATCCCGATTTTTCTAAATTTTTAACATGGTGATATAGGACAAATTTTGCATAAATGTACATAATGAGAGTTATTCTTAACTTGCGATTTTGAAATTAATATGAATTTTTGATAATAGTAGTAATTAATTAGAAAAAAAAATTGTGCATGTGTGGGCATCGCTTCCCTCCCCCCCCCGGGTAGGGGTAAATTTTCAAGATGGGATCTTTCGAAAGGTCTCGTCAATACCTTTAAAACGAATGGTTGAACTATAAATATGCGATAATTTAAAACAAAGTTATCGATTTTTTTTACTTTTAACAAAAAACTAGTTTTTTTTTTCTTATTATTGTTACTGAGTGAATTTGTATAGGAAAATATAGAAGAAAGTCTTGTGGTGGCCACATCATACTAGTTTTTTTTTTTTTTTTTTTTTGTCGCTTAGTGTATATATTGTGTTGTTCTGCAAGTAATTTCGTTTTTCTCAGAAGAGGACTCAATTGTATGTTTTTTCACACCATCTTCACAATTAAACTGCATTACCATATTGTGACAGCTTATACAGCAAGGCTTGCCTGTGAAAAAGATCGTTTTATTCTGCTGAATAAGTTTTAATTGGTGCCCTATCAAATACAGAAAATCGGAAACAACATTTTCGGCATATTTTATTTTTGCTATCAAAAAGGCGAAAATACTGTTCAAACGAGAAAAAAGTATACGATGTGTATGCAGAAAATTTATTTAAAGAACGCCATTGTCAAAACTGATTTACCAAATTTTGTTCCGGGAAATTTGACATTCTGGAAAACCAGTTTATGCAAATAAAGACAAAATAAAGTATTGACTTATGAAAACTGCCTAATAACAACTCGTGAGATCTCTAAGAAACAACCAAAGTGGAGAATATATAATTCAATAAAATATTTATACAATATAAGAAAATCGTCTTTCATTTTCAAAGGAAGAAACGAAATTACATTCCGAACAACCCAAAATATAAATATATGTTAGGGGGGGCCCAAAAATGGATATATTACATAAGCGATTCCTATTAGCAAAAAAAAAAAAAAAAAAGTTGTACTTTAGTGTCCTCAATTTCGGTAATTAAATAATTATCTATATCTTTAGTTCACGCATCAACTTCAAAGTCCGAAAAATAGATAGAAAATTGTCAAAAAAAAAAGAAATACAAATATTATTAATTTTTGTTTTTAACCCTTTGCGGCGCAAGACAAATCAGATCATTTAAATTTTACTGTCACCGGAATTCATGAACTAAATTAAACTAAAAGAAATTTTAAATTTTAAGGTTAAAAAAATCGGCCTTTTCTGATATGTTATAAACGTAAATTTTTGCTAAAAAATTTCCGTGATGAATTTTTGCAGCTGAATCTTAAATTTTGCGTCCTCGCAGCGAGGACACCGCGCGTTAAGGGGTTAAAAACATTTAGATTTTTTCTTTTAACACTCTTTCAATACATCTTAAAAAATATTTATATTACTTTACAATTTTTAGATCGCGCATAAGCGGTAAATTTTCATGAAATTGATCAAAATTTGAATTTTTTTTGCTTTTTCTACAAATTACAGAATTTCGTCTTTTGTAGTCCAGTTTTGACTTTTCGGAATAAATACGCAATGTGCAGCTCTTCGTTTGTTATGCAACTATAATTTATTACATTAACAACCCAGACCTGACCACGTTGAGATGGTTGCACTTCGAGTTCTACTCTGCCCTTGCCATCCAACCCACTATGATGAAGAGTTATTTACAATATTTACATATTTATAGTGTATTTGCATTTATATATATTATATAATTTTAAACAACACTCTATTTTTTGATTAAGGTTGGAAGTTGGATATATTTCTCATTTTTGGCATTGATAATCGCGAGTATAAAATTGTTATTATAAATCCGTCTCTTGTGTCTTACCCAAATATCATTTCTGCGGATTCATTGACCAGTTTCACAATACTTTCAACAGCCTGAATGTGATATGTGAATTTTACGATTTGAAACATTGGCAATTGTTTAGTTTACAGAAATGACAATAGGTCCTTGTTTGTCACATTTTCCTTCATTGGAGGTATAAAGAAAGAGAGAAAGTGAACACGTTGACCAGTTGATCCTCGTTGTTCGACGTTTCAAAATTCAATAATAGTGAAAGAAATTCTCTTAAACGGGTGTGTAAAAAAAAAGTTATAATTAAGAGTTATAAGTTTAATTAAGCGTAAAATAAAATAAATAAACAAATTTCTTGAATTTTACTTCGGCTGGATTAATATGTGTATCCTTTGTATTATTAAAAAAAATAATAATAATAATTATACAGACACGACATTATTTCATTATTTAAACATGAAAATCTGACATTGACAGATTTTAATTTAGTGCCAGAGGCCTACTGCTAAACTTGTTGATATCGACAAATTCTTCTCTAGTTAATTCGTGACGATCTAAATTCCATGATAAAGTTTTCATTAAATCAAACCAATGTGTTTCAGCTGCAGAGATTGTAACAAGTAACTTTGGAAGTCCAAACTGTCTTATAGCCACAAAACAACGTTTTTTTCTCTTTTTCCCAATGAGGGGGAGGTGTGCCTTGGGGGGGGGACTCATGTCAAAGTTGTACCTTGGGGGGGACTCATGTCAAAGATGGGCCTTGGGGGGACTCATGTCAAAGTTGGGCCTTGGGGGGACTCATGTCAAAGTTGTACCTTGGGGGGGGGACTCATGTCAAAGTTGTGCCTTGGGAGGACTTCATTCAATAAATCCCCATTCAACAAACCGACTGAAATAGGCCCTTAGCACTATTAAGAGTGTATTATAAAAATTCGACAACGCTGTACCGACTGAAATAGGGGTACCTTGGGGGGGGACTCATGTCAAAGTTGTGCCTGGGGGGGGGCTCATGTCAAAGTTGTGCCTTGGGGGGACTTCATTCAATATGTCCCCATTCAATAAACCGACTGAAATAGGCCCTTAGCACTATTAAGAGTGACGTATAAAAACTCGACAACGCTGTACCGACTGAAATAGGGGTACCTTGGGGGGGACTCATGTCAAAGTTGGGCCTGGGGGGGACTCATGTCAAAGTTGTGCCTTGGGGGGACTTTATTCAATAAATCCCCATTCAATAAACAGACTGAAATAGGCCTCTAGCACTAATTAAGAGTGTATTATAAAAATTCGACAACTGTACCGACTGAAATAGGCCTCTAGCACTAATAAAAAAATAAAAAAAATAAATAAATAAAAGTGGGAAAAAGATGAATGTATACACAGTGTATACAGTATACTTCTAATAAAAACTAATTTGTTACTTTGCAAACTGTCAAAGAAATAAGTCAGTGTTGTAAAACATTAAGTTAAGTTAAAAATGGAAATTTTTATGTTGGGTTTTTCGTTTATTTTATAAATTAAACAGGATTTTTTCCAGATTTACAATATTTTTCTGGTCCGTTTCTGTAATTTTCTGTGCTTATATAAAAGCTGTGCATTTTCAAACGCCATAATTCCGCCAAACATAATCGACATTCTCATAGACAGAGCCTTATCGACGTGAAAATTATCCACTGTTTCTCCGCCATTATTTTCATTTTTTGAAATTACACATTTCTTCTATGCTTTAGGATACCGCATGTTGCAAAGTCTTGATTAATGCAAATATTATAAATTTAGTACCAGGCACATCCTCTGCTACGCGAAACCACTCTTCATCTACATCATCATCATCATTTTCTTACCCTTATGTGTGGTATTCTTCATTATTATTTTTTTTTTTCATGTAACCGCATTTCATGAAACATTTTTTTTATCATTATTAGTGAAGAGGTTACTTCCTGCCATGCTGAAATTACAAAATGAATGGACATGGTATACAAATTTTGATCCTCCATGCAAATGGGGAAAATAATTATTTTAGAATGAAAGAAGTAATTCCAGTCTGTATGCCTTATGGAACTGCTTCACCTTCGGAGGAAAATTTTTACAAAGTCAGGAGAAATTTTTTACAAAGATGAATACGGGAAAACGACTTTTAGAAGCACGATACATGCGGGTTTTGTTAACACTATTTAAATACAATTTGTGCAGGGACCAAAGAAATAAAACGATGGATGCGGGAATGATAGGTCGGGTTTTCGCTGTATATACATATATATATATATATATATATATATATTGAAAATCTTTTCAAACATTGCACAATATGAAACCAAGCATAACATGAAGAACCAATAAAAAAAAAAAAAAAAAAAAAAAAAAAAAAAAATACGAATAGAGATTACGAAAATTAAAAATTCACTCTTTAACAAAAACAAAAACTAAAACCAAAATAAAGTAAACACCTGAGTCAATTCATAAGAATTATCGAAATGCTAAACGTTTCATAATCTAAAAAAAAAGAAAATCAAATCAAGAAAAGGAAAATAAAATCAACATGATGATAATGATTTTAGAATTATCAAATAGTACAATGAATGTTGCGCAAAATGCAACATAACAAATCAAGTATTAGTAAACTAAATTAATTAATTAGAAATTGCTAAACAAGGGCACACTAAAAATAACGGAAAATGCAGAATTTTGCATAGAGAAATGTGAATAAAATTATTACAAATGATTCGCTCAATAACTGCGTCATATGTCATAATAAAAACATATTGAAAACCGTTTTAAACAATATGAAACCAAACATCACAAGAACCACAAGAAAAATATGAATAAAGATTACGAAAAGAAAAAAAATATTCTTTAACAAAAACTAAAACCAAAATAAAGTAAAATCATGAGGTAATTAATAAGTTTTATAGAAATGCTAAAAGTAAGATGTAAAGAAACAATGCAAGAAAAGGAAGATCAAATCAACGGGAAGATAATAATTTTAGAATTAACAATAATACAATGAAAGTTGCGCAAAATGTAGCATAATAAATCAAGTATTAGTAAACTAAATTAATTAATTAGAAATTGACAAACAAGGGCACACCAAATATGACAGAATTTTGCATATTTTGCAAAAATACAGAATTCTGCTTATAGAAATATGAATAAAATTATTCTAAAAATTCCAGATAGATAGATACATACATACATGTACATACATAAACACACACACACACACACACACACACACACACACACATATATATATATATATAATTGAAGTTAAAAATTTTAATGTAGCCACCAACAATAACGCAGACCAAGTTAGCCAACAAAAACACTCAAGATATTTTGTAGATAAATGCACTCATGAACTTTGACTATAATTCACATAATACTTCAGAAGTTGTGATGAGGAATGTTAATGAAAAGTGGCTACCATTATTAAACAATATGTCTGAACACATTAAATTTATTTAAGACTTTTATATTTCTTAAGTACATATTGGGTTTAGACAAATCGTTTCATATGACTAATACGATTTTTAAGACAGTTTAAAAATTTCATAGGTTCGCCTCTTCGAAATATGCTTGCTCTCATAAAGTTCCATTACACTGCACTTACCTTAAAAACAAATATTTTCTATCACAAGTGCTTTATTCAACTTTAGTTTCAATTGCTTTAATATAGCACAACATACTGCAATAATAAATTCTCATTTGGTTGCATATTTTCATGTGAGTACCATTTCGAAAAAAAAAATATATATAGGTTCATAAATTTTTTAAATAATTGGTAATAATAATAAATATATATATATATATATATATATATATTAAATATATATATATACTACTGACCATTAAAATTGCTACAGTAAGAAGGAATAATAATAACGGAATGAAATTTATTGGACACATACATTAAAGTAGGAAGAACAATTGATTAAATTTTCAGGAAATTTGGAGTAATATGTACTGAGAAAACAGAGCATAATGCAGCGACCTCTGTGAGCAATAATAGCACATATTTGCCTAGGCATTGAATCGAACAGCGATTGGATGACATGTACGGGTAGAGCATTTAATGAAGTTTTAACACGATGCCACAACTCATCGATCGAAGTTACTGGTGAGTGGTGGGTGGCCAGTCGCTTTCAATGGTTAAACAGTCATTTTCATTGGTGCGAGATCAAGAGAACGCGCTGGCCTAGAGCAGCAGTCGAACACATTCTGTATGAAAGAAGGTCCGAGCAATACAAACAATTTGTGTTCGTGCATTATCTTGCTTAAATTTTGCACAACGGAGGCCTTGAATACAGGGCAGAGGGGCGAGCCTTAACACATCAGAATTTTAATGGCAGCTGTTCAGAGTGCCAGGAATACGAACATGAAGTAATCGAGACGTGTATCCAATGGCAACCCATAAAATCATTGCGAATGATGGACAGTATGATGATGTCGAATCCCAGCTGGCAATGTGCTTTATTCATAATGCCGTTAAATATGGATAAGGCAATCTTGATGCTGTAAACAGGATTGTGATTTGTCTGAAAAATGACTTCACGCCATTCCTGCGTCCAGGTTCATCGTTGATCACACATTAATGGCGCCTATATCGGTGATACAGTTTTGAGGGTAATAAGAATTTTGGTAGCCGTATACTGAGTCACCACCTGGATTGATGGTATGTGGTACCATTGGACACACGTCCCGGTCACTTCTTGTTTTCATTCCCGCCACTCTGAATACCAGCCATTACATTTCTGACGAGTTAAGGCCCATCGCTCTGCCCTATGTTCAAGGCCTCCGAAGCAGACATTTAAGCAGAACAATGCACGACTGCAAGTTGTCCATATTGTCTGGACCTTCATTGATGAATGTGTTCGACTGCTGCTCTGGCCAGCGCGTTCTCCTGATCTCGCACCAATGAAAATGACTGTTTAATTTTTGAAAAGAGACCGGGTCCCCACCATTCACCAGTAACTTCGATCGATGAATTGTGGCATCGTGTTAAAACTTCATGAAGTGCTCTACCCGTACATGTCATCCAATCGCTGTTCGATTCAATGCCTAGGCAGATATGTGCTGTTATTGCTCACAGAGGTCGCTGCTTCATGTACTGTTTTCTCAGTACATATTACTCCAAATTTCCTGAAATTTGAATCATTTGTTCTTCCTACTATAATGTATGTGTCCAACAAATTTCATTTCGTTATTATTATTCCTTCTTGGTGTAGCAATTTTAATGGCCAGTAGTGTATATATATATTTGCATATGGGTTTAAATATATCAAGTAGACACCATTTAGAAAAAAGAAAAGGGGAAAAACTGGCCAATGAACTTTTCTACGGTATATGACGAGTGACTATTCCGAGACGAATGAATGCCTAAATTTTATTCAAAATAATTCATTAGTTTTCCTTTAAAAATCTCTTACTGAAAACGTGAATATTAGATACTTAGAACGAAGCTTGTGTTTTCCCAGTTCTGATACAGTATTAAAAAATCGAATACTCTAACAAAAACTTAAGAGAAATTAACAGTTACAAAAATTAAATAAAATGATTAACAAAGAATTAAAACCGGAACATTTTCTAGAGATAACAATAATAAATATAAAACGGATTATTATTTATTTAAACAAATATTTTTTGTATAAAAATTATTAAAGTAGAAATTAAGCAAATTTTAAACTTTGAAATTACAATTTCAATGTAGAAAAACATGAAATGTAAAAATTAAATCTGTAAAAGAATTGTCAGTTAAACAAAAAATTACAAGTCTTGAAAATTTAGCACACGTTTATTATATTTGTTAAAAGGATTCACATCATTAATCAATACAGGTTCGTTTAAAAAATATTGTTCAGGAATCAAACTCCAGAAAATTCCGAGGAACAAGGGAGAGAGAGAGGGCAGCGAAAAATACTACGTCTTTACTAAACCGTGAAAAAAGCAAAAACTGTGGGTCTGCTCTTTTCGATCGCACGGGAGAACCATCTGGAAGGGAAGTCATATGACTGCATTATCATTATTTTCGCCAAAATGAAAGCCAACTTCAGTTCTTTGTTTTAGATATTAAACTAATGTTAATTTTTGAATTTGTAATGACGGTTTATAATTGTATTAATCTTTTAATCGCCAATTTTTACGCCAAGCGACCGTTTGACTAGAAAAAATGACCGTTATGAACTGAAATCATTAATATTGGGTAATTTAAAATAAATTATATCCGGTGTTGCAATAATATAAATTCTGACAATGAGTTTTCTTTTTTTATGACTATTTGAGAACACTTTTTTTTATAATTACGTTTAATGTCAGAATTTCCGTTAGATATTATTTCTTTTATTTTCTTTTTATCCCATAAAATAATGTACTTTTCTATTCAAAAAGATAAACATTTATTTATGATTTAGATATAAAAGATATACAATTTAGATTTCTGAATGATGTGTGTTAATGTTTTATGTTAATAAATAGTGTAGGTCGTATGTATAATTAAAATTGTGTAATTTTTAACGACATTTAAAATAATTCTTTTGCCAAGTGCTTAAGAACAAATTACGTAAATATAATATCTCACTTAAAATTTAATTATTTTTTTTATTGGAATAATGCATTCATTTATCATTAGATTTTATTTTATTTAAAAATTCAATTAAAATTTAACCAAATATATGTGAACACCTTCACATATTTCTCCCGGCGACCCAGAAAAATAAAAAAAAATCTCTCTCACTCCCTAGTATGTCACATAATCACAATGAAAAACAAATAATACAAGAAACCTGCATAAGTCCAAAAAAATGTATATCAATGCAATATTCAATTGTAAATATATGTATGCACATTATAAATTTGTTTCATCATGAAACATATTGGCATATGACGAATTTGCATCATTCTAAATATCATTGTGGGCACCACATTTGAAGAGCTCTGTTTTCTTTTAGAGTCTGGATCCAGATTTAATCGTCAAGAAAGCTTTCAAAATAATACTGTTCATTTTTATTTTTTTTATAAAAAAATTTTCTTTTCAATGTTCTTATATGTGTATAGAAATATGATGTTATACCTTAAAGTTATTTCATATTACACTGTAAACAATACTGAATGTGCATATAATACTGCAACATATCAAATAACATCAATGTTAAACATAGAAAAAAAACAACACATGAGTACAAGTAAATTAAAAAATGAACATAAAATGAGAGGAAAAAAATAATATATAAATGTATATACAAATAATAGAAAATATCACAAAAGTGAAAAATTTGTTCGTGCAATTCCACACAGGAGAGATTCAAAAACGACGCCCATTGGACAGTCAAAAAAAAATATCTCCCCTTAATCTTGTATGTAGCAACAAGTATATCGACTTTGGCTTATGGCCATTGTCCTAGCGGGATAGGGCGTGTATAAAGACCTGACCTGTTAGGGACAGGCCTCCGTCCCCCATCAAAGTCAAAGACTTCTGTAGGGACACCTCGCAAAACTGGGTATATATATGTCAATTGAATTGTATTAAACAATTTTCAAAAGAAGTGTGGGGGTCTCATCACAATGAAATGCTACTCTCCCGGGTAAATTTTGAACGAGTTAGCATTAACATAGAGGGTAAAATTAAAAATGAAAAAAAATATATTTAATCAAAATTCTTAGTACTATCAAAATTTAGTGTGATGAGATAAAGACTACCAAAACAACTCACTAAACCCAATGAAGCAATTAAAAAAAATAACATAGTATAATAACAATAATAATAAGGTAATTGCCACATATTAGAATTTTGAGATTTTAACTTTAAGTCATTGCACTATTAAAAAGTTTTGTATAAAGTATGTCAATAAACAGTATTGTAATCATCTGTTAAACTTATGATATATTAATATCTATGAAAATGTAAATATTATTAAACAAGTTTTTTTTTTTTTTTAACTGAATTATAGTAAATTTTATTAAATTTGTTGTTAAGAAAACTGTAATAATAAGAACTAGAAAAGAAAAAAATTATGCAATATTTCACATAGTGCTGTGTCATCCATTGTAATTAAAAATAAGAAAGAGAAAAAAAGAAAAATGCTGAGTATACATTGGTCCAGCCAATTGCCTGCATACAATGAATGACAGAACAAAAAAAAAAGAACATAAAAAGGAACCTATGCATCGAGTACTCTTTATATAATGCACAAGTTTTGTAAAACATTACATAATATGATATTGAAAATCAATTCCTGTTTCTTAAATTATAATTGAGGCTTTGTCTTGCATAATAATTAACATTTCTATTAGGACTTGCTTCATCAAGTAAGTGGCTGTATCTAGGTGGTGCAATAATAAGTCTGTCAATATGGACTCTAAATGACAATCTATCAGGCGCTTGTAGTCTTTTAATTGTAAATGAAACTGGTGAGTGTTTTTGTAGAACAATAAAAGGTCCTGTGTACTTTGGTTTAAACTTATCAACGGATTTTAAATAAACAATGTCATGTACAGCAACAGGTCTTAATTTAGCATGTCTGTGAAAGTGTTGATATCTCTTATTTTGATTATCTTTTATGTTAGAGTAAGCTTTAAGGTAAATTTTATTTAAATCTTCTAATAATTTATGTGTATCAACATTCTTGTCGAGAAAAGGTTGATTCATCTGTTGCTCAAAAGTGTCAAAAATCAATGAAATTTCTCTTCCAAAATGTAATAAGTTAGGTGAGTACAAAGTAGATGAATGTTTAGAGCCATTATACAATGATTTATGTATAAACAAAGAGTTTTCAAATGTATGGCCTTCAGACATTAAAATGTTTACTGAATATTTAATGGATTTATTGATCCTTTCGGACAATGCGTTTGATTGTGGATGTGCTACAGAAGAATGTGTAATTTTTATACCAAGAGTACTATTAAAAGAGTTGTAAACACTGGATGTAAATTGAGGACCAAGATCCGAGAGGATAACTGAAGGTCTACCAAAGGTGGTAATATAACTAAACAAACATTTAACTATTTTTTCTGCTGATGTATCCTTTAATGGATAAAGTTCCATATGGCGTGAGAAAATGTCCAACACTGTGAGTACTGAGTGACCATTATTAAATGGTCCTACTAAATCACTAATAGTATGTCCAGGATGTGTGGGTGTGTATGTAGGTTGTAATGGAGCTGGAAGAGTGTTATGATGTTTAGCCTGTAGGCATCGTGTACATGAAGCGACAAAGTTTAATGTATCTGTGTAGATTCCTTTCCAAAAGTATTTGTTTGATAGGAAATTATATGTTTTATTTAATCCAAAATTAGATAAATGTGAAATTGTTAATGTTTTAGCTTTTAGCGAATTAGGAACAATAATAAGATATGAGAATGTTGAGTTATTGGGACATTGCTTTTTATCCATCAGTACCTTTGTGTCTGGATGAATAAAATAGTTTGGGTATTTTCTTGAAAAACCTTTCTTCAGAATTTCTGTGTAAATTTTTGACAATACAGGATCCTTTATTTGTTCATTTACAAAAGTATTATTAGAGATTTCTAAAAGTGGGTCTTTATTATTTGAATCTCCAGAAATTAAGCAATTAGTGTATTGTTGTTTGATTTTGTTACAATTGTTATCATTAAAGTGATTAACAATATTACTATTATCACGTACTACAGGTAGAGGTTGTTTTTCAAAAATTAATTCAGGATTAGAGTTCAAATCTTGTTGATTGTTAGTGAAGTCACATCTCGAAAAATAATCTGCTAAAATATTTGATGAACCAGGAATGTGTTCAAAATCAAACGAATATTCTGAAATTTCCATTAACCATTTTGTGGTAAGGTCTGTAGGATTAGTTGTTTTTTTGTATCTTTTTAATGGAGCACTGTCAGATAAAATTGTGAATTTTCTGTTGTACCAAATAGTATTTAAATGCAATTATTGATTTGTAGATAGCCATTAATTCCAGTTTTAGTGCAGGGTAGCGTTTTTCAGATGGCTTCAATGATTTAGAAAAGAAGGCTATTGGAAGTAATTTATTATCATGTTTCTGCATTAGTACCCCAGCAATGGAAATATTTGAAGCATCTGTATTAAGGTAGAAATCTCTATCCCAATCCGGTAGTCTGACTACTGGTGATTGAAAGAAAATTTTTTGAATTTTGTGAAAAATCTGTTGATGTTCAGTAGTCCAATGAAATTTTGATTTTGGTTTAGTCAGATCAATTAAAGGTTGTATTAGTTTAGAAAAGTTGGGTACAAGGGATTTATAAAATGTTACAACACCAATAAATTTTTTTAATTGTCTTTTAGTTGACGGTGTAGGAAAAGAATTAATTTTGACAATATTTGATTGTATTGGGGAAATACAATGATTTTGAATATGAAATCCAAGATAATTTACATCAGTTTTGTGAAAAGTGCACTTGTTAGGTGCAAGAGTTAAGTTGTACTTTATCAAAATTTGTAAGATTCTACTTAATTTAGTACATGTTTCCTCAAAGCTATTCGAGCCAAAAATGAGGTCATCTTGATAGGCATGTATTCCCTCTAAATCAATTTCATCAATAATTGTGTCCATTAAAGCTTGATATTGAGAAGCAGCATTTTTTAATCCAAAGCATAGTCCTTTGTATTTAAAACTACCAAACATACAAGTAAATGTTAATTTATCTTGTAAATCTTCAGGAAATGCAATCTGGTGGTAAGCCTGTTGAAAATCTAAACATGTGAAGTACTTATAGGCTGATAAGTCAGCAATAATTGTTTGTATTTTGGGTAAAGGGTATGAAGATCCCTGAATTATTGAATTAAGCATTCTAAGGTCCATTGCAATTCTATATTTTTGTTTACCTTCTGCGTCAAGTTTTTTTTTAACTAAAAGAATGGGGCAAGCCCATTCTGAACAATTTCTTTCAATAATTCCAGCTTCTACAAGTTGATTTATTTGACTTTTAGCTTCTTGTTGTAATGATTGTGGTATTGGAAAAGGTAATGTTTTAATTGGGAATTCAGTGATGAATTTTAAATTTGGTATAACTTTGTCTGTATGCCCTAAAGTTTTCATAGATTTAGAAAAGGCTGCAAAATTTGTTAACAAAATATTCTTTAATTTCTTTTCTTGGTCTCCTTGGAGATGTTTGACATCAAAATCCAAAGGAGAGAGTTCCTTTCTTCTTAAATTTAATATTTCATCAGAAGCTTGAATGTAATTCAAAATTTGTGTAGTTGAATCAGTAACAATTTTACTGTTTTTATCAATTTCTGCTTCCTGTGGAATAATTTCATCAATTTCTGTTAGGGTGCCCATTTTTGTACCTTTATTTATGTGAATACTTTCTTTAGTTAGATTTTTAACATAAATTTGAAATTGGCCTCTATTACAATTATTATCATTATCGAGCATTTTTGAAGTACTACTATTTATTACTGAATCTAGACACAATATATTTGCATTATTTTCTGTATTTTCAAACAAATAGTCCCTGTCAGACAAAAAAATTGTATTCACATCTATATATGTTTCCTCTTCAGGTTCTAAAAATATTTTCTGAGAAGCCATAACTGTCATTTGTTTACATTTTTGGGGAAGATTTTGATTTTTTTTCTGAGTTTCAGTATTTTTCGCAACACTACAATTGTTTAAGTTTTCATCTTCTACAAGTGTATTTGCAATGGGAATACTTATATCTTTAAGTTTGATATTGTTTTTATACAAGTCTATTATTACATTATTTTGTTGAATAAAGTCCCATCCAAGTATGGCCTGAAACGTTGATTCATTAGGGATGTCAACGATGAAAAATTTTTGCGAGAAAAATGTGTTATTTATTTTGAAAGAAGTTTGAATACATGAGGAGAATTGTACGTTTGAATTTACAGTCTTAATCGTTACTGGTGAAGACAAGTGTTTATAAGTTAATTTCTCCTTTAAAGATTTAAAAGTACTTTCAGAAAGCAATGATATCGAACTCCCTGTATCGATTAAACCGGTGATAGCATTTTTAGCTAAGTTAATTTCAATTAAGGGTAGTGTAGGTGAAATTTTATTTACATTAAAAATATATTCATTTTGAATTTCTGTAGTTTGTGTGTATTTATTATCAGCAATATTTATTTTATTCACAGTTTGTGAGGCAATTGAATTTACTTTTCTTGTACTAGATAGTTTCATAGTGTCACTTAGATATGACAAATCAAAATAAGGATTAGGTGCTGATGTTGTCTGGTGTAGTTGAGATGCAAGGCCATCAGCTACTCTACATCTCGAATCTAGTTTAAATGCCTATTGTTGTCATTTTTCTTGAAAAATCTTCCTCTCGAAAAATTATTGTTTTGGGTTTGGCTTCTTTGCCATTTATAACATTTATTAGCTACATGGCCTTTACGTTTGCAAAGTTGACAAACAATACTATGAAAACCCTCTTGTTGTGATCCCCTAGCCTTATGTGTTTTAAATTTTTTTTAGATTCATTGTGTCGACTTCGTCCAACATGAGCATTTTGTGAATCTGATAAACTGTTTACTTCCTCTTTTTTTACTTTTTGTCCGAAGGACAAAGCATCTACTTTTTCCGTTAGTTCAATTAATTTTTCCGATAAAGTGTTGACAAATACACTATCATTTTGTTTGAGGAGAATACTTTCATTCATGTTAATCTCTTGTAATTTTTGAGCGCGATTTACAGCTAATTTATAATCCGAAATTCCCTCTTCCATGATTTTTATACGTATGTTAGATGGAATGGAGGAAATAAACCTTGTAAATTTAATATTATCTAGTGCGTTATCATCCGTAATTTTATTGTAAATAATGTTTGCTAGCATACTTAACCTATGAGAAAATTTTTTTATGGATTCCTGAGGGAGTAAATTCAGATTATTAAATTCAATTAGAGCTTGAGTAGAACTCATAGGAGTAAAGAATGCTTTAAATTCCTCCTTAAGAAAGTCTAAATCGTTTGATTTATATAACTGGGGGGATTGTGTTAAATATTTTAATGCCGCCCCAGACAATTTTCCTTTCATGACTGCCACTGCTTCTTCAGCTGACAGCCTATTTATCCTAGCAAATGAGGACACTTGGTCAAAGAAAAAATCAACTAAAGATGGTTCCCCATCAAAATTCATTAACTGAATGTTGACTGTTTTGGCTTTCGCCATAATTAATAATTTTGCCTAACCAAATAAAAATATTGTAAATAAACTATCTAATAAATATTTTATGTGACACAAAACAAAAATTGTTAATACCAAGCATTCTTGTTTTTTTTTTTTTTTTTTTTTTTTTTTATTATTTATTTATTTATTTATTAATTAATTATTTTGGCATATAATTTTATTGTATTGTATGCCACTTTCATAAACAGGAATTCTTAGTTTTATATGCTCATATATTATTATCCAAAAAGAAAAATAGATGAGCATACAAATGATAAATATTGTGTAAAAATATAAAAATATTGTGAAATCAAATAAAATGTATTGAAAATGAAGAATTATGAATGAAATAAACCAATATTATGAATGAAAAATGTTAGAATTTGTACCAAGCATTTCTGCTGCTCTGATTTATTTATTTATTTGTTTTAATTAAACTTTAAGTTGATGTTTAAAGCAATAAAATATTGCATGACAAATTTCAGCAAAAATACTTAGTCTCTCTCTATATATATGCAATAATAAAATAAATATTTGTGTTCATGCCATGAATTATAAAATAAATATTTGTGTAAAAATGTAGTGATAATTATGCACTATAACTGAGAAAAAAAAATGTGTTTATGAAAAATAAACATATGAATAAATAAAGTTTCAAACATAGCAAGCAGTTTTGCCCAATTTATTTCAATTTACAATTAATATCATAATTATTATTGTTATTATTTTTAATCGATAGACTCAAACTATTACTTAAAATAATCGGCAAAACTACTTAGCTAAATGTATATTTAAATATATATATAAAGTATTATGCAGTTAAAAATATGAAATATTAAAATTGAAATTACTTCATAAATATTCATTTATTGAATAACTAATTTATCATATCCTCCAAATTATGAAACTTTCAAATAAAAATTTACTTACTTTCTCTCTTTTTTTTTTTTTTTTTTTATTCAATATTTATTATCACCTCACTTTTGAAAGATATTTTATTAAAAATTTACCCGAGTAGCAATGTTTATATCGTTTATCAATAGTTCGAAGACTACGATTTTATCTCACAAAACTGCTTACGTGCATGGCTTTTTTTGTTGTATGAAATTTAAAAAAAAAACACTTCATAAAGAATCCACACACGCACGGCTTTTCTCCTGTATGAGTGCGTATATCTGTCACGCGCTGTGCACAAAATCTTGAAGAGACACTATCACTTTTATGCAAAAAAAATTTTTTTTGCATATGTATGTATTTTCTCCTGTATAAGTTTTTCACACAAAAAAAAATTTCGAAGATTTGAACTAAATGCACATTTATATGGCTTTTCTCCTGTATGAGTGCACGTAATTTATTCATTGTGCACAAAATTTTCCCTTAATTTTATCATTATGAACCACAAGTATCACAAGATGAAATGCATTATCAGTAAGAACTTCGCAGCCGACGACGATTATAGTCACGCAGGTATGAGATATCCGGAATTTTTATAAACATAAAACCTATTTATATGTTCCGGAAAAGTACGCTCGAAGATTTGTCTCCTTGTCATGTTTGGGAATGAGATCTCTTCAGGGACGGGGAGATGAAGCATTCATCGCCAGTGAGCGATCCGCTGATTACACACATAAGGGTTCCGCCTTGGGAGCAGGGACCTTGTAACACCGATACGATCTCAATGAGCATTCTATATCAGCACTCCATCCAGCATCGACGAGATCAGGAGAGGCGAATCCGTGCTTTGCAAAAAAAACGAACCTCCCATGATTCTAACAAAAGTTCGCTTTAGTCGTTATCCGTAAACCATGTTGCGCCGTTCCGGGACTGCACAATCCAATCGGCCTCTTTCTAAAAAGTTCTGTTTATAAGCAGAAGATCTGAGTATATATTTTTGTTTTAATGCTGTCTTGCGGAAATTAAAAAAAATGTTTGTCCATTATCATATAGCAGGAGAGGTGTATTACAAGAAGTTCTACAGTTCTGAGAAAATCAATTCAGTCTGCCTCTCTCTACAAAAATTCGAGAGTTCCGATAAAACAAACATGATTCAGTCAACCCCTCTCTCTCTCCATCGATGCATTCTCGGAAACTGGTCTTAAGCACCAAGATCTGTAGTATTGAAATCCATCACCGACAAATGATTTGTTTGAATCAATTCATCTTCTTGTTCCTTGGAGTGTTGTGCCGCTAAACAAAAAATTACAAGTCTTGAAAATTTAACACACGTTTATTATATTTGTTAAAAGGATTCACATCATTAATCAATACAGGTTCGTATTTAAAAAATATTGTTCAGGAATCAAACTCCAGAAAATTCCGAGGAACAAGGGAGAGAGAGAGGGCAGCGAAAAATACTACGTCTTTACTAAACCGTGAAAAAAGCAAAAACTGTGGGTCTGCTCTTTTCGATCGCACGGGAGAACCATCTGGAAGGGAAGTCATATGACTGCATTATCATTATTTTCGCCAAAATGAAAGCCAACTTCAGTTCTTTGTTTTAGATATTAAACTAATGTTAATTTTTGAATTTGTAATGACGGTTTATAATTGTATTAACATTTTAATCGCCAATTTTTACGCCAAGCGACCGTTTGACTAGAAAAAATGACCGTTATGAACTGAAATCATTAATATTGGGTAATTTAAAATAAATTATATCCGGTGTTGCAATAATATAAATTCTGACAATGAGTTTTCTTTTTTTATGACTATTTGAGAACACTTTTTTTTATAATTACGTTTAATGTCAGAATTTCCGTTAGATATTATTTCTTTTATTTTCTTTTTATCCCATAAAATAAAGTACTTTTCTATTCAAAAAGATAAACATTTATTTATGATTTAGATATAAAAGATATACAATTTAGATTTCTGAATGATGTGTGTTAATGTTTTATGTTAATAAATAGTGTAGGTCGTATGTATAATTAAAATTGTGTAATTTTTAACGACATTTAAAATAATTCTTTTTCCAAGTGCTTAAGAACAAATTACGTAAATATAATATCTCACTTAAAATTTAATTATTTTTTTTATTGGAATAATGCATTCATTTATCATTAGATTTTATTTTATTTAAAAATTCAATTAAAATTTAACCAAATATATGTGAACACCTTAACAAATGCATTTTTTACAATATACTAAAGTAAAGTTTATTTCAATATTAAATGAATATGTAATTAACAGTTTGAAAGTAAGTCTTATGATTATTATGTGTGATCTTCACTGTTAAAAAACAAAACTGTTTTATCTGAATATGACCATCAGATATGTTACAATATATCATATATAGCAGGTTCTGCTCTCGAAATACTTCAGTCCTTTCTTCATTCAATGGATTTGGATATTTGAAAAAAGGCCGATTGACTGCTATAGGTCCTAGGCCAGATGGGGAGTGCCCTCCGTGGGGGGTCTTTCTAAAGGGTTTTAGCCCGTATTTACTCAAGTTTCGAAGAAAACCACGGAAAACTCCGAACGGCTTGGCCGACGAGCGCGACCTGGGATCGAACACGGAAAATAACGTCTACCAGCTTTGAGTGCAGAACCACTCGGCCGCTGGTGGGCTCCCTTCAATGCAGCTTAAAAAATACAGCTTAAAGAATACAGCTTAAAGAATACAGCTTAAAAAAAAAATAAATAAATAAATAAAACCTCTTTTGCTATTCTAAAAAGTGCAAATACTAACACTTCATAACACAGTTTGAAATCGGCCTTATAATGAAAACCTGTTTGGATGAATAAGAATTAGGCTCTAGTTATTTCTTCTTTTAACCCACTACTGAAACGAAAACCATGAAAAACAAAACGTATTAATTGGAGATACAAATTCTCTGTATTTATGTAAAAGATTTATTATTATTATTCAAAGTTTATTCTGATTCTCGGTTAATTTTCAGAGATCTCACATAGTTTTCAAAAGTTACATTTTATTTCTGAAATAGGGTGAGAAATTCTTACCCATTATTTACCTCTAATGAGAAATTTGAAATAAGACTACCTCTTTAGTGCTAGTGCTTACGAATAAAACAGGCCCACCAGCGGCCGAACGGTTTTGAGCTCGAAGCTGGTAGACGTGAGGTGCGGGCTCTATCACAGGCCGCGCTCGTCAACCTAGCCGTTCGGAGATTTCCGTGGTTTCCTCCGAAACTTGTATAAATACGGGCTAGGACCCCTCAGAAAGACCCTTTGGTGGGCACTTCCCCTCAGGCCTAGAACCTACAGCAGTCAATCGGCCTTATTCCCAAATCCAATCCAGTCCATTTAGTTAAAAAAAAAAGAGCTTTTGTTTTTTGAATATGAGAATTGACTGACTTCTTAATTTTGTCAAAAATAGCAAATTTATATTTTAAAATAAAATAATTTTTATGCATACTTTGAACGTTAACAATTTAATCACTGTAAAAAATTTCTGTAAAAATAAAGCACTTTTTAAAACATAAATACAGCATAGGTTGCTGTAAATTTGTATAGCTTGTTCTGTAAAAACAATTGAAGATTTGTTACTTCACATTGTGCTGTAAATCGGTTAAAAAATTTTTCCAGAAGTCTTTTGGTACGTATGACAAGATTTATCAACTAGTCAGTTCTAATATTAACTTTATCTGTTTTTATAAAGAAAAGTGTCTGCGTTCCCAACTGCGCGGTCGGCAAAGCGCTGGCCTCTGACCGAGGTGATTCTGAATTCGAAATCCGGGCTACCCAAGACATTTTGCTTCGCACGAAAAGTAATAATTTAGCTTTTGCGTGTAAAAAAATAAATAAGTTGTTTTTTAGTAATGTGGATTTCTCTCTGCACGCATGTGTAATAATTGCAAGAAACTTTTTTGAAGCATTCGAGAAACTCAAACTTAAACTTTTAATTTTACGGTCAATGCTACTTATTTTGCAGGTTTGTTGTATGTTTCATCACAACGTAAAATTACTGCCGATACATCATTCATCGTCTAAATGTATTTTTACGGGCTTTGTCTGGAATATCTGCTGCCGGGCTTTGCCCGTAATTTTACAGCAGTATATTTTACAGTGTGTAGTTTTTAAGTGTCTTTTATTCAATAATTTTTATTTATTTTTTAAACAAAATAACGGAATTTGGTTCCCGAATTTAAATTTAAATTTAATTATTTAAAAAAAAAAATAATAATAATAATTTGTAACTATTAATTTCCTTTGTAACTAATGCTGTTAATTTGTAATTAATAGCTACCTATATGCTTAATATGTGCTAAAGCTGCATTTGTGGGTATTCATATTCATTTCACCTTTTCTTGTTGTATTATTTTTTTTAAATATATACGTATATATATATGTGTGTGTGTGTGTGTATGTGTAATGTTATATAAATTCAAGTATGCAAACCTCGTTCTTAAGTTGTGTACATAAACACTTTGAAATTTTAAAGACTGATTTAAATACTTTATCAAATTATGAACAGGTGGCATAGCATTGTCATGTTACAACGAAAGGAAAAGGAGTAAGAGAGAATAGAACCAGTTTTTTCATCGCAATCTTATATTAAGTATCATACACAAAATATGCTTGGTGTTGCCATTAAATGGAATTTAAAACTATAGAAGAAGGGAAAGAAACAAGAGACGAGAAGAAAGAGTAGAACAAGTACGAAAAATCATGTGGTACGCATTGATAAATAACACTTTCCAACTGAATTATACTTCATGTATCGTATAACTTTCAATATACTTTTCCTACGTTGTCACACAATGGACAGACAGAAAGACTGTAAGGGATACAAATAGACTAATTGTATTCATAATCGCTCTTAAATGTTGTTGAAAATTGTTAAAAATGCTTAACGCAAAAGAAAATGCAACCCTGAGATTCCAGTAGCAGCCCTTATTGTATCTGAATGTTTTAGTGCAGTCCTGTAAATCTGAAGATTAAATAATCATATTCTGTACAAAACATTCTTTTAGCATGTTAACAATAAATATAAATTCCCTCAGGATTTTTACAAGAGAAAGTTATTTAAATGTGATTTATAAAAATATCTGTCCTAAAACAACAATAATTGATTTTTTTTTCGCTGTCTGTGTACACAAACCACTTGTACAGAACTTGTTAGTGCCATTTTAAATAGAAAACTTACCATAGTAAACTTGAGTAATATATGTCAATTTTTAAAATTCATAAAATATTTAAGGACGCTTCTGGCGGAGATAAAGAGATGGATAGTCGAACAGACAGATACACAAATTGAAATTATAGTCACAGTTAAAAAATGTTTTTAAGAGTTAAAAACGTATAATAAATACAAAAATGCAAATCCAGCAAATTTCCAATAATAGCCTTTAATGTAACTGAATATGTTTGTCTGACCCAGTAAATCTAATGCTAATCATAATATATTCTATAGAAAGTATTAATTTATGCACATGAATAACATATTTCAATTTCATTAAGATTTGTGCAAAATTATTAAATTTGTTTTATAGAAATATTTCTTATAGAACTCAATGCTTTGAAATATTTTCAGATGTTCTAGCACAGAAACCAGTGATGGTATTTACTCCATTTTCAGTCTCAAACATCTGATAGTGAACTTGAATAACATATTTCAATTTCAATAAAGTTTGTGCAAACTAAAGATATTAAAGTACGTTTTATAGAAATACCTTACATAGAACACAATGCTTTAGAATGCTTTCGAGTGTCCCTGTACATATACCACTAGAGGTATTCACTCCATTTTCATTAGAGAACATTCGATAGTAAACATGAAAAACATATTTCAGTTTCATTAAGATTTGTGTAAAGTAAAAATATAAAAATATAGTTTATAGAAATACTTCTCATGGAACACATTGCTCTAGAATACTTTCGGGTGTCCCTGTGCACAAACCAGTAGAGGCATTCGTTCCATTTTCAATGAGGAACATCCGATAGTAAACTTGAATAACATATATAAGTTTCAAGAAATTCCATGAATATTTACGAAAGTTATAAAGCGGACAGACAGAAAAACCGAAGTCATTAACACTTTTCAACCGTGTTGGAACGTGTCAAAAAGAAGAAGCAATACAAACGACCGCTTTTCGCATCTAAAACTTATTTTGTGTAGAAAGAGAAGACCTTTTGATCGACATTTGTATATCCATAATAAATAGTTTATATTAATGTATTTTTGGAACGTTGTTCTTATGTTTATGATATTATCTTAAAGTTAAACGAAAGTAAGTTATGTTTTCATTTTCTTTCTTCAACAATAAATTTTCTTTTGTGTTATAGTTGTTTTAATGAAAACCTATGTTCTTCACATACGTTAATGTGCAGTTTCAATGAGTGAATTGAGCATTTTTCGGAAAAAAAGTGAGAACATAAAATGCTTTCACTATTTTGATGTAGTTTTCTGTATTAATATTTCTAGAGGAATATTAATATAAATATTGTAATTTTTATTTCTTTAAAATTGCATTCGATATTGCATTTTTATTTTTTATTTTATTTTATTTTATTTTATTTTTTTTTTTGACGAATTTAAATTTATAACTTGACATTTTTATTGATAATTTTTCTTTTCTTTTATACATTAATGCTTTAAGAAATTGAAAATTAAATGAGCAAAAGTATTAAAAAACTGTATGCTTCAAGTTCTGCATGACCATATTTCTTTAATATGCGCTATAAACGATATATTAAAATTTGATCTCATAATCGAAAATAGTTTAAAAATTTGCAGTAAGTTTTTCCATTAGTTAATTTTTACTGGTAAAAAACCTAACCAGATTTCGATTGTTTGTGTAATAAATGTAAAATTTAAAAATGAATTACATATTTAAAATAAGTTCAGTTATTATTATTATTTTTATTTTTTTAATTGTCAGACTCCTTTCTGCTAAAGTTTTTTCTAGTCAATTTATGGAAATTGTATTTATTTTGCTGATTGAATCTTTTTCCGGTATTTGCTTGTATTTGCATAGTTCGTAGGTATCTATATCAATAAACCAATCCCGCTTGTTACAAAATCTAATCATGCTTTTCTTATAGGAAACAGTATATTCAATTTTAAATTTAGTCATCATTTTATGTATTTATGTGAGAAAGTAACGAATGCAAATATAATTGTATTTATGATCTCCGATTTAAAGCAAGTATAGCTTCAGAAACTACAAATATTGTTACGTTGTAAAAGGAACTTTTTCTAATAATAAAATTATACTTTTAAAAAATAAAAGAACACGCTTTTATCAAAATGTGAACTAAAAAGCACAAAACATATATCTTTATAGTATTAAAATGCAAGGTAAGAAAAATCGTGTGAGTGATACAGCATAATATTTATATCTTTAATAAAATATAATCATAATAATCATAATAATAATAATTGATTAATTGTTGCAAATCAGCGTTATACAAATACGGCCAAATTTTGTGCCACATATGATAAATTTTATATATATAGATTTTTTGTTTTCTCCTAGAACCTGCCCCTAATAAAATAGGAGCCTGGAACCACTTGTATGTATGTAGTATTGTCATTGACTGTGAAGTCGTGGGCAAAATTTCGGGTCAATCGAAGGAACAGAAGTGGTCGAAAATTGAATTGTAAGATTCCATTACTTACATAAATAGTTACATCGGATCAAGTTAATAAAAGCATGTTAAAAAAGTAAACTCTACCTAAGTAATCATTTTTAACTTGTGAGGTAGTAGTATATTAGCGTAATGCTACAATTAAAATTCACACTTTGCGAGTAAAACATGAATACGAAGAATTTAGGATTCAGTAGAGTTAGTTCTCATCCTAAAATGAAATTGTAATCTGCGATATGCTAATTTTATAAAGTATTTTGGAAATTGATGGATATAAAAGGAGAAGGAAGATTGCTTTTGGGGGTTAGTTGGAAGGAGAGTAAGGGTATGTGTTAGTTGGAGAGAGAAAGGATGGTAGTGAGTTAGTTAGAGGAATGGTAGCCGATTAGAAGGTAGGCTGTTGAGTTAACTGCTTAGAGTAGTGTATTAGATGATGGTTGTTGAGTAGTACCGTGGTATAGGGAATCCTCCCGAGTACGAAAGACTAGTAGCAGCAGTGAGAGCTAATGAATTTAAATAAAGTAGTTGAGAGTAACTGTGGTTATCTATTGATAGTTAAAGTATTTGTGAAGGCTGCCTATTTAAACTTATAAAGATATTAAATATAAATAAAGTCCAACGCCCACATTTTTCTATTAAGCTCAAATAAAAGCTCATTTATTTTATTAAATCTGACTTTGTCTTCTCTTCATAGTTTACTTAAGTATTTCAGTTTCAGCTTCAATCTAAAGTTAAATAAGCAAGATTCAAGTTTCATGCTCATAAATTAATTAAGTTAACCTAAGTTCATATTTAAGATCTAGTAAGATCTAAGATCTAGGAGTTAAGATCTAAAATTGAGAATATGACATCCGCTTATTCTCTACAAACTCTTTCCAACAAAGTTGAAAAATGTTAATTACTTCGGTTTCTCTGTCTGTCTGTCTGTCCACGCTCTAACTCCCGTAAATATTCATGGAATTTCCTGAAACTGATATATGTTATTCAAGTTTACTATGAGATGTTCGGTATTGAAAATGGAGTGCGTACCTCCATTGGTTTATGTACAGGGACACCCGAAACTGAGCATTGTGTTCTATGGGAGGCATTTCTTTAAAGCACCGTTTAATACCTTTACTGAATACAAATCTTAATAAAATTGAAATATTTCACCCAAGTTCACTATCGAATGTTTATTATGTAAAATGGAGTGAGAACCAGCACTGGTTTGTGTACAGGGACACCCGAAAGTATTCCAAAGCATTGCATTCAATGAGAGGTATTTGTATAAACCAAATTTTAATAACATTACTTTGCACAAAGCTTAATGAAATTGAAATATGTTATTCATATGCACAAAAAATTGCTTTCTATAGAATATAGTATGATTAGCATTACATTTACAGGGCCACACAAAAATATTCATATACATTAAGAAATATTACTAAAAGTTTGCAGGAATTACACTTTCATTTACATTAAGTATTTTTAACACTTTCTAACAATTTTTAAGTGTGAATATGATTTCAATTTGTGTATGTGTCTGTCAGTTCGTCTGCCTGTCTGTCCACGGTCTAACTCCCTGAAATACTTATAGAATTTTTTGAAACTATTATATCTTATTCAAGTTCACTACCGGATGTTCCCTATGGAAAATGGAGTGAATACCTCTGCCGGTTTGTGTAAAGGGACCCCCGAATGTTTTCCATAGCATTGTGTTCTGAGAAAGGTATTTCTATAAACCATATTTTAATACGTTTACTGTAGACATAGCTTAATAAAATTGAAATATGTTATTTCAGTTCGCTACCGAATGTTTCTTATGTAAAATGGCGTAAGTACCAGCACTGGTTCGTGTACAAGTACACTCGAAAGCATTCCAAATCATTGCGTTGTATGAGAAGTAGTTCTATAATACAAATTTTAATAACTTTACTTTTGACAAAGCTTAATGGAATTGAAATTTGTTATTCATATGCACAAAAGAATGCTTGCTATAGACTATTGTATAATGAGCATTAGATTTACAGAGACACACAAAAATATTTAGTTTCTTTAAGAGATATTACTAAAAATTTGCTGGAATTGCACTTTCGTTTAGATTAAGCGTTTTTATCACTTTCAAACAATTTTTAAGAGTGAAAATGCTTTCAATTTCTGTATTTGTCTGTCCGATTGTTTATCTTTCTATCTGTCTATCTCCCGCCTCAGTGTCCGTAAATATTTTCAGAATTTTTAAAATATGTTATATATTAGTCAAGTTCATTATGGAATGTTTCCTATTTAAAATGGCATTAATATGTCCTATACGACTAATTTATGTACAGAGACAACAACAACAAAAAACAAAAAAAAAACAGTAAATTGCGTTTTAAGTGATACATTTTAAAATGTCACATTTAAATAATTGTTTACTGTAAAAATCATAAAGAAATTTTTATGTATTGTTAAAATTGTAACATAATATTTTGCATTATGATTAACCTTCAGATTTACAGGGCTACACTAAAATATTCAGATACATTAAGGGCATACATTAAGATACATCAGACTTATAAATAGTTATTAAAAATAAACTCTTTTTTTTTTTTTTTTTTTTTTTTAAGTTCCTCATCATACTATAGGTGTGGGAAACTTGGGTAATCGTGAAAATTTTCGACATCGGTTTTATTGCTTTTTTACACGTTTTCAGGGGTGAAAATTCCGAAAATGACAAAACTTTGCATGGTGTCTGACTGTAGAGTGTCTGTTAGTCTGTTAGTTCGTTAGTCCGTTAGTCAGTTTGTTAGTCTGTGTACACGATATCTCAAAAACAAATTGTCGCAAAGAAGTCAGATTAGTTTTAAAATATTACTTTTGATACTAGCAAGAACCCTATTTCTTTGCAATGTTCGAATTACAAAACTTCGTAAGTTATTAGAAATTTGCGATTTCCTTAACATGGGAGAATAGGGCGAAATTTCACTTAAACGTGCACTAAATGGAAAATGTTTACTGTAAATATGTCAGACCAGTTTTAAAATATCAGTTTTGATGCCACAATGAACATCAGTAACTACAGCCATGCTAATTTGAAAATTTCGCAAGTTATTGGAAATTTACGAATTTCTTAACATGGCAGAATAGGGCAAAATTTCACATAAATGTCAATCTTGAGGGATATTTTCATCGTAAATATGTCAGGCCACATTTGAAGTATTATTTTGCATACTGGAATGAATATCATAGACTATGAATTTTCCAATTTAAAAAATTCGTAATTTATTTGGAATTTACGATTTACTTAAAATGGCAGAATTGGGTAAATTTAAGCATAAACGTCCATTTTGAGGATCATAAATATATCAGACAATTTCAAAATCACATTTATTATACTTGTTTGAATATGATTGACTACAAATATTCTAATAGGAGAATTTCGTAAGTTATTCGTAATTTAAAATTTTATCAACATAGCAAAATTAGGCGATATTCCATATAAATATACATTTTTGAGATTGTCGCATATGAATAGTAGCATGAAAGTTAATCTACAAAATTGACTGCAATAAAATAAATTAATAGATTTGAATAAGATAAAATTATGGAACTGAATGGTGGGACTATTGGGCGGGGATTTCATTCTATCACTGTGTCAGGCGTTTGATCAAATTCATTTCTCTTAACATGAATATAATATGTCGTGCACTAAAAATTTATTAGAATATACATATGATGGGGAATTGAGCAGAGTCCACCTATGCCAACTGGTTTTTTTTTTTTTTTTTTTTTTTTTTTCCCGGTGGTTTTTTCCTTAAATTTGTAATTAACTATTCCATTCCTACAACAACTTAACACTTTCGTCTTATGTATATACACTGTTTAAGAAATGATTACGAGCTGCAAGAAAAATATTTAGAAATTTGGTGCTTCATGTTTTATCACATAATTAATGTCATTTTAGTGGTAAGTAGCTCTATAATGGTGGAGGGCCATGGGAGCCCGGTCGATAGAGCGCCGGGCTCGTAATTGTAAGATTACGGTTTGGATACTCGAGCCGTTCAAAGACCATCGTGTACACTGATGGTGGTTGGCGCACGTAAAATCTGTCGTTACCGCAATGTCCTCCATGTTCTTATCCAAATTATACTTTTAGGTGACAACGAGACAGGAGAGCTATCCCCTCTGTAGAGGAACAAAATTGTGATGGCATGTCTCCAGTCCATTCTTAGGGGTGAGTCTTATGCCGTCGCCAAGTGCCTAATAGTGCAGCACTGTGCGAAGTTAAATCCAACCTACGAATTATCTATCTAAAATGGTGGAATTTTGTAACAAAGTAGTAGTTTCAGCTAAATTTGTCTAATTATTATTTTATTTATTTATTTAATTATTTTTGAGGGGGGGGGGATTAAATGTCTAACTATTATTTTTAGCTGCAAAGAACAAATTATGATAAATATGCTTCTTGTTGATAATTGCGTTACGAATAACTTTTTCATAGTTCAGTTATCATATACTATTAAGTGAGCAATATTTGTATATATATATATGTATATTTCACTGTTCTCGAAAACGGTAGCTCGGACAGTCACGTGATTCAACACAAAGATGCCCTCCGTAGGGTCACTGTGCACATCGAAGTCGGATTTTCGAATTTTTGATTAGTTTTCCTTTAATTAATAAAAATATGAAAATAAAACTTCCCATTTCTATAATGACGCAGAAAGAAGAATCTTAGGAGAGATTTGATTGGTTTTTTTGATTTTTATTGATTTGAGTGTATTTTACGTTGAACTAGAGCTACGTTATGAGGAATTACGAGATATTTGATCGGTTTATTTGATTTTCATTGGTTTGAGCGTATTTTACGTTGAACTAGAGCTACGTTATGAGGAATTATGAGAGATTCGATTGGTTTATTTGATTTTCATTGATTTGAGCGTATTTTACGTTGAACTAGAGCTGCTCTCAAAAATTTTCAAAGATAAAATCGTATTTTCTCTTTTAAATGCAATATATTTTTTCTTCACCAAAGTAATTAACTACGTTACTTAATATGATATTTACGTATTAAAAATGCACCTAACAAACTCAAAATAAAATAATATAATGCACATTTACATTTATATATGTGCGGGTAAAAACTTTATATTGGTATTTTGAAATTTTTGATGAAGCTATCAACAGCTACTATGAGTTACGATACACTGTAACCCGAACTACATTTGAGACAAATAATTAAATGTGCATATAACTATTTTAATAGTTGCAAACTATTTCAGAAAATCATTAAAAATTAATAATTTCTCTTAGCTTCGCAATTGCCTTGGGTAATGACTTCGAGAGATGGATTGAGGAAAAATTTCAAGAAAGTAATTTAAACTAGTCTATTTATGTTCCTTTTAAGTTATTCTATAACTATGAAACATTTAAAATGATTGAGTTTATGATTTCTGATTAATCTACACTTTTAAAAATTCCAAAATGCTGAATATTTAAAAAAAAATGCTTGTTATTTTATTAATATACATCCTGTTTTTGATTAAAAATGAATTCATTAAAATAATTTAGGGTATCAGAATGTATAATAAGCAAGTGTAATAACTGAGTAATAATAATTCACAACACAGAAAAACATCTTTAAGTGTAAAGGATTTTTAATATCACTACTTAAATTTCTAATCATTCATTTATGTCACACACGCACACTGAGAAAAAACTATATACTGGATTCATATACAATGAATAAGTAGTCATTTTCGGAGTCTAGAAACAAAAAAATTTAGATTTTCGAGTTACACGTATAAGGAAAATAAGCAATCTGTATAGATCAAGAATTTCTAGTCTTTATTTTTCAAGATGGTAAGATAATATTATGAATATTTTGAATCCTTTCTATTGCGAGACATTCTCGCTTGATTTTCTAGAATTAAGTCATGACCAATATTATAGCTAATAAAACTCGTCTCTTTTATTCGTATTTATTTGCAGAGATTATTTAAATAAGTTTGACCACGATAATATAGGAAAGCTCTCTAGAATTCTAATTGTTGATTTTACAATCATTTTTTAATAAATAAATCAGGCTGGAGTCTTGAAATAGAACATAGTACGATAAAATAATTTCAATATTTCTAATGAAACTGCACACACTTCACATCACATTTTACGATCGACAGATATTGTTGAACACAAAACATTTCTATTTACAACCTATTATACACCAATTATATACAGAGGGCCCAGAAATTAAAGTAAATTCGAATAATACTCGCTCAGTAGCGACATAACGATCAGAACAGAACATTCCTTCTACCTTCATCTTTAGCGGTAAACAGAGGCATTACGGTTTCACCTGCTTCAGCTGGAGAGAAGTTTAGTTGTACTGCTGAGTTCTGCAGATATTGCTGGCCTTGGGGAAGGAACTATTACAGCTGCTCTAGTTTTCCAACACTAATATTTGTTCTTACAACTCGCTAGAAAAGAAAAATAGAATTTTAAGGGTGACATGGAACTATATTTACTAGAACCACAGTTTAGTTTCTAGATGTCAGTCATAGAAATTTTTCTCAGCGCACACACAGGAAATGTCTATTAAGCGTCTTGAAGTTATATTAATTTTAGAAATACATTTTTAAGAAACTCCACGCCTTTTTAATACTATCATTAGCATTAACTTTCCCTGTAATTTGCATTTAAAAGAAATATTCATACAGAGATATTTTAATTTAACATTTTTGTTATATTTATTTCCAGTTTCGATTAGCTTTTACTGTCTTAAATATTTAAAATTATCTCTCTAATGAAATACTGTTGTCATTTCGTACATAAACACACGTAAAAAAAAAAAAAAAAATCTTAAGATAACGGAAGCAGTAATGAGGTGTAGGTTTTAACAGATAATCCAAATAATTTTAGAGGAAAAAAAAAATAGATGATTTCGATTCATATATGAAACATATTTTTAAAACTGTTATTTAAATAAATTTTTCAGTTAAATATTTTTTTTTCTACAGAACTGCGAATGTTTTTTTAAAAGAATTACATTCATTCATATTTTTATGCATAAATTTGTAGGAAATATTACAAAATTTGGAAGGATTTATGTTGATATTATTTCTCTTAATTTAAAAAGAGATGAATAAAGAGAATGAAGTATACAAACTAGAGAAATAATAATCTAAGAAGAAATGATTCTTTCTATTGTTACATTGTAACATTTAAATCACAAGCTTTTTAAATTCAAAATACCTTCACTAATGTAATAAAAAATGCATGGTAAATAATCTGGTGTGTCACTCACACGACTTTCTCTTACCCTGCAATTTAATACTATAAATACAGGTTGCAGATTAAGAGGTAAGATAACGAGTACTGTTATGTAAACCTGTGTTAAACAATTCAAATTAGGCTTCGGAAGACTTTTATATGGTAATTAGTTGTGTGTAAGGGGGGCTACCGCCCCCTCAAACCCCCGTTTCATTAATGCACCTATATTTATATAAAATTTAATTCGGCTATTAAAACATAATTCTGTTTCTAAAAAATAATTTATTTAAATTATTATTAAAAAATTATCTTTTATGATAATGCAGACGATTTCCATATTAGAGAAGTATAACACCAAATATCCAAAACAAAGTCCATTTTATTCTCAATATTATAAAAAAATAAATAAATAAATAAACGATTTTTTTCTAAGTTTTTTTCGTTAAAAGTAAAAAAAAAAAAAAAAAAATCCATAACTTTGTTTTAAATTATAGCAGATCGATGGTTCAACCATTCGTTTTAAAGGTATTGGCGAGCTCTTTTGAAAGATATACATCATGGAAATTTACTCCCCTCGAGGGGGGACTTCCCCCCAGTGGGGGAAGTGAGGCTTCTACATACACAAAATCTTTTCCCCAGTTAACTATCTCTATTACAAAAAATATATATTCGTTTCATATGGTTTAGTGCTGTCTATAGACGTTAAACTCTACTTACCTGCAATTTTCCCCATAGACGTAATGTATTAGAATTCTTTTGATTGTCCCTGTACACGAGCCATTTGCTTGATTTTAACGAATAGCTTACTGTAGCATCCCTATATGATACACATTTCGAATACCTAGTTTGAACTTTCTGCCTTAATTTATTTTTGAGATATGCTGATAACAGACAGACACACACACATACACAAAGACTTACACACAGACCATTTGCTAGAAACATGATTTTCGTATTTAGGGGACCTCAAAGCATGTAAATATAAGAAAATGTCGCGTTCGAAAATTTGACCCAAAAAACAATACTTTCTCTATCTTAAGAATAAGAAAAAGTATTAAAAAAAAAAAAAAAAAAAAAAAAAAAACTAAAGAAAGAAAGAAAATTGTTTAACATATGTAGAAAATCTGTGTAGGGTCTTCTAAATAATTCAAAGTGTTAGGAATAAAAGCCTGTGTTTACGTTATTAATATGAGGAGCAAACATTCAAACCGTGTTTTCTCAAAAAAAAAAAAAAAAAAAAAAAAAAATGAATTAGGGATTTTTCTGTGAACTCAACATTAAATATCACAAAATTATACTATTATTTTAAACCAAAAAAATTTTTTATCACATTATAAACGCTCTTAGAAAGTTGGGGTTTCATTCAAACAGTGTTTCCTCCAGAGCCTGTTTTCAGTCAAACTGTGATTTCTCCAGACGACCAAGTCAGGACTGTTCTTTCTGGTCGCGTGACCCGTACATGTACCAGTTTTTTATGTTTGTTTATTTCGTTAGTTCTATCTTGTTTTCTTCCTTTTAGAAGAGTGTTTTTTTTTTTTTTTATTCAAATGGAAGAATTAATAAGTGGTGTATTAGTGAGTACTTCTAATTATGGAACTAGAAAAAGACAGAGAATTGGTGGGAAAAGAAAAGAAACGATATTCAGCATCTTAAGATAACGTTTATGCTCCATGCAAACATTCTAGTCATACTTTTTCACGCACTGATGTTATACCTAATAACGTTAAGAAGTTTCGGGATAGACATTACAAAATTGCGGACAAACAGCGACAATATTCTATTATAGCCTCATTGGTTGTTACAAAAAATGTAACTCGACGTCGACCTAATAACCCAACCCAAAATAAATCGCAATCATCTGGCTCACAGCATGCATTTCTTGCATCTTATTTTATTACTAGTAGCAGTGATAGGAGAATTCCTGTGTGTAAAAACAATTTCATGGCTATAACTAAAATAGGTCGTACAAGGCTAGCCAATATTGTTACTAAAGTACATGCTGGTGAACCTATTGAGGAAAAGAGAGGAGGCGATAGAAAAAGCCACTTAAGCATTAAAAAATAAATAAATAAATAAATAAATAAAATATTATACAGACACGACATTATGTCATTATTTAAAACATGAAAATCTGACATTGACAGACTTTAATTTAGTGCCAGAGGCCTACTGCTAAACTTGTTAATATCGACAAATTCTTCTTTAGTTAATTCGTGACGATCTAAATTCCATGATAAAGTTTTCATTAAATCAAACCAATGTGTTTCAGCTGCAGATACTGTAACAAATAACGTTGGAAGTCCAAACTGTCTTATAGCCGCAAAACAACGTTTTTTCTCTTTTTCCCAATGAGCGGGAGGTGTGCCTTGGGGGCTACTCATGTCAAAGTTGTACATTGGGGGGGGGACTCATGTCAAAGTTGGGCCTTGGGGGGACTCATGTCAAAGTTGGGCCTGGGGGGGGACTCATGTCAAAGTTGTGCCTTGGGGGGACTCATGTCAAAAATGTACCTTGGGGGGGACTCATGTCAAAGTTGTACCTTGGGGGGGGGACTCATGTCAAAGTTGTGCCTTGGGGGGACTCATGTCAAAGTTGTGCCTTAGGGGGACTTCATTCAATAAATCCCCATTCAATAAACCGACTGAAATAGGCCCTTAGCACTATTAAGAGGGACGTATAAAAATTCGACAACGTTGTACCGACTGAAATAGGGGTACCTTGGGGGGGACTCATGTCAAAGTTGTGCCTTGGGGGGACTCATGTCAAAGTTGTACTTTGGGAGAATTTTTTATATTTTTTAAAAACTTGTAACCTTCGTTATGAGTAATCAAATTATCTACAAAATCTTCATTCAATAAATCCCCATTCAATAAACCGACTGAAATAGGCCCTTAGCACTATTAAGAGTCACGTATAAAAATTCGACAACGCTGTACCGGCTGAAATAGGCCTCTAGCACTAAAAACAAGTTAAGAGAATTCATCTCAAACTTAAAGGCATCAGAAAGTTATTAAGGAAGACAAAAATCGAAGCGATTTTACTTGCACTGTACATTAAGTATAAGGAAATTGCATGAAGTCATGAAGTTTAGAACAGGAACTGCAACGACGGCCTGGACAAATTAATTTCGCTATGTTCAGAAAAATATTCATAAATGAATTTAATATAGGCTTTATGTCTCCTTCTAGTGATGTTTGCAGCAAAAAATAAAGTTCTGTCCTGCAGAGTCTACAGAAAATGTTGATCATATGACTGACAAAAGAATTCATATACTAAGAGCCAATGCATTTTATTCCATTATGAAAGAAAATACAGTTGAATCAGTCGTTAGTTTATGTTTTGATTTACAACAGATTCAACAGCTGCCAAAAACAAATATTCAAGATGCCTATTAATTAAGGCAATTCAACTTTTACAGCTTATACATAATGAGTTTGGATTGTCTAAATACAACATTTTAAACTTGGTCTGAGGAGTTAGCAGGCAAAGGCAGTACTGAAATATCGTCGGCTTTATATTGTCACCTAAACAAAATGGACCTTGAAGGTAAAAAATCTTTGCGACTCTTTAGTGATGGGAGTATTGCCCAAAATAAGACTAACATAATTTTTCAAATGCTTTTGCACTTTTTGTACACTACAACGTCAAGCATTAAAAATAGAGTATTGTACTTTCCTGTTAGAGGACATAGTTTCGTTCCAGCAGATCGTATATTCGGTCGTGTTGAGAAGATCCCCAGAGAAAATGTAACAATAACATCTAAGGAACAATACTATGAACTGTATCAAAAAGTTAGTGATGTAAAAATATTGGGTATTGATTAGAAACTTTAAAATACGAAATCACTTAATGCTTATTTCAAAAATTTACCATACATATCAGAACTGAAAAGAATAGTTTTAGAAAAAAATAGAGAATGTGTGATGGTCAAAGGATTCAAAACAATAAATTCGATGATATAAAAGAACAATGTGGAGCAAAACTTTTTACGAAGGGGATTAATACTGCTATTATATGAAATGTTGTCTTACAATGTCTTTCTCTGGGTCATGGAATATCACTTGAAAGGAAAAATGACGTAGAAAAACTTTTAAATTGATGTATGGTGAAAAGTGGAAAAATCAGCCTGATTTTAAATGGTATAAAGGTATCATTATTAATAACTTTTTCACGTGTAAATACTTAATTTTATTTTGTAATTACACAACGAAGTCTGTTCTATTAATTAGTTTTATTTCATTAAAAATGTTATTTCATCAATATGCGAGTTACATACTTTTTCATTCAAAAAATATTATTTCCACATTGGAAACATTCAAAACATGTTTTCTCCCCTGTGTTTCGGTCAAAACATGCTTTCTCCAAATTTCAAATGCATTTTTCTAATTAACTTTAAGTTTATTATGTAAAGTATGCCTACAGATCTTCCTAGTAACCAGTAATACAATTAAACAACCGACAATTATGGTCAAAGAAGGGTTATTTTTAAATTTATCAGTTTTTTGTGTTTTCTGAAAAATTGTATTCGAAGGAGAAAACACGGTTTGAATGTTTGCTCCTCATATATGTTAAAATTTTCATGATTTACCCCACACATGTAGGCCTCGCTTTATCATTAGGCGAACCTAAGCTGTCAACTACGGCCGAAAAATACGCCAGGGAAAAAAAATTGTGTTTCTTTTTCTTTTTTTTTTTTTTTTTTTTTTTTAAGAAAGGATTGAAGAAAAAGGTGAAATTCAAACCAATTTTGGTTTTCTCTGTTTTAAGGCATATTCGTATATTGAATTGTAAATTAAAAGTAACCTTCTTTAAGGATTTTAAATATGTGTCGAAATAGCAAAATATACTGAAATGTTTACATTAATAAATGTATGCTTTAAATTTTATTGTGAATGAAGGATAAAAGATTACACTAAAGAAAAAAATATACCGCCTCCATCTAGAATCAATAAGTAGTCATTTCCTGAAACCTTAAACGAGAAATATATATTTACGAGCTATGCGTATAAGGTAAACAAATAACCTGGAGAGACGAAATGATCGAGAATTTGTTGTCTACACTTTTCTAGATGGAGAAACAATATTATGCATATTATGGGGATTACGAATCCTTTGTATTGCGAGAAATTATCGCTTGATTTCTAAGAATTAGATCATAAACCACGATTTTATTTACTAAAACTTGCTTGTTGAGTTCGCATTTATTTGCAGAGATTTTTAAACAAGTTTGACTCCACGATAATATAGGAAAATGATCTAGAATTCTAATAAGGTTTTTTAAAAATCTATAGCAAAAGGAACTAGAATTTATAAAGATGACATGGAAATATATTTACTAGAAACACAATTTAGTTTCTAGATATTAGTTACAGAAATTTTTCTCAGTGTAGATCATTTGCAAATTAGATGGAAAAGAGGAAGAACGGGGAGTGGGGACTGATGAAGTGATTTGTAATTGCAACATGATAATAAATGACTCCATTCGATTACGATTTAATGATGATGATAATAATCACAGACATATATTTAAGAATCCTTCAGTGCTAAATGGGTAATCTTTCATCGGCGCCAGATGTGAAAAAGGAAAAAATGAATTTTTTTTTATTAAGCTTAAAAAATCGTTTTTCCCAAAATACTTAAAAGTCAAAAGTACCAAGATCTACCACTCTATATCAAAACTAAAATCTCCCTTCACAATAGCATTATAAGATATTGGAAATCCATACAAGATCATCCATTTTAAGAACCGAAAAAAAAAATGCTTTTCATCAAAATTAGACATGAAATTATTCGCTTTAAAAATTAACACGACTTCTCTGAATAATTCTGCTCGCATCCTAATGTATTTTACCAAGATAGCATGAGAGTTCATAATGTACTCCAACCTTTCGACACCTCCTTCTCAGCGATTCTATTAGAAACGACCACGTTAGAAGAAATTGTTTGAGTTATTAAATTACTCGGCAGGGGCTTAATTTGGTCATAAAAGACCCTGATTAAGATGGAATCAGTAATCTTCCTATACATTATCACGTATGATACGTGATGAACCAATTTGTAATAAAATGACAATTTTATGTTCACTCATTTTTAGCATGTATCGGAGTACCAGTGGCGGATCCAGAATTTAACATTTTTTTCTTGGGGGGGGGGGGATAAGATTTTTCAAGATGTTAATCCAGATCAATGAAAAGTTTACTATTGTAATATTCAATTGTGAATGTCAGTATATATATATATATTTTTTTTTCGTGGGGGTTCAGCCCCTTAGCCCCCCCCCCCCCCTTAGATCCGCCAATGCGCAGGACGCAACAAGTATCGAACGTATTAACAGTTTTATAAGCTACCATAAAAATAAATAAATTAATTAATTAAAAGAAACTTAGATGATTTCTAGAACATAATAAAGAATACTAGTATCACCCAGGGGTCGAAATATTATCACTTTTTTTCAAAGCAAAATAATTGCCTCCTGGTAAACGGAATTAAAATTGCAACACAGCAGCGACACTTGTCAGCCGATATGCACCCAAATTAAAACAGCATAGTTTTACGTAATGCCCATATTATATATCATATTTGGTGCGTTCATGCACTACAGAAGTTGAGATAAAGCCTTTACTTGGTGAATCACAACATAGTAGAACCACCTATTGTGCGATATATTCCAACAGCTAATCAGCACCAATTTAAATCAAGCTCTAATCAATAATTAATCGTACTAAAATACCGCCCATTCGTTCATAAGATACTACAAAATTTCCCTAACACATCACACACACACAAATAGTCATTTTATAAAAATTAGTGAATCGTGTTTAGAACATCTCAAAACGTGCGAATTCCTTTAAAACTTGAAGTCAAAAATATTCACGAATCCAATACTTCCTTCTACATCATTTTATATGACAGCGCCATCTACCGATTACCATGAACAAAAATTAAATGAATATATTTTCTCATAAAATTCTGTGCAATTTTCACCAACAGATGCTGAGATATAGCAATGAAAAACCGCTAACTTTGGTTCGAATTATTTTACTATTTCAAAAGTTATGATAAGAAATTTTCAAGTAGCGGCCTGATTTTAAGTGGCCGTAACGTGGAAACAAAATTTCGGAGCAACTTGTCTTGCGAAATCATCCATGATATTTGTATTCTAACATCAGTGTCCAAATTTGATTCAAACTAATTCAGTATTTCAAAAATTATCGTAATAAGAAATTTTCAAGTGGCACTGGGATTTCAAGTGGCCACCACTGGGAAAAAAAGAGCAAGGTGAGATGCCCAGCGAACTTATCTGAGATATTTGAACAATAAATTCACTACCCAAATTGGAATCGAATTGATTCAGTATTACAAAAAATATAATAATGATAAATTTTCAAGGGGCCGCAACCTGGAAATGAAATGGCGGAGCAAGTTGACTAGCGAACTTACCCCATATATTTGAACCGTTGATTCGCTGTCGAACTTTCGTTTGAATCAGTTTAGTATTTCAAAAAAAATCGTGATGGCACATTCTTAAGTGGTAACCTGATTTCAAGTAGCCGCTACTTGGAAACAAAATGTCGGAACAAGTTGCTCAGTGAACTCATTCAACATATTTGTAGGATAAGTTTACTGTCCAGCTTTGGTTCAAAGTGAATTAGTATTTAAAAAGTTATTATTAGTATAAATTTTCAAGTGGTAGACGGATTTCAGTCCCGCGTAGTTTAAGACATCCGCAACTTTCTTAAAAACAGCGGATAAAATTTGTTAATAAACTTGGTTGTGAACCTTATATGCTTTATGTATACATCAAAATTCAAGCAAATCCGGGCTTAAATACACTTTTTACAATGTGTGTTTGAAATTTTCAAGTAGCCACTTGAAAACAAGAAAGTGGAGTAACTTGGTTAACAAATTTATCCAAGATATTTGTGAGATAAGTTCGTTGTTCAAATTTGGTTTGATTTGGAGTATTATTTCGGAAGTTACCGTGATTATAAATTTTCAAATGGTAGCCTGATTTCAAGTGATCCCGCTTAAATTAAGATATCCACCACTTTGATAAAAAATAGTGGATAAAGATCATTAATAAACATGGTTGAGACTCTTGTATGATCTATGTATGCATCAAAATTCAAGCAAATCTGGTCTTAAATACGCTTTATACAGATCAATTTATTTAATGAACGCATGCAAGATATTTATAGGATAAGTTCGCTGTCCAAATTTGGTCCGATTTGGAGTATTATTTCGAAAGTTATTGTGATGGCAAAATTTTCATTATATATATATATATATATATAGATAGATAGATAGATACATAGATAAACAAAGTGATTGCAATAGGTCGATTTCTAAAGATATTACTCTAAAAGAACTTTCATAAATCAAATCCTTTTTAGTTCCCCATCATACTATAGGTATGGGGAACTTAGGTAATCGTGAGGAATCCGAAAATGACAAAATTTGTATGGTGTCTGTCTGTAGGGTGTCTGTTAGTGTGTCAGTCCGTTAGTGTGTTAGTCCGTTAGTTTGTTAGTCTGTTTACACGATATCTCACGAACAAATGATCGCAGAGAGGTCAGATCAGTTTTAAAATATTACTTTTGATACTGGCAAGAACCCTATTCATTTGCAACATTCGAATTAAAAAACTTCGTAAGTTATTAGAAATATATGATTTTCTTAACATGGGAGAATCGGACAAAAATTCACTTAAACATGCATTAAATGGAAACTTTTTACTGTAAAAATGTCGGACCAGTTTTAAAATATCAGTTTGGATGCCGGAATGAATATCATTTACTATAAATATGCTACTTTGAAAATTTCGCCAGTTATTGGAAATTTACGAATTTCTTAACATGGCAGTATAGGGCAAAATTTCACATAAACGTCAATTTTGAGAGATATTTTCATCGTAAATATGTCAGATTACTTTTGAAATATTATTTAAAACACTGTCATGAATATTAAAGACTATGAATTTTCCAATATAAAAATTTCGTAAGTTGTTGGAAAATTACGAATTTCTTAACATGTCAGAATAGAGCAAAATTTCACATAAACGTCAATCTTGAGGGATACTTTCATCGTAAAGATGTCAAACCACTTTTTACTTTCCGAACACTATAGTGAGGAAAGTTTTGTAATCATGTCAAAAATCCGAATTCGAGATTTTGATGTTTCTATACGTTTCGAGGTCCAACTAGTCCGTTTTCACTATTTTTACGATGATGTATGTATGTGTGTGTGTATGTATGTGTGTATGTGTGTGTGTATGTATGTGTGTATGTATGTGTGTATGTCTGTGAGTGAACACGCTAGCGTCTAAACGCTTTCTTCGAATAAGCTGAAAGTTGGTACGTATATTGTAAGTCACCATAGTACGAACCCTATAGATTTTGGTGAATGTAGCACTTACAGTTTTTTTTACAGGGACACAAAGAAAAATTCTTTATCATTATGGCCAAGGGACCAAAATCTTAAAAGCGCGATAGCATCTAAACGTCTTATTCAATTGAGCAAAAACTTTATACACATATTATAGGTCACAGATACTCAATCTGTATAGATTTTGGAGAATCTAGAACTTATAGTTTTTTTACAGGGACACAAAGAAAAATTCTTTGCCAAATTTTTAAAAGTGTGATAGCGTCTAAACGCCTTATTAATCTCAGCAAAGAATTTGTACACATGTTATAGGTCACATTTGAACCAACTGTATAGATTTTGGTGAATCTAGCACTTACAGTTTTTTTACAGGGACACAAAGAAAAATTCTTTATCTTTATGGCCTATGAGACGAGCGATAGCATCTAAACGCCTTATTCAATTGAGCTGAAAATTTGTATGAATATTATAAATCACTGTTGCACTAACTATAAGCATTTTGGTGAATCTAGCCTTTATAGATTTTTACAGGGACACAACGAAAAATTCTTTATCCTTATGATCTAAGGGCTCAAAGTTCAGTAGCGTTAAATAAAACCTCGTGTGATATATGGAGAAAAATACTCAAACACTTTGTTATGGTTTTCTCTTTTTTGTTTGTTTAGCAACACTTCTTTCTTTATTTTATCTACAAAGCTATTAGTTACTCAATGTTCGGAAAGTCGAGTGGAGTCACTCCAGATTTTTAAATATTATTTTGAATACTGGCATGAATATCATAGACTATGATTTTTCCAATTTAAAAAAATTGTAAGTTATTTGGAATTTACGATTTACTTAACATGTCAGAATAAGGCAAAATTGAGCATAAACTTCCATTTTGAGGATCATAAATACATTAGACAACTTCAAAATTACATTTATGGTATTTGAACATGATTGAATACAAATATTCTAATAGGAAAATTTCGTATATTATTCGTAATTTACGATTTTATCAACAGAGCAAAATTGTAAATTTTTCATATAAATATGAATTTTGAGGATCATTGCATTAGAAACAGTAGCAAGAAAACTAAACAACAGAATTGGCCCTGATAAAATAAAAAATCTGGAGTGACTCCACTCGACTTTCCGAACATTGAGTAACTAACAGTTTTGTAGATAAAATAAAGAAAGAGGTGTTGCTAAACAAACAAAAAAGAGAAGACCATAACAGAGTGTTTGAGTATTTTTCTCCATATATCACACGAGGTTTTATTTAACGCTACTGAATTTTGAGTCCTTAGATCATAAGGATAAAGAATTTTTCGTCGTGTCCCTGTAAAAATCTATAAATGCTAGATTCACCAAAATGCTTATAGTTAGTGCAACAGTGATTTATAATATTCATACAAATTTTCAGCTCAATTGAATAAGGCGTTTAGATGCTATCGCTGGTCTCATAGGCCATAAAGATAAAGAATTTTTCTTTGTGTCCCTGTAAAAAAACTGTAAGTGCTAGATTCACCAAAATCTATACAGTTGGTTCCAATGTGACCTGTAACATGTGTACAAATTCTTTGCTGAGATTAATAGGGCGTTTAGACGCTATCACACTTTTAAAAATTTGGCAAAGAATTTTTCTTTGTGTCCCTGTAAAAAAACTATAAGTGCTAGATTCTCCAAAATCTATACAGATTGAGTATCTGTGACCTATAATATGTGTATAAAGTTTTTGCTCAATTGAATAAGGCGTTTAGATGCTATCGCACTTTTAAGATTTTGGTCCCTTGGCCATAATGATAAAGAATTTTTCTTTGTGTCCCTGTAAAAAAACTGTAAGTGCTACATTCACCAAAATCTATAGGGTTCGTACTATGGTGACTTACAATATACGTACCAACTTTCAGCTTATACGAACAAAGCGTTTAGACGCTAGCGTGTTCACTCACAGACATACACACATACATACACACATACATACACACAGACATACACACATACATACACACATACATACACACACACATACATACATGATCGTAAAAATAGTGAAAGCGGACTCGTTGGACCTCGAAACGTATAGAAACATCAAAATCTCGAATTCGGATTTTTGACATGATTACAATACTTTCCTCACTATAGTGTTCGGAAAGTAATTAATAGATTAAAATAAGATAAATATATCGAAGGGAACAGTGGATAGCCTATTAGGCGGGGATTTCTTTCTGTCACTGTATCAAGATTTTGTCAAATTCATTTCTTTTAACATGATGATAATATGTCTCGCACTAGAAATTTATGATAACATAAATATGATGGGGAACTAAGCAGAGTCCACCTATGCCAACTTGTTTTAATTTGCGTATGTTTTCAATCGTATAAAACTTCGATCTACCACTCATTCACTCATAATCATTTTTACCATTCTAATGGTCGTTGTCTCTTAGAATGAAAAATCTGTAGTCGAGAGTTTAAGAATGCTACATGTATACAAATTATTGTGTCCATGGTTTTATTTTAATTTTAAGTAATTACTAAATTTAACAACTCTCTTTTTTAGGAATTTTTTTATACAAAAGAATGTTTATAAAATGAAAAAGTGAAAAAAAAAATAAATAAATAAAATTATTTCAAATTACCTCTTTCACATTATAAGAAAATATTTTTTGTTGTCTGCAAATCTGGCTAATCATACCTTTCGAATTATGCCATTTTAAACCATTGTTGCCGGATCTGGTGATTTTTTTTATTCTATAATCACCAATAATTCTGCGATGTGATATTTGATATACATAGTGGACTATCGAAATGATTAAGCAAACGTTGCAATTAATAATTATTGGTGATTACTGAATAAAAAATCCACGAGATCTGTCAACACTGCTTTCTATATCTCTACTCCTATCATTAATATGTAAAAAGTGTACGTCAAATTTCATGTTTTTATAATAATATATAGATATCATAAATTTGTAAAATTAGCCCTTTTACAAAATTCAAATTCATAGAAAGTTTAATTCTACCAATTCTTACAATAGTTACGAATTTTTTAAATATCTATAATAAATCCATAAAAAGAAGTCTAAAAATTATTGCTCCAAAATTTAAAACCTGGATTCACTTACAACGTTAAAGAATTGTTTTAAAAAATAAAATAAAATAAAATTTGGCTAAAAATGGGTTAAAATATTTACAATGAATTATGTGTCAGCATTATTGCAAAGTTTTCATCAGGTATTTAAAATATATATGTATATCATTATTTTGATACCTAATTAAGTATTCGGGTTAAAAAAATCTTCTCCAAGGACGTCCTTGAAATCCTATTAAATTTTATACTTTCACGTTTATACCAAATTAATTTTTGAACTACGAAATATTTCTGAAGTTTTCAAGAATCCTCTTAACTATAAAATTTCAGAGTTTCTTAATTTTTAAAGTTTTAGCTGTTCAATTTATTGCATGCATTTGAACAGTGCGGTTAATATTTAACTTTATAAAAATTTTAAGCTAATATACTAATAATTAGAGAGCTCTTGATTATCATAAAGTTCTTTTTGTCAGTTATGAAAGACATTAAAGGCGTACTTAAATGTTATTACTGCAAAGATTTTAAGCTAATATTACTTCATTTTATGAAGAAACTTTTGAAATGCCTAATTTAACAACTGTGTATTATTTAAAGTTTAGAATGTTTCAGAACTCATTAAAGTTAATCTAATTTTATAAAAGTAGATTAGTTTTTAACAATTTTGTACAATACTGGATGAGTTTATCAAAATATATCTTTCTACTATGATAAACAAAATGAAGTTGGATAAAATCATCCAATTTATTACTTAATGAAATTTCATTTTACAATTACTACCTCATTTTACCTCCTTCGTTTTACAAATTTATCAATTCCTCTGAAATACACTTAAAAAAAAAAAAAAAAAAAAAAAAAAAAAACTGGTACGTCGTACCTATTACTAACATTCTTCTATATCATTTTGCATAACAATGCCACGTCTCGGTTATCACGCAAAAAAGGTTAATTATAGTTTCTCAAATAAAATATATTACAAGTCAGTTTGGTATAATATTAAGCAATAGATACTGAGATGCAGCGGTATCAAAAATAGCAGAAAATGTGTAATAGCAGAGTTACCTGTCGGCCAATATTCACTAATATTAACGCATCATTCTTTATCACAATATTCCTCTCATATGTCAAGTTTGGTTTATTTATACATTATTAGCCGTATACAGTACAGAGGCTGTTCGCAAATTTTTTAGACGATATTGATGGAGTGTACTGAAGCAATTTCATTCATATTTCGAGTTTTATTTGTTCAGTTTGATAGCCCTTGTTCTTAACTAACATTCTACATCATAATTTCTATGATAATAATGCTTTTTATAATATCGGAAGAGGTATATTTTTCTACTCCTCTTGAACGGCTTTCCAGAGTCCACAAAGCGTTGTAGGTCGGTGTTTGGATAATGTTGATTTTAAGAGTCGAAAAATACAATAATCCAACAGTGATACATCAGAACATTTAGCAGGAATGTCAGTGAAGGGTATGGTTTTAATTCCCGTTTTTTGTTCCATTTTTTTTCTAGAAAAGCAATTGCGGATTGTGATGTGTGGCTGCTTGTTTTGTCTTGATACAGTTAAACGGATTGATAGCATTGCGGATAAAGATCTGGATTTTCATTTTTTAAAATTGGAATTAAAATATGTTCTTGGGAGTATTTAGAGTTGATTTTGACATTTTTGTTACATTTTTTTTGCTTTTATCTTGCGCTTGTATGAAAAACCAGTGGCAATCATAAATCCTTTAGAAAAACTTTCTTTTGATGCTTTGAGCCATGTAGCAAATTTTTTTTTCCACTTTTTTGATAATAAATTGACCTTTTTTTATTGAAACCACTTAAATAGACCCAAGATTCATATGTTGTTGAAACATTTTTCCATTTTTCTCCTGATAAATGCTTTTCATAAAGATTTCACTAAAAACTATCTTTGGAAAGAGCGGAAACCTATCCTTCCATCCACTGCCATTTTAAAAGCGCATTTTTCATCTAAAAAAAAATTCTAAATATCAGAAGATAAATAAAACTATAACCAAAAACATAACTGTTGTGAAAATAAAATTCTCCATGCAAACGATTTTTTCTTACTGCGAAATAAAATGGTCTAAAAAATGTGCGATCAGCCTCTGTATTTAGCAGGGACATAGCCTTATTGTACACGAGGAAAATCGTAGCGAAACAACACATTTACTTTTCTTTCTTTTTTCTTTCCTTCCTTTTTTTTTTTTTTTTTTTTTTTTTTGTTAATTTTAGACCTCTCACAAATCAAGTTTTTTTCACTTACACACTACAGAAGTTAATCTTCCTTCATTTACAGTAGAAATATTCCGGTAAATAAGAAAAATCGCAGGGCAGAAGCACAATCTATTTAGCGAAATTCATAAAATATCACAGACACCAATTTTGTTCCCGATACAGTTTTATATAAATTTTTCTCATTAACCTCAGTCGTTCCTGTGCTAAAGCTGATTCAAAATTTTGGTCACATAAATAGAGAGTGCGACAGAGACAAAGAGAGAGAGAGAGAATTTGTTTTTAAATTGTCAAATTGTGCTCAAATTACTTCAAAACAGGTAATTCCATCGGGAACCGAAAGTCAAAAATTTTATCCAGGCAACCTTTTCTTTTACGTGCAAATTGCAGTAGAATAGCCCCACATGTCGGACGATATACTATAGCGCGAATATAGCACTATTTCATCTAATAGCTATCTCATGTAATGTAGAAGATGAGATACAATTATGTTGCGTATTTGAAAACTGCATCACAGCAGAGCTATTTCTCAGCTGATAAAAACGAAAATTTTGTCAGCATTATTTTTATTTTCTTCTATATTCAATAGAAGAAAATATTGGATTCGTAAAAATTTTTGACCTCGGGTTTTTGATGGATTTACAAGTTTTGAGAGCTGTAGATCACGATTTGACCATTTTTAGAAAATGTTTGTCTGTCGTCTGTCTGTCTGTGTGTGACAAAATTTTTAGCGACTGTATCTCAGGTACTGCTGCACAGAATTTCATACAAATTGGTGTGTAGTTACACATTGACATAAATTAGTGCCTATCAACTTTTGATAAAAATTGTCCAACAGCTTGCTTTGCCATCTCGCTTAATTAATTTTTGGGGTGCTAAATCCAATCTTGTTCCGCTGTCTCTTAAAACAACTGTCTCCGTGTCGTTTACAGTTGCCTTGGATAAATACGGCGCAAACGAAGGTCTAAATGTAATATTATTTCTTGAATTACTTACAGGGGCGGCCTCCTTTCGATGTAGTCGCGGGCAGGTAGATGTGAAGAATCCTCGCACTCAAAACAAGATGGTTTCTTGCTTTTTCCAAATAATTTTCCCTTTTCTTTATCATTTAAGGGCTTGTTCCGCCAATTAAAGGGTTTTTTTTCTGAAAGTTTCTGCTGGTGAGGTTTTTCGCTAATTTGGAACAGTCGCTTCCTTTTTCTTCTGCACCCTTGTTCGGTATGAATTTCTTATATGGTTTTCTAACTGTTTCATATTCATCAATCTTATCAACTAAAATTTCAGGGTCTGCAAATTTGCTCCAAGAATCTTTAAATTTTTCTTGCATTTCTGGAGTGGCCCGTCTTTTTAATTGATCTGCAGTCATTAACTTTTTTAAACTTTCGAAATCTTTTGTCTGAAATCCTTCTAACCACCCTTCTAAATACGTTCGTAATTCAAAGTTAAGATCTCGCCATAGAACTCCTGGAGGTTTTTTACCCTGAACGAATTTAGTCCGAAAGGCTTCAGCATTTAATTTAAATTTCTCACGTAATTTATTTTTAACATAGTCAAAACAATCTAAGCATTCTTCGGGTTCATCTATTCAGTAATTGTAACTAGTAACAAAGATAATAGTTGATTCACCCATTCGTCTTCATATAAATTAGCTTTTCAGCCTGTCTTTAAAATAATGTTAAAAATAGTGAAATACCGAAGTTTCAGTGTCAGATTTTTGCATTACAGATTTTAGTTATATTGCTTGTTTTTCTTTCTTTTCGGCTAGAAGTGAAACTCTCCGTTTCATTTGCCTGGATTACATTTAGTTTTTCGAGTTTGAAATTTCGCTCTTTTTCATTTTCCCGATATTCAAGATCTTTATCTTGAATAGCTAATCTGTCTTCATAAAGTAATTTAATTTGGGTTATCGCCAACTCTATATTATAATACTTGGATTTTTCAATTTTACCAATAATAGTAATAACTTTATCTGATGAGCATAAAGACACATCCAGCTCTTCCGCTAATGCAATTAAATCGGCTTTACTGTACTGATATAGTTGAGACATTTTACTAATTCCCCCAAAATAGAAACATACGTACAATATAATACACAATATTAATTATATCTCAAAATAACATACAAATTAGTACTCTTTTTAAATTCCTCAATAAAACTTTACTGCATAGGAATGACATAAATTAGCTATTTATTTAATATTTTTTCTGTATTATTTTTTCTCGATAATATTTATATTTTTCTCAATATTATATATAAGAAATATTATTTTATCAATAAGAACCTCAATAAATATTTAAGATTTTAATCTCTAAATAATTTAGTCATTATTTATTTTAATTATTATTTTAGTTTAACACACACACAAAGTAAATAAACACAGCCTCGACACTAAAGAAAATCTGCTTACCGTGTAAATAATTTAGACAACGTCTCCACTCAATAGGGCTTGCTTCATGATTAAGTAACAGTTGTCACGAGAGCTTCTAATGTTAAATGAAATTAAGGGCTTGTGTCAAAGGATTCACTTCGTCAATGGATTGCTGACCGGTGCTCCCTAGTCGGCTATTTCTAATGCTGAACTAGTCCTTTAGCAAGGTAACCTCTCGGCGGATTTCAGAGATTCTGATAGTCCAAATTTTAAAGTCCAAAGTGTCTGAATTTGCAGTATACAATTTTATATTATTATTATCATTTTTTTTTCTTTTTCTTCGGCAGGGTTTTTATCATCCAAATACCGCTGCTACCATTTAAAGTTGTAATGATTTCAGCTTAAGAAAATTCGTTCACTCAGATGAGGAATAAAAAGAAAAAAATATTTACAAAAACTCTGAATTCTAGAGTAAATATATGGAGTAATGAATTAAATATGTGTGGGTAATAGATTCATAAATATAATAGGATGATTTATAAGCCTCTTGAAGAAGAAAAAGTAAAGAAAAAAAAATCCAACGAGTAGCTGGAATCACGTAGGAGACTTTTTCTCCTGAAAATTAGATCCTGGCGACCCACATAATAACAAGACGTAAACTGTTTCTTTTCTATTTCTCGCTTTAGCTTTAAACTTCGGGTTGCTCGGACCCCGAAGGTAATCGAAGGTTTGTTTCTTTTGTCTATTTCAGCAATTGGAGACTTGCAATATCAGAAGAAATCTTTTGTATGTTTTGTAAGACAGGAGGTCTTTATTATTCATAAATTGGTTCTTTGTAGATCTCAGATGTCTGGCACCTCATAGCAATGTCTCACGTTGAGAAAAACTGCTTCTTATATCAGTAAGTATGTGTGTGTGTACGTGTGTGGGGAATCTTCTGACTATCATATCTCTGAAACTTATAAAGGTAGAACAACGGAACTTTAGATTAAGTTAGGTGTAGTGTACAGATGATTTTTTAAACTTTTGGTGAAAATCAGAAAAACGGCAGTGGGACATATGAAAGCAGAAGTGGGATTGTAAGACGGTATCTCATAAACGTCTCTATTAATTTTCTTCAAATTTGCTATATAAGCACTCCATTTGATGTCCTTTCGTATGTTTAGTTAAAGGATAGTATGTTTATTAACTTTTCATTGGTTAGCTTACGAAAATTGATAGACGTCCTGCATAGTCCGCCAATTTGAAGCCTCGCAAATGCATTGCTTTGAAAACGACTATACGGATTATTTTTTTTCCTCTTTTTCTAAACTCACCATATTAACTCTACTTTAGGTGTCCTTTCGTATGTAATTGTTGTTTCTGGTCAATAATTGCGTTTGCCAAGTTTTCGCTTAAAATCAAAAATATATAATGTTTAATAAATAACAATGATAATAGTATTAAAAAATCTGGAGTGACTCCACTCGACTTTCCGAACATTGAGTAACTAACAGTTTTGTAGATAAAATAAAGAAAGAGGAGTTGCTAAACAAACAAAAGAGAGAAAACCATAACAGAGTTTTTGGGTATTTTTCTCCATATATCACACGAGGTTTTATTTAACGCTACTGAACTTTGAGCCCTTAGACATAATGATAAAGTATTTTTCGTTGTGTCCCTGTAAAAATCTATAAATTCTGACAAACTTAAACAAATATTCACATTTTACCCACAATTTTGTCAAAGTCCCGCTTTTTTTTTTTTTTTTTTTTTTTTTTAAATTATTGTTACTGAGTGAATTTGTATAGGAAAATATAGAAGAAAGTCTCGTGGTGGCCACAATTCACCAAAATGCTTACAGTTAGTGCAACAGTGATTTATAATATTCATACAAATTTTCAGCTCAATTGAATAAGGTGTTTATATGCTATTGCACTTTTAAAAATTTGGTCTCATAGGCCATAATGATAAAGATTTTTTCTTTGTGTCCCTGTAAAAAAACTGTAAGTGCTAGATTCACCAAAATCTATACAGTTCGTTCAAATGTGACCTATAACATGTGTAAAAATTCTTTGCTCAGATTAATAAGGCGTTTAGACGCTATCACACTTTTAAAAATTTTGCAAAGAATTTTTCTTTGTGTCCCTGTAAAAAAAACTATACGTGCTAGATTCTCCAAAATCTATACAGATTGAGTATCTGTGACCTATAATATGTGTATAAAGTTTTTGCTCAATTGAATAAGGCGTTTAGATGCTATCGCACTTTTAAGATTTTGGTCCCTTGGCCATAATGATAAAGAATTTTTCTTTCTGTCCCTGTAAAAAAACTGTAAGTGCTAGATTCACCAAAATCTATACAGTTGGTTCAAATGTGACCTATAACATGTGTACAAATTCTTTGCTCAGATTAATAAGGCGTTTAGACGCTATCACACTTTTAAAAATTTGGCAAAGAATTTTTCTTTGTGTCCCTGTAAAAAAACTATACGTGCTAGATTCTCCAAAATCTATACAGATTGAGTATCTGTGACCTATAATATGTGTATAAAGTTTTTGCTCAATTGAATAAGGCGTTTAGATGCTATCGCACTTTTAAGATTTTGGTCCCTTGGCCATAATGATAAAGAATTTTTCTTTGTGTCCCTGTAAAAAAACTATAAGTGCTAGATTCACCAAAATCTATAGGGTTCGTACTATGGTGACTTACAATATACGTACCAACTTTCAGCTTATTCGAACAAAGCGTTTAGACGCTAGCGTGTTCACTCACAGACATACACACATACATACACACATACATACACACATACATACACACACACATACATACATCATCGTAAAAATAGTGAAAACGGACTCGTTGGACCTCGAAACGTATAGAAACATCAAAATCTCGAATTCGGATTTTTGACATGATTACAATACTTTCCTCACTATAGTGTTCGGAAAGTAAAAATATATACGAAATGTAATACATAATTTTAGTGGCAAATCCCTAAATTTTCTCTTTGCCGCAAATGTTCCTGTTTATGAATTTTCCAACACTGTAGCCCCTCAGAAGATGTTTAACCCTTTCCTTACCCGTGATTCCAATTGGAAACATAACATTTTAGATTTTCTTTCTTACCATCTAACACTCCCACTGATTCAAAATGAACAATATTAAAATGTATGTACATTTTCCCACCGAAAAATACCTATTTTGGATGACTTCATTATCTTTGTTGATAAATGGAAGTATATTTTACGCTGTTCTGATAACAATATCGGAATCAGTTTCCTGTTTTGGGCAATTTAAGTAAATTAACTGTTTGAAATATTTTTTATTTTATTCTTTAATGTTTATAATATGTATTTTGAATAATTGCAATATGTATTTCCTCCAAAATTTTGATATTTTTATTTATTGAAAAGTTATGATTTTTAATGGCATCAGTGGTTATATTGAACATAAAAAAAACATCTATCAGTTGCTTTGTTAGCTATATTAATTCGTAATCTGCTATAACTCCTATTTTAAAAAAATATTTATATACATTACGTTTAAAATAAAATTATGACTAAATATAAGATTTATTGTTTTATGGAGGGAAAAAGTTGGGAATGAAAGGGTTAACAGTTAAAATAATCCTTTCCCCTCTAAAAATCAAATTTATAGCCATAAAATTACCGAAAAGTGATAAATAATAGGGGTTTATCCATAAAAACTATGGCTGATAGGGCAAAATGGGTGTCATATTCGGATTCAGGAGGTTATTTTACATAAGAATTTATAAAAATGGTTTTGGGGGCAATTTTCAAGCAGAGCAGTGTAATAGGTTAAAAAAGAAAAAAGAAAAAAGGAAAAAGGAAAAAAAAAATGTAATACGTAACACCTGTGGCAAATCCCCCTTCCCCCTAAATTTTTCTCTTGCTGCAAATGATGATGTTTCAGAATTTTTAAACTTTGTAGCACCCCAGAAGATATTTAACAGTTAAAATAATCCTCCCCCTACTAAAAATCAAATTTATAGCCATAAAATTACCGAAAAGTGATAAAAATAGGACGCCGTCGCTAAAACACGGTGTGTGATATGGCGAAATGGACGTCATATTTGGATTCAGGAGGTCATTTTATAATAGATTTTGCCAAAATGGTATTGGGGGGGGGGGATTTTCATGACGAACAGTGTTATTGCAGGAAAATTTACATCTTGGAAATGAGTATTTAAAAAAACAGATCTAACCGTTTTTTTTTTTTTTTTTCTCTTTAGGACGGATGACTATTAGTTACAATCTGGAGTTTTTGTAGACCAATCTGGAGTTTTGTGTAACACCAAAATAAATTAGAAATATCAGTCCTATTGTTACAAATTCGGTATCAAATGGAAGGGGCAAATTTTTTTTCTTTCTTTTCTTTTTCTTTTTCTTTTTCTTTTTTTTTTTCTTTTTTTTTTTTTTTTTTTTTAATTAAGAGGTGCAATCACTTTTTTCGACACGAAAATTAGATATTTTAAAATTAACTAAAGTATGAAATTTAGGCGTCAAAACATTTTAATTCAATTCAGTCATTTTCAAAAGTATGAGGCCTAGTTTTACCGTCAAAAAAGGAGATAAAAAGTAAATCAAAAATTAAAAATAAAATAAAGAAATACGTATTGAAATTAATAGTCCCCCATACTAACTAATTTCTGTCTTTTTAATTTTAGAAGACTTTTAAAAGTCTTCTAAATAATTTTAGAAGTCTTTTTAATTTGAATTTTGTCTATATATATATATATATATATATATATATATATATATATTTTTTTTTAACTCGGTATGTAAACTTTGGTTACATGTCTTTACACAGGTATCAGATTTCTCGCTCAGAAAATTGTTAAGTATGAATTTCGTTAGGTTAATTTTACATCATCTGTCACATTGAATCCAAAAACTGTATAATTATGCACGTAATTGTGGATAATGGAATTCGAGTACTTGTTACACAAAAGACTTTTGGAATAGTTGCCTATCTATGTATATTTGTGGAGCTATATTTGCCCTAGATGAAGAATATGAATATTTTCAGGATTTTTAATACTTCATTGAGTGATTTATTTAATTTTAATCTAATATTTTGTATTTTTTTTGTAGAACAATCCCGGATTTTGAAGATCTTATTTTATTATTCAACTATCGTCTTACCTGCAGAAATATACAGTAGGTGTAGTTGGAAAGTGTTGTATACTCCTTGAGAAATCTACATTTGGTTCTTAGATTTTTGTTCTTATATTTTCCCTCCTTTATTTTTAGGAAAATTTAGGAAAATTTGTGAATTCTAAAGTGATATTTAATTGATTTATATCTTTATGCATATTTTATATTTATATGATATGATATAAATGATATTTATAATATGTTGTTGGGTTGTTCGTATTAAGGCCAAATGACTACACGAGGGACCTAGGCCTGAGGGAAGAGTACCGTCCATGGGGGTCTTTCTAATATTAAGAGCCTTTATTTAAACAAGTTTCGGAGAAAACTACGTATATGTCCGAACTGCTAGGTCGGCGATCACGACCCGAGATCGAACCCGGCACCTCATATCTACCAGCTCTGTGCGCAGAACCGCTCGGCCGTTGGTGGGCATATTTATAATTAGAATATGATTTATGTGATTTTTAAAATATTTTTCTTTATTTAAAAGTTAAGCAGCAGATCGTATATATGTATGCATATACATATATTAAATATGTATTTAAATACTTCGAAAAATAATCCAAAAACTTTGGTGGTAAAAAAATTAAATATTTATTCTTGCACATTGTAATATATTTATAGTCACAAATATATTTCATTGTATTTTTAATTATGTTAAAATATAAATGAATAAAACGCTGCTCGTTTTCTTTTAAACCCATCGTAGAATCTAAAGCAATTTTGAACTCTTTTAAAAATTATTGATGAAAAGACTTCCGCTAATGAGAGTAATGATACTTTGTATTATGACAAACTTTGACGAATAATGATTACAGCTAATTAGGAAAAGCATATTACTTTAATAGCCTGAATATACTTTAAGTAACATTAAAATTTATCGATTTCTCTTAGCGTGGAAATGACTTTAAATATGTTTTTCGGTCAAAGAAAACTTAATAAATAAATAAAATAAAAGCTTACTTTGAACTGGCTCATTACTTAATCTGTATGCCTTTAATTAGAATTGTTTATAAAACTTTTGAGAATTTTGCATAAAGTTCTGTTTTAAAGAACATAAAATTATTTTATCATTGTATTAAGTATAAGTTTTCAGTTAAAATATTTTATGCACAAGCAACAGAAAAATTTCCTTTGGTATAATTATACATAAAAATTTGGCTGAATACAGAAATGGAAACTGTTACGGTTTTCTTAACACACAATTTTGACATTCTGTTTTAACAAAAAATAAATAAATAAATAAATAAAATAAGAAAATTTATGCTGTATTTAAAAATTATATATATATATATATATATGATTCTATAGTTTCAATTTTTCCGTAGTATTTTAATTTACTAATTACTATATTATCATATCTGCATTCGAATTCATCTGAAAAGTTTCAATTATAAACAAAACGTCATAGCCATGTATTAAACACTATTATTTAAAAGTTAAGGAATTCATATATTTCCTTAATATACTAAGAAACAAATGTGAATAACAAAGGATTAATGAACAAATGTAGTAGGGTCTGATGGAAGTAAAATGGGTAGAAACACGATCTCTTTTCGCACACGATCTCTACCTTTCACTAAAAAAAAAGATTAATCATGTTAATCTTCTTTTTGCGTTTTTATGCAATAGATTTCTTGTTATCACCCTTAAATTATTTTTTGTAAAATTTTTAAAACTTAAAAAGCTATCTTTTATCACTTTATAATACCAACTTTACCCGCAGACGGGTTGTTAAATGGGCAGAGATTAAAAAATTATAATCATTATTCCAAAAAAATGAAAAAATGTTTTCTTTTGAATCAAAATGAAATTTAATTTGCAATGATTACAATTTAAATAAAAAAAGATTGAGTTATCACAATTATTATTCCGCGGCTTCTTTCAAATTGTAATATTATAACTTATAATTAAATCTGTGTCATCATTTTATAGGGAAACCTAACTCACCAAATTTTGAAAGTTTTAAATGATTCACACTGAAATTATCCCAGTCCTTGTGAGTAATGTGACCATTATTATTATTTTTTTTCATTGAAGTGCATCCATTAACCGATTACCTAAAAATATTCCAGGCAAATTCGGAAAGGACATTGTCTTGTTGGTAGCTTTAACGAAATTCAGTTTTGATGTGAATGGATTTATTTTATTTTATTTTATTTATTTATTTATTTATTTATTTTTGAGGGAATTCTCTTCAATCATATTTGAAGTACATTTTTTTTTTCTTATTTTTAATGTGGAATGATACAATCCATCTCAAAAGTTTAGCAAAATTTGCAAACGATCTTTTTTTTTTTTTTTTTAATAAAAAAAAAAAAAAAAAAAAAAAAAAACTAATCTCTTCATGAAACGTTTTCACACATTGTGTGTATTTAAAGAACTGGATCTTCCTCATGTTTTACAAATAAGCTTTTCATTTTTTTTTCTTATAAGCTTGTAACCCTAACATATTTTTGATAATTTATTAAGATTTGGGAGATGATAAGGGGTTTTTCACAAAAAAGAACTTTTGAAAAGCGGTTGAAATAATTGGATCTTCAAATTAATTACGCGGCATGTGAAAAACTCCTCATGAAATTTCAACTCTTCGAAAATACCTAAAATGTAGCTCGTTCTTTTGCCGATAATTTGCGTAATTTTTTCTCTATTCAAATGAACTTTTGTCAAAAGTTACCCAATATATCCAGCTTTTAACCTATGTAATAAAAAATTCTCTATATTTCGCACATGCTCAGAGAGACAAAATTTCATAAAAATGATTATATTTCATGAGAAATTTAAGATATTTGTATTCCGATTGCAGTACAAAAGCGTATTTTCAATTTATCTGAATAAAACTTTGTATAATATAAATATAAAAAAAAAGTGATTTTTTTTCAAGTTTTAAAATAAATACTTATATCTTCATTATTTAATGTGATATCGTCAAATAAATTCATTCAAAACTTGTACTGAGTTTATATTAACATATCCTAAAGTTACAGATCATTTCGTCCATTTAACAATACAGGGTGTGTTATAACTATTTGTCGCAGACGATAATTAATTTTGAGATTGATTGTCTACATATTGTAGCATCTATATTTTTCTATGTTTATGTTCGTAGAATGGCAACAGCTATTCAGTGTTCGAAAAGATTAGAATAATTGAGCATCGTGAAGCTCCGAACTTGAATAAAAAATACTGGAATCCTGAAACTTGAATTATTATTTAGAATGATAAAAATGTTCATGTGTTTTTATCTATTTATTATTCTTATTTTTATTTCAGGGTGATCACAAACATTATTGATTTTGCTCAATTAGTTACCGGCCCTCTATATGTTGTCTTAAACCACATCTTAACTGAAAAACATGAGGAAGACCTAGTTCTTTAAACACGCAATGTTTGGAAACATTTGATTGATAGATAAGTTTTTCAATTGGAAAAAACTGATCGTTTGCAAGTTTTGCTCAACTTTTGAGCAGAGCCGTTTTTTTTTGTTCTCCAGCAAAATCTTGAGGGAAACCTCAGAATATCTTGCTCAAAGTTTTCTTTTGTTTGATTAGATGTTTATATTGATGTTTATCAATCCGGCATTGAAAACTTGCATATTAGATGCCAAAAGGTTGTTGATAACGAGGGTGATTACATAATTTATTTAAAGTAAAAACTTGTTAAAAAGGTTATCTGTCTGAATTTATTGTAAAAAAATGACATTACTTTTCGGTCTCCCTAATATTTTTATAGAAGGTAACAATAAACTGATGAAATTTCGCAACAAAATAATATTTGCTCATAAATTTTCCAAACTAGGACCATTTTTTCTAGATGAAATGTTGATATATTATTGTAAACAGTATTGAAAAACATAAGAATAAGTTGCTTCTTATAGATGACTCAGTAACAAATAATTTTCGCCTTGAAATTTTAAATTAATTTCGTTAACTTTAAATTAAGATTTTTGACGCTTCTTTTTATCTTTATTAACCGATTTAAAAAAGGAGAAGTTTCTCAATTCAAAACATGTTTTTTTTTTTTTCTGTTAGTTTATAACTTTTTAATGAATGCTTCAAATTATTTTATTTTATTTTTGAACAGGTTAAATTTTATTAATGTAAGATTTTTACATTGTATAGTAAACATAAAAGAACTTGTGTTAAACATTTTGTTTTTAAATAGTGAAATTACTAATTGTTTCGAAAGGAAAATAATATTTATTTCTCTTATAAGCAATACATTTTTTTTTTCGATGTAACTGCCTATAATACTTATGATGATACTTCCGTTTTTTAATGTACCTAATGAACTCATAATTAGAGATTATAATGCATGTTTAGATTTTATGTATGCATAAAATTTTATATTGGTATTTTGCAACATCTCTTAAAATTTTTAACAGGTAATAGGGATTATGACAAGCTGTTATCCTAGTAACTTTGAGTCACCTAATTAAAAAGTCCATATAATTATTTAAAGAACTATAAACTAGTTTAGAAGATCATTAAAAATTAATAATTTTCCTTCACTTCGAAATAGCCATGGGAAATAACTTTGAGTAATGGATTAAATACAATTTCAAATAAAGTAATTTAAAACAGTCTATTCATGTTCCATTTAAGTAATTCCGTTAACCATGGAACTTTTAGAAAAGTTTTATGATTTCTGCTTAATATGCATCTTTAAAAATTGCAAAATGCTGAATAAATTTATTTTTGTTAATTATTTTAATTATGTATGTCCTGTTACTGATTAAAACTGGATATTTAAAAATAATATAAGGTATTGGGTTGTCTAATAAAAAAATGTATCAATTAGACAATAATAAATCAGAATACGGAAAACACTTTTCCAGTGTAAGGAATTCGTAATAACACTTCTTACTTTTAAAAACAATCTTACTTTATTACCCATACAAAAACATCATCGAGTTACTTACAATTATATCTACTTTATATGTATATATATATATATATATAAACTTCAAAATAAAAGACAAAAATTATTAATTTGCATAAAATGGGCGCTAAAGCAGCACTAAATTTCTCTATATATTAAAAAAAAAAGTTTCTGTAGCTGGTGTCAATTTTTTTTTGTCTGCGACAGCATTTTCTCGCGGAGGGCAAAATGCTCTGCATCATGGGAGGTATCAATGTGTTCCGAATGCTTCAAGGAAGGCATTTCAGGTAGTTAGAAATCTGTATCATTTTAATTAACGAAGTTATTAAACAAAAATCTCGGGTTTATAAAGGTACTCTATTTGCCATTAAAGAAATAATTTCTCTTATTACATCATTTTCCACAATGACGTCATTCTCCTCGGTGTCGTGCCCTTAGAGACCGTTCCCTTAGCGGAACGTGCCCTTAGCGGAATGAGTGAAAAGGAAGAAGGAGAAATAGAAGAAGCCGTGCCCTTAGCGGAAATAAGCAGGTGTGCATGTGGAAGGTAGAAATATGTTATTCAAATGCACAAAATAATGCTTTCTATAGAATGTAGTATGATTAGCATCAGATTTACAGAGTCACGCAAAAATATTCAGTTACACTGAGGGTTATTATTGGAAATTTGCTGAATTACATTTTCTTTTACGTTAAGCGTTTATTCGAGCATTTTTTTAAATGTGAATATGATTTGAATTAGTGTATTTGTCTATTCTACTGTACGTTTGTCCGCCTCCAGCGCCCGTAAATATTTTAAGATTTTTTTATTTTTACTCTCTTCTGTATTTAATAGAAGAAAGTATTGGATTCATAAAAATTTTAGACTTCCGGTTTTTGACGGATTTACACGTTTTGGGAGGTCTAGAACACGATTTGACTATTTTTAGAAAATGTCTGTCTGTTTGTGTGTGACAAAAATTTTGTAGCGACTGTATCACCGGAACTACTGCTTAGAATTGCATATAAATTTTCATGTAGATGCACCTTGAGCTAAATTAGAGCTATCAACTTTTGATGCCAACCGCTCAACTGGTGACACTGCTGTACAGCGATTTCCCCAATTTAAGGGGAAGCTATATATCAGGTTCTATTGCGTATAATCAGTCAAAAATTGGTATGAGAGAAGACCATCATGAGACATTATGCTGATTCAATTTGAATGCTTATGGACCGACAAGTGGTGCTGCTATACAGTGATTCTATAATTTAAGGGAAAGCTATATCTCAGGAATTACTGCACAGAGTTCCATATAAATTTATATGCTGATGCACCTTAATCTAAATGAGTATCGGTCAACTTTTGGTGTCAACCGCTCCACGGGTGGCACTGCTATACAGCGGTTTCCACAGTTGAAGGGGAGGCTATATCTCAGGTTCTATTGCATATAATCAAACAAAACATGATAACGTGAAGGCCATTGTGAGATATTATGCTGCTTCAATTTGGATGCTTATCGGCCAATAGGTGGCGTTGCTATACTGCAGATTTCCTCGACAATGTGAAAGCTATATCTCAACTTCTATAGCACATAACTTTACGAAACTTGATAAGTGACATAACTATTATATAAATGCATTTTTTAAGATGTCATTTATAGACAATAAAACAACTTTCTTTCTTAGGATATTTAGTGTTAGTTTTCTCTAAGATAAAAATTATTTTTTTGCACTTAGTGAATTCGTATAGAAAAATATAGAAGAAAGTCTTGTGGTGGCCACAACTTACTAATTTTTACTTTTATTTTATTTTATTTTATTTTATTTTATTTTTAATTATATGTGTTATTCAAATTCATTATTGAATATTCCCTACTTAAAATGGCTCTAACAGAACCTATACCACTGGTTTGTGTACATGAACATCCAAAAAATACCAATGCATTAAGCTTTATGGGAGACATTTTTGTAAATAATATTTAAATAACTTTATCAAAAAATCATAAAGAAATTCACCTTTATTTTTATTATGCTAAGAAAATGTTTTCTATAAACTATAGTATGCTTAACCTCCAGATTTACAGAGCTACCCAAAAATGTTACAATACATTAAGGGGTGCAAATAGGAAATTAAGAGCAGCATTTCTGTTTACGTTAAGCATTTTAAACACTTTCCAACAGTATTTCAGAGTGATTATGAATTCAGTTAGTCTATATGTCTGTCTTTCTGTCTGTCCATTGTGTGATAATATAGACAGAGAACATAGAATGTTATACAATACAAAGAATAAATACAGTTGGAATGTGCTGATAACCAATGTGTACCTCCTGATTTTTCGTTTTTGTTGTAGTTTTAAAAGGTCTAATGCTTAATTATATTTTCAAAAACATAATAAAATCATAAAATGGCAGTAATGTACGTTTTCGTATGGAGTACTGTGATTCATTAAACTTTATATGGTTACAGATCACCGTTCCCTCAAATAACGGATATTCTACAGTACGCATACATGTTTTTGCGACAGGTTACTTCTGAAGCAAAATACAGCCAGTGCTAAATGCGGATACAGTGTGAAGGAAAACTGAAGAGTTCTTTTATTTATTTATTAATTTATTTTGAAATTTATTATACATTTCCGCTAAAGGCACGTATGCTAAAAGCACGCCACCGAGGGGGGGGGATAACATTTCCGCTAAGGACACGGGTTTATAGATTTCCGCTAAGGGCACGGTCGCTAAGGGCACGGCCCCTTGTCCTCAGGGAAATAAAAATGTTATCACTGGTGAAAAAAATAAAATAAATTCCGCAAACATTTTTTTTTTCTACTTTTAGAGAATTAATTTTATTACTGGCAATATTTATGTTTATTTTATTTATTTGTTCTTTTTTGTGTGTGTGTGTGTGTGTGAATAACGAAAAAATGTCGTGTCTGTATAACTATACGCGTTCTTTACCATTAAAGTGTATTTATTATTTTTATTTGAAAACGTTTTTTTTAAATACTTTGGATAGATTTTGGTATACAAAAATATTTAGATTTAAATTCAAACTCAATTATAAACGAAAAATCTTCTTATTTAGCATTGATAATTTTTTAACATTACAGAATTAGACATTTACATGATACATTTCATACTTCGAATTATGGCAAGAAAAAATTCACCTAAAATTTTTATAGATTTTATTCTTCGTTAATATAAAAAGTAGATAGGAGAGAAGGTACTTTTCCTTTCGCTGACGAAATTATCGCCAGGCAAACTTTATTGGCGACAACAATACATTTATGGATTAAAAGTAAATTTGCAACTTAGATTTTTTTTTCTTTTTCAAATTTAAAGTTTATTTATATACGTTACTAGCAGGCTTTGCCCGCTTCGCTGGTCACTATATTTAAAGGAACCTCTTTTTTATATTGCTTTATGGGGGGGGGCTGAAATCGATTAAAAGCTCGCTTTGTGTTCCCGCTGCCTTCGGCAGCGTCTTGTTCGTCTTCGCAGCCTCCTGTGTCTGGCCCTACTGCCTGCGACAATGGCTAACCCGTCCCCCAATGGCTTACCCGTTCATAAACGATGCTGGCAACGCCCGCTTCGCTGGTGCCTATTTTTAAATGAATCACTATAATTACTGAATTCTCAGAATTGCATTAATATTTATCACGTGAAAAAGAAAAAGAGAAACAAAATCTGATTAGGAAAAATGTCGCACCGGGTTCTCACTGCCTTCGGAAAAAATTCCCAAAATGTTCTAACTCTTATTTCTATTTTTTCCCCTTCGCCCCACCCCCACCCGTCTATGCTAATAATTTTACAAATTCGAAAATATCTGCAATCGATTTGTAAGTATCATAAACCTCTATGCACCAGTTTTGAACGATCTATCTCTATTTTTATTTTTTTGCCCCTCCAATCCCATCCCCCTTCCCGCCCCTCCCAATAATTTTAAAAATTCAAAAATATCCTCAATCGATTTGTAGGTATCGAAAATCTCTATGTACCAATTTTGAATGATCTAACTCTATTTTTTTGCCCCTCCGCCATCCCCCCTTCCCGGCCCTTCTAATAACTTTACACTTTCGGAAATATCCCCATTCGACTTGCAGGCCTCTAAACCTATCTGTACCAATTTTGAATGGCCTAAATGTATTTCTATTTGTTTTTGCCCATAGCCCCCCCTTACCGCTCCTCCTAATAATTTTACAAATTCGAAAATATCCCCAATCGATTTGTAAGTACAGAAAACCTCTATATACCAATTTTGAACGATCTAACTCTATTTTTATTTTTTTGCCCCCCTCTCCCCTCCCCCTTCTCGCCCCTCCTAATAATTGTACACTTTCGCAAATATCCCCATTCGACTTGCAGGCCTCTAAAACCTATCTGTACCAATTTTGAACGGCCTAACTGTATTTCTATTTGTTTTTGCCCATAGCCCCCCTTACCACCCCACCCCCTTCCTGCCCCTCCTAATAATTTTACAAATTCGAAAATATCCCCAATCGATTTGTAAGTATCGAAAACCTCTATATACCAAATTTGAACGATCGAATTTTATTTTTATTTTTTTGCCCCCTCTCTCCCCTACCCCTTCTCGCCCCTCCTAATAACTTTACACTTTCGAAAATATCCCCATTCGGCTTGCAGGCCTCTAAAACCTGTCTGTACCAATTTTGAACGGCATAACTGTATTTCTATTTGTTTTGCCCATAGCCCCCCCCTTACCACCCCAACTCCCCTTACCGCCCCTCCTAATAATTTTTACAAATTCGAAAATATCCGCAATTGATTTGTAAGTATCGAAAACCTCTATAAACCAATTTTGAACTATCTAACTCCATTTTTATTTTTTGCCCCCCCCTCTCCCCTCCCCCCTTCTCGCCCGTCCTAATAACTTTACACTTTCAAAAATATCCCCATTCGAATTGCAGGCTTCTTAAACCTATCTATACCAATTTTGAACGGCCTAACTGTATTTCTATTTGTTTTTGCCCCATAGCCCCACTTACCGCCCCACCCCCTACCCGCCCCTCCTAATAATTTTACAAATTCGAAAATATCCGCAATCGATTTGCAAGTATCGAAAACCTCTATGTACCAATTTTGAACGATCTGACACTATTTTTATTTTTTTGCCCCTCCTCCCCTCCCCCCTATTTGCCCCTCCTAATAACATTACACTTTTGAAAATATCCCCATTCGACTTGCAAGCCTTTAAAACGTATCTGTACTAATTTTGAACGGCCTAACTGTATTTCTACCTGTTTTTGCTCCATAGCCACCCCCCCCCCCCTTCTTGCTGCCCCACCTGGGGGCTGAATTTCTAAAATTCCAGAAATTGGTTTTTAGATAGTTGCATTAGCTATAATTTAGAGTACAAATTTCACGTATATCTATTTTTGTTGTTTGAGATATATAGGATTATGCGAAATCACGTTTTACGCATGTGAAATCACGTTTTGCCCCCCAGCCCCCCTTGGGGACCGAATTTCAAAAATTCCAGAAACCGATTTTTAGACAATTGTATTAGATATATTTTAAAGCAAAAATTTTACGGATATCTGTTTTTTTTGTTTGAGATATGAAGAATTTTGTGGAATTACGTTTTGCCCCCCCCCTCCCCCATTGGGGGCGAATTTTGTAAAAGCGTGTAATTATGTAATTTTTTAAAAAGTTTATCATAATTTAATTTAAAGATTCTTTTTTTTTTTTAATTTTTTTTTTTAAACAAGTAGTTCTACCAAAAAATCCATCGCCAAATGGTGACAAAAACTTTAATATCCCCAAGAAGTTCACATCTGTGACATAATCTGTGACAATATCTGTGACATAAAATGATCGAGATGTTACGAATGGACTCTTCCCAGCGTCGTCTGCTCAGTCATGTGATAGGGGAAAATAAGTAATCGAATTCTGAGAATCGAATTCAATTAAATATTGTTCTTAAGAACAAAAGTGTTAATATTTACTATAAAATAAAATAAAAGCAATATTGTGCATTTGTAAACAGTAGAATAATTGTATTTGTAAATTTAATCATTTAAAAAAAACACTTTATGTGTTTATTTATTTTCACCTGTAAGAATCGATTTTTGTATGTTGTAGTGTAACTGTTACATTAACTGATCTAGCAATAAATAATAACTTGTACTTGTGGAATGTTTACGGATTATAATTTGAAATTTTAAAATGTTTTCAATTAAATTTAATTGCCTAAAAGTGTTACAACAAATTAATTTAGTTACTGGTCTAAATGGCTTTACAATGTACGATGTTGCACTGTCAATGATTTAAGTACAGTAAAGAATAATGATATAAAATGGATTAAAAATGAGGATGTATAAAGAAATAACACAGATTAAATACGATTGATCAAAAATTAGGATAGAAAATATGTTATTTCAGAAATCGCTATAGATTTAGAAGACTTCGTCTGCTGTTTGTTTTTCATCTATCATGTGATCTCTGACATCAGGTGGGAAGAGTCCATTTCTTCCTTTTCCGAAAAAAAATAAAAAAAATAATAATAAAAAAAAATTACTGATCCTTAGCACATTATTTCATTAAAAAAAAAAAAAAAAAAAAAAAAATGGTATTAAATATTATGTATTTCAATTTGACATTGAATTTGGGTATTTCCATTTTTTTTTTCTTTTTTTTTTAATGCAGTATTAAATTTTCTATTCAGTGAAACGTAAAGAAGCGAATATCAGCAATTCCTATTCAGCGAGAGGCAGAGAGCCGCAGGGGTTAGGAAGTGAAATGAGTCGGGGGGAGGCGAAGCTTTCGTCGGGGGTTGGTGAGCGGAGCGAGCAGGGGGCAGAGCCCCCTAGTATATACAAAAGTAAAACTATGATTTTAAGTTATGATAAGCGAAGATATGAAAGTGGAATGTAAAAACAACAAGAATAAATTTAACAATGTTAATAATCATGTTAAAATATTAATAAACAAGCTAGTACTACATAGTTTTTTTAATAGCTGTGTTCTCCCACCTGTGACGAAGAAAACACAGCATAATTGAAAATTTTTTAGCTTGAATATTGTTAAATTTAACTTATTTTCTTCTTTTTTAACATTGTTAAATTTATTGTTGTTGTTTTTACATTCCGCGTTCATATCTTCACTTATCACAATTTAAAATCATAGTTATATATATATATATTAATAACCAACGTCTTTATTTATTAGAATCACTAGCAGGCTACGCCCGCTTCGCTGGTCACTATTTTTAAATGAATCATTACAATTAATGAATTCTCAAAATTGCATTAATTTTTATCATGTGAAAAAAAAAAAAAAAAAACTTTGATCGGGAAAAATGTCGCACCCTGTCCCCACTGTCTTCGTCAGCGTACACCCGTGCGCTATGTACTCGCACGAAATCATATATATGAGCACTGCTCGCGCGTATTCCTTCACCACCAAAATTCCGTGTTATTACTCATATGCTTTTATTCTTAAGAAAAGGAATTAAAAAAAAAAATCATGTCTGAACGGGTAAAAGCGCACACCGGGTCCCCTCTGCTTTGTCAGCGTAGAACCGTGCGCGCGCAGTGCGCACGAATTCATATACACTCCTTCACCACCATTCCTGTCCCTCCTTAATTTTACACTTTCGAAAATATCCCTATTCGACTCGTAGGCACCCAAAACCTATATATACCAATTTTGAAAGGTCTTACTCAATTTCTAATTTTTTGCCCCCCTTTAGGACACCGTAAAACATATAAATCAGGTGAAATCTCGAATAATTGCGATTAGCGGCCTCTATTGGATAAATTTAATGTAGGTTATTCGATAATATAAAAGTACTTTAAAATATCTTTCGAATGATGTATTAAAAATAATTTAATCATATTTAGAATTCGAAATATTGAAATTTAAACATATTGCAACGCCATCTGGCGGTAGAAATTTCTGTAATCTACTGTTCAATTCCAGATCAACAAAGCTTAAAAATGATGTATTACTTATGAAATTATTTTAATTAGTATCTGATATACAAAAGAAAACCTAATCAGGAGACCTTAAAACATGTAAATCTGGGGAAATCTCGAATTGAACTTTCGATAATATAAAAGAACTTTAAAATATCTTTCGAATGATGTATTAAAAATAAATTATATTCAGAATTCGAAATATTGAAATTTAAAAATATTACACCGCCATCTGGCGGTAGAAAATTCTGTAATCTACTGTTCAATTCCAAATTAACAAAGCTTTCAAATAATGTATTACTTATAAAATTATATTAATTAGTAGCTGAGATACAAAAGAAAACCTAATCAGGAATACCTTAAAACGTGTAAATCACGTGAAATCTCGAATTCCATTATTTACTATAGTCGGTTAATGGAAGGTGACAGAAATTTGTGGCGTCTACTCATGAAATTCAATTCAAATAAGTTTCAAAATGACATATTACTTTTGAAATTATGCTATTTAGATGCTGAGATACAAAAATGATATAAACACTATTATAAAACGATTTATGTCTGACTTTTTCGTGGTTTTCTCCGAAACTTGCGTAATTACGGGCTAAATACTGTTAAAAACCATAGTATGAAATGTGAAAAGAGTATCAGATTTCGAAACTGTGTAAAATAGAAAAGAATAAAGGCGCTCTGGGTTTTCCGTTATTTTCTCCGAAACAACCGTTCATTTTCTACGCTTTTGCCCCCCCCCCTTTCCGTCCCTTCTAATAATTTTACACTTGAAAATATCCGCAATCGATATATGTTTCCTTAAAACCTAATAATACCAATTTCAAACGCTGTAACTCTTTTTTTTTTTTTTGCCCATTCGCCCCCCCTCCCCCTCAAGCCCTTCCTAATAATTCTACACGATTGAGATAATTCTCTATTGAGATAATTCGATTCTTAAAAAATATTCAGAATCAAATTATCGGGCGTTAAAACCAAATATTACGAAATTTCAACGTCATATCTCAATTTAAAATACGGCAAATTATAAATCAAAATTTAATCTAATTTTTTTGTTTATCCACATATTTTCATGAAATCTGAACAGTAGCTTAATAATATGCTGTCTAGGCCGAATAATATTTCAAATGTAACGTGAATCAAAATTTGAAAACAATTGAAAATTGCAATTTCCCCCCCCCCCACTAAAAAACACGTGACATCTTGATCGGTTACAATCATTTCCTTTTAAATGGCAGACGGTCGTCTGGCATTTGAAATGATGTTGCCACAAAAAATTCATACTTTTGTTAATTTAAAAAAATCTACTTGTTGTACCGATAAGCCACTTGCACACTTAGATTCAGAAAAATGCCCCTTTCATTTGGTATCGAAATCGTAACGATCGGACAAATATTTCTAATTTATTTTCCATTTTTTCTGCTTTTAACTCCGTTAAAATATTTTTTTTTATGCAATGGCGGCGAATTCTCAGTCATTGAGATCGCTTTTAGATTAGACATGAGTGGACATTTTAATTAATATCTCCACAACTTATTAAAATTTTTAAATTTTGTTTTCAGGAGCCCCTCGGGAAGGTTCCTGAGCATCCGTATGTCAATTTATGTACTTCTGCGTTCACTAGGGGCTGAACGTATAAAAGAACAGACAGACAGATAAGCCTTTTCTTTTATTATTATAGAAGATAAACGCTAATTTCAGCTGTGTTTTGTAGTATAAGAGAAATATCTATAGAATAATATTTTAATTTAAAAGTTTTAACATAATATAGGTGAGCCGAAGTTGACCAGTGTGTGAGGTCGAGACTATAGACCGTCACCAAAACTTGGACGGTAAAAGCACTTCGTCGCCAGTAACTCGGCGAAAGTCTTGGTCGAGTTAGTTTTATGTCGGCATGAGGCTGCAGTAAAATAATTAGGATCTCAATGTTAGGTGAATTAGAAGTGATTTTAAAAGTTTTTGATTGAAATGAAATGAAAGGAAGTTGTTGAATGGAGTATAAAATGAAGGATAGAGAATTGCTAGGGGTAAGTGATGAATTGGTAGCTGATTAGTATGGAGTAATGAGTTAGGGCGAATCTAAGTTGATGGTGATACTGAGTTGCACCGGATTAGGGTGTGTGTAAAGTGATGGTAGAGAGGTGCAGTATTGTGGCGTAAATTAAGAAAAGAGTCTGTCGTGTATCGGAAATTCGCTCGACACTCTAAAGTGAGAATAGTTGGTAGTAGCCGAGAGCAGTCGTCAAAAAGATCAGCATTGGTGAAATAAAATAACTTCTTATGTTATGTCTTGTTAAATTTATTTCCTGAAGTCATTTATTTAAATTGAGTTAGCTCAACACCCTCCTTGATATTGAATGCTTAATAAACTTTGTTATTTATTTGTTAACTTTGTCTCGAGCTCTTCTTATTACTAGCGAATTAAGCAATTAAGTATTTAAGTTCATATTTAAGATCTAGTAAGATTTAAGATCTAGGATTTAATATCTACAATTGAGAGCATAATGGCGTCTTATTCTCTACAGTGGTGCCCAAACGAGTTCGACCCCCCCCCCCCCGCTCGAGTATATTTTACCGGCAAAAATAATGTACTTAACTTTTTTGACGACCTCGAGCAATATTTTGAAATATGCAAAATTGATGTATCTAATAGATTTAAATGGTTAAAATACTCCTTAAAAAGCGAACCTAAAAGGTGGCTTGACCTCACAGCCTCTCATACCTTGGGTCAAAATCCCACTTATGAACAGTTTAAAATCAAAATTATAAGCACATTTTCCTCGAGTGCTGATAGAGCTAAACTAATGCAGGAACTGTATACAACGAAAATGTCTGTATTTGACAAGCCGACAACCTTTTTCCTGCATAAACTTGATTTAATTAAGCAACTTGACTTACAGTTACCATTTTTTGAAGTGTTGGACATTATAAACGCGCTGTTTACAGTCCAAATTTAAATTTTCTAGATTTAAAACCAGCCGCATCTATTGATAGTCTATTTGAACGGCTAGAGAAATATCAAGCACGCCACACTCCTAAAACTGCGAATACCACTAATCGCCGGCAAGAAACCACCAACGGTCAAAACGAACAGCGAGAAAATTTCGCCCCCCCCCCCTCAAAATGTTAATTTCAATCATCCGCAGCAATCTAACTTTTCACAAGCAAGACCCAATGACCTAAATCAATCTGAAAATGTTGCACAGGATCCACCGAACTCTAATAATACCAAGGTGCAATCTATATGTCTAAATTCTATTTATATTTTTCCAGTAAACTTGTCGGATTTAAATTCCTCTTCTCAATGCGTTTCTAATTTAAACTCTCCGTTACCTTCAAATTTAGAGAAGAATGAAAGCCTATTAAATATAGCGGCTAAAACATTCGTCAAGAAACCAAAATTATCCTTTGAAACTGTTAAGTCAACAGACCTTTCTAGTAGTTTAAATGCACCTCATAATAAATTACATTTCAGTTCTAAAACTGTCAAGTCGGCAAAATCGGCTATTTGTAATGATAAATTACAGTTTAATTCTAAAACTGTCAAGTCGGCAGATTCTGCTATTTTTAAGGATACATCATACGCAAATGCTAAACCGGCCGAGTCCGGAAATTTATCTCATGTAAGAGGAAAATTTGTCGCAGAAAATGATGTTAACATTATTGTTGGTACTCAACCTTTAGCAAATAAATCAAATTTAGGTTTTACAACTGATCAGCCACCAGATTTAATTATTAGCCCAAATGAAAATAGCGGTTTAAACATCCATGCTTCTCATAAGCGAGTAGCTAAATTAAATGAAAGCAATGAAAAAGGGCATTTTAGTTTTCTACATCAAGCCGGCAAATTTCTCTGGTTTAAACGAAACGGCTCTCATTCAAAATGACCGGTTAAACTGTCTTCAACATAATTTACATTCTCCTACCAGTGCTTCTCGTAAACTGCTAGATAATTTAAAAGCAAATGTTGTGATTTCAACTAAAAATATTAATTATTTCTAAACTTGTAAGCCCTCCAAGACCTCAACATTCATGAGTAGAGAGCGAGCTGAATCGTCCTCTGACGCTACGGATAGCGACAGCGTGACGGGTTCGATCCCAGCCCAGGAATGTGCCTTCGCAATGCCTGACCTCCTGCTGCAAGCTTCCAGCCCTATGATTTCTGCAACGAGTGCAATGGCCGGCAGGTCTCGCATGTTTCATACAAATGCTGTTACAGCGGAAACCCTCGGTCAGGTCGTATCGTTTCTTATTTTATTTTTTCTGAAGTATTTGTGTATCAGAGCTGTACCAAAATGTGCGACATGTATTGAAGCCTTTAGGACTTTTGAACCTTTTCTGAAAGAAACGAACTTTCTTAAGCTAAAAACTGTAAAATTTAAATTAGTGCATGAACTTTCATATCGAAATTCATGGTTATGCTTCAATGTCAACATTTTTGTTCTCTCTTAATATATATTTTATGTATGTAAACTAAGTTCTTTTATTTTATAGCCATCACATGCAGAGCGGGTAATATAAAACATGATTTTTAGCCCTTGTAAATATTCCCCCCTTTTTTTCGCATTTCTGTAAATGTTATATCTGTATATATAACCTGAACATTTGTATATATAAAATGAATATTTCTTATTGTAAACTTTTGTATAAAACCAAAAAGTTTCTCTGTATATATGTGTTTCAGTGGGGAAATATTTTTTTTTGGCTATATGCGTAAATCACGCTTAACTTTTAACTAAAATCACTAACAAATTAATTTTTTGTCTTTTCGCATGCTATAGCCCAGGAGGGAAAATTATTGTGTATAAACTATTTTGTGTATTCAGAGACAATTCGTCTCGTTTATCTATTTACAAATTGTAGTTTACTTTCTATATTGATGTCTAGTGTAAAAAAAGTTTTTGTATTTTAGAAATATTATGATTATTCTGATGTCCAGTCCCTTACTCTGATGAGACCTCAACATCACTTTTAAGCTAATGATTCCTTACTTCGAAATAAAGACGGAGAATTTTGGAAGGAAGTATTTTTTTGGACATTTGCCAGCAGCTTTTCTTTTCTGAAGTGGAAGAATTTTTTGGACGCATGCCAGCGGATTGACCTTTGCCAGATGTAGATCTGAAAGTTAGAACACTAGAAATTTTTCTAATGCACTTTCAAGTACTTTGACTAGCTGAGAATGATTCTGGACCTAGGCTGGTCTTTCGATAGATAATTAAAGTTCAAGATTTTATGTTCAATAAAATGATTTTCTTAATGTTACAAGTTTCAAAATTAAATTTATCCTTTCTGGAATTACAGAAAGATTGTTGCAATCCCCGCTGTATCGTTGAGCTAACTTATTTCAGGCGTTTTTTTTTTCCCCGGAGTTTCCGGCCGTAAATGGTCCTCCATTTTAATTTAAAATTTAAACTTCTTTTTTCGAGGTTGGTCCGGTTTTTCGCTCATGGATTTTTTTTTTTATTCGCCATTGTGTTTTATGCTGTAAGCAGTTCATTGCTCAGCAAATTAAACTTTAATTTTTTTTCTAACTTATTTTAAAATTTCAGAAACTAAGTTGTGGCTGCACTCACTCCTATAAGATATATTAATGTTTAAAATTACTCGATAAAACCCGTTGGGGATTTTCCCGACTAATTTTTTTTTCTTGGAGGGAAACTGTGAGGTCGAGACTATAGACCGTCATGAAAAGTTGGGACGGTTAAAGCAATTCATCGCCAGTAACTCGGCGAAAGTCTTGGTCGAGTTAGTTTTATGTCGGCATGAGGCTGCAGTGAAATAATTAGGATCTCAGTGTTAGATGAATTAGAAGTGATTTTAAAAGTTTTTGATTGAAATGAAATGAAAGGAAGTTGTTGAATGCAGTATAAAATGAAGGATAGTGAATTGCTAGGGGTAAGTGATGAATTGGTAGCTGATTAGTATGGAGTAAAGAGTTATAGCGAATCTAAGTTGATGGTGATACTGAGTTGCACCGGATTAGGATATGTGTGAAGTGATGGTAGAGAGGTGCAGTATTGTGGCGTAAATTAAGAAAAGAGTCTGTCGTGTATCGGGAATCCGCTCGGCACTCTAATGTGAGAATAGTTGGTAGTAGCCGAGAGCAGTCGTCAAAAAGATCAGCATTGGTGAGATAAAATAACTTCTTATGTTATCTCTTGTTAAATTTATTTCCTGAAGTCATTTATTTAAATTGAGTTAGCTCAACACCCTCCTTGATATTGAATGCTAAATAAACTTTGTTATTTATTTGTTAGCTTTGTCTCGAGCTCTTCTTATTACTAGCTAATTAAGCAATTAAGTATTTAAGTTGAAGAGCTTGTTTCCAAAAGGCGTTAGGTCAAAAATTTCAAAAATTGACTTTTAGATGCAAACGATTCCAGCACATGTCTAACAATGTATTTTCAATAAGTAGAAGTTCCAAATAAAGTTTGGTCGTATTGAAAACAGATGGTGAAATTCGTGTATTTTTCCAAAAGGAATTAAGTCACAAGTAAGTTTTGTGCCAAAAGGGATTAAGTCATGTTTAACCAATTGCAGCGTGCCTTGAGATCACGTGGTTTGTCTGGCCTTGGGGGAAAAGTCATAAGTACGAAAAATAATGTGGTTGTGGGTTGTCACATTGAGATAGAATTTTTTTTTCTAATAAGGTTAAGTTGGAAACAATATGATGAGTGATTCGAATGAAGTTGTGGTATTACCTCCGCACCCGAGAAAGCGTAAACGTGATCCATATCTATGGAAAAAAATATTTAAAAAAATAAACTTCAGTCGTCGCCCGGTAAGCATGGAACAGTCTCTTGCAGTCATATTGACATTGTGTTCTGTAAGGCAAATATCCTCACAACCAATGTTATCGAAGGAGTATTTAAGGCCAAGTACAGCAATACTGATAAACAGGGGCAAGACAATTTTTTGTGTTCTCATATGAAAATTGCACCTAAGAAAGCATATCGTCCACGGAAAAAGGAATTAAAAATAAGACAGATAAGTATAAAGTTCTTTATTCTTAATGATGATACAGATGTTCCGAGTATACTATGACATTTCGATCCATCTTCTGTGTGGGAGCAAAAAGATTTGGAAATATTGCAAATTATTTCTTCAAGAATAAAACTGGGAGACTGGAATGTTGAGGTGAAAAACGCATCAAATTTAATATTGAAGACAAGAAGAAATTGATACATGATCACATACTAAACTTTCGTTGTCGTTCTCGTCATTATATGAGAAAAAAGGCGCCTCACAGAAAATACCTTCCTGCGACGCTTAACGTTAGAAAAATGCAGAAAATTTTCATAGAAAAATATAAAAAGTAATGTATTTATAACCTTTATTACAATGTGTCTGTAAAATAAATTAATCTTGGTTTTGAAAACTCAAAAAGAGACATTTGTTCTTTCTGTATTAGGAAAATAATGCAAATGAATTCAGAAAAATGTACAGAAAAAAAAAAAAAGAAAAAAAAGACCGTGTTAATCAAATTTTTTATTCATAAGATCCGAAGAAAAGAAAAACATTTACATTTAGAGAAAAAAGCTTTTAGGAGAAAATTAAATTACAATGTGTTTTGACCTGATGCAAATTCAGGAATTACTACGCACACCTATTTCAGAAGCCTATTATTCACGTCAGCAATGACTATACCTTTTTGGTGTGATTATCCATCGGGGTAAAAACAGTGCGCAAGCAAAGGAGGATATATTTTTTTACACTTGGGGTGAACACGAGGCAGGACATGCTCCCAATGAAATTGTGAGTGTTTGATATGATTTTTCGATGAAGCATATAACTCCAGAAGTGAAATTGTTCAATTGTTCAGTGACTCGTGCAGAGGACAAAATAAAAATTATGCCATGTTACGAATGCTTTCAGCAGTGGCTGCTCAAAAGGACCTTACCTACCCAAACTACTTCCCAGTGCGTGGTCACTCATACTTACCAGCAGGTAGAGCAATCGGCCGAGTAGAGACTAGTTTAAAGAAAGTGGATACAATTTTATTCCCTAATGAATATTTTGAACATTTCTCTAAGGTTGGAAATCTTTTCGATTATAAGAAGCAGTGGAATATTTTAGATTTGAAAATTTCCGCATAGTTGTCTGAAAAACAAACAAGGTTTCTTGATTTCAGAGGCAAAAGTACTGGAAATTATGAAGCGAGATGTGGGAATCAAGACAACGAATTGTGGTTCGTTTTGTCGTCACAAGATCCTGAAACGTGGGAAAAAAAATCTCCCGTAATGTCCCTTCTGAAGTAAAACCTAAAAACAATATGAAATAAGCAAAAAAATCAGATGGTTTGAAATTACTTGAAGCTTTGGGTATTAAGAAATTGCACGAATGTTTTTATTTTTATAAACAACTAGCAGGCTTTGCCCGCTTCGCTGAACATTAAACTTAAATGAGTTGTTAAAATCCCATAACTTTATTAATAACATAAGTTCTTGCTGTGATTGGTAGAGGTTTTCTCGCTCGCAAAGTGAGGAGTCTAGGTCTCCACTGTCTTCGGCACAACTTACTGACTTCTTACTTCCCCTTCCTCAGCGGGAGAGTTCGAAGTTTTGCAAAATCACACTAATGTACATAATGCGTACACTTAATCAATATCCAGTCTGGGTCCCCACTGCCTTCGGCACAACTTACCCACTTCTTATTTCCCCTTCCTCAGCGGTGAGTTCGAAGTTTTGCAAAATCCCACTAATGTACATAATGCGTGCACTTAATCAATATCCGCACACCAAAATTCGCCATTCTAAGATAATTCAAAGCGAATTAAAACGGAAAAACATGTTTTTACACATGTTTATTGGAAACGACTTCAGTATAACCCCACAACGATATTTGGCGATTTTTTTGTAGGCGATTATGGCTAAATCATAAATCTAAAAATCATAAATCATATATGGTAAATGATAAAATCATAATCTAAATCATAAATCATAAAATCATAAATCCAAAATAAACAACATATTAGGCTGCCATATTATATCGCAAACAGTCCAGAACGACATAGTTATCCTTCAAAACGGCGCCAAAGAAAAATCGCCAAATTCAGTTGTGGGGTTATACTGAAGTTATACCGTTTATTGCCCTCCGACTCCGAGAAGGGGAGGGGAATTTCGAATTTCGTGAAATCAAGTTACAATAAGTGCCGGATGCATACAAACAATTTATGCACCAAATTTCGTGAACACAGAAGTCTTTAATAGAAAATATTATAAATAAATAAATACAAAAAGCACAGCTTTAGTATGGGAAACCTTTGGGGACTTTAAATATTTTAAGCCATTTTTGCGATGAACTGAATTGGCTATCTCAATTGTGCAATTAAAGATCTTGGCGAGAAACGTCCGAGGAACTTCGGTTCCGAATTTCAAATTTTGCCAAAGGAATCCAGTTTTAAAGCTGTTCCATACAAAAAATAAATAAATAAAATAAAATAAAATAATAAAATAAAATAAAAACTCTTTTCTGGTATTTACAAAATAAAAATAAAAAAATCTTAATAAAATCCAAATTATAATAATTTACAATTAAGGGGAGAACATAAAAAAAAACCTCATAAGGTACATAATAACAACAAAAAATTTTGTGTTACTGCAGGAAAGAAAAGTACTGCTTAATTAAATAAAAATATTAAACTAATGCCAAATATCTCTATGAAAATATTTTTCCACGTGCAAATTCCTCATTTAGAAAAAAAAAAATACCAACTTTTGTATTTTTCTCTCTAATTTTTATTTTTATTCACGTGAAATTAAAAATATTTCATTTTATTTCTGGAAAATAAAAATATATATAAATTCCTATATATAAATATAAAACATTTTACCGAATCTGGGTTAAAAACGGTAAAAGGGTAAAATAAATTAGAAATATCAGACCTATATTTATAAATTTGATACCAAATGAAAGGTACGATTTTTCTGAATCCAGGGGTGCAAACAGTTTTTCGATGCGACAATTAGATTTTTTAAAAATAACTAAAGTATGAAATTTAAGTGGCAACGGAAAAACGTAAAAAGGGAAAAATAAATTGGAAGTATCAGACCTATCGTTACAAATTCAGTACCAAATGAAAGGAGTGATTTTTCTGAATCCTGGGGTGTAAACAGTTTTTCGATACGACAATTAGATTTTTTAAAATTAACTAAAGTATGAAACTTAGATGGCAACACTTCATTTCAATCTTTTCATAATTTGTAGTCCGAATCACGCGAATAAAAAAGTCTTTAACTTAAAAATTTATTTTTATATTTTATTTTTCAATTCAAAGCGTTTTAGTGAAAAAATATTTATGGCACATGCGTAGGCGTTTTTTACCCATAATTTAAACACTATTCATAATTTTGAAAATTTCTATAGATATAATTTTAAGTTGGGTGAAGACCTAAGTTTCTGCCAAGCGCCGTTGAATTCCGTCCAGCCGTTCTCGAGTGATGCCCGGACAAACGTATTTTAGTTTTTTACCCCCCAGGGGGGAACGGGGGGGAATTTCTGAAAAGTTGATACATATAATTTTAAGTTGGGTGAAGACCTAAATTCCTGCCAAGCGCCGTTTAATTCCGTTCAGCCGTTTTCAAGTGATGCCCGGACAAAAAAAGCGACACGGACACGATGACACACACACAGACACACACACACACACACACAGGCAAAATTTTCTGAAGTCATTTTCGGCATTCATGGGGTGTGAAACGTGAAGATATCGCAAAATTTTTCGATTCTGACAAATTTACAGACAAAAGTCTGATTTTATTAATATAGATCTTGCAACGATACACCTAACGCTAACATAAATGAAAATAATGGTATCGATGAAGAAATAGTGTTTATAAATAAAGATTTGTGGTAACTACCTTCCAAAATTATGTATATAAAATTTATGCTGTATTTACATGAAAAAAAAAAATATTTGGATTAATTTCAAATGGAAGTAAGTCATTTCACTTTGTTATTTGTTTGTGCCAAAAGCGCATAAGTCATAGTTTTGTTCCAAAAGGTGTTAAGTCATTTTTTCCTTTTTTTATTTCTAAATAACTATACTATCAGGATTTTTTTAACCATATAATTTAGTGTTATTATCATCGATAGATTACAGGAAAAAATTATATTTTCCTTAAATTCAATAATAAATCTTACATAACAAAATCGCGTTTTTTCAAGAATGGAAAAAATTGACTTAACGCCATTTGGAAACAAGCTCTTCAGTTCATATTTAAGATCTAGTAAGATCTAAGATCTAGGATTTAAGATCTACAATTGAGAATATGGAGAACACTTATTCTTTACAAGTGTTCCTAAGGTAGCTGGCATCCCAAAAAGAGGTTTAATTTAATTTTAAATCACAAAATGGTGTAACTGCATATTAAATCATGCATTTCCAGAGTATATGACTGATTTTTAAGAGATTATCTCGTTCAATCACAGTTTTATGCTGTGATTTCAATTTAGAGGAGTAATCGTTCTAATTTCCAGGTAAGAAGATACTTTAATTTACTTATGTTTAAATCCTTAGAACTTTGAGCTGTGGTATGTTTTCTGATTTTTTTTTAATTTTTTTTTCTTTGTCCACATTAACTTCATTTGTAATAAATATATCAGATTGAAAGTTTAATGCTGTACAAATGATGACCATAAGCATGTTCTAGAGGTGTCACAGAGATGGCAGGCAACCTTGGAACTCGTGGACAAATTAGCAAAAAAATCTGCTAATTAATGTAAGAAGGATTACATTCAACAGTTCTGCTTAAGTATCTGAAAAAAAAAATATCATAATTTCTACAGTATTGAAAATACCAAAGATCCCCCGAAATAACTCAATGAATCCCAGAATAAAAATTCTGAACTACTTTGCATAGAAAGTGGTTGAAAGTCATTTTGTGACAGAAGATATATAAAAAGAAAAACCTGAAAAATAACAAAAGAGTGGCTTAAGCTCATTTAAAAAGAACTTTCGATGTATTTTCCATCATTGAAACATTATCCGCCAACGGTGGCTCACAAGCTGAAATTTTGAAATTGTATTATAAAGATGTCTAAATTACATATTAGAAGTAAAATCATACTTGATGTATATAAGAGATAAGAGTAGCATTTTGAAAAAAAAGTTCAGTCACATACATCCAACCTGAAAATTATAAAAAATTCTCAAATCTTAACGGCGGCCACCTTTGGCTCACCTAACTTAATTACTTGAATTGTTCAATGATATTTACTGTGTTAAATATTTAAAGTAATCTTTCTACTGTTTTTATTTATTTATTTATTTTACTTTAATACATCAACACATTAAAAAAAAAAAAAAAAAAAAAATCTGGAGTGACTTTACTCGATTTTCCGAACATTGAATAATCAACGATTTTGTAGATAAAGTAAAGTAAGGGGAGCTATTAAATAAACAAAAGCGAGAAAATTATAATAGGGTGTTTGAGTATTTTTCTACATATAGTTCACGATGATTAATTTAACGCTATTGAACTTTGAGCCCACAGATAGTAATGATAAAGAATTTTTTGTTATGTCCTTGTAAAAACCATTATATTCTAGATTCACCAAAATGCTTATAGTTAGTACAACAGTGACTTATAATATTTATAAAATTTTTCAACTCCATCGGATAAAGCATTTAGACGCAATCGCATTTTAAATTTTGAGCCCATATGGCACAATAATAAAGAAATATGCATTGTGTCCCTGTAAAAAGAACCACAAGTACTAGATTCTCTAAAGTTCATTAATTTCGTATGATGGGGATCTATAACACGTATATAAATTTTCAGTTCATTTGAAAAAGGCGTTTAGTCGCTGTCGCACTTTAAATAATTTGAGACTATAAGCCATAATGATAAACAGCTTTCATTTGTGTCCCTGTAAAACTCGTTAAGTGCTAGAGTCAACAAAATCTATACAGTTTGTGGGATGGTGACCTATAACTCGTATATAAATTTTCCACTCAATACGGCATTTGGTGCTATCGCACTTTAAATATTTTCACCCCCGTAGGCCATAATGATACAGAATTATTTGTTGTGTACCCCCGTAAAACAACTAGAAGTGCTAGATTCACCAAAACCTATACAGATCGTGAAACTGTGACTTATAATATGTGTATAATTTTTTTGTTCAACTGAATAAGGCGTTTAGACGCTATCGCACTTTTTAAAATTTGGTCACTTAGGCCATAATGATAAAGAATTTTTCTTTGTGCCCCTGTAAAAAAACTATAAGTGCTAGATTCACCAAAATCTATGCAGTTCATGCAACTATTACCTATAATGTGTATATAAATTGTTTGCTCAGTTTAATAAGGCGTTTAGACGCTATCGCACTTTTAAAAATTTGGTCCCATAGGCCACAATGATAGAAGAATTTTTCTTTGTGCCCCTGCAAAAATCTATAAGGGCTAAATTCACCAAAATCTATACAGTTCGTGCAACTGTGACCTATAATATGTGTATATATATATATTTTTGCTCAGTTTAATAAGGCGTTTAAACGCTATCGCACTTTTAAAAATTTGACCCTATAGGTCATAATGATAACGAATTTTTCTTTGTGTCCCTGTAAAAAAACTATAGTTTCTAGATTCACCAAAATCAATAGGGTTCGTGGTACGGGGACTTACAACGTGCCAACTTTCAGCTCATTCGAGCAAAGAGTTTAGCCGCTAGCATATTCACTCACATACATACACACATACATACACACACATATACACACACATACATACATCATCGTAAAAATAGAGAATACGGACTCAGGGGAACTCAAAACGTATAGAAACAACAAAATCTCGAATTCGGACTTTTGACATGAGTACAATACTTTCCTTACATACGTACGTACGGAAAGTAAAAAAAAAAAAAAAAAGTTGGTGAATAGTGTTGAAATGAGGTACAAATTTTAACATATTATATTTTAACAGATTCTTTGCATACATGATAATTATTTATCATATTTAATTTTAACAGATTGCATTTTAACAGACACTTTTCATACATGAAAATTTTTGGTCACATTTAATTTTAAAGTGATTAATTTTAAACAGATATTTAAAATTAAGACACATTTAAGTCTACTAATAAAAGAATAAACTTCTTTTACGACAATAAAGTAAATGTTTCACAACTTCGTCTATGTATTTTAAAAAAATATATATAATAATGATGAATTGTACTCATTAATATTATTACCATAAAAATGTAAACGATATTACGAATTTTAGAATAGTTTATAATGAAATTATATTTAATAATAATTAAAAAAAAAAAAAAAAAAAAAAAAAAAAAACACCATAGCGAGTCAAACTGAATAAATAATAAAGAAGATTTGTGTTAATTTATTTAAATAATTAAATGACATGCTTTTAAGTTCGTATTATTTTAATATATGTAACAGAAATTATTATGTTGATTGTGATTGAAAATATTATTAAATATCCTTAATAATAATAATAAAAAAAAAAAAACCTCTGTAAATTGAAAAGTGTTAGTATTGAGGACTTGTGTTTTATCGATAACAATAAGTGCTAAATTTCTCATTAATAAACTTGCATACATGAAAAACTACTTTGTGAAACAGAGAATATTTAAAATCAAGATATTTATAATGAATTAAGCACTAGCATTAACACAATGTCTTCATTAGACATTTAATACAATCATATAACATCATTTGAATAAGTAATAATGCATTTAGGTTAACAATTATTTAGTATAATTAAGAACGCCATTAAATTATGTCTAAAATTTAACCTTTTATTTTTATGCCGATTTTCTTTTTGAGCTACGAATTGTCCTCAAAGTTTTCAAGCATCTTCTTGTCCGTGTTATTTCAGAATTTATCAAATTTCTAAAGTTTCAAACATTTCATTATTTTAATTATAACTGGCAAATGTGATCAATAATTAATTTTGTAAAATATTTAACCTAAAATGTGAACAATAAAGAGCTCTTTATTATCAAGAACTTCTTCAACTGAGTTTGAAAACGCATTAAGAATATGCTTCAAAAGATAGGATAAAGAAAATATCCAAAAGATTGATATAAAGATTTTAAGCGAATAGTACTTCGTGTTATAAAGATTTTTCGAGTTATCTAATTAACAACTGTGAATTATTTAATATTTAAAATGTTTCAGTACTCATCAAAATAAATCACATTTCCTAAAATTAGATTAGTTTTTAATGCATTAGAAAAATACTTGATAAGTTAATTAAAAATATCTTCGTGTTGGTTGGGTTATGGGGATTAAGGCTTGTTGACTACATTATGGTCCTAGTCCTGAGGCGCAGTGCCCTCTATGAGGGTATTTCTAAGGAAACCTAGCTCATATTTACGAGTGTTTCGCAGAAAACCACAGAAAACTCCGAATATCTAGGCCGACGAGCGCAGCCTGGGATCGACTCCGGCACCTCACGTCTACCATCTTTGAGCGCAATACCGCCGCTCGGCCGCTGGTGGGCAGAAATATCTTCGGATAAAAAAATAAAGTTTTATACAATCAGCCTATTTACTACAAAATAAAATTTTATATTACAATTACTATCATTTTAGAATTATTTATTAACCACACTTAAATATACTTAAAACAAAAATAATATGTTGTGGCTATTACTAGATATTCTTCTACATCATTCAATGTAACAGCGCCCCAAATATGTACATATTTAATATGGTCAAATATTAAATCATAGCGTTTAAAGTAAAATGTTTTACATATCCAGTTTCATCTATTATAAAAAAAAAAAAAAAGATTTATCTATCTAGAAAATAGAAGAAAATGAAAAATAACTGGGTTACTTTTATTTATTTATTTATTTATTTTCTTTTTACTATACACCCAAATTAAATCATTATTATTTTTCATAATGGTTCTATCACACATTAAGCTTGGTGCAATTTTACGCTATAGAAGCTAGGGTACGGCTCTTCTGTATACGGGTAAAATTGTACTATAGCAGTGCCATATTTTAGCCGATATATACTAAATTGACTCAGCAAATTTTATCATTATGGGTTTCCTAAAATCCAGTTTTGCTCAGTTGTATTTATAGAAGCTGACCAATGGCCTTCCCATGAAAAAGGAAATTCGTAGCATAAAATCGCAATCTGCTGGTCGATGTACATTGAAAGATTATTGACAATAATTTATTTCAAGGTGCAATTATACACGTTTTTTTTTAAAATACTTTTCAAATTTTTGAGAAAATGGTTATCACACAGTCAGGAAGAGACAGACACATTTTTAATTGTCAAATTGTTTTCAGTCTATCTCAAAACATATAAGTTCCTCGAAAACCGGAAGTCGAAAATTTCTAGATGCAATATGTTATTCTAAAGATATAAAAATAAGTAAATAAAATAAGAGTTTTTTTTTTTTTTTTTTTTGTTCGAAGCACTTTATATTTTATAGCAAATAGAAACTACACTCATTTGTGTCAATATATACAGTGCGTTAAGAAATTATAAGACAACAAGCGTATTGGTGCTTTTCTGAAGAAGAAAAAATAATATGCAAATTTTTAGTTGCACATTTAAAATTTATCGTGAAACACATCCTATACTAATTCCAACTTTTAAAATTAAATTAAATTTCAGTAAAATTGATTCATTTTTCTAAAAATTAAAGACTGTGTCTGTTAAGAAATTTTAAGACCACCTGAGAAAATTAACATATTACACACGACATTGAAATCAATAAAAAGCGCATGCGTCAGTATTTTGTAAAAGCATTACCTAAGAAGCAAAGGCTTAGGTTTTGAATGTGTTATCTGCGATTAATTTGACGATGCCTCGAGGTAAAGAATTATCGGAGTGCGGAGTGAGAAAAATTTTATTTTATAAAGGTTCTGGTAAATCTGAAAGATATATTACGAGATTAATGAACTGTTCTAAAACTGCCATTCACAATGCCATAATTAGAAAAGATTATTCAAATAAAATAAAACGATCTCGTAGAAAAAATATTTTGATAGCACGTGATAATAGACAAATTTTTCGTCTATCAACTAAAAAATGTCTTTACACTCGTGAAATTTTGAAACGTTTAAGCAAGAAAACTTCACATGTAACAGTTTGGAAGAGTCTTAAATTAAATATTAATACGAAATTTATGAAACTGAAGAAAAAACCAAAGTTATTGAAACGCCATCGAAAAGAAAGACTAAAATGGGCTAAAAATGTCATGTCATGGAATGATGAGTGGAAACAAACTGTATTTTCTGGTAAAAAGAAATTTTACCTTGATGGTTCGGATGGTTATAAGCACTACTGGCATGACTTGAGGAAGAAACCAAAAGAATGCTTCAGTCGACAAATGGGTGGAGGATCAATAATGATTTGGGGAGCTTTCAGTTATGAGGGATTGTGCGATTTACAGCGGATTTTGAATTATATGAACTCTACACAATATCAGCCTATGCAATATGATCATATGATACCGTTTGGATCTTTATTAGGTGGTGCTAACTGGAGAGAATGATGCTTGCCATACATCTTCAATGGTACAATGCTGCTTGTCATACATCTAAATCCACCCAAGAGTGGTTTAAAAAGGAAAAAAATTAATGTTTTGACGTGACCAAGTCGAAGTCCAGATATGAACTCCATGGAAAACCTATGGGGTATATTGTGACACAACGTTTATGCTAATAATAAACAATTTTCCTCTGCCAATGAACTAGAAGTTGCCATTGCAAAATAATAGTACGATATTTCTAAAACTGAACTTAATCACCTGGTTACTTCAATGAAAAACAGAGTGTTTGAAGTCATCAGGAAAAATTGAAGACCAATATCATATTAATTTTTTATAGTATTTTGTTTTTTTGACAAGTGGTCTTATAAATTGTTAACAGGTTATTTTTCACTTATTTCTAATATATATTTTAATTAAACATTTGTTGCATTATACCAAGTTATTGCAAACTAATTATAAAAAATATACTGCAATATGTTATTTTATGTACTTAAATAATGATTAGAATCTTTATTTTGCTTATTATTTACAAAATTAAAGTGATCTTATAATTTCTTAACGGACTGTAATTTACTTATAATAGTTTTTATTTATTTATTTATTTTTTATTTATTCATTTATTATTATTATTATTATTATTGTGTGTGTGTGAGAGAGAGAGAGAGGAATTAAAATATTTTATTTGATACTTTCTTTAAAAATTTTGAAGGAAATACATTAGAATATTCCATTAGATATGGTTAATATGAAAACTAGAGAAGTACCTCTAGTTAGAATTATTTAAAAAAGTGTCAAATAGTTTTTAATGTTTTGTAACATAGTTTTTATAATTTTGGTTTGTCTGTTTTTCTGCACTATCATTCTCGTTAAAATGTCTTGAAATTGATATTTTTTGTTCAGGTTTCCTATGTCTCTTTCTTTAATTGAAATGACTTAAAAAGTTCATATAATTTTTGTACAGAGATTCACAAAATTTGGGTAGAGGGAATCTTGTGTTCGAATTCCAATTTGAGGCGTTTTTTACTATTTTTTTTTTTTTTAATGAAGTTTATTAAGTGTATTATTTAAATATAATAAATTTAATATGCCTATTTAGGCTGCATGAAAGCATGCTTTGTATTGAATATTGAAATGTTATTATTAATTGTTGGTATACAAGGTTCTAGAAAATAACTTCAGTGATTTCGAAGCTGAAAGTGAAAATTGTTCAGCATTTCCATTGTGTTAGACGTTTTTAAAATGTTTCAGTAGTTTTTACAGATGTTTACCACTACATTTCATTTAAGCGTATCTCTCTTAGTATTTTTTCCTGTCCATCTTCTGTGCCTATTTCCTTATATCCATAAATATTTATAAACTTCCTTTAAATCGATGTGTATGTTACGGATTTACTACGGTATGTTTTAATTATATAGATGTGTATGGAACAATTGACTTGGAAATTACAACTTACATAAATATCAGGAAGTAATAAAAGGTTTTATATAAAGCGTATTTTTAGATTTGTGTTCTCGACTTTACAGAAAAAAGTTATTGTCTATTATCTTTATACATAAAAATGTGTTTTCTATAAAACAGATTTTCTTTAATGATTAGTTAACTTGGCCATATAAAAAAGTTCTTATATACATTAAAGGACATATGTGGAAGTTGCTTGAAATACGATGCTTGTTGTGTTATAATTTTTCACAACATTTAACAAATAATAATAATAATAATAATAATAAATGCTTATAATTTCGTTTTATATGAGAGTCCGTGTGCCGGTGTTCTCTTTTCCATAAGTTTTTATAGAATTCTATGAAACGTATATATATTTTTTTCATGTTCACCATATCATATTTTTGATTAAAATCCGTTAAAATGTATAACAGTTCTTTTTACAGGCATTCACGAACTAATTTGAATGCATTTCAGAAATATTTAAAAATCTATAAATCCAAAAGCGATGCTTGTTTTAATTACATATAAAGTACAATAGATAATATTCTGTTTTATTTAAAAGTTAAGATGTATTTTAAAGTAGGATTTTTCCCAGTGGTCTTTAAATATGCAAAAGATATTTCAAAATTACTGGTTAATATTTATTCTTGAAAATGTAATGGAGTTTTAGTCACAAAAATATTTCATTATACTGAAAATTACGTTATAGCATGCATTGATAACATGCTTCTCATTTTCATTATTACCCATTTTGGACACTAAAGACATTTGGGACACTTTTTAAAAATTATTGATGAAAAGACTTACTCTAATGAGAATGATGTTACTTTGTATTAAGACAATATTTGACGAATAATAATTAAAACTACTCAGGAAAAGCATATTAATTTAATAGTTTGAAAATATTTTCAGCAACATTAAAATATATCGGTTTCCCTCTTAGCGTGGATATGGCATTTGGGAAAGTTTTTCAGGCAAAGAAGAATTTTAAGAAACTTAATTTGAACTGGCCCATTAGTTACTCTTTATGTCGTTAATTATAATTGCTTATACAATTTCAAGAGTTCTGCATAAAATTAAGTTTTAAATTACTAAAGTTTTTCAATATAGCATTAAGTTTTACGTTTTCAGAATACCAATTATTTTATGACCTGTTGAATATTTTGTTCTTCTTATTTTATATGCATGAATGCATAATTATGTATAATGATATGGCTTAATATTTAAATGGATACTCTAATGTATTTATTGGCAACAAATGTTTATTTTTAGCTTCAGTTAAGAAGTTTTATGGGTATATGGGTATTTTTGATGTATAAACATACAAAATTGTCTTAAGATGAAAAATATTATGAACGTATAAAGATGTTTATAATTTATTCCTATATTTTCGTTTATTTTGTATATATATATTTCATTTACCGTATTATTCTGGTTGCTTTCAAACACATCTGATGTTGATTAATCGAAAAAAAAAAAAAAAAAAAGACTAATAATTTTGTAAAAACTAAATATTATTATATATTAGAAAACAAAATTATATCAATTCTTTTTAAATTACACTGTGAAACCAAGGTTATATTTGTCAAATAAATAACGCATATATTATTTCCGTAATCTGTTGTATAATTTAGCGCGTATTAAAACATTCATAATAATTTCTGAACCCATATATTTTAATGCAATTTATGAAAAAACAATATTCTTGGAAAGAAATATGTTAAGTATAAAAAAGTTTAAATTTTATTCAAAAAATGTCTCGATAATTTCTTAAATTATTTTTTAGCTTAAAAATGGCATGCGTTCCTGATTATGGCTCTGTTGAAAACCCCGTAAAAATATACCAATGTTTTATTATTTTGAAATTTTAAAATATTTACTAAATTACACGCCGTCTAAAATACATTTTATGCAATAGCATATTATTTAGCTGTTTAAATAAATGAAGAAATACGCATTTTTATTTATTTTTTTTTTTTGGGGGGGGGGGGGGAGTGGGGTGTATAACAGTAGATATTTATTATTATTTTAATATTTATATCTTTTTATGTAAAATATTAAATAACATTTACTGAAACTTTCTTTATAGAGATATTCAATTACTCTTGTTTTCTTAAGTTATTAACAGCATTTTCTCTTGCATGAGATTAATTATAAGATATATCAATTTTTATAAAAGCATCTCTAGCAGTATTAAGAGAACTGATCAGTCGTCAGTGAGTTATCTTTCTATGACGTTGATGTTAATTATGTGCACGTACGATCCATCTTAATATAAAACCTCCACCTCCCCTCCCCCCTCCCAAAAAAAATGTCATTTTTTTCTAAACTTTCTCTTATTTCATCCACTTTGTTTTTATAAAATTTATATATATATATATATATACATATATATATATATTAATGATAAAGTTTTATAGAGAACTTAGGTACCTATGTTTCAAAATGTTATTATATGTTAAAATATTTCGTTAGTTAAGAGTTTTCTCTAACAAAAGATTGACATTACGTATTATTAAAAAACTGACCTTTTTTCTTTAAATGTTAACATCTCCATTATAATTGGAAATATTTGTGATTTTTTAAGCCTGGAATTGTATCTCAATTTGAGAAAAAAAAAATTCCCGTTAAATTTTTATGCTAGCATGGTACTCCATAACGTTATACATATAATCCAGTCAATTTAAATTAGATAAGACCTAACAGAGAAATTTCGAAATTGCTCATTATGATTCAGATACTTTTCATTGATTTTTTTGTTATAAAGTGACATTGTCATTTTCTGAAAATTTTATTTGTACAAATACTTTGATTTACACCTTTTTGTCATTTTAAATAAATTTCACAATTTTTTTTTTTTTTTTTTTTTCAGACAATTATTCATCTTTTGACTAAAAAGGATACATTCAAGCATTCAAAAGAGATTTTTTAAAAATGTACTTTACTTGTTTCCAAAATTTGAATTATTACACCACTTTCATCATATAAATTATTAAAATAAATCAAACGTTATTAGAAGTTTTGATAACAAAGTATCTGAAAACCGATGATTAACCAAAGTGATAAGCTTGTTTATCTTACAACTATGCATGACACATGTTATTCAAGAATCATTTATAAGTGCGCTAATTATTTGTGATGAATGTAAAGCATTATTACGCATTCATGTCCTCTGATGATAATAATCATAGATAGTGTCATAATTCTAAATTTTGCATCATATCTCATATTTGTGAGAATCAAATTTTATTATTACGCTTTACTGATAATGTCATTTGATAAATTGTCGTTGACATTTTATAAAAATAATATATTTAAATACTTTTAAGCAGTTTTTGTTATATTAATTACGATATTTTTTATAATGCTTTACTTGTGTATTTTGCTTCTTATCATTTTCCTTTTAGCACGTCATTTATTGATTCCTATTCAAATAATATAAATTTAATGGGTTTATTACAGAAATACAACTATTAAATCAGGTCAGTTGTAAGAGAAAAAAATTGTTTCACAATAATATGAAACTAATTTTTGTAATTTAAACCTTTTTATTAAAAAAAAAAATGCTCATAAAATTGTACTAATATACATACATATATATGTAAAGCGATATTTCCTTATTATTATTTAGTTTAATTTATAATGTTTTATTCAGTATTTAGGCACATAAGCATACATTTAATAGCTTGTTAGTTTTTATTATTATTATTATTATTATTATTTAACTATTTAAATTTTCATCGAACAGATCTATTTGCTGTAGATATTAAACTTTGCTATCTTTTACGATGAGTTATTTATGTATTCCTTTAATTGAGATCTCTTTTTTATTTAGATAGTATAATAAGAATCTAAAATCAAACGGCATTAACAATTTAAGAAAGGTTTTAATAATAAAGAAATAAAAATAAAATAAGTTTTTAAATAAATTAAACTCATTGCTGTAAGAAATAGCCTACGAAGAAAGATATCTCCGAATGAATCGGAATTTTATATTTTTTGTGAGTATTACATAAAATATAAAATTATAAGAAGGGATTAAAAAATTTAATCAAATAAATAACTTATGGTAAAAACAAAAAATTTTAAATGAATGACGATCCTAGTTCCTCGTTTCGCACATATAGCTTGAATACAGGATGCTATATGGTTGGTCAATGATGCATTAAGTTCCTCTATGGTGTCTAGCGTCACCGCATTGCATAGTTCCTACAATCGACACTCAAATTCAGCCTAACTTGTAGTTTGCCTAATTTGCCGTCCAATATGATACCAGACGGGGTCTAATTGTGATAAAGCTGAGGTTCACTGAGTCCAGAGTAAGACTGCAATATTATGGAAGCATTTTTGCGACACGCTTTTTGTTTGGGGCTAAGCATTATCTTGTTGAGGAATGCCTCAGGCGGTTCAGCCATCAGTGACAGGTCATGCCAAAAATGGTTAGAGAATGACAGTCATGAGTGGCTGGATGATGTCCTGAATTTACCACTGGGCTATCTAGGTGCTGTTTATCAATATTACCAGTGATCAAGAGTCGAATATGATTGCACTTTACACCATCACACCAGTTGTGGGTGCGGTGGGATGCTGTAAATCAAAGAAAGGGCAAAGCCATTCACTATGAGGCCTCCACACTCGTACACAGTTGTCACTACTACCCATTTTGAATTTTGAAGACACACTAGTTCCATTCGGTTGCGGTCTAATCTCGTCGAGTGTAACATCACTCGAAATCGAGGCGACAGTAGCCGGGTACCATTGGTATCTTACGTAATGATTGCTGCTGTGTCAAATGTCCTTCAGAAAATCAGGACAGACACATGGGGCTTTAGTGAAGGTGCTATCTGTGTTCGGATAGTGGATAATGCTTTTGGTACACATGCGTGACGGATGATGAGACGCTCGTTCCTACTATTAATCTGGGGAGGTCGTTCTGAGCTTGGACGATGAGCCTCTCTCTTAACCACTGGTCTAAAAGTATCCTCACAGTAAAGTACTTAGTAAGTCGCTTGACAAAAATGCTCCCAAAAAGACATTCTTGAATTCTCCAGAGATAAGATACCGGACAGGGTTCGGTAAAGTAAAAGACCGACCAACGATACGAAGACAAAAGTCCTTCAAAGAAATGAATTTCGACTCGCAAAACGACATGATTCATCATTGGACATATCAGACTACTATGACCCTTTACTATGGATAGTGAAGATGATATCAACCCGAAATATCAACGATAGGGATAAACTAAATCAAGTGATGCAAATTGCATCTTTTATGAGGGAATGCTCTCTGAACGCACTTGCGGAGAAGAGTGTTGCAAAAGGTTATGTGTGAAATGTGGGCACACTTACATTGTTCCGGGTTCGGAAGAACCAGTTCGAACTGCGATTTCTGTAAATAATTTTGCCCCGTATTAAATGAATTATTTACTTTTCTGCGACTGATTTATCCTGGTTTAGAACATTTAAAACATTTTTTGCGACTTTTCTGAAAAGGGCCCATATTTGCACCCAATTTTTTCTGAAGCTATTTTAAATGTTTTTTGTAAATTTTCGTATTCGAATTGAAATGTTTGATATTAATCATTGTTTTGTCTGCTTACATTTAGTAAACGTGTTATAGTTGTTAATGAATGCCATAACCTAGAATTTTTCAAAATTAAATTAACTTTAAAAAAAAAGCAAAAGAGGGTTCTCATATTTACACCTTTTTCTCTACATTCACTGTTTTTTAAAGCAAATAAAACTAATTCAAGTAAAACATGAGAAAAATAAATGTTAATGCAAACTTTAAAATTTACTCCGTAGATTCTCTATATGAAATAAATAGGATTTAAAAAAATGATGATTGCATTCATCTTGTATGATATTTGTATCAAGCTATAGAAATAATAAAGATAGACTGGTATGAACAACTAACTATTGTACAGTGTTACCATATTTTAAACAATGAAAAAAAAATATATTATGACATTTAGTTTAAAAATTTCTAAGTAGCTTGAAAATTTCTAAGTATCTGATGTACTTATGCTTTTTTTACACAAATATTTATGTTTATATGTATATAAATATAGTGAAGAATTTAATAACGTTATAAAATTTTGCAATTAATAGATTATATATATATTTCTTTTCTTTTATATTTAAATGAAACAGTTATAAAAATTAGGAGTCTTTAAACTCCATGGTGGTTTTAAAATGTAACTGATTTTAAATAAAGAAATTTCTTTGTCATGTGTAAGTATTTTAGAATAAATATCCAACCTCTATTTATTCCTTTAATCTTCATTCGGGGAAACTGTAATCTTAATTCTAAACATATGCCTATTTAAATACCGTGAGATAATTCAATAAAACTAATGACTATGTTCATAATACAATATCTGTTTTACATTTGCTTGATCTCTTTTTTATTTAGATAGTATAATAAGAATCTAAAATCAAACGGCATTAACAATTTAAGAAAGGTTTTAATAATAAAGAAATAAAAATAAAATAAGTTTTTAAATAAATTAAACTCATTGCTGTAAGAAATAGCCTACTAAGAAAGATATCTCCGAATGAAACGGAATTTTATATTTTTTGTGAATATTACATAAAATATAAAATTATAAGAACGGATTAAAAAATTTAATCAAATAAATAACTTATGGTAAAAACAAAAAATTACAAATGAATGACGATCCTAGTTCCTCGTTTGGCACATATAGCTTGAATACAGGATGCTATATGGTTGGTCAATGATGCATAAAGTTTCTCTATGGTGTCTAGCGTCACCACATTGCATAGTTCCTACAATCGACACTCAAATTCAGCCTAACTTGTAGTTTGCCTAATTTGCCGTCCAATATGATACCAGACGGGGTCAATTGTGATAAAGCTGAGGTTCACTGAGTCCAGAGTAAGACGGCAATATTATGGAAGCATTCTTGTGACACGCTTTTTGTTTGGGGCTAAGCATTATCTTGTTGAGGAATGCCTCAGGCGGACCAGCCATCAGTGACAGGTCATGCCAAAAATGGTTAGAGAATGACAGTCATGAGTGGCTGGATGATGTCCTGAACTTACCACTGGGCTATCTAGGTGCTGTTTATCAATATTACCAGTGATCAAGAGTCGAATATGATTGCACTTTACACCATCACACCAGTTGTGGGTGCGGTGGGATGCTGTAAATCAAAGAAAGGGCAAAGCCATTCACTATGAGGCCTCCACACTCGTACACAGTTGTCACTACTACCCATTTTGAATTTTGAAGACACACTAGTTCCATTCGGTTGCGGTCTAATCTCGTCGAGTGTAACATCACTCGAAATCGAGGCGACAGTAGCCGGGTACCATTGGTATCTTACGTAATGATTGCTGCTGTGTCAAATGTCCTTCAGAAAATCAGGACAGACACATGGGGCTTTAGTGAAGGTGCTATCTGTGTTCGGATAGTGGATAATGCTTTTGGTACACATGCGTGACGGATGATGAGACGCTCGTTCCTACTATTAATCTGGGGAGGTCGTTCTGAGCTTGGACGATGAGCCTCTCTCTTAACCACTGGTCTAAAAGTATCCTCACAGTAAAGTACTTAGTAAGTCGCTTGACAAAAATGCTCCCAAAAAGACATTCTTGAATTCTCCAGAGATAAGATACCGGACAGGGTTCGGTAAAGTAAAAGACCGACCAACGATACGAAGACAAAAGTCCTTCAAAGAAATGAATTTCGACTAGTGGTTATCGTTATCGGCACCACTATTTTTATTTAGAAAAGATGAGCGTATTTTTACTCTAATATCCTTTGATTAAATAGGATACAGATTGTTATAAAACATTTCTGGAGGAAGAGTTCCGCCTAAAGTCGGAAAACTTTCATCCCTGAAAACGACATGATTCATCATTGGACATATCAGACTGCTATGACCCTTTACTATGGATAGTGAAGATGATATCAACCTGAAATATCAACGATAGGGATAAACTAAATTCAAGTGATGCAAATTGCATCTTTTTCGAGGGAATGCTCTCTGAACGCACTTGCGGAGAAGAGTGTTGCAAAAGGTTATGTGTCAAATGTGGGCACACTTACATTGTTCCGGGTTCGGAAGAACCAGTTCGAACTGCGATTTCTGTAAATAATTTTGCCCGTAATAAATGAATTATTTACTTTTCTGGGACTGATTTATCCTGGTTTTGAACATTTAAAACATTTTTTGCGACTTTTCTGAAAAGGGCCCATATTTGCACCCAATTTTTTCTGAAGCTATTTTAAATGTTTTTTGTAAATTTTCGTATTTGAATTGAAATGTTTGATATTAATCATTGTTTTGTCTGCTTACATTTAGTAAACGTGTTATAGTTGTTAATGAATACCATAACCTAGAATTTTTCAAAATTCAATTAACTTAAAAAAAAAAGCAAAAGAGGGTTCTCATATTTTTACCTTTTTCTCTACATTCACTGTTTTTTAAAGCAAATAAAACTAATTCAAGTAAAACATGAGAAAAATAAATGTTAATGCAAACTTTAAAATTTACTCCGTAGATTCTCTATATGAAATAAATAGGATTTAAAAAAATGATGATTGCATTCCTCTTGTATGATATTTGTATCAAGCTATAGAAATAATAAAGATAGACCGGTATGAACAACTAACTATTGTACAGTGTTACCATATTGTAAACAATGAAAAAAAAAATATTATGACATTTAGTTTAAAAATTTCTAAGTAGCTTGAAAATTTCTAAGTATCTGATGTACTTATGCTTTTTTTACACAAATATTTATGTTTATATGTATATAAATATAGTGAAGAATTTAATAACGTTATAAAATTTTGCAATTAATAGATTATATATATATATTTCTTTTATTTTATACTAGCCGCCTTCGGCGACCAGCTGGTTCGCGATCCTTGAAAAATCCGACTTTATGAAACTCCCGCTCGGTGGCGCCTGCGGCGCCTTTTTCCCGTTTCCCGAACGGCCTGTTCGCTCACCATGTTATGATCTTTCAAATTTCTGACTTTAGCAAAGTCCCGCTCGGTGGCGCCTGCGGCGCCTTTCCCCGTTTTAGAACATACAACACCTTCCTTGCTCATTAGAATTTAAAATATTGAAATTTTAAAATATTACATCACCATCTGGCGGTAGAAATTTCTGTAATCTACTGTTCAATTCTAAATCAACAAACCTTTCAAATGATGTATTACTTGTGAAAATATTTTAATTAGTAGCTGAGATACAAAAGAAAACCTAAACAGGAAACCTTAAAACGTGTAAATCGGGTAAAATCTCGAATAATACTTTCGATAATATAAAAGAACTTTAAAATATATTTCGAATGATGTATTAAAAATAATAAAATCATAATTAGAATTTGAAATATTGAAATTTTAAAATATTTCAGCGCCATCTGGCGGTAGAAATTTCTGTAATCTACTGTTCAATTCCAAATCAACAAAACTTTCAAATGATGTATTACTTATGAAATTATTTTAATTAGAAGCTGAGATAAAAAAGAAAACCAAATACCTTGCCTTAAAATCTTAATATGCCAACCAATTTCAAACGCTGTAACTCTTTTTTTTTTTTTTTACCTTTTTTCCCTCTCCCTCAAGCCCTCCCTAATAATCGTACTCTTTCAAAAATATTCACAATCGAATTATCGGGCATTAAAACTACATACTACGAAATTTCGACGGCTGCAAATACTGCAAAATATAAAAGAAGACAATCTTTTTCCAATAAATATGTCATTTTTTTAATTATTCATATATTTTCATGAAAATTGAACAGTAGCTTTATAATATGCTGTCTTGGCCGAATATTAATTCAAATGTAACGTGAATGAAAATTTGAAAAAAATTGAAAATTGCAATTTTTCCCCCCAGTATAAAAAACATGATATTCACAGACAGTTGTCTCGTATGTGTTTTGTTTCCGATCGAGACCGCTTAGAAAATCGTCTGCCTGTTGCCAACTAAATTTCATAGTTTAGTTAATATTAAAAAATCTAATTGATGTATCGATAAGCCGCTTGCACTCTTAGATTCGGAAAAAAATCCCCTTTCATTTGGTATCAAATTCGTAACGATCGGACTAATATTTCTAATTTATTTTCCATTTTTTCTGCTTTTAACTCCGTTAAAATATCTATTTTTATGCAATAGCGGGGAATTCTGAGTCATTGAGATCGCTTTTTGATTAAGACATGGGTCTACATTTTAATTAATATCTCCGCAACTAATTAAAATTTTTAAATTCTGTTTTGACTGTCAACTCGGGAAGGCTTCTGAGCACCCGTATGTCAAATTTTATACTTCTGCGTTCAGTAGGGGCGAAACGTATAGACGCACAGACAGACAGACAGACAGACAAACATCTTCTTTTATTATTATAGATTTAAATGAAACAGTTATAAAAATTAGGTAGTCTTTAAACTCCATGGTGGTTTTAAAATGTAACTGATTTTAAATAAAGAAATTTCTTTGTCATGTGTAAGTATTTTAGAATAAATATCCAACCTCTATTTATTCCTTTAATCTTCATTCGATGAAACTGTAATCTTAATTCTAAACATATGCCTATTTAAATACCGTGAGATAATTCAGTAAAACTAATGACTAAGTTCATAATACAATATCTGTTTTACATTTGCCTGCAAAATGGTCTCTGTGTTGAAATTAATTTCCATAATTATATTAGGTTTTGTATGACTTTCGGATTATCTAAAAACTTCAATTTTCGGTTATTTATAATCATAATAATTAACTTTTTTTAATTATTAACTTTTTATCCTTCTTTTACTTTTAACGAATTTCAAGATTTTTTTTTTTTTTTTTAATCTTTCTTTTACCAAAAAGATAAAAATGCTTTACATATGAAAAATAAGATTAATAAAAAAAAATACGCATAACAATTGCTAGATTTAAATTGTTAAGAACGTTTTAAATCAGACTTCACAGTTATTAGAAAGAAATCGGTACTTGAATATAACAAATATTAGAATTAAACTAGTTGCTCATGATGCAAATCAGTCATGTGGTTAAAGATGAGATTAAATGGTTTTTAGTAGATTTATATAGTGGGCATTTTATGACGATCTAATATTTATTTTTAGGATTGACCCGATACATTGTGCCTGACCATCAAAATTTCGATCAGACACAGAAGGAATGGTTCTCCCTTTTCGGTATCTCCAAGAAGCAATATTTTCGAAACATTTGGGAAAGTTCAGGACGACAGATTCAATGTGCATAAGCCACAATCATTATACAGGACCGTTTTAAACCGACTTGAGTATCGAACCGAAATTCCTTCAATTAGAGCCATGCATATGTGCTTTTAACTGTATTGATTTTCTTAGATGAAAATAAATAAATAAATAAATAATTAAATAAAAAATAAGTACAACGAAATTTCATATTTTTTATTATTGCTACGACGATAAAAGTTTATTAATTTTTTTCCTTTGACAATCTAAATTGTCTTTATCTCATCGCTTATTAAACGTTTGGGAAAATCGTTTTTGTTGTTCTTAAATCGTATGTTTTAAGGACTAAAGTGCCTGGAAGGTGCAGTTGGTGCATCAGGGAAAAATGAACCTCCAGTCTGTGCTTCCTTCATTGGAGAAGGAAATAGGATTGTTACAAGTCAACCCTAATTTCTTAGATCCAGTGAAACGACGATGCTTCTGAATAAAGGCTAATTTGTAAAGACCGAGCGGTAAGGCAATTTATTGATAACAGTTGCCGATGGAGTATATCAGAGTACCAGAAACGTGGCCTTCACTTCTACGCTTGATTTGTTTTTTGGCATGATGGTAAACGTACAAGATGTCTAAAACTTCCAAAGCTTTACCGAGTGGACATTATCAAAGTTATATTCATAATTTTTAAAACGGTACCTCATTTGTGAATTTATAATATAATTTGGGAAAACAATACTTGAGTTTGGAAACTTCAGAATTTCTACAGTTAACTAAAATTGAAAAAGCAGTATATTCAGTTCTGAAATACATTTCAAACGCAATAAAAATAGAAGACTTGTAAAATACAATCAATATATATATATATATGTGTGTGTGTGTGCGCGCGCGAGTGTGTGCGTGGAAAGAAAAAGAGGATTAAGATTTTAACCTATTATTTTAAATTAATATTAAGTGATAACTTAAAAAAATCCCATTAAAATCAAAAGTTTTTATTTACGAAATAAAATTCAGAGTTTAAATATATATTCAAAAACAACGAAAATTTAGATGTTTCGAAATCCATCCGAGTTTCCTCATCAGTATCAATACAACATAATTTGCAAGCGTTACAAGGAATTTACAGAAGCTCAGAATATTGAGGCGCCAGTGCGCATGCTTCACTGATAGTGGTCAGATTGCTGGCAGTGTGCCAAATCTCAAGGAAAATACGTGACTTATAATTATCAAAAGCAGAATTTAGAAAATTTATACTATCAAAATCAGGAATATGATCAGTTTCTATTGAATGGATTACAATTTTAGTTACATGAAAGAAATAAGTTCCAATTTAAATAGTGCCTCATTACTGCATAATCGAAGAGCTCTGCTTACTAAAATTTGTAAAGTCATTAAAAATTCTTAACTTGAATTCTATTCTAGAGCCCCTGTAAAGTTAGTTTCAAGCAAAGCACGTTCGTAACGCGGGAGTCAGATTTGAGAACAACTTTTGGAATAAAAATTAATTTGTCGTACGCACTGTTCAGTTTTTATCAAAAAAATAATACAGATTAATCAACCTTAAATTCCCGGGGCTCAGCTAAGCTGGCCAATGAAAAAGCCTAGCAGGAACTAACTCAGCTAACTGTACAATGAGAAGACATAGGAGTAGTTTAGATCCGTGCCAAAAATGAGCGGTATTTAAGCGAGAGCACGTACAAATCGGTGCCTTTTCGTGTGTTGTCCTGCTTAAGTAATCCACGTTAAATAGCGACCTCAGGAGAGGGGACAGTTGGTGAACGCGACAACCTTCTTACTCGGAATTCGAGAAAATATGTTCAGCCTGCTTGAACTTCATGACTGGAAAGTAAACTGTAACCTGTTAAAGAGCCTCAAATAAACGACTGCATAAAACACTGGACTCGTTACTTAGCGAAAAGCCTTTCTTCATCGTCGATATTATGTGACAGCAATAATGTCGTCGCACACACACACACACACACACACACACACATATATATATATATATATATATATAAATGATAGACATCGTAATGAAATTAAATCTTAAAATTTAGCAATTAATAGGTACAAAACAATACCAACACAAAATAATAGAACTGATTTTAACTTATAGGAAAGACTGACACAAAATTGTTGTGATGCAGATTAAGAACCAATGAGAGACAAAAACAATTTAAATTACTTACGCCGACATGAATGATAATAATAAAAAAAGGACCTTTAAAATTAATGACAGAGAAAACAAATAAATGATCACAGAAATAATTGGATAAAAATACTTAAAATTAGAAGTAAATTTTCATCAGGGGGCATGTACTTCAAAAAGCTGTGAAATCTGCATCGATTTCGTAAAACAATATAGCTAATAATAGCAATTTATATTGTTCCATCCCCAATCGAAGCAGCAAAACCATATTGAATGAGAAATTAAATATAATATTAAATTAAATATTCTTGGATTCCAGAGAGAATACTAGAAAAAAGCACAGTAGCTACATGTAAAACTTTTAACACAAACTGGAGAATAGGATGATGCCAACAAAAGAATGAAATTAAAAATAAAAGCTTTGCAAACATCGATTAATCTGTAATGAATGAACGACATGAGCATTGTCATTGACGATAAATTACACAGAGTAATTATAGTTAATTAAAGTTTAATCTAGTTAATTCTTAATATAAATTGTACGTAGAGGTTAGCAAATTCCAGTGTGTAAGGTAAGTAAAAATAGGTATTTACTTAGGCCTTTATCTCCATTAAGTATCTAAGTTGAGCATATTTATCACGCGTTCAGTGCAGCAATTATCGTAGAGAATTGCAGTATGCAGTTTTATTTTTGACAATTAATTGACTTTGTGAAAGCCGTACTAAATTTGTTTGACATGTATCTCTTATTCCATACATGACAGACGTGCAGCATAATCTGTTATGTTTGACGGAACTGTTCTTGTTGTTTTCCTTCGTTTTCGATAAGGTTTTGAATTAGTTAGTTGTCTGATTCCCTGGAACTTATTTCTTTCATCAGGTGGTTCAGGTTGTATTATTCTCCAAGACTAGCGAGCTTCGCCCGCTAGCGGGTCAGTATTTTCAAATGAATCACAAAAATTAATGAATCACTAACAGTAACTTTTAGCGTTAAGAAAAGAAATTAAAAAAAAAAATAATTTCTGATTGGGTAAAAAGTAGGCCAGGGTCCCCACTGCCTTCGGCATGCGAGCTGCGCGCGCACGTACGAAGGTATACGTGCGCTGCGCGCACATATTCCTTCTCAAGTCAAATTTTTATTCTTAAGAAAATAAAATTTAAAAAATCATTTCTCATGGGGTACAAAGTCGGACCGGGCCCCCACTGCCTTAGGCAGCGCAGTCCCCTGCGCGCTGCGCGCGCACAAGTTAAGGTATACACGCTCTGCTCGCGCGTATTCCTTCCCTGACCTTTCGTGCCCCCTAAAAGAAAAATCATTTCTGATCGGGTAAAAACTCATATTACCGGGTTCCCGCTTCCTTCGACAGCGATGACCCATGCGCGCTGCGCGCGCACGTGTGAAGTTATACGCGCGCTGCGCGCTTATATTCCTCCTCAAATCAAATTTTTATTCTTAAGAGAAGAAAATAAAAAAAATCAATTCTCATTGGTTAAAAAGTCGGGCCGGGGCCCCACTGCCTTCGGCAGCGCAGTCCCGTGCGTGCTACGCGCGCACGAGTTAGGGGGTACGCGTGCGGTGCACGCCTATTTCTTCCCCACCCTTTCAGCCCCTCTTAATTAACCTGCGTATACTAAGTTTCAACGGTCTAACTCAATTAGCTGAGATGCAAAAGAAAACCTAATCAGGACACCTCAAAACGTGTAAATCTGTTGAAAACTTTCCATGATGTAAAATAACTTTAAAATAACTTTAAAATAACTTTCTTATAACTTTGAAATTTTAAAATATTACATCACCATCTGGCGGTAGAAATTTCTGTAATCTACTGTTCAATTCTAAATCAACAAACCTTTCAAATGATGTATTACTTGTGAAAATATTTTAATTAGTAGCTGAGATACAAAAGAAAACCTAAACAGGAAACCTTAAAACGTGTAAATCGGGTAAAATCTCGAATAATACTTTCGATAATATAAAAGAACTTTAAAATATCTTTCGAATGATGTATTAAAAATAATAAAATCATAACTAGAATTTGAAATATTGAAATTTTAAAATATTACAGCGCCATCCTGTGGTAGAAATTTCTGTAATGCACTGCTCAATTCCAAATCAACAAAGCTTTCTAATGATGTATTACTTATGAAATTATTTTAATTAGAAGCTGAGATACAAAAGAAAACTGATTCAGGACACCTCAAAACGTGTAAATCTGTTGAAAACTTTCGGTAATATAAAAGAACTTTAAAATATCTTTCGAATGATGTGTTAAAAATAATTTAATCATAATTAGAAATTGAAATATTGAAATTTGAAAATATTACAGCGCCATCTGGCGGTAGAAATTTCTGTAATCCATTGTTCGATTCCAAATCAACAAAGCTTTCTAATGATGTATTACTTATGAAAATATTTTAATTAGCAGTTTAGATACAAAAGAAAACCCATTCAGGACACCTCAAAACGTGTAAATCGGGTGAAATCTCGAATTCCATTTTCGATAATGTGAAAGTACTTTAAAATGTGTATCGAATGACGTATTAAAAAAAAATTAATCATGATTAGAAATAGAAATATTGAAATTTAAAAATATTACAGCGCCATCTGTTGGTAGAAATTTTTGTAATTTTCTGTTCGATTCCAACTCAACAATGCTTTCAAATGATGTATTACTTATGAAATTATTTTAATTAGCAGTTGAGATACAAAAGAAAACCCATTCAGGAAACCTCAAAACGTGTAAATTAGGTGAAATCTCGAATTCCACTTTCAATATTTTAATTAGTAGCTGAGATACAAAAGAAAACCCATTCAGGAGACCTCAAAACGTTTAAATAAGCTGAAAACTCGAGTTCCACTATTAAAATACAAAAGAAAACCTAATTAGGACACCTCAAAACGTGTAAATCGGGTGAAATCTCGAATTCCACTTTCGATAATGTAACCGTACTTTAAAATGTGTATCGAATGACGTATTAAAAAAAAATTAAACATAATTAGTATCTGAAATATTGAAATTTTAAAATATTATAGCTCCATGACACCTCAAAACGTGGAAGTCAGTTGAAATTTCGAATTCCACTTTCGATAATGTAACCGTACTTTAAAATGTGTATCGAATGACGTATTAAAAAAAAATTAAACATAATTAGTATCTGAAATATTGAAATTTTAAAATATTATAGCTCCATGACACCTCAAAACGTGGAAGTCAGTTGAAATTTCGAATTGCATTACCTACGGTAGTTTTTTAATGGAAGTAAATAGAAAAAGAAGTCGCTATAGAAACCGGCAACCTCATTCGATAGATAAAATGTCAGGCGAGTTAAGATAAAATTTAATTTGCAATTAAAATGTAAATATTTTGTTCATTGACGAAAATCGATGAAATTTGAACTGCAAGTTTGTTTTGTGGTGTTGAGATTGTATACTAAGTGAAATGTACGAATTTGAAAAACTGAAGAAAATAGAAATTTGCAATTTTTTATCCCACTTAAAATCCATCTGTTTATCAATCAGTGGCAGGTGCTTTTTTTTTCGCTTCCGCTGTCTAGACGATCGTTTTTTAATTAATATATCCGCTAATTAGGGTCGCATCGCTTAGCGAATGATCGCGATGTCGAGATGAAGAAATTCTGCGTCTGTCGACACCGGTTTCGAGGCGATGCGACCATTAGCGCCGGAGCTTTAGCGATGACAAGGCATTTCTCACAGACAGACAGACAGACAGACAGACAGACAGACAGATGCGCACAGATTTTAATAATATAAGGAGATAACGATTCGGACAGTATGGAATACCTACTATTCCATATTGCTTTCGATTTTTGTAAAACGTGAATGTTGATAATTTTTCAATACTTTTTATTTTCTATAATCAATTCCAGGAAGATAAAAAAATGTTTAATTAAAAAATATAATTAGTATATACCTGAGAATAATAAGAAAAAAAATGCTTACACTCGATAAACAGAGGTAGTGAATATTTTATCGAGATTTAACTTTTAGAAAAATAAAAAAGGATAGTGAAAAAAAAAAAAAAAAAAAAAAAAAAGAGAGAGAGACAGAGAGAGAGAGAGAGAGAGAAAGAGAGATAGTTGAAATAATGTTTTATAAACACAAAGTTATTTATAAATACTTATATATATATGTTAAAAAAACATAAATGTTTTATATGATGACATACATTTAGTAGGCATACTTAACAATTTTTAAATAAATTTATATACTGATAAAAGATGCAAAAACTAAATAAATAATAGTAATACTTTAGCATATACAATTATAATAATGCCTTAATGCTTTTATTTAATAATCTATTATACTATTTGTAAAAAATAAGCTTTAATTATAAGACATTATTTTTAATATTTTTAAGATACATTTTTTTTTCCAGCTAATTGTAGCTAAATGATAAAACTTATTACACCCTATAATAGATACAATTTAATGAATTGTTTATAATGAAATATAAATACCTCACATTTGGGAATTTACAGGCAACTAAGCACGTAATTAAATATTAAGAAATCAAAATACATTGATACTGCAATTCCCTTAGATTATATGAAAAGTCAGAATGTTAATTTCAGGTAATATGAATGTTTTTATTTCTTGCTCTTAAAGTGTATATACGAAATTAGAATATTCTTTTAATTAATTTAGTATTCAACCCATAAAATTAATTTGATTTATGAGCTAATTAAATTATTTGCTTTTAGTAATGTGTTACTAAGTAATTAATTTTATTTTTTGTTTAACCAGTGTTTATATTAATTACAAATATACAAATATAAAATATTTTTCTGTGTAATATTTAAATGGGAAATAATAATATAAATATAACCATTTATCTAATTTATTCACATTTAGCCAAGGGATAATGGATTTGAAATAAATGTAATTAAAAAATATATATACAGAACGTATCATATATTATTTTTTTAAGAAATGATCTATAATTGTTTGCAACATTTTAAAAATAAAGCATTTTTGAAATTTTATGGAAAACAAATTTTATTCATTTTTATTTTGTAAGAAACTTTCACATTTGAAATAATACTCGGAAATGGATATTTATACATGGAAAAAAGAAAACAAAAGAAAGAAACATTAAAGGTATATTAATAATTTTTTTTTGTATTTCTATGCAATGTGACTTCAACTGCACGTCGGATATTTTGAAAAAAAAAAAAATAAATAAATAGAGAGGTACGTAAAATCTTCCTTTATTTTTAATACAATCGCTCGAAACTTCTTTTTTGATTTTGTATAAAACAGGATTTACAATTCCTGGATTACAGTTTGAGTAGAGGAATAACTTTCTATACTACAGACAGCAAAAGCTGTCAAAGATAATTAGGAATAAGTAGGCACAAGTACGCACTGAAAAGAGAGGCCATAGAGATCATATCAACGCAAAACGCAATTAACGACATTGAGCATAGCATAATACCACCTGAATGGAAACCGACCCTGATAAAAGAAGAGAAGTGAAAAGGAGAAGAGCGGCAAAATTATAAAAGAAGGAGCAACCGACGATCATTGTTTATATCATCTGGCTTTGAAGATGGCCTCGGATGAGGACCGAAATATATCGCCACTCATAAGGATTATTTAGTGAGGTAATTTTAAAATGTTTTTAATAAGTTTAAATCCTTTTATAAATGTAAATGTAAAGATAATTAGGTCTTTATAAGATTTTTTCGAGATTTAGTTAAGTGATTGTAAAATAGCAAATAACTCTGTTTAGAAGACCCAATTATGAGAGTTTAAATTTGAAGGGCATATGAGAAATTAATTACACCTTTCATATCACAAAATGATGTTATACAGAAGTTATTTTAAGTCGTCTGCATACACAGTAATCACCCAGTAATTTTTATAAACATTTTAGTATTAATATGTAGAAGAGAAATATAGATACATTTTCAATATTTTTTAATCATTTTGGAAGGGAAGAATACTTGTACAAGTCGATAATTATTGAGATGTAAAATTTAAAATTAATGTTAATTGGTAGTATACGAGTTATCATTATGAATGTGTCAACTGAAACAGTTTTATATCTAAGCGAGAAATGGACTGAAAGTATTCTTCTTTAATACAATATCTTCAAATGTAATGATTTTTTCTACAATCGTGAAATACCTTTGTTTTAATTAATTGTTATTCTTAATCAATATGTTAGAAATTACTCTAGTCGCATTCCTGTAATATGGAAGCAGTTTGAGTTTAAGAATGCTCAACACAAGGGAAATTTTTGTTTGCTGTTAAATCTAAGATTTTATTGTATAATACGATTTTAATAATAATACGTTGACTCTAATTACTGGTTAAATTTTAAAAAAGGTGTGGTTTTGAAACATTTAATGTATCCGATTAGTTACACTGAAAATAAAGGTGTCTTAAAGTAAGACAAAAAAAAAAAAAAAAATCTGAAATACCATTTCAGACACGTAAATGTCTGAATACGACGCTCATACATAATAGACATCTTAATTTAAGACACTTTGTGTCTTAATAGACTGGTGGGGCAAATGAACTGATATAAAGTGTCTTAAAAAAGGAACATGTCTTAAAATAAAACATTTTGAAATGTCTTAAAACAAATAATTTTACATTTCATCGTTGATTATTAGTAGTGGCGCCGTCTGTCAATGGAAATCAAAATCATCTTCGTCGTCTCGTTTTTCTCATATCAAGATGAAGTTTTAATACAAATACGATTTCTTTTAAGAATTTTTTAACTTAGCAGCGATATATATATATATATATATATTGAAATTATAACACAAATATCAAAAATTTAAATCTCTTTTTTTAAATGCAAAATAAATAGATAAATAAAAAACTTCTGTAAGTGTTTTTATTTATGAGATTTTTCTGAAAATCATGTCAAGTTAGAAATGCTAGTTACTCTTCTTTTACTCTAAGTTTGAGTTTATTTCAATTCCATTAATTGAAACAATTTAAATATATCAAATTTCAATAAATAAAAGATTAGAACACTAATTATAATTAATGTTGTTTAATTAAATATGTTATCAACATTATTGTTCAATTAAAGCTTAAAATAATGAAATTAATTGCAAAAATTGCGTTATTTAAAAAATATATATATTTGTGAAATTTAAACAAGCTTATTAAAAACATTTTAGATTTAACATAAAAAATATGCATAGATGGTAAATGACGTTATCTTATTTGGGTGGAATTATGTTTGAAATACTTAATAAAAAACATTTTTAGGAGCAAAAATAATTTGGTTAAAAAATAAATAAATAAATATGCAAATGAAAATGTTACTTTTTATTTAAAGCTCGTTAAGTTAATTAAATGATAAACAAGATGAACTTGCAGCGAAGAATAACTTATAGCTTAAGAATAATTTGAAGCTAAGAAAGCGAATTTCTAACTAATCTTACACGTAAATAGATGCTTTTTTTTTGTTTAAATATCTTTCGATTTAAAACTCTTTTCTTTAACATTTTTACCTGTATCTGGATGTAAAACAAAAGTATTCTGGTTTTCATATTCATGTGTATTTTTAACATTACAGTCTGGGGTTTTGATACATTTGTTTATATTTTACAAAATTCTAAACTTCTACACATAAAATTCTTAATCTTGATAGTTTTAAGAAAAAAAATACTAATTTTATTATAACACTACACTTCATTTCGCGAATATTACTGTGCATGTTACCAAAGTATTCTGTGTAAGGCTGCGGCTTGATCGGTAGGAACGCTTGTCTGTGGTATTAAAGACGGTGGGTTCAACGCCAGGTGTTGGTAGTTTATATATATATATATTATTAATACTTTATAAAAATTAAAATTTGTTTTAAATAGAAAAGCAGAATCACACGCCACCTTTATTTATTAAATAACCTTAAAAATGGCAGGATTTTTAAGCCTAACATGGCGGTATTTTAAAACCTAAAAAAGATGGTGGTGTTTTAAGGCATTTGCAATGCCGTAATTTCGATGCAGAAAGTTGTCTTAAAAAGTAAGACAATGAAAAAAATGACAATCCGTTTAAAACACTTTTTTAACTGAATTTAAGGCTTATTTTTACAGTGTAGAGGAGACTTGCAGTTAAAGTGAGCTGACAAAATACAGCTGGAGACAAGGATACCTCTAGTTTCTTCCATGTTTAGACGTTGATGACCAGGTAAATCAAAGCTAAAGATATCGGCATAGGCAAAAATATGATGACCTTGAATGTCCAATTCTCAGATTTTTTTTTAGTAAATTGTATCCATATCATAGGACAAATCGTTATCAATATGCCAGCGGAAACAGTTTTATAACTGCGTGAGGTCCAATGTATTATGAAATTCTTATGAAGAGGTTTTTTTTTTTTTTTTTTGTGGTTTTGTGAATATACTGTTTTTTTTTTAAATAATAGCTCCAATTGTAATATTGTTTTTTTCTAAATTAGTCAAATACTTTTGTTTTAATGTATGTTATTTGTACTCAGTGTTTTAGAAGTTACTCTAGTCGCGTTGTTATAATATTGCAGTAGTCTTTTAATTTTTACCAAAAATATAACAATTGAGACACAAAAGTTTAAAGACCTAAATCTGTAAACATGTCTGACGTATTTTCATAAAGCGGTATAAAACGCACACAAGTACAATATGTAGAACGATATCATAATTTTGCTAATTAACTACAATCAGCCAAACTTACTTTTTTCTATTGTCGTATCTTACTTTCCTTGCCTAGATATAACATGGTGAAGTATGATGATTAAATATTTGCATTCGCATTTAGCAAAATTATCTGGGGATGTGCAAAAAATGAATCTGGAAAATTACATCTGGAACAGAATGAAGGGTAACAAAAATTTATATTATCTATTAGTCACTACCACGAAGTTTTAATAATTCTATTTGTGCTGTTCTGCTACTAAACATGAATAAGAGCTTCTTTTTAATGTGTAAAAGAATGAAGCTACATTCTTTCTTTACGCACTTTCTGTTTTATTAGTACGACAGAAATCTTGTTTTCCCCCAGACATTCTTAAATATAGCAGGTGTTTCGCTATACAAAGCTAAACTATTTAACCGAATGAAAAAAAATGGTATATACTTAATATACTTAATGGTATATACTTAATAATCAAAACAAAATCAATTTAACGCTTTTTTTTTCTTTTTTGTTTAGCCGTATAATTGATTCAAAATATATTAAATAAAAATCTTTTTGTAAAAAAATAGAACCGACTCCAAAAAGGAACTACTATTCAAACAACTAAAACTGGAGGAAAATTGGCAGAAAATGAAACTGTAAATTGCGCCTAAAAGTATAAAATAATTTCCTTCGCCAAACAACCTATAACACTACAATTAATCATAACTTTTGAAGTCGGCGCAAAATTAAATAAAATTTAATTAGTTTTTAAAGGTTTGTCTTTAGATCGGTAGCAACAAATGCTGTTGTCTCGAATGATCCATTTTCATGTTTCCATTATTATTTTATCACTGTATACAATTGGTCCATTAGTAGCATCTACACAGAACAGTGAACATTCTTCACAATGCGGTATTTATGTTTCTACGAAGTTAGAGTTTCTTTTGCAAATTTGGTATAACTTTGATAGCTATCATCCTTGATGGCTTTTCGATTTGGCGATCAAAACGTAAGGCAAAAATATACACGCAAGATATATATTTTCATAATATATATTGTACGATGTGTTGTTTCGTATTCTTGATTACTCTCTTGATATATCTTATCAAAATAATCATGATATCCCAAAGAAATTAAATATGTTTGCCAGATAATTTTGCGATTTTTCGTTCGCCAAGGACGTCAGATACCAGCATCTTCGCCATCTTTTGCTGCTTACGAAATCTTATTTGTTTTCTTGAATCAAAGAAGTTTTCGGCTGCGTTTTGCAGGTAACAATGTGAGATGTGTATTTTGAATCGGATTTTATTTTTGTATTGAATAAAGATATCAATTTTTATTTAATTTTGCGCCGACTTCAAAAGTTATAATTAATTGTAGTGTTATAGGTTTTTTGGCGAAGGAAATTATTTTATACTTTTAGGCGCAATTTACAGTTTCATTTTCTACCAATTTTCCTCCGGTTTTAGTTGTTTGAATAGTAGTTCCTTTTTGGAGTCGGTTCTATTTTTTACAAAAAGAATTTATTTTTCTCTTTTCAGGGAAAACTTATTTATATAGCAGAGCATCAGAAGACGTTCGACGGAAGTTTCACAAATTACGACTTCCAAGAAAAGTGACATTACTCAAAAAATGGTTTATGTCACTGAAAAATACATGAAATGCACCCAATGGGAACAAAAAAGTTACATCTCCATCTAGAAAGTTATCCACTCGAGAGACAGTTGTGCCAGTTTTATTCTAGTCAAGTTATTTTTAAGTTGATTTTTCTGAAATGCTGCATTTTTAAGTTGTGTCACGTTTCTTGCCTTTATCGGATATGAGCGAAAAACTATCTATTGAACGAACATACGTTAAATTAAAAAGTCTTTAGAAATGTAAAGAACAGATACGCTGTATTCGTAACTGAAAATTCTGTTAGGCAAGTTTCAACATCGATACTTACATACTGCTTTTACAAGTGTAGCTGCATGCGTTCAGAAGTTAGAGTGAGAACAGACTTTAAACTTACAAACACCAACAACAACACATAGCTCGTATTAAGAACACCCTCCTTTCTGAAGTTGGTTGAAAACGGCTTTGCGCTAATCGATGTGACCGCTTACAGTAACAGTACTTTGAACCATAGAGTATACGTATCATCCGCTACGCTGCAAAGTGTGCAACGTAGTTTAAGTGTGCACAGTGTAGGAAATTGCGAACAAACAACTGCACGTTTTAAGCATTCTATTTTTAGCAGTAATGTCTAAAAACTGTCTTTTCGTAGTAAATCGATGATGCTCTACAACTTCGTAATTAACTTTTCTCCCATCGTGAACCGTTTTTGAGATAGGAGCGCTAATTCCGCTGTTTTTCACCAGGTGGTGCTTTATTTTCTTCCGATTGTAAAGATGTTATAATGGGACCTATTTCAGAGCAAGATCTCTACAAAAAAAAAAAAAAAAAAAAAAGTATCAAGTAACCGTATTTTGAACTATATAGCGTATGTCTCACCAGGTACGCTACAACGTGAGCAATGTAGGTCAAGTGTGTATAGTGTAAGAAATTGCGAACAAAAAAATGCACGTTTTTAGCCTTGTATTTTTAGCATGAATGTCAAAACTATCTATTCGTACTAAATCGATGATGCTCTGCAATTTTATAATTCACTTTTACCCCCTGTCTTGAACCGTTTCCGAGATAGGAACGTTAGCATGAATGTCTAAACTATCTTTTTTGTACTAAATCGGTGATATTCTTCAGCTTTGTAATTCACTTTTTCTTTAGAACCGTTTTCGAGATAGGAACACTAATTCCGCTATTTTCCACCAGGTGGCGCTGCAAGCGGTTTAACCTTGTACTGCATGACCACTTTGCTATACTTACATACCATTTTTATCACTATAGCTGCAGCCGTTTAGCCGTTAAAAGAGTTGGGACTGATTTTTTTGGGCACCCTGTATTTTCTTTAGATCGTAAATATATTACAATGGGACCTATTGTAGACCAAGACCTTTTCAACAAAACAAAAATTATCAAAATCGGATCATCCGTTCAGAAGTTATGAGCTAACAAACATAAAAAAAACATACGGTTTGAATTGAGAACCTTCCTTCTTTTTTGAAGTCGGTTAAAAACTAATCTCTTTTAACTTTAAATTTATTAAAAATCAAACTCAAATTGACGTAAAAATAATAGCAAGCTTTAATTTTTTTTCACTATATAAAAGGAAATAAATATTTTTATACGTGAATAATAAATATATTTTTTTATATTGAAAAAAATGAATATGTAAGAATTTTCTATTTGGTACAAATTGAGGAATATGATAATTTTTGTATGCATTTTAAAATGAAAAATACGTATTTAAAAATATATTGTTAACTATTGGATTGACAAGTAGTAAAATATTTAAGTTAAACAAAAGTATCCTGTTTCTCACCAAAATAATAATAATAATAATAATCAAGCAGTTAAATAGATAAAAATCAGCATATATAGTTACGTCATCAGTACCTGACTCTGTCATGCTTTAGGCAAAAGAGACAGGCTTAAGAGATTTCCTTGGACTCTGCCTGTGTGTGAACGCAAGTTGCAACCTAATTTCTACATTTTAGTTAATTTTAAAAAATCTAATTGTCCGACCAATAAGCTGTTTAGTCTGACAGATTCAGAAAAATTGGTTTAATCTTTCTCCAAAATACCTTCATTTGCTAGAAAAGTGTATAGATTAAAAAAAAAAAAAAAAAAAAAAAAAAATATATATATATATATATATATATATATATAGTTACATCAAATAACATCATAATTATGTGTACTAAAAGCAAAGTGAAATGTTGAATATTGGTTGGTGTTGTGGATGGACGGATGGATGCGATTGACTGCTGTAGCTCCTAGGCCTGGGGGAGAGTGCCCTCCGTGTGGATCTTTCTAAGGGGTCCTAGATCATATTGACATAAGTTTCGGAGAAAACCATGGAAAACTCAGAACGGCTAGGCCAACGAACGTGACCTGGGATCGAACCTGGCACCTCACATCTACCAGCTTTGAGCGCAGAATCGCTTGGTTGGTGTTGTGAATAATGTAAAATAACTTTTTACTTTCTTTTACCCATGTATAAGTAAAGAAAACTTTGTTTTGGGGTCAAATTTTTGAAATTGTGTTTTTGTTATATTTACACGTTTTGAGTTTCCCTGAAACTTAAGATCGTGTTTTTAGCAATTGGTCTGTGTGTGTCTGTATGTCTGTATGGAAGTCTGTGTCTGTATGTGTCTGTTATCAGTATCTCAAGTACAAATAGTAGCAAGAAGTTCAAATTCGGTACTTGAAATCTGTATGATGTATTGATGCCACACTAAAATTTTCATTCTTGTACAGGTATATGCAAGAGAATTCAAATACGTTATGTATATGGGGGGGGGGGAATTATGGTAAGTACAGAGTAACATCTATAGGCTGCCCTAAACAAAATGGAATGAACGTATTATATATATATATATATAGATAGATAGATAGATAGATAGATAGATATATGCATAAAAGCATATATTGTGTATATTGTAGCATAGAAATCATTCATCTTTTATTTGTAAGGCTACCCAAAGTATTTGGATGTATTCAGACAGTACTTGGAAATTGGTGGTATTTCATTTTGTGTTAAGTATTTTTTTCATATAAAACTAAATTTAAGCGCACAATGTAATGTCCATATAGTTTATAGATAATATACAGAGCTGCACAAAGTTTTTTTTTTATTTTATTTTATTTTATTTTTATTATTATTAAATGTATTTTATGGAAGTGTTTTGCTAATTTTTACTGTGTCAACGAACACTGCTCAGGAAGGAAAAAGGACTTTTCATTTTTATACTGTAAACAAAATATTTTTTAAAGTTCTATTTTCAAGTCTATTTCTTTTTTGTAAATTATAACACTTGCTGAGGAGCTCTGAATACGAGTTTCATCTCTTGCTTTTTATCTGCATGTAGGTCTGTTATCAGCATAACTTAAAAACACATAACCCCAGACATTCAATTTTGGTATTTTGATGTTTGCATTAGCTACATTCGGGTGCCACTTGAAAAAAATTATTAAGATTTACTCGTTTGAAAGCAAATAGCCACAGCTTTATTATTATTTTTTATTTAAATGAATGTAGGCACCATAAATGAACAAGGGGTTGAGCCCCCCCCCCTCCCTCCCCAATCACACACACACAGATTTATACCACAAATAAATCGTTTCTAAACCTATTTTAGAATATTTTTTATTGCAATTTGATCTTTATTACCTTACCTTATTGATCTTACGACTTAATCTGCAATTTACATTATATACGAGCAAGATAAAGTAGAGTGAGGGACACACCAGATTATTTTACATAAAAAATATAAATGCGTATATAAATGTACAGATTGCAGAATAAATACACACGGTATGCTAATTTAACATCAATAATTTTAATTTTGCATTTTTAGCAGCATTTACTGCCGAATTTAGTTAACATTCCGAATGTTAAAATCTGAAATTGCATTCCAAATTCATAGGCTTAATTTCTAGTTCAATTTATAATCCAATAGAACAAAATCCTACTGCCCAATACTTTGTAAAATATCGATATTACGGTATACAATTTATGAAGTTCGGTTTCAGATGTCGTTTTATGTGCTGTTTACAATAATATATGCAAATGTTGTTCACAATTAACTTTAGTATAAAAGGGTTTTTGAATTATTAGCTTCTCCATATATATATATATATATATATATATATATATATTCGTTCAATATTTATGTCCCTCGAAAATTTTTATAAGGATTCGTATGGAAAAAATAAACACTATGTCTTCATGGTTATAATTTTATTATATTTTCCTTTGTTTAATATAATTTCATGTTACATTATCATTGTAGGCAGATAAATGTAAGCCTCTAATTTTCATGCTAATCTCATCATATATTTAAATGAATACAGCACTGATATGTTTTATAAAAATATTATTGAAAAAAAACAAAAAAAAAAAAAACTGTAATTAATAATTTCAATGTTAGTTGTCGGTTTATATTATAAAAATTATTTTATTTTTACAAAGATATGTAAATTCTTACCTGATCGATCTCGTTAGATAAATCAAATAAATTACATTTTTGAAATGTTGTTCTGTTGAGATTTGTAGATCCTGAAATGGAGAACCTCCCCTTTGAAAATTTATATTTATGAAAACATTTTGATGCAAAATACAATGGTTCTCATAGTTAATTATAAGGACACCAGTTTTTCTATATTAACTAAACAATGAACACTATTATTTAAGCAAACATTTTTTTAATTAATTTGAATTTCATTAATAGAAGATATTTAAAAAGTTTTATCGTTTTTCTATCTTAAAAAACTTTAAATACAGCCAAAAAAAAGGATATTTCAGGTGTTCACCATTGTAAGGACAGCTCGAATCTTAGTATTTTTTTTTTTCAGTTATTCTTTAAATTAATATTTTATGGGGCTCTCTTTTTAGGGCGAAACAGTCAGACATTTTGTCTGGTATATATATTTAATATTCAGTTTCAATAACATTTCATACAGCATAGATGATATTCTGAATACATTTAAAGTATTTAAAAAAAATCTTTTCCACTTGCATGCACTTTCTAATATGATAAGTTAAGGTTTTTTTCAACGTTTAGGCTACGGAAAAGGCAATAATACAGAAGTTTCTTTCTTCAAACTATTTTTTAATGCTCTAGAAGTAGAGCAAAAATGTAAGTCTTGTTGAAAAAAATAAATACCCCCCCCCCTCCTCCCCAACCTCTCTCTAAGATCTAACAAAATTCTGAGAATTCCACGTTTAAAATTTGCGGAGATTCTCTTGGTATTCATAATAATAGAAAAAAAATATATACTAAATTCATTCTGCCTTCAGTATAAACAGCTCCCCAGAGCACCATAGATCCACCTTTAAAATGCCCGATTCATATCTGCCTGTAAACAATTCTGCTCTGCCTTTTCGCTATTTTCAGATAGCGCCTGTAACTGTTAAAACCATTTGGTTAATCAAGAATAAAATGTTTTTCATCGGAAAATGCAGCATTTTACCATTTCATATTGTCTTTATTCAACTTTAACACAGACGTTCTTTCCTCCATTAAATGCTTATTGAATAGTGCAGGTTTTTTATTCTTTTTAACATATTATTAATTATTTTAAACATGCATAAATGTGGACTCCAACCTTTCGTTAAAAATTGCGAGCAAATTCAGCAGCAGTCATTTTGAGTAGAACAGTAAGAGGAATTATGAGTCTTCGATCTCTGTAAAACGACTCTGATTTTGCATCAGATATCTCTCCTATCGAACAGCAGTTGAACGTTTGATCACATTTACTTCAGCAATTTTAGATCTTCGAATTTCATTAGAAATACGGCGGATGGAAATTATCCCTCCACTTAAAAAGCACATTTATCATACTTCACTACATGATTTTTTTTTCCCAAAAAATTATCAGTAATGTCCGTCCAAGAAAAAATGAAGGCTTATGTATGAATTAATCGAGCCCAGTAGTTAACAAATTCGCATGTCGACTGTAATGTATCCGCTAGTAAGTTAAATAAAACGAAAAAATCTTGATTGTCCCTATAGTTATGAACATCTAAAATCGTGGAGAAAAAAAATATTTTGCACTATTTTTTAGTAATTTTGTTTCATATTAAAAAAATTATAACAGTTTTCGTTTTCAAAGTACTAGATATATTAAGTGCACTTAGTATAATTTCCTTCACAATTATTTTTACATTCGTTATTTCAAAACACAAACTGCCCTTATAAATATGGGAAGGAGTGTATATATGCGCTCAAAAGTATATGATTTACAATAGAAAAATATTAGCATATAATCGTGACTTAGTGAATTTTGCAAATGTCCAATAATTCAATTATTTTAGCATCACGCGCGTATAAACATTGACTGCGATTTATTTTTAAATCGCTAGTGCGCTGAATGGTGGATATTCACAAAACGTTTGCTAGATTTTATGTATGACAATGACACATAAGTTGCATTGAAGGCATACGGATTAAATGATTTGAGAGGATTTAAATAAGAATCCTCAGAGAGACTAATTCGTGAAATAGACTGATCTACAGGCATATTTGACAAAACAACGTTATTTTTGACTGATATTGAAAGTAGTTATTCAGAAAAGGTGCCAATAATTGGGACAAGATCTGATACAGTCCTTTCGCCACCAATGTGCAATAACACTGTGTAATCAGGAGAGTACTTATGTCATCTTTAAAAATGTTTCTATAAATAATTGGATGCCATTTTTCAAATCCTAGGGATATAATATGCGAGATACTTTTTTGAATGAATCAGACTTTCCTTCTTTCAATTTACAGTGTTTTCCAATATGGTTATAATCAGGATCAAACTGAACACCTTCCGAAAGGAGGCACAACATCTTTAACTCGAATCCCACTTTTCACTGGATGTCGATGATTACTGTATACATGCGGGGGGAAAATCTGCAAACACTCAAAAATAACATTCTTTACTGAGAGGTGACGAAAATTTCCATTATAACATTACCATCATAAAAACATTACTGCGTTTCAGTAAGAAAAAAAATCGTCTGGGATAACTGATCACCTTTATTCCTTTCTTCAGAATAATCTCATCGCTTACTGGTACTTCGACAATATTTTGCGTCTTTAAAGTCTTTAATGTCTGCTCGGTTTGATTCTATTGTATTTCGCGAAAGATGACGTTTAGCAATATATTGATCCGCTTTTAATGTACAATTATAGAGTTAAAAGATGCGATCAGGTACTGTCATACTATCCTAGTACCCGAAGACAACTGCATAAATATTACAAGAATATTTTTTCATTTATTGAATCAAGCATTGTGGATTTTGTACACAGTATACAAAAAATAAAAAAGACGAAAAAACCCATCTTTGTTTAAAGCTAGCTGAAAATTGGGGTAAACTAAAATACTTTTCAGATGTGCTCATTAAAAAGTTCTAATTATTTATATTTTCTAAATTATGGTAATATAATTAAAAAAATGTATTTTGCAAGCTACCAACCAGTAAATACAAGAAAAATAATACAGAAGACAATGCGTTATGCGCTGCTACTGGAAAAGAGAGGAACATGGAAAGAAAATACTTAAAGAATTCCCCATTTGATGTGTTGGATTTTGTTTAAAGTCATGTTTCAAAGTTTTATAATATATATAGTAATAATAATAATAAAAAATTGTACAGACACGACATTATTTCATTATTTAAAACATGAAAATCTGACATTGACAGATTTTAATTTAGTGCCAGAGGCCTACTGTTAAACTTGTTAATATCGACAAATTCTTCTTTAGTTAATTCGTGACGATCTAAATTCCATGATAAAGTTTTCATTAAATCAAACCAATGTGTTTCAGCCGCAGATATTGTAACAAATAACGTTGGAAGTCCAAACAGTTTGTAGCCGCAAAACAACGTTTTTTCTCTTTTCCCAATGAGGGGGAGGTGTGCCTTGGGGGGGACTCATGTCAAAGGTGTGCCTTGGGGGGGACTCATGTCAAAGTTGTACCTTGGGGGGGACTCATGTCAAAGTTGGGCCTTGGGGGGACTCATGTCAAAGTTGGGCCTGGGGGGGACTCATGTCAAAGTTGGGACTTGGGGGGACTCATGTCAAAGTTGTACCTTGGGGGGGACTCATGTCAAAGTTGGGCCTGGGGAGGACTCATGTCAAAGTTATGCCTTGGGGGGGACTTCATTCAATAAATCCCCATTCAATAAACCAACTGAAATAGGCCCTTAGCACTATTAAGAGTGTATTATAAAAATTCGACAACGCTGTACCGACTGAAATAGGGGTACCTTGGGGGGACTCATGTCAAAGTTGTGCCTTGGGGGGACTTCATTCAATAAATCACCATGCAATAAACCGACTGCAATAGACCCTTAGCACTATTAAGAGTGTATTATAAAAATTCAACAACGCTGTACCGACTGAAATAGGGGTACCTTGGGGGGGACTCATGTCAAAGTTGGGCCTGGGGGGGATTCATGTCAAAGTTGGGCCCTGGGGGGACTTCATTCAATAAATCCCCATGCAATAAACCGACTGAAATAGGCCCTTAGCACTATTAAAAGTGTATTATAAAAATTCGACAACGCTGTACCGACTGAAATAGGGGTACCTTGGGGGGGACTCATGTCAAAGTTGTGCCTGGGGGGGGACTCATGTCAAAGTTGTGCCTTCGGGGGACTTCATTCAATAAATCCCCATTCAATAAACCGACTGAGATAGGACCTTAGCACTAATTAAGAGTGACGTATAAAAATTCGACAACGCTGTACCGACTGAAATAGGGGTACCTTGGGGGGACTCATGTCAAAGTTGGGCCTGGGGGAGACTCATGTCAAAGTTGTGACTTGGGTGGACTTCATTCAATAAACCGACTGAAATAGGCCCTTAGCACAATTAAGAATGTATTATAAAAATTCGACAACGCTGTACCGACTGAAATAGGGGTACCTTGTGGGGTACGCATGTCAAAGATGGGCCTGGGGGGGACTCATGTCAAAGTTGGGCCTTGGGGGGACTTCATTCAATAAATCCCCATGCAATAAACCGACTGAAATAGGCCCTTAGCACTATAAAGAGTGTATTATAAAAATTCGACAACGCTGTACGACTGAAATAGGGGTACCTTGGGGGGGACTCATGTCAAAGTTGGGCCTTGGGGGGACTTTATTCAAAAAATCCCCATGCAATAAACCGAATTAAATAGGCCCTTAGCACTATTAAGAGTGTATTATAAAAATTCGACAACGCTGTACCGACTGAAATAGGGGTACCTTGGGGGGGGACTCATGTCAAAGTTGTGCCTTGGGGGGACTTCATTCAATAAATCCCCATTCAATAAACCGACTGAAATAGGCCCTTAGCACTATTAAGAGTGACGTATGAAAATTCGACAACGCTGTACCGACTGAAATAGGTGTATCTTGGGGGGGGGACTCATGTCAAAGTTGGGCCTTGGGGGGACTACATTCAATAAATCCCCATTCAATAAACCGACTGAAATAGGCCCTTAGCACTAATTAAGAGTGACGTATAAAAATTCGACAACGCTGTACCGACTGAAATAGGGGTACCTTGGGGGGGACTCATGTCAATGTTGGGCCTGGGGGGGACTCATGTCAAAGTTGTGCCTTGGGGGGACTTCATTCAATAAATCCCCATTCAATAAACCGACTGAAATAGGCCCTTAGCACTATTAAGAGTGACGTATAAAAATTCGACAACGCTGTACCGACTGAAATAGGGGTACCTTGGGGGGTACGCATGTCAATGTTGGGCCTAGGGGGGGACACATGTCAAAGTTGTGCCTTGGGGGGACTTCATTCAATAAATCCCCATGCAATAAACCGACTGAAATAGGCCCTTAGCACTATTAAGAGTGTATTATAAAAATTCGACAACGCTGTACCGACTGCAATAGGGGTACCTTGGGGGGGACTCATGTCAAAGTTGTGCCTGGGGGGGACTCATGTCAAAGTTGTGCCTTGGGGGGACTTCATTCAATAAATCCCCATTCAATAAACCGACTGACATAGGCCCTTAGCACTAATTAAGAGTGACGTATAAAAATTCGACAACGCTGTACCGACTGAAATAGGGGTACCTTGGGGGGGACTCATGTCAAAGTTGGGCCTGGGGGAGACTCATGTCAAAGTTGTGACTTGGGTGGACTTCATTCACTAAATCCCCATGCAATAAACCGACTGAAATAGGCCCTTAGCACTATTAAGAGTGTATTATAAAAATTCGACAACGCTGTACCGACTGAAATAGGGGTACCTTGGGGGGTACGCATGTCAAAGATGGGCCTGGGGGTGACTCATGTCAAAGTTGTGCCTTGGGGGGACTTCATTCAATAAATCCCCATGCAATAAACCGAATGAAATAGGCCCTTAGCACTATTAAGAGTGTATTATAAAAATTCGACAACGCTGTACCGACTGAAATAGGGGTACATTGGGGGGGGGACTCATGTCAAAGTTGTGCCTTGGGGGGACTTCATTCAATAAATCCCCATTCAATAATCCGACTGAAATTGGCCCTTAGCACTATTAAGAGTGACGTATAAAAATTCGACAACGCTGTACCGACTGAAATAGGTGTACCTTGGGGGGGGGGACTCATGTCAAAGTTGGGCCTGGGGGGGGACTCATGTCAAAGGTGGGCCTTGGTGGGACTTCATTCAATAAATCCCCATTCAGTAAACCGACTGAAATAGGCCCTTAGCACTAATTAAGTGTGACGTATAAAAATTCGACAACGCTGTACCGACTGAAATAGGGGTACCTTGGGGGGGACTCATGTCAAAGTTGGGCCTGGGGGAGACTCATGTCAAAGTTGTGACTTGGGTGGACTTCATTCAGTAAATCCCCATGCAATAAACCGACTGAAATAGGCCCTTAGCACTATTAAGAGTGTATTATAAAAATTCGACAACGCTGTTCCGACTGAAATAGGGGTACGTTGGGGGGGACTCATGTCAATGTTGGGCCTAGGGGGGGGACTCATGTCAAAGTTGTGCCTTGGGGGGACTTCATTCAATAAATCCCCATTCAATAAACCGACTGAAATAGGCCCTTAGCACTAATTAAGAGTGACGTATAAAAATTCGACAACGCTGTACCGACTGAAATAGGGGTAGGTTGGGGGGGACTCATGTCAATGTTGGGCCTAGGGGGGGACACATGTCAAAGTTGTGCCTTGGGGGGACTTCATTCAATAAATCCCCATGCAATAAACCGACTGAAATAGGCCCTTAGCACTATTAAGAGTGCATTATAAAAATTCGACAACGCTGTACCGACTGCAATAGGGGTACCTTGGGTGGACTCATGTCAAAGTTGTGCCTGGGGGGGACTCATGTCAAAGTTGTGCCTTGGGGGGACTTCATTCAATAAATCCCCATTCAATAAACCGACTGAAATAGGCCCTTAGCACAAATTAAGAGTGACGTATAAAAATTCGACAACGCTGTACCGACTGAAATAGGGGTACCTTGGGGGGACTCATGTCAAAGTTGGGCCTGGGGGAGACTCATGTCAAAGTTGTGACTTGGGTGGACTTCATTCAATAAATCCCCATGCAATAAACCGACTGAAATAGGCCCTTAGCACTATTAAGAATGTTTTATAAAAATTCGACAACGCTGTACCGACTGAAATAGGGGTACCTTGTGGGGTACGCATGTCAAAGATGGGCCTGGGGGGGACTCATGTCAAAGTTGGGCCTTGGGGGGACTTCATTCAATAAATCCCCATGCAATAAACCGACTGAAATAGGCCCTTAGCACTATAAAGAGTGTATTATAAAAATTCGACAACGCTGTACGACTGAAATAGGGGTACCTTGGGGGGGACTCATGTCAAAGTTGGGCCTTGGGGGGACTTTATTCAATAAATCCCCATGCAATAAACCGAATTAAATAGGCCCTTAGCACTATTAAGTGTGTATTATAAAACTTCGACAACGCTGTACCGACTGAAATAGGGGTACCTTGGGGGGGACTCATGTCAAAGTTGTGCCTTGGGGGGACTTCATTCATTAATCCCCATTCAATAAACCGACTGAAATAGGCCCTTAGCACTATTAAGAGTGACGTATGAAAATTCGACAACGCTGTACCGACTGAAATAGGTGTATCTTGGGGGGGGACCCATGTTAAAGTTGGGCCTTGGGGGGACTACATTCAATAAATCCCCATTCAATAAACCGACTGCAATAGACCCTTAACACTATTAAGAGTGACGTATAAAAATTCGACAACGCTGTACCGACTGAAATAGGGGTACGTTGGGGGGGACTCATGTCAATGTTGGGCCTAGGGGGGGGACACATGTCAAAGTTGTGCCTTGGGGGGACTTCATTCAATAAATCCCCATGCAATAAACCGACTGAAATAGGCCCTTAGCACTATTAAGAGTGACGTATGAAAATTCGACAACGCTGTACCGACTGAAATAGGTGTATCTTGGGGGGGGATTCATGTTAAAGTTGGGCCTTGGGGGGACTACATTCAATAAATCCCCATTCAATAAACCGACTGCAATAGACCCTTAGCACTATTAAGAGTGACGTATAAAAATTCGACAACGCTGTACCGACTGAAATAGGGGTACCTTGGGGGGGACTCATGTCAAAGTTGTGCCTTGGGGGGACTTCATTCATTAATCCCCATTCAATAAACCGACTGAAATAGGCCCTTAGCACTATTAAGAGTGACGTATGAAAATTCGACAACGCTGTACCGACTGAAATAGGTGTATCTTGGGGGGGGATTCATGTTAAAGTTGGGCCTTGGGGGGACTACATTCAATAAATCCCCATTCAATAAACCGACTGCAATAGACCCTTAGCACTATTAAGAGTGACGTATAAAAATTCGACAACGCTGTACCGACTGAAATAGGGGTACGTTGGGGGGGACTCATGTCAATGTTGGGCCTAGAGGGGGGGACACATGTCAAAGTTGTGCCTTGGGGGGACTTCATTCAATAAATCCCCATGCAATAAACCGACTGAAATAGGCCCTTAGCACTATTAAGAGTGTATTATAAAAATTCGACAACGCTGTACCGACTGCAATAGGGGTACCTTGGGGGGGACTCATGTCAAAGTTGTGCCTGGGGGGGACTCATGTCAAAGTTGTGCCTTGGGGGGACTTCATTCAATAAATCCCCATTCAATAAACCGACTGAAATAGGCCCTTAGCACTAATTAAGAGTGACGTATAAAAATTCGACAACGCTGTACCGACTGAAATAGGGGTACCTTGGGGGGGACTCATGTCAAAGTTGGGCCTGGGGGAGACTCATGTCAAAGTTGTGACTTGGGTGGACTTCATTCAATAAATCCCCATGCAATAAACCGACTGAAATAGGCCCTTAGCACTACTAAGAGTGTAATATAAAAATTCGACAACGCTGTACCGACTGAAATAGGGGTACCTTGGGGGGTACGCATGTCAAAGATGGGCCTGGGGGTGACTCATGTCAAAGTTGTGCCTTGGGGGGACTTCATTCAATAAATCCCCATGCAATAAACCGAATGAAATAGGCCCTTAGCACTATTAAGAGTGTATTATAAATATTCGACAACGCTGTACCGACTGAAATAGGGGTACCTTGGGGGGGGGACTCATGTCAAAGTTGTGCCTTGGGGGGACTTCATTCAATAAATCCCCATTCAATAAACCGACTGAAATAGGCCCTTAGCACTATTAAGAGTGACGTATAAAAATTCGACAACGCTGTACCGACTGAAATAGGTGTACCTTGGGGGGGGACTCATGTCAAAGGTGGGCCTTGGGGGGACTTCATTCAATAAATCCTCATTCAATAAACCGACTGAAATAGGCCCTTAGCACTAATTAAGTGTGACGTATAAAAATTCGACAACGCTGTACTGACTGAAATAGGGGTACCTTGGGGGGGACTCATGTCAAAGTTGGGCCTGGGGGAGACTCATGTCAAAGTTGTGACTTGGGTGGACTTCATTCAATAAATCCCCATGCAATAAACCGACTGAAATAGGCCCTTAGCACTATTAAGAGTGTATTATAAAAATTCGACAACGCTGTACCGACTGAAATAGGGGTACGTTGGGGGGGACTCATGTCAATGTTGGGCCTAGGGTTGGACTCATGTCAAAGTTGTGCCTTGGGGGACTTCATTCAATAAATCCCCATTCAATAAACCGACTGAAATAGGCCCTTAGCACTAATTAAGAGTGACGTATAAAAATTCGACAACGCTGTACCGACTGAAATAGGGGTACGTTGGGGGGGACTCATGTCAAAGTTGGGCCTAGGGGGGGACACATGTCAAAGTTGTGCCTTGGGGGGACTTCATTCAATAAATCCCCATGCAATAAACCGACTGAAATAGGCCCTTAGCACTATTAAGAGTGTATTATAAAAATTCGACAACGCTGTACCGACTGCAATAGGGGTACCTTGGGGGGGATTCATGTCAAAGTTGTGCCTGGGGGGGACTCATGTCAAAGTTGTGCCTTGGGGGGACTTCATTCAATAAATCCCCATTCAATAAACCGACTGAAATAGGCCCTTAGCACTAATTAAGAGTGACGTATAAAAATTCGACAACGCTGTACCGACTGAAATAGGGGTACCTTGGGGGGGACTCATGTCAAAGTTGGGCCTGGGGGAGACTCATGTCAAAGTTGTGACTTGGGTGGACTTCATTCAATAAATCCCCATGGAATAAACCGACTGAAATAGGCCCTTAGCACTATTAAGAGTGTATTATAAAAATTCGACAACGCTGTACCGACTGAAATAGGGGTACCTTGGGGGGTACGCATGTCAAAGATGGGCCTGGGGGTGACTCATGTCAAAGTTGGGCCTTGGGGGGACTTCATTCAATAAATCCCCATGCAATAAACCGAATGAAATAGGCCCTTAGCACTATTAAGAGTGTATTATAAAAATTCGACAACGCTGTACCGACTGAAAAAGGGGTACCTTGGGGGGGGGGGGGGACTCATGTCAAAGTTGTGCCTTGGGGGGACTTCATTCAATAAATCTCCATTCAATAAACCGACTGAAATAGTCCCTTAGCACTATTAAGAGTGACGTATAAAAATTCGACAACGCTGTACCGACTGAAATAGGTGTACCTTGGGGGGGACTCATGTCAAAGTTGGGCCTGGGGGGGGACTCATGTCAAAGTTGGGCCTTGGGGGGACTTCATTCAATAAATCCCCATTCAATAAACCGACTGAAATAGGCCCTTAGCACTAATTAAGTGTGACGTATAAAAATTCGACAACGCTGTACCGACTGAAATAGGGGTACCTTGGGGGGGACTCATGTCAAAGTTGGGCCTGGGGGAGACTCATGTCAAAGTTGTGACTTGGGTGGACTTCATTCAATAAATCCCCATGCAATAAACCGACTGAAATAGGCCCTTAGCACTATTAAGAGTGTATTATAAAAATTCGACATCGCTGTACCGACTGAAATAGGGGTACGTTGGGGGGGACTCATGTCAATGTTGGGCCTAGGGGGGGGACTCATGTCAAAGTTGTGCCTTGGGGGGACTTCATTCAATAAATCCCCATTCAATAAACCGACTGAAATAGGCCCTTAGCACTAATTAAGAGTGTATTATAAAAATTCGGCAACTTTACCGACTGAAATAGGCCTCTAGCACTAATAATAATAAATATAAATAATATTATTAGATGTATTTCTTCCGTTACTATAAAATACTTGTGAATCAAGTTTTTAATTTTTATTTAAAAAAGGATAAAGTGTATTCTAAAATAATAATCTGGAAGACAGCGATATTTAAAAAAAAAGATGTTATAGAAACTGATTTTGATATATATATATATTTCTTGCTTCTCCTCCACGCAACAGCCGCTATCATGACATATAGAAACTAAACTGCATCTCTAGTAAATGCAGTTCCATGTCATCCTTTTAAATACTATTTCCCTTTGCTAGGGAGGTCTAAGAATCTATTAGAATTCTAGATCGTTTTTCAAACCTCTGCAAATAAATGTGAACTGAAGAGGCGAGATTTACTAACTATAATCTTGGTTTACCACCCATTTCTAGAAAATTAAGCGATATTTTCTCGCAGTATAAAGGATTCATAATATCCATAACATTAATTCACTACCTAGAAAAATATAAACTAGAAATTCTAGATAATTTCGCCTATTCAGGCTATTTGTTTATTTTATGCTCACAGCTCGTAAATCTATATTTCTAGTTTAAGCATTCAGAAAATGACTCCTTATTCGTTCTAACTGGAGGCAGTATATATATATATATTATTAGTGTGATTATTGTCACAATGATGGATTTAGTAAGATATAAAATGTATCAAAATCAACAGGTGTAACATAAAGAATTAACGAAAAATGTCGTTTTCTCCTAAATTATAAGGGAAATTGTTTTAAATAAATATAATAATAAACATAATAATAAATTGGTTAAATTGTTTATTTAATATCATTTTTTAAAAATATAATATTGAAAATTCATGAAATATAATATCAGGATTTTAAATTTTAAAAGATAACTTTTAAGTAATAAATCTTTAAAAAAAAAAAGTAATTTACTAAAATTAGTTCTACATATTTTTAATGAATAGCGTTGTATAGCCAAATATGAGTTTAAGTGGTTTCACTTAAAATCATTATTTCTTAATTCATTGTTTCAGAAATACATTTTGTTAGAGAATATCGTATGAAAATTTTTTTATGTGTTCATTTGCTAATTGGAGAAAAACTTTATTGAGTTCTTTCTTAAACAACACTACATGAAACTGATTTACATTCTTTTAAAAAAATTATATAATAACAATTTTATATATATTACAAGAGGTATTTTGTATATAGGTTAATAAAATTGAAAAAACAACATTATATACATGTATGGAAATATGTTGCTGTCTTTACAAGCAATATAGTATTTTATATGTCTGTAACGCTGGATACTCCAAAAACAAAAAGAGCATGGAATGTTTCGAAACGTTTGAAAATCCTATAAAAAATACGTGAAATCTTACTTTATTTTTAACACACGTGCTCTATACTACTTTTGTTGAATTTATTGAAAGAAATCCTAATATTGCAAAAAACGTTTTCTTTTACAGCAGTTTTTCTTATATTATTTAACTTTTTTAGTCCATATATATATATATATATATATATATACATTATTTTTTTAATAAATCTTACTTTTTTTAGCCGTCCAAACTGTGATCGGACAACTTTACTGGTAGTATTAAAATTCTTCTTTCTCTCTTTCTCTGGGTATACACACACACACAGATATATATATATATATATACACCATCATCATCTGTTTTCTACTGCAGGATGAAAGTTTGTCCTAGGTGATTCTTATCTGTCCTGTTTTTTGTAATTATTCTCCTTTCTGCTCAGTGGTTCCTCGTCTCTTGGTATCTACTTTGGTTGTCCATCTATCCTCATTTTGTCTAGCAAAGTGCCTAGTCCAGCTCCATAATAACTTCTTAACTCTAGAAATAACATGGTTTGCTCCCTAATCAGAGTGTTTCGCTTTCTGTCCCTTCGGGTGAATCCTAGCATGCATCTCTCCATGCTTCTCTGGGTTGTTTGAAGATTTTGTATAACTTTTCACGTTTATGTCCAAGTTTCTGAAGCATAAGTTAAAACAGGCAAAATGCACTGATCATTTTTTTTTTTTTTTTCAGACAAATTTGAAGGTCGCTTTTCAATATAGCGTTATTTCTTCCGATTGTTCTCCATGCAAGTTTAACTCAGTTGTTAATTTCTTCCATGACGTTCCCGGTTGTCGTAAGGACTTGTAAAAATAAATCGGTGGAGAATAGGTGGAGAATAGGGATAAATAGGTGTAACTGCATACCGATTTTTAATCATCCATATAAACACTGACCTTCAGTGAAGAAACGAAGGAAAATGACACAGTTTTTGTCTTCCTTAGGGTCATTCTCAATCCAATGAACTTGTTTTGTTTGTTTCATTTCTGAAGCATTTCTTGCAAATTTTCAAATGAGAAAGCAAGCAGTACAATATCAATATCACCAGCAAATCTCAAATGATTTATAAATTCTTCATCAAGTTTTATGCCTTTCTCTTCCCAATTTAGTCATTTAAAAATTTCTTAAAGTATTGCATTGAAACGTTTATGTGGAATTGAGTCGTGTTGTCTTACACCCTTTCTAATTTTGAACGAATCACTCGTTTTTGCGGAATTTTTATTTGCTGTTTTTTTTTTTTTTTTTTTTTTTTATAAATGTTTCTAATAAGGTGAATATATCCTGATTTATTATTATTATACCTTAATGCATCCCTAGCTGCTAGTAATGATAAACCGTTTTCATGGTCCACAAAAGCCACACGGAGAGGAGATTCGTATCCATTACTTCTTTCAATAATTTAACTAATTGAATAAGTATGGTTAATGGTACTAACAACGAGAGATCACGAAATGGAAAATTTAGATCGGGACGATATTGAAAAGTATTGTAGCATACTATGAAGGTAACAACATATTAAAACAGTAGCGTGCACTAGCCACACATATTTGAGAAAAAAAAGCCATTAAAGTTTCAGTAATCTGGAAGTACAAATTATTTCACAAACGAGTCAACGCTCTACTGTCCTGCTTCGTAGAGCAAGCAGCTGTCACATGGACGACCTGAGTTCGATGCTTCTTACGGGAATTCTTCTTCTTTTTTGTTCTTTAATTATTTATTTAATCTAAGCTTTTTATTTTTACTTTATTTAATAATTGAATTCAAAATTTGAAAATTTTAATGAATAATTATTTAATTTTCTAGAATAAAAAATATATAAAATTTTCTATTTCTAATATTTATAACTTGAAAATAAAATAAATTTCTGTAACTTAAAAAGTAAATTTTAACTTTGTTTTAACTATAAAATATGGTACAAATTAAGGAACTTCTTTTTAATTATTTATCTAAACATTTTATTTTATGTTAGGTATATTTAAAGCAATACTAATTTTTGTTTTTTATATTACAGAAAAAAAGAAAAAAAATACAGAGAAATAATGATTTTAATTGCATATATAACTTCTATCCAAACAAATTAAATAATTGCTTCTCCATTCAATACAACTTTTTGAAAAAATATCGTACTGGATTTCGATGCTATTAAATTTTCAAAGTCAAACAAGTGTTTCAAATATGCGACATCTTTAAATGTAGATTTTAAATGTTAATCAATGAACGTTTTTCTTCGACAACGACTTGCTTTTTTATCGTTAGTTTTCTTATTCAGAATTTTGTTTGTGAATATATATTATTTATTTTTATTTTTATTTGATTATTTTATTTATTTACATATTATGATATTAAATCTGCAGTTGATAGATTGTAGGGAGGGATGATTGTAAAATTTAATCGTTTGAATAATTAAACCCACAGTTTTAAAATATTAATGAACAATAGTTATTGATTTTTTGGGGATTTAAAAAAAAATGTATTTTTTATACGGTTATATATTTTCTATTTGAAACATTTAGAATTTTCTATAATATATATATATATATATATATTAGCTTTGTTTTAATTATAAAATAAAGTAAAAATAAAATAAAATGTTTAGATAAATAATTTAAAAAAAAATTTCTTTTATTTTTACTTTAATTTATAGTTAAAATATAGCTAAAATTTAAAAAGCGTACTAATGTAGTATGTTTTTTTAATAGTATAAAATGTAGAATATATTATATTTGTTCATTTATGTCTTCGATTCATACAAATAATGTAAATTAATGAACATTAAAATTAGAAAATGAACAATTTTTGTGTCACTGAAAATCTGCTGTTTTCTTGTGAAGTTATGGGGTCTGGAAAACCCATCTTTACAATAGCCTGAAAATTTACAAAAGATATAGTAACAGTCTCAGGGAAAAGTGTAGAGATCTTAATTAAGTTTTTGTAGCATGAATCTCACAAAAACAGATTCTTTATCTTTTATTTCTGTGATTAAACCAACACAATGTAAAACCGTCTTTTTCGCAAAATTTATTTGTATTATTATTTTTTAATTGCATTATTTAATTTAGTTTGTTATAGCTGTATGATATTTGTAAAAATATAACAATACAAATGTAATTGAATGGTTATTAAAAATAAATAAGAATAAACCTCAAAGTAAATTGCTTTCTTATTCATCTTTGAAGACATAATAGATCTAATGAAGGTTAAATCTGAAATTTGTATATAGAATTTATAGATAACACTTCAAAAATGCAGATTTTGTAAATCCGTTTATTATTACAGAGAAATGAGGTGAATGGACCCTGGTCCATTCAGGCGGTACTCCGCCTGAACCTCTGACAGCAAATGATTAAAAAAAAAAAAAAAAAAAAAGGAAAAAGAATATTATATTTAATGAGATTAAATATAATAATAGATGACCTTAGCTCTTTATTGTGCTAAATACCTGTTCCAGATACTTATTCCTGAAAGACGAAAAGAAAAAATGTTTAATTAAAAATATTTACTGGCTACCGTAAACTAGAGTGACCATATTGTTTTCATTGATTTGGGGACAAAGATGGCGGCGTCCTCGAATTTCGAGGACAAAAAAATAAAAAAATAATTAAATCACCTTAAATTGTAAAATTTTAGTAATTTTTATGTATAAAGCACCTAAAAGAACTTATTTCAGCTTATTTATTATACATATAATAAATGACTATAATAAAACATTAATAACTTTATAACCGGCGTCCCCAAATGCGTTGTATTTTTTTGGGGATGAAGGTAGTTTTGCCCTCGAAATTCGGGGACTGTCCTCGAGATTCGAGGACATATGGTCAGCCTACCGTAAACTAAACTTCACGAGCAAAATGGCTAAACTGTTAGTTAGACATGAAATTGCTGGCTAAATTTCATCATTGCAGTGCTGCTATCTATGTACTAAAATACGAACCATAAAGGTAAATAAATAAATAAATTATACGGAACGGTCCATTGTACCCCACTTTCCCCTACACATATTCATTCCTTGGCAGCTGACCCGATTATTCTTCGCGACCTCTGCCTTCTTAGTTTCTTGCTTGCTGCCCAGAGCAGGGACATTCCGGTCGCCGGGGACAGAGTACCTTTGTATATACAGTCGGCTGCAAAATTATTCGAGCACTAGCCAATAATTCCTATGTTTAAAAAGTACACTTAAGACTGTTTTGCTAAGTAAATCCTTGTCGAATCATGTTTTTAGACTGATTAAGAACATGACTCGACAAGGATTTATTTAACAAACTTGTATTAAGTGTACTTTTTTTTGGCAAGGATTATTGCAAGTGCTCGAATAATTTTGCAGCCGACTGTATGAAAAGACATTTTGAAATATGAAGGAAGAGTTGGCCAAGTTACACCACGCTGGCCAAAGCGTCTGGGTGCGAATTCATCCGTGTTGGTTCCTAACACTAGGCATTACTAACAGCTGCACAACGTAAAGGTCCGGATTGTACATTTGACCTACGTCCTGGTCGGTTCCTCCAAGCCATAAATAATCGAAATAGAGGGTATCCTCCTAGTTAATAACATACACGCACACATTTATATATAATTTAGATTTTTTTTTTTTTTTTTTTTTTTTACTTATAATTATTTGTTTTATTTGGATAATTTTTTAAAGAAATTTTACATTTTACATTTTTTAATTTTGATTTTTTTTTTCAGATAATTTTCAATTTTAATTTTGTTACCATATTTAATCAGGGTCCCTGAAGATTTAATGCACTGTTGTATGCCTACATTTTACAAGATATTCAATAATTTTTCATCTATTTCAAATTGTTCCTGTTTTCCATGTTATACCATTTTTTCTTGTGCAATGTCTGAAAATTTATTCATAATATGTGTGTGTGTGAGAGAGAGAGATTATAAGCGTAAGATACAAATAAATACATTTTTATTTATGTATCATATTATAATTTTTTTTTTTTTATTTTTCATATATATTTAATATTATACAGTGAAATTGAAATAGTTTTACTCCTTACTCGAAATAACTTTGTATAAAATGATAATCAAGATTTACGTTTTGTAAGCTATGTAATATCCATATACTTAATACATGTTTTCTTTTAAATAATAATACATTAAAATTAAGGTACCATTATATTATATTTTATTGCAAAACTTTTTTGATAGTAAAAATAAATATTAAACATAAAGTATCATTTTATTTTTATAAAAATGTTTTACTAAGAGAAGCAGAAAATGTTGACTGAGATATACTTTGTATCACGTTATCCAAAAATAAATTTAATACTGAAGCATAGTGAGAAATATGTATTTTTTATTTCATAAAAAAGAACGAAAAAAAAATCTATTTTCCCTATATCATTTGATCTGTGAATATCTTGAGTAAATCCAATGTTTTATTCGAACTTCATTCAAAATGTATGCATACTTTTTTCTCTATTGTAATATAGCAATTACTTTTTTATAAACATCAAACAGAATGAAGAATTTTTCTCTGCGCTTTTTTTCTTTAAACCTACAAAAAAGAGATTCAGAAAAGATTAATGATATGCCTAAGCATTTTCTATTTATATAATAAATAAATAAAAATAAAACTATAAAACAATCCATGAAAGATTTATTCTTTTTAACAAAAGTTTCAACAATTATAGAACAAAGATTTTTTTTTTTTTTTTTTTTTTTTTTTTAATAAACATTTCTAGACACACACACATATATATATATATATATATTTTACTGCAAAATAAAGAAAAGAAAAGATTTTGAAAAGAAAAGAACTATATATTGATTTTTAAGACAGAAAAATTCGAAACTTTCTAGCATTAAATAGACATTTTTTTTTCAATGTAAACAAACGCTTTTCTTTTTTTTTTTTTTTTTTTTAAATTCTTTTTATACATTTGTGAAATAGAATTTATTTATTTTATTTTTTATCTTGTGGCATAGCTCGTGAGGTTTTGTTTTATTATTTATTTATTTATTTATTTATTTTTATTTTCTATTGTAATTTATATTCTTAAAATTAGTATTCTTAAGCAGTTTTTTTTTTTATTTTTTTTTATAAATAAATGTATATATGTATGGTATTCGATATACATATATATATATATATATATATATATATATATATATATATATATATATATACATATATATATATATATATATATATATATATATATATATATATACATATATATATTGGAAACAATTATATTTAACAGATAGTTTTTATACCAAAAACAGGAATACTGATAATCTGATAATTTAATTTAACGGCTGTAATAATAAATTAAATTAAAAACATTTATTTCCTTGTATTTAAGAAAGCCTTCGAGAAAATTTTATTCATGAATTTCTTCAATTTATTTTTTCTTTTTATCATTTACACTGGTGAAGAAGACATAGATACAGTGTGTCTTTACCAAAATACCCTGATTTTAAAAATAAAAGAAGTCCAAAACAATAATTATCGAAGAATGAAACAAACTGAATGATCTTCATGAACGCTGAACAAGTTTTATTCAGAAATTTTGAAATTAGTAACAAAAGTGCAAACAAATAGCACTGTACGCTTTACAGAGTTATTGAAACAGAACAACTATTTAGTGCAATGCATCATTTCATAAACTAACTTAATGTAAAATTTCATTTCAGCAGATCACTTTGGGCACCGCAATAACCTCTAGAGGGATTCCAAATTGGAATTATAGTGTAAAGTGTCACCTCTTGGAGAAATTTTATATTTTTAAGTAAGAAAATTTTGTGAAATTTTAACAGGCTTCTAAATTAACATAACGATTTTTCTGTACATTTACCGATATTTGTTTTTCAGATTTTCAGATTTGAAATTTCAATGACTTTCGATTGCCATTCTGAATGCGTCAATACCTTCATTTCGAATGAAGTTATTGACATTGACGTCATTTCCAATGAAGGTATTGGAATATGTTTCACAAGCAGAGAGTCATATGATTTGCAAAGACAAAATATGCAGATACTTTAAGTTTTCATTACAAGTTATATTATTATTAGATTGAGAATTTAATGCATACTTCACATCATACTTTTTTTATTTCATTTTCGTATATTTAAAAAATTCCAAAATTACGGTATGATAATTACTAAAAATGAAACACAAAAACTATTTATTTATTTATTGAGTTTATATATATATAAAAAAAAAACGATGTCTTCAATGAAAATAAATTTAAATTTATTAATATTTGATTGTCTGATATTTGAGTTTAACTTGATTAATGTTTTAATAGTAAATTTATTAATATGTTATTTACTAATGGTCGCTTAATGATTGATTGGAATTTAGTTTACGTTAAAAAAAATATCAAAATGTTATCTGACATAGAAAAACTGATCATTCTTGAATACGTACTCTAACGTAACAAACTGAGATTACATTCAAAGAATAACTAACATCCATATCTTTATCATTGATAACTAACTGATAACATTATTGATACGATTTTGTTTAATAAGGGTGATTTACTTAATTCATATTATTATTATTTATTAATATTAGTATTATTATTTGGAATCTATATTTTTATAACGGACAGGTTTTTTTAATTTTTAGTGGAAAAAAAGAAATATATATATTGCTACTGAAATAGAAAAATCATATCAAAATATAAGCTTCTGCAAGTTGTATTTTAATTTTGTTTTATTTCGGTATTTTTATGTGTCAATAAGTATCCATAGAAAAGAAATAAAGTTGAAAATCACATAGTTTTAAGTTTAAATATAGATTTCAATGAAATTTCTTCGCATAAGAAAGTTTGAAGAGGTTAAAATGTCATAAATTTTATTGCAAGTTAGTGTTCACAAAAGAACCTTTCTCACTTGCTCTTGTAAAATAGTAAAATGTCTTTACTTCTCTTTTTAAAATAATATATTTAAAATTAAAGGTGGAAAGGTTACACAGCTTCATGCCTTACTCTATTGTGTTTCTATTGTACAATTCAAGAGTTCTATATTTAATAAATTTCGATTTTGTGAAAAGTTGTAGTCGCATTTAAAACTGAATCATAAGGCATTAAAAAAAAAAAAAAAATACTATATCAATTCTACAAACTAAATACATTATTACTTTTATTTAATACTAGCAAACTCATCCCATTTCGCTGGTCACTATATTTAAAAGATTAAAAGAAAATAAAAATGAAACTTATGTATAAATATATTTAGAATGGAAACTATTTTCAGAAAATCAAAACCCCATGGCCAAAGTACCATGCATAGTACTTGATATATCATGATACACAGATATGAATGAAACGCAAATAGCATTTATAATTTGAGTTTAATCATGTTGATTTTAAGCACGGTTAACATAAAACAAACTAAATATGCAGAAAAAATATATCTCATATAGAGACACTTTTAAAAGCACGTGTAACGTTTTAAATTAATAAATAAAGTACTTTAAAACACGTATATGAGCTTTTAAAACATATATTTAATTAAAAGCCGCATATTTCCAAGCTTTTTGCTCTGAAAACCAGGGCATCATCAGGAAGTCTACAAGGTTTTACACAATGTGCAGCTGTATTACAAATATATATACCAAAAATTCGCATAAAACATAGGTAAAAAAAGTCCAATAAAATTATGGAAAATTTAAACGTATGCTTCAAATCTGTACGCATTCCTTTAACTAGGACGAAAAGGAAAAAAAAAACTGTGCGTGCCATATTTTGTTTCTATACGTCGCTCACAGTGAGACAGTCAAACATTTTATTTTATTAGTATAGATACGAAATTTTTGTAAATATTAAACGGTAAAACATATGCCATTTTTGGTAGCAGACATTTTTGTTTTCTAGGGGAAAAAAAGAAAAGAAAAAGAAAGAAAAGATTAAAAAAGTATGGGTTCAATTTAAGGAATTTTCTTTTTAGAATTGTTCTCTGTAATACAAAAGTATTTTAAATAGTAGCTATTTAAAATATTTTTATTATTGACTATCCTTTAATAAATCGAATGAAGCATAGCAAATAAATCCTTAAATAAATAAATATAAAAGTTATAGGATTTGATTACATGGCCAAAGTACCATGGCCAAAGTACCATGCATGGTACTTGATATATCATGATACACAGATATGAATGAAACGCAAATAGCATTTATAATTTGAGTTTAATCATGTTGATTATAAGCACGGTTAACATAAAACAAACTAAATATGCAGAAAAAATATATCTCATATAGAGACACTTTTAAAAGCACGTGTAACGTTTTAAATTAATAAATAAAGTACTTTAAAACACGTATATGAGCTTTTAAAACATATATTTAATTAAAAGCCGCATATTTCCAAGCTTTTTGCCCTGAAAAGCAGGGCATCATCCGGAAGTCTACATGGTTTTACACAATGTGCAGCTGTATTACAAATATATATACCAAAAATTCGCATAAAACATAGGTAAACTAGTTGGCATAGGTGGACTCTGCTCAGTTCCCCATCATTTTTATGTTCTCAGAAATTTCTAGTGCGAGACATATTATAATTATGTTAAAAGAAATGAATTTGACCAAAGCTTAATACAGTGACAGAATGAAATCCCCGCCTAAAAGGCTATCCATCGTTCACTTGGATATAATTATCTTATTCTAATTTATTAATTTATTTTATCAGGGTCAATTCTGTTGTTTAGTTTTCATGCTACTATTTCCAATGCAATAAACCTCAAAATTCATATTTATATGAAAAATTTACAATTTCGCTATGTTCATAAAATCGTAAATTACGAATAATTTACGAAAATTTCCTACTAGAATATTTGTATTCAATCATGTTCAAACAAATATCATAAACTTAATTTTGAAGTTGTCTAATGTATTTAGGATCCTCAAAATGGAAGTTTATGATCAATTTTGCCTTATTCTGACATGTTAAGTAAATCGTAAATTCCAAATAACTTACGATTTTTTTTAATTGGAAAAATCATAGTCTATGATATTCATGCCAGTATCCTAAATAATATTTCGAAAGTGGTTTGACATCTTTACGCTGAAAATATCCCTCAAGATTGACGTTTATGTGAAATTTTGCTCTATTCTGACATGTTAAGAAATTTGTAAATTTCCAATAACTTACGAAATTTTTATATTGGAAAATTCATAGTCATTAATATTCATGCTAGTGTCCTACATAATATTTCAAAAGTAGTCTGACATCTTTACGATGAAAATATCGCTCAAAATTGACGTTTATGTGAAATTTTGCCCTATACTGCCATGTTAAGAAATTCGTAAATTTCCAGTAACTTGCGAAATTTTCAAAGTAGCATATTTATAGTTACTGATGTTCATTCCGGCATCAAAACTGATATTTTAAAACTGGTCTGACATTTTTACAGTAAAAAGTTTTCATTTAATGCACGTTTATGTGAATTTTTGTCCTATTCTCCCATGTTAAGAAAATCGTAAATTTCTAATAACTTACGAAGTTTTTAAAATCGAATGTTGCAAATGAATAGGGTTCTTGCCAGTGTCGATAGTAATATTTTAAAACTGATCTGACCTCTCTGCGACAATTTGTTCTTGAGATATCGTGTACACAGACTAACAAACTAACGGACTGACCCACTAACAGACTAACAGACTCACAGACTAACAGACTAACAGACACCCTACAGACAGACACCATAGAAATTTTGTCCTTTTCGGATTCCTCAAACCTGAAAACGTGTAGAAAAGTAAAAAAAACGAGGTCGAAAATTTTCACGATTACCTAAGTTCCCCATACCTATAGTATGATGGGGAACTAAAAAAGTCCAATAAAATTATGGAAAATTTAAACGTATGCTTCAAATATGTACACATTCCTTTAACTAGGACGAAAAGGAAAAAAAACTGTGCGTGCTATATTTTTTTTCTGTACGTCGCTCACAGTGAGACAGTCAAACATTTTATTTTATTAGTATAGATACGAATTTTTTGTAAATATTAAACGGTAAAACATATGCCATTTTTGGTAGCAGACATTTTTGTTTTCTAGGGGAAAAAAAGAAAAGAAAAAGAAAGAAAAGATTAAAAAAGTATGGGTTCAATTTAAGGAATTTTCTTTTTAGAATTGTTCTCTGTAATACAAAAGTATTTTAAATAGTAGCTATTTAAAATATTTTTATTATTGACTATCCTTTAATAAATCGAATGAAGCATAGCAAATAAATCCTTAAATAAATAAATATAAAAGTTATAGGATTTGATTACATTTTCAGAAAAAAATCAGATGGAGATATGAATTTCTAAAAGTGATTTCGTAGAATTTAAATGAAAGAAATAATAGAGAAAATTCGATTTAAAGATGAAAAAAGATATCTTTAAGTTCAATTTTACCTGTTTTCTCGGCAGACTGACTACTTTTTTTTTTTTTTTTTTTTTTTTTCCATTTTGGTCATAAATGGAAAATTCAGAAAATGCTATCGTTGCCTTTATATAATGTATTTTTCGCCTTGAATGTAAAATTTTAGATTTAGGGGAATTTATTTTCCGTCTCACATTCTTTACATTAAGCTTATTTTCTTTTTTATACAATGAACTTATTCTTAAATTACTTTTTACACTGCTATCAATTTTATGACTATCAATTTTATAAATATGTATATTTATTAAGCATATTCATAAACGTAGCATGGAATTATTAATTTCGTTTTGAAATTTTTTTTGCTATAAAGTCTACGAAATACATCATCGAACGAAAAAAAAAAAAAACAACGAATAATCACGCGATGTGCTTTGATTATTTACATTTTTTATCTGTATGTACTTGTTGTATCTTATAACTTTCAGTGTTCTTTTCCTACGTCATCACACACACACAACGAACAGACAAAAGGACTGAAAGATTGAAAGGCAGACTTACTAAGTTCATAATCACTTATAAACATCGTTGGAAAATGTTAAAAATGCTTAACGCAAATAGAAATGCAGGCCTTAGATTGTAATTGCAGTCCTTAATGTATCTGAATATTTTACTGCAACTCTGTAAATTGCTAGGTTAACTATATCTTATTCTATAAAAAGCATTATTTTAGCATATGAACAATAAATGCCTTTTTTTTTTTTTTTCCCTGATTTATTTCGCAGTAGAATGTTATTTGACTGTGATTTATTTAAATGTCTGTTATAAAACGCAATGCATTGCCATTTTTTTCTTTGAGTGTCCCTGTACATGAACCAGTTATTGAGAATGAACCCTGTACATGAACAACCTATTAATAATCATTTTAAATAGGAAACATTCAATTGTAAACTTGAATAACATATATTATTTTTTAAAATTTTTGAAAATATTTAAGGACGTTGGAGTCGGGCAGACGGATAGGTAGACAGATCGTCAGTTGGACAGACAGATACAGAAGTTCAAATCATAATCACACTTAAAAATTGTTAGAATATATTAAAAATGTTTAATGTAAACGAAAATTCAATTCCATCAAATTTCCAGTGATATCTCTTAATATTAGTGTATGTGATGTTCTGTTATTGCGAAGATTCATTTAAATGATATTTTGAAGCTTATTCGTATTAATTAGTTTCCTCGAATTGTAACCATCATTTAAGTATTTTATTAAAAATTGTACATATATAAATGTTAATTTTTGATTGCCTAAAGCGTACCGTCTTCAGTGCAAAAACCGTACCGTCTTTTTGCACTGAAGACGGTACGCTTTAGGCTACCGAAACAGCTGTATGCACCTCAATAATTTTTCTTTGGCATTTCTGACGTAGTAGTTTATTCCTGTTTTAATTATTTTAAATATTTTTTTCTACCGAAAAATAGAAATCAACAAAAAATCCCATTGAATTACATGGGGAAGGAGAAAGAAAGGTATATGATTACTGGGAAAACTTAAGAATGGCAAACACTACGCTAATTAAAGAAAAAATATTAAATAATAATAATAATAATAATAAAGAGATCATAGATAAGAATACAAAATTACATTAAGTTACTAGATAATATATTTAACTTAAAATTAGTCCTTTTTCTTTTCAGTTTCAATTTTTTTCCCTGATCTAAGCTGTCGTTGCCCACAACCGAGGCAATTAATTTTGTAAACTGTGCAGCTTCTGGGTAATCACCTACCGCAAGTAACATATACAATGTACAGTACCTGGCCAAATTATTTGACCATTGGTAAATTATACATTTTTTCATGTTTACAACATTATTAATGAAGAATTTTATTTAAAAAGATATGTTCTTCATTCATATTTCGAAAATATATACATTAAGGAATACAATGAAAAAAAAAATGTTGCAATATAATACTTATTGAAGAAAAAAAATGTATATAAATTAAATTTAACTGAAAAATCGATATTTCGTATGGTCACCTTTGGCAACTAAAAGTGCTTTAACAAAATGAGGCATACTTTCTATGTATGTTTGGATGGTTTCTTGAAGATGTTTATTATGATTTCACTCGTATGTTAAAAATTCCAGCAACTCTACCTTATTAGTTATATATTTCTCATACATTTAATTTTTCAGCAACTACCAACCATTTTCAATATGGTTCCTATCAGGCGAGTTCCCAGGCCAATCAAGAACTTTGATTTTTTTTTTTCTCTAAATACTTCGATACAGTTTTAGCTTCATGGCAAGGAGCACCATCATGCATGAAGACTGGTTCGTCGTCTCCTAGAAACCATACTTGCATTTGTGACATGAGCCTGGTTTGTAAGACTTTCAGGTATTGATCTTGTTTCATTGTATTTTTGACCACATAGAGAGGACCAGAACCTTTTCCTGATATGACAGACCACACCATGAATGATGGAGGATGCTTCATGGTGGGAAGAATACAATCTGGCTGTATTTCTCGTTTAGACGCCGTCGACCAAATTTGGTTTTTCCAGTTAAAACATGAAAAACTGATTCATTAAAAAATCAAACCTGAAAATTAAACAAAATTGTTTTCAATTTAATTTCTTTACATTCTATATTCATGAAAACATATCGTAGATCGAAATAAATAGCTATATGATTTTTCCAGTCTTCTATTATCCAATTTTTGTACTTTTTTGCCCACTCCATGCTTTTTTTTCATCATTTCTGATGTAAGCCTTTGCTTACGAGCCGAGTTCATGGCAATGATTTTATTTTCTGCAAAGAGACGTCGCAAAGTTCTTTCTGATATATTAATGCCTTAATCTTGAATTTCTTTCACTAACATGCGTAGTGGTTTCTTTCTGATATTTATACAAATGTATTTTATTTTTCGAATTGTCTTGTATTTTTCGTAATGCAAGCTCGTCCACTGTGATTATTCCATGATGGATCCAAACTTATGTTTAAGAACATTTTCCTTTTAATAATTTTTACAGAGCTTCTGGATACTCTTACCTTTGCTGCAGGTCAGAGGTCCACCACTGACAAGACTGTAAAGATAGCTGTTTCTACTTCTTAGTGGTGTTTATTGTTTTGCTGTGCACAATTGCCCAGAGTGTATGCCAGCAAAGACCAATCTCAGTACCTCTAAGTGGTCTGACTAGAAACGTTATTGAATAACGGCTAAATCTGAGAATTTGTAAAGCAACATTTTGCTCAGTTATATTATTACTATTATTATATTACTGTTATTGTAGTGTTTTGTTCCAGCTCGACAGAAAATGTCGGAGACTGGAGATGAAACCAAGACAGAAGATGTCAGTGTGGTTTCGGAGGAATCTGAAGGGTTTATTGCCAGGGCATTAACCCTTCAAGAAGAATTATTTAGTTTATTTATAAAGAAAGAAATAAGGAAAGAATTGAGTGAAAACCTGAGATCTAAACTGCAAGATCTTGTTAGAATTGTAATAGATCAATCTAACATAATATCCCACATGACGGGTATTATGGGTGAAAAGGACAAGCAGATCGCTAGTAAACAATACAGTGATGCTGTCAAAAAAGCTCCATTACCGTCCAGAATAGAGAGAGCAAGAAGTCGGTCTCGGACTAGGAAGACTTATGCAGTTAAGATTCTTCCTCCGGACAAAACTTCTAAATCAGCGGATACTATTAAAATGATCAAAAAGTCTATTGATCCTTCACAGTTGAAGGTAGGAGTGAATGCTATTAGAAATATCTCTAATGGGGGTGTCATTATCGAGGTGGCCCAGAAGGAGGACATAGATGTCCTTATAAAAGAATTCAAAGAAAAAGATGTGTTGAAAAGTTTTGATGCAGTTGAGTTGAAAAAACGTCATCCACAAATTATTATATTTGGTGTAGATGAAGATGTTGAGGAAAAGCAATTATTAGAAGAGATCATGCAGAACAACCAAATTAAGTTTCCAGATGACTTAAAAGTAAAATATAAATATAAAGGTAGAGGTGGACTAAATTGGGTTATGGCTCTTAACCCAGAAGATTACATTGAGATTATGAAGCTTAAGAAAATAAAGCTCTGTTGGCGGAGGATGGACTGCAAAGAACACCTCCGGCCAATGTTATGTTTTAACTGTGGCAAATATGGCCATACGAGCAAATATTGTAGAAATACAAGAATCTGTATGAAGTGTGGTGAAAATGATCATGAGATGAAAGACTGTAAAAAGGAAGCTAAGTGTGCTAATTGTTTATTTTCCAATAGAAATTATAAAACAAATTATAATTCGGATCATATCGTTACCGACAAAAATTGTCATATCTGGAATAAGGAAATAGAGAGATTAATTTCTAGAATAGACTATGGAGAATAGTGCTATTAGTAAATTCTGTTTTTGGCATATTAATCTCGGCAATAGTAAAGTGGCTTCAGCCACGTTATTTCAAGACCTTAAAAATAATAACGATATCGATCTGGTTAGCATTAATGAAATGTATCTTTATAAAGATAACTTGGTCAGTCTTCCTAAGGAGTGTAAAGCATTCTATTGCAAGTCTCAAGCGAAGGCTGCAATTATTATTTGTAACCCAAATTTTACTACTTTTTCTTATTATTGCAGTAGTTCGGTCGTGGCTGTGGAGATCACAGTCAGTGACTTCAAGTTTATGATGGTTTCTGTTTATTCTAAACCTTCTGGTGACATCCGAGATGAGATCAATATCATTCAGCTCCTACTGAATAAATTTTCTACTACTCCCTTCATTATCATGGGGGACTGGAATGCGAAGGCTTATATCTGGGGTCAAAGGCCATTAGACGAAAGGGGAGATAAAGTAATAGAATTACTTCTTGGTTATGATTTGTTACTTTTGAATCGAGCTGATTCTTTACCCACCTTTATTAGGAATGATAGGATGAGTTGGATTGACCTTGTCATGGTGAAAGGTTTCGATCAGAATATAACTTATGATTTCGATGTAGTTGATAAGCACTATGGCAGCGACCATAATCTTATTATCACTAATATTCATCTGAATGCGGAGATTTTGATAGTTAACAATCATATCTCGTTAAGAAGAATGGATTGGTGGAGGCTCAAATTAAGAATTAAGAAATTAATAAATCAGTTTTTGATTATTAATACTGAGGAATTTGAAGAATATATAACTGATTTTCAAAACAAATTATTTGATGTTGTTGTTGAATGTGTAAGGAAGCCTTTAGAGAAAAAGAAGAAAAATGCCCCTTGGTGGACCTATGAGTTACAGTGTCTTAGAAGTAAAGTCAGAGCCCTAAGACGAAGATTTCAGAAAGAAACGGAAGAAGATGAGAGAATGGTGAAACTATTAGAGTTTAGAAAACACCAAAGCAGATACAAAAAGCTGATTCTACAAACTAAAAGAGAAAAGTTCAAAAATTATATCGATAGTATTACAAAGAAATCTATTCATAACAGCTTTTATGCTGTGGCTACTGGAAAGTTGAAAAAGAAAACTGAAATAGAAAAAGTATTTATGGAGGATGGTGATTTGACGGATACGAGGCATGATAGTATTATTACAATACTTGAACATCACTTTGGCTCTGATTTTAATGTTTGGAATAGGAAGTTCCTGACGATGGAAGAGTATTTTCATCCGGTCACGGAGCTTGAAGTTGCCATGATAATGGGGAGTTTAAAAGATAATAAAGCTCCTGGGTTCGACGGGATCCAATACGAAATAATCAAACAAGTTTTCTATGCTGATAGAGCCTGGTTTACAAAAGTAATGAATTACTGCATGAGTGAGAGTGTGTTTCCAAAGATTTGGAAAAAAGCGAAGGTTTTGTTGATTCTCAAAAAAGGTCAGGATCCCGCTTATCCAGGAAGCTATCGTCCTATTTGTCTTCTACCCACAATGGGTAAGATACTAGACAAAATTATTACTACTAGGCTAGATTATTATTTGGAATTTAATAATATTATTTCGAAGTATCAGTTTGGTTTTAGAAAAGGCTTCTCTACTTCTTTGGCTTTAAAGAATGTAGTTGACAGTGTTGTTAGAATTAATAACAACAATGAAACTGTCATGCTTCTCTCTATTGATTTTAAGAATGCCTTTAACAGCATATTTTGGGAATCTATACAAAATTCTCTATTGAAATATAAGATTCCGCCCAGTCTCTTCAATATTATTTTGAGTTTTTTAAACCATAGAGAAGTTCTCTATGATGGATTGGCTCTTAAATATAATAGAGGTGTACCTCAAGGGTCGAGTCTTGGACCCAAACTTTGGAATATTGTTATAAATGATTTGTTGGAGATGCCTGAGGATAAAGGGATCCTCCAAGCGTTTGCCGATGATTTGTTGGTCATTGTTAGCGCTTCTGCTCCGTATCGTTTTGTTAACTTAGGTAGTTACTTTTTGGAAAAAATTTATGGCTGGGCTGCTGTTAGAGGTTTGGTAATCAATCAGAACAAATCATGTTATACCATGATTAGGAAAGGTGCCAAATTAATTACCAATACACCTAAGATCTGTTATAAGAATATGAAGATCAAATATTACAAAGCTATCAAATATCTTAGTGTTATGATTGATTACAAGTTTAACTGGACGGAGCATCTAATTTACCTTAAAGAGAAAATTGAGGAGTACTCTCTTAACGTAAGGAGTATCGCCAGAGCCACGTGGGGTTTAGACAAGAGCTTGCTTAAGTTATTATACTACACAGTTGTTGAAAAGATTGTTGAATATTGTGCTGAGATCTGGTATTCTGAAAAAAGATATATACATGATAAGCTGAAAAGTATTCAGCGTATATTTTTATTAGTTATTTCTAAGTGCTACTCCACGGTGGCTACGGATGCTCTTTGCGTCATCACTGGCGTCATTCCCCTTAGTATCACCCTAAAATTCTACAAAATGAAGATCAAGTTGTTGGATTGGAAGGAGGATGTGGTTTATGGTTCTCAAGTGTTGAAAGCTGAGGATTATATAAAGGAAAAGTTGAAGATGGTTGTTCCTTGGAATCCTATTAGATTCAATTGGAAATATTATGATGAGTTTCATCTAGATGATTCTTTGAAGGAAGAATACATCTTTACCGATGGATCTAAAATTAATGAAAGAGTTGGATGTGCATTTTTACATGTTAAAAATAATATTAGTTCTAATTATTCTTTATTTAGAATCTCCGATCATACAAGTGTTTATGATGCGGAGGCTATTGCTATAAAGGAAGCTGTCATGTTTGTTAAAGTTCAAGGGTGGAGTTCTGTCAATATTGTCACTGACTCCAGGTCTGTGCTCTCCGCTCTGGATAGCTTTGAAGTTAAAATGATATTATTGATGATATTCGAAACGAAGTTGAAAATTCGAATTGTTTATTTAAATTTTACTGGATCAAAGCTCACGTGGGACACAAGTGGAATGAAGAGGTTGATAGATTGGCGAAGGAAGCTACAGAGAAAAATACAATAGATGTCAATATAAAAATGAAGAAAAACCACTTAAGAGTGTTGTTTAACAAATATAAGAAATTGGAGTGGCAGAGAGAGTGGGAGAGTTCAGACACTGGACGTCATACATATCAGCTCTTTCCCAGGGTTGATATAAGGAGGAATTTTGGTGATTTTTATTTGAATCAATTGGTTACTGGTCACGGCTGTATGGGGACTTACCAGAATAGGTTTTTTGGAAAGAGTTACCTGTGCAGCTGTAATCAAGGAATTCAAGATATTAATCACATTGTTTACGCTTGTCCTTTAGTTGAAAACATAAGGCTCAGTTACTTTCCTAAAGATTTCAAAAATGTTAATCTTTATATTTTGCTTACCAATAGAAAAACCAAGATAGGTTTATTGGAAATAGTAAAATACTTCTGTAATATATTATTTGCTGATCTCTAAGTTAGAGGTGAGTGATTTTTAATTTTATTGTGGTGTGTGTTGTGATGTGTGTTGTGGAGTTGTGTGTTGTGATTTTTAGGAGTATTATTTTCGGTTGTTTTGGTGGAATTCTTGGAGATATGAATCTCTTTGGGTTTGTATCTTTTAATTATTTCATGTGTTGTCTTGTGTTGTCTCTATGTGTTTTTGATTATTAACACGATTGAATTGTATATTTATTATTTAAATTATATTCAATGTTATGTTGGCTTTAATTTTGTGATGTTGACTTGTAATATTGGCTTATTTGAATAGATTTGTTTTTTACTTATATTTTATAAGTTTTGAAGTTGTTTTATTATGTTGTGTTGTGGTGATGTTTAGTTATGTTGTTGTGTTGTTTTGTTTTACGTTGTTGCTTGAGAGTTTCAAGCAACTGATTTTAATAAAATGAAATAATTTGATGTTTGTTGTCTTTTTTGGGAATTGGGTTATGATTTGTATGTTTGGTGAACAAGTTGTTTCGTGCCTCTGACCTGGCTTCTTAATTTCTAATTTTGCCCATTTTCCCATTCACCCACTTTTTGTTTTATATATAGTTTTCTCTCTGAATAACTTTGTTTTACTTTTGTTTGTTTGATTGCCGAGTCTGGCTTTTGTTTGTGACCTTCCTGTTGGGGGTGGTCTTGGTGGGTTGTGGTGTGTCGGTTCGCTGCGGCGGCGCCTGGGCTTTGCCTTGGTGGTTTGCGGGCGGTGGCGCTTGCGCCTTGCACCTGCTGGGTGGGTGCCGCTCTGTGCGGTCCCTGGCTCCCGTTTGGTGCGTGCGGTTCGTGGTGTGGTGTCTGGGGTGTTGGAGCCTGTGGGGCTCCTGCTGGGGGGACTGCTTTTGTGATGATGAGACATCAGGGTACTCGGATGTCTTCGGACGGGGCGAGAGAAAACTTTCTTACCTTTGCTGCAATTCGATTTTGGGTCAGTTTAGTGGCCTTCAGTATACCATAAACCTGTCCTACACTCTTTGGTGAACGATCAGCTGTTCTCCCCATCTGAAATAAAGGAGCAAAAGGTTTTTATGATAATAAAGGTATAAAAATGTTAAATATCCCACAAAATATTAATAACAATGCAAAACTTCCCTGTTGTAGCAAAATATTCACTTCAGTTAAAAAAAAAAAAAAAAAAAAAAAGCAGAACAAATTTTTGGTTATAATGCAAGTTTACAACTATGTCGCTTTATCTAGCTAAGTGTCTTGTGTTGCCAGATTCAAAATGTTTCCGTAATAAAGGTACTGAAATAAGCTTAAATTTACACTAGTTAAATAATAATAATTTTGAATAGGTCAGGTATAATAAACTTCCAATTTAAAATAAAACATTTAATATATTCTTTGGTTTAATAATTTGGCAAGGTACTGTAGTTCAGTCGCAATTACAGTCTCATGGTACAGTTCCAGAAATTTTATGCACTCACATTGATTGCCATGACATTACCATTAAGTTATATAAACTCTCCTACCATGAAAATTATAGGAGGCAATGTGATATCTGTATTGAATAGCGGATGCGCAAGCTCACCAATTTCGGTGAAAGACAATGCGCTGCAATTTTCAATAATTATTTACTTCTACAGGGAACCGCTGGTGTTCGTTCTGATAGCTTAGGTTATAACCTTATTAGAAATTGTTTAAATAAGAAAAATCGTGCTTCTGTCTTCCTTTATAAATAGAATAGTAATAGAAATACAAAGATTTATTTTGGAAAACCAGAAAAAATAACAATATTTTATCTTAGACTCTCAAAACAATCAAAATGCACATTCAAGTAAACGCTCATAATCAAGTAGACACAAACAATCATCAGTGCAGCTACGCATGTTGCACTTATGATTATTTTCTATTTGTAAATTAATTATCATATTCGTAATAAGCTTCTTCATGTTAACATTTGATCATTCACTGGAATTATAGTAAAATAAGTATTACAATTGTTTTAATATATTTATTAAGTTTCATACTCGCTAACTTTTCATATCACATTAAAAAAATAATAAGGGTGATTTTTATTACAGGCATTTATTGATGATTTGAGTTCTTGTGTATAATGGCTGCGGCATTTTATAATATGTTTTTCTTCGCATTCTAATTCTTTTGTTACAGTATATATATATCTTTATATATATATTTCTTTTGTGCGTGTGTATGTCACTGAAATCCTCCTAAACGGCTGGACTGAGTTTAATGAAATTTTTTGTGTGTCTTCAGGTGGATTCGAGAATGGTTTAGATTTACAAATGAAAGTTGTAACTTAATTAGTTCTTTCTTAATTAATTTTTAACCAACTCTTTCAACAACTTTTCCACCTAGATGGCGTGAGTTGTCGAAACACGATGTCAGAATTTATTTAATGTTGAAATGAAAAATCAATTTTTAACCGTATCTTACGAAGTGTTTAAAATATTTTTAAGTTAATATTTTAGAATCGTAAACACGATGTCAGAATTTATTTAATGTTGAAATGAAAAATGAATTTTTAACCGTAAGTGTTTAAAATATTTTTTCAACGTTAATATTGTTAAAATGTTAAAATTAGCTAAAATGGTATATTCTTTTAAAAAATTCGTCAATATCCGAAGGAGTTATTTTATGTTAAAATGAAAAATGAATTTTTAGGCCATTATTATTTGTGCAGATGGAAAATGCACTAAAAGTTTTCCGAAAATTTTCACGATCACAAATGTTGACGGATATCCAATATATCGTCGAAGAAATCCCGATAATGGCGGACAATCTTATCATCTATGGCGGCCATTTATAAATAAAATCCAATAAATTCCAATACCTTCAACCAAATGTGAGTAAGTATGTGAATAAAGGCAGTGATATGGCTGTATTTCGAGTTGAAAATACCAATGTGAATGCTCCTCCGGTGAATAACAACGATGAAATAACACTTTACCAAATCGGCCGGTACGTCAGCTCCAATGAAGCTGTTTGGCGTATCTTTGGTTTCCCAATTCATGAACGGGATCCAGCAGTTCTTCATTTAGCCGTCCATCTTAAAAATGGCCAGCGCGTATATTTCACGAGCGAGGCAGCGATTGATCGTGCTATAAATCCACCAAAAACTACACTCACCGAATTTTTTGAATTGTGTAATCGTGCGGATGCTTTTGGTGCTTTTGCATGGACATTACTCTATTCAGAAGTAACACGCTATTTTACATGGGCTCCAACAAAAAAATGGATGCCCCGCAAGCAAGGCACGCCGATTGATGCATGTCCCGGTTTTTTCAAATCAAACACCTTGGGACGAGTATTTACAGTCAATCCAAGGCAGACTGAGTGCTTTTATCTTCGACTGTTATTGGTTAATGTCATCGGCCCTTTGTCATTTCAAGATTTACGTAAAGTGAATGGACAACAGTATTCAACGTATAAAGATGCTTGCCTTGCACTCGGCTTGCTGGAAGACGACAACCAGTGGGAGTGTATGCTTGCTGGAGTAGGACTGAACTGTACAGCAAAACAAATTCGTCTACTTTTTGCTATAGTGTTGGCTACATGTTTCCCGGCCCGAGCAGAGACATTATGGGATAATCACAAAGATTCAATGACTGATGACATATTGCATCAACATCGTTCACGTTGCAACGATCAAACGATAGTATTCAGTGACGCTATGTACAATGAAGCATTGATTGTTATTGAAGATCTTTGCATTATCATTGCCAACATACCACTCAGTCATTTCGGTATGCATTCAACAAATCGAAATGCATCTGATTTAATAAGCACTGAATTGAATCGTGAACTACAATACAATACTGTAGAAATGGCAGCGATTGTTGCTCGCAATGTCCCACTAATGAATGAAGAAGAAAGAACCATTTACGACCGCATCATGCTCACAGTTTTGGCAGGACAAGGTGGATTCTTTTTTTTTTTTTTTTTTGGAGGGGGGGGCACCAGGTGGAACTGGCAAAACTTTCTTTATTTCGCTAATTCTCGCCGAAATACGATCAAATAATGGCATCGCATTGGCTGTTGCATCATCTGGCATTGCGGCAACTTTTTTGGATGGAGGCAGAACAGCTCATTCATTATTTAAACTGCCACTAAATATTCAAAATAACCCAGACGCAGTGTGCGACATAAAAATACAATCGTCCATGGCCACAGTGCTGAAATAGTGTAAAATTCTTATCTGGGATGAATGCACTATGGCACACAAGCATTCGGATTGAGGCGACGAACAGGACATTGAAAGATATAATTGGATAGAAAGGATAGAAAGATACTATTTGGTGGCACTCTGTTACTCTTTTCAGGTGATTTCAGACAAGCACTTCCCGTTATTCCGCGTTCAACATACGCTGATGAGATCAACGCGTGCTTAAAATCATCGTCATTGTGGCGTAATGTTGAAAAGGTACAACTGAAAGTAAATTTGTGCGTTCAAAAGCTTCAAGATCCATCCGCTGAAACTTTCTCAAAACAATTGTTAGATATCGGCGATGGAAAAGTTACTACAGATGAAACTGGATGCATAAAATTACCGACCGATTTCTGCACAATCATTGATTCTCAATATGCTCTTATTGACCAGATATTTCCCGATGTACACAGACGATACACAAATCATGAGTGGCTGGCAGAAAGAGCAATTTTAGCAGCAAAAAATGTGGACGTCAATGAATTGAATCTCAAGATACAACATTTGTTACCAGGAGACTTGGTGTCATACAAATCTAATGATACAGTTTGCGATGCAACCGAAGCTGTAAATTATCCAACAAAGTTTTTAAACTCATTGGATTTACCAGGCATGCCACCGCATATTTTACAACTGAAGGTTGGATCTCCGGTTATTTTGCTTCGTAATTTGAACCCACAACGGTTGTGCAACGGCACGCGATTAGTCATAAAAAAATTAATGAAAAATGTTATCGAAGCCATCATTTTAAATGACAAATTCCGAGGTGAAAATATATTACTACTGCGAATCCCTATTATACCCACAGATGTGCCAATTCAATTTAAACGCCCTCAATTTCCAATTAGATTGGCATTTGCAATGACTATCAATAAGTCTCAGGGCCAAACGATGTCTGTCTGTGGCTTAGATTTGAGCACATCATGTTTTTCACACGGACAATTATACGTGGCTCTCAAATGGGCAAACCATCCAGTTTGTTTGTATTGGCGAAAGATGGGATAACAAAAAATATTGTGCACTCTGTTGCATTAAGGGATTGATATTGTTTTTTTGTAATATTGTTATAAGTAGCGATATGTATATAATTTTAAAGAATCATTTTTAATAAATTAAAAAAATAAATGATTGGTGTTTTGTTATTTTTATATTCTTTCACCGTTCACAGCGCTCCATACATCTTCCACTTATATACCACATCCTCACGCACTTACAATAAGTTAGTTATTTTTTTCTAGCAAAATATTCTCTAGAAATAATTTATATGACAAAACAACGTTTGTCGGGTCAGCTAGTATATATATATATATATATATATATATATATATATATATACACATACAGTAGTGGACATAATTATAATACACCTATCTAATTTGACAAATAGTGAAAGAAAAGATACAGAGCTTAAAAATGTTTTATCGAATTCGTCAAAAACATAAATTTATTCTGTTATCATATATAATTATTTTAAAATAAGGATATTTTCATACAATTTAATGAAAAAACTTTAAAACGTAATTGACAAAATTATAAGACACCAACTGTTTTTTCGAAATACAGTGGTCAACATAATTAGCAGACACTAATGATCTAAAATAAAATCCTCTAATACGGTTATTCAATATTTGGTGGAGCTGCCATTGTATTTTATAACATGAAAGATGCGATTCGGCATCGAATCTATCAGATTTAACAAAATATCGCAAGACAGTTCTTCCCAAGCACATATTATAGCATTCTTTAGGTTTTTGACACATAAAAACTGCCTCCCATTTCGGCAAACTGCACAAACTAAGATTCAAAACAAGTTTTCGATGGGATTTAAGTCTGGGAAGCGAGAAGGCCACGGAAGAACATTGATACTTTGCTCTGAAAGCTACTTTTTTGTTTCGTGTGATGCATGAATCGGCTCGTTATCGTGCTGGAATATGTAGTTTTCGCCACAAAGAAGTTCACCGTATATGGCTCGTTGATCTTTAAGAAGATTCTTATACTTTTCAAAATTCATTCTTCAATGCACAAAAACAATATCCGTTTTCCCCTGAGCCGAAAGACCAGTCCAAACCATTGCTGAGCCTCCGCCCATTTGGCGGCTTATTAGTACATGAGGAGACTTCCGTAAAACATGCCAATAATATTGAAACTCGTCAGGACCATTCAGATTAAACTTTTTTTCATCAGAAAAAATAACACAGAGTACTATTTGGAGGTCTAGGCTTTAGTTTGTTTAGCGAAGTTTAGACGCTCCATTTTGTGCCGGCTTAGAAGCGGTGTTTTTTTTTTTCTTCAATTTTTTATATTTCACATAGGAAGCATTATGCAACACCCTGCGAATGGTTCTCCTTGAACAATTCAGTTTCAAAGCATTTTTAATGTCTGTAATGGTCATCTTATTCTGTGTAACGAGTGAAAGCACATGGCGTCTGTCTCTGGAAGACAAGCAAGGAGTACGTCCAGATCTTTTAATAACCGATCCATTAATTCCTCTTTTCAAAACATTTCTAATTGCACATCTAGAGCATTTAATAACATTTGAAATAATATTAATTGAAGCACCAGTTCCATTTAATCTCCAAATTTCGCGAATTTCACTTTCTTTTAATTCTGTACCTCCTGGCATGTTTGTAAATGCCTGAAGTCGGCTATCGTCTGCTTTAGTTAACTGCTGACGTCATAACAGCGTACAGAAAATTTCCATATTGCACGTTATTTTCGAAAAAAAAGCAGGTGTTTTAATTAAAAATGTTAGGGTGTTTTATAATTTTGTCCATGGTATTTTTAATTTTTTTTATTAAACTCTATATAAATATCATTTTTGTAAAACAATTACGTGTGATAACAGAATAAATTTATGTTTTTGACGTATTTGATAAAACAGTTTTAAGCTCTAAATCTTTTCTTTCACTATTTTGTCAAATTAGATAGGTGTCTTATAATTATGTAAACCACTGTATATATACACTAAGAGACAAAAAGAAAAGCCGCACTGCATGAAAATTGACTTATACCTTTTGTGTTTGTAATAACTTCGAAACTAATGATTGAAACAAATAAAAATGTTATGTATGTATAATACCAAAGTTACAATATGATACCTATGCACAGTTTTGATTTAATAGTTCATTTCATTACACTCTACGATGTATTTAATAAAAATCTACTTATTTTTTTCTTTTTAAACGTAATAAATTAAACCTATACTTTGTATTTTAATATGATTTATTCTATGAAATAAGCACGTTATATTTTAATGTAAGAAATAAAACAATTTATTTGTTAGATCTAAAAAATTACTTAATAAAAATATGTATTTTGCATTGGATAGTTCCATCTTTATATGGAATTACTCTTTTTATGTGCAATGGCATAGTATTTTACAGTTCTTTAACATGAAACTCAGAAATTTCACTATGGCAAATATCATAAATATTTTTTTTTCCTAGTTCTCACAACGTTGTGGCTACAAATTTCCAATCCTCATCTTCTTTTATAGACTAAACATTTTCGAGCGGACTGGAATTTGGACTATTTTCAGGTCTAGTAAAGAAGAAATTGTTCATTTTTCTTTGTGAAATTTAACTTTAAGTAAAAAAGTTATAATAAATTGCAAAATTTTAAATGCTCATGGGATAAAAAGGTAATCTTAACATTTGAATCAAATAATCGTACAACAGGCGCCATGTAACAAGCTGCATTACCATCTTGAAATGTTGATTGTGGAAAAGTCTGAAATACCTACAAAATAGTCGCCCAGGAATAATTTTTTTAATGGACGAGTTTTGTTTTTCGGGTTATTGATCCGTTAAACATAAACATTTGCACTACTCATTAAAAGATTATGCACTTACGTATTATAATGTACGGAAAATGTGTCACTGTTTTAAAAGGGCGATTTTGATTAAGGGGGTCCGGGGCCCATTTTAAAAAAATTTTTACTAATTAACCCACTGATTTGAAATTTTTTTTGGTAATTAACCATGCAATGACTACACAAAAAAACCACATAAAATTTTTCTCAAACTTTAAAAAAAATTTAAAATTTAAATTTTTTTTTAAAAAGTGAGGTATTTTAAAATCGATATAACTCAAAATATTATAAACGGAATTAAAAAAAATTTTCACGTAGTTGAAGAGAAATATATTATCTTTAATTTGTCTTCGGCATTAAAAAAAATTTTCTTAAAAAAAAAAAGATAAAAATTTTTTTTAAAAAAATTGACAAATTTTCAACGTAATTTTTTTTTAAAGTCGCATATTTTCAAAAATAATAATTTTTTTTAAATTTATCGAAGACAAATTAAAGGAAAATATTTGAAAATGCCAAGTTTAAAATTTAAAGGCTCTATCTTTATTGGTTTTTAAGTTATATCAATTTGAAAATGAAAAATGGTGAAAAAACGCATCATGGAGAAAAATGTATTTAAAGTTACAACAACATAATCACTGCTTATAAAATCTTTAAATACCTCTTAGAAACTCCCTGATGCAAAAATAACACAATTTAGAACTCTATCCTTTAATTTTAGCTTAATTTTAGCTATTTTTACTATTTTTTTAATGTGCATTTGAATGTTTCCATAGACTCAAATAATGTTTTTCGAACCTGACGAGTCGTTATACGACTTAGCGAAGAATGATTTTTTTAAATTACTAATAAACTTTTTACTAATTAACCCACTGATTTGAAATTTTTTTTGGTAATTAACCATGCAATGACTAAACAAAAAACCACATAAAAATTTTCTCAAACTTTAAAAAAAATTTAAAATTTAAATTTTTTAAAAAAAAGTGAGGTATTTTAAAATTGATATAACTCAAAATATTATAAACGGAATTTAAAATTTTTTTCATGTAGTTGAAGAGAAATATATTATTTTTAATTTGTCTTCGGCATTAAAAAAAATTTTCTTAAAAAAAAAAAAGATAAAAATTTTTTAACAAAAAATTGACAAATTTTCAACGTAATTTTTTTTAGTCGCATATTTTCAAAAATAATAATTTTTTTTAAATTTACCAAAGACAAATTAAAGTAAAATATTTGAAAATGCCAAGTTTAAAATTTCAAGGCTCTATCTTTATTGGTTTTTGAGTTACAGTCAACTCCCGTTAATCCGCAAATACCTCTAATCCGCAATGGATTTTTTAATGTAAACAAACAAATTTACAGCTAAGATTCTGAACGAACTAGAAACTTTTCTCTTTTTTTAATTCAAATTTTAAATTAATCTTTGCTTTCGGAAATTAATCTGCAAATTTAAATTTTTTAAGGGTTTAAAATTGGGGAGAATTGCATACGTTTTCTTTCAAAACATTCTATTTCTGAAAAAGAAATTGCATTTTTACACAATTAGCAAGCGAAAGTTTCTGAAAAAAAATTATATATATATATATATATATATATATTTCCAGTACTATTACATCAATGTTTAACAAATTTAAAAAGTAATCAATAAGGAATTTCCATTTCTGCACTTGAAATATAGTTTTTTTGTATTTTTTAACCAAATATGTATGCTTATATTTTATTGCTATACATTATTTGAGTATGCCTAAATTATTTAGCTTCATTATAATTGATAAGTTGAGTTAATATTGAAAAAATATTTTATTTTAAAACTTATTAGATATCTTTTCATTTTAATGTCTATTCATATATGATTAAATTAATCATAACTCACTCTAAATTTGGAAAAGAAAAATGTAAACAAAGAAAATAACCTGTAATCCGCAAAATCCTATAATCCGCACCTTTGGACAAAACTTTTGCGGATTAATGAGAGTTGACTGTATATCAATTTGAAAATGAAAAATGGTGAAAAAACGCATCATGGAAACTAAACCCTTGCTAAATGCATTTATCAACTTTTGATTTTTGAATAGCATGAATGCGAAAATTAAAATTGTTGAAAAGAAGCGGTATAGATAAAAACACATTATAAATGAAAAAACAATATTAATATATGTTTAAATACCTCTTAAAAACCTCCAGATGCATAAGTAACGCCTTCCTTCAGCTTATTTTTTTGGTTGATTGTAATTTTTGCTAATTCAACTTTTTTTCTATAAGATTTAAAAGCTTCTGTTGACTTGAACAACGCCTTTCTAACATGGCGAGTCCTTATGCGTTTCAAGGAAGTTAAGGATGAATTGCCAGGTGATAAATGGCATGTTTTTAAGGCATTTATTGAAGATACCCTCATTCCATAATTGAAATCTGATATGCCCCTAGCTGCAGCAATATCTACTCGAGTTTTAGAAGTGTTAAACACTTTGGGGCAACGACTCCAAATCATGTTGTGCAAAGACTCGTTCCTATTTTGTGTTTCCCCTTTTGCACATTTTTGCAATAATACTTCTGAAGCCAATCTTTGAAAAATTGGCATCATTTTGGCAACAATTTCTTCTCTTAGAGGGGTTTTAACACTGGTTTTGTGTGCTGGAGGCTTTAGCTTCATCGAAATCGCACGATTATAAAAGCACCATGAATTTTCTCCAGGAGGACAGGTCGAATGCTTCGGCTTTTTATCTGTTGAACTGCAGTGCTGTAAGATGGCATAAATATCTTTTTTCATGGCAATTATGTTGCCTTTATTGCGTACTATCGAGTTACGATAATAGCGCGTAATTTTTTTTATTGTGCTTTCTGACAAGCTTCCATGTTTTTTCCCTCCGAGTGTAACACCCTTTGCTTTCTCAACCTCAACAAGTTTAAGCAGTGCAGCTCCCATTCTTTTGCCAACATGATTTATGCATTCTGTTTTAGTAATGAGAGTTTCTTTTCCGTATACATTCAAATCTTGCAGGTCTTTGAAAGTTTTCGAATCGCCATCTGCTATTAATTCTGTGTAGCGGAACCCAAGACTTTCGGAACGAAGCCACATCCGTTTTGCCATCTCGCTTTCCATTCCACCAGATGTTCCGTCGTAATTTTTATCACAAATTCGAGCATGTCCTTCATACCATATATGAAATTCCGGAGACTCTTTTCCAAGACTTTTTGCTGCCTGGATACAGTGGTAGCAGATTTTAGATAAAACTTCATAATCAATTACAAAACCAGAGAGGACATCAATCACACAACCAACTGCATAATTTGAAGTATGGCCGCGCTTATGCCATGTTGCATCATAGCTGACTGCAATATCTGAAATACATGTACTATTCGAACCAAGGTGAAATTGTTTTACTTTTTCTCGAATGCTTTTTAACTGTTCACATGTACTTTTTACGGTTGAAGAATGCAAATATTTAAATGTTTAGTAAAAACTTTTGAATCCATACACGGTAAGTTCATGTTATAAGTTAACTTTTCTAATGCTGCGTGTTCTTTCCCCATCTCTGTAACTGCAACTACAGCTCTGCGGTTAATATCAAAAGAATTTTCGTTTCCTGAAACTTTATCTGAAGAACAAAATAAGAACTCAAAACTGCAATTTTTGCAAATAACTTTGAGATTTTGAGCAAATCCATTGCATTTACCAACCTGTACAATTAATGTTAGTTGATAACATTTTTGACAACAGCACTTTGATATTACTGATTGAAAAATAGCTTGTTTTATGATGATGTAATTTTCTTCCTGACCTTATAGTTATTTTTTACAGGCGAGGGCATTTTTCTTCCATCTAAACGCTTTATTATTTCCAGATTTACTTTTTCAGGGGATGAAACTGATGGATTGCTTCTCTTTTTTTTCATTGCTTCAGACTTCTGAAGAGCAGATTTTCGTTTCCTGCCCATATTACAAATGTTCTTTCAAAATTTCTCAAGAAAAAAAGATATAAAAACTTAAAATACACTCCGAATTAATTTCGAAATAAGTACAAAATTCCTTACTCTTGTAAACAAAGCATTATCAATATATTTGTATCGTATTCATATCATATCAAAACGAAATATAACTTTTGAACAAGCCAGAATCACAATAATCAAGCAATCACTTTAAAATAATAATAAATCAATGTAAAAAAGTGTATAATCAATAGTAATAAATCATGTCAATGGTAAAAAAAATATTTCAAAGTAAAAATCATTACGATAATCAAATCCCAGCACGTTGTAAACAAACCCACGCCGGCACTAAACTACGAAGTTATTTCACTTCACTTCTTCTCAAAGTAGAAGTAGAAGTGTATAAATTTAAAATATAAACATATGAAATTAATCAGCGTTCAATTTAATTAATAATTGAAATATATTTCTCGAAAAAATGCGATTAAAAATGTTTGTTTATGTTTAGCGCGGCGTTTGTTTTCAAACAGAAGGTGGGTGTTACCATAGCAACAGCTCTTTGAAACTGGAGTTGGAAAAACAGCTCAAAGCAAAATAATTATATCTTCCGTTCTAATGAAGATAGAAACATGATCTAAACGGCATTTTAAGCAGAAAAGATCATAGAATTTTTTAATAAAAAAAAAAAAAATCGAATTTTTGAAGATTTTTGAGCCCTGGACCCCCTTAAGTCTGTCACATTTTCATCATCAGATTTGCTCGTTTCCATCAGCTCGAAATAAGTTAAACTTGACTCATCAGAGAGAACAATTTCAGTCCAATAATTAACTGATCATTTTTTAATTTTTTTTAACCCTCTGAAGTCTTGCTTTCCTAATTCTTTTCGTGAATTTTTTTCAGAGTTTCTGGCACTTAAATTTGTTTTATTTAATCGTTTTTGCACTGTATTTAAAAAAAAAAATATGTTACTAAACAATTTTTCTGAATCCCTTCTATGTTCTAAATGTATTACAAATCGATTTTTTAAGCACTGGCTTTTTAACTTGTGGTCATCTTGATTGGATGAGCAACGTGACCGCCTAGAGACAAATTAACAGTTTAAACATCCAAAAAATTTTATGTCTTGCTAAAAACCAGCTTACCAGTGTTTTGTTAATATTTAATCTTTTTGACATCTCACATATTAAAATATATATTTTTTTTCACTCTAAAACTAATATTTTTTATGGTATCGTTAATTGCCTTATTCTTGCCATTTTTGAAATACTTTCTAAAATTAAAATTTTCCGAACAATTGCATTTTGTTTGTAATACTTGGCTCAATCCCAAATTGTACGTGGAACTCAACGCTGTAAAATCTGTTCTGAAATTTGAAAAAAAAAAAGAAATGGAAAATATCCAATCCACTAGTTTTTCTTCTATATTCCCTTATATAACTTCACTCAGTACAAATATTTTTTAAAACTATTATTTATTAAAATTATATACAATGATGAATGCAGATAATTTTTATCTTAGAGAAATGTAAGACTAAATATTCAAAGAATAGCAGTTTTATTCTCTATAAATAACATCTTAAAAATTGTATCTTAAAAATTTTCATAATGGTTATCTCACACGTGAAGTTTCGTTCAGTTATGCCATAAAAAGTGAGATATAGCTCACCCATTCTCGAAGAAATTACAATATTTAAGCGCCACCTATTTACCGATATGCATTAAATTGAATCAGCGTAATGCATCCCAACGGCCTTCTCACGTATGGAGTTTTGTTTGATTATAAGCAATAGAACTTGAGATATAGCCTTCCTTTAAATTGCGACTATCACTGTATAGCAGCGCCAACTGTTGAGCGATTGGCACTACAAAATGGTAGGAACTGACTTATGTCAAGATTAATCTACATATAAATTTATATACAATTATGCTCATTAGTTCTTGAATGATAGCCTTCCTTTAAATTGCGAAAATAGCTGTATAGCAGTACCACCTGTTCATTGATTAACACCAAAAGTTGATTGGCACAAATTTAGGTCAACGTGCATCTACACATAAATTATATGTATATCTGTGCAGTAGCTCCTGAGATACAGTCACCCAAAAAATTGTCACACACACGTATTCATATACAGATAGATGGACATTTTCTAAAAAACGGCCAAATCGTGTTCTGAACCTCTCAAAATGTGTAAATCCATCAAAAACGAAATTGAATTTTATTACGAATTCAATACTTTCTTCAACTGAGTATAGAAGAAAGTAAAATATTCAATAGTCAGAAATTTTTTTAAAATATGACTATTTTTTGAATTTTAATCATATAATATAAATGTATTTATGTATACTTTTACTTTTTTATGGGTATTTTAAAAATGATAATCTTTTTATTTTAATTCCATTTGTATGTATTTTATTTAAAACGTTATAGGGCTATATACAAATATTTTATTAATATTTTATGTTTATGATAAGAAATGTAAACATAAATTATAAATTTACAAGCAAATCTCTCATAAATGTTTCTTAAAATGTTTTATTTTTTTATTTTTTAAACAAACATGATGGTGTTTGTATCATATGAAGCTTATGGGAAGTTAATTTATGGGAAAAGTCTTTAATGTGCAACGTAAGGTCTTTCATAGTAACGATTAAAAAATAAAATATATCTTTGTTAGTAATAGAAACAGTTAACTTGTAAAACTTTATTATTATATACATTTTAAGGAAGTTTTTTATTTACATTTAAAAAAAGACTAACGTTAAGATTTATGTAATTTATTAATAACTGTGATACTACCGAAAGCGAAATTGTTTATATTTCCAATATTTTTTAATAAAAGCTAATTTATATTAAGCGTAAAATATATACAACAATAGTTTTGGATGTTTTATTTTTAATACTTTGTTGAAACATATACTTTGAATATACTTTGAATTAATATTAGAACACCAATACCAATTTATTTACCGAAAAATATACTAAAATAACATCACGTATATTTCAGAAACATTAAAAGCACTTTAGTAAGCATATACAACTTAGAAAAATAATTTTGAAAGTTTAAGCATTAATTAACACAAGTTTCACTCTAGTTGATAAAATTAATTTGATTTACTGAAGAAATTCATAATGCATGCTCTTAAGGAATATAAATGAATTAGAACTTGTCTCTTGTTTAACTTGAAATTTCATCACTAAAGATTAATTTGAAAAGTTTGCTAATTCAATTATTTGTTTCTAGGTTAATATGCAAAGAATATACTGTAAGGAAATGCATTTCAAAGAGAAAATATATTTTCATTAATCTAATAATATAAACACTAAACTCTAAAATCGCGCTTTTGAATGCTAATGACATGGAAAAAACTGAGAGCGAAAATAATTCCAAATTGACACTGTTTATGAATTATAAAATTACATTGACGGTAATATTTTTCAGAATATTAGATAAACGTTATACAATATAATATTCACCATTTATTTCTGTACTTTAATGAATAGCGATTTTCATTCTTACTCTTAGTTGATAAATTCACTTATAATTAATCCAATAGGGATAGGCACACAGATTTTATTTTTATTCTTTTACTTTATAGGAAAAACATTAATTTTTGTTACTATTTTATATATATATATATATATATATATATATATATATACATATATAACGATAATGTATTAGTAATTTACTTTTACAAAGTTGTTTTTTAAAATATTGGGTTGACAACTAAGTTCCCGCCGTTTTTTTAAATTGGAAAAAATCTGTATGACACTAAATACTTTTGGCACGAAGTTGTACATCATTCGAAAGAGAATATATTGTTCTACCTAAATATATGTTTCGTTGTTACTAAGATACATTTCTTTGTTATTTACAGATCATTAACATGGAATGTCAAGTTGAGAAGAATGATCATTTTCGACACCTCTTTCTTTTTGCCTTTAATCAAGGTTCTAAGGCCGCAGAAGCTGCTCACAACATTTGTGCTGTGTATGGAGTGGGTGCTACAGCTGAAAAAAATCGCCCGTGATTGGTATGCATAGTTCAAAAAAGGAAATTTTGACATCGTTCTGGCCGTCCAGTTGAGTTCGATGAAGAGCAATTGAACCACCTTTTGCACGAAAATCCGCGTCATACAACAAGGGAACTGGCAGAGACAATGGATTGCTCCCACACTACTGTAGAGAAGCATCTTCACTCGATGGGCAAAGTTCAGAAGTGTGGAACGGCGGGAACTTAGTTGCCAACCCAATATTAAGAATGTGTATCATCTTTTAGAGGCGATATAAATAGAAATTTAATAGGAAGATTTTAAATTAAGAAATATATATACTTCTTAAATCCTTTTTTTTCTAAAATTACTACAAGTTTTACATAATAGGTATATATATATATATATATATACATTATCATATGAATATCATATATATTATCATATATATTAGCATATATATATATATATATATATATCATAGGTATATATATATATATATTATCATATGAAAAAAATATGCAGAATAAATGTTCACTTATTTCATATTGTGACAGCTCTTTTGCAGTCTCAACTAGAAGCTTTCTCTCACTCTTCTTATAAGGTGTGTGTAGGAGAACAATGAAGAACTAGATACTTTATCACATCAACTTTTATTTTAAAATTAGAAGGAAAAGAGGAACCTGGATGTAGATGAACTCCAATACTGAACTCAAATAATAATATATTTAGGCTATACCAAAAGAAGATTCACGGCTGAAGAAACATTAGGCATCATCAAACTGTCGCTCCGTTGACGGATTTTAACTCACTTTAAAAACTTTAAATATTTACTTTAAAATTACTTACAATCAATTTTTTCTTCATTCGCAATCTCCGTAAATCTCTTTCTTAATTTGTGAAACTACTTCTCCAATTGCTAGAGACACTCTACGCCAATCCAAATGTACCTTTACTCGATTCTTCTAAGTCCAACCTGATATCTTCCCCAAAACATCGCCTGATCCAGGATCCAGTTAGTAACCAATCACTTTCTCAACCCAACATTCTTACTCAACTCGACGTTATCACTTTAAACCACCTTCAATACGGAATTCAACTGGCGATCTTTACTTTCTCAAGCGAGCATTTATATATTAGTTCGACACCACTACTTGCGACCACCTCCAATGCAAATTCAACTGGCGACCTTTACCGTCTCAATTCACGACACACAAATATATAATTAAATAATTAAATAAATGAGAGATATTCTTATTTTTTTAATATTCTTAATAAAAAAGTGCACAACCTATTAATCCAAATTACAAAATAATCCTCTATATTTCCGTATTACAAAGAAATTTCATTTTATTTTTATTTAAAACTAGCAGGCTTTGCCCGCTTCGCTGGGCAATATTTAATGAGATGTCGAAATCCCATATCACTTTTAATAACCTACGTTAACGTTCCCGCTGTGTTCGGTAGAGATTTTTCTCGCTCGCAAGTTGAGGAGTCCGGGTCCCAACTGACTTCGACAGCAACTTACCCGCTTGTTACTTCCTCTTCCCCAGCGGGTAAGATCGAAGTTTTCCTAAATCCCGCAGATCCCATAGATTTCCCAAGACAAATTCAGCGCAAACAATGGGTCTCGAATTTGCTCCTTCGTAATGCTCCCACCTCCTAAAAATTATTAAAAAAATAAATAAATCGAAAATCACAAAAAAAAAAAAAAAAAAAAAAAAAAAAAAGAAGAAAAGAAAAGAAAAGAAAAGAAAAGAGGAAATGCGTGTTTGGAAATATCCCAAAGACGACACATGGCTTTTTTCAATACTTTTGTACCATTTTTAGTGGAGTTCTACTTAAAAATCCAAAATTTCTGAAATTTCCCCCCGAAAAACAATTTTACACCTTCCTTCTGTAAGAATCAATAATTCCAAAATCGTACATAATGTTTTATTTATACTGGAGAAGTATAGCCTCCTCATGTACAATTTCTTCACCATGAAGTAATTTGGGGTCGAGTTATATTTACAAACTTTTTTTGCTTCCTGCTCCCCAGCGGGAAGCGGGGGGAGGGGGGTTACAGTAAATCCCGTTAATTTAGAAATCGGATATATATAAAAATTCAAGTACCAAACTTCGTGACCGCAGCTCATAAATTTTCCAGGACAAATTTAGCGATAAAAGGAGTGTCTCGAATTTGCCCTTCGTAACGCATATTACCCCCCCCCCCCTAAAAAAAATAAAATAAAAGATTGCTAAAAATCAAAAACGTGTTTTGGAAATATCCTAAAGAAGACGCGTGGCTGTTTTCAACATCATTTTTCCATTTTGGCAGGGTTTTATTCAAAAATCCGGAATTTGGAAAATTTCCCGACAAAAATCGATTTTTCCCCTCCCTCACCTTAAAAATCAAAATTTCCTAAATCACAGATAATATTTTATTTGTACTCATGTGTAGTCTGCTCCTCATGTGCAATTACGTCACTATGAAGTAATTTGAAACCGAGTTATGCTTACAAAGGTGTTTTTACCTTCTGGCGTTAATTTTGATAAATTCTCTTACTTTAGGTGTCGGATGTATATATACAATCCAAGCACAGAAATTCGTGACCGCAGTTCCCTTAGATTTCTCAAGACAAATTTAGCGCTAAAAGGGATTATGTCTAGATTATGTCCTCTCGTAACCCCTCACCTCCCCCCCCCCCCCAAAAAAAAAAAAAAAAAAAAAAAAAAAGAAATTGCAAATAACAAAAGTCTAAAACTGTGTTTTTAGAAATATTCTAAGAAAGTTGGATAGCTTTTTTCAACATCTTTGTTTTATTTTTGGTATCTACTAAAAATCCGGAATTTACGAAATTCCCCGCCAAAAAACAATTTCCCCCTCCCTCCTCTAAGAAATAGAAAATTCCCAAATCGCAGATAGTGTTTTATTTGTACTGGTGTCTAGTCTCCCCATGTGCAATTTCTTTACTGTGAAATAATTTGGAGCGCCGAGTTATGCTTCAAACGTGTTTTTGACTTTTGCCTCCCCCCTCAAGTGGGGGAATGGTGGAGAATTTCGAAAATATTGATAGATATAATTTTAAGTTGAATAAAGGCAAGTGCCATTGAATTCCGTCCAGTCGTTCTCAAGTGATGCCCGGACAAATATAGTGGTATAGACATACAGACACCATGACACACACACACAAAATTTTCTGAAGTCATTTTCAGCTTCCAGGGTGTGTGAAACTTGTTGATATCTCAAAATATTTTAATTCTAACAAATTTATAAACAAATGTCTGATTTTATTAATATAAATGTATTCGAAAAACTAAAATAGATTACAAAATTTTATGAAAAGTTTTACGTTTATGACATGTGGTTTGCTAAAATATTAGATCTAAGGAAATCTTCAGACATAGCATCTTTGAAAATGTTCCATAAATTCAAAGCATTTGAAGGTGATTGAAATATACATATATAGGAGAATAACTGTCGAAGCTGATAGGGCATCTAAAAGGAAGAGGCCTCGTCAAGAGAGCGCTGCCATTCAATATCATCCAATACTAAACCTCGTGCTGTAGCGGCTGCTTTAAAAGTAGGGTATATATAAATTAAAATTCTAGATTCTTTTTGAGAAATCTAAAACTCGTTTAATTAAAAATTAAATTTTCTTCATATTAATTTTTTTTTTCAAATAATTGATTTACACCAAACGCAGGAAAATCTTGAAAAATTCTTGAAAAAATTAAATGTAAAGATGATTGTGCACGCATAACTTTCCTCAAACTCAACGAATTTAAGCAGTTAATAGATCAAAAGAAAGAGCTTGATCCACTGAGTGTTCTGAGAATGAAACGATCAAGATCCAATCATTAGAAAAGGAGCTATGAGAATTCAAATTGCTTGAGTGAATGTGTCCCATAAGAAATGTACAAGGAAGAATCGCGTTTTAGTATAACTTGAGTAAGGTGGGAGTTGAGTAAATTTCAATGATTGATGACATATGTGTGTCTAAATACCTTTCATTTAAAAAAAAATGAAGGAAATCGGCCGGATAGAACGGCCAGACGGACTGACTTTAGTTTTCATAATTTTTTTTTAATATATAAGATTTTATTTGTGATTTTATTATAATATTTTTAAGTACTGAAATATTTTCTGAAAATATTAAATTAAATTATTTTTGTAAAACAATTAGATTTTTTTTTTTTTTTTTTTAATCCTGCATTTTTTCTTTAAATATGTATTTTTACGGACATTTCTAGCACAAACATTTTTACTTTTAAAAACCAGAATTTTTGAGTTTTCTAATAATTTGTTAAATTTTTAATAATTATATGCAAATAAATTCTACAAGGTACTTTCTTAGAGCAATTACAATTTATATAGAAAATAATGTATTTTTAATTCACACTATATAGGCAGATTTACTATCATTGAAATTTATAACAATATTGCTCATAATTACTTTCTCTTAATCATAAGGTATAGAAAGTATTGTTTTGGGGTCAAATTTTCAAAACTGAGATTTTTATTTTTATATTTACACGTTTTCAGGTCTCCTGAATACAAAAAACATGTTTTGGTCTATGTGTGTGTGTGTGTCTGTCTTTTATCAGCGTATCTCAAAAACAAATCATAACAAAAAGTCCAAACTTAGTATTCTTATTATTTATCATATAGGATGCTACACCAAACTTTTCGTTGAGGTCAGGCAAATATTTCGTGTACAGGGACATCCAAGAGAATTCAAATACATTATGTCTATGAGGAAATTGCTGGTAAGTACAGTGTAATATCTGTAAGCTGACTTAAACAAAACGGAAACGCAAAATTTATAACATGCATAAAAGCACGTTTTGTAAAGATTGTTCGACGGAAATCACTCATTATTCATTTACAGGGCTACTCAACGTATTTGGATATAATGCGATTATACTTGAAAATTACTAGAATTGTAATTTTTTTTTTTTTTTTTTTTTTTTTTTTTTAGATGTTTTTCAAGTAAGACTAAATATTTGAGTACCTAATATTATTTTTAGGGCATTCATTTTTATTATAGACAATAAAACAGGGCTACCAAAAATTAAGCTAAACGTTATTTTCTATTGAATGTAACTGATGGAGGTGCTTTGCTATATTTTATTATGTCGACATACACTACTCAAGAAGCAAAATTAATTTTTCATATGCATACTGTAAACATAATAGAAATTTTTAAATATGTTTTTTTGTATAACATTATGTTCTGAGGTGCTCTGATTACGAAAGTCCTATTTTTAGTCGCCGATATATAAGCATATCTGTTCTCCGCATAACTAAAAAACAAATAGCTACTGAAAATTCAAATTTGGTATTTAGATGTCTATATTAGTTTGTCACTTAACTTTGTAGACAAATTAATAACATATTTGATTCTTTTTTAAAATAATTGTATGCACTATAATTGAATACACTGAGAAAAAAATTCTGTAACTGACATCTAGAATCTAAATTGTGGCTCTAGAAAAAATAGTTCCATGTCATCCTTATAAATTCTAGTCCCCTTGGAAAGCAAGTTCTAGAAGCCCCTATTAGAATTCTAGAGCGTTTGCCTATATTCTCGAGGGCAAAGTTATTTAAAAATCTCTGCAAATAAATGAGACTACAAGAGGCGGGTTTCTGCAACTATAATCTTTGTTTATTACCAAATTCTAGAAAATCAAGCGAGAGTTTCTCGCAATACAAATGATTCAGAATATTTAGAGTATTCAGACTATTGTTTCACCATCTAGAAATGTGTACACTAGAAATTCTCGATAATTTCGTCTATTCAGTTTATTGGCGTGCCTTATGCGCATAGCTCGGAAATCTATATTTCTAGTTAGGGAATTTAGAAAATGGCCACTTATTCATTTTAGAGAAAGGCGGTATTTTATTTTCTCGGTGTAGGGGTTGAGGTGGGGGTAGCCCAACGCACACACAATTGCATGTCAAATAAAACTGTTTCTAAACCTATTTTAGTTTATTTTAAAAGTACATTGAACTTTATTTACACTATTGTTCTTAAGACTTAATATGCAATCTATATCTTTACAGGACTGAAATAGAATGTAAGAGGAATTCGTGTGAGTGACACACCAGATTATATATATTACAAAATAGAAACTTTACAAAATAACGAGATTTTTTAAAGACTGTTTCTATTATAGCTTGAAAAATCCTTTGAATAAGACTGATGCAGAACTATACTAGGATTGAACGTTTAAAAAACCAAGAAAATATCTAAAATATTTCCTTATACATTTTTTGTTATATGCCTATTTTGTTATATCCATGGAATTTCGATACATCGAATATCGATAAACGATAGCCATAATACCAAACACTTTCCATTTTTTTTCACATAATAGAAAGCAGATATTTCTATCAAAGTAGAAAAGGAAATGTTAGTTTTATTAAGTTATTCCAAAATGTTTTTTGTGGCACTATAATGCATTCATTACTCCCATATTTAAACTTTTTGCAAAATGAAACATTAAAAAAATAATAACAAATAAAATAATAATGTTTAAAATATATGGATATATATGGATATATAATTTATCATACAGAAATATATATATATATATATATATATATATATATGTACATTTGTGAAATGTAATGTTTATGCCACAAATTTTCTCCGTCAACATAGGCATTCGACATTCAAAATATTTGAAAGTTTGAATATCAAATAAAATTTACATCATGTCAAGAGAAGTCCACTAATTTGGTTAAACTGGAATATTATTACAAACGTACCTAACTGTATAAACGTAGTTTATGTAAAGATTTAAAAATGTACCAGAGGACTCATTTTAAAAAGTAAAAACAAAAAAAACTTTTAATTAAACCAAAAAGAAAAAAAAATGCAATTGTTTGGGTGGAATAATAAAATTACCTTTCATTAGTTGAACAAATTAAGTATTAATACAGCAAAATATTCGTCTACACACGCACACCTAATTAGCTAGCTAGCTAACTAACTGACTTAAAAAATCGTTGACTGACTAAATAACTAACTAACAGATTGACTGACTGACTAACTAACTAGCTAACATACATACATACATTGTTAATTTAACTCTAATTTTGTTATATTACAATCATAAAAAATTGTTCATTTCTTTTTTCTCTCTTTTTTTTTTTTTCTTTTTGCGCATTATGGTTTTAAATCTTTGAGATACAGTGTCGTACTTGCGAGGACACAGTTACTAAGTGCCAACTGCAGAAATTCTTCCTGGATTCTTTTTTTATAAAAATTTTACTTTTATATAGCAGAAAAATAAATTCCTTTATTCCTTTTGTTTAATTTTGTTAGTAATTTCTCGACGCAATCTAATTAAAATGATCTTTTTTGCGGCTTAAAGGGCTAACTTATACGTTTTTATATAGTTCTTATGATTCTATGAGAACCGCAGTTATATTCAAAGTTATGTTCAACACAAGCACCACTAAATTCTTATTTTCGGCTTAAATTTATTCTGTTTATTTTCTTTCTAAAAAAATTGAACCTAATTTAACAAAATGTAAAACTTTTCCAAATTTTGCATTAGTTATTGTCTGTAAAATTATATAACACTTAGATCTAATAATTTATTTTAATTTTTAATTTATTTATTAATCTGTATTTAACATATATAATGAAACCATGAGTATTCATTTTGACCGGAATAAAGTTTGGTTTCCGGTAAGTTGTAAACGGAACTAAAAATAATAATTATGTCAAAAATCATTACAAGACAAAAAGAATTTTTTATATGCCATGATTTAAATGTTCTGTTGAATCATATACACGCTACCGAAGGCAGTTGGAACCAGGAACACTTGGCTAAAATTATTAAAAAAATTAATTGTTAACGTGTTTTGAGCTATTATAAAAGTTTCAAATGGGTACCTAGCTAGCCAGGAAGTTAGTTAAAAATCGATTGCAAGCTTTGCTTTGGTAACGATGCCGAAGGCAGCAAGGACCCGAAACAATTGGTTAAAAGTATTTAAAAATTGCATTTTCACCGTATTCTGAACTATTCTGAAAGTTTCAAATGTCTAGCTAGTCGGGAAGTTAGTTAAATAAATTTTCTGTCGAATCTAAACGCTGCCGAAGGGAGTAGGGACTTTAAACAGTTTACTAAAAGTATTAAAAAAATGTATTGTCACCGTGTTCTGAGCTGTCCTGAAAGTTTCAAATGTCTAGCTAGTCGGGAAATTAGTTAAAAAGCGATTGCAAGATGTGTACTGGTGACGCTGGCGAAGGCAGCATGAAACCGAAAGAGTTGGCTAAAAGTTTTAAAAAAATGCATTTTCACCGTACTCTGAACGATTGTGAAAGCTAGAAATGTCTCGCTAGTCGGGATGTTAGTTAAATAAATTTTCTGTTGAATCATATAAACGTTGCCGAAGGCAGTAGAGACCTGGAACATCTGACTAAAAATATTAAAAAGATTTATTGTCACCGTGTTCTGAGCTATCCTGAAAGTTTCATATGTCTAGCTAGTCGGGAAGCTAGTTAAAAATCGATTACAAGCTTTGTACTGGTAACGCTACCGATGGCAGCAGGAACCCGAAACAGTTGGCTAAATGTTTTTAAAAAATGCATTTTCACCGTGATCTGAACTGTTCTGAAAGTTTCTAATGTCTATCTAGTCGGGAAGTTAGTTAAATAAATTTTCTGTCGAATCATATAAACGCTGTCGAAGGCAGTAAGGACCTGAAACATTTGACTAAAAGTGTTAAGAAAATGTATTGACACCGTGTTCTGAGCTATCGTGAAAGTTTAAAATCTCTAGCTAGTCTGGAAGTTAAATTAGTTAAAAATCTATTACAAGATTTGTACTGGTCAAACAAACAAGTGTCGAAGTTAATAAAAACATGTTAATAATAATCACTTTTTTTTTTTTTTTAACTACGTTACAACAGTTGAATGACTGCTGTCTCTCTTAATCCTTGTCTAAATGTTTTTAACTGCATTCATAAAACATTTAGGAATTTTTTGAAATTTTAAAATTAACTACGAATTATTCTGAGATTTTTCGTTCAAACCACACTCTGAAAATTTCTGAATTAATTTTTAACAGCCCCGTATATTCTTTATAAATTCTATACGTACCATCAATGTACATGTACTTAGCATAGCACAAACAGAAAGAAAAAACTTCACGACACATATTGATACGTACTTCGAACCATTTTTAACATTATCTCTAATATATCCTAATTAGTATATGTGATCCTCTAAATGAAGGATAAGTATTTTTCACACCACCTTTTATGTGAAACATGCTTTTGTAAATGTAACGCATGTATTTCAATTTCAATCTGTTTATTCGAGTCTAAATAGTAAACTTAATCTACCGGAAATTTCGTTTATTGAGGTTGATTTGAATTATTTTGTAAGACCCTATCCACAAACTCTTGGATTCCATATAAACAAACCATTTGTCTTGTCTCGAAGAAACCGTTCAAGTAGTATCATCATATAATATACGTATAGAATATCGAGGTTGAACTTCCTCCTTACATTTATTATCATGTTTTTATTGGCTCCTTGTTTGTTTGTATGTTTATTTGTTTGTTCAGCATAAATCTTCCAGTCGATTTTTAACTAACTTCCCTTCGAGCTAGACGTTTGAAACTTTCAGGATAGCTCAGAACACGGTGACAATACATTTTTTAACACTTTTAGTCAACTGTTTCACGACCCTACTGCCTTCGGCATCGTTTATATGATTCGACAGAAAATTTATTTAACTAACTTCCAGACTAGCTAGACATTAGAAACTTTCAGAACAGTTCCGAACACGGTGAAAATGCATTTTTTAAATAATTTTAGCCAACTGTTTCGGGTTACTGCTGACTTCGGCAGCGTTACCAGTACAAAGCTTGCAATTAATTTTTAACTAACTAGACATTTTAAACGCTCAGGATAGCTCAGAACACGGTGATAATACATTTTTTAATACATTTTTTACAGATTCATAAACACACAGTCCGACAGGAGGCGCAAAAAAACTTTCTGATTTTCGGATTCTAAAGAAACCTTGAAATCTAAGTATAGGAAATTCTCGTTGGGCACTGTAAAAAAGGAATTTCTCTCATTTTATGCTGTCAACCATTTGCTAATAAACAAATCACTTTGCTATATTTATTTATTTATATGCTTTTTAATTTGTTTATAAACATATCTTTGATCGCTTTATAGGTTATTGTTAACCCCAAAATTCCAGAAATATATATAGACGTGTCATGATTTGAATGTTGATTAATTCTGTTAAAATTTTGTTGTAATGGTTTTAGAGTTAAATTAGCCACATTTAGAATATATCTTAGAAAACTAAAATCAGTGTTACTGTTTAGAAGTGTTAGAATTTATATACTAAAAGTATTCATGTGCTTTCAAGTTTTTAAATAAAGTATTTATATTGGGCTATTCTAAATTTTTATTAAAATGAAATCACGCAAACTATATAAATATTAAATAACATAATAATAATAATAATAATAATAAAATAGCATCAATTTTTTTCCTGTTTTTTTTTTTTTTTTCTTTCTTACGGGGTAATTATAAATAAAGTTGCGATTTCAAAACGCTCAAAATTTAAAATTTCCAGTCAAAACGATTTGATATTATTTCCAAAACAATCGTGAAGCAATTGAATTGTGTTTAGTTCCGAAATGTTGCCATGTATGGTAATGTCAGGGGAAATGCCTAAATGGATTCATTAAACACAGGAATGTTTTTAGCAATTGAATAGAATATCAGGAAACAATAGACTCCGGAGGTGTATAACAATATTTTAGAAAAAAGATAAAAATACGTGTTTCCAGGGAAAACAGTTATAATAACAAGAGAAAAAGAGAAGTTCATGAAAAAAAAAAAATCTTACGGATGATTTATGGAACATTTTGGAACTATTTTATTTCCCTTCACCAAGCAAAAATATATCGCCTCACGAATGTTCTAGTAAAATATTAAGTCATTTTGATCGGTAGTTTCAAAGTTAGAGCGTTTTGAAATCAATAAATCTTTAATTATAATCATCCTATATATGGTGTAGAAATTACTGTTTTTGAGTCATTTTTCTGAAATTTTTATTTTGAAATGTTTATACGTTTAGAAGTCCCCCGATTCTAAAAATTTTGTTTTTAGCAGTTAGGCTTTCTTCTTCTCTCTGTCTATGTGTTTGCCTGATCACTGTCTACCTGTGAGTCCATTACCAGGGTTAGTCAATAACATACATTAGCGGAAAGGGTAAACAGGATAATGAAAGTATATTTCTTATGAAGATAATCCCAGATAATTTAAATATATTACATCTATAAGCAAAACTAATGGAAGATATAAATTAACACTTTTTGACTTCGTTGTTATAAAGTTATATTTTGTTAATGCAGATTATGTTTCGTTGTTAATGCAGTTATATTTTATCATTACTCATAAAACACGATTAGTATTGAATGTGGTATTTAGAGACATACACGATTCGCTTTCAGAGCCACACAAATATTTCGGATATATTAGGATTATTCTTTGAAATTATTGAAAGTTATTTTATTTCTGTGTCATACTGTACGAATTGTAAGTAAACCGTGTGGAGTGTATTTAATTTAAAGACAATTCTCACGTCCACCCAAAACTAAGCGAAAAATGTTTATGTAATTCATGAAAATGCCTTACTAAATTTTAAGGTCCGAAATAACATTTTAGGATGTATAATTACTTTCTCGTGCCAATGTTGTCAAGATATTATTACTTAAAGTAAAGTTTCAAACGCTGATTTTTAGACATAATTACGCATTTTTGTTTCCCCTGTTTATTAAATATATATATATATATATATATATATATATATATATATATATCGGCTGATATGTGTGGATGTTTGTTAGAAGCATAACTTTAAAACCAAATGTTGCACTAAATTGAAATTTTGTATTTTTAAAATCCATCATAGAGGCCACTTGAAAATTTAACCAAACTGGTTAATTGTGAAGGAGTTGACAGTTTTCTAAATTATTTGGAATAAACTTTTAAGTTTAGTAACAGTGTCTTACTTTTTTATGAATGTACGTATTATTTTTAAACGGGAATTTCTGGTGCTTGATGTAGAAATATGACAAATTAAATGTTTTCTAAAAGTATTTTCAACAGTTTTTTTAAGCATATTTCTGTACACTACTTGTTAATTCGCCCCTTAATAATTAATTTGTCTATAAAACATACAAATGCGTAAGTGAAAATTGTGAGAGTGCTGCTACCGTTTTACATAATCAACAAAGCTTCACATAATAAAAATTCTCATTATGAATCGAAATCTGAAAAAAATATAATATTAAAAACAATGAACACTTAAACAATTCTTATAAATTAAATATGAAAAACAAAAAAGTATAATTATACTTTATTCATTTTGTTTAGTTTTTTGAAAAAGAAAGTGGCAAATCTTTATTTTATTATTATTATTTTTTTAATGTAACTCCAAACACATATATGTATATAATTTTACATACTTATTATTGTTTCTGTCAAGCCTTTTTTTACTGATGTAGATGCACAGAAATGTCTCCATTTCGTTAAAATAAATATTATCTCCCCTAAAAATGCCGAATATGCTTAGAGTTGCATGTTTAATATTTGTAAACGTTCTCATAATATTTATAATGGTACGTAAAACTACCAAATTGATTTTCCTTGTGTGTGAAACTGCTACACAAAACATAAAAACACTGCCTTATTCATATTTATCCATATTTATTGTGATATTTGCTGTCGTGAGATTGTGTCAGTGACTGTTATAACAATTTGGTTGATAAAATCATTTTACCAGATTTCGTCGTTTTTAATTTTTTCTAGCAAATTCTCTTCCATCCATTGTATGCTTAATTTTTATTCCTGGTTTTCACTAATTTTAACATGTTTTATTATGTACGAGTTGTTTAAAACACATGCTGATAATGACTCTGGATATGTTTCTTCAAAATTATGGGACTGTATTTGTGGGCTAGTGAGATGGATTATACGTCAAATGCTCGGCGCAGTTGTTAGCAGATTATTGGGCTACTTAGGAAAGGAAACCATCGTGGTGGAACTAATTTATAATAATCCCTCTTTTTAGAACGCCATTTTCAACCTTTTATTCCAGAGCAAAATTCCACTCTTTTGCCAGTGAACATCCTTGCCACATAAAACTCATTTAAGAATTAAATTATGAAGCTCCTGATAACTCTAAAAGTTCATTCTCCTAACCTATATGGCACTTGCCAGTTAGCGCTAGCAATTTAGCATTCCCTCCTCGGGCAGTATTTTTTTTTTCAGTAATTTAATATAGCCATTATGCAAGGGTATCATCCCCTTTTCTTTCCCCTCCTCGTACATACTTCGATCAGTTTGGATATTTAAGTTATTTTTTCATGCATATATATATATATATATATATATTGCGACAATCCCAGGCCACTCTCTATCTTATTCAAAACCTTCCTCAGCTTGATGTGAACATTTTCAAAAATTCCCCCTATTGCGTTTTCTATGTCCTCCAGTCTCTCTGTTATCTTTGAAATTTGGGTGCGAAGGTAGATCAGATATGCCCAAGAGGAACGCTCCAGTTAGTGAGATGGTGATTTTCTAATAAACCTAAACGAAGTCCCCAGGAAACACCTCATTTCATTGATAAACTTACGGGATTTGTCCAGTAGTATGTTACTATGCGATAATCGACCGATTTTTGGCAACTGAGGACAGTAAATAATACGTAAGCTTTGCTTTTCCAGGTAGGGAGGACCCTTGCAAAGCTTTCCAAACTCCAAGATGGATTAAACAAACGTCTTCAATGTCTTTAATCCTTCAAAAGGTGAGGAAATATAATATATACAGCCTAATTTTTAACTGCAAAAATTCGTCCTGGAAATTTATAAAAAAAAAATTAACTTTTATAACCAAGAGAAAAACTTTCATTAATTTCCCTTCTTCGAACTTTATTCATAAGCTCTGGTGGCTTTCTTCGATGAGCAAAATCACCTTACCTCTTAAAGCGCTAACAATACTACGATTCTTCTTGTAAAATACACTTTTTACATTTCAACTCATATAAGTTTTTTATTCAAAGCTTTTGAATTAATGTCTATTTGAGATAACTTTAAATATTACATACAAATAAAGTTGGACATACCAGTGTTAATAAATTTAGATATTGATATAAAATATATTTGCTTGTACTTAAGAAAAAAAAAAAATTGAATGTAGCTAAAATTATAAACATCTAAAAATTGTAAATAGAATGAATTATTTCAAGTTTTTTTTTTTTTTTTTTTTTTTTTTTTTAAATATAGTATTATTTTATATTTTAAAAGTGTAACAATTTATGTTTTAAGAATACATTCCGTATCAGTGTGTTTCACATAATCTTGTTCACAAAATATTTTAAAAGTTACTATTTAGAAAAAAGATCAACTGTTCATCTAAATACGAAAAGCCACGGAAAATGCTATAGCAAAAAATTCAAGCTCTAAATTTATAATATGAAAATATTTATTAAAATCCATAGTAAAATATTTTTTAAACTAAAATGAATATGAAAAAGCTTTTTGAATTGCTTTTATCTGAATGAAAGATTATTAAATGATAATAATAATAGTAATAAGTAAATACATAAATAAAATAAAATAAATAAAATAAAGTAAATAAAATAAAGTAAAAAGTTTCTAGAAAAAAGACGAATCGTTCATTAGTTAATACAACTTTTCAACACAGTTTTAAAAAGACATACCCATTTTAAACAGTTTTTTTCTTATTTATTCCAAGATATCTTACTTTATATATTAACTACAAAATCGTTAATTTTCTTTATAAATTGATATATATATATACATGTTGAAAAACATTTTGCACTGAAAGATATTTTTCCGAGTTCTTCAGATCTTTTCTTTAGCTCATTTTCTGAATGATATTTATAAATTCTTTCAAATGGAAAAAGAAGTCATTGTTATAATCTTTTGTGAAGAAGAAAAAACAAAAATAATGATGCAAAAGTTATTTTAACTTTTTACAGATAGTGCAAATATTGGAATAAAAACAATATATATATATATATATATATATATATATATATATGTTTAAATAAATAAATAATTAAATAAATAACGGTCATCTGCAACAACATATCTACTGTTAATTCACAATTAATTTTGTAATACATATTTTAAAGCTATGAATCATAAAATTAAAAGGTTAAAAATTTATAAGGAAATAATCATATATTTGAAATAAACCAGTAATAAAAAAGTCTTAATAAGGAAGAAATGTTAAACACAAATAGTTTATCTTAATAATAATAATAAAACTAATGTTATGTATGTACGTGTACAAGGTGTTCCAAAAGTCCCACAATCGCCTCCTAACTCCAAAATGAGTCTTAATTTTGAAAAATGGCGAAACACGTATTTAGAATTCGAGAGGGACCTTTTTTGGTGAGATGAGTTTGGGCTCCTGAGGGATAGGGGCCGCTAGGGCGATCAACTTAAAAATTTCAGATAGAAATGTATGTCTTGTGATACATCCTGGAAATGTCTCTTCAAGACAATGAATTTGATATGAATATTTTCTCCCTACGATAAATATTAAAGGAAATACATGAGTTCTTAGACTTTTTAAATGTGGATTTTATGAGGACAAAACTATTTATACCAATTTCATTGTCTTGAAAAGACGTTTCCAGGGAAATATCACAAGACATTCATTGCCCAAAAATGTTTGGGCGCTGTCAAGGGAATGGTAGAAGTGGCGATAGGGAATGCAACTTTAAAATTTATAATGGGAAGGTATTAAATTGAGGTTTATTAAATTATTTAAAAGAGACTAAAATTGATATATGATATATAATTTTTCTACAGAATCGTTGTAACTAGAAATTTCTTGCTTAAAATGTATAATGTTTTAAAGGGACTGACTCACAAAAGAATTCGGATACATTACAATCTATTGTACAAATATTTGAATCTGAGGAGAAAAATTCAAGCGCTTGCTTGCACTTTTCCCTTTTGTGTATTTATTGAATTAATCAATAATTAAAATTTGTTTAAATGTATGATAATTACTAAATGTTCATAAAATCAAATCGATATATAGCAGATTTTTTTCTTCTTTTTGTATATTTATAATGACAATAAAAATATAACAAATAATCTTAAGCAATTGATAGTATTTAACGTTTTCAGTAACTAAGAAAAAACATCAAACACACATTAAAAATGGTGCATGATCCTGTATATGTTTTTTTTTTTCTTTTCTCAAAGAATTTAAATAGCTTTGATTCTTAAACATATGACAAATGATATAATGTACAGTTTTTTTTTTTTTTTTTAATTGAACAAAATCAAGTATATTTGATAGATATATAGAGTTTTAAAAACTTGAAATATCTATAAAATATAGAATTAGGATAAATGAAACATTGGATTTAAAGGGAGAAAGAAAATATAGATATTCGTTAAAATAGCTGATGCACAGGCAATGAAATAAGTATATTTAAATATAATAAATGGTATTTTTTTATTAGAAACTTAAAGCTTAAAACTTAAAACTTAAAAAAAAAAAAAAAAAAAAACCTGTATATTATTTGAAATTTTAATCACATTTAAAATTACGCTACCAGGCTTTTACGCACATAACAATTTTAGTTTGCAGCAAAAATTTGAGCAGTCTTGCTTTGTAAGCCAACATACTTGCAGCAAGTTCATCGTGACAAGCTTATAAGTTCACAACAAGACTGAAGCAGGATAACTCAATCTCCGAAGTCACCATACGCAAAATTTGCAGCAAACTTTTCCTGCAAGTTGTACCTTTACTGTATCAAATTTGTTGCAAATTCGTTGCAAACTAGTAGAAAAGTTAGCATTGTCGTATCAAGATTACTGCAAATTCACTGCAACAAGCAAGCTTGTCTTGTCACACCAACTGCTGAGGCATTGCAAACTGAGATTCTTGTCACGTCACACTGTCTGCAAATACGCATACAAATATGCAAACGTAGCAAATATCTCACGGAAGCCTAGACAATACAGAACTCCGAATATTGTGAAAGACTCACGATTCTTCCTAGAATAAACACGAGGAAGATAACGTTGCGGAACCGCTTCGATATCAATCGTCAGACATTATTGCTGCATTTCGAATACATACATAGTAATTTTAGATTATAGCATGAACAGTGTGAAAAGAAAAAGCAAAACAAATATTAATTAAAACGAAAAATGGATTTATGTCCGTCTACTTTGCGGCAATTTCAAAACAAATTTGTCATGGGAAGATAATATTAAGATAAATGAAACTTGCTGCAAATGTGCTTGTTATCTGGGTATACTACTTAAAACAATGTGTACGACGAATTGCTTTCATACATATTTGGTAAGTACAGTAAATATATTAATGCAAAGTAAATAAATAAACTAAATATTGTGCTTAAAATTCCGGATAGATTCTTTAAAAAGCTTCAAATAGCTTTACGTATTTTACTAGCTGGCTTTGCCCGCTTCGCTGGTCACTATATTAAAATGAATTTAAAAAATATATATATTCTTTAGAAATAAAAACTATAAAGAAAATACATTGAAATATCTCAAAAACATCATTTAGGGTTCTTGCTGCCTTCAGTAGACACTTCTTCATCGCACCGACTTCGGCCAGTGTCTCTATTGCCTGCGACGACGCCTTACCCGTGAACTTCAATTTAGATACTTATCGGATGACAGTTTTGAAATGAAGAGTATCGAAAATATTGAAATAGAAGTTTTATATTTAAATCACAAATTTCATTTAACAAAACTTTACGTACTGTACTTAATATTTATTGTCATGTTATTTCCTATAAGTTGTCGACCACTTAAGTTGTCGAATGTCGACCATCATTGATAGATTTTATACACATTGATAAAGTGCTAATGAGCGAAGTGTGACGTAACTGACCGTCTGTGAAGTCAAGAAAAAGATTTCTTATGTTAATCGCCCATTGGATTTTTTGTTAAAAGTTATTAAAAATCGAGAAAAAATATTTCTCGATTTTAATCCCCATATTTTTTTATAGATATGTATTAGTTATGATGTGCATACGTTAGATTGAGTTATTTTGCTGTCAAATTGACAAAAGTTTAATTTTAAATTTTGAAACTCTGTCGTCCTTGGAGTTTTTTTGTATTTGGCGATCAAAAGCGTAACACGAAAATATACAAGCCACATGTATATTTTCGTTATATGTATAATGCGAAATATTGTTTCATATTATTCATTACTCTCTTAATATAAGTTGTTAAAATAACCATGATTTTTAAAAGGAATTAAATATCTTCACCGGATAATTTGGCGATATTTTTTTTCTTTTCCGCCAAGGATGACAGATATGAAATTTATTCTGCTGCAACATGTTAATATTTTTATCAGATATATTATGTATATATTACAATTTATTTCACGTGACACGTGTGTTAAAAATTTACTTACGACATAACCTTGCTTTTTCAATTTTTGTTGCATTATTGTAATCTGTATCACTTCGTGATCAATACATATAATGTTCTAAATAAAAAGTAAACATTTCAATATTTTAAAACTTATTTAAAAGTCTGTTTTATTTAACATTTATTTTAAAACCTTATTTAAAACTTATTTAAAGTCTGGAAGATTTTAAGTCTGTTTATTTGTTTTGTAACGCTGATCTATATGATCGATGTTCGAAATTTTAAATAATTATTTCTCTTAATCTTCTTTCACTTTTCTTTAATTACTTACCAACTTACTGTTCCTTATTAAGTTTGTGATTTATGCATGTATTTAACTTTAAATTTTAAGTCATATTTCTTGCTAAAAAATGATCTTAAAATCTTACTATTTTCTTACCTTAATCCTAATGTTTCCCATCTTGATTAACTTGAATTTACTATTAAAATTTTAACATACTCAAAATCTTCTCATCACTTCAGTAAAATATATTATCTTTTCCAAAAGCCTTTTGGCCCACCAGCGGCCGAGCGGTTCTGAGCTCAAAGCTGGTAGATGGGAGGTGCCGGGTTCGATCCCAGGTCGCGCTCATCGACCTAGCCGTTCGGAGTTTTCCGTGGTTTCCTCCGAAACTCGCGTAAATACGGGCTGGGACCCCTTAGAAAGACCCCCACGGAGGGCATTCCCCCTATAGGCCTAGGACACATAAGGAGTCAATCGGCCTTAATCCTCCAACCAACCAACCAACCAACCAAAATCCTTTTGCATTTAATATGATACCTTTATTTACTTTAAATGCTCAATATTTCATAAGATATCCTATATAGTTTTAAAATATTTATGAAATTTACTTTTTTTTCTGGCTTAGCCATATTGTTTTCTTTTTTATAACTGCAGCTGTTGCCATCTTAAAAATATTCAAATTGGTGACATCATTTTATAATAAAATTATCCAAAATAGCATTACATTTCACTCCTTCATATTTTTTTTTTTAATCGCCTGCTTCTTTTATTATTTTTAATAGAATTATTAGTATTATTTTAGTATTATTAGTATTATTTTAATAGAATTTTAATAAAAATTAAATTACGTATCAGTCATTTTAGCATTTTAATCCAAAATAGCTTATGGCCATAAATAAGTCTCAAGGCCAAACGATGTCCATTTGCGGCTTAGACTTGGAAAATCCATGCTTTTCCCATGGGCATGTTGCATGCTCACGTGTGGAAATCCATCGAATCTATTTGTGTTAGCAAGAGACAGGTTAACCAAGAATATTGTGCACCGATTAACGCTGAATTAAATTAAAATTGAAAATTTTTATAATTCAAAATCATGAATATAATTATTATAAATAATGAATAATCTACGCTACCTACTTCATTTATAAATTAATTGTTATATGCTATCAACTAAGAACTTTGTAAATTACACATTTATTACAAACTATACTTGGATATATGAGATGAGTAAAACATAAAATTTAAAATGTCATGTTTGTTTGTGATTAATATCAACTCTATGAAAATTTTTATCAATCGTTTCCAAATTTCGACCTAAGGTTCAAATCTCAATTCCGCGGGATTTTACATTGGCTACAATATTTTCGTTTTTATTCGTAAATGATAATTTGACTGTATTGAATAGTTTACTACAATATAATTCAACGTATAACTTAGCCACAGCAACGCGTGGCCGGGTCTGCTAGCATTTTATAATTTATTTATGATTTTGATGCAACTATTGGATTAAAATGGCTGTTGGTAAGTTAAAGTTCTTGATATAAAAAAGTTGAGTGTACTTCAGCGCCAAAATTTAAACAATCCACCAGTAGGATCTACAAATAAAACTTATAAAATAAATATCTGATCTATAGAGTTTAACGTGTTAAAGAAACGCTATGCAGTCAAATGTAACGTTGTGGACATTTTTTTTTTTTTTTTTTAACAGCAATTTATGAGCAAAAATGTAAAAAATAGTAGTTTAAAAAACAAAAATTTAATTATTTTAGAATAATATATTTTAGCATCATGAACTAGATTAGTGCTTTATAGATATGCATACAATTTTTAGAGTTATAATGACGTCAGTTTTCGTGAGATGCATATTTTTTTATATATTTTTTTTTATTCATGTATGTTTAAATAAATGTATGTATTTTCATGTCGGAACAAAAGAGAAAGAAAGTACTCACAAATGTTTTCGGTAACAATTGAAGATAAAGGTACAATGATGTTATTATTTTCACATTTTAATTAATTAAAAGAAAACTAATCAAAAATTCGAAAATCGAATTACGAGCTGTACTGGGAGAGCTGTCGGGAGAATTTCGTGCCGAATAACGTGACTGTCCATGATACTGTTATTGCACTAGTCTGTCCAAAGGTACATAGACTCACAGACATATAACAAACATCGGTTTATATATATATATATATAGAGAGAGAGAGAGATAGATAGATAGATAGATAGATAGATACATAGATAGATACATAGATACATAGCTATAGATAAATATATAACATTTTAAAATATGCTTTGTATAACTAATTTGGTTTATTTAAATATGATTTATAAATATCAATAATTATTAGTTTCCGAACACTATAGTGAGGAATGTATTGTAATCATGTCAAAAATCCGAATTTGAGATTTTGATGTTTCTATACGTTTCGAGGTCCCCTGAGTTCATTTTTACTATTTTTACAATAGTGTATGTATGTGTGTGTGTGTATATGTATGTGAGTATGTGTGTATGTATGTTTGTATGTGTGTATGTATGTGTGTATGTCTGTGAGTGAACACGCTAGCGTCTAAACGCTTTGTTCGAATAAGCTGAAAGTTGGTACGTAAATTGTAAGTCACCATAGTACGAACCCTATTGATTTTGGTGAATCCAGCACTTACAGTTTTTTACAGGGATACAAAGAAATATTCTTCATCATTATGGCCTATGGGACCAAAATCTTAAAAGTGCGATAGCATCTAAACGCCTTATTCAATTGAGTAAAGGTTTCAGACACATATTATAGGTCACATATACTGAATCTGTATGGATTTTGGAGAATCTGGCACTTATAGTTTTTTTTACAGGGATACAAAGAAAAAAATCTTTATCTTTATGGCGTATGGGACTAAATTTTTTAAAGTGTGATAGCGTATAAACGCCTTATTAATCTGAACAAAAAATTTGTACACAAATTATAGGTCACAGTTGCACCAACTGCATTAGGTGAATTTAGCACTTGATTACGATTAACACTTGAATGCGATTAAAAAATAAATAAAATTGTATATTTATACAATAATTTCACAATTATTAAAATAATCTTTGAAGGTATGTATTGTATAAGCCATAATATAAACACAATTTTCAAAAAATAATTATAAACAAATTATTTAAAATCCTAATTTTTATATTTACATGTCATATCAATAAAAACTGTTTGATTTTTAGCAGTTTTAATCTTTTATATATTAAGCAAATCGATCGATTTAATACTTCATTTCTTACCAATTTGAATTAAATTCTTCGATGGAATTAATTTCCGTAATTGTATTATTGTATTTGTACTTCCCGCATGACGGTAATTTTCAATATCCTAAAATTTTTGTTTGTCATAAAGATAAGGAATATAATAGGAATTAATTTAATTACACTTCAATAATAACAGGTAAAATGAGACGTAATTTAAGCAGTTCCTATTATTGTACAATTCTAAACAATTAAAGAAAGACTTTGTCATATCTGAATAGGAAAGTTTTAACAATAAAATATATTAATTTAGTCATAAATTAAATAGCTTTTATGCTTTTGAAATTTAATAAGAAGAATTTCATTGTTTTTACACATAATATTTTGCGTCTTTCATGAATGTAATTCATTATATGGTTACGAATTTATATTGAGTACTGGTTTTTTCTAATTTATTTATATATATATATAGAATTTATATATATATATATATATATATATATATATATAATTTATTTATATATATATCGGCAGTTAACAAAGAAAACTCTTTTGAAGTATGCAGAAAATTATACACATTTGCTTTCTTTTACTTTACTTGTTTATTCTAAATCTACTTTGTAATACAAAACAAAAACAAAGTATTTTTAAGCATAGTGTAAAAAAATATTGAAAAAAATTAGTAATTATTGCAAGAGATTTTAAAATGCCTCTTTTATTTATACTGACTTACTTAGCATAAAATTAATAAAATTATAATGTTTGCTGACTTAATCTGTAACATTAAAATAATAATAATATTGATAAATAAAACATAAGGAATAAAGTAATTCCGCATGTATAGAAAGAGTTTAGAAAGTTTTTAAAGAAAACATTCTGAGAAAGTTATATTTAATAACATCGAAAAAAAAATCTAGAAAAAATAAATTAAGTTAAACGGACAAAGAAATATGCATAAAGAAATATGCATAACCTTGCAGCACGCGCGCTACGGAATTTTACAAGAGCAAGCGCGCATCGTACTTTTTACGAGGGCTATTACTTTACAGTTTTTGGCACGAAAAACGTCAGAAATAAATAAATATCGATAAGAAATTTGTTAAGAAATAAAAAATTAACCTATTGTTGCAAAATACAAATGATATCACATTCAAAGGAAATCAGTGCACTGTTACTCTCATATTCAAATGTTTCCCGTCTTTCTTTATTTTCTTCAGATAACTCTTGAAGAACACGGAGAAATTAAGCTGGTGTGATATACATTTTTACCATGAAAAGCGATATAAAAATTATAGAATTTACTTTTTATGAATTAAAATAATAATAAACGTTAATTATTATCATAAAATTACAAAACACTTGAGAAAAAATACACTGTAAAGAGATTATGTAAAAATAATGCACTTTTTAATCATAAATACAGCACAGGTTGCTGTATATTTTTACAGCTAGTTCTGTAAAAATAACTGAAGTCTGGTTACTTCACATTGTGCTGTAAATCGGTATCAGAAATTTCCCAGAAGTCTTTTGTTGCGTATGACATGATTTATCAACCAATCAGTGCTGATGCTGCCTTATCCGTATTTGTAAAAAAAAAAAAAAAAAAAAAAAGTCATTGGCGCGATTGGCAAAGTACTGGCCTCTAGAACAAGAGATTGTGAGTTCGAAACCCGGGCTATCTAAGACCGTTAGCTCCGCATGAAAAAATAAATAAAGTAAATTACATGTGTAAAATAATAATAATAATAATAATAATAATAATAATAATAATAATAAGTTGCTTAGTGTTGTGGATATAACCTATACGCATGCGTAATAATTGCGGGATTTTTTTTTTTTCTTTTTTAAGCATACTGTGAAAATTACAGCACACGTGAGTAAAAATCACAGAAAATTTATTTTACTGCACATTGTAAAAATGCAGCACAATGTACTGTAATCCACTACAAGAAATTTTTACAGTGTATTTTCCAAATTTTTAACTACGAATTTTGCGAACAAGCTATTACGTTGCACAAAAGCCTGGTTAAATATTAAAATTTTTATACGATTTCCAGTTGACACATTCAACGATGCGAGGAAGATTTGACGGGGGAATAGAAATGACCTTTAGACGCTCCAGCTGTGTTACGCGAAAAAAAGACATTAAAAACTAAATTTGTTGTAAATTTTGCCCAAACGCGCATGCTGGAAGGTTAAAATAATTTAAATGATATTTATAATCATATTTAAAGGGAAACCTACATAATTTTTACATTATTTGAAAAGGCAAATACTATATCACTAAATAATTTAACATAAGATTTCTTCCAGTGTTCAATCGATGAAAAGGCAGTAGTAGGATACGTATTATAAATATTGTTAACAAATAAAAATATATGATTCACATGAGACTATCATAAGCTTTTTTTTTTTTTTTTTTTTTTCATAAAGTGTTTAGTTATCGAAGTTCTCAGCCGTTGTATGACTTAACAAATATATATAGGTAAAAAAAAAAAAAAAAATGTCACTTACACTAATTTTACATTCATCCTTTATTATAGAATGTTAATAAAATTGAATACGTATGATAAGCGATTTCTGAATTATTGAAATTGTTCAAAATAGTTTGAGGAACAGTTTTACTTCATGTACATTTCTGCGGGAAAATACACCTTCATTGTACCTAAATTAGGGTGTCCCTTAGATGAAGGACATTTTTTTTTTCTTTTCTTATTTCTTACATTTTTCATTTTTTGAAATTCAATACGCGTACTCTCTATTTTTTTTTTCACTCTAAACACTTTTTAACAAAATATCAGCACTCTAGAATAATAACACGTGCTGAATTGACAAGAAACTCCTAATATCTATATTAGGATTTTCCCGTCAATTCAGCACGTGTTAAAATTATCCCAGACCCAGAGAGCTGATATTTTGCTAAAAAGTGCTTATTGTCAAATAGAATATATATATATATATATATATATAAGGTATGTGCATCGGATTTCAAATAAAAAGAAAATTAAATCCCCCCCCCCCCCACAAGAAAGGAACACCCTAATCTACATTCATAAAACACTTAAAACTGTTATAAAATGTAAAATTTCACAACTCATTAAAACTATATGCGATAAATTCGTAAACTTCGTTTGGTTTTTACTATTTTTACTCATGGTTGTCAGTTTATATACACTGAAGGGCTGGAAAAAGTGAATGATTAAAAATAATAATAATAATAAAATAAGTAATATTAAAACCAAACATAATTTTGATCCTGCACGAAAGTGATCGAGTAGATTAAAATATATTTCACTGATTACAATTCATTTTTTTTTGGTATAAAATTAATAATATATATATATATATATATATAATTTGAAATCAGGTCTGAAAAATTGAACCTTGGCATGAGTAAAGTGACATAATATATTTAGTGAATACATAAATAAATTTAAATGAATAGATGCATTAATAACTTATATCATTTATTTCCATACAGTTGAATCTTGAAAACTCTTAAAATTTGTAATTTTCAGAAAAATTCATTCATTGTTAAAATGTAAAAAAAAAAAAAAAAAAAAAAAAAAATGCTAAAGGAAAATGTACGACGAAATATTTTTGAGTTCGCGAAATTTTGTCGATTCAAAGAAACCTCATAAGAACTTTAATCTGTACAAATTAACGCATCAAATATATGTTACATGTTTTATTCTCAATATTTAGTTTTCAAAAGTATATAAAAAAATACATATTAGAACATACAAATATCTTTTTAATTACCAAAAATAATAAATGTATGTATATATATACACACAATTTAAAACTCTCAAGTGCAAGAAAGATTTACATTACAAGTATTACTAAAATAAAAGCGTATATAGTATTGAAACATCCAAAACACTTTAATTAGAATGCAGTTCGAAAGTAAATTTTGAAAGTTTGAGCAGTACTTAACATACGTGTCACAGTCGTTAATAAAATTAATTTGATTTACTGAAGAAATTCATAATACATTCTCTTAAGTAATATTAATGAACTAAATGTCTTGTTTAATTTGAAGTTTTATCGGTAAAGATTAATTTGAAAAGTTTGTTAATTCAATTACTTGTTTCTAGGTTAATGTACAAAGATTATACTCTGAAGAAATTAATTTCAAACAGAAAATCCATTTACACCAAGTATCTAATGAATGTAAACATAAAAATTTGCAATTTCGTAGCTGAATGTTAATGGCATGAACAAAAATTAATGAATGTAAAAATAAAGCCAAACTTAACACTGTTTATAATAAAATTAAAAAAGACGTTAAATGTTTTAGCTATTTTTATAAATTCAATATAATATGTTATTCACTATTTATTTCTATATTTTAATGAATCTATATCTGTTTTTACTTTTAACTTTTCAACTTTTTAACTTATCAACTAATGATTGTGAAATTAATAAGAATTATTGCTAACAGTAATAGTGAAGTAGAAAAGAAATTCTAGGTATGTAGGGGAATCGCTCCTCAAATCTGGGAGGACATAACACCCCACCCCTCCAGAAGGGGTAGATTTTTATCATAGATATATTTCAAAAGAACTCGTCAATGCCTTTAAATTGAATGGTTGAATCATATACATAGCATAACTTAAAACAAACTTATCGTTTCGTCTTATTAAAAAAATATTTTTTTAAAGATGATTGTCCATAAATCATTGGACATTTAATTTTATAGTTCTCTGAAAAAAAAATCTACATTAATAATATGTAAAATAATTTTTAGAGGATAAATATGTATAGGAATAAATACAAAAAAAAAATAAAATAAAATAAAATAAAATAAAAAATGTTGCGGTGGCTGCCGCGCAATAGTTTATATTGAAGTTATTTCATGGAATACTGTTAAATAAGATTGATATAGATTCACTAAAATGAAAAAAAAAGAAATCGAAGATGAGATATAAAGTATTTCTTTATATATATTTTTATTGCATGCTTGTGCATGGAATTTAGATATATCGTATAAAAAATACGAGAAATGATAGACAAGCTACCATATCCTCCTCCATTTCCTTATATTCTTTAAACATAAGAGATAACAGATATCAATAGCATAGGATAAAGAGAAATGTTTTTATTATTTCTCTGAAAATATCCAGTAGGATTTCTGCTTATATAAGTTATTGCCAAAAGTCATATTTAAATATTTTCTGAAGCAAAATACTTTAAAAAATATTTTTAAATTAATAATATTTATAAATTTCACTTATATATATATGTATATATATATATATATATATATATATATATATTTTTTTTTTTGTGAAATAAAATATTTATGCTTTAAATTTTCTTGATGGAACTTATTGATCAGTTTAAATAATGTATACGAAATGCGTATCAGAATATTTAAATATTTCAGTGTTTGAGTATAAACTAATCACTGCATTGTATCATGAGGTATGTTTTAATTCTTTTTTCAAACATTTGTTTACCATGCCGTACTTTTCCTATAGTACGTAATTATAAAACCATAGTTCTGGTATCAATTAAAAATACACCATAGGACTCGTGTTGATAAACAACAAAAAACTTGATAAGTAAATACCATGATTTTCAGAAAATTAATTTCGCCAATACTTTTGGTTGAATTTCATTAACGCCAAATGCGAAAAATTTGTTCACGTATACTGACAAATGCACATATACTTCTAATTGCACCCAATATGATTTGTACAGTATTTTAATTCATTTGGATGATGTTAGAGATTGTATATTGATTTTAAAATTTTAAAATTACATATAAATTAATGTAGACTCACAATTTAACAGCTAACGAGTTTGTAAATTAATTTGTCATATAATCTCTTACTTAATTAAAAAATCAAAATGTCTATTTTTCTTATGAATATGAACGTGTTAAAAAACGACAAAAAGAAATTAATTTGCGATCTTTTATTGTTATTATTGTTATTATTATTATTATTATTCACATTTTAAAAATGTAAAAAAAAAAAAAAAAAAATATATTTTTAGAACCTACGAATTAAAACTAGCATGATTTTATACACAAACACTTTTGGAATAGTTATATAAATACATCATATGTGTTTATAAATATGAGAAAATGTGTAAAATATTGAACCCCTAAATTTATCATTTTAATATGCTTAATAAAACTCAGAAAGAAAATATTATTTTATACATATGAAAAATAAAATATATGATATTTTAAAATTATCCAGTTTTTAAATGAATTATTAATAATAATAAAAAAATAATAATAAGCAATATCTTCATTTAATATCCAAATCTTTCATTAGTTAATGCAACTTTTAAACACAGGTTTAAAATAACAGTTTATTTAATAGTTTCCTTTTAAAAATCTGCTTTCAAAGTATCTGCAATATCCTTAATTATATTCTTTGTTCTTATTTATGATTTTTATAATTTCAACTTTACCATTACTATGATTATAATTACGTCATAAAAAGTTTCTTTTGAAGTTATAAAAATACATTATGAAATAGAAAACTTCAAGCTTCGAAAGAAATTTTTCAAACCCACCCGCACACACACAAACTTTTACAGATCTTTTCTTTAGGCCATTTTCTAAATGATTTTTGTGCATTCTTTTTAAAGACATTGTGAGAATTCTTTTGTAGAGAAGAATAAAAAGAAATTAATGTTGCAAAAGTTATTTTAAGATTTAGAAATAGTTCAAGTTGTAAAAAAAAAAAAAAAAAAAAAAAAATTAAAAACTATTTTTTAAATATATATATATATATATGACATTTATATGATATGCAACAATATCTCAATTATTAATGGAGGTGTATGATTTTATTTATTAATCTATTTTTTCTTTTATTTATCTATTTATTTTTTGAAATTATGAATCGCGGACTTAAAAAAAAAAAAAAAAAAAAAAAAAAAAAAAAAAATACAGATTTGAGAAAAATTATGTTTGGTCTTAATGTTGACTCGATACCTTAATTAAATAATTTGATAAGTTTCTCTCTCGACCTTATGATACAATGCATTTCAAAATTATAATGAGAGTTTGCGACCTAACGGGTGACATAATAAGTACTGTATATGTACCTGGATAAACCGCGTTAGAAGAAGTTGTATTTAATAAATAATTATTTGTTAAGTTGTTTATCACGGCCCACAAATAAAATATGAAGACAATACATCCATTTGTAAACGAGTTAAGGCTTTTTTTCTTTTTTTTCTTTTCTTTTTCTTTTTGTTGTTGTTAAATTTTCAAATTAAAAAAAAAAAAAAAAACATTCACGCGCAACGTTATTAAAATTTACCGAACAAGGGGAAATTTCCAAGTCATAATCTCTTATGAACATAGAAATAGAAGTTTAATTTTCCTGCAATTGTTTGTTTTTTAGTTATGCTGATAAATCACTTGTATACAAATAAACCGCTAAAAACTTAACTCTCATATTCTGGAGGAATTAAAACCGTACTTCAAAAAATACTTTATTTACCGTATGGGTATAAAAAATTAATTCGCATTTGAGAGCAGTTTTTATTGACATGGTAAAATGTAAACAAGTGCTTCCATGAATTACATTCAATAGAAAAATTGCTTTTGTTTAATTTTAAGTAGAAATATATCATGTGTAAAAATTATATACATATACCTTTGTGTATTTAAATTTAGTCCTAAATTAAAAGCACATTCACCAATCTGAAATGCATTTTCAGCAATTTCAATTATAGCCTCAATATGTCTAAATTATTTGGAGAAAACTGTAAATTCATGATCAATAATTTCCATATATTATTCTACATAAAACGAGCCTTTACACAAATAAAATAAAATATGCGTATTTCATATTGTTTGGTGTATCGTATTGTTGTGAGTCTGGTGTATCGTATTGTTGATACAAAAATAAATAACTCTATTTATTTTTGTATTAACTCTCTCAAAGTGGCTTAGTAAGTTGATAAAATGCTAATTTTGTGCACTTCTAGTTTGTTTTAGCGTTAATATAACTAATTTTGCCTTAAAAAACGCATTAAAAGGATTCAATAAGGCAAGTAATGGATTTGGCGCAAAATTTGGCGACATTTCCCCCTCCTTGGCGACTTTTTTGGCGACCATGATGAGAAAATGCTTATTATCTATATACCAAATATGGAAGCTGTAAGTTGATTGGCTGACGAGCCTCTCGAATTTTCCACACTTTTATACAGTTTCCTACGCGGGTATATAAGGAGCTGTTTTTCGCCAAGGCAGTTCAGTTTGAGTCAGTTCCGCCAATGTGCAAGAGCTTTGAGCCTCTTTGAATGAACCTTGTTCTATGTGTTATATTCTTATACAGTTTGTACTGTGGATTTGCTGTGACAGCTGTTATTTAAGCTGTGTTTATTGGTGGATTTGAAGTTGATACTCAGTTTCTAGACTTGGAATTTTCTGTAAATAAATTACTGAACTTTTATCAAGTTTCGCCTTTCATTCGCGGACAACTTACGAACCCCCAAGTACGCAATAGCATAGATTTTAATTGAATCTACCAAAATTTACTTTATGACCTAAAATGTTTGGGTTATCTTGGATTCCTTGTCAAAAACCATTTGTTTGATTTAAACGAAAATTTAGGGCAGCATTATTATAGGTTTAGAATACCGAGATTTGGAACTCCTGTTAGTGTTTTTTTTTTTTTTTTCTTTTTCTTTTTTTGTGTAATGTAAAAAAGAAAAAAAAAAAAAAAAGAAAAAAAAAAAAAAAAGACCTCTAAAACAAAAAAGAAAAAAAAAAAAAAAAAGACCTCTAAAACATTCTTTTTATTATTTTTATAACATTTGAACGTTTAACTTTTACCAACTAATATTAAATAGCTACTACTATTTTATTTTTAATTTACTTCATCTGTTTTTTTTTTTTTTTATAATTGATGTAGAAGAAATAAATTTAAAGAACAAATCATGTTTAATTGGAATAATTATAAAAAAAAAAAAAAAAATTCTGGAGTGACTCCACTCGACTTTTCGAACATTGAGTAATTAACAGCTTTGTATATAAAGTATTAAGAGTATTTTTCTCCATATATTACACGATGTTTTATTTAACGCTACTGAACTTTGAGCCCAGAGATCATGATGATAAAAATTTTTTACTTTCTTCTATATGTAATATAGAGAAAGTATTGTATTCGCGAAAATTTTCGACCTCCGTTTTTTGACGGATCTACACGTTTTGGGATGTCCTGAACACGAATTGATAGTTTTTAAAAAAGGTTTGTCTGTCTGTGCGTCTGTCTGTCTGTAGTTTCTTGTTTTCACCATATCCCACGAACCAAAGAATGAAATTCAACCAAACTTCGTATATAGTTGGACCCTGGCAGGGCATTATGCTGATTAAATTTGGAGATCAATCGCCCAGCAGGTGGCGCTGTGATCGCATTTTATGTAAACTTTTAACATGGCAGTATAGGACAAAATTTCGTATTTTTCACCGTAACTCACGAACTAATGAATGAAATTCAACCGAACTTGGTATATAGTTGGAACCTGACGGGGCATGGTGCTGATTAGATTTGGGGATCAATCGCCCAGCAGATGGCGCTGTGATCACATTTTATGTAAACTTTTAACATGGCAGTATAGGACAAAATTTCGTATAAATGTACATAATGAGTGTTATTTTAAACTTGTGATTGTAAAACTAATATGAATTATTCATAATAGTAGTAGTTAACTTGGAAAAAATTCATGTGCATATGGGGGTATCGCTTTCCACCTGGGGGGAAGTACCCCCCCGGGGAGGGGGTAAATTTTGAAGTTGGGTATCTTTCTAAAGATCTCGACAATACCTTTAAAATGAATGGTTGAACTATAAATCTGTGATAATTTAAAACAAAGTTATCGATTTTTTTTACTTTAAAAAAAAAAAAAAAAAAAAAAAATTAGAAAAAAATCGTAATTTTTTTTTCTTTTTTTAATATTGTTACTGATTGAATATGTATTACTTTTAACAAAAAAAAAAACTCAGAAAAAAAACGTATTTTTTATATATATATATATATATATAGTTACTGATTGAATATGTATAGGAAAATATAGAAGAAAGTCTTGTGGTGGCCACAACATACTAGTTCGTCCCTGTAAAAACCTATAAATGCTAGATTCACCAAACTGCTTATAGTTAGTGCAACAGGGTTTTATAATATTCATATAAATTTGCAGATCAATTGAATAAGACGTTTAGATGCTATCGCACATTTAAAAATGTGGTCCCATAGGCCATAATGATAAAGAATTTTTCTTTGTGTCCCTGTAAAAAAACTGTAAGTGCTAGATTCACCAAAATCTATACAGATTGCGTATCTGTGACCTATAATATGTGTATAAAGTGTTTGCTCAATTGAATAAGGCGTTTAGATGCTATCGCACTTTTAAGATTTTGGTCCCATAGGCCATAATGATAAAGAATTTTTCTTTGTATCCCTGTAAAAAAACTATAAGTGCTAGATTCACCAAAATCTATAGGGTCCGTACTATGGTGACTTTCAATATGCGTACCAACTTTCAGATTATTCGAACAAAGCGTTTAGACGCTAGTGTGTTCACTCACAGACATATACATACACACATACACACACACATACATACATCATCGTAAAAATAGTGAAAATGGACTCAGGGGACCTTGAAATGTATAGAAACAACAAAATCTCAAATTCGGATTTTTGACATGATTACAATACTTTCCACATTATAGTGTTCGGAAAGTAAAAAGTTTGAACCATAAAATGCTATGGCAAAAATAAATAAATAAATAAAAAACACATGATTAAATATATGTTTTCTTAAAGTATTTAAAATAAACTAATCATATCCTGAAATTTCTTCTATGTAAAGTGATTTACTTAAAAAAAAAAGTAAATAAATAAATAAATAAAATGAGCATACAAACATTTTAAAGATATGTAGGAATTAAAATAGCACAATGAAGGAATTTAAAGTTTTGAATTAAAGTTAAAAATAAAAGAGGTTTTTTTTTTTTTTTTTTTTTTTTTTAATAGCATACGTGTACTCCAATAAGTATATATATAGGGTGATTTAAGGGGTGGTAGAAAACATGAAAACATCTAAACAAGCCATTTTCACCATACAATGCATGGGCAGAGAGCAAGCGGTGACCGCTAGAGGGCGCTGTAATGGAAATTCTAAAGCTCACGTTTTCTTAAACATTGTCATTTCCACTGTGGATTTCAGAAGGCATTGCGACATAGAGTAATCAGGAAAAGGCTGATGTACATTTTATGTACGGTCTGGTGAACGGGAATGCTCTGGAAGCCGCAAGATTGTACAGGCAGCGTTTCCCGAGAAGACACGTGTCAAACAGAAAAATGTTCGAGCGATTGCATCGGTGCGTATGTGAAGCGGGATCCATCGTCTCCGGCATGCATGATACAGGACGTGACAGAAGTGTGCGGACGGGACATGTTGCAGACGCAAAAGCACGAACATTTTTCGTTCTCGCACGTGTCTTCTCGGGAAACGCTGCCGATACAGATTTGCGGCTTCCAGAGAATTTCCATTTGCCAGACCATACATAAAATGCATGTCCGCCTTTTCCTGATTATTGTGTGTCGCCATGCCTGCTGAAATCCACGGTAGAAATAACGATATATAAGAAAACGCGCGCTTTCTACTTTCCATTTAAGCGCCCTCTAGCGGTCACCGCTTGCTCTTCGCCAATATATTGTATGGTGAAAATGACTTGTTTAGATGTTTTCTACCACCCCTTAAATTTTTGCTCATGAGTTTTGAAACACTCTGTATTTCTAAAAATTTATTTTTCTTGAAGAATGTTTTACTGAAGATTACGTTAGAATGATTACGTTGTGAGGTTGAGACGTCAGAACGTCACCACAGTTGTTTTAATTAAGCTGGATCCAGCAAAGTAGGAAGTGGGGACGGTTGGAATCACTCCGTCGCCAGTGACTCGGTGAAGGTTGAGGTCGAGCTAGTTTTGTGTCGGCAGGGTGCTGCATTAAAATACTTAGATTTTGAATATTAGTTAAATTAGAAGTGATTTTTAAAAGAACGGATTGAAATGTAGTGAAAGGAGGGTGTAGGAAGAAGTATAAAAATAGAGATGGTTTTAGTAGATAGTGGATGTTAGAGGATCGTATAGTGGATGTTAGAGGATCGTATAGTGGATGTTGGAGGATCGTACAGTGGATGTTATGTTATGAATCTTAGTTTGACAGATATTGAAAAGTAGAGTAGTGGAGATTTAGTGGCGTGAAGTTAAGTAGTGTTGAGTGTTGGTGAGTGTCTACTAGTTTTCGGAAAGTTCAAGCTGGGTCAGAAGGGAATCCTCTGTCCCATAGTGAAGCCGTAGTATTGGAGTACGAGTGCGACCGTCTCTACACCTTCGACTATCTGCTGTGGTGAGATATTTAAGATAATTAAATTGTTGGTTTATATATTTTTGATTTAGTAATACGCTGACTGAGCTAAGATCTATATTCCAGGCCGCCCTCCCATTAATCTGTTTCAATAAACTTTTATTGTTTGTTCAATTCAAGTCTCTGGTTTTCTTAGTAATCTAAGTATTTAAGTTAAGATGGAGTTTGCAGGAACGCAAACGCCACAGTGGCGCCCAACACAGTTTGACATCCCCCCCACTCAGGTTTATTTTACTGGCTCAAACAATGTACTTAAATTTTTTGAAGATCTTGAACAGTATTTTGATATATGTCAAATTGACGAGGCTGATAAATTTAATTTATTAAAATACTCCTTAAAAGGAGATGCTAAAATCTGGTATGACACCATTGCCTCTAGAGCTCTAGGCCAAAATCCTACGTATGAGGATTTTAAGCTCAAAATTAAAAATTAATTCTCTTCTATTGTGGATAAAACCAAACTCCGTCAAGAACTTTATACGACAAAGATGTCGTTTTTTGATAAACCCACCACATTTTTATTACGTAAATTCGACATTATACAGCAGCTGGATTTAGTTTTATCTTTTGCCGCTGCAATGGAAATTATAACCCCGCTTTTGACTATTCCTATTCAAGATAACCTTGAACTGAAACCTGTCGCCTCTTACGACAGTCTGTTTCAAACCTTAGCTAAATATCAAGAACGACACCCTCCAAGGGCGGAAAACACCTTTAATCGCCAACGGGGTAATGGAAATTCTAGGCGTGAAAATTTCACCCCCCCTCAAAATTTCAATCGCTATCAACAAGAACGTCAATCGCCGCAGACAAGGCGTAATAACTTTCAAAATTCTCGGAACAATCGTTCTAATCAAAATCAGTCTCAAAACTTTTCTCGAGCTGATAGAAATAACAGAAATTTTCGTAACTCTCGTAATAACCAGAGTCGTCAGTTAAACGAGTAAGTGGCTCTTGTGAGGAGGGTCAACAGCCACTGAATAACTCAACCACCTCCATATGTTTAGACACAATTTGTATCAGTCCGGTGGACCTTCCTAATTTAAATGCAATAATTCATGATATTTTCATACCTACTTATTGGGACACTGGTGCTGAACGCTCCTTTCTAGCATATGAAACTTATAAAAAGTATTTTGCATTTAAAGCTTTAAAGCGGACAAATTTAAATATTACAACGGCTCAAGGCCAGTCCTGTGTTAATAGAGGCGAAGTCAGCCTGAATGTTAAAATTCATAATTTAAGTGTTAATTGGCCTTTTTATGTCATCGACAATCTTCAGCATCCCTGCATTACAGGGTTAGATTTTATGAAAGCAAATAATGTTGAAATAAATTTTGCCAATAAATCTTTACATATCGATGATTCAAAGTCAAATTCTAAACCTGTCGAGCTGACAGAGTTAATTGTTAATTTGGAGGAAGGTGCCCTCACTCATATTGAAAAAATTGATTTTGTTAATTTTCTTAATCAGTTTAAACAGTTATTCTCTGAGACACCTGGCTTAACCCATGTTGTTTGCCATGAAATTGACACTGGAACAAATAAACCAGTCTTTAGTAAGCCTTATCGTTATGATCAAGCCAAACAAGATATTATAAATTGGCATATTGAAAAAATGTTGAAAAAAAATATTATTATGCCTGTAACTTCTCCTTATGCATCTCCTGTTGTTTTATGTCGCAAGAAAAATGGTAAACCTATTACTGATCGTGAGGCATGGTGATTTGCAATCGATTATCGTAGGCTAAATTCTATTACACAATATCCTCAGTATCCCTTGCCTATAATTGATGATTTGTTAGCACATATAACAACGACAAATTTTATGTCTACTCTCGATCTGACATCGGGTTACTTTCAAATTGCAATGAAACCCGCTGATATATCAAAAACAGCGTTTATAACTAAAAACGGCACGTTTGGTTTTAAACGAATGCCTTTCGGATGTTCAGGGGCTGTGGCAACATTCCAAAAAGCCATGGAAAGTATTCTTAAACCTGTTTTGAATAAATTTGTACATGTTTATCTCGATGATATAATAATCACGTCCTCATCTTACAATGAGCATTTAAATCCTTTAAAAACTGTTTTTACTAAACTGCAAAATGCAGGATTAACTTTAAATTCCTCTAAGTGCCATTTTGCACGACAGGAAATTAAGTACCTAGGCGTCAAAATAACGCCTGGGGGTATTTCTGTAGATAATGAAAAAGTTCAGCCAGTTTTAAACATGTCCCCTCCTACAACTTCCAAACAAGTTTCGAGATTTCTAGGCATGTGTGCTTGGTATGGGAAATTTATACCTAATTTTTCTCACATATGCGAGCTCCTCTTTAAACTCAAAAGGAAAAGAGTTAAATTTCACTGGTCAAATGAAGCACAAGAAGCATTTGATAAGTTAAAAACTATACTTAGCGCTCCTCCTGTACTAGCTCATCCTAATTATAATATTAAATTTCAAGTAGCTACTGATGCTTCTTCGTACGGCATTGGTGCCGTTTTAAGCCAAGAAGGCCGCCCAATAGCATATGCGTCCCGTACGCTTAACGCTGCAGAAAGAAATTATCCAGTAACTGAACGTGAATGTTTAGCAGTGCTTTGGGGACTGCAAAAATTTCGTTTATATTTTACGCAAAACTTCCAGTAACAGTTGTTACGGATCATGCGGCATTAACTCGGTTAACAACTGGAAAGAGTCTCTCCCCTCGCTTGATTCGATGGACTCTTAAGTTATCTAACTTTAATATAAACATCGAACACCGACCTGGTTCTGACAATATCGTAGCTGACGTTCTTTCACGTACTACTCAAACTCAAGAAAATACGATTGAATCTAATGGGTTAGATCAATCCCTTGCTTTAAATGAAAAGAAGGATCAGTTAAATTCTACTGTTAAAGCCTCATATATTCATCATTCGCATTTAAAGGCTGAACCGGTTCAATCCGAAATATTAGCAAACGTGACTGAAACTCGTGTAAAGGAAATTGAAAGTAAACAAGTAAACCAAGGTGCGTCTACAAATCTAGTCACTTCCTTAAACGATAAGTTCGTATCTGATCAGGAAAAAGTAGCTTTAGCGCTTATGCCAGCATCTGTGTTAAATTCGGGATATCAATTAATCCAAGAACAAAAAAATGATCCCGAATTTGGATTAATCTATAAGTATTTAGACGATCCTGAGTCAGTTTCATTAATTGAATCAGCCATTGCCTTAAACTGGTCCCAATCTTTTTCTTTAATCGATGGCTTGCTTTTTTATTCAAAATTATTATCCTCTTATGGCGAATTACGAGTTGTAATTCCTCAATCTCTTCGTCAAGCCATCCTATTTGAGTTTCATGACTCTCCAATTTCGGGGCACTTTGGCATTAGGAAAACTTATAAAAAGCTCAAAGATGCCTGTTACTTTCCTAAAATGAGGAAGTTTGTTAATGAATATGTTTCGAGTTGTCGCTTGTGCCAGCAATATAATTATAAAAACGTAAAGCCGGCCGGTAAATTAATTCCTATTAAAGTTGATTTTCCAAATCAAATTCTTGGACTCGACTTAATCGGTCCTTACCCCCTCTCTAAACCAAATAGATTTCGTTATGTGTTAGTTATGGTGGATTATTTTAGTAAATGGGTTGAATTTGTGCCTTTACGTAAAGCTTCGGCACAAGCAGTGGCCACTGCCTTCTTTAATAATTATATTTCTCATTACGGCGCCCTCCTTCAAATTGTAGCGGACCATGGTCCTCAATTTATAAGTAATGTTTTTAAGGCACTTTGCGATACACTCGAAATTAAACATGTCTTCACGGTTCCATATCGGCCGCAAGCTAATCAGGCCGAACGTGTTAATACAACTTTAATTAATATGATTGCGACGTTCATTGGTCAAAATCATGAAAATTGGGATCAGTTTCTCTATCATTTTGGCTGTGCGATTCGTACAGCGGTAAGTGATGCAACAGGAAAAACTCCCGCTGAATTGTTTTTGGGCAGAAAGATTCTGACCCCTTTTCAAAAACTGGTATTAGTACAGCAAAACACATCAGAATTTATTACGCGAAATATTGAAGAATTGCTACCAGAAGTTCAGAGAAATTTGAGAAAAGCTCAAGAGCAACAAGCTGTATATTATCACCTTAAACGTAGAATTTTAGAAGTAAAAGTGGGAGATAAAATACTCCTAGAATCACATTTTCTTAGCTCTAAAAAAGATTCTAAAGTAGCTAAATTTGGGCCAAAATTCATTGGGCCTTTCTCTGTTTTAAAGATAGAAAATAATAATTTGACAATTGATTTTAACGGCACCCCAACAACCATAAACATTGATCAGATACGCATTTTTAAAGAGCGCACTCAATCATATGCTGAAACTCTTGATAGTGATAGCGTGCAGGGTTCAAACCCACCTGACGAACAGTCCGTCTTTACGCCTAACCTCACTTCCCAGCCTAGTGCTCCTGATTCTTGTACAGCTGATAAACTACCTACTCCTACAACACCCTAACAATCTGTTCAGGGCACTTCCACTGATCGATCTAGTGTTAGCAGACCCGTCGCACAAAATCGAGCTCGTAGTGGGTCATCAAACCATTCTAATGTGAAATTTCCTAGGCAAACTGGTCGCAAACGCGACTATTCTTTTACTAATAGCTCTTTTATACCGCAGATTAAAAAGAAAAAAGCTTGGAATAAATATTTAAAAAGGCCACAAGCCCCCTCCTCAAAGTCCTCTGGAACACATCGCCCACAGAAGGTACTAGCAGTTCCAGATTCAGTGCACACCGACTCTTTCCGACCTAAGAGAAAGGCAAGGGTTCGAAAAAGACCTCCACCCTCTTCATCAGCTAGCGGACGGCACATGGAGAAATTCCTAGCGGCCCCTGACTCGGTCGGCACAGACGAGTTCTCTTTACACCACCGATTCAATACCCGGCGTCAAGCCAGACTCCGACAATATGCTCAGTCATATGAATCACCTGCAGAACAAGCCTTTGTACAAGCCTTTTGGGATAGCCCTAGACCCCGGTCTGAAAGCCTGCAACCCTGTGGCCTAGCTGACGAGTACATCGAGCACATTCACCAAGACCTCTAACCTTCCTGAAGTTACAGCTGCAAATTCACATCAGGTGATACCGTTCTCTATTTTTTTTTTTTTTTTCTATTACAAGTGCATTTCTGCCAGAGCTGTACAAAATGTTCGACATACCTTGAAGCCTTTTTGGGACTTTATATTTTAAGAACTCTTACGAAAGTTATGGACTTTTCCAAACTAAAAATACAAAATTTAATTTAGCCATGAACTTTCAAATCAAAATTAATGTTCTGCTTCAATGTCAACATTTTTGTTCTCTCTTAAATATCTATTTTATGTATGTATTAAGTTCTTTTACCTTGTAGCCATCACCTGCAGAAAGCTGGTAATATAAACTGCTTTTTTGGACCCTTTGTAAATTCCCCCCCCCCTTTTTCTTTTGTATTTCTATAAATGATGTATTTATAAACTGCATATTTGTATTTGTAAAACTTTTGAATATTTGTCTAAAAGTTTATCTGTATGTACTTTTAGAGGGGGTAAAATGTTTTTTTTAGCTATAAGCATAAAAGTCGTGTTTAACTATATAACATTAAAAAGACTAACTACTCAGTTTTTTCCGCTTATGCTTTAGCTAAGGAGGGAGAAATATTTCTGTATGTAACCTATCTATTATGTTAATAGAGACGAACATGTCTCAGTTTCTTCTAGAGATGAATTCTAACTATTTTTTTACTATGCATACTGTAAAAGTTTTTCCCATTTCAGACACACTCTGATGGACTATTTCTCGTAATCTGATGTTAAAAGTATTTTTATCTGAAGTGAAAGATCTCTTAATCTGATGTCAAAAAGTTCTTTTTCCTGGATGTGGACAGCCTGCACATTCCGACGTCTACTTTTTCCTGAAGACAATTAAACTGCTAGCTACTTCATCTGCAGGATAGATTTTCAAGTTCCCCATCCTATTTAATACCATTAAATTTGATTAAAGACTTTTTTCTTCACTTAGATATGTTAAAAAGATTATTTGTGGGATATGAACAATCTGTGCAACTGACTCTATTCTACAGCAAGAAATTATCGCATTTGTACATGCGAGTCTCTTTATATTTCTACAATATAGCATTAAAGTCATACAATTGCCTTCCTGGCCTAACAGGGAGACGTGTGTAAATCCTACTGTAAGCCTGGTTTTAGCTCAGTCAGAGTCCCGGAGTTCTCGGGGTAAAAGTACGCCTTTTATTTAAAATTTTAAATTAATTTTTTTTGCGTCCCCGAGTTTTCGCTCAGAGATTTAACAAATTTTTATGTTTTTCTCACCCGGTTAAAATTTAAGTGACGGCTGCACTCACACTTCAGAGATTTGAGATAGTTAGATATGGAATGAAGCTATTTAAATTTACTCGATCAAACCGTTGGGGATTTTCCCGACTAAATTTTTTTTCTTGGAGGGGGACTGTGAGGTTGAGACGTCAGAACGTCACCACAGTTGTTTTAATTAAGCTGGATCCAGCAAAGTAGGAATTGGGGACGGTTATAATCACTCCGTCGCAAGTGACTCGGTGAAGGTGGAGGTCGAACTAGTTTTGTGTCGGCAGGGTGCTGCATTAAAAGACTTAGATTTTGAATATTAGTTAAATTAGATTTTTAAAAGAACGGATTGAAATGTAGTGAAAGGAGGGTGTAGGAAGAAGTATAAAAATAGAGATGGTTTTAGTAGATAGTGGATGTTAGAGGATCGTATAGTGGATGTTAGAGGATCGTATAGTGGATGTTGGAGGATCGTATAGTGGATGTTAAGTTATGAATCTTAGTTTGACAGATATTGAAAAGTAGAGTAAGGGAGATTTAGTGGCGTGAAGTTAAGTAGTGTTGAGTGTTGGTGAGTGTCTACTAGTTTTCGGAAAGTTTAAGCTGGGTGAGAAGGGAATCCTCTGTCCCATAGTGAAGCCGTAGTATTGGAGTACGAGTGCGACCGTCTCTACACCTTCGACTATCTGCTGTGGTGAGATATTTAAGATAATTAAATTGTTGGTTTATATATTTTTGATATAGTAATACGCTGACTGAGCTAAGATCTATTTTCCAGGCCGCCCTCCCATTAATCTGTTTCAATAAACTTTTATTGTTTGTTCAATTCAAGTCTCTGGTTTTCTTAGTAATCTAAGTATTTAAGATGTTCCCATCAAAAATTATACCTCTGGGGGTTACCGAAGCGGGAGAGCCATTCCTTCCGTGGAGGATCAAAATTGTGATGGCATGTCTCCGGACCACCTCTAGGGGTGTGTCCCTGTGTCCCAGACCGTCGCCAATTGCCCATCTGCGCAGCATTAGTGCGACGTAAAACCCAACCACCATAAGTATTTAAGTTAAGATGGAGTTTGCAGGAACGCAACCGCCACAACGTTAGAATGATAAAGGTCTCAAAGCGCTCGCAAGAAAGTTTGACTGATTCTCTGTACGACGTTCGCTTCCAAGGTCATTGCTCTTATCATTGTAGTCGTCAGTCGTTATCTGTCTTTAGCACACGTTTTGCGTACAGTGAATCAGTCAAACTTTCTTGCGAGTGCTTTGAGAATTTTACTCCACTAACCAGCACTTTGAAAACATTTTCGCTGTATATTTTTTATTATTTGGGGTGTTTTAGTAAGAAAATGGCAAACTTGAAGCTGGAATATGTAAAAAAAATAATGCGAATAAAAAAAAAAAAGAAAAGAAAAGAAACAGAAACTGATTGTTTTTATTGATTTATTTTTGTTTTCTGGGCACAAATCTCCTCAAATATCCTCCTTACTACAAATGTTCGTGTTTTAGAACTTTCTACCTCTGTAGTTCCTCAGGTCGGAAGACATTTAACGGTTAAAATAATCATTGTTCCTCTTCAAATCAAACTGAAGGGTATGTAATTACCAAACAATGATAAAAATGGTGGGAGGGGACTTACCAAAAAAAGATGTGTTATGGTGCAAAATGGGGGCCAAATCCGGATTCAGGATGTCATTTTACATAAGAATCTGCAAGAATGGTATCAGATATCGAATTTTGGTTTTGCAGAACAGTGTAGTTCACCGATATAGATGAACTGCTCAGACGATCATTCTTCCAGGAGCAATGTTGCGATGGATTTAAACCTATTTTCAACACTAAGTGTGCTCATGCAGTAAAAGTAGATTTATGATCAAGGAGTGTCTATTTAGTTTTATTAAGTTTGGTATTGCTGACATATTGGCGACTTCGTGACTAAATATATATAAAATGGTCGTTCGAGTTTTTCAACGTATTGAGGATGTATCTTTAATAACGCCACTATTCTGGATCCTTACCTTTGATTCAAACACAGAAACGTCGCCAATTACAAACCGACAAAAGATATGAGTAGAGGCAGATTGACTCCCGTAGTGAATTGTGTTGAGAGAGCAACTATAAGCGATTGCCTCTTAAAGACAGTGCTTCAATCGATTCATGCTTTTCTTTGAATAACTGAATCTCCAGCTCTCTGAAGTTTTTCAAGAATATCCGTTGAAGTGTTAAATTTTGGATACGAGTGTTATGTGTATTGGATTCCTTCGAAAATATTAGTTGAATTGATAACTTTGTTGGATGGTTTCGTCAATATTCGTTCGTTTGAGCTTTTTTGGGCTGTTTCCTAAACGTATTATATATCGAATAAATTAATTCATCGGGCAGATACTGATTTTTTTTTTTTTTGTTGTTGTTTCGTTTCTTTTTTTTTTAGAACTACTTTATCACACAAGAATGTCCACGCTTTCGTGTATGTTTATATATATATACATATGCAGACATGTGAAAATTATTTAAATTTCTGTTTTATTAATTTTTCGATTAATTTTTACTTTCATTTTTAGAGTACTGTCAGTAATGCCAGTTTTGTATTTACTCAAAAAAATCCATATCGAGTTTTCACATGATTAACATGCCCCAACTAAAAATAATCCAAAGATATTCTGCAGATAATTTTGGAGAAAATCTACAGACTATCTTAAGTTATTTGGCCCATTCTTAGGAAAATTTACAAAATTTCTTCATAATGTCCTTAAAATTTCTGAAGATATTTTATAAAAAAAGATAAATATTTAAAATATTTTAAACTATTTGAAGAAAATCTTAAGAAAATACTATTTTCTTAAGAATATCTTCGGATTATTTTTAGTGAGGCCTTTAAGATATCCTTAGTCCAAACAAGTGCTTTCGGCAATTGTCTAGTGTGTATGTATATATGTGTGTAGGAAATCTTCTGAGTATAATATCACCAAACATAATGAAGATAATGAGAAAATTTCACAATTGAGACAAGTCTGGTATACGGATGAATTTCCCAATGATTGATGAAAATTGGAAAATCGAGAATAGCACATTTGAAACCGGAAGTGTGACCGTAATTTCGTATCTTGAAAACAGCTCTAACGATTTTCTTCAACGTTGCTATGTAAACACCCTATTAAATGTCCTTTCGTATGCATTAGTTGGTTTTATCATGAAATTGGTAGGTGTCCACTGTAAGTAGGTCAATTTGAGGTCTGGTATGCGCATTGCTTTAAAAACGGCTGCACATTTTTTTTTCTTTTTCATTTTGCCATATTATGTCGCATTTAGAAATATTTTCGTATGTAATTCGTGTTTTCCGTTCGATAACTGAAATTGCTAAAATTTGGTGAAAGACGATACCTCAAAAAAAAAAAAAGGTCTAGAAATATTCTTTAATATTGCTTCATAAACCTCATTTTAGCTATCCCCTTTTTAGATATTTATATAGGTCGCTCCATTAAAGATCTCGGAAATAGGTATTTTAGCAAACAGCTCTACCGAAGTTTTTTTCTTAACTCATTGCGTAAACTCTGTTTTATATGTCTTTACGCCTATATATCAGTTTTCGCTCACAAAAAAATTGTTAGGTGCCTAAATTGTTAATTAATTTTATGTATTTTGATCACATTAACTCGGAAAAGTGCTTATAATACGTTTAATAGTGAGTAATGGGAATATTCGGTTGTTACACTACCAGATTATTTCCTTTTTATTTTCCGAACATACTATATAAGAAAATTATTGTAATCATGGCAAATATTCGACATTGAAATTTTGGTGAAGCTATACGTTTAAAGGTTCCTTGAGTTCATTTCTGCTACTTTTGCGATTATGTATTTTGTGTGTGCAATTATGTATTATGTGTGTGTGTATGCTTGTGTGTGTGAGTGAACACGATAGCGTCTACTCGCTTTGTTCAAATGGTCTGAAGGTCAGTTGGTATATATGTAGCACTTATGACCTTTTTACAGAGACACAAAGAAGACTTCTTCATTATTATGACCTATGAGGTCAATTTATTGAAAGAGCGGTAGTGCCTAAACACCTCTTTCAAATGAACTGAAAATTTATACACGTAAGTCACCGTCACGCGAACTATGTATATTTTGGTGAATTTAAAACTTATAGATTTCTTTTTTTTTACAAGGATACAACAAAAAATTCTTTATCGTTATGGTTCTTGAGCTTAAATTATTTAATGTACGATAGTGTATAAAGACCTTATTCAGATAAGATTAAAATTTATACACATGTTATACGTCATCGTCACACAAACTGTATTTAAATTTTAGTGAACGTAGCACTTATAGATGTTTACAGGGACAAAAATAAAAATTATTTATCATTGTGGCCTATGGGCACAAATTATTTAAAGCGAGATAGCGTCTAAACACCTTTTCTAATAAACTGGAAATTTGTATACATGTTATATGTCACCGCTATACGAACTGTACGAAATTTAGAGAATATAACACTTATAGTTTTTTTTTTACAGGGACACAGCGAAAATTCTTTATCAAAATAGCCTATTGGCTCAAATAATTTATAGTGAGAAAACGTCTAAATGCCTTATCCGATTATATATATATGTATATATATATACATATATATATATATATATATATATATATATATATATGTATACTTTCTTATATACTTTCACTTTCATTCCGAGTTCTTTAGAAGATAATTTTCAACAAATGTTAAAAATGATTATGAAATTGATTCGCCTGCCTACTTTTCCGAATTTTCATTTCCATAAATATTTTTTGAGCTCCGTAAAAATTACATAATTTTGGTTACCAATCACTTCATGAATTTAAACTTATCAATACATTTCAACGACAATTGAGATTAAAAAAAAAGTTGACACAACTGAAACTGTTCATGCAAAAAGTTATCGTTATATACAGAAAGAAAAAAGAATGCGACATTGTAAGAATCATTTTTGTAAATTACACTATGTTTTCCATTAAACAATATTTTTCATTTCCATTTAAAAGTGTATGGTGATTTCATACGTTTAAGGAAATATAGTAATAATGATGTGTTCTCCCAATAAGAAAAAGAAAGTCTCCTAGAAAGTAAAGTATCCGAAATATTTTGAGAGTACTTATACGCAAATCAGTTGTGTTACATGTGTGAATTTTAATTAAAAGCGTTTTACAGTAAATATGAACTATCTCAATATCGTGTATCAGGATTATTGAGCTGCAGGGAAATACATGCGGACAAACAGACAAATGAATCAATGTTATCATATATATATTCTTCAAAGTGTTGAATATCACGCAAAATACTCTTAAAATATGTAAATTAAATTATTTTAACAGCTGAACTTATTTTTGTTGAACTTTATAAAGCGATAAAAAACAATAAAGCAATTAAAATATATTTATAGATAAACTCACATATATACTTATAATTTTTACTCGTCTCTAATTCATAATTTGAATATCCCTATTTTATTAATAACAATAAACATTGTAAAAGTACTTAAAAAATCAAATTATTATATTTACATATTTTGTATAAATATAAAAAAAAACTTTTATTTTCCTCGAATTGAATCATTTATTTAACATGTAAACTATTTCATTTAATGTTTAATTTTCTTAACATTTGAATTTCAGTTCCTCTATGTAATTAATTTCCGTAATTATGTTGTTTAATCCGTGCCTCCCGCATAAAGTAATTTTCAATATTCTGAACTGTTTGTTTGTCATCGAGATAATGAACACAAATTATGTTAGATGATTTAATTTAATTACTTTCCAATTATAAAAGGGTGAATTAAGCAGTTCTTATTACTGTACTGTTATAAGCTACTAAATTAAAACTCCGTCATGTTGGAAAAGGAAAAGTTTTAATAACGAATAAAGCAAATTCGTTCTAAATCAAAAGGCTTTTGTGGTTTTTAAATTTAAAGACAACTTTTTAATTTAGATACAGTTTTTGAATGTTATATTAATAATTTTAATATTTTGTTTGGGATTTATATTCATTATTTATTGCTTTTACATTACATATAGATATAGAAAAATTAGTTTTAAAACACAAACAAATTAAATTATATATCCTAAAAATAAATATCCTTTCTTAAAACTTAATTATTTATTCTAAATTTACTTCGCAATACAAAGAACAGATTTTAAGAATGAATAAAATCAAATAAATACTTTTTCGTATTTAACAATGAAAATATTTATGGAAAGAAAATAGGAAACATATAATTTTTAACTTCGTTTTTTTTTTTTTTTTCTTTATCCGCATTGAAATATTTAAAAAGAGTTGAACTTTCAATTTAACTGTTTGCTTAATTATTCTAACTATATATTTTTAAGGAAAAACGTAATGACTAAAATGATTTCGTCTGTTTAAAAATAGTTACGAATCTATATCGTAAAATAAATGCATTATAGAAATATATAATACATTAATTACACATTTATAACGAATGAATATTAATATATTTACACACAAACATATGTATATATATATATTAATAAAATCAGACTTTTGTCTGTAAATTTGTCAGAATCAAACTTTTTTGCGATATCTTCACGTTTCATACACATGAAAGCCAAAATGACTTCAGAAAAATTTGTCTCTGTGTGTGTGTCATCGTGTCTGTATGCATGTAAAGCTATTTTTGACCGAGTATTACGTGACAGTGGCTGGACGGAATTCATCGGCACTTGGCAAGAATTAAAATCTTTACTCACCTTAAAATTATACATCTATCATCTTTTTCGATTAGTGATAGTTCAGGAGAACTATTCAATCGTACAAATATCTCGATCCCGATAACATCGCAGTTATTCACGTTGGTACATTGACGTCGTAGGTATTCTTCGTAAAGTGCAACAGGAATGCAAGCCAAATATCGTGAAACTATTCTCCTGGATAATAGAACATCCAAACATTCCTGCACAATGCGCAGAATATCAAGTGTAGATAACTGGAGGGGGTAAGGAATACCTTTATTTTGGATTCGTGAATCCAAATGTACTATTATGCGTCTAAGTGGATTTGGTAAATCGGGAAAATTTATATTTCCCCATTCAAACCATCTGGTCCAAACCCCATACACTGTGGAAACATCTAAGTGCATTACATTAGCGTTACATTGGAAAGACAAATCATTTATAAGTAGCCCTACAATTTGACCCCTCTAACTATCTTCGATTGCCAAAACTAACTTCGGTGCCTTTCCCAACTTTTAATGCAAACAACTCTTCTTAAACGTAGAACGTTTTGTAATTCTAGATTCCGTAGGTGCAAACTATTTGAAGCTGTTGCTTCACCTTTTTGTCACCTTTTATTTTGTGTTATAATCATGTTAATAACGTGCACGCCAGATCATCTACATAACATTTTTACTTGCGTATTTCCCCAAATTTTCATACTTCTATGCCCGATTATGCATATTTTTGCATTTGCATGTCAAACAGTTTATAATTAACGAAGTTTAGAAAAACATAGAAATATTATTTAGCTTTGGTCATTTCTTTCAATGCCATGTGAGTAATTTTTTGCTCATTTATGTAATCCTATAATTTTGAGTAAAAAGACGTTGTGTTAAAATAATGCCTGAGTCGTTATTTATATGTGTAGTCAATCATTTTAACCATTGAGTTTAAAACATTGAATCCTATTTCATTATATGATAAAAGTTTAGCATAATTGAAATATGAAATGAAAATAAAAAGTAATATATACTACTTTGTAACGAAATTATATATGAGATTTATTACGTTTTTGAATAAATATATAACATTACAATTTTGCTTAAGAAAAATATACATATATATATATATATGTGTAAATATTTGAAAGCATTTGTCATATATATATATATATATATATATATATATATATATCTAAATATTAATATCATTGTTGGTATTTTCATCTTTCTCTTATTTGCTGAGTATTGTAAAGGAATTAAATTATTTATTATATTTACATTTAAATTTAATCTGCTGCTTAAGCGCAAAATTTTTAAATGTATTTTAATTATATATTAACTTTATTTCAAAATTATTGCTTAATGTATATATTATTACATATATACACATAATGGCCTATTTTGGCATTAACACTATTTTTAAAAATTATATACACTTTGACTATAGCTGCTAATGCGCTTACACAAATGTGTATTATTTCAATTATTTTTCCTGACATTGATTTTATGCAATTCATGAATATTTTCTTATAATATTAATATTTGCATATTATACTTGGCATTTAATTCGTTGTTTGAAATACCAACTCTTTACCTCTAAATTGTAAATAGTTAATGACTCCAATTAGTATGAATTAATTTACATTCATTAAGATGTCATAATCTTCCTTAAGGTAATATTAACTGATTCTTGAATTAATCATTACTTGTGATAGTCATCTTTATTGCTCATGATTTCAGACTATTAAAAATTATTGCATTTCTCATTTGGATTTCTTTGGGTTTTCTTGTTATCATTTTTTAGTTGGTGTTTTGATCGGCATAAGTTTTGCATTGAGCTTAGAAAGTTATACTTGGAAGTTTGTTGTACATATTGTAAAAATGTGAATGTGAATATACTAATATGAATTTAACCTAGAAAATTTGAAAGGATTAAAAAATTAAAAAAATAATTTTATTTTTAATTTTTATATTGGTAATGCATCATTTAATCAAGAATTATTATTTTCAAAATGAATCATTGTTATTCTATCTTGTATTGTTAAGTTAATTTCTTTAACTAAAAACTCATTATTTCATGATATGAATGTTCTAAGTAAGTTTATCGTGCCTGGCAAGAAATACTTTGTTAATAAACAGTATTGTGCCCGGTACAGGAATGTTTATAGGGACATTCCTGGATCGTTATCAAGTTACCTATTGCCTCCTCCTTCCAAACTTGTTTTTAGGAAATGTGATTCGTCTCGCTGCAAGACTTGCCCTAATGCGCTGAAATCCCAACTTTGTGATAATATTAAACTGATTCCTTTTTGTCAGGCCTATAATGTAATTTATAGACTTAGTTGCGGCATATGCAAAATGCAATATATTGGTGAAACCTCTTCTCCTTTACATTTAAGAATAAATCAACACCGCTCAGACTCCAAAAAATTATCTTCTAATAGCATTTCTCTTAAATCTACTCTTGAGTTAAAACATTTTAATCAACACGATTTCTGTTCATGCACCATTGAAATTATAAAGATTCAAAAAAATAAAAGTGTAAGGTTATTCTATGAATCCCATTTTATGAAATTTTATAATACTATTTATCCTTATGGTCTGAATCATGAGTATTTCAATAAAGTTGTAAAGGTTTATTCCAATATTAATCCCCTCCATGATTATTCCCCTATTTACAATGAACTTAATCATAATATCAACCAGAAAACCACAAGATTCAAACGAGGTAAAAAATCTTCTGTTTTTGCAATATCAAAAAATGCCATTAATAAACAACTTCATGAAATGCAGTCAAATTATCTTGATAATTATGATTGGCTCTCTGTAAGAAAGTCTATATTTGCTATTAAAAAAAAGTTTTTAACTAATTATCTGCATGAATTTCAAAACCATAGTTATAATCAACACTTTTCTGATATTTTTTATGATATAATTTTATTTCGAATTAAACAATTCAATCTCAAAATTTCTAAAAAACCTCAAAAAATACAATCTAATTCTCAGTTAATTATTAATTTTTCAAATCAAATATTTAATAAAATCAACATCACTTCAATTATTAATGATAAATCTTGTATGTTTCCCATCAATGATTTACATATTTCTCGTACATTTAAATATCCTATTACTCTTGGTCGATTGTTATTCAATTATAATTCAGTGTCAAAATCTAACTTTACTTCTGATGTATCCTGTGGTTGTGATGATCCTTCTTATGCAAAATATGTAGACAAGAACCATGGACATATAATTACTGGAGATCTTGAATTTGTTAATAACCGCAATTTAAAAAAATTTATGCATTATGGCACAAAATTTAGACTTCCTTCAAAAACTAATATTCAACAGATTTTACAGCAATTAGCTTTTGATATTGACTTGTTTATCTATAAAATATCTATCTCCTATAATAAACCTATTGAATATTTTAATCAATGGAAAGTTTTAGTGATTTCGAAACTGAAAACTGAATTAATAAAATATAAAACACATTTAACATATTACAGTAAATCCGATCTATTTAATTCTATTAATGTACTCAAACAAAACTATGTTATTACTTATGTTGATAAATCTCCGAATAACTATGCCATAATATGTAAAAAATATTATCTTTCTCTACTTGAAAAAACCATTTCTTCGAGTGCTAACTTTCATCCCACCTGTTGTGACATTAAAATTAATAACAGAAAAATTCATAACTTTTATAAATTATTAAAGCTTCCATTTAATAATTTCAATTATCCTTATATTGTCCTTATTCCTAAATTTCATAAAAATCCTATTAAATTTAGAACAGTTACTATTGGTTGTAATACATATAATAATAATGCTAATAAAATCCTCCTTGATATTCTTAAACAAATTTATAACTTAATTAGTAAATCCAACAATTTCTATTGTCTTAAAAATAGCTATCAACTCAAAGAAATTGTAAAAACTCTGAACAATGTTAATGAAATTATTACTTATGATTTTGCTGACTTGTTTAATAATATTAATTTAACCGATCTTCATCAAATTATTTACAACCTTTATTTGCGTTTTAAAAGTGAACTTTCTCTTCCTAAATACCTTTGTGCAGCTTCCTTTAAAACTCTTTTAAATTTTATCATTCACAATAATTTTATTCTACATAACAACACTATTTATATCCAAAAGGTCGGTATCCCACAAGGGGGCTGTAGCTCAAGTCTGTTAGCTGATTTATATTTATACCATTATGAACAAAGTTTCTGTAATGATAATGTCATTATGTATAGGTACATTGATGATATTATAATTTTTTATGTTAATAACTCTACTCCATCTTCATTAAAATTTCAATATCCCTCTCACCTTACACTAACACATAATTATATTAACAACAATTGTATTAGCTTTTTAGATTTACAACTTAAATTAAATGGTGGTAAAATATCTACTGATCTATATGATAAACGAAAAGATTTCTGTTTTAAAGTAAATTTATTTACACATTTTAATTCTTGTCTTCATTTATCTGTATACAGAAATATTATTCTTAATCATCTATTTCGAATAAACAGACTTTGTTCATCTCATTACAAAAACAAGAATATTAACAATTTAATTAAAACTGCTACTGCTATGGGTTATCCCAAGAGATTTATTTATTCGATTATTTATCAATAAATGTTCTTTGTCTCAAAAAAAAAAAAAAAAAAAAAAAAAAATGTATTTATGTATATATATATATATATATACATCTTTATATTAAAAAAAAAAAAAAAAAAAAAAAAAAAAAAAAAAATTAAAATATGGCGGATGGGAGGGCAGATGTTTGATTAAGGAGGAAGGGTGGTGTTGTTTGGCTGGTTGGGTGGGTGGGTTGTTGAATTTAAATTATATAAAAAAAAAAAAAAAAAAAAAAAAAAAAAAAAAAAATAGGAAGCCTGGTCTTATTGCGATTACGGGATACATCATCTCTTTCTGGTTGATATTGATTAAGTTTCAACAATTCATAATATATTTGCTTCATTTAAAAAAAAAAAAAAAAAAAAAAAAAAAAAAAAAAATAGATCTCATTCAAATTTGGAGTGTTCATACTAAACGTAAAATAAAAATACTATTCAATATTATTAACAATAACTAATAAAATATTAAACTTATTCACCATTTTTCTAATTAATAATAATAATAAAAATAATAACAATAATATATTAATACCATAATACTTAAAAAAAAAAATTTAAACCTATTCACCATTTTCCTACTTAATACTAATACTAATAATAATATTAATAACAATAATAATTATTGAAATTTAAAAATTAAAATTATTCACCAATTTCTTAATAATAATGACTTTATAATCACTTGTTGGTCTTTTCTTCTGTTAGCTTAAGAATCTAAATTACACTCATGTAAATTGAACCTCTAATCGTACACTTTTTCTTACATCAATTAATAGTAACTTATTTTTTCCACGTTAGATGGCGCGCTCATACGTTGTGTCGAACGTATGCCATACAGTGACAATCGTATTGTTCTGCATTATACTTAAATTTCCCTCTAGAAAATTCTTTATTTGTGATTTCAGCTTTTAAATATTAAGCACAATAAATATCACTTCATGCTTACATTTATTTCATTTCAGAAATTATTTCGATTAATCGATTCTCTACTTTTAAACATTTCTTTTCAGTTAGTTCGTTTGGCAACCGCCTGGACTTTTATTCGATTTGGATTTGAATTGCATGTGGCCCTCGTCTTTCACGAATATCATTTTTCATTTTGGTTAAGTTGTTTTATCAGCCATTTTCCTTTTATCTTTCTATTTTTTTTTTATGCAAGATTGGAACTAGTATTGTATATTTGCTGAACTAGCTATACAATATTCGAAATCTTGCATCTCATGTTGACAGTACAGCTAGTTTCCTGATGAGAACTGTACTGGGTTTCAACATTTTTAACTCTATTTTTCCTTCATGCATTCCTTTTTATTTCAATAGTATTTTGGTTTATTTCTTGCAATTCTTATCTTGTGTTGCTGAATTTACTCGATAAATGGATTAAAAAAACTATCTCATTGTTTTAGGCATTAGTGATATCTACGTCATTTCTCTTCTGTGTAAGTATTTTAACATGATTTTACTAATCGGTGAATTTTACTTAAATGGTATTTGTGACAATAACTTTATAAGTAATCCTTCTAAATATTAATATCATTGTTGGTATTTTCATCTTTCTCTTATTTGCTGAGTATTGTAAAGGAATTAAATTATTTATTATATATATATATATATATATATATACAAAATATATGAGATTTAATATTGAAATCGGAAATGGTGAATTCTATTATGAAGATACATACTGAACATATTCGTTCAATATTCCCCCTTTTTTCTGAATAAAATAATATACATGTAAATCTATAAAGGAATATTTATAAGTTGTAGCATGCAAATTTGGGCATTTACTATTTTAATCTATTCTTTATATCGTGAAGGAACAAAGGAATAAATATTTATGCCTGTCAATATCGTGAACTTCTCTTGCCCGAAAGACATCTTCTGGGACATAAAATCGTATATTGTCAATAATATCATAACGTAAGATTTATAAATATTCTTAAGATCGAAAAATTATCTAGAACATATGTCAAGTTTCTCAATAACATAACTAACATTGGAACTAACAAATATGCAATAAACAATGAATTGGGTGTTATAAAAATTTACTCTAATATTCAAAGTTTTACAAATGTAAGTAATTTTTATAGAGAAAAAATTTAAATTCTAGACATTCATATAAAATGTACTCTCCGATAAATTTTACTTTGTTCTGAATTATGCAAAAACAGATTTTTCTGTAAGATAATGTGAATTTCGCTAGAAAATACGACATTTGACACATATTGTATATGCATGATTTTATTGAATTCAGTATTTTTTATAAACAAATTCCTTATATAAATGATTCCTATGTTTAAAGAGATTAAGGCGTACTATTGTAATTTATCTTAAAAGTCATTCTTAACTTTACTTTTAATAACGATTTATAATTATATTTTTGAAAAATACAAAACGTAGTAAAATTTAACATTTTTTTTCTCTCTCTCTTATATTTCCTTAGAACACACACACATATATATATATATTAAAACATTATTAAAACGAAAATAAATCTGCAATAGAAATTATTTTATTATTGCTATGGTATTATTCAAATAATAACTCTTTAGATTCAATTTTTCAAAACTCTTAAATATTTATCGGATATTTTTAGGATAACATTTTATAACTAGTATAATATTTTTACAATACTTTTCAATGTACTATGATACAATGAATTAAATTGCAATAGAAAATATACTATATTATGTTTCTAAAAAACGAGCTTTATACATTCAAAACTAGATCATTCATTTTATTAATGCAATAAAAATACTTATAAGAAAATTTTATTTAGTATAATCGTAGATAAAATATTCTAAAGCTATTTAATGAAAAGTTTTCTCTAATGATTTGAGAAATTTTTTTAACATTTTGCTTATTTGAAATTTTATAAATTTGAATCGTCAAAATTTTAATTATTCAAATTTTGATCTCTTAAGGAGAACCATGGGTAAAAACTTACTCTTTCATACATATCTGTGTATGTGTGTTTTGTGTGTATTATAAGTCTCGAGACATTTTAAAAATTCATAGAAAAATTAGGTAATTGGTAGAATTAAACGTAGTTTGCGAAAAAGTTATTCCTTATTCTCGTAAAAGGAGATTTATTTTCGGTAAAGAAGAAAATATAATAGTTAAATATTCATAGATAGGGGGCGCTGTATGTGAGCAAATGACTTATTTCCGGAAAAAACTATATTTATTTGCATGCAAATGTTTACAGGCATGTAAATCCTATTCTATATGTCTTACAACACAAAAAACTACAGTTTACAAATGAGTTACATCACGGCTGACGTCAGCTTCATGTCAACGGTTTTTATTTGAGGGTAAACATCTTCATCATAATGCTTTATTCACCAAGTCAGCATTGCAATTAAAACTTCATGTATGCGCAAAAAGGGGGCAAAATACGTTTTGTTAATAATAAAACCGTGCTATTTGTATAATTCTGATTTGCGTATTCTTTGTTACATATCCGCATACGCCCTCGTTCGACATAAAAAAGGAAACGTTTATATGTATACATTCTATCCCCCCCCCCCAAAAAAAAAAAAAAAAAAAAAAAAAAAATGAAAAAAATCCTCCTTTACGAGAATAACTTTTGCGAACTGAAAGCATTTCTACATCGATTGAAATAAACTAAATTATTTTCTGAAAAGCAGGCCTGTAAAAAAAAAAAAAAAAAAAAAAAAAAAAAAAAGGCTCAAATCATGGAAAGTTTAATTATTCTATTGTATTTTTAAAATTAAACTCGATTTTTTTCTAAATCGATATATCAAACAGTGTGTTTATAACTCCGTAGGTATAAGAGTTCCAAAATTTCCATCCACGTTACCAACAACGAAATTTGCACATTTTTTAATTTATGCCTCTCGTTATTGTTTTTTTACTCATTTGTCACAATTTATCAGCCCTTACTGGACATAAACAGATGAAAAAAACTAACCCATTTTTCAGAAGATGTTTTCAGTGACTGAATGATCGGAAATTTTATTTAGTTATCATAACCAATGCTATAAATATCCAAAATGTCAACTTTTCGGGCCAAATTTCGGAATTGAAAAATTACTAAAATATTTTTTAATAAATTTCTCTCTATAAATTAAAATGCATATAAACAGTACCTTTTGTTTATAATAAATTAAAATTTGGTTAAAAACGGACTGGAAGTTTACAAGAAAATTGTTTTTGAATAGACTAGGTTTCATTATTTAAATGTATTGGATCTGGAATTCTCTTGGGTTCCTTATTCATAATATCTACCTAAGTATATCAAATATGATATTGATTTTACCCCCATTTTATGGATAGTAATAATAATAATAATAAACCTAAATTTATTATGAAGCATTATTCTAAATCTGTAAGTTGAATTAAAAACAAAATCGAAATATATTTAAATTTTAGACAAATGGAAAGAAAAGAACAAATTAAAAATGGAAAGTGAACATACTCTACAACGGTAATCCACCCTGGTTTCTTTAGATGATTATCTTAGAGACTGATACATTTAAATGTATTTGTTGTAGAAGATAATGTGTTGAAAATCTGAGTCAGTTAAAAACTAAATTTCAGGCAAAATGAAAGTCTTATAAAGGAATTGTTAGTATTATTAAACTTTACTTGGTCCAGTCGTTAATATTATGCAGCTCTACAAATATTACGAAAAAAAAAAAAAAAAAAAAAAAAAAAAAACACCCGTTAGACACTTTTTCTAATTACCTTTTGATCGTGGTTTAGATTGTTTTGTCTGTAGTTCAAAGTTAAGTAGGTCGTGTATTTTTAAAATTGCATTTAAAAGAAAGTCAAATTATCGTTATATTGAATAATTTCAATCAACCTGACAAAAGTAAATATAGCACTAACAAAAAAAAAAAAAAAAAGTGAAAAATTTTAAGAGAAATTTATTATTATAATTATTTTTTTTTCTCGTCAAAAAAATTAAAAATATACAATAACTATCTTTTTCTATTTTAAAGTATAATTTCTGACTTTAAAGCGGTAACAACATTTAATGTATTATTTCAGATAATAAATCTAAAACATTTTAGCATCTGGGATGTTTTTTGGATTGATTTTTGTTCTTCATATACAAATATAGAAATGCTATATACAGGATGATTCAAAATCTAACGTAAAAACTTTTATGAGAGTCGTAAGGATTGAAAATTGCATAGGAATACATGGCCTCAAAAGTCATTTTAACACTTTAAGAACTGGATATTTTTGGTAACATTTTAACTGTAAAAACTTACATATGAATGTGACTTTTGTAAATTGTATTTTTAACCAAACATTATATTGTACGTAATATTAATATATCAGCTCTTTTTATGTAAACATTAACATCGAAAAACGTTTAGTTAAAAATGAAATATACAAAAGCCACCCCCATTTGTGTGTTTTACTATTAAAAATTAACCAAAAACATTCATTTTTTGAAGGCTTTAATTGACGTTTAAAGATTCCTATGCAATTTTTAATTCTTATGATTCTCTTTACCTCCCTTAAAAATGTATACGTTGAGTTTGAATCAACCTGTATATAAAACATGATTTTTTAAAAATGTGAATGTAAGCTCAAAACTTATTTTAAAAGTACTATTTAAATACTTCTCATTTATTATCAATTCTTTACTTCCGTGTAGTTAATATTTCAAATAATTTTAGATGTAATTTTGTTAATTTTCAATTTTTCGAAACTCTTAAGAATACCAATTAGTGAAAAAAAAAAGAAGAACAAGAAGAAGGTTTTTGCTTATAATAAAAGCATAATTCAAGATCTAACATTTTAGGAAAACGATTTTAGAGTAGTTAAGCACCTAAACATCATTTTTCTTAAAATATTAAAATATACAACGGGATAACAAAAGTAAAATGCTAAAATATCTATACATGAATTATTCTAGAATTTTATCTCTCAGTTACATGTTACATTTGCATGTTATTGTTTATCTTGTTAATGTTTATTGATAACGTTTATTTGATAAGATATCTCCTAATATAAAATTCAAATATCACTGACTTGAATTATCTAAAATGCTTAATTGTACTATTATTTTGATTACATTACTTTAAAGCAAATATTTTCGTTTCATAAGCAATATTTTGCTATGTATCAATCGAAAAATTGAACAAAAAATACAAATTATCATTGAGATATGTTTAAGATATGCAAATTAAGATTGCTTCGTTGCTTAATATATGGAAACCAGTAAACAGATGTTACTAATTACTGCACGCAAATGTTATTAAAGGATTTGTTGAATGTAAGGCCAAAGAAATTGTCACGGTTTTAAAATCAAAGTTAAAAATGAAACTTTTAGTTGCTACTAATTACGCTTTTGTTCGGGAATTTATGATACAGTTGGAATATTCTTTAAGCCAAACTATTTGGCATCTTTTCTTGTAAATATTTATGAAAAGTTTATAACATTTACTTTTTTATCCTTAACAAATATTTAATGTGTAACAGAAAGTGTGTAATGGTATATAATGTATAACAGAAAGGTTCTGGTAAATTATAAATGATATTACCTTTTCCCTCGCAAAATAGGAAATGATGTTTAACCAAATATTAAATTGTTTGTTTAAAAGTATTGTTTATATACGTACTTAAATTAATACGACCAAAAAGTAATTCAGCAAAACTTTTTGCCCCGAAAAGGAAAATGAGCCCAGTAAAATAATTAAATAAAGTTCTGGATAACACTATATAAGTTAATGCTTGAATTGCGTTTTGTCTGTACTATGTGACTATGATTCTTCTTTTAATTGAAGAGCTTGTTTCCAAATGGCGTTACGTCATATTTTTCCATTCTTGAAAAAAACACGATTTTGTTATGTGACGTTTATTATTGAACTTAAGGAAAAGATATTTTTTCCCAGTAATCTATGGATGATAATAACACTAAATAATCTAGTTAAAAAAGTCCTTACAGCATATTTATTTAGAAAAAAAAAAGAACAAACGACTTAACCCCTTTTGGCACAAAACTATGAATTACCCCATTTTGGCACAAACAAATAACGAAATGGAATGACTTACTTCCATTTCAAAGTAATCCAAGTTTTTTTTTTCCCATGTAAATACAGCATAAATTTTAGGTACACATTTTGGAAGGTAGTTAGTTACCATAAATCTTCATTTACAAATTCTATTTCTTCATCGCTATGATTATTTTCACTAATGTTAGCGTTAGGCGTATCGTTGGAAGATTGTTTATAAAAATAAAAACATTCCTGCAATTTGTTAATTTCCAAAGCTTCGAATAATTTCAAAATATCTGAGTTTTTTTTGCTTGTTTCATATTGTTTTTCGGTTTTATTTTAGAATAGGCACATGGAAGAATTTTTTTTCCACATTTCAGGATCTTCTGATGGCAAAACGAACAGAGTACATTGTCTTCATTCCCAAATCTCGCTTCGTAATTTATAGTAATTTTGCCTCAAAAATCAAGAGACTTAGTTAGCTTTTTAGACAACTATGCGGAAAATTTTTCCAGTCTAAAATATTCCACTGCTTCTTATACTCGAAAAGATTTCCAATCTTAAGAAAATGTTGAAAATATTCATTAGGGAGTAAAATTGTATCTAATTTCGTGAAGCTAGTCTTTACTTGGCCGAATGCTCTGACTGCTAGTTAGTGTGAGTGACCACGCACTAGGAAGTAGTATGTGAAGGTAAGGTCCTTTTAAGCAACCACTGCGGAAAGCATTCCTAACATAGTATAATTTTTATTTTTTCCTTCGCACCAGTCATGTAACAGTCGAGCACTTTTCACTTCTGGAGGTATATGTTTCATCAAAAAATTATATAAAACTTTCGCAGTTTCATTGGTACCACTTCCTGCCTCGTTTTCACCCCAAATGTAATATATATATATATATATATATATATATATATCCTCCTATATGTTCCTTTGCTTGAGCACTGTTTTTACCCCGATGGATAATTACACCAAAAAAGTATTGTCATTGCTGACAAGAATAATAGGATTTTTAAATAGGTGTGCATGGTAATTCCTGATTTTCCATCAGGTCAAAGCATACTGTAATTTCATTTTCTGCTATAAACTTTTCCCCTAAAAGTGAATAAAATCATTTTCTGCTTCGGTTATTATGAATCAAAAGTTCGATTTACAGGGTTTATTTATTTATTTATTTATTTATTTATTTATTTATTTATTTTCAGTACATTTTCTGAATTCATTTGTATTTTTTTCCTAATACAGAAAAAACAAATGTTTTTTTCGGGGTTCCAAAACCAAGATTAAAATCTTTTACAAGACATTATAACAAAGGTTATAAGTACACTCCCTATTTTTCTATGAACATTTTTCACATATTTTTAACGTTAAGCGTTGCAGGAAGATATTTTCTGTGAGGCTTTTTTTTTTTCATTATGACTAGAACGACAACGGAAACTTAGTATGTGCTCACGTATAAATTTCTTTCTATCTTCAACATCAAATTTTACGCGTTTTCTAACTCTACCTTACGGTCTCCCAGCTTTATTCTATAAGAAATAATTTGCAATGTTTCGAACTCTTTTTGCTCCTACACAGAAGATAGATCGAAATGTGGCAGTACATACAGGAACATCTGCATCATCATTCGGAATAGAGTACTTTACACTTATCTGTCTTAGTTTTGGTTCATTTTTCCGTGAACGATATGCTTTATTAGGCGTAATTTTCATATAATAACCAAGAAATTGTCTTGTCGTTCTTTATCAGTATCACTGTGCATGGTCTTAAATGCTCTTTCGATAACATCCTTTGTTTAAGATATTTGCCTTACAAAACATACTGTCAATATCACTGCAGACGACTGTTTTGTGCTTACCGGTCGACGACTCAAGTTTACTGAAAAAAAATCCATAGACTTGGATCACGCTTACCACAGTTCCATAATACCACAGCTTCTTAATTCGAATCACTCATTATATTATTTTCAATTTAAACATATTAGCAAAAAAAAAAAAAAAAAAAAAAAAAAAAAAAACAGCATTCTTTTCCGTGCTTTTGACTTTTCATCTAAGGCCAGACGAACTACGTGAACTTAAATCTCGCTGCAGTTGGTTAAACTTGACTTAATCCATTTTGGAACAAAACACTCATGACTTTATTTTTTTCGGATAAAAAAAAAATAATAACACGAATTTCACACTCTGTTCTGAATACGCATAAACTGTGTTTGGAACTTCGATTTATTGAAAATACATTGTTAGACATGTGTTGCTATCTTTTGCACCGAAAAGTCAATTTTGAAAATTTTGACTTAACGCCTTTTGGAAACAAGTTCTTCAATTATCTGTAGAAATTTTTATGAGGCTACCTAATATATTCATGGATAAATAACGTTTTTTTTTTTTTTATAAATATATATATATATATATATATATATATTATTTACATATACATATATCTATGTATGTATACTAATTTACTTATATAATACGTGGGGTATTAGACCTAGTGCAAAGTTAATTTTAGAAAATTGGTCCGAATGAAAAAAAGTTAAATATCTTAAGAAATATGAAACTTTGTACTAAATAACTTTTAACTATGCATGTGCAGGCTTTTAAAAAATTCATTTATATAATCTAATAACCAAAAGCATTGAGCTACGTATATGAAACCCCAAATGAGTATCGTACGTGACAGAATGAACTGAATTTCAATTCTTCTGAAAGAAAAGGAAAGTGATAGGGGTTTTTATCAATATTTATTTATAATCAGTAAACACTGCATTACCATTGATTACATCAGAATGAAAGTGTGAGTAGCACCCCTTATAGTTTAGCTTTTATTTTGAGAGAAAAAGAATATGAATTCATTCTATCGCTGATAACCCTTTGAGATTACGCGATATTTCTTTTGGGTTTTCATATAAGTAGCTCAATGCTTTTAGCTTTTAAATTATGCAATTATATTAAGTTTGCGCATGCGTAGTTAAATTCAATTAGTAAAAAAGCTCATATTTCCTAAGATATTTAAAATTTTTTCATTCTGATTTCAGTTTGCTTTGTCTAATATAGTATGCCAAGTTACCTAGAAATGTCTTTGCACTGGGTCTAACAACCTTACGTGTTAAATAAAAGAAAAAAGAAAGAAAGAAAGAAAGAAATCTTTGTATTTCTATGAATATATGTGGTAGTCTAATAAAATAATTAAGTAGAAAAATATATAATCTTTATAATGTTACAGCCGAAATGCATTTCAAACATTACTTTTTACAAGGTGATCAAAAATACATTAATTTTTGTATAATTTTTTACTGGCCCCCTTTTCTCTTTGGAACAAAACTTTTGATTAAATTTCTGTGGTATAACATGTTTTTTATGCTCCCAAGGTTTCAAAAAAATTCCTAAAGAAATTTTTTAGACATTTTGCAAAACATCTAAATTCGAAAATATCCAAATACTTATTTTTAGATAGTGTATTACTAACTTCATATTATAAGAAAATAACTGTAAAGTTTAGAAGACGAACATGTTAAGAGACATTTACTATAATTAAGAAAATCAGTTATAATAAAATCTTTTTGTAAAAAAATAGAACCGACTCCAATATGCAACTACTATTCAAAAAAAAAAAAAAAAGTATGAAATGAAACTAAATTGCGCCTAAAAGTATAAAATAATTTCCTTCGCCAAACAACCTATAACACTACACTTAATCATAACTTTTGAAGTCGGCGCAAAATTAATTAAAATTTAATTAGTTTTTAAAGGTTTGTTTTTCGATCGGTAGAAACAAATGCTGTCGTCTCGAATGATCCATTTTCATGTTTCCTCTATTATTTTATCACTGTATACAATTGGTCCAATGGTAGCATCTACACAGAACAGTGAACATTCTTCACAATGCGGTATTTATGTTCCTACGAAGTTAGAGTTTCCTTTGCAAATTTGGTGTAACTTTGGTAACTATCATCCTTTGTGACTTTTGGATTTGGCGTTCAAAACGTATTGCAAAAATATACACGCAAGATGTATATTTTCATAAAATATTTGCACGAAGTATTGTTTCATATTCTTGATTACTCCCTTAATAGACCTTATCAAATTAATCATGATATCCCAAAGAAATTAAATATGTTTGCCAGATAATTTTGCAATTTTTCTTTCACCAAGGACGTCAGATACCAGCATCTTCGCCAACTTTTGCTGCTTACGAAATCTTATTTTTTTTTTTTTTTTTTTTTTTTTTTTTTGAATCAAAATAGTTTTCGGTTGCGTTTTGCAGGTGACAATGTGAGATGTGTATTTTGAATAGGATTTGATTTTTGTATTGAATAAAGGTATCAATTTTTATTTAATTTTGCGCCGACTTCAAAAGTTATGATTAATTGTAGTGTTATAGGTTGTTTGGCGAAGGAAATTATTTTATACTTTTAGGCGCAATTTAGTTTCATTTCATACTTTTTTTTTTTTTTTTTGAATAGTAGTTGCATATTGGAGTCGGTTCTATTTTTTTACAAAAAGATTTTATTTTTCTCTTTTCAGTGAAAACTTATTCATATAGCACAGCATCAAGAGACGTTTGACGGCAATTTCACAAATCACAACTTCCAAGAAAAGTGACATAACTCAAAAAATGGTTTATGTCACTGAAAAATACATGGAATGCACCCAATGTGAACAAAAAAGTTACATGTCCATCTAGAAAGTTATCCACTCGAGAGACAGTTGTGCCAGTTTTATTCTAGTCAAGTTATTTTTAAATTGATTTTTCTCAAATGCTGCATTTTTAAGTTGCGTCACTTTTCATGCCTTTATCGGATATGAGCAAAACGCTATCTATTAAATGAACATATGTTAAGTTAAAAAGTCTTTAGAAATGTAAAGAACGAATAAGCTGTATTCGTAACCAAAAATTCTGTTAGGCATATATATTGAACTTTACAGTTAATACGTGTCACTCGCTGCGCTGAAACTGCGCAGCATAAAGTTCAAACAAAGAGCAAAATATGCATTGCAGCTGATGGACAAAAGTTTCAACATCGATACTTACATAATGCTTTTACCAGTGTAGCTGCATGCGTTTAGCAGTAAAAGTGAGAACAGACTTTTGTGAGTATCCTGTAATTTGTTTATATTTTAATGAAATCATAATGAAGCCTATTTCAGGCCAAGATCATTATGACAGCAAAAGAAAGTATTAAAATTTAATCATCTCTTACGAAGTTATAATCTAACAAATTTCAACAACAACAACAACAATGAGAAACATGGTTTGTATTGAGAACCTCTTCCTTTATGAAGTCAGTTTAAAATGTCTATGCGTTAATGGATGTGACCGCTTACAATAACCATACTTTGAATTTTACATAGCATAAATGTCACCCGCTCCGCTACAACATATGCAATGTCGTTCAATGGTGCGCAAAATAGGAGATTGTGGACAAACAAATGCACGTTTTAAGCGTTCTGTTTTTAGCATTAACGTCTAAACAATCTTTTCGTTCTAAATTGATGATTTTCTGCAATTTTATAATTAACTTTTTTCCCCTGTCTTGGACTGTTTCCGAGATAGGAACGCTAACTCCACTGTTTCCCACCAGGTGACGCTGTAGGCGGATGAATCGCGCAGCACATATCCACTTTACTATTCCCACATGCCACATTTATGACTATAGCAGCAGCTGTTCAGCAGTTAAAAGAGTCGGGACTGACATTTTATGGCACTCTGTATTTTATTTTGATCGTAAAGATATTGCAATGGGACCTATTTCAGACCAAGAGCTTTACAATAAAACAAAAAGTACCAAAATCGGATTATCTGTTCAGAAGTTATGAGCTAACAAACAAAAATAAAAACAAAAAAGCATACGGTTTGAATTGCGAACATCCTCCTTTTTGAAGTCGGTTAATTAGAGCATCCCTAACGAAGTTAAAAGCTTATAAACACCAACAACAACACATAGCTCGAATTAAGAACACTCTCTTTTCTGAAGTTGGTTGAAAACGACTTTGCGCTAATCGATGTGACCGCTTACTGTAACAGTACTTTGAACCACCGAGTATACGTGTCATCCTCTACGCTGCAAAGTGTGCAACGTAGTTCAAGTGTGCACAGTGTAGGAAATCGCGAAGAAACAATGCACGTTTTAAGCGTTCTATTTTTAGCAATAATGTCTAAAATTTCTCTTTTCGTAGTAAATCGATGATGCTATACAACTTCGTAATTAACTTTTCTCTCATCTTGAGCCGTTTTTGAGATAGGAGCGCTGATTCCGCTGTTTTTCAAGAGATGACGTTTTATTTTCTTTAGATTGTAAAGATATTACAATGGGACCTATTTCAGACTAAGATCTTTACAACAAAACAAAAAGTATCAAGTAACCGTATTTTGAACTACATAACGTATGTCTCACCAGCTACGCTACAACGTGTGCAATGTAGCTCAAGTGTGCATAGCGTAAGAAATTGCGATCAAACAAATGCTCGTTTTTAGCATTGTATTTTTAACATCAATGTCTAAACTATCTTTTCGTACTAAATCAATGATGCCCTGCACTTTTAATATTCACTTTTCCCCCCTGTCCTGAACCGTTTCCGAGATAGGAACACTAGCATGAATGTCTAAACTATCTTTTTGTACTAAATCGATGATACTTTCAACTTTGTAATTCACTTTTTTCTCTCGAACCGTTTTCGAGATAGTAACACTAACTTCGCTGTTTTTCACCAGGTGGCGCTGCAAGCGGTTTAACCTTGTACTGCGTGGCCACTTTGCTATACTTACATACCATTTTTTACACTATAGCTGCAGCCGTTTAGCAGTTAAAAGAGATGGGACTGATTTTTTGGGGCACCCTGTATTTTCTTTAGATCGTAAAGATATTACAATGGGACCTATTTCAGACCAAGACGTTTTCAACAAAACAAAAAGTGTCAAAATCGGAGCATCCGTTCAGAAGTTATGAGCTAACAAACATAAAAAAAACATACGGTTTGAATTGAGAACCTTCCTTCTTTTTTGAAGTCGGTTAAAAATAAAAATTCATTACAATGAAATCATGTACGAAAGAAGTCATTCCGACTGAAACATCTTTATTATGAGAAATCAGAAGCAATTAATTTGAGATATTTATAGGAAGTTGTAACATTTTTTTCTACGTGGAGTTCTCTTTTTCTTTTTCTTTTCATTTTTTCCCCATATTCTTAACATGTTCATCCTCTAAACTGTTCAAGTACACATGAAATTTTGAAACAAATTAAGTAAAAATATGTACATAATTTTACCGATTTTAATTTAACTATAAATTATGTTAAATAAGCAAAATTATAGCGTTTTAATTCAAAAACATTATAACACATTGTTTCCATTGCCAAATTTTAATTAAAACGATTATTCGTTTACGTGGCATGTTTGTATTTTACATGCTTTTATGTACACCACCGTGTCAGAAAAGCAGTTTCGACTCTGCTTTGCCCTACACCTCGCATAATTTCTGAAACATGGTACAGAGACGCCTTATATATGCTATCTACAAGGGTCAAATTATCGCATTTGTATTGTAAAATTATCAGCTATTTTTTTATATAGTACTTTTATAGTAGTTTCCTGCAAAAGAAAACGAAGTTATTATTCGCGAAGAAATTTTTCTTAAAGATGCTGCATAAAACTTCACCTTTATGCAGAGCATGTGCCACCATAGGCAATACAATGTTAAATGCATTATGAAGCAGAACCCAAAATGAGGTTATAATAAAAGGGCATATCGTTGAAAAACGAATAAGGAGAAAAAAATATAGATCCGCTGAAAGTTGATATTCTTTTGCAAAGAAAAGAAAAAGATGTAGATGATTGTTGATATTTACATATATTATTATTATTATTATTATTATATTAACACTTTATTTAACGACTGTAGTAAAAAAAGATCAACTTGGCATACAGTGAAATATAAAATAAAGCAAATTGTGCTAAGTTTCAAGTACACGAATTACGTTACTCACAACTACTATACATATTATAAAATTCCTCGATATATATATCTCGAATTATGTTGTTACACCTGTGGTTAAATTATTTAATTAAGATAAAGCTAAAATTATGTAAAATGTAATCTAAGTAAATGCAACTTTTTTTCTTTTCTATCTTCTTTTTTTTTTTTTTTAACATTACACGATAAAATTTACTTTTATATGCTATTTAAACGTTATTTCATTTTTAAAAAATTCAATTTAATCTTTAAAAAATAGTTCGTGCAAGTTACAACAAACTACAATTTTTAACAATACTTTACCTATAATAAATGTGGTGAAATTATTTATTTATTTATTTATTTATTTATTTTCGAACAAAAAACAATTTTACCATGAATGTTTAAATATTGCTTATATTAAAAAAAAAAAAAAAAAAAGAAACTGCTATTTATTATTATTATTATTATTATTAGCCTGTTTTAAGTAATTATGTCAACGAATTCTCCCGTATAATTTTAAAAACTCCAGAGGGAATGATTAATGTCCTAAATGTTAACAAAGTAATATTTACTTATTTTCATTGTTTTTTTCTTTTAATTTCTTGTTTCGAAATTTCAACAGTTTATTTCTCGTATGATTTAGATTGCTATGCAATTATAATTACACAATATGAAAGTCGTTATACATGTAAAATGAAACGTTTAACGTGTATGTTTTAATGAACATTTTTTCCCCTGGTTTTTCTCTTTTTTACTCTTTTTACGCATCTGTAAATCGAATTCAAAAAGTAATTTTGGAATGGCTCCAAAAATATGAACATTACCTAAAAATTTTGTTTTTAAATATTAATTATACATTGTAAATTCATTTATAAACACACAAAAATTATATTTCATTGAAAAATAATTACAAAATAATAGTATAGAATAAATTACCAGTCATATCTGCAATAGATTTTATATTTTAGTTGAATGTTGTATTTAAAAGTAAATCGTTAATTTTTATTTATATGAAATATAAATGTTATAAGTAATTTCTTAATGCATATAAACAATTCTTATGGGGGTACGCGAAATTCTATTGCACGATAATCGCGACTAAAATTTTGATCATTGTTGAGAAATTTTATGCTTCTTGTATGAAATGAAGGATTCATAAAAAAAAAAAAAAATGTGTTAACGAAAAACTACATTCAATTAAGTATTCAATTTTGAAGATATTATAATATATATTAATAAGTTAATTTTATCGTTTATTCAGAATAGCATAAGAAACATTTTTTTTCGTACATTTAGTATATACATGTTCTTGGAAGTACGCAAGTCATAGATTTTTTTTTTTCTAATTTTTACAGATCAATGGATCATAAAAAATTAAAAATTTGACTTCTCGTTTAAGTATGTATGACTCAGGTAAAAAAAAGAATAAGTTAAATTGAGAATTTATGTGCCATTAAAAAAAATAATAATAATTCTTTGGTATTTTTAAAGTAAAGTAACTCAACTCAACTGCCGGGCTATCATTGCTCTCTCCCTATTTGTAAAATTAAAAAAGTGTTTTTTTTTTTTTTTTTTTTTTTTTTTTTTTTAATTTATTTACTGTATAAAAAATGATTTACAAAACCAATCCCTCTTTTTATCTATTTTCTTTAAATTTATGAATAATTCCCTATTTTTATCATTGAAATTTGAGCAATTAAACTTTTGTACTGCAGGGTAGAAACTAAATACCTTAAGAATTCACAAAAAAAGAGTTATCTTAATAGTTTTGTAAAATAATTTCATACACCTATTAGGCGAGACGTAGCTAAGCCTCGTCGATACCCTCAGGGTCACAATTGCCACCCGTCAGCGCTATTAACACGAATTTAGCCCTGTCCCTAGAGAAATCTAAAAATGTGCCTTCGCATTAATGATAAATGTCTTTACTCTAGTGCTGAGGATGTCCGTAGGACATTCTTTTTTCTCCGGATGTCTTCAGGATCATCATTCCTAGTCCTAGGGAGAAAAAACGCTCCTAGGGAAAAAAAAATGTCCTAGGGAGAAAATGTACTTCTTTAAAATTCCTACTCCTTTGTACATGCTAAAGAAAACTGCTAAAATCCTATGCGTAGAGAAAAATCACAACAGTTTCCAACGCTACCACCCGTCTCAAACTCCAAATGCTTTTTCCTACTTTTTTTGGCTGGTGTTGATTTTTTTCCTTTTCACACACTTGTGATTGAGCGTTTTTTCTTTTCTTTTCTTTTCTTTTCTTTTCTTTTCTTTCTTTTATATGTCTTTGAATTTTCCTCCCCCCCCTTTTTTTTTCTTCCTTCTTAAATTGGATGATCATTTTGGCCACTAGTGGCCGAGTCATTTTATTAAAACGGTTCATACTGTAATGAGAAAATTGCGTAAAATTTATTTTCAATAACCGATAAAGATGGCAGTCAATTTAAATAATATTATTTAAAGGTAAACTTTCTTTTATAATGTTCATCATGTTGGTGTATTTGTGATTTTCTATTTTATAACGGGACAATAATTTTATTCGATATTTGTAACAGTATTTTATAGCCAGAAATACATTTTGCAGAATCAGCATTTTAAAATCTTTACAATTTTGATTTGAGAAACAGATACTCGCATGTTAAATAGATTTACTTTAAGTAAAGATACTAAATTTGTTCATATAATTCAATAAAATAAAAAATAATACATGTTGTAAAAATTTCAGTAAAAATATTAAGCTATTTTCGACCGGACGTAAAACTGGTAACTAAATTATGATTTTTTCTGGATGGGGAGCCTGAAAGAATGTTGGTAGAGAAGTAACTGTTACTTCTTGTGCAGTACACTAAATTTAAACAAATCTTCCCGAGAAAGTGTAGCTCTAGTCCGTAGTTATAGTGCGAATTCAGTACACACTCCACTTCAACAACCGAGAGAAAATTGAAATTAATTAAAATGTACCATAATTGTGTATTTATGATTGTACAATTTGGCATCTTTAATTTTCTTATTAAGATCTAAGATTAGAAAATATAGTTTTTCTATTAAACCTCTTAGATAGTATACGCAACGAGTAACTTCTATTCCATTTTGTATATATATATTATATAGCATAAATAATTGATATTTTAGACTGAGCTGTAAAATTAAATATATAATATAAATTATTATGAATTATATCGTTTGTTATATTAAAGAATAAAATGAAAAACACCCAGAAACATATATATACAGGAAACAAATACACCCACATTGATTTAAATCGAATACAAAATACTTCTTAACGACATAAATAAATCCTTACTATTACTTAGAAAATAATGAGTTTAAACTTGGCTCACTAAAAAGCATTTAAGCTATGTAATCTTAGAAAATTGGTTTTAGAGATTATCTATCGTACAAAAGGAATCATTCGATAAATTCTGAAGCCCTATAATCAGAAAACAATTGTCATTGTTAGTTAGAAAAATAATAAATCCAAATTAAGCTAATTTTATTTAGCACACTTTAAATAAGCGTTTAATGTTTTATAATATAAGCGTCGCATACACTATTATTTATAAACTTTTTATCGAAATTTCAGTATATAAATTTTTATGAAACTGTAAAAACTAAATTTGTTACGCATGAATTTAAAGAAACTATCTTATTACTAGTCATGATAATACAAAACTTAAATGGTGATTTAATATCAATGTGCATTAAACATATAATTCCTCCTTTAAAAAATAAAATTGCACTTAAGTTAAACGAGTTCATTTAGAAGAATGCTTCATTACTCGCCCTTTTGATTAATCACGATCTGATTTGCTTTTTACTTATATATGAATCATGTTATTTAAATTAATTCGAATGAACGACTTTCAGCTAGTCATTAAAACGCATAGAGCTCGTCTAAACATATAGATTTTAATTTATCACTCAGTTACACAGGTTCAGTCAGATTTCTTTAATATATATATATATAGAGAGAGAGAGAGAGAAATATATAGATATATTTTGTTTATATAAGTTAGTTAATGAAGGTTATTAAAAGTCTATATAGTGTGCTTTTATGTAAAAATTTCTGATATAGCTGATATAGCACAAATGGATTCAGAACTCATGCATGTTTCAATGTAAAAAAAAAAACTAGGGTAACTAGAAAACATGAAAACGAAACTGAATCGTACAGGAATATACGGTCGCAAATCAAAACCAACGAAAAAGGATGAGAAACAAAGAAGCAGAAATGATATGCCAGTAATGGGTAAGAAAAATATATTTATTGATAATTTATAGTAAAGCAGTGCATGCAAATTTCACAAGAAATGTTTAAAATTTTTACCATACACAATTATTCCCTCTTTAAAACGGCCAAAGACATACTTTTTCGGAGTTCCACGTATGTTTGTAGCAGCAATGGCGACTTTTATGAGGCTTAATCATTATCAGAGTAAATGGGTATCAGTTAAAACGTCTAGAAGGCCAATATAAGCTTGACAAATCCTTGCATAAGGATTATTTTGGGTTTACAAGGGCGAATAATCACGAGATAATCACATAGTGACTTTCTATTCGACAAGTCATCTAAATGTCCTAACAAAATAAACGGTGCCATGGCCACTTTGTATAAGATTCTTTGAAATTCGCCGGCTGAGTAACTGGAACTGTTATTCATGAACACTTATATTCAATCGGCACATCCGCAACAACAAGGGGAAAAAACTTTAGCGCACAAAGATAAATTTGGGAAAAGTGGCATATCCAGCTGAAGAAGTTTCGGGGGACAAGATTGATGAAATACATAGACATGGACAGTAAAATGTTTTAAAAAGCTAAATTTACGGATACTTTTATACGAAGAGGAAAAGATAAATTGTGATACACTTGCTTAATAGCTCTGTTAGCTGGGATAAAGAATTGGGGAATAAACTGCTATCACTAACCAGCCGATGCAACGCATGGTTGGGGAATGGAATTTTATAATTTTCAATGGAGGCATTATTTAATTTTGAAATGGATTTTGAGTGGCAAGGTTCATTGCAAGGATCAAAATTCTTCAAATGGATAAATGCAATCAGAAATTCGGCTGACGTTAGTGCCGATTAGACGGGTTTCCATGAACTGAACATTCCATCGTCCCGCAAACAAGTTGTTCAAGTGATAAAGTACAGTACGAGGGAATATAACATTGACCAATTTTTCATGGAAGCTCAAAATGTCTAATACCGATTTTTTTTTTCAATACTTAAAGCTAAAGCGGTTTCTTTGGGATGTTTACATAAATGTACATGTTAAGAACTTTGATCAATTATTGGGGAAATTGACTCTTTATCTACCACATTTTGAAACAGACAAAAAATACATTTAAAACATAATTTTTTCGTTGCTTAAAAGTAATTCTTAAAGCTAAAGCATTAAAATATATGTATATCACCTTATTATAGTAAATAATGAGGATTTTGTGAGGTGGTCCTTCAGCGTACCATTGATATATAGAGGTCAAAAAATACATTTGGACTATGAAAAAATGTTTAAAAAGTACTACTTTTTTAAATTCGTTTTATATTTTCTAAATTTGATGTGAGATTCTTGAAGTAGTACATGAATTAATTAGAATACACGTAAAGAGCGGAAAAAAATTCTTAGCAAAAACAGCGAGACCACTTTATAAAATTCCTCCCAGATACGAAATTATAGTGAAGTATATGCGTTCTATTCTTAAAATTATCTTTGATATATCTTACATAAATTCGATTTTATACGATTTTTTAGCTATATGATACTTTAAACTACCGCCGGTAGATAAAGTGTTGATATGTTCACGTACTGTCTTAAAATAAATTGTTAATTAATAGAGGGTTTTTCCACACATTATTGTCTTGTCTTTTTTTTCATTGTTGTTGTAATTTTAGATGATTCCAGTGCCCAAAATGGATTTTTTTTAACGCTTTTGTATTAAGCGCAGTAAACATTGTAAAGTAAAAATGCTCATATTTCTCAAGATATTAAATATTTTTATATTATGATTGAAGTATGCTATATATAATATAGTATGTAAACTTTCTTTAAAATGGACTTTCGTTGGATTCCGTTTAGTTTGTTACATTTTTTTATTTAAACATTTGTATATCTTTACAGATATGTGCTAGTCTCTAAAAAAAATATACACATAATTTTAATAAACTTCATAATCACATGATACTATCAGAACGAATACCAAAAATAACATTTTAGTGGGTGATCCCAAACATTCTAACTTTTCTTTAATTTATTACTAATTCAGTTTTAAATCTTCAAGACAACAGTTTTCTGGAATATCAGAGGTATAACAGGTTCTTCACATGTCCAAATTCGAGTCCTGCACGTGTCGGATTTTACCCAACCCGAAACCGAATGATGAATTTTAAATCAAAGCGAAATCTGACCCGAACAAGACAAAAAAAAATTAATCGACCCGAAAACCGACCCGAACCACCAATAAAATTTTTTGACAACCCGCACCCGACTCGAACCCGATTTCTTTATACCCGAAACCATGCCGAGACCCAAGTTCTTTCACCTGAACCCGACCCGAAACTCGAATCTAAATGAAAATTAATAATTCATCTAAAAATCATGCAAAACATATTTAAGTTCTTAAGTAAAGAAAATTTCTATTGTCACACAGTTGGTAAATCATTTTAAAAATAATTAAAAATGTAATTACTAATACTAAAGTAAAAAAAAAAAAAAGATTAATAGCAATTTTTATCTGTTTACGTGTAATGCGTATTTCAAGTGTACAAAGTTGTGTTTCAAATTTAGCGTTTGTAGTTTATTGTTTGATTTTTTTCACACACAATCAAAAAAAAATAATAATAGTAATAATTATAATATATATAATGACCCTCATCTGTCATGAACGATTCCGGTTAGACCGCTTCAAAAGAGAAACTTTTGGCAGCCATTATTATTATTATTATTATTATTTTATTTTATTTTTTTCTCTTTGTTCAACTTACGGAAACATACATATAATATGTTTTGTATCACACCTGTTCTGATTTATTTCTTTTAATACCTTGAAAGACTATTCAATTGTAATGTTTAAAGGTCTAAATTAAATATAACGGATCACTGGCTATTATAAACAACACAATACCAGATAAAAACAAACCAAAACTGCTCTGTATTTCTTCTAAATTAATCTACATAAACCTTACATCATTAGAAAAATCTTTCAAAACTGAACATTTTTTTTTTTTTTTTTTTTTTTATGTGAGATTTTAATTTTTTTCCGAATGGATCTGTCTGAAACACTCATTGAAAAACGGCGTCGTTTGGAAAATGAGAGGAAAAGAAGATGGTTACAAAGACAAAGTCCAGAGTCATTGGCAAGAATTAGACAAAATAATGCTGATATTCAAAGGCGACGGAGGAAACGAGAATCTGAGTTTGCAGCACAAATGCGAAGGCAAGCTGATGTTGAATCCCATCATCGAAGAAATGAAAAAAATAGTCGTAGAGTTCAAGAAGTACTTACCAATGAGAATGTTGAATTACCTTACTGTGGACCAATGATCGATGTTTGTGAATTCTGTGGTTCGAAGAATTTTGCCACTGAACGAACTCTAGACAAAAAAATCAGCAGTTGTTGCCGGAAAGGGACAGTTTCTTTGATTAAACCAACGGATTCTCAAGGAAATCAGTTGATTTTTCCACCAGTTCTTCAAGATTTGTTGATGAATCATGAGAACCCTGATTACAAGAATTTTAGAGATAACATTCGCTCTTATAACAGTGCTTTATCTTTTGCATCAATGGGAGCCAAAGTATTAAATTTCAGTGGAAGAGGACTTTACGTGTTTAAAGTTCATGGTCAAATATGTCACAGCACCAGTCTTCTACAACCACCCAGTGAACAATATCGACAGTATGCCCAATTGTATGTCATAGATAGCACTTAGGCAACATAATTCAGAGTTCTTAATCCTGCTAATCAACAATGCATTCCCTATCTTCTGGACCAGTTGGACAGGCTGTTCAGAATGACAAATCGATTTTGTCACACTTATCGTATGCTAAGGGACGTTGAAGCTCAAGCGATCGATGAAGCGAATGAAGCAGGGCAAGATATTCCCATAGTGAATCTGGTATTTCGACGAGATCGTCATACTGATCAGAGAAGGTATAATGCACCTACAACAAATGAAATTGCAATGGCTTTTCTTAATGATGATGGTGAGCCTCCTTTTGACAGAGACATTAGAATTTATCCAGTAAACCCAGAAAATCCAGGACAGCAGTTTGTCAATATCAACATTCTCAGCCCTAACTTGGACCCAATGGTTTATCCTATTTTATTCCCGTATGGCGAACCAGGTTGGCAACCTAACTGGACTTGCGAGGCTTATGAGGGTGCACAGACAAATAGAACGAGAAATAATGTTACTATGCTGCAGTACAAAGCAGCTTTGTTGCCCATAAGAGAACACTTCAATTCAGTTATTAGTGCGGGATGACTGACACAGCAGTTCATAGTGGATTCTTACTTGGAAGTTGAAGCCAATAATTTGAACTACATTAAAACACACCAGCAGAAGCTGCGAACAGAATTCTGTCAAGGACTAGCAGATCACGTTGAAAATAGAGTCAATAATGCACAAGCAGCTGGGATTCCAGTCATTCTTCCCTCATCATTTGAAGGATCACCAAGAAACATGCGTGAGAGGTGTGCTGATGCTTTGTCAATATTTGCAAAATTTGGTCCGCCAGATCTTTTCATAACTTTCACAGCCAATCCTAAGTGGCGTGAAATTACAGAAAATTTGAGAAAAGGTGAAGAGCCAAGTGACCGTCCTGATTTGGTTTCACGAGTTTATAACTGAAAGCTAAAATCCATTCTTAAAGATTTGATAGTGCATGGAGATTTAGGAATTTCAACGGCTCATGTTTACACAATAGAATTTCAGAAGAGAGGTCTTCCACATGTCCATATTTTAATTGTCTTACGTGCTGAAGATAAATTTTCATCGATAGAACATATTGATCGTTTAATTAGTGCTGAGATTCCTGATCCTGGTTTAAATCGACGCCTGCATGAAATCGTCACGCGCTGTATGATTCATGGCCCTTGCTGTTCAAACAATCCTCGAGCTCCTTGCATGGAAGCTGGAAAGTGTAAAAAAGGTTTCCCAAAAGATTTTCAAACAGAAACTTTATTGAGTGCTGATGGCTATCCTAAGTATAAGAGATGCATGAATTCTACAGTTGTTGTACGTGGAACCACAATGGACAACAGATTCGTTGTTCCTTACAATGCCTATCTGCTTCTGAAATATGATGCACATATTAAGGTCGAAGTTTCTACATCTATGAGAGCAGTGAAATATATTTACAAATACATCTATAAAGGTTTTGACTGTGCGAATATAATTGTCAGTGCTGGGGAGATTCAAAACAATGAAATTGCAAATTACATTTATGCGAGGTATGTCAGTGCACCAGAAGCCACGTGGCGATTGCTCCAGTTTAAAATGCATGACAGGTCACATGCAGTTATGAGATTACCAGTACACCTGCCAAATCAGCAGCGCATAAGTTTTACAGAAGGTGAAGAAGAAGAAGCCTTACAGGCTGCAAGAACAGGGAAAACTACTCTGGCTCTACATGATATCAATGCAACTCTCAAGCAACACGGAATGACATGCGAATCTTTTGAACTTCCAATGCCAATAGGAAATCCTATTGAGATACAGCTCTACAACCCAGTCGAACAAAGAGAACTGGAAGAAATTCAGATTGCATCGCTTAATCCACAACAGTTAGAAGCCTTCAGAAAAATCATCAAAGCTATCGAAAACATAAATAAAATGGACAGGTATTTTTTCATTGATTGTCCTGCGGGGTTCAGGAAAAACTTATTTGTACTCAACCCTGTTGCACTATATTCGGGGAAAAGAACAAATAGCACTTCCATTTGCAACTACTGGCGTTGCAGAAACACCTCTCGAAGGTGGGCGAACAGTTCACAGCGTTTTCAAGTTACCTATTCCTATTCTTGACACATCAGTTTCCTCAATAAGGACAAATACTTCAGAAGCTGAAAACCTGCGCAAAGTTCAGCTCATCGTTATAGATGAAATAACGATGCTGACAAAAGATGGTCTTCGATGTATCAATTCCCTTCTGAAAGAAATCATGAGCAGTGATAAGCCTTTCGGAAAGTTATCGTTATTGGAGGAGACTTCAGACAGACACTTCCAGTTGTGCCAAGAGGATCTACAGCAAATATCATAGAAGCCTGTATCAAATCTACACCTGTATGGAGATATTTCACCCACCTTCCACTCACCTCAAACATGAGAAGTGCCGGACAAGAACAACACAATATTTGGCTCTTAAATGTAGGAGAAGGAACTCTTCCTAGCATCCCCGAATTACCCACCGATTCCATAGAAATCCTTGAACACATGATTGAAAGTAACATCATCGAAGCAATTTACAGTCAATTAGCCACCATGCAGGTTGAAGAATTGGGAAACCGAGTTATTTTAGCTCCAACAAATAGGAAAACTCTGGAAATTAACATGAAAATAATATCAAGAATTGAAGGAGACCCACATGTGTATTACAGTGTAGATTCTATTGTTTCTGAAGACAATAATGATATATTAAATTATCCAGCACAGTTTTTACATGAGCAAACGCCTTCTGGCATGCCACCTCATCAGCTAATTTTTAAAAAAGGTATGATAGTCATGTTGCTAAGAAATCTTAATCCAAATCAGAGTCTTTGCAATGGGACTCGTTTATCAATACTTGAAATGCATGAAAATTTCATTTCTGCGAAAATTTTATCTCAGTGTCATCATGGTGAAACAGTTTTCTTGCCACGAGTTGATTTCTGTCCAAGTGATGTCACTCTTCCATTCATCCTAAAACGTCGCCAATTTCCTGTCATTCCTGCTTATGCAATGACAATAAACAAATCTCAAGGTCAGACATTTCAGCATGTAGGAATTTATCTTGATGAGACAGTTTTCTCTCATGTACAACTATATGTTGCCTTATCCCGATCACGAAATCAAAATAACATTAAATTTCATATTCAGCCAACAGACGCACAAGGACAGATTGGAAACAACAGAAACTTTTTTACAAGAAATGTCGTTTTCAGAGAAGTTTTATAATTATTTGAAATTATTTACTCTTATATATCCACAATAAATGTTTTTTTTTACAATATTCATAATTGTAAAATTACCACCATGATTTGCTCCGGCTAAACATCTTAAGTACTTTTTCATAAACCATTTCATTTGAAGTTATTTAATTAAAAGTTAAATGCTTAATCTTTATTTTGTACATATATTTATATCTATTTCTTTTATTGATATTTTATATATATCTTAACACTTTTGCGACCGCTGACGTAGATTCACGTCATTATTGATATCTGTAACTCTACCAGTGGGCGTTTCTTTCAGGGTTTTTATGTTACTTATTTCTGAAGAATATACCCGGTATTCAAATTTGTACGGTCAAATTTAATATTGTTGCGTACTCGGGGGTTCGTAAGTTGTCCGAGAATGAAAGGCGAGGCTTGCAAAAAATCAGTAACTTATTCCCAGAAAGTTCCGGAAAAATACAGGTCTGTAAACCAAGTATCAGCTTCAATTCAACCAGTAAACACAGCTTAATTAACAACTGTCAACTGTAAATCCACAGTACTAACTGTATAGCAATAGCACATAAAGCAAGACTCATTCAAAGAGGCTTAGAACTCCTTCAAATGCAATGCAAGCATTAGCGGAACTGCCTGACTCTGATTTCAGACTGAACTGAACTGACTGCCTTGGCGAAAAAAGCAGCCCTTATATACCCCTGTAGAAAAGTGTGGAATGTTCCAGAAATTTCTGTATCTCCTGAGCCAATCATATTTCAGCGTCCATATTTGGTATATCACTAATAAGGATTTTCTCGCCAAGGTCACCAAAAAAATCAACAAGTAGGGAAAAAGTCGCCAAATTTGATGCCAAATCCATTACCTGCCTTATTGGAGATTTCTAATGCGTTTTTAAGGGAAAATTACGCTTTCTTATTCTTTTAATAATGTAATATGGATTATTTTAACGCTAAAACAACTAGAAATGTCGAAAATTAACATTCTAACGACTTACTAAGCCTCTTTGAAAGAATTTCTTCAAGAATGAATACAATTATTTACAAACTCGCAACAATATGGATATAAATAATTTGATTAGGAAGAATATAATTATAATGTATATCCATTTGTAATGTAAATGTAAACTTAGAAAATTTTGTAATGAAATATTGTAACTTGGGAGAATAACGCCCATAGGTGGACATTACTGTCGTGAAAGTGTTCAATGAGATTTTTAAAAATTTGAAAGAAATTTTATAACGAAACTACTACTGTGCTTTGCACGGGCTAAACTTCTAGTAATAATATAATGCTACAGACACCTACTAAACGTCTGTTCACATCTAAATCTACATACATTTCAATAACTTCTTAAAAACATCCGCAAGAGAAAAAATATCAATTATCAGTTTGAGTTCACAGTCTATTTCAAAGGATGCGATGATGAATCACACATCTGATTATTCCCCGAGAGGGAGCTTTCTTTTAACAGCTTCTATTCTAAATGAAAATAATAATAATATTTGATGATTTTTGTTAATTGGTTCAGTGGGATGTGGTTCTTTTTATTACTATAATTGTTTCAGCAAGCGTATATTCATTATGCGTATATCACTGAGCTGAAGAACAACTGGAGGAAATGCTAGACCGGTTTTCGCGTGTCGTTTTTTGAAGGTTTGTCTTCCGAGCATTGCACGGCAAAATGCATTTCATATATTTCTATTTCAATGTAAAATAGTGTAAAGGTTGTCTGTTCGAACAACCATATGCTAAACATGAAATTACAATTTTAAATTTTAGTTCTTTAAAGATTATAATAGTAATAGACGACCCGAAAAATGTTGCTTGCCGTGGAAGGCAAGCGAACGATTGCAGAAAAACTGGCACGCATAAACACTGTGTAAAAGTATTGGAAGCATTTGCTCCAGTTGTTCTTCAGCTCAGTGGCGTATGTATTGTAAGGAAATAAGGTTGAGTCAATTTCAGGTTGCCTGAATTGTTCAGGTCAACTGAACAATAATAATAATAACTATTAAAATAATAAAATTTTCTTCTCTATGTTTATCAATATTCTATTTTATGAACAGACAAAAAAAATTATAAACACAAAATACCAAATTTTATTTAAAATTAAAAAAATAAATAAATAAATAAAAATAAAAATAAAAATAATTAAATAAATATTACATATTTCTAAATTTTATACTGTAATTATAAATAGATATACGATACAAGTATTTATAATAAAATTCTAAAAATTTAATATTTTAAAATTAGTATCATACGTTCAGACATGATTGAAAAGAGTTTTTCTTTGGCATGTTGAAAAATGGACTTTTCAAAAATTTACAAATTATAATGAGAAATATTTAATCGCTTTTAAACAAAACTTTTTTTTTCTATAAATTAAAAATATTTTGCATCATTATTCCAGCGAATGTGAAAAATATCAATTGATATAAAGATTTACTTCCGAAAGCATATAACTCAAATAACTGTCTGCTGTTAAGTTTGAAATATTAATGTTTGATGCTGTATTGATTTTATTTTATTTTTTCATATTAGAAAAGAAAGAAAAACGTGTGGGAAAAGTACTAAATAAATTTAAAACTAAGAAAGTTGAAAATTACCTATATTATTTGTATCTATTATTTTTTATATTAATTAAAAGAATATAGGTATTTGTATTATTTTTTATACTATATTATCCTTACTTCAAGAAATTGTAGCTTTTTTATTCATTGTTTTACAAAATAAAAATTATCAGATAAAGGTAGCAGTGAGTTCAAAATATTTTGAAAATAAACTTTTTATCGATAAAGTTCTCACTTTTAACTATTGGAAAAACCATTTTCTAAAAGAGACTCGTGGAGTACTTTTCTTGATAATAAGTGAAAACCATTTCTATGTTATTTTTCTTTATACAATTTGGTTAAATGGTTTTTTTTTTAATTTTTTCTTTTTTATATAGAAACTTATTCTTTTCAAAAGTTATGCAAATAATTGAAATAGGTAATAAAAAAAAAGTAAAAAAAAAATATAAGAATGGCAACATGATCTTTTAAATTATACACAATAATAATAATAATAATAAATACAAAATAACAAAATAGAGGATTTTTTTTTTTTTATGTATTGTAATTTTCAAATACCTTTGTGTTTAATATTAAAGAATATACATAAAAAGTAAATACATTTAAATAAGTCAAGACAAAAATCTTCTAAATTACTATGAATATTTTTAACTAATTAATAATTAACGTCTATAAGAAATATTATTTGACGCTATGTATGTTATGCGTAATAGTTTATCTCTTATATTTTTATCATAGTGAATAACGTTGATTCGTTGATAACGTTTACAGTCCCTGGCCAAATTATTAGACGCACTGTAGTTTTTTAATAATTACATGTTTTGCACGAGTTTATATGCAATACTTTTATGTTTAAACATACATGTAATTCATTTTTATTAAGGAAATATTTTATATACTTCCTATTTGTATTTTTGTTTACGTATGGCATCACAATATTAACTAAGTGATACAGGAACGTAAATAAGTACAAACTGGTTTCAGTCGCGTTCTCTCGTGCATCAGTTGCGGGCGTGTTTCATGTGGCTTTATGTGCTGTGTTTATTTGTTTGGCAGTTTTATACTACGCACTTATTTGTTTATTTTGTGTGCAGTGTTTAAGTAATCAATTGGAACATTTTCATCATGGGTAAAAAAGGTGATCTTTCACCATGTAAAAAAGCTGAAGTAAAGGCCCTCGTGAATGCTAAAATATTTTCAAACCGCGAAATATCACGAAGGTTGAAGGTTTCTGAAGCTAGCGTATGACGTATAAAGAAGAAAATTGTGTCAGGGGACGAATTGAGCCCAAAACGAAAGAAAAGATGCGGCAGAAAGCCTATTTTTACTTCAAGATCAGAAAGATGTTTAATGAAAATTTGCCTGGAAAACAGATTTGCTACCACAAAACTCATAAAATCGCAACTCCAAAGTGCTAATGTGAATGTTTCTGAGCTCACTGTTCGAAGAAAATTAAAAGATTTAGATTTTAAGGACTGCCGCCCCACCAGGAAGCCCAAGTTAACAGCTGCAAAGAAAACAAAGCGTCTGAAGTTGACTAAACAATGGCGTGATAAAGATGTGGACTTCTAGAGATCGGTAAGTTTGCATAATTTTGTCACAAATGATACATTTAATATCATTAAGAAAGACCAGCACAGAGGTTTAGGATGTTTATTATTTTTTTTTCTATTTTTCACAGGTCTGCTTCAGCAATGAAAGTACATTTGAAATTTTGCAGAATAAAGCTCTGTTTGTGCGTCGTCGTCATGGAGAAAAGTTTCACCCTGACTGTGTCGTTCAGACTGTTAAGTACCCTACAAAATTGATGATCTGGTCAGTCATCAGCGGCAAGGGTACTGGATGTCTGTACGTGGTAAAAGGTATAATAAGGCAAGATCAGTACAAAGAAGTCTTACAAAATCGGTTGATTCCGCAGCTCCGAGAATGGTTTCTAAATGGGGAACCATTCATTTTTATGCGATGGACCTCCCTGCCACACAGCACGGTCTGTTAAAGCTTTTTTAGAAGAGCAAAATATCCCTCTATTGGATTGGCCGGGTATAAATCCTATTGAAAACGTGTGGGAGTTGGTGAAGTGAGAAGTGGCTAAATATGTGATCACAAACAAAACGCAACTCTTAGAAAAGATCATTCATGTGTGGAATAATCATCCTCAAGTGCAGGAGACAGTACATTCTTGCATTGATAGTATGCCACGCAGAATTAAAGCTCTCATAGTGGCTAAAGGTGGCTCAACAAGATATTAACATTTAACTGCACTAATTAAAAAAATTTTCAAGAGTTAATAAATACATATTTTTTCTATAACTATGATGTTTTATTTGTGTTAAAAAATAGATAATAAGGTGGGTAATAAAAAAATATTCATTGTATCTAATAAAAACAATAAAGCTGTATAGTATCACCGGATAATTAAGATTTTACATAGAATCTTATAGTGCGTCTAATAATTTGGCCAGGGACTGTATATTGCATTACAAATAAAGTTATTCCCAGAAAGTTCCGGAAAAATACAGGTCTGTAAACCAAGTATCAGCTTCAATTCAACCAGTAAACACAGCTTAATTAACAACTGTCAACTGTAAATCCACAGTACTAACTGTATAGCAATAGCACATAAAGCAAGACTCATTCAAAGAGGCTTAGAACTCCTTCAAATGCAATGCAAGCATTAGCGGAACTGCCTGACTCTGATTTCAGACTGAACTGAACTGACTGCCTTGGCGAAAAAAGCAGCCCTTATATACCCCTGTAGAAAAGTGTGGAATGTTCCAGAAATTTCTGTATCTCGTGAGCCAATCATATTTCAGCGTCCATATTTGGTATATCACTAATAAGGATTTTCTTGCCAAGGTCACCAAAAAAATCAACAAGTAGGGAAAAAGTCGCCAAATTTGATGCCAAATCCATTACCTGCCTTATTGGAGATTTCTAATGCGTTTTTAAGGGAAAATTACGCTTTCTTATTCTTTTAATAATATAATATGCATTATTTTAACGCTAAAACAACTAGAAATGTCGAAAATTAACATTCTAACGACTTACTAAGCCTCTTTGAAAGAATTTCTTCAAGAATGAATACAATTATTTACAAACTCGCAACAATATGGATATAAATAATTTGATTAGGAAGAATATAATTATAATGTATATCCATTTGTAATGTAAATGTAAACTTAGAAAATTTTGTAATGAAATATTGTAACTTGGGAGAATAACGTCCATAGGTGGACATTACTGTCGTGAAAGTGTTCAATGAGATTTTTAAAAATTTGAAAGAAATTTTATAACGAAACTACTACTGTGCTTTGCACGCGCTAAACTTCTAGTAATAATATAATGCTACAGACACCTACTAAACGTCTGTTCACATCTAAATCTACATACATTTCAATAACTTCTTAAAAACATCCGCAAGAGAAAAAATATCAATTATCAGTTTGAGTTCACAGTCTATTTCAAAGGATGCGATGATGAATCACACATCTGATTATTCCCCGAGAGGGAGCTTTCTTTTAACAGCTTCTATTCTAAATGAAAATAATAATAATATTTGATGATTTTTGTTAATTGGTTCAGTGGGATGTGGTTCTTTTTATTACTATAATTGTTTCAGCAAGCGTATATTCATTATGCGTATATCACTGAGCTGAAGAACAACTGGAGGAAATGCTAGACCGGTTTTCGCGTGTCGTTTTTTGAAGGTTTGTCTTCCGAGCATTGCACGGCAAAATGCATTTCATATATTTCTATTTCAATGTAAAATAGTGTAAAGGTTGTCTGTTCGAACAACCATATGCTAAACATGAAATTACAATTTTAAATTTTAGTTCTTTAAAGATTATAATAGTAATAGACGACCCGACAAATGTTGCTTGCCGTGGAAGGCAAGCGAACGATTGCAGAAAAACTGGCACGCATAAACACTGTGTAAAAGTATTGGAAGCATTTGCTCCAGTTGTTCTTCAGCTCAGTGGCGTATGTATTGTAAGGAAATAAGGTTGAGTCAATTTCAGGTTGCCTGAATTGTTCAGGTCAACTGAACAATAATAATAATAACTATTAAAATAATAAAACTTTTCTTCTCTATGTTTATCAATATTCTATTTTATGAACAGACAAAAAAAATTATAAACACAAAATACCAAATTTTATTTAAAAAAAAAAAAAAAAATAAATAAATAAAAAAAAAAAAAAAAAAAAAAATAATTAAATAAATATTACATATTTCTAAATTTTATACTGTAATTATAAATAGATATACGATACAAGTATTTATAATAAAATTCTAAAAATTTAATATTTTAAAATTAGTATCATACGTTCAGACATGATTGAAAAGAGTTTTTCTTTGGCATGTTGAAAAATGGACTTTTCAAAAATTTACGAATTATAATGAGAAATATTTAATCGCTTTTAAACAAAACTTTTTTTTTTCTATAAATTAAAAATATTTTGCATCATTATTCCAGCGAATGTGAAAAATATCAATTGATATAAAGATTTACTTCCGAAAGCATATAACTCAAATAAGTGTCTGCTCTTAAGTTTGAAATATTAATGTTTGATGCTGTATTGATTTTATTTTATTTTTTCATATTAGAAAAGAAAGAAAAACGTGTGGGAAAAGTACTAAATAAATTTATAACTAAGAACGTTGAAAATTACCTATATTATTTGTATCTATTATTTTTTATATTAATTAAAAGAATATAGGTATTTGTATTATTTTTTTATACTATATTATCCTTACTTCAAGAAATTATAGCTTTTTTATTCATTGTTTTACAAAATAAAAATTATCAGATTAAGGTAGCAGTGAGTTCAAAATATTTTGAAAATAAACTTTTTATCGATAAAGTGCTCACTTTTAACTATTGGAAAAACCATTTTCTAAAAGAGACTCGTGGAGTACTTTTCTTGATAATAAGTGAAAACCATTTCTATGTTATTTTTCTTTATACAATTTGGTTAAATGGTTTTTTATAATTTTTTCTTTTTTATATAGAAACTTATTCTTTTCAAAAGTTATGCAAATAATTGAAATAGGTAATAAAAAAAAAGTAAAAAAAAAAATATAAGAATGGCAACATGATCTTTTAAATTACACACAATAATAATAATAATAATAAATACAAAATAACAAAATAGAGGATTTTTTTTTTTTTTTTTTTTATGTATTGTAATTTTCAAATACCTTTGTGTTTAATATTAAAGAATATACATAAAAAGTAAATACATTTAAATAAGTCAAGACAAAAATCTTCTAAATTACCATGAATATTTTTAACTAATTAATAATTAACGTCTATAAGAAATATTATTTGACGCTATGTATGTTATGCGTAATAGTTTATCTCTTATATTTTTATCATAGTGAATAACGTTGATTCGTTGATAACGTTTATATTGCATTACAAATAAAGTGTATTGTCAGGACGTCGTTTTTGTTTTTAATTAAAAAAAAAAATTGTAGTCACAAAATACCATGATGATTTCAATAAATGCCTACGATTTCAATAAAGCTAAATTCATCCATCTAATTTAGTTTTCTGTATTAAAAATACAATGTACACTACGACGCTTTCTTAGAAAAACATATATAGAGGAGAAAGTGAAATTGTTTAACGATTATTATTATTATTATTATTATTATATTATTATTATTTTAAACTCCCTCAGAATGCAGACAAAAATATTATTTCAGTTATACATCATAAAAGAAATTTTGTTAGATAATAAAACAAACGCAAATAAAATTAATTTTATGCTCATTGAACTTTAATTATCGAAATTTCACACAAAAGTACAAGATATTAAAAAACATTGTGTTTTAATCTCAAAAGAAAACACTGTTGGGGGATAGCATGTTTGCAATATGACTTCCTTATTTATTTTTACGCATCGGTAAAACAGTAAATGATAATTATGGAATTACATAAATAGTTATTTACTTTAAAAATGGAGTCCTGTTTGCAGTTATTTTTGTATTAGCGCAAATAACCACAGAATAATATATATATATATATATATATATATATATATTAATAGTTTTTTTTATCTTTCTATTGTTTGATACTTCTTATCCACAATATTATTAAATTAAAAATGTTATTTTTAATTTACGATATTTAACTAAACTGATAGGTATGATAAAATATTTTGTTTTTGTATCAATCTGATATTTTATTATTATAATATAAATATTTGGTAAGTATCTATTGTAAATTTAACTTTAGACCGTAAATAAGAACTGATGAATAAGACTTCGTTGTAGCGTTTCAAAACGAAAAAATGGATTCATACCTATAAAATTTACAGACATTATTAAAGAAAAGCTTAAAAAAACTGTTGAAAATTTGTTTAAGGGAATAATTATGTAATAACATATATATATATATGTATATATATATATATTTAAACTTTGTAGTTACAAAAAAAAATTGCAGTATCAGAAAAAAAAAAAATGTTGGAGTTTTAACACTGAATAATAAAGAAATAATTTTAAAACATTGCAATGTGTATCAGCAAAAAAAAAAAAAAAAAAAAAAAAGCTCATAGAGGACATTCTCCAACTGATTATTGTTAGGTCCTAATCCTATAGGGGAAATTCCATGGAGGTCATTCTAAGTGATCCTATCCTGCATTTACGTGAGTTTCTGTGAAAACCATCGTAAACTTCAAACGGCTTGGTCAACGAGCCGTTGAACCATCATTGAACCTGGCAATTCCCCTTCATATGAATGATACAGCATTGTTCTCATGTTTTCACAGAGAGAAATGTCCAGTATATTTAGATTCGGTGTGCATGGAACCACCGTCTAAAAGTCTGGAACCGTCTAAATGTTGGAACTTTCTAATACATTCCACTGTCGATTTCATTATACAATAACTGAATAACCTTCTGTATCACAAGCCGCCTACTTTGTGACAATTCCAAAAAGCCTCTTCTGAAAAGGAAACAAATATGATATACTTGCCACTTATTTAGATTACTAATCCATATCTCTGTTTAGGGTGAAGTGTCCTAATTCTGCCCCATTCAATAATTTCGCCCCCTTTACTTCTCTTCTTATATGTAAGTACGTTATTTGTAGAATATTACTTAGCGTAAGTCGTTCTCTCTCATGCATTGCATGTGTTTTTTTTTTCTTTGTTAAGATACTAATAGTAGCCTACAATGAATATTCAGATGTTATGTTCATTTTATGAAAACCGAAGCACCTCCATGTTTGGAAGTAGCACGGTCCAAATTTCTTCCCCCTTGAAGCTTTTAATTTTCTCCATTTCTCCGTCCCCCATACGGTGAAAATTTCAGGGTAACTGATCAACCATCATCAATGCCCATGTTCAGCAGACTGCTGCTGCCGTCAGACCTAAAGTCATTAAAAACGTGCCAGTGATCACATCATCGACTTCTAATAGAGAAGATTCAGCTCTATTTTTATGTTCCTAATACTTAAATGACTGCTATTTCCTTCAGTTATTCTTAAACTTTTTACTACTATTCTATTCATCTTGAAAAACACTTTAATTCACAATTAAGGTCTCGTTTTCCGGGGTAGAATGTAATTGAGACTAGTTTTTTTTTACTTTTGCCAAATACAGGTAACTTTTGAAAAACAAGTTTTTGACTTGGTAAAAATATTTTGGTATTAAATTTCGCTATGTTTAAATGTTTGTGGATAGTTAGTGATTGTAATATCCAAATCTGGTAAGTTTTCACTTAAACTTATAGATTTCCAGGTACTAAAGGTGACTGGGGGGGGGGAGGAAATAAGGGCACTTTTCCTTATATGTATGAGGGCAGTAATGTGAATTTGTTTTCAGAGTAAGTTTTTTTTTTTTTTTTTTTCCGAGATTTTAAAATGTCCTCTAAAGTAAAGGATATTAGATAAGTTAAAACACTCCTGCTTTACACTGCATTACAATATTTTATTGATAAATATTAACAGACCTCGATCATGATAATGTGGGACCCAAGTATATGAGAAATTTCGAGGGTAATACTTCGACCCACCACATGATGATTAATGGCTTTGTACATAATTTGAAAACTAAAATTGAATTCTTGAATTGGTCCCATAAAAATAGTTTTTACTCATCCTATTTACACATGGTACGTTTTGAAAAAAATATCTGAACAAAATATGCATTTCTTATTCTGAAAATAAAACAATTAGTGTAAATTCGTTGCATAAATTGTCTTTTGCTGAAATCTGAACCGCTTTAAGTTTTATGGCAACAAAATAACTAGGATATTTAGTTAATTAAAATAAATTGTTGAAATACATTTAGATAATATCCTTTTGGTACGTTTTAACGAGATCTATAATTTTTAGTTTATTTAGTTATTTATTTTTTTCTGTGAAGTGTTGTTCCTTATGTATTTGAAATGTTCTTTAATTTTGGTTGTTATTTTAATTTTGGTCATCTCTATATAACCTACCTTTTTTTAAAAATTAATTCGGTAAATGACTAAAGTTTCTGATTTTTCAGTGTTATCTGTGCAGCTTCTTTTTCATTGAAAAGTATTTTTTTATGTTTTATTTGTAAAAGCATTCCTAATTGTGCATCATTACATTTAATTTTTTTGGTGGTACCTATAAGGAACGGAACAGATAACGCGTATTTCTATTTTTCTTTCTGTCTGTTGTATGTATGATTTTTATTTATGTTTAAATATATTTATTCATTTTTGATTACAACTGGCTTTTTAATAACTTTCTACAACTTTGTTAAGCTTTAATATTTTTTTCATTTGAGGCTGGTGTATATAGCGCTGTTTATGTATGATTGTATAGCAACTAATTTAAATCTACAGTATATTCCACGATATTTGGTATTTAAAATCCGTTTACGGACATTTGGTGTATGAAAAACATTGGTTTCTAACTTATAAAAGTTTTATCTGTTATCAGTTTGGATTTATAGATTAAACTTCAAACTTCCGCCAATTTTGTTTTTATCACCATAATTTCTGGCGGTGTCATGCTATAAATAATGACAAAAAAAAATCAGTATACCTGTATTAATATGTTATTACTTCCTAAAGTATCTATATATAAAAAAAAATAATAATAAAAAATCAATTATTCTTAGGGATACACTTATTTTATTTATAAAATTTATTTTTAAATCTATTTTTTAAGTTCAATTTGGTAACTGAATTTAAAGTGATACTTGTATTATTATCACCGTATTTCTCTGTTCCATTTTTGTTTTTATTATTTTACTAAGTTCTGAACATAGAAGGAAACTATATCAAATTTCAGAGCTGTATTTTGAAAAGCAAAGTTAATAACTTATATATATATATATATATATATATATATATATATATATTATAAAGTTTTTAGTTTAATTTAGACTTGTTTGATAAAGAGAATTTCTTGAAAAATAGATTTCATGTGCTTTTCTAGACTGTAGAAAGGACTTTAAATTTTATTAGCAAATTAGCAATGGATCTAAAATTGTATAGTTTCTTGTGGTGTTTGTATCTACCATTCTTTCTAATTTTTTTATATATATGTTTTTTATTCGAGAAATTGGTGCAGATTGCCATGTCTGCTTATATAAAAAGAAATAAAACAGAGACATAAGAGAGTTCATTTGCCATACTGCATCACTGTCAAAAGTATTACATTGAATATAACATATTATTAATTAAAAGTTTCATTTATTGCATACATATAACTTATGTGCTAGATACAAGCATAACTTTTATAATATTTACTCGACTGTTTAAAAAATTCAAATATTAGAAAATTACGTTCAAAGATTACATTTTTTTATTACAAAATTATAAGGAGTAAACCAAAACACTAAAAGCGTTTGTAAAACTTATAAAAAAATAGTTATTTTCCGATCCAACTATCACATCAAAATTTCTCCGAAGTCCATAACTCGCAACTCTACTGAAAACCCCTAACTGTCATTACAAATTACCTTGCATGATTTCATCTTGCATTCTTATCATCCTGCTTTAACCAACAAAATCATTTAAACTTAACAAAATTTCCTAAAATTTTGCAATTTTTGACATTCCTGCGAAAAAAGTACATGTAAGTGCTCATGCATATGCAAAATAATTACTTAGAGTACTTTTCTCTACAAAACTTTTGTTATTCAATCTAGAGATTGACACTTGGACAATAGTAAGTCCTTGTAAAAACAAATAACATTCATTTTTTTTCGAAAATATCTCTTAAAATGTTCATCAAAGATCTAAAAAAAAAATTAAATTATTTATGATGTACAAACATTTATCTCAAAACAAACCATATATTAGGCATCGAGAAATTATGTTTAACATTCTGCGTTATTCCAAATTGTTAATCGATACCATTATCTATTGAGCTATTGCCTCACTTTATGTCCTGCCTTCACTATATGAATATTCAGTCTTTTATCCGTTAAATGCATGAATACCGATTTTCCTCTGGTTCTTATAACAGCTGCATAAAATATATTTTATACTTTGTTTAAGTGAAGTTTCTACAGCTACAATTATGCAAAATCACTTAGCTTAATTTTCTTCAAACATTACAATATTGTATATATACATATATATCAATTTTTATATTAATTATGTCGTAGAAAATATTACAATTAAAACCTTATTGCGTTAAAATTAAACAAAATCTACATGGTTATGTATAATGTTCATTTACTTAGTGATTAAAATATGTTAGTTATTAAATTGTTGAATATTAGTTATTCAATTTATTATATAATATAATAAATTTATTCACGCTATAAAAATTTTTATTAACACTTAATTAATATACCTTTATTAAAAAAAATATAGAGAGATGATTAATATTACAAAAATGATAACCTCTTAAAAAAAAAAAAAAAAAACTTGCTGTTACGTTAACAAGTTTACATAAAAATTAAACTCTTAAGGCATTACCATAGTATATTGCAAAAAGTGCTTGGAATGTTTAATAATTTTTAGCTGAAGAAAAGTTTATCTTTATTTTTATAAATTTTACTAATTGTATTTTCATGAGTGCTTTTATTGTTATAAAATTTCCATTAGTGCCGTTTGAAAATAATCGATAATTTTTCTCGTTTTCTATAAAGATCATGGTTGTTAGTGTGAATTTTTAATATTCGTTAGAATTGACTCACTTGAAACACTTTAAAAACAATTATAACACTTTAAAAACACTATACACTTTAAAAACACCATACACTTTAAAAACACAACTATACACTTTAAAAACACTATTGAAACACTTTAAAATTTACTTGTTTTTATATAAATCGTTCATTTTAAAGTAATATTAAATGTCGAATTTTTTTTATATTTACACAAATTGTATGATTTATCTTTATTATTTTATAATGCAAATAGACTTATCAATTTCCCATATTATTAATTTCCTTTTTTTTTTTTTTTTTCCCCAAATAAATATAACTATGTTTATTTAATATTCTGACGTTCTGTACCTCTCATGACAAACCTTTTAAAACTCAATCAATTGCACGTATTTACAAATATAAGCAAAATGCTATATAACATTCAATGTGAGATTTTAATTATGCTACTTTTGTTATATTTAAACAAACATTTTGGCATAGTAATTAGAAAGCTATAACATTCTAAATAAAGAAATATCTATATGTATTACACGGTGTTCGTAAATGTTTAGAAAATCGTATACTGTGTACAGTGCTTAGTGATGTAAACAAAATATTTAATGAACATTATAATAAAATTAATGCAAATAAGTAGACAACTATTCACATTTACGTTTCCCGCTTAAAAATATATAAATATTTATTATCAGATGCTCAATTTTATAAATATTAAGAAAAGAACTGTGATACACATTGAATGTCATATTCAAATGTGTTGTAGGTTTGTTTAATTTTTTTTTTTCAAATATATGTATACAGGGTCCGCCAAAAGTTCCACACTTTCCACCTATCTCAGAAAAGCGTCGGAATTTTGAAGAAACCGGTGTTCAATGAATTCGAGTCGGACCTCTTATGGTGAAAACATTTTGGGATCGAGGCTCTAGGGGGTGCTAGGGAGTCAACTTTAAAATTTCGAATGGATAGGTACGTCTTGTGGTACATATCTGGAAGCGTCTCTTCAAAACAATAAATTTGATATAAATAGTTTTGTCCTGCGATACTTATTATAGGAAATACATGAGTTTTTAGAGTTTTGAAATGGGGATTTTATACTTATGTATCTCCTTTAATATTAATCGCAGAACAGAACTATTTATATCAAATTCATTTGTCTTGAAAACACGTTTCTAAAGATGTATCACAATACATACTTTCCTGTTTGAATAATAAAGTTGCCCTCCCTAGCCTCAACCTTAATTCCCCCTCCCAAGGCCAATTTTTTTTCGTCAAAAGAGATATCTCTCAAATTCAGTTAACACATATTTCGCCATTTTTCAAAATTCTGACGCATTTCCCAACAGAATGGGGTGTGGGGCTTTCTTCGAGTTTTGAAATGTGGATTTTATATTTATTCATTTCCCTTTACAATCATTGCAGGAAATTCATTTTCTTGAATAGATGTTTGCAGGGATGTAGCACAAGATATACCTTCACATTTGAAATTTTAATGGTGCTCTTCTTAGCGGCCACCTCCCGGTCCTATGCGCTTTTCACTAAAAGAGATGCTTGTCGAATTCATTGAACACGTGTTTCGCCATTTATCAAAATTCTCACGCATTTCCAAAATAGTAGGTTGGGGAGGGGATGAACGTTTTTGTTGACCCTGAACTGTTAAAAATGTTTTCTTAAAAATGAGCTAAATTGTTTCAAAATAGCTCCTAAACAATATATACTTAAATTTGAAAACACATGTACTCATTTTTGAGTGTACGGAGATGTGAAACATGGGGATATTGGCATTCTTATTGGTCAATTCCATTTTTGAGCACGTCAATATGCTCATAAATTAGTACATGGTTTTTCAAATTTAAGTATATATTGTTTCGAAGCTGTTTTGAGATAATTTAGCTCATTTTTAAGAAACTATTTTTTTACAGTGTGTATACACGTATCATATATATATTAGTGTTTGTGTATGTGTATGTAAATACTTTAAAAAAGAATTTAAACCAGCACTTTAGTAAAGAAAAGCCACGTTTGAATCATCAATCGCTAATAAATTTAAAATTTATATCCTTATTTACAAAACATTACAAACATATATTTATTATGATTTTGGCATATGAGATATTATTATAATTAAATAAAAAGCATAATTACTTATAAATAATTCTAATTAATTTTTTATATAAATGTTCAATAATCAATGAAATTATATCTTTCCTATTATAGATAAATTTTATCATGTACGGAATGTTTTGTTTTCACTATTTATTCTGTAAGTATCCCTATACTTTTTTATTATTTTAAAATAAAAACCGAATCTAAAATGAATATAGATTGATATTAGATATCGTATAAATTTATGACTGACGCCAGAGATTGGTATGCAAAGAAGGAAGGTCTTCTCATCACTATGCAGTGGTTTAGAGAGATTTTAAACCTCCCACATAGTTTATTACATACACACACAAACAAAAATATAAATAAATAAATAAAATAAAAATACTTTGATTATTAAACCCTCGCGAAAATTGAGAATGATATTAGATAAGTGAAAGATTCCTGATAAACTTGTGTGGTAAGCACGTGTTCTCAAAATTAACCTAACTGCATTAGGGGCGTATCGAAAACCTCTTTTCCGGTGAGTCGCCAGAAAATTATATGAAATCGGGCATTTGGAATTGTGTTCCTGTTCATTACAGGTTTTTTTTTTTTTTTTTTTTTTTTTTTTTTTTAAATACAGTATTCAATAAAAAGAATATGCAATTTTACAAAGAAAATACAGTGAACTCTCGTTAAGACAACCCCGTTTAAGATGGATTTCTCGTTATTACGTACAAAAACAGAATCCCCGGCTAAGGCATATAGGAATTGCATGTAATAAACATCGCTTTATACGTACAATTCATTCGTTAAGAGAGACATTTTTTTTCCCCTCAAATCTTACTTTCTTCTAAAAAGAGTCAGTTCCTAAAATATTTTCAAATTCAATTTTTTTTTTTTTTTTACTTAAAAAGGTGCAATAATAAAAGGGTTAATCTCTTTCACTCTGCGCAATTACACCATGGGAGGTAAACAGTATTGATTGACAGCGACAGTTGAGGTCAACAATTGCACCTGTCTCCACTTCTATCGTGGAGACATAGCAAATGAGTTCGTTATCAAGTTGTACTGTATGGAGAAAAGAAGTTTTGTAAAAAAGTATCGGTTTTCCTGCGTTCATATTTTTAGTGAATAAAAGGGTTTGAGGAAAAAAATTACATTCGTGTTATACTGTGTATGTGTACATAATAGTGATTTTAGAGTTCATACATAACTTCAGTTTATGAATTCCTGTTATAATGGACTCTCGTTAATATGGACAAAAACTGCCGGCCCTTGATTGTCCGTTTTAACAAGAGTTCACAGTATTCATTAAGTTGCTACTGTTCCTCGAGGGTTGTATTAGGAATAGGTATTTATATTAAATAATTAAAATAAATGAGAAAAATAAAAGAATTTAAAAAAAGAATTACAAAAAAAAAAAAAAAAAAAAAAAGATAATTTTTTAAAGAATAAGAAAAAGTAAAATAAAATAAATTAAAATAAAATAAAATAAACAAAAAAGACAACGATCACAAAATAACATTGTTTACTAGATAACATATTTAACTTAAAATTAGTTCATTTCCTTCTCGATTTGAATTGTTTCTTGCTTGCTGATCTAATCTGCCGTTGTCCACAATATATGAGCTTATTTTTGCAAATGGCGGAGCTTGCGTGCAATTATCTACCACAAACTAAACCATTCGACAGGTATTGCACGCCATGTGTGCAATACAAAACTAAAAATTTCCAAACTAAAAAGACGTGTAGCGCACCGTTTGAAATTATATAGGGATGGTTCCGTCCACTTTCAAGCCTAGAAACCGCCCACCAAAAGGTATTTTCTGAAAATCATCCACACACACACACACACAAAAAAAAAAAAAAAGGAAGAAAGAAAGAAAGGAAAAAAATCTTTAGTTTTCTGTTTAAGCAGAAGATAGCTGTAAAAAACTTGAGCATCATTTTTGAAAATATTGTAAAACTAAGCAGGTATACAATAACATTAATTAATTTGCGATAAATTTCCCATAGACTAACATTAGCTTTCATGAGTTAAATACTCCCAGAGATGTGGTCGATTGTTGCCACTCCTGCATATTGTACAATTTCGGCTTTTGGGAACAGTTTCCAGAAAGATGCGCCGTCTCGACTTCTTTAAAGTTGTCAAGTCGCTTGTTCAAGTTGTCTTCTGATACATTTTCAAATTTTCATCAAGTTCATCCTCATTGTATTAACATTACCAACAATCTGCGTAATCTCTCCTAGTACAGAATTTAATGGAAGCAGTGCGCAATATCTCCTAAGTATCAAATGCGTAAACTCGCCCATTTAGGTAAGAGAGATTACACAACCTTTTATTCAATAAGTCTTAGCTTTTATAAAGAAATATTGGTGTCGTACCGTTACTCTAGGTTAGAAGCTTCTCAGAAAAATTTTAATTAAAACATATTTTGCACCAATGCCAATCTATAGAAATTCCTATGAAGTGATATGAAAATTCAAGCATTTATTTTTTAAAAACAAGACAAAATAACCTTGTTTTATCTTATATGGTCTAAAAAATCAACATGCACTTTCAAAAGAGCACTGCACTTTTCTTGTAGAACTACTTGGAGTAGCAGCGATCGCACTCTACGCCTTCCTTCCGAACCTCAACATGCGCTATGTCTTTTAGCTTTACCTTGTGCCTGTTGCTTTCTAAAACAATTTAATTCTGCTGAAAGTGATTTTCTTTTTGTTCAGATTTTATAATAAGATCTCAAAAGTTAACTAAAATTAAAAATTGAAAATTGCTATTTGCGAAATTCAAAAGATTTTTTAAATAAAATAAAGTAAGAAATATATGTAAAACTTAAGCGTTTGTGACTTAAACATTTGTTAATTATACGATAAAAACATTCTTAAAAAATAATCTTTAGTACTTTCAATCATAAGATACTTCGATTTATTTTAGAAACTTATGAACAAAGTAATCAACTATTTTATCTGATAATTTGAAAGTTATTGAACATTACGCTAATCAGTTGTTAATAATCTGTTTAGAAATATTTTTATTATTATTATTATTCATTAAAATTATTTGCATTCAGCGAGAAAGTATGTTGTTCAACAAATCGTGTGATGGCTATGGCTTTTTCGCATCAAATACTTCAAACTATTTTAACTTTTTAGACATTTTCTACTGGAATTCTATCGATAAATTTGGCTAACTTTATATTACGAAAGTAAGTACCAACAGTAGAATGTTTTTAAAGAATATTCTGAGTGTGCGCTTTAAGGAGACTTTCCTAGTATTATTTGGGTTAAATATATATTAAAATATAAAACTGAAAAATTTTTAAATTTTTAAATTTTTAATTTAGCATTTAATATTTCTTTAAGATATGAATTAGAAAAAACATGTATTAAAAGTATGGATATTTTTGTTCTTTAGTGAAAATATAGTTGAGGCTTATTTATTTATATAATATTTAATGTATAACATTAAGGTAATAAACACAAAACTTTGAGTAATTATAATATTAAGGTTTTAATAATTGAAATTTTATTTTTTATAATTTAACTTTGACTTATTAGTTCTTTTGACTTAATATATATTTTTTTTTTTTTTTACTACAACTGTATTTCTTAAACTAAGTCAGATTTTACCTAGATGTTATAATAATTTTAATATTTAGGTATTTTATTTCTAAACAATGAAGCAATTAGTCAATAATTTAATTTACTTAACCCCAACCTTTTATTTTATTATGTTAACTATTTTTCCATCATTTTTGTGAAACACATGTTATTGAGAAACTACTGAAAATAGTTTAATTTTACTATTTCAAGGAACAATCATTTTGAAACAAACACGAGCAGTTTTAAATCTTCATATCTGAATTCAATCTTTCACAGAAATGTTCTAAAAATAATAAATAGACATGATTTAAAAGAAGAAAAGAATTTTTCATACGTGTTTCCAACCTTTTGTTTCCTGATCACTCTACTGGTATGACATTTTCTTTACGGATTATAAAAATTTCATTTTTTCAACAAATAACAGTAAAAATATGACATGTTTTTTTGTATATATTTCATTTTATTTAACAATAAAAGAAAAAGAAACTTTTATTACGGTTTTTAATATTTCATTTAAACCATACAAAAAATAATATAGAAATTCTATAAAAAAGATAAAAAAAAAATATGTGAAAAAGTTTGTTTTAAATTAATTATAATTTTTCTAACAGAAGTATAAAAATGAATTTGAAGCAACTCTAGCAGATTGTTTTGCGAACTATGAAGGAATTAAAAACATTAACGTAAATATGTCTAAATTAATAAGTTTCAAGTATTTACAAAATAGGTATTTTTTGAAAACACGTTTCTTTTAACACGTTAGCGCCCAGTGTCCTCATTTGAGGACAGCTAACAAAATGACACGTATATGTTTTTTGGTTTCTTGGAATGATTTCTGCTTTTTAGTGACAGTTTATAGCGTCACTCTAATTGATCCCTGAAAGTCTTATGCGCCTACAATTAATTATTATTTCATAATTTGGATTGTCATTTTACGATTTTTCATTCGTCGCACATATATTTGCTTTTTGAACAGGCATACTAACTTAAATCAAGTTGAATAATAATACATATTATAATACTTTACCTTCGAGATCTTTGTCAACATATAATAGGAAATAAATCTGTTATCTCAAAGTTTTTCTATCTCGAAGTTTTCTCGCAAGAATATTAAACGTCAATAAATGAGCATAGGCTTTAAATATAAAACTATCAGAAGAATTGTTTAAATTAATGTATTTTACTGTCCGTTGTCTATATCAGCTTGTTGTCCGTTGTCTGTATCAGCTAATAATATTTTGCAGAACTAATTCGGGAGTTAACGGGTCATTTGAATGTGGTTTGTTTACACACCCAAATACATAAATATTTGTGTGTATATACGTATATTTGAATGTGAACAGAGAAATCCATCGATAATATACGTTTATATAGGGGGAAGTGGAGTAAATCTAACATCGTTCGACTTTGACGTCATTTTACTCAGTTAGTAACATATTTACGCCTCTGAACATTTTTAAGTTCTGAACATTTTTAGCAAGTGTAACCTTGGTGTACTACACCAATACGAAGTACATTAAGAGATGTTTTATTCAAGATACCAGTTGGTAACTTGAAACTGAATTTATTTGAACTTGTTTTAATATCTCAATTTGTTATAGGTTTGCCAACTTTTTCGTACGTCTTTAACTAGGCCTTCTTCTCTTAATCATTTTAACAATCCAGCAAAAAATTAAACATTTTCAGGATATTCAGCTTCACTGAAAATTAAAAAGAAGAACTTAAAATCAATCAATATATATATATATATATATATATATATATATATATATATATTTAGAAATAATACAATACTTGGGACAATTTATACTTGGGACAAGTATAAATACCTTTGTTCACGCATATATTCTCCAGTATACAAAATTCCTAGAGTAAGTATAACAGCATACGAAAAACCAAAAAAGGTTTATGAAATGAAATAATTCTGAAGGTATATTCAAAATCTACTTAGAAAATTTTTTTTCCTTACCACAATCTGCGAATTTTATTTTAAAAATACAGTAATTACGAAGCTTGGAATTTGGAGAGGGACTCCTAAATCTATACTATTTCATGTTCGATTAAGTTTCTACTAAGGCTAAGTATAATAGTAATAATAATAAAAGGATTAAACAAAATATATATGATATCTATTAGGTCTAAAATTAGCGTATAACGTCATGGTTAACTCATTTCTCCCAATATACAAATTCGAGCAACTTTTCCTTACGCTGTCTAAAATATAGTTAAACCAAATATAAATTTGTCAATTTAGGTCTTTTGAAAAAACAATATATATATGTATATATATATATATATATATATATATATATATATATATATATATATACATATATATATTAATTTACGGTCTAAGTTTCATCATTTCAATTGTCGAATATCGAAAATTAACTTCAAACTTGTAAAATTAGCACTAAACTCGTAGATTTAAGTTAATTTAGACAAATTGCCTTAGTCCAAATTAGAATTCCTTTTAGGTAATATGTTTAACATTATTTATAACAATGTATTTTTCTCTATTAGTTTTGTTATTATGAATATATAACATACTTTTAAATCAAAAAATTAATTAATAAAGTATTTCTATTTACGCTGCTAATTAATCAGCTCTTTTTTTTTTTTTTTTTTTTTTTTTAATGCTTTTTACATGAAACATTATGTGTTTGGAAAAAAAGAAGAAATTAGTTTATTTTCGAATTCAAAGATTTCTTGAGAATAATGAAGAAAAACTAATTTAATGACGTGATTTTTGTACAAATTTTGTCTTTATACATTATTTTCATTTTCTGATTTTTGTTTATTAAATGAAAATCTAAGTTTTTTAATTTAAAGCTTATTTTTAATTGAAATATTTCATAACTATAATTTAAGAATCTTTTTCTTTAATTAATTAGATATCAAGTATAGAAAAAAAAATAACCATTTCCATATACATATCTTTTATCATAATGCAATTAAATTTGTGTATGTACATAATCGCAAAACTATTATGATGCATTTTTGACATTCAACGCGAAAATTTCGTAAAAATATCTGAATTACATAAACAAATTCAAAAATTTATAATATTTATGAAAATTTGAATTCTGACATACAGACTAACGCACTATTAGATGACCTAAATTCGTAAACACTTTGATCTTTATTAAAAGCATTCGGAAAACAAGAGGAGGAAATGCATTTGGAGCATATTTCACCTAATGTAATTGAATAGTTTCGTCTAAATATCTAAATTAAATGTACCTGTTTACTAAAACTCTAATAAATTCTCAAGTCTACTACACTTTACATAAATAATGTTTTTGATGGGACTAAATAATACATACTAACATCGTTATGTTTTGTGAAGTATAAATATATTAAAATATGATGAAATTCCTCTGTTCGACGGTTGTGTACTCCGATACATTTTGGTTCCCCATCATACTATAGGTATGGGGAACTCAGATAATCGTGATAAATTTCGACCTCGGTTTTTTTACTTTTTGATACGTTTTCAGGTGTAAGGAATCCGAAAATGACAAAATTTGTATGGTGTCTGTCTGTAGGGTGTCTGTTAGTGTGTCAGTCCGTTAGTGTGTCAGTCCGTTAGTGTGTTAGTCCGTTAGTTTGTTAGTCTGTTAACACGATATCTCACGAACAAATGATCGCAGAGAGGTCAGATCAGTTTTAAAATATTCCATTCGATACTGGCAAGAACCCTATTTATTTGCAACATTCGAATTAAAAAACTTCGTAAGTTATGAGAAATTTACGATTTTCTTAACATGGGAGAATAGGACAAAATTTCACTTAAACGTGCATTAAATGGAAACGTTTTACTGTAAAAATGTCGGACCAGTTTTAAAATATCAATTTTGATACTGGAATGAACATCAGTAACAATAAATATGCTACTTTGAAAATTTCGCAAGCTATTGGAAATTTACGAATTTCTAAACATGGCAGTATAGGGCAAAATTTCACATAAACGTCAATTTTGGGAGATATTTTCATCGCAAAGATGTCAGACTACTTTTGAAATATTATTTAGGACACTGGCATGAACATTAATGACTATGAATTTTTCAGTATAAAAATTTCGTAAGTTATTGGAAATTTATGAATTTCTTAACATGGCAGAATAGAACAAAATTTCACATAAACGTAAATCTTGAGGGATATTTTCATCTTAAAGATGTCAATCCACTTTCGAAATATTATTTAGGATACTGGCATGTATACCATAGAGTATGAATTTTCCAATTTAAAAAATTCGTAAGTTATTTGGAATTTACGATTTACTTAAAATGGCAGAATAAGGCAAAATCGAGCATAAACTTCCATTTTGAGGATCATAAATATTTCAAAATAACATTTTCAAAATAACAATTATGATACTTGTGTGATGAATGATTGCCTGCAAATATTCTAATAGGAAAATTTCGTAAGTTATTCGAAATTTAAGATTTTATCAACATAGCAAAATGGGGAGATATTTCATAAAAATACGCATTTTTAGGAAGGTTGCATTGGAAATAGTAGCATGAAAATAAACTACGAAATTGATCCCAATAAAATAAATTAATAGATTACAATAAGATATCGAACTGAATGGTGGGTAGCCTATTAGGCGAGGATTTCGTTCTGTCACTGTGTCAAGCGTTTGGTCAAATTTATTTCCCTTAACATGTATATAATGAGTCCTGTTCAAAAAATTTATGAGATTATACATATGATGGGGAACTAAGCAGATTCCACCTATGCCAACTAGTTTATGTTCCTGTAGAGAAACCAGAGGATTCTATTAAGTATGTTATATAGGAAACAAGTAATCACATAAACACGAATAAATAAATAGCAGTTTCAAAGATTTGTAAAACATTAATTAAGATTAAAGCGTGAACAGAAAGTCAGAATATCTGACAAATAGCCGAACGAATTCATGGCATTAAAGCATTCTTATTTTTGTTTGCGCATTATTAAAAAACGGGAAAAATCATGAAGAAATAAACAGCAAACCAGAACTTTCATAAAATTGTAGCAGCACTTATAGGGTATATATAGTTTAGAAGTCAAATCCATTGGAATAGCACAAAGACGTTTCGTTTTTTTTTTTCCCTTTTTATTTGTTCTGTAAAATTTAACATATAACCACTTTGCTAATACCTTATAATAAATAAATACAAATGTAAAAAAATAAAAAAATAAATAAAAAATAAATAAATAAGCTGCAATAATAGAAAAAGACGTTTTTAACAGAGATGACATAAAAATTTAGTTTTGATTGAAAATTTTCTGGAATTCGAACATGATTTATTAAATATCGATAACTAATATTTTGCGCATGTGTGTAACACATACAAAATATACCACGCTATTTCCACTGAAACCTATGAAAAATTAATTTATAAATTATTGCTATCCCTTAATATTTAATTTAACACAATTTTCTTATAAAATTACAACATATGGCTGTACATTGTCATGATTATAACGTCATGTAAATGATCAAGAAAAATATCAGATGTAAATATCTAAAATATATAAAATTCGGTTCACACTGACTCCGACATATTAAAAGGGGGAAAAATGTGCAAACTTTGATTATATGAAATCTACAAATAATTTTAAATTTTCTCATAAACTGAAATCTTGGATATTTCGTTTTTTATATTATTTTGTATGAGTCACAGCCATCCAACCAACACATTTTTCTCAATAAAAATTCATTTTATTTTTTATTAATTTTAAACAGATTTTTTTTTTTTTTTTTTTTTTTTTTTTTACATGCTTCAAAAAAATGTTCTCCATAATTTGATTAAATATTCTTGAAATAAAAATTTTTGAGTGGAAAAGAGTAGTTAGCATTTTATTTAGTCAATGAACATCTAAAATATTTACTAATTATATGACGCTTCAAACGTATTTTTTTTTCAATGCAAGTACTTATATGTATTTTATTAAAATTATCATTTAAAGAATAAAAATATTGTCTAGATTACTACACTACGCTTTAGTTAAATCATAATATATATATATGACCATATTTGCCAGATATTTCTTTTATTTCTTTATTTTTTTTTATGTATGTTTTAAACAGCGCGGTTTGAAATTAATAAGATAGAAATATAAACATTGTTCTTTTTATTTAGTGCATTTCTAATAAATATATCAAAAAAACAAGTTTTTTTTTTTTTTTTTTTTTTTTTTTTAAGAAATCAAGTTTTCGTTAAATTCTTTGTGAATAGTCCACATGTTCACAGTTTTTTTTCCTTAAAAAAATAATTTCACTATTTTTAAAACAAAACATTTTCAACTTTTAAACAACACAAAAATATTTATAGTATAGTGTGGATAGTGCCTTGATGTGAATTTAAAAAATAATTATATTTGTCAATTTTTTTTTACTTAAAGAAACTCACATTTTTATTTCTTATTTAAAAGTATATTATGAATAAAACTGATAACATTCGAAATTGAATCACTAATAATTAAGAATTTGATTTTATTTACAAAGCAGGTAGACATGTATAATGTAGATCTGACATTAATTGGATTTTAACAATGGAATCAGTGTACATAATCAGCATCTATAAAATTATTGTATTTATTTCATTTATTCTTATTTAAAAGGGGAAAAAAGTGAAATTAAGTAAAAGGTAAAATAAGTAAAATAAAAGCTAAACTATTAAGTGTTTTACTCACATTTTTATTTTGATTCAATCAATGCCCAGTGATAATACAGTGCTCGCTAACTGTAAATAAATATTGATAAAAAGCCCTATCATCTTGTTTTTTTTTTTTTTTTTTTTGAGAAAAAAAATGTAATTATGTTCATTCTATCTCTCATAACTATTGGAATTTACACGATATTTGTTTGGGTTTTTATTAAGTTTTGGCTTTTAAATTATGCAAAAGGATTTTTTTAAAGCTGGCGCATGCGTAGTTAAAAGTTATTTACTAAAATGCTCATATTTCGTGAAATATTTAAAATTTTTGCATTAAAATTTAAAATTTTTGCTGAATTTATTTAAGATGCAGTTATACACTCTTGAATTAATATATATATATGTATGTGTGTGTGTGTGTGTTAAAGAAGGAGCGAAGTAGCAACATATTTTTTTTTTTTTTAGTGTGTTTAACTTGTATCGTCCGTAAATGACTAAATACGGGTAAGACAGTTATGTGTGATTTATAGTCGTTTTATCTCCTATTACGTATTCACTTTCTTGAATATTTAGTCCAAAAGTCAATATATCAATTTATTCCTGGTATAAAAACGATTATTTCAATCTTGGTATGAAATATATTGTGATCATTTTGTAGATATGCACGGAGATTTGCATTCATAGATAAAAAATATATTTAATCAACAATAAAAAATTAAATAAAGACAATGTATTTATTTCTCACAGTTTATTAAATTCAATTTCTTAGAAACAAAATGAATTAAAACAATATATAAAAAATCTTTTGTGTAGCATCTACACACTAAAACAAGATTTCCATTACCCAGTATTATATAAATTTTGAAAATACTCTTTTCAAAGATAGTTTAATATTATGTCTTTTAACCACACTAACAAATGATACACCTAAGATTTCTTACTTTAGCGCAATCTAAGGGAAACTTCCAAAAGACAAATGAGAGGGAATATTCATAGCGAGTATATATAGTGAAAATATATAGAGAGAGCCCTCTTTTTTTTTTTTTTTTTTTTTTTTTTTTTTTAACACTGAATTCCGAGATAAAAAACTGAATCAAATATTCACTACGCCTGCCAATTTTCATCTCGTAACCAAGTAAAGCATGTGAAGGACATCAAATTAGGGTTAATATAGAGGTTTATATAGCAAATTTGATGGAAAGCATTAGATTTGTTTTTGAGATACTGACTTTTGGTCCCAATTCCAGTTTTCAACTTGGCAAATTCATTTATACGTCGGAAAATAAGGACTATATTAGAAAGGGTACCTAAATTGGAGAAATATAGCGAGTTGATGACATTTTGTTGAGAATTTTTTAAGATACTTACTACTGACACCTCAGTTTAATCTAATTTTACAAGACGCCAATCCATGTTTTGGATATTACCAACTGATGCGTACGAACCAACATCTAAAAAGGGGTTTATATCGCAACTTTAAAGGAAAACATTATAGCCGTTTTTGAAATACTTAATAATACTTTTCCAGTCTTCATCGGAAGCTGACAAAATTCTTTGTTAGCTCAAATGATCATTATTCATCCTCAAAGTCATTATTATCATTATTCATCATAAAAGTTGGATCTATCTTAACTCTGAAATTTCGCCGTTCTCTGTTTATTTGCATAGATGATATGATAGTCAAAACGTTCCCTCTACACATGAAGACATTTACACGCACACATTGACTAAATGAAAAAAAAAAAAAAACTTTTTTAGACTCAGGAGACCTTAAAGTATATAAATCATATGAAAACGCAATATCAAAATTCTTGACTGAAAACAATACTAACGTCACATATGATAGTCGGTTAATGGAAATAAAAATAGGTTTATTATATAGGTTTACTAAACATATCCATAAATGATCAAAAAAATTAAACTTTTTTTTCCCTCGCAGATGTTGACCAATTTACTCAATAAACTCAAAACGTATAGTTCCAATATTGAAACAAGACAGGTCTGACGTCAAATGTAGTTACGTTTGGATTGCGTCTGTGTTATATGATCTCTAGCATGGTGTGTCATATCTGCTGCTACAAAATTTGCATTCGTAAAAATTTTTCAGATAATATGAACAAATTCAGTAAAAAAAAAAAAAAAAAAAAAAAAAACTGATTTGTTTGGACGAGTGTCACCTCCTTTCAAGGATTACTGTTTATCGATTTATCCGGTGCTGTGTTTCAATATGTAATTGAAAAGAAACGTGACAGGCATGTGAATGGTTAAAATTCGTGTGCATAGTTATGAGGCCGAAAAATTATTTTAACAAAGTTCTTGCTGTTTTCCTCAATGAGAAGATCACTTTAAAGAGGAGGAATTAGCTCTATATAAAGTCATTTCAAAACTGTGAATATAAAAACAAAACATCCCTTTTAGAAAATAAACGTAAGGCTATCTAAAAAATCTGGAGTGACTCCACTCGACTTTCCGAACATTGAGTAACTAACAGTTTTGTAGATAAAATAAAGAAAGAGGAGTTGCTAAACAAACAAAAAAGAGAAAACCATAACAGAGTGTTTGAGTATTTTTCTCCATATATCACACAAGGTTTTATTTAACGCTACTGAATTTTAAGCCCTTAGATCATAAGGATAAAGAATTTTTCGTTGTGTCCCTGTAAAAATCTATAAATGCTAGATTCACCAAAATGCTTATAGTTAATGAACAGTGATTTATAATATTCATACAAATTTTCAGCTCAATTGAATAAGGCGTTTAGATGCTATCGCTGGTCTCATAGGCCATAAAGATAAAGAATTTTTCTTTGTCTCCCTGTAAAAAAACTGTAAGTGCTAGATTCATTAAAATCTATACAGATTGAGTATCTGTGACCTATAATATGTGTATAAAGTTTTTGCTCAATTGAATAAGGCGTTTAGATGCTATCGCACTTTTAAAAATTTGGCAAAGAATTTTTCTTTGTGTCCCTGTAAAAAAACTATAAGTGTTAGATTCCCCAAAATCTATACAGATTGAGTATCTGTGACCTATAATATGTGTATAAAGTTTTTGCTCAATTGAATAAGGCGTTTAGATGCTATCGCACTTTTAAAAATTTGGCAAAGAATTTTTCTTTGTGTCCCTGTAAATAAACTATAAGTGTTAGATTCCCCAAAATCTATACAGATTGAGTATCTGTGACCTATAATATGTGTATAAAGTTTTTGCTCAATTGAATAAGGCGTTTAGATGCTATCGCACTTTTAAGATTTTGGTCCCTTGGCCATAATGATAAAGAAGTTTTCTTTGTGTCCCTGTAAAAAAACTATAAGTGCTAGATTCACCAAAATCTATAGGGTTCGTACTATGGTGACTTACAATATACGTACCAACTTTCAGCTTATTCGAACAAAGCGTTTAGACGCTAGCGTGTTCAATCACAGACATACACACATACATACACACACACATACATACATCATCGTAAAAATAGTGAAAACGGACTCGTTGGACCTCGAAACGTATAGAAACATCAAAATCTCGAATTCGGATTTTTGACATGATTACAATACTTTTCTCACTATAGTCTTCGGAAAGTAAAAATCTTTATGAGTACTTCGTACTCTAATATATATTTATGAAACAGAATAAAAAGGGTCATTAATAACATAGATATTATAATAACTCATTCCCATTGGATAAAAAGAACTTAAAGTAAAATATTCTTCATTAATGTTTCATAAAAAAAAGAAAAAAAAAAAAAAAAAAAAAGAAAGCTAGTTGCTGCTTTGATTATATTCTTAACTAGCAGACAACGCCCACTTCGCTGGTCCCTATTTTTAAATGAATCACTATAAATACTGAATTATCAAAATTGCATTAATTTTTATCACGTGAAAAAAAAAAAAAAAAAAAAAAAAAAAAAAAAAAAAGAAACAAATCTGATTAGGAAAAATGTCACACCGGGTTCTCACCGCCTTTGGAAAATATTCCCAAAATGCTCTAACTCTTATTTCTATTATTTTCCATCTTCGCCCCCCCCCCCCTCACGTCTATCCTAATAATTTTACAAATTCGAATATATACGCAATCGATTTGTAGGTATCGAGGACCTCTATGTACCAATTTTGAATTATCTAACTCTATTTTATTTTTATTTTTTTTGCCTCTCCACCCCCCCCCCCTTCCCGGCCCTCCTAATAACTTTACACTTTCGAAAATATCCCCATTCGACTTGCAGGCCTCTATAACCTATCTGTGCCAATTTTGAACGGCCTAACTGTATGTCTATTTGTTTTTGCCCATAGCCGCCCAATGTTTTTGCCCAATATAGGCCGTCTATCAGGTCTAAAACAGTTCACGTGTATCCTTTTGTAAAGATTACAGTTGTCATTTCTGTGTCGGTTAATTTCGAAAACCAAAAACTTAAAATGGGAATTTCCGGAAGTGTAAGGAGTATAATAAGATCTTGAACAGTTAACATGTATCTTTTACAGTTGCTGAATAAATTAAAAGGTTGCGCCCGCTGCGTCATATGAGCTTTAAAAATTTTGGGATTTGAGCATAACAGTGAAGCGCACAATAAATGCTTTTTTAAAAAGTATTATAGCAGTGAAAAGTGTGGATCAGGGGAGCAAGAGCACTTTTACACCAGTATTTTTTTATTAGTAATTTCTAACATATTTGTGGAGCAATTTATTGCAGCTGAATATGATAGAAATGACTGATAAAATGTTCTGGTGTCAATGTGCCGTCTTGAGACTGAAACTCTTGCATCCCTGGTGGGGATCGAATTTTTAGAGCTGATGAATTTTGTTGACAATAAAAGTTAAAAGTAATCTCTAAACTAATTTTGATTTTGTATTTTTAACGCACATTTTAAGCATTTTAAAATAAGAATGTGTAGGTGATCTCAGATAGGACTCACTCAGTTGGAAATGTTTCAATTTACTATTTTTAAGACTCATCTGTTTGAATTCACTTAGAAGAACAGGGAAAAAAGCGAAAGCCAAAGACTTGGAATGGACTGAATTTTTAGCATTTGTTCAAAGTCGAAATTTTCACTTGACGTCTACTTTTCACGACAATTATCGACGAAAAACAAGATATAGAATTACCGAGACTCTTTGAAAATGAATACATGTTGATTGGGAGATCGTTGCAACGCATTAAAGCTCCTTTCGCGATTAATTTTTAGAATCAAAGCTCATTCCTCAAATTATTTGAATAATTTTTAATTCTTGTTCAATTAGCCATTTGATAATAAAGTATAAATTAAATTCAAAAAACATCATGATAAAATATAAAAAAATAATAATTTAGAGTTATTTTACAAATTACAATAAGTATAAATGTATAACAGTGTAAGCTGTACATATTGTAAAATCTGTATTGTATCAAAAATTTCTTATCGCGATAACTTTAGTAAAAACAGAATTTTTAGACAATAAATTTTCACACAAGTGTGATTCTACCACAATATTTTATGCTCATTTTACTAAACGAAGTACAAAATAATACGTTATTTATTTATTTGTGTTGCATTCATTTTAAGAGTGTACACCTTGTATTTTAAAATTTGCCACTGACCGTAAAGATTTTTACGAAATTTCAATAATAAAATAATCAAAACAGACATATCTTCTTTTATTTAATGAATTTATTAATAAAGAAGAATAAATTTGCAATTTTGGAAAGATAATTTTTTTCAATATTTTAAATGTAACATCGTGTTATAATCAGAAGCATATTTAAATATTTTATGCCATAAAATTTAAATTTAAAGCAATCTATCCAAAATTTATGCTTTCGCAGATTAGCGATGGCACGTAGCCAAACAATTTTTTTTCCCTTTTTTATCCATTAGTCTGTTTTTGTACAAAGTGGCATGCATATATATGTACATAATTTATATAATAATTATTTAAGCACATTTTTTAAAGAAAATAGCAATTTTTCGGTTTTTTATTTCTTAAAAGTTACATTATATAATAATGTTTATTGTAATTCATGTTTATCTAAAAAAAAGAATCTAAGAATTTGATGATGGAAATAAATAGGTTTTAAACTAAATAAAATAAAATAAAAGCAAAACATGTATTCTACTAGATTTTATTTTTATTTTTAAATAAATGTTCTTTAACTTTAAATATTTTGTAAAATAAAACAATATTGCTGTTTTAGATTAATACTTCTACTAATCCTATTAAAACACTCAAAAGAAATTTAAAAAATGATTGTCTCGATAGAGTTTTATTTTTTAATATTGATTTTTTTTTTCTTTTCGAGAAATGATACTTTTATTTTCTTATAGGAATTGCAAATATTTACCCAAAATGTAATGCATCTTTGCAGTTTTATTTTGTTTCATTCGAAAGAGTTAAAACCTTCGCCAACTTAAGCTGCAATAAGTCCCTTTTTTATTTATTTATTTTTATCTTTTACTTGTATGTGTTACACACTGTGTCTTTTCTTCTATTACGCGGTTGAATATTGTAGTGTTAAATGAGATATTTTTATTGATTAAAGTGTATCTATTTATTGATTAGTATTAATAAAATAAAGAATAATTTTTATAATTTAAAATAACTAAATTTAATACTGCATTCTCGGTAGTGCAAATTATTGCGCTGTCTTAATTATTAGCATCTCTTATAAAATTATATATATATATATTTTATAGATATAGAGCGCTTGTATAATTCTTATTTATATTAAATAATATTAATAATGAATAGGTAAGATTTCACTTACCTGGATAAGACAAACAGCACTGGTTCACCATACGTCCAATTAAGTGTGTAATCCTTCAGCTAGATACAATCTTGCTTCACGAACAAGCTGAAAATAAACATATAAACATTTTAAACTATTAGTTTTACTTGTGTAAATTATGATTGATTTGAGGATTTTTTCTTCTATTCACAACTTTAATTTTCTTGAATAAGGTATACATCTTTTATAATAAATGTATAATATAATATATAGATATATAGGAGCGTTTTCAAACGCCCTGCTGAATTAGAGCTACATAATCACAGAAAGCAGCATTACATCTACATGAGAGATTGAAATCGAGCGGGACGGAGTTCCATAAAATGATGAGTGGGCAGTTTTGGTTCTTCCTTTAACTGGGAGTGCCGCATATTTTCTCTCTACATGTACATTGAATATTATTCGGGATAAATGATAGTCTTTAAGACAATTCTTGATTAAAATGAAAAATATCGGTCACACAAATGTCAATTTAATGTTGTTTTGTGACACCCCTACTTGACCGGTAGTTTCAATGTTCTCCTAAATTTAGTTCGTTTCTCAACGTTTTAAAAGCCGGCCCTGGTAGGGGTTTTGTAAAAATGTCAGCTATCATACGATTGCTGGGGATGTATTCTAGTCTGATAGTTCCTTCTTCATATAATTCTTTAATTAGATGAAATTTGACATCAACATGCTTGGTTCTCGCATGGTGTTTGTCAGATTCGATCCATTTAATCGTTGATTGGTTATCTTCGTATATTTTAATAGGCTTTATTTGATTTAAATCTAAGTCATTTAATAGTCTAATGATCCACAGGCTTTCTTGCGCAGCGCATCCTGCTGCTATATATTCCGCTTCTGCGGTGGATTGGCTGACACATTTTTGCTTTTTTGAATACCAGTATATGGGATTTTTCCCAATAAAAAATACATTTCCTGTAATAGATTTCTGTCCTGGGGGTCGTTCGCAAAGTCAGCGTCCGCATATGCGGTTAGTATAGCGGGATGTTCATTATCATATTTTAATTTTAAATTAATTGTATTTTTGAGGTACTTGATGACTTTCTTTGCATTTTCCCAGTCACACACTCTAGGTTTTTCGTTGTGACAAGATAAAAGGTTGACGGCAGCACTGATGTCTGGTCTGCTGACAGTGGCTATATATAGAAGTGCCCCTACTGCTTTTCTATAATCAGTATTGTCAGTTAAATAATTTTCATTCTTGTAATTCTTTAAGTAATTTGTATCTATGGGAGTATTAGAGTGTTTCGCATTTTCTAGATTAAATTTATTTACTAATTGTTTAATCTTGTTTGACTGATCTATAAATAATGTATTGCTGTCTGGTCGTGTTATGTTTATTCCCAGATAATTAGTAACGCTCCCAAGGTTGGTGATACTATATTCGCGCCTAAGTTCTTCTATTATATTGTTTATATCATGTTTGGTTCTAGCAATTAATATATCGTCTACATACACTAGTATGTAGACGGTTTTGTTATTTGTATTTCTTTTGTAAAGGCATTTGTCAGTGGAACTCTGTGTGAAATTCAATTTTGTTAATGTTTCGTTTATTTTAGAATTCCAAGCCCTGGCTGACTGTTTCAGCCCGTAGATGGCTTTGTGTAGTTTACAGACTTTATGTTCTTCACCGGGATTTATGAATCCCTCCGGTTGTTGCATGTAAATTGTTTCTTCGAGCTCACCGTGTAAAAACGCGGATTTTACATCCAAGTGGTTTAATTCTAAGTTTTTATATAGGGCCATTACAAGAAAAGATCTAATTGTCGTATGAGACGCCACCGGGGCGAACGTCTCGTCATAATCTACCCCATACTTTTGGCTAAAGCCTTTGGCGACAAGCCTGGCTTTATATTTTTGGATTTCACCCTTATCATTATATTTCGCCTTGAATGCCCATTTTGAGCCTACTATGTGTGTGTTAGGGGGAGGGTCTACTAATTCCCATGTATTATTTTCGTTTAAAGAAGCAATTTCATCTTTGGCTGCTTTTAGCCAATTTTCCCTTTCTATGGAAATTTGTATCTGCAATATTTCATTGAAGGTTTTGGGTTCGTTTACGTTCATAGTATTTGTCATTAAAGCAAATCTGTCAGGTGGAACACCTTTGTTAGCTCTTTCCGACCTTCTCGGAATTGTTCGATCTGTCATGTCATGATTAACATCCTCAGTTTGGTCCGAATTTTGATTTATTTCATTTAATATTACCGGGAAGTTATTTTTATGATCGTTTGTTTCGCTAGAATTCCCTTCATTTGTATTATTGTTTGTCTCTAACAGTTCATTATCGATATACTCAAAATTATTATCCTTTGTTTTTGTTTCAACGAATTTTACGGTTCTACATATCCTAACATTATTATCTATAAATACTCTATAACCTTTACTTCTAAGGTCATAACCAACAAGTATTCCTTCCTCTGCCCTGTTGTCTAGCTTCCCTCTTGTGGTTTTGTGAGTATACACATATGCCTTAAAACCAAATGATTTTATATGCGAGAGATTTGGTTTATTTCCATTCCATTTTTCATATGGTGTTTTATCGCATGCACTCGTTGGCAATCTATTCTTTAGGTAATTAGCAGTCATAAGGGCTTCACCCCAAAATTTATTTGGCAAGCTGCTTTGTCTTAACAAACATCTGGTCATTTCAACCAATGTTCTATTTTTTCTCTCCGCCACACCATTTTGAGGAGAACAATGCGGTACTGTTAATTGGTGTTCGATTCCTTCATTGGCGAGAAAGTTTTCAAATTCATTGCTTGTATACTCTCCGCCGTTATCGGTACGCAATATTTTTATTTTCCTGCCGAACTTGTTTAAAGTCAACGCATAATATTGTTTAAATTTATCAAACACCTCACTTTTATTTCGCAATAAGTATGTAAATGTGAAACGACTGTAGTCGTCGATAAACGTTAAAAAATAATTTTTCCCTCCTATTGTGGAAGTTTGAAAGGGTCCGCAGACATCTGAAACAACTAGATCTAATGGATTTTCTGCCCTGAAAGTTGACCTTTTCGGATATGTGTCATCCTCCAATTTTGAAATGATACAGATTTCGCATTCTGTGTTGTGTTTACATTTACTTAGCTCTATTCCAGTTGCCATACTTTTGTCGACGAGTTCTTTTATTTGTTGTAGATTTTTATGCCCTAATCTTTCATGCCACAATCTGATACAATTTTTGTTTTCGCAAGCTTCTACAATATTTACACTTTCGGAAAATTTTTCGCTCGTTTGTAGTTCATATAAATTATCTGTCAAGTTTGCCTCTATATAAGTTTTATTCCCGAATTTGATTTTACATTCATGATTTTTAAATATGGCAACACAACCATTCTCTGTTGCTTTCTTTACCGATATTAGATTTGTTGCTATATTGGGTATGTATAAAACCTCTTTTAAAGTAATGTTGTTTATTTCCTTATCCGAGTTAATTACCTTAAGATTTACGTCGCCGCAACCCTGTGAGACTACGGAGTGCCCGTTCGCTAGCATAACACTAACCTTTTCGTTGTCTTTCAAATTTGTAAATTGATTTATGTCGTTGCAGATATGCCTGCTGCTCCCACTGTCGACTATCCATGAGTTATGCTCAGTTTTATCAATGATGAATGTAAGATTCTTTAATTTATTCTCAGTTTCCTTTATGAGTTGTGTTTTGTTTTTGTTTTTGTACTTGCTGGGATTGTTACCGCTGTTATGAAAATTATTATAATTCCTTTGGTTATGATTTGGTCTGGCGTTTAAATGCCAGCATTCGTTACGGGTGTGTGAATTCTTTCCGCAAAAATTGCAATGTTTACTTGGTGGTGTTTTACGCTTAATTTGAGTTTTATACGCGTTTTCACCTTTTGTTTGGTGATTTTCTGTCCTTTTAATATATTCGTCGAACAATTTGCTTCTAATGTACTCTGGTGTAAGTTGATCGTCATTTCTGGCTTCGATAGCCGTTATCAGGGTATCATAACTAGGAGGTAGCGAGCACAACATTAACGCTGATAAGTGCTGCTCATTTATTTCTTCTCCTATCGCTAGTAATTTGTCCCTTAACTTATAAATACTAGTTATGTGTTCTATCAGATTTCCCCCTTCTGCTAGTTTGGTGGAATATAATTTTCTGAGTAAGAATAATTTGCTGCTTAGATTTGCCCTCTCATGTATATTTTTAAGTGCATCCCATGTTTCCCTGGCTGTGGACAGATGTTTTACGTACACTATTTGTGTGTTTTCTATAGCTAAATTAATTATGGCGCGCGCTTTTCAATCTTTAGATCGCCATTCACCAGTTAATGGGTTTGGGGGCGCTTCTATAATAACCTGGAAGAGATCCTCCTTCGTGAGGAGCATCTCTATCTTGAACTTCCAGTTATCATAATTACTGGAGTTTAATTTCTCAACTAATGTTGTTTCTTTTGCGGTAGCTGCCATTTTGTTTATTTATTATTATTATTATTATTATTATTATTATTATTATTATTTTTTTTTTTTTTTTTTTTTTTATCAAAACATATTTTTATATACTACGTATATTTATTCTTTGAAAAGTTCAAATAATATTTGGAGAGAGAGTATTTACTGAGATAACAGTTATGATGGTTTTTTTTTTTTTTATGTCTAGTTATGAGCACATACAAGTTGATTTCAGTATATAATAATTCACAGTTATACTATTTGTATATATATAATATGCTTAATTGAGTTTCTTCAAACACATAGGTTAATTATATTTCATAATTTCTTTCTTTTTAAGTCCCAGTGCTGTAATTTTATTCATCGTTTCGCTCTTTTATTTATGAGACCCTTTAATTAAGAGAATCGGTCTCATAATCTAATTTAAAATAACTAAATTTAATACTGCATCCTCGGTAGTGCAAATTATTGCGCTGTCTTAATTATTAGCATCTCTTATAAAATTATATATATATATTTTATAGATATAGAGCGCTTGTATAATTCTTATTTATATTAAATAATATTAATAATGAATAGGTAAGATTTCACTTACCTGGATAAGACAAACAGCACTGGTTCACCATACGTCCAATTAAGTGTGTAATCCTTCAGCTAGACACAATCTTGCTTCACGAACAAGCTTAAAATAAACTTATAAACATTTTAAACTATTAGTTTTACTTGTGTAAATTATGATTGATTTGAGGATTTTTTCTTCTATGCACAACTTTAATTTTCTTGAATAAGGTATACATCTTTTATAATAAATGTATAATATAATATATATATATATAGGAGCGTTTTCAAACGCCCTGCTGAATTAGAGCTACATAATCACAGAAAGCAGCATTACATCTACATGAGAGATTGAAATCGAGCGGGACGGAGTTCCATAAAATGATGAGTGGACAGTTTTGGTTCTTCCTTTAACTGGGAGTGCCGCATATTTTCTCTCTACATGCACATTGAATATTATTCGGGATAAATGATAGTCTTTAAGACAATTCTTGATTAAAATGAAAAATATCGGTCACACAAATGTCAATTTAATGTTGTTTTGTGACATTTTTTGCTTCACTAAATATTTAAACAAATCAAAATGTTTGTAAAAAAGTAAAGTAAGCTATTTTTCTGTTATTTATAGTTAGATACAAACGAAAAAAAAAACCTCATATTTAACACAAACATATAAACTTATGAAAAAATTGAAAAAACAATCTTACCTAAAAATGAACTAATAAATAACGTTAACAGGACAAAAACTAAACACAAAAAGATGATCAACAAGCTATAAGAGTTACATTAGTTAAAATGTCAAACGGAGAATCATTTAATTCCGCAGCCGCTTCAAAATTACCACAATCAATGAAAATTAATCTAATTCAAGGAATTTTGGAAAATAAAATATTTCACAAAACTTTGATACTTATACATGATAACCAATTAGTTAAACTAAGAGTTTAAATCAAAATCTGACATTTTATTATAAAGTTTAATAATCCAAGATTCCTTAACTAAGCTATTTTTGAAATCTTTAAAAGGTACTAAATATTCATTACTAATGTGTTTTAAAATTAATCCTTGGAATAAATATCCTTTTAATGCTTGGGATAGTATAGATAATCCTTATATCCTCAGTAGAGGCCTCTAAAAGAATTACCACAATTTAACACTATAAGATCATCGGCAAATCTAACGAATTTTTTATCAGAACTTTTTTTTTCTCATACAAACATGAATATATATTGACAAAGTCGTTCGTAAAACAAGTACCCGTAAGACCACCTTTAATTTGTAGAAAATAATCATTGCCACTATTCAGTGGTTTGGAGCGATTTTTAGACGGTTGGGTTCTACTTTGCACTAGTGCTGAGCTAAAGACAATTGGCGACAGTCTGAGATTTACCCTAGAGGTAGTCCGGAGACATGCCATCACAATTTCGATCCTCCACACATCCCGCTTCGGTAAACCACAGATTTATAAATTATATGGGAATAGGGAGGGCATTGTAGCCAAAACAGGTTTTACGTGCACCAGCCACAATTAGTGTACAAGATGATCTTTAGGCAGCTGGAAAATCGAACGTGCAATCTTCCAATTACGAGCATGGGCTACCGTGGCCATTATTTATTAAGGAGATTAAGAGAATAGTCAAACTGTAATATGTAATACATGAATTAAATAATAGTGAATTAAAGTAATAGTATTTTATAAGTAACAGTAATTTCAGATTAAATATTAAAAATAATTATTAAAATTACATATTTAAAAAAATGTAATTTAAATGCAATTTTCAGCAAAAATATGAGCCAAAAAACTGCATGTGTTTCAGACTTCGTATAATATTTTACAAATATGTTAAATATTTCTTTAATTTTGAAGAAAAATGAAAACAGCAGGTGTCCTTCAGGAAATTTTCAGATTATTGACAGGTTCCGTTCAAGATTACTTTCGAAAGTCCGAAATACCTGCAGGTTTCCGAAAGGTTATCTGATTTTTTTTTTTTTTTTTTTTACATGGATTATTAACTAAAATTTATCTCCAGTTATCTGTGAAAGTCAAAAAATAAATGAAACCTAATATTAATATTATAGTTTCAAAAATTAGGCGCGGTAAAAGTAAATCTTTTTAAATAGTCATTAAAAATGTATGTATATATATTACATCGTGTTACGTAATTACCATGAAGCGTAAGCAAATAATACACGTACACCTATCTCGTGAGTAATTTATCCTGAGAGTTAATATAACCCATTCATGAAAGTGATGCTTTTAGAATTCTTGTAGAAGTGATTTTTTTTTATTTATATATATATAATCCTCCATATGAAACATTATAACAAAGGCTGGTAATCATATTTTTTATTTTGCTTGTTTCTATTCCAGTGGCCGTTACTTTTTATTGATCACATGATCGTTTCTTTGTCTTAGATATCGATTCTCGATTTTCTGAAAAGCCTACGTGGAAAGTTTGCCTATTTCTCTTCATCGGAATTCATTTCTACAACGATCAAAGACCTCATACTTCTGTATGTATTTTAAAAGTATTTCACAAAATAAAAGCAAACACAGAAAAAATGTTTTTAACGTGCATCATTTATTACTCACTTTTAAAACTTATTAAAAAAAAAATATTTTAAAAATGAATTTCTCTATTTGACAAAAGTCTGTACAAAACATGTAAAATACATCCCTTTTATAATTTTTGCTTACACATGGAAAAAAAAAAAAAAAGAAAAAGAAAAAAAGTAAAGAAAAGAAATAATATGGTGTGTCACTCACACGACTTTCTCTTACCCTGAAATTTAATACTATAAATACAGGTTGGAGATTAAGAGGTAAGATAAAGAGTACTGTTATGTAAACCTATGTTAAACAATTCATATTAGGCTTCTGAAGAGTTTTATATGATAATTAGTTCTGTGCGAGGGGGTCTACCGCCCCCCTCAACCCCCCGTTTCATTAATGCACCTACATTTATATAGAATTTAATTCGGTTATTAAAAAATATTTCTCTTTTTAAAGAATAATTTATTAAAATTATTATTTAAAAAAATTATCTTTTATGATAAGGCAGACGATTTTCATATTAGAGAAGTAGTTTACCACCAAATATCCAAAAAAGTCCATTTTATTCTCAATATTAAAAAAAAAAAAAAAAAAAAAAAAAAAAAAAGTACGATTTTTTTCTAAGTTTTTTTTTCGTTAAAAGTAAAAAAAAATCGATAACATTATTTTAAATTATCGCAGATCGATGGTTCAACCATTCGTTTTAAAGGTATTTTCGAGCTCTTTTGAAAGATACCCATCATGAAAATTTACTCCCCTCGAGGGGGGACTTCCCCCCCAGGGGGGGAGGCGAGGCTCCTACATACACAAAAAAAATTTCCCAGTTAACTGTCTCTATTACAAAAAATATATATTTGTTTCATTTGGTTTAGTGCAGTCTATAGACGTTAAACTCTATTTTTCTGCAATTTCCCCCATAGACGTAATGTATTAGAATTCTCTTGATTGTCCCTGTACACGAACCATTAGCTTGATCTTAACGAAAAGCTTACTGTAGCATCCCTATATGATACACATTTAGAATATCAAGTTTGAACTTTCTGCCGTAATTTGTTTTTGAGATATGCTGATAACAGACAGACACACACACACACAGACACACACACACACACACACACACACGCACACACAGACACACAGACCATTTGCTAAAAACATGATTTTCGTATTCAGGGGACCTCAAAACGTGTAAATATAACAAAATCTCGCATTCGAAAATTTGAGCCAAAAACAATACTATCTCTACCTTATGGGTAAGAGAAAGTAAAAAAGCAGAATAAAGCAATATCCAATGTCGTCTTGTGTAATTTTAAATTATAAATTGTAACTTTTTTTTTTTTTTTTTTTTTTTTTTTTTTTTTTGAGTTGCTTAAAATTTGTAGTTTAAAATGTATTACAGTACCAATCACAGTTTGCGTTCGCATGTGGATTCACGAAATATTTCTAATTTGTTTGATTATATATTTCAAAGTTATTTGTATAAATTTAAAGTAATAAATTTTAAGTATAGATTGGGAAAATTAGTAAAAGATTTATATACAGGGTGTGGTAGATAAGTAATGAGACTCAGTCTAGTAAAACAAATTAATTGATCCGATTTGTACAAAACGTTAATATTCTTCAAAGTACTCGCCTTGGGCGTCGACACAACGTTGCCAGCGTGTTTTCCAAGCTTCATAGGCCCCACTGTAGTCCGTTAGAGTTATCCCAGTTAGTGCCTTCGTGACAGCACGTTGGATGTTCGGAATATCGTCGAAATGATGACCCTTCAGGCATCTTTTGACCTTCGGAAATAGGAAGAAATCAGGAGGACTCAAGTCAGGGCTGTATGGTGGCTGTGGCAGAACTTCAACTCCAATTCGGGTCAAGTAGGAGGTCACGAGGAACGCTGTGTGCGCCGGAGCGTTGTCGTGGTGGAGACGCCAGCGTTGAGCAAGGTCCTGTCGCTTCCGTTTGACGGCTCTGTGCAATCGCTGAAGGACTTCTTTGTAGAATTCGGCATTCACAGTTTTCCCCTGAGGGACAAATTCTTTGTGAATTAACCCCCGCTTGTCGAAAAACATAATCAGCATTGTCTTGATGCGGGACTTTGACATTCTTGCTTTCTTCGGCCGCGGGGATGCCGGTGTGTGCCACTCCAAGCTCTGGGCTTTCGTCTCCGGGTCGTATTGGAATGTCCAAAAGTTTCCGAAGCAGTTTTTCCCAAGCGAAAGCAAAATTTGATTGCATACCGCTGTTCTATCGAGCGATCCATTTTCACAAGTGTCACGTGCACACAAACAACTAATACGTGAAGCTCGACCCTCACTGCGCCACAGCTCCGACGCGACTGCGAACCGGTTCTATTGTTAGCTCAGATCCCCCACCACGTGACCTGCAGGTGCAGACCGCACTGCGAGCGACTGGGTCGCCGCGCGGCGGCCAGTCTCATTACTTATCTACCACACCCTGTATGTGCTAAAATAGGCAGGCATAATTTTTATCGTATAATTATGTGACTCAAATAGGAGATTCCAGAGTTGAAAATTACTTATAGGTGTGCGAAAAAATACTTTCAGAATATCAGATTTCCTCATAAATTTGCACAAATACACCGGAAATTTTTTTCTGGAATTAGGAAAGAGTCGTAATTTATGACGTAAAACAAACTGATACAACTTTGTTTCAGACAAAAATCTATTCTGAAATCTATGTTAAAGAATGCAAAATAGCAAAAATAAGTAAAAGTGAATTGTTGTATATAAAAATTTATTATAATTCTCCGTAAACTGTTCCATTCTATGTAACTGTAATGAAGCGTGATAGTTAGAAAAACTGTTATGAATGAGAACAAATTATATATATTTTATATAAACTCAATTTTTTTTAAATGACCGCATTTAGAAACAAGGTGGCAGATTAAGTTTGATAAAGAATACATTCAAGCTATTTCTAAGTCAGTAAAATGTTAAACTTTTTTTTTTTTTTTTTTTTGAATCAGTATTTCAGGATTTATAATGAACGTAAATATTCAAGTGGCCACTATTTTGAAACAGAATGGAAGATCAGTTTGATTGATAAACTTGCTTTAGGCCCTGATTTGGAGCGTGTATGTATAAAAATTTAAGCGAATTCGTCGTTTTTATTTATTTATTTATTTATTTACGATACCAACTTAAATCAGTTATGCGGCCTCCAGATTCCAGAAGCTACTATATTTACAATTTTTTATGTCGACGTTTATACTAAATTCTTCGTCTGATTTTAAGTTGTCATTTTGAAACAATATGCCGAACAAAGTTGATTAATGAAGTTGGTTGATAATTTAATACATACAATGTATTTATCCATTATTAAGAAAATAACCTCTTAATGCGTTTAATAACCTCTTAATACTCAAGTTCTTGCTACGTGGAAACAAAATCAATTGTAGATCAAATTTAACGATGAACTCATTCAAAATTAATTTTAAGTTAAATCAACGTCTACGTTTGGCACTAATTGGTTCAGCTCTTCAAAAGTTATCATGTAAAAAAATTTAATTTGACACCTAATTTCAAGTGGATACATTTTTTAAATAAGATGTCTGACCATTTGATTAGTAAACATAGTTGAAACTCTGATATGGGATATGTATAGATCAAATTTTATGCAAATCTATTTCTTTTTGTTGTATTATTATTATTATTTTTTTTTTTCATTATGATATGTATTTGAAATATTCAAGTTATTAACACTTGAAAGCTAAGTGACAAACTAAAATGTTGGAGTTGTGGTGCAAGAGACAAGTCCCGTTTCTCGTGCTGAAAAAGGCTTCTTCCCTATAATTTCTCTTAAAAACATTGGAGTTTCATTGCCTTCCCATGCTGGTTCATGTCATGTACTAACCTCCAAAATATCTATTTTTGAAAATTTGTTAATATTGTTCTCAACATTTGTTTTGATTCTGGATCCCTGATTTTTTAAATTCAATATCTAAAAGTCAAATTTTATTGAAAAGGTTTATAAACTTCTTATTACTTAAAAGGTTCTTTTGAAATTACAGTTTTCCAGTTAAAGGGGAAAATTAACACTGGCTATCGTATGGCCACGTAGTGCAGGAAAGTAACCATTGATAAATTTGCTATTGGTGGCCACCACAGTGGGCTCATTTCTGTATGCTTTCTGCATTGTTGAGAAAAAGAAAAAAAAAAATGCGACAATTTCCTACCGTTAAATTGTATTTTTAGGTTGAATCCTGAACTTTCATGTATATAGTTACTTTTAGAAGGGGGTACTATCTGTCATTCAGTAATTTTTTTTCTACTCGCTGCAACCATATATTCATCATAGCTTTATTTTGAAATTAGAAAATTGCCACAGCTTTTTAAATCAACTTCTTTTTTTTATTTATTTTTTACTATAATTTAACAATTTTGTAAACAGTAGGTCTACTAATTTAAAAAAAATATCTGAAAAGGTTTCATTTTTAATTTAATTACACCATTCAACAAAAAAGGAAATTCACTGAAAATAAAATATTTTGGAAATTATGTTTTTTTTTTTCTTTTAAATAGTATTTAACAAAATTCTTGTTTTGCTTTGTGAATTTCAGTTACACGTGAAATTATTTCTTTATTAAAACTTTTTTAGAGTATTTATAATTTTATTAATATCAGCATATTTATTTGGATTCTTTAATTTTGCATTGCTTCTAGTCTATACAGAAGCTTTTAAAGTGTGTTCTTGGATTTACCATTTCTAACTAAATGTTCTAAAGGCAGTAGCAATTAATAGGTTTTTTTCTAGCTTTTCCCTTAAGTCCAACTCGTCATTCTAGATCCTTTTCCTCTACCAATAACTGTATTGTTCTGCTTTTTCCCCTAAACATAGATTTGTTATCCTTAAAGGTCTGAAACAATACGATTTCAAAATAATTTCTGCTTCCCAAACAAACTTACCTTTTCCATGTCGAAAGGCCCTATTGAAATTCATAATTCTTATTGTATTTATAGTACCTTTTGTCCATCTAAACTCCCTTATACAGGTTAAATAAAGCAAACTCTAGTTCCGTCAAAAAGCATTCATGAATAATATGCAAAAAGAAAAAAATAAACAAATCAACCATTTGAAAACACTGATGGGAGAGTAATCGAACATTTAAGTTTTATTCTGAAAAATAAAGTACAGGCTTAAGTATTTTCATAGTCGTTTTTCATGCAGATTTCAATGTTTATAAATGTCAAAAAAATGTTATAAATTGCGATTTTGCGGCATTCTTATGTCTAATTAATGGAAATATTTTATTAAATCAACAATTTCTTTGCTTTCTTCTACAATTTAAATCACTCTATATTTCCCAATTTCATATTGGCTAATCACTCAACAATTCTTTTGCTTTTCAATTGACCGTTCTGCCTGTTTCAGAATTCTTTTCTTTCGCAACGATATTCTGTCTATCTCTTATTCACTGATAACGGTATATTCACTGAGAAGTATGCGAATTTTATTTTTTGTTTTAATTTATTTAAATTAACTTTATTATGTAAATTAACTGTATTTTAAAATTTTGAATAATCTAAAAATAAAATTTAAAAAATATATAATATTTTTTCAAACATATATTTTGGGGGAATATGTATATTAATAATAAAATTTATAACCATACTGCGGGGTTTATGAAGTTATTATAACATACAAAATTTAATGCCGCAAATATCCACAGTTTAGCGATAATTATTTACTCTAATTTAATCTCATCCTATATATGCTCTACGATAATGAGATTTCGATATTGATTCGGTAAACCGGCAATGTAAGCAGTAAGTACTGATCTCTAATTAAATAGTGAATTAACCAATTAATTGAAACGGGTCTGATATTTATGGAACATACAAACTTCTAACTTAATAATGTTTAAGTTAAACTAACTGCACCGCCCTTATAATTCCTTTCAAAATTGTAAGTGCATTAGGTTCATTCTCTTTTGGTAACATAATTGAAGTTTAATCAAAAGATTAGAGTGACGGTTTAATTAAACTTTTTAAAAAATCATTAAAATGATTATCGATTAAACGCAATATTATTTGTATTAATGAAAGAAAATAGTATCCATTCATATTAATAAAATTTCTTGATATTGTACACAAATGATGCAAAATACATGATTTAACTTTTACATTTATTACCAATATAAAAATAGTAATGGTATATATTTTTTTAATTATATCAGTTTTCCTTATTTAGATGTTAGTTTAGTCCGAAACATTGCAAATTCTTAGAAAAAAAAATGCATTATTTTCCATTCATTCATGTATTAATTTTTAACCCTATCTAGAGGCAGGATGATTTTGCCTTTTAAAATCAACAGCCACCAGAATTTAATAATAATGCTAGGAAAAAATAAATAAATGAACTACACCCCCCCCCCTCCCTCTATGTTATAAAAGTAAAATTCCATAAATAAATTCTGGGATGAGTTTTTGCAGTTGAAAATTAAAGTTAGGTGAATATTTAGTGGCATCACCGCTCTTGGAAAGGTCAAAATCTTGATAGTGAGTTAATTATATGATTGCAATAAACATTTACGAAATATTTTTGTTAAGAATAAAAACGTATCACATAAATGTAATATCTGTAAAATTAATATCATACCTAAATGTCATATTTCCAACATATATATATATATATATATATATATATCATACCGTCTACATATCATATATGCATCATTTATATACTTACAAAATAGCTTAATTTAGGGTTTCATAATTATTTTGCGCTTTCCATTAAATTGACACATACTTCTGATATTGAGTTCAGAATGCCCAAAACACTATTTTAACATTTAAGTGTACGTGTGGTATTACCGATTTATTCAGTGGCGGCATTTTATAGAATACGTGATGTAATATTATCCTTCTTTTAATAATAACCCTTTAATGTCAATATTGCAAATAAATGAGTTTTCATAATACAATAAACAGTACCTCTAAAAAATTAGACATATTTTTATTATCTGTGAGACAGTAGGAAGAGTCATTTCGTAGATAATTACTAAAGTGCCTGTTTATCTTACCAAGCACGAAAATTGCGCATAAAATTGGTATATATTTTTAAATATTGATATAAACTCTAAACTTATCTGAAGTTTTCCCAATGAAATATCAATTTACCTCAGTTTACTCGAGATGCTTTATGAAGAAGCGTTTCAACTCAGTTCTTTTTAATTATCACGTCGAATATGATATCTGGCATTCTTCAGTGACAGAACTGCAAATTACTTTCAAAGCCTTATACATTTTTTAACACCGACGCTATTTACTGGGTTACGCTATATTACTATTTTTTTTTTTTTTTTTTAAACTGACGCTACTCAGAGCCACCTTTTGCTCGAACTCACAACCCAAATGTCACATAACTTGGTATGTAAATTAAGGATTATATGGGAAGTAGGATTCCATGGAAATAAAATTATCTCCAAGAATCGCTGTTAGGGGAAATCGTGGTGCTGTTGTAGTTTATCAAATCAAGAATTTAAATAAAACATTAATGTGCAAGCAAAATTTAAATTTATGCTTTAATAGGCAACGCCAGCGTCAGTAATTTGGGCTATAAAAACATGTGGACTGCTGCGAAAATTATTCTCAGCTGAAATGAGCCAGCTGAAGTGAAGATGCGGTTCACTTTACCAGAATGCGGCCATATTAAATGTGGTCGAATTCTCCAGGGAAAGGAATGTTGCGAATAAATCCTAACATTTCACTGTAATTTTGTATGGGTTATTGTTTTTCTTTCTTCCTTTCTATTTTTTCTTTCTTTCTTTTCTACTTATTTCCTTTTTTTTTTTTTTTTTTTTTTGGTGGCACCTTTTACATTGTACAATGCCATAAATACCCCTAATGGAGATTTTTGGAACTTTTTCTTTCACGGAATCCTTTTTTTCATGTCAACATTACGAAGTTTAATGCTATTTGAATTCTTAGATAGAGCTACAGCTGACTCTGAATAGTGTCAACTAAATACATTTTCAATACCTTCAATTTTGTTCAAATATATCGCAATATATGACTTTTTTTTTTTTTTTTTTTTTTTTTCTTTTTATAAAATACTTACTTAAGAAAACATTTTTATTGTTTTGTTATTGAAATAAATTTGCAAAACAGTAGTTACAGTTTGTTGGTGAAGAAAAATCTGTTTCACTACAATGCTCGACAAAAACAATGGTATTTTCATTTTGAACCACGAATGAAAATGTTCCGCTTTTACTACCACCGGTATTTTTCTATAGACATTTTGATCATATATTTTCAGTTATTTTTGTGATTTTAAATGTCACAACTTCTTGTAGAAAATACTGTTGACAAAAAACCGGAACTCTTTCATCCCTGTTCAACTCAATTTGTTTGTAAACAATATATATGGTTTTTCCTTTATGTCCGAAACTGCTGACATTTAATTTGCCAGCATAAATCTGCTGTATGAACTCATTAAGTGAAACACTTATCCCAAGCAGCTTCTGTTCAACTAATATTATTTTACAGAATCTTTTGTTTTCTTTTTTCGTGTTGTCATTGCCATATTTTGTTTTATGTTATCTGATGGTTCAAACTACAGACGACTCTGAGTATTATTAGGTTAAAAAATGGTGGTGGCTTATTTGGTAAATATTATTTTAAAGGAAATTTTATTTCGATTAGAGTGCATATTTTGACAAAAACATTTACAGATATATAATATATACTACATATTTCATAAAATTTCGTGTTCGGTATTAATCCCTATAAATCAAAAGTTTTTTCTAGATATCTTGATATATATGTAATATAGTTTATCCCTTGGTATGGTGCTTTTTCAGCGCAATGTTCGTATATGTAAAACAAGTGCATATTCATATCCATTAAAATCTATGATTAAGATAGTCATGTCTAATTCATTCTAGAAATATTCAAAATCAATGTTGTTTATAATTTTAATATATTTAAATGAAAATATGTCCAGAACGTATATTATTCTTATTTTATTTGTATGGTAGATTATGGTTTGTATAAGCATTATATTTATGGTGATTTTTGAACATACTTTCTACAAAACATGCATACGTAATTTACCTTTTTAATGTTATAAATTTTTAACTAATAATAATTTAGAAAATGTTTGGATGTATATATATTTTATACCTATAAAGAATTGTAAATAAATTTAAATTCTGTCAGCATTTTATATATTTGTAAAAGACGTTTACCTCAAAAGCATGTCAATCAAAACCTGGTAATTATTCCTTTCAAAGTTTTGGAAAACCCCGAAATTTTATTTTTCCCCATGTATAATCTAGAAGAATAAGTGTTACTTCAGCTTATAATTAAATATCTAACTATTCATTAATGTACAAATTTTCCGACTTTATACTAAATTTTAATGCTTACAAAATAAAATAAAAATATGTGCTATTTTTCAACGGACATATCCATATCTATTGCGAAACAGTGATTTTTTTTGTAATTAAAAACATTTAATTTTTTTTATAAATTACATTAATGCATTACATAAAATAAAATAACATGTTATTTGACAAGAAAGTGATAAATTATTATTAATATCACTGATAGATTAAATTTGTTCTTGTCTCTTTAACAAAACTAGCTCTGAAATTAATATATATATGTATATATATATATATATGTGTGTGTGTATATATATATATATATATATATATATACATGTATATATATATATACATATATATATACCAACAGAAAGAAAACAAACCTATATCGCATTTCACAGTGTAAACATACACGTGGAATCCTAAACTGTTTTTACATTTTTTTATGTATAATTGTTATGTGTTTATCATTGCATATATACTTTATTTCCAATTTATCTAGATCAAACAATTGACCAATCGGAGTACTTACTTCACAAATTGTACAAACTTGAAGCATTTGGTTAAATATATTAATTTATATATTTTTTATACCCCCCCCCCCCCAAAAAAAAAAAAAAAAAAAAAAAAAACTGGTTGATTAATTTAATTTACTGTACGTATTCATTTAAACTTACAAAAATTCACACGAAGGAACAGGTTTTTAAAATCTAGAAAAAAAAAGTTTTAACATAATCTTCTCATAAAATAAACTTTACATTTTAGTTGAATGCACATATTACATTAATAAATAAAAAAAAAATAAATAAAAAAAAAGAAGAGAAAAAAAAAGTAAAAATATTGATCTGATTTTTAAATCGATAAATATATGACACTGGACGCTATCAAACGTCAAAATTGTATGTAACATTATATTTTATTTTCTATTTTTCTTTTATATGTCCCATTTCATTTATTTATATTTTTTGTCCAAAAGTAAGTTTTTTCGATTTGAAACATAAGAAAAGTTCAATTTCCTATACATATATATTAGTCAATACGTATTTCGCGAAATATTTTTTTATTTATTTTCAAAAGAAATTTTTAATTTAATTTTATTTTAAAGTAAGGCAAATTATCTGTAACCACATTTATATTTTTAGCTAAATATAGTTACGCAATTTTCTTTGTATTATTGCGTACTTTGCGTTCGTGAGTTGTCTCTGAATGAAAGACGAAACTTGCAGAAGCTCAGAAGTTCATTTACATTAAATTCGAGAAGATTACAGGTCTATAAACCAAGTATCAACTTCAGTTTCACCAGTAAACACAGCTTAAATAACAGCTGACAACATCAAATTCACAGTATAAGCTGTATTATAGCATTAAAACACAGCGATGGGCTGCAAACTACAATAACATTACACCAGTCAGGAACACTTTATCGTAAGGCGGTTGGCGAGAAACTGCATGAAGGCCGAATACCGAACCCTTTGCATACCTTTGAATTAATCTAGAATTTCCCAGTAACTCATAGAATATTTGAGTTAGAGCTTAGATATTTGGTATATCGATTTCTCGCCAAGGTCGCCCAAAAATAGTCAAGGAACAAAATGTTCGAAACATTTGATGCCTTTACTGGCCTTGGTAAAGCACTTTAACGGGAAATGAGTCATTTTAATGCGGAAACAAACTAAGAAATGCAGAAAATTGACATTTTATAAACTGACTAAGCCTCTTTGAATGAATTTACATAAAAATAGCTACTATTATTTACATATTCTTAACAATATTCTTGTATTAAAATGCAGTAACAGTATCTTAAATGCCCCTAATAATTTTGTTAAATGTCGGTGGCTAATATATGTAACAGAATAGAGTAAAGAAATATTTATTTTTAAAATCATGCATGCAACAATCTTTACGCAAAGCCTGTTAATTACTTTTTATTTTCATTTCGTTATTTGTTTTTAAAATAAAATTTGTGTGAGTTGCAGAGACAAAAAAATATCTTTTTAATTAATCTATGCATTAAAAATGTCAAAGTGGATGTTAAATAAATCCCAGTTTAAAAATTTTTTAAACATTTTAAACATAATGGTTAGAGTAAAACACACCCTTGATAAAACTTATATTTTTATAATAAAAGTTTATTATAAATGTATAAGACATTCATTTCTATTAATAAACAAAAATAATAATTATTGAAATCATAAGAAAAATTATATACATATTATAAATTGTAAGTAAGAAATATGCTTCATATTAAAGCAATAACTCCTTGAAAAAAATATTTGAAAAAAAGCATCGAAATTCGGTTATTTTATGATTGCATCATTAATAATAAGTAATACGAAACAAATTTTTGAAAAACATTTGTCATTAAATTAGAGAATGCGCTGTAAAGGCGTTTGCTTTCTTGCTACACTTGAGTCTACTTTATACTGACAATGGATCAATTTATCAATTTCCGTTAGATTTTAATTTGGAGTGTACACAGTTACATTTTTTTTTTTTTCAAAGTTTTTTTTTTTTTTTCTGTCAGCATAGAAAAAAATATATACACGCATAACACGTTTTAAATTTTAATTTAAAAATTATACATACAATAACGTCAGAATAAATTACTTTTTAGAAAATACGAGTTAACATTAATTTAATATTTTCTTGAAACCTTATATTAGATATATAAAACTCACATATTGCAGAATTGGAATCCAGGAAAAACTGCAAATGCTTTAAGAATTGAAATCATAAAACACCAAATGGCTTTTGTTTTACGACATTTAAGAATTTTACCACTATCTGATATAGAATTTTATTGCTTTTTCATTTTGTCCAACACTTTTCAATTGAAAAGAGAGTAAATATCATAAAATACTGCAAGAATTTTTATTATCTTAGTACTGTATATATATATATATATATATGTTCTTAATTAATTTTGTAACGCTTAAATAAATGTTTTGTAAAATAAACGTTTTATTACACTCTTATATGAAACTTAATTTACCATTTAATAGAATTTTTTAATGTAAAATTTATTATTTAAAAATTTCCACTATAAATCGTCATACGACAGCAGCTTAATGTTTGCAATATTAAGTGGTACAATATGAAAATATTACATTTATGATATTTTAATTTTTTTTTTTTTTTTTTAGAAATAACTATATTTGAAATATATATCTTAATATATATAAATCTCGTGTCACAATGTTTGTCCTCAATGGACTCCTAAACCACTTAACCGATTATAATAAAATTCGCACACCATGTGCAGTTCGATCCAACTTGAGAGATAGGATAGTTTAAATCTCAAATTATAGTCGCAATTTTAATTTATTGCTAATTATTTGTCTGTTATTATTTGACAGTCACAATTATCTGTTAACTCCAAATGATTCTAACAGATGTCGATACCTTTCGACTGGGTTGAAATGAAAGCTGAAATATATTTGGTGCTGCCATCTACACAAAGAATCTTCAACTTTTTAACCTATTAATAAATTTCGTATAATTCAATTATTTCCACTTTTTAAATTTTTGGTGTTAGCATAGCCGGCCACGTGTTACTTAGACTGAAGTGTAAATTGAATTCATATTATAATGAAGATAATACAGTGAAATTAATCCTGTTTTTTACTTATTTGTGCTTCATTGATCAAAACTTTATAATTTAATATATATATATATATATCTTTATATATAAAATTTATTATGTTTGTCCGCGATGAACTCCTAAACTAATGAGCCGATTTTAATGAAATTTGGACACTGTGTGCAATTTGGTCCAACTTGAGAGATAGGATAGTTTTTATTGCAAAATTCGCCTCCCAAAAGGGGGGGGGGAGGGGCCAAAACGTGATTTCACAAACAAACAAACAAACAACAATAACCAAAAAAAAAAAAAAAAAATAGAAATGCAGATAGACTGTTCAAAATTGGTATAGAGAGGTTTTAAAGGCCTGCAAATCGAATGAGGATATTTTCGAAAGTGTAAAGTTATTAGGAGGGGCGGGTAAGGGGGCGGAGGGGCAAAAAAATAAAAATAGAGTTACATCGCTAAAAATTGGTACATAGAAGTTTTTGATACGTACAAATCGATTGCAGATATTTTCGAATTTGTAAAATTATTAAGAGGAGCGGGAAAGCGGGGGGGGCAGAGGAGCAAAATATAAAAATGGAGTTAGATCGTTCAAAATTGGTGCATAGAATTTTTGATACCAACAAATCGATTGCGGATATTTTCGAATTTGTAAATTTATTAGGAGGGGCGGGAAGGGGGGCAGAGGGGCAAAAAATAAAAATATAGGTAGATCGTTCAAATTGGTGCATACAGGTTTTGACACCTACAAATAAACTGTAGATATTTTCGAATTTGTAAAATTATTTAGAATAGTGGGAGGGGGGAGGGCAAAGGGGCAAAATAATAGAAATAAGAGTTAGAACTTTGAAAATTAGTATTATTAAGTTTTAAGGCCCGATAAATCGATTGCGGATATTTTCGAAAGTATAGAGTTATTAAGAAGGGCGGGAACGGTGGATGAAGAAACGGTGCGCATGGTTTGCGCAGGTATACACTGCCGCAGGCAGTGGGGGTCCGAACAGATTATTCCACCAATGAGAGAAGATTTTTTTGTATTTTATATCATTTTCCTTTCGATAATATATGGATTCATTATGAGTGTCGAACATTTTTCCCGATCAGATTTTTTTTTTCTCTTTTTTTTTCACATGTTAAAAATTAATGCAATTTTGAGAATTCTTTAATTATAGTGAATCATTTAAAAATAGGGACCAGCGAAGCGGGCTAAGTCTGCTAAGATCAAGGATGTTATCAAGGATGGTCTTTATTCGTAAATAATAATTTTAATATATTGAATATTTTACTACATTATAATTCAACGTATAACATAGCCACAGCAACGCGTGGCCGGGTCTGCTAGTATATATATATATATATATATATATATTCATATATATATATTCATTCTACATCTACATATCTGAACCGTCAGTTTACTCATATAACAATGAGATTTGTTTAATTAAAAAAAAAAAAAAAAAAAAAAAAAAATAAGTCATATTTTATTACAAAAGTAAATTCCTTTTAAACCGACTTCAAAAAAGTAAGAGATTTTCAATTCAAATCGTATGTTTTCTTCTTCTTTACTTTTTTTTTTTTTTTTTTTGAAAAACATGAAAAAGATTCCATTATGCTATAGTTTAGTTATAAACATAATGTAGTGTGCCCGCAAGATTCCGTTCCCTCTCTTTTAATTATTGAACGGCTGCATCTATTGTCATAATAGATACATGTATGTATAATAAAATGGCCAGGAGGTACGAGATGCGACCACTTACAGATTTATCTGATGAAAAAAAGCGTAGGTAGCGTTCCTATCTCGAAAATGATAGAAGGAAAAAGTGAATTACAAAGTTAGAGGGAACCACCTCCGATTGAGTACCACAAGAAACCTTGTAGACATGAATGATTAAAACAGAACGCTAAAAAGTGCATGTTTCTACTCTGGGACGTGCGAAGCGATCTTAGAAATAAAAGGCAACGCTTTTATTATCGGTTTTCTAACCTCAATGTAAGTGATACAAACACAGAATTTCTATTTTTGAGTTGTGTCACATTTCTTGCCGGGGTGTAAAATGTTAAGCCGGCTTCAAATATCTTCCCATGTTCTGCAATATAAATATATTTTCAATGAAAAGTTTTTTTTTTTTTTTATAAGACCGATTACAAAATAATAATTATAATTCAAACTAGTAAAAACAACTTAAAAAATGGCCTAAAATGGAAATTGCGCCGAAATGTATAAAGTATATTCCTTCGTCATGCAGTACAAACACTACTATTAATCATAACTTTTGATGCTGGCGCAAAAGTAAATAAAAATTGGTACAGTCAGTAACAAAAGTGTCCGAACACTAGCAAAAATTCCTATGTAAAAAAAGTCCACTTCATACGGTTTTGTTAAATAAATCCTTGTCGAATCCTGTTCTTAGTCAGTGTAAGAACAAGATTCGATAAGTGTTTATTTAACAAAACCGTATGAAGTGTACATTTTACATAGTAATTTTTGCTAGTGTTCGGACACTTTTGTAACCGATTGTACTTTTTATTCAATAATCAAATTAACTTCAACTCTAAGTGTACATCTCATACTGTCACTTGCAAAATACATGAAACAAATACTGGAGCCCTCCGAGGTTGAGTGGTTATGTCAACACGCTGCTAATCGCCTCCGAGCGTAGGAGAGCGGGTTTGAATCCCACGCTGGCGCTGGGTGTTCTTCCATTTCTTCGTTTATAATTCTGTCATGTGCTATCTGTAATTATCTGGCGAAGATTTACAAGCGGACTACGAGACAAGCATACAAATCTATTGTATATATTATCAACAAATAAATAAATACTTAGATACAAATGAAGCTATTAAATATTTGCAATCAGAAAAAAAAAAAAATCGCAATGAAAACTCTAGTAGCTTCGTAGAATTATAAATATCGAATTGTGATAGATGCTGTCTGTTCTACGTAGACTGACCATATGTTCTCGAATCTCGAGGACAAGCCTCGAAACCTACATTCGTCCCCAAAAAATTACAACATATTTGGGACGCCGGTTATAAAGTTATTAATGTTTTATTATAATAATTTATTATATGTATAATAAATAAGCTGAAATAAGTTCTTTTAGGTGCTTTCTACATAAAAATTAATAAAATTTTACAATTTAAGGTGATTTAATTATTTTTTTATTTTTTTGTCCTCGAAATTCGAGGGCGCCGCCAGCTTTGTCCCCAAATTCAATGAAAAAATATGGTGTCTCCAGTTCTAAGTACATATTTCTAATGGACCAATTGTGTACAGTGTTAAAACGATAAACTATGAGGATGATCATTCGAGACAACAGCGTTTGCAGCTATCGACCTCAATGCAAATCTATAAAAAAATAGTAACTTTAATTTACTTTTGTGCCGATTTCAAAATTTATGATTAATAGTAGTCTCTATGTTTTCAGGGGAAGGACTTTATTTTATATATTTAAGCGCAATTTATAATTCAATTTTATGTCAGATTTTATTTTATTTTTAATATTTTGTATAATAATTGTAATTTATTTTTGGGGTCGTCCCTATTTCTTTAAGTTTTCATTTAAAAAAAAAAGAAAATCCGTTAAATCTCAAACTGACTAATAATCGGTAAAAAAAAAAAGAAGAAGAAGAAAAAAAATCTATTTATATTTCATTGATAGCATGCAAAAATGAAATATTTTATACTGTGTAATTTCGGTAAGTTTTAATGTTGTATCCTCTGGCCGAAACACTCACTATGTCAACATACTACGTTTAAAAAATTACGCGTTTTTTTTTCCAGCTTTAAAAATAATTTTCTAATTTCAAAACATTTGTTTTCACCCCTTTCCCTCTAACGTTTTTAGTATACTTTATAGAAAATGTTAAATTTCAATATAAATAAAAAATAATCTGCACTTAAAAACTTAAGCATTTTCACAAAATATTTAGAATATTCTCTGGTGTGTCGGTTCGCGAAGAATTTAATCTATAACTAGTAGGTTTAAATTTCAAGACTAAATGTAGTGAAAGCAGTCGTGTTTGCTTCTAGAATATGATCTAATGTAATTATTTGGAAAATGCTGTTTAAATGTCCAATCACCTAATTCAATGCAAATGTCGCCGCTTGGCTATGAGCTTAAAAATAAATAAATAAATAAATAAAACATTCGGCTCTAATTTCGCTTAACCAGTGTTTAAAATTTTGGGGACACTTTTATTCAATAACAACCTGTACTTTTGAAGAATGATATTTTATATACATAACAGACATTTAATCTTCAAAGTGATTAGGAAACTGTTACAATTAAAATTTAGTGGTAGATATTGAATAAAAAAATCATTAAATTTGGCAACACTGAACTAAATATCATAACAATTAGTTATAAGTATGGATCTACTAGGCGTGATCCTATGATTTTTCTGTAACAGGTATACAAGAAGAAAACTGAAAAATACTCGAAAAATTCAATATAAAAATATATGCTCCTATTATCACTTTAAAATTATAATGCAGCTTAAGACTGTCATCGCCAATTTTACATTGACAATGGCAGAATTAAACATGTGTAACACGTGCTATGAAAAATATGCTGAGTGAAATCTTTCTACTTTATAATATTACACTAGTACTTCGAATTATATCACAAACTTACTCAAGGCGATTAAATTTAATTTTTCATCCATGTTTAAATACTACAATGATATAATTTTAAAAATAAAGCTTATATATGCTTTAATCGTAGATATGAATTAAATAATACATTCTACCCTTTTATATGTTGTATTAATTAGTTGTATTTTAAGCAGACACTACAGCTGTTACCAAACATTTAAGATCAATTAGAGCAGTATATCCTGGACTAGTAATCAAAATTATTTAATTCTAGAAATTCTGAACTCAAATTTGGTAATTATTGAAAAGAAACATAAATAAAATATAAAATTCACTTGAAAAAATCTTACAATATATAACAATATTTATTCTTAATTTCTATTTTATTTTTATTTTTATTTATATATATATATATATATATATATATATATATTAAGCGATTTACTTACGTGAACATTTTTACTAATATTTATGCCCTGACTTTGTATTAATGGGGTAATGAAAAATTAGTTGAAAATGGATACCTTTAAATTTAAATTCAGTTTTTAAAAAAGGTGTAAATAAAGTTGTAAAATTATTCAATGTAACAAAATGTTTTTGATAACATCATGCAGAAATAAAATAAACTTTTTTTTGTTTTATGCATTTAAAACCCCATAAAATATAATTGTAAATATAATAACTCATTTTTTAAACATTGCAATTATTTTTATTTCATAAGTACTGAAATTATTTAAATTTTGTATAAAATTACGAAAATTTATCAAAATAAATTACTAGTATTTCAAACGCACGATTTCAGGTTATATATATATATATATATACATAAGCAAAATAACCAAATTTAAATGAAAATTAATCCCAAAACACATGAGGGCCTTCATCAGGGGATCTCCCCCATGTAGGGAATAAAATATGAGAAGTTTCTGACGAAAAGTTGTCTTTTGAGCCAAAAAAAAAAAAAAACGTTACTAGCTCCCAACTTCTCACAGATGGAAGCAAGACTATACAGCAAACAAATTTAATTAATACAAAGCATAAAAAGCAATAAAATTTATAAATAAAGTATAAAAGTAAATACATCGAAAATAAAATACAAAAATATAAATAAATACATACTTGGACAAACTTATATTTAAAATTTATTATCTTATATTTAAAATTTATCATATATATATATATATATATATACTGTATATATAACATACTACTTTTTATTTAATCGATGACAATGAGAGAAAAAGAAACTCAAGTACAAATACGAAAACAGGATCAATTGTTGTTCCCACAGAATCTTAAAACCTTCTTGCTTTTTGTTTATTTTCTTAACTGGTTTTTGTTTGTTATTATCCATTTATTTTCGGCACATTTAAAAAGAAAAAATCTATAGGTGGACTTAAAACTTTAACTGAAATACAAAATTATACACAATTCTTTATTTTTCTTCAGTCTAAGTAATAAGGAAAACAAAAATAGTCACATTTTATTTCTTTGTGTATTTTTCTTGATTTAATGGTTCACATATACAATTTAATAAGTTGAACTACAGTTTGCCATTTCTGAAACAGTAATTCAATATTGGAATTGATGTAATAAGTAAAAAAAGAAGAAGAAGAAAAAAAAAAAAAAAGAATGGGAAAACATCACAAATTCAAAAAAAAAAAAAAAAAAAAAAAAAAAAAAAAAGCAAAACAGCAATGCAGAAAATATTAACTAAATGCGATTTAAACCAAATAAAACCCACAATCACTAAAAAAATGAGACGTGACATGAATTAAAAAAACAGAAAAAGGAAAAATTTTATAAAAAATAAAATAAATTAAATAAATTGGCAAATGAAGCCTATGTTAGTAACATCCAAGCATCTGACATCAATGGCGTTCAAAAAATATCACTTTTTTTTTTTTTTTTTTTCGTGTTTTGATAGTAGAAAAATGGTAGGAGTTCAAATGTCAAGGGAAGATTCGAGCAAAAAAAAAATGTTAGCTTTGGAATTGTCAAAAACATAGAGTATAATACCCGGATTCTGAAACAATAAAATAATTGGGGATTTTTTCTTTAAAAACATTCATTACAATCTTTCTTTTCTTATAGTTTCTTTTTTCCATATATTTTTTATTCCTTAATATATATACATATATATAATCTTTGTCACACCACTATTTTCATAGACTTATGAATTTATTTAATTCAGATTATAAGTGCATGAAGTTTTATGATTGGTCGCTTTGTTTGCATAATTTGTGCTTACATCATTCCTTTTGACGAAGGGTCGTAGCTTAAATTCGATCCGACTTTTAATTTCTCTTACCCGTAAGGCAGAGAAATTATTGTTTTTGGTTCAAATATTCGAAAGTGAGTTTTTGTTATATTTACACATTTTGAGGACCTCTGGATTCACAAATCATGTTTTTACTGCTTGGTCTTAGTCTCTGTGTGTCTGCCTGTTATCAGCATATCTCAAAAACAAATTACAGCAAAAAGTTCAAACTTGGTATTCTAAATGTGTATGATATAAGAATATTACACTAAACTTTTCGTTAAGATCAAGCAAATGTTTCGTGCACAGGGACACCCAAGAGAATTCAAATACATTATGTTTATCACAAGACTACAGTTAACCAAATGAAACGAATATATATTGTTTTATACGCAAAAATATGCTTCACGTAGAATATGGGAAAGAAATCATTCACTATTCGTTTACAGGGCTACACAAAATAGTTAGATTATAGGGCGACAATCCTTGAAAACTAATAGATGTGCACTTCAGGTTGTGCCGTGTGTTATTTATATAGGATTATATTTCTGTCCACCATGTGATGTGAACATAGCTTTCAGAAGATATACAGATCTGCACATATTTAAGCCATAACATTATTTTTATTATTAGTGAAGTGCTTTAATTTAACGTTTTACCATGTCCAGGAAAGCTGCTCAGGAATTGAAATTAATTCCTCATAGCCATATGGTAAATAATGTATTTTTTTTAAGCTAAATATTCATCGCTTGGTTTTTTATAGATTTACACATTTTGAGGCTTCCTGAATACCGAATTGAAGTTTTTAACGTTTGATCTTTTTCTGTGTCTGTTAGAGTAAATTAAAAATAAATAATTTCAGGCGATCCAAATGTTGTATTTTGAAGTTAATGTGTTTGTTACTAGAAAAGTTTGATCAAAATTGATAAGTTTCAAGGAATGTTGTTGTGAAAGTTGTCTGAACGAATGTTGAATGTTGGAAGTTGAATGTTGTCTGAAAGTTGAATGAACTTTTAAATTTAATAACAGAATTGAATTTTATATAAATGTAGGTATAGTAATAAAACGGGGGGTTGCGCGGATGAGGAATGCGGTGCCCCCCCCCCCCCACACACACACATATAGAATTACTTGTCAAATAAAGCTGTTTACTCTCAGAAATGTATACTCAAATTTCTCGAAATTTTCTTCATTTTTGACGAAGGAGTGGATCAAATATGGACGAAAATATGGATCAACTGAGACAAAAGTCATTGTAACTGTAGGTCTCAAGGCTGTCAAATAAATGTCCAAATGACTTTTACTTGTTTGCTCTGTTTTATTTATATTTTAATTAAATACAATTAGGATTTAATGTCTAAAGCAACGAACTTGCAAGTATATTTATAATTATACTAGCTGACCCGACAAACGTTGTTTTGTCATATAAATTATTTCTAGAGAATATTTTGCTAGAAAAAAATAACTAACTTATTGTAAGTGTGTAAGGATGTGGTATATAAGTGGAAGATGTATGGAGCGCTGTGAACGGTGAAAGAATATAAAAATAACAAAACACCAATCATTTATTTTTTTAATTTATTAAAATTGATTCTTTAAAATTATATACATATCGCTACTTATAACAATATTACTAAAAAACTATATCAATCCCTTAATGCAACAGAGTGTACAATATTTTTTGTTATTCCATCTTTCGCCAATACAAACAAACTGGATGGTGTGCCCACTCGAGAGCCACGTATAATTGTCCGTGTGAAAAACATGATGTGCTCAAATCTAAGCCACATACAGACATCGTTTGGCCCTGAGACTTATTGATAGTCATTGCAAATGCCAATCTAATTGGAAATTGAGGACATTTAAATTGAATTGGCACATCTGTGGGTATAATAGGGATTCGCAGTAGTAATATATTTTCACCTCGGAATTTGTCATTTAAAATGATGGTTTCGATAACATTTTTCATTAATTTTTTTATGACTAATCGCGTGCAGTTGCACAACCGTGGTGGGTTCAAATTACGAAGCAAAATAACAGGAGATCCAACCTTCAGTTGTAAATTATGCGGTGGCATGCCTGGTAAATCCAATGAGTTTAAAAACTTTGTTGGATAATTTACAGCTTCGGTGGCATCGCAAACTGTATCATTAGATTTGTATGACACCAAGTCACCTGGTAACAAATGTTGTATCTTGAGAATCAATTCGTTGACGTCCACATTTTTTGCTGCTAAAATTGCTCTTTCTGCCAGCCACTCATGATTTGTGTATCGTCTGTGTACATCGGGAAATATCTGGTCAATAAGAGCATCTTGAGAATCAATGATTGTGCAGAAATCGGTCGGTAATTTTATGCATCCAGTTTCATCTGTAGTATCTTTTCCATCGCCGATATCTAACAATTGTTTTGAGAAGGTTTCAGCGGATGGATCTTGAAGCTTTTGAACGCACAAATTTACTTTCAGTTGTACTTTTTCAACATTACGCTACAATGACGATGATTTTAAGCACGCGTTGATCTCATCAGCGTATGTTGAACGCGGAATAACGGGAAGTGCTTGTCTAAAATCACCTGAAAAGAGTAACAGAGTGCCACCAAATAGTTTGTCGTTGTTTTTTATATCTTTCAATGTCCTGTTCGACGCCTCAATCGAATGTTTGTGTACCATAGTGCATTCATCCCAGATAAGAATTTTACACTATTTCAGCACTGTGGCCCTGGACGATTGTTTTTTTATGTTGCACACTGCGTCTGGGTTATTTTGAATATTTAGTGGCAGTTTAAATAATGAATGAGCTGTTCTGTCTTCATCCAATAAAGTTGCCGCAATGCCAGATGATGCAACAGCCAATGCGATGCCATTATTTGATCGTATTTCGGCAAGAATTAGCGAAATAAGGAATGTTTTGCCAGTTCCACCTGGTGCAACCCCCCAAAAAAAAGAATCCACATTGTCCTGCCAAAACTGCGAGCATGATGCGGTCGTAAATGGTTTTTTGTTCTTCATTCATTAGTGGGACATTGCGAGCAACAATCGCTGCCATTTCTACAGTATTGTATTGTAGTTCACGATTCAATTCAGTGCTTATTAAATCAGATGCATTTCGATTTGTTGAATGCATACCGAAATGACTGAGTGGTAAGTTGGCAATGATAATGCAAAGATCTTCAATAGCAATCAATGCTTCATTGTACATAGCGTCACTGAATACTATCGTTAGATCGTTGCACCGTGAACGATGTTGATGCAATTGGGACGCCGGTTATAAAGTTATTAATGTTTTATTATAATAATTTATTATATGTATAATAAATAAGCTGAAATAAGTTCTTTTAGGTGCTTTCTACATAAAAATTAATAAAATTTTACAATTTAAGGTGATTTAATTATTTTTTTATTTTTTTGTCCTCGAAATTCGAGGGCGCCGCCAGCTTTGTCCCCAAATTCAATGAAAAAATATGGTGTCTCCAGTTCTAAGTACATATTTCTAATGGACCAATTGTGTACAGTGTTAAAACGATAAACTATGAGGATGATCATTCGAGACAACAGCGTTTGCAGCTATCGACCTCAATGCAAATCTATAAAAAAATAGTAACTTTAATTTACTTTTGTGCCGATTTCAAAATTTATGATTAATAGTAGTCTCTATGTTTTCAGGGGAAGGACTTTATTTTATATATTTAAGCGCAATTTATAATTCAATTTTATGTCAGATTTTATTTTATTTTTAATATTTTGTATAATAATTGTAATTTATTTTTGGGGTCGTCCCTATTTCTTTAAGTTTTCATTTAAAAAAAAAAGAAAATCCGTTAAATCTCAAACTGACTAATAATCGGTAAAAAAAAAAAGAAGAAGAAGAAAAAAAATCTATTTATATTTCATTGATAGCATGCAAAAATGAAATATTTTATACTGTGTAATTTCGGTAAGTTTTAATGTTGTATCCTCTGGCCGAAACACTCACTATGTCAACATACTACGTTTAAAAAATTACGCGTTTTTTTTTCCAGCTTTAAAAATAATTTTCTAATTTCAAAACATTTGTTTTCACCCCTTTCCCTCTAACGTTTTTAGTATACTTTATAGAAAATGTTAAATTTCAATATAAATAAAAAATAATCTGCACTTAAAAACTTAAGCATTTTCACAAAATATTTAGAATATTCTCTGGTGTGTCGGTTCGCGAAGAATTTAATCTATAACTAGTAGGTTTAAATTTCAAGACTAAATGTAGTGAAAGCAGTCGTGTTTGCTTCTAGAATATGATCTAATGTAATTATTTGGAAAATGCTGTTTAAATGTCCAATCACCTAATTCAATGCAAATGTCGCCGCTTGGCTATGAGCTTAAAAATAAATAAATAAATAAATAAAACATTCGGCTCTAATTTCGCTTAACCAGTGTTTAAAATTTTGGGGACACTTTTATTCAATAACAACCTGTACTTTTGAAGAATGATATTTTATATACATAACAGACATTTAATCTTCAAAGTGATTAGGAAACTGTTACAATTAAAATTTAGTGGTAGATATTGAATAAAAAAATCATTAAATTTGGCAACACTGAACTAAATATCATAACAATTAGTTATAAGTATGGATCTACTAGGCGTGATCCTATGATTTTTCTGTAACAGGTATACAAGAAGAAAACTGAAAAATACTCGAAAAATTCAATATAAAAATATATGCTCCTATTATCACTTTAAAATTATAATGCAGCTTAAGACTGTCATCGCCAATTTTACATTGACAATGGCAGAATTAAACATGTGTAACACGTGCTATGAAAAATATGCTGAGTGAAATCTTTCTACTTTATAATATTACACTAGTACTTCGAATTATATCACAAACTTACTCAAGGCGATTAAATTTAATTTTTCATCCATGTTTAAATACTACAATGATATAATTTTAAAAATAAAGCTTATATATGCTTTAATCGTAGATATGAATTAAATAATACATTCTACCCTTTTATATGTTGTATTAATTAGTTGTATTTTAAGCAGACACTACAGCTGTTACCAAACATTTAAGATCAATTAGAGCAGTATATCCTGGACTAGTAATCAAAATTATTTAATTCTAGAAATTCTGAACTCAAATTTGGTAATTATTGAAAAGAAACATAAATAAAATATAAAATTCACTTGAAAAAATCTTACAATATATAACAATATTTATTCTTAATTTCTATTTTATTTTTATTTTTATTTATATATATATATATATATATATATATATATATATATATTAAGCGATTTACTTACGTGAACATTTTTACTAATATTTATGCCCTGACTTTGTATTAATGGGGTAATGAAAAATTAGTTGAAAATGGATACCTTTAAATTTAAATTCAGTTTTTAAAAAAGGTGTAAATAAAGTTGTAAAATTATTCAATGTAACAAAATGTTTTTGATAACATCATGCAGAAATAAAATAAACTTTTTTTTGTTTTATGCATTTAAAACCCCATAAAATATAATTGTAAATATAATAACTCATTTTTTAAACATTGCAATTATTTTTATTTCATAAGTACTGAAATTATTTAAATTTTGTATAAAATTCCGAAAATTTATCAAAATAAATTACTAGTATTTCAAACGCACGATTTCAGGTTATATATATATATATATACATAAGCAAAATAACCAAATTTAAATGAAAATTAATCCCAAAACACATGAGGGCCTTCATCAGGGGATCTCCCCCATGTAGGGAATAAAATATGAGAAGTTTCTGACGAAAAGTTGTCTTTTGAGCCAAAAAAAAAAAAAAAACGTTACTAGCTCCCAACTTCTCACAGATGGAAGCACGACTATACAGCAAACAAATTTAATTAATACAAAGCATAAAAAGCAATAAAATTTATAAATAAAGTATAAAAGTAAATACATCGAAAATAAAATACAAAAATATAAATAAATACATACTTGGACAAACTTATATTTAAAATTTATTATCTTATATTTAAAATTTATCATATATATATATATATATATACTGTATATATAACATACTACTTTTTCTTTAATCGATGACAATGAGAGAAAAAGAAACTCAAGCACAAATACGAAAACAGGATCAATTGTTGTTCCCACAGAATCTTAAAACCTTCTTGCTTTTTGTTTATTTTCTTAACTGGTTTTTGTTTGTTATTATCCATTTATTTTCGGCACATTTAAAAAGAAAAAATCTATAGGTGGACTTAAAACTTTAACTGAAATACAAAATTATACACAATTCTTTATTTTTCTTCAGTCTAAGTAATAAGGAAAACAAAAATAGTCACATTTTATTTCTTTGTGTATTTTTCTTGATTTAATGGTTCACATATACAATTTAATAAGTTGAACTACAGTTTGCCATTTCTGAAACAGTAATTCAATATTGGAATTGATGTAATAAGTAAAAAAAGAAGAAGAAGAAAAAAAAAAAAAAGAATGGGAAAACATCACAAATTCAAAAAAAAAAAAAAAAAAAAAAAAAAGCAAAACAGCAATGCAGAAAATATTAACTAAATGCGATTTAAACCAAATAAAACCCACAATCACTAAAAAAATGAGACGTGACATGAATTAAAAAAACAGAAAAAGGAAAAATTTTATAAAAAATAAAATAAATTAAATAAATTGGCAAATGAAGCCTATGTTAGTAACATCCAAGCATCTGACATCAATGGCGTTCAAAAAATATCACTTTTTTTTTTTTTTTTTTCGTGTTTTGATAGTAGAAAAAAGGTAGGAGTTCAAATGTCAAGGGAAGATTCGAGCAAAAAAAAAATGTTAGCTTTGGAATTGTCAAAAACATAGAGTATAATACCCGGATTCTGAAACAATAAAATAATTGGGGATTTTTTCTTTAAAAACATTCATTACAATCTTTCTTTTCTTATAGTTTCTTTTTTCCATATATTTTTTATTCCTTAATATATATACATATATATAATCTTTGTCACACCACTATTTTCATAGACTTATGAATTTATTTAATTCAGATTATAAGTGCATGAAGTTTTATGATTGGTCGCTTTGTTTGCATAATTTGTGCTTACATCATTCCTTTTGACGAAGGGTCGTAGCTTAAATTCGATCCGACTTTTAATTTCTCTTACCCGTAAGGCAGAGAAATTATTGTTTTTGGTTCAAATATTCGAAAGTGAGTTTTTGTTATATTTACACATTTTGAGGACCTCTGGATTCACAAATCATGTTTTTACTGCTTGGTCTTAGTCTCTGTGTGTCTGCCTGTTATCAGCATATCTCAAAAACAAATTACAGCAAAAAGTTCAAACTTGGTATTCTAAATGTGTATGATATAAGAATATTACACTAAACTTTTCGTTAAGATCAAGCAAATGTTTCGTGCACAGGGACACCCAAGAGAATTCAAATACATTATGTTTATCACAAGACTACAGTTAACCAAATGAAACGAATATATATTGTTTTATACGCAAAAATATGCTTCACGTAGAATATGGGAAAGAAATCATTCACTATTCGTTTACAGGGCTACACAAAATAGTTAGATTATAGGGCGACAATCCTTGAAAACTAATAGATGTGCACTTCAGGTTGTGCCGTGTGTTATTTATATAGGATTATATTTCTGTCCACCATGTGATGTGAACATAGCTTTCAGAAGATATACAGATCTGCACATATTTAAGCCATAACATTATTTTTATTATTAGTGAAGTGCTTTAATTTAACGTTTTACCATGTCCAGGAAAGCTGCTCAGGAATTGAAATTAATTCCTCATAGCCATATGGTAAATAATGTATTTTTTTTAAGCTAAATATTCATCGCTTGGTTTTTTATAGATTTACACATTTTGAGGCTTCCTGAATACCGAATTGAAGTTTTTAACGTTTGATCTTTTTCTGTGTCTGTTAGAGTAAATTAAAAATAAATAATTTCAGGCGATCCAAATGTTGTATTTTGAAGTTAATGTGTTTGTTACTAGAAAAGTTTGATCAAAATTGATAAGTTTCAAGGAATGTTGTTGTGAAAGTTGTCTGAACGAATGTTGAATGTTGGAAGTTGAATGTTGTCTGAAAGTTGAATGAACTTTTAAATTTAATAACAGAATTGAATTTTATATAAATGTAGGTATAGTAATAAAACGGGGGGTTGCGCGGATGAGGAATGCGGTGCCCCCCCCCCACACACACATATAGAATTACTTGTCAAATAAAGCTGTTTACTCTCAGAAATGTATACTCAAATTTCTCGAAATTTTCTTCATTTTTGACGAAGGAGTGGATCAAATATGGACGAAAATATGGATCAACTGAGACAAAAGTCATTGTAACTGTAGGTCTCAAGGCTGTCAAATAAATGTCCAAATGACTTTTACTTGTTTGCTCTGTTTTATTTATATTTTAATTAAATACAATTAGGATTTAATGTCTAAAGCAACGAACTTGCAAGTATATTTATAATTATACTAGCTGACCCGACAAACGTTGTTTTGTCATATAAATTATTTCTAGAGAATATTTTGCTAGAAAAAAATAACTAACTTATTGTAAGTGTGTAAGGATGTGGTATATAAGTGGAAGATGTATGGAGCGCTGTGAACGGTGAAAGAATATAAAAATAACAAAACACCAATCATTTATTTTTTTAATTTATTAAAATTGATTCTTTAAAATTATATACATATCGCTACTTATAACAATATTACTAAAAAACAATATCAATCCCTTAATGCAACAGAGTGTACAATATTTTTTGTTATTCCATCTTTCGCCAATACAAACAAACTGGATGGTGTGCCCACTCGAGAGCCACGTATAATTGTCCGTGTGAAAAACATGATGTGCTCAAATCTAAGCCACATACAGACATCGTTTGGCCCTGAGACTTATTGATAGTCATTGCAAATGCCAATCTAATTGGAAATTGAGGACATTTAAATTGAATTGGCACATCTGTGGGTATAATAGGGATTCGCAGTAGTAATATATTTTCACCTCGGAATTTGTCATTTAAAATGATGGTTTCGATAACATTTTTCATTAATTTTTTTATGACTAATCGCGTGCAGTTGCACAACCGTGGTGGGTTCAAATTACGAAGCAAAATAACAGGAGATCCAACCTTCAGTTGTAAATTATGCGGTGGCATGCCTGGTAAATCCAATGAGTTTAAAAACTTTGTTGGATAATTTACAGCTTCGGTGGCATCGCAAACTGTATCATTAGATTTGTATGACACCAAGTCACCTGGTAACAAATGTTGTATCTTGAGAATCAATTCGTTGACGTCCACATTTTTTGCTGCTAAAATTGCTCTTTCTGCCAGCCACTCATGATTTGTGTATCGTCTGTGTACATCGGGAAATATCTGGTCAATAAGAGCATCTTGAGAATCAATGATTGTGCAGAAATCGGTCGGTAATTTTATGCATCCAGTTTCATCTGTAGTATCTTTTCCATCGCCGATATCTAACAATTGTTTTGAGAAGGTTTCAGCGGATGGATCTTGAAGCTTTTGAACGCACAAATTTACTTTCAGTTGTACTTTTTCAACATTACGCTACAATGACGATGATTTTAAGCACGCGTTGATCTCATCAGCGTATGTTGAACGCGGAATAACGGGAAGTGCTTGTCTAAAATCACCTGAAAAGAGTAACAGAGTGCCACCAAATAGTTTGTCGTTGTTTTTTATATCTTTCAATGTCCTGTTCGACGCCTCAATCGAATGTTTGTGTACCATAGTGCATTCATCCCAGATAAGAATTTTACACTATTTCAGCACTGTGGCCCTGGACGATTGTTTTTTTATGTTGCACACTGCGTCTGGGTTATTTTGAATATTTAGTGGCAGTTTAAATAATGAATGAGCTGTTCTGTCTTCATCCAATAAAGTTGCCGCAATGCCAGATGATGCAACAGCCAATGCGATGCCATTATTTGATCGTATTTCGGCAAGAATTAGCGAAATAAGGAATGTTTTGCCAGTTCCACCTGGTGCACCCCCCAAAAAAAAGAATCCACATTGTCCTGCCAAAACTGCGAGCATGATGCGGTCGTAAATGGTTTTTTGTTCTTCATTCATTAGTGGGACATTGCGAGCAACAATCGCTGCCATTTCTACAGTATTGTATTGTAGTTCACGATTCAATTCAGTGCTTATTAAATCAGATGCATTTCGATTTGTTGAATGCATACCGAAATGACTGAGTGGTAAGTTGGCAATGATAATGCAAAGATCTTCAATAGCAATCAATGCTTCATTGTACATAGCGTCACTGAATACTATCGTTAGATCGTTGCACCGTGAACGATGTTGATGCAATATATCATCAGTCATTGAATCTTTGTGATTATCCCATAATGTCTCTGCTCGGGCCGGGAAACATGTAGACAACACTATAGCGAATAGTAGACGAATTTTTTTGCTGTACAGTTCAGTCCTACTTCAGCAAGCATGCACTCCCACTGGTTGTCGTCTTCCAGCAAGCCGAGTGCAAGGCGTGCATCTTTATACGATAGATACTGTTGTCCATTCACTTTACGTAAATCTTGAAATGACAAAGGGCCGATGACATTAACCAATAACAGTCGAAGATAAAAGCACTCAGTCTGCCTTGGATTGACTGTAAATATTCGTCCCAAGGTGTTTGATTTGAATAAACCGGGACATGCATCAATCGGCGTGCCTTGCTTGCGGGGCATCCATTTTTTGCTAGAGCCCATGTGAAATAGCGTGGTACTTCTGAATAGAGTAATGTCCGTGCAAAAGCACCAAAAGCATCCGCACGATTACACAATTCAAAAAATTCGGTGAGTGTAGTTTTTGGTGGATTTATAGCACGATCAATCGCTGTCTCGCTCGTGAAATATACGCGCTGGCCATTTTGAAGATGGGCGGCTTAATGAAGAACTGCTGGATCCCGTTCATGAATTGGGAAACCAAAGATACGCCAAACAGCTTCATTGGAGCTGGCCAATTTGGTAAAGTGTTATTTCATCGTTGTTATTCACCGGAGGAGCATTCACATTGGTATTTTCAACTCGAAATACAGCCATATCACTGCCTTTATTCACATACTTGCAAATGTATTTGAGGCTCTTCACTGAACTGCAGAACTGAACATTAATATGAGCATTGAATGTTTTGCTCAGCAGAGGCGAATATGGGACCACCCAACGGTTATCAATGTCAATAACTATGTTGTTGACATAGATGACCGCCATAGATGATAAGATTGTCCGCCATTATCGGGATTTCGTCGACGATATATTGGATATCCGTCAACATTTGTGATCGTGAAATTTTTCTGAAAACTTGTAGTACATTTTCCATCTGCACAAATAATAATGGCCTAAAAATTCATTTTTCGTTTTAACATAAAATAACTTCGTCTGATATTGACGAATTTTTTAAAAGAATATACCATTTTAACTAATTTTAACATTTTAACAATATTAACGTTGAAAAAATATTTTAAACACTTACGATTAAAAATTCATTTTTCATTTCAACATTAAATAAATTCTGACATCGTGTTTAAGATTCTAAAATATTAACTTTGAAAAAATATTTTAAACACTTCGTAAGATACGGTTACGATTATAAAAATATTAATTTTGAAAAAATATTTTAAACACTTCGTAAGATACGGTTAAAAATTCATTTTTCATTTCAACATTAAATAAATTCTGACATCGTGTTTACGACAACTCACGCCATCTAGGTGGAAAAGATGTTGAAAGAGTTGTGGAGTTTGTGCTCCTGCAAACTCCATCTTAACTTAAATACTTAGATTACTAAGAGAACACAAGACTTTAAATAACAATAACTAAAGTTTATTTGAGCAGATTAATGGGAGGGCGGCCTGGTAAATTTATATAGCTCAGCCAGCGTTTTACTTAATCAAAATATATGAATCAACAAATTAAGTAGATAACTTTAAATATCTCACCCCAGCAGATAGTCGAAAGGTGTAGAGACGGTCACACTCGTACCCCAACTACGGCTTCACTATGGGACAGAGGATTCCCTTCTATCCCAGCTTGAACTTCCGAAAACTAGTAGACACTCACCAGCACTCAACACTACTTAACTTCACACAACTAAATCTCCTCTACTCCACTTTCGATATTCACCAAAATAAGAATCAGCACACTCGCTATAATATCCTCCAACAACCACTATACGATCCTCCAACATCCTCACTATCTACTAAAACCATCTCTATTTTTATACTTTTTCCTACACCCTCCTTTCACTACATTTCAATCCGTACTTTTAAAAATCACTTCTAATTTAACTAATATTCAAAATCTAAGTCTTTTAATGCAGCGCCCTGCCGACACAAAACTATCTCGACTTCAACCGTCACCGAGCCACTGGCGACGGAGTGATTTTAACCGTCCCCACTTCCTACTTTGCTGGATCCAGCTTAATTGAAACAACTGTGGTGACGTTCTAACGTCTCAACCTCACAGTCCCCCTCCTAGAAAAAAAATTAAGTCGGGAAAATCCCCAACGGGTTTGATCGATTAAATTTAAATAGCTTCATTCCCTCTCTAACTATTTCAAATCTCTGAAGTGTGAGTGCAGCCGTCACTTAAATTTTAACTGGGTGAGAAAAACTTAAAAATTTGTTAATTCCCTGAGCGGAAAACTCGGGGACGCAAAAAATTAATTTAAAATTTTAAATAAAAGGCGTTCGTTTACCCCGAGAAACTCCGGGACTAACTGAGCTAAAACCAGGCTTACAGTAGGATTAACAAACGTCTCCCTGTTAGGCCAGGAAGGCAATATATTAAATTCAACTTGATCTTGGCTTTACAATGTAAGTCGCTTGTAACAAAATGCGACATTTAAAGTTTGTTATAACACAAGAGTTCTGTTGGTGTGAAAAATTTATTACTATAGAATTTCTGTGCAGTGCCATGGATGTTTGTTTGTGTTGTGCAAAAATGTTTCCATGCGTTATGTTTTGCAATGTTTATTTGTTTTTTGAATGTTGCCGAGAGTTGGCGGATTTTAAGTTTGTGTTGCATTAGATCTGAGGGGTTGATATATTTTTGTTGTCTCCGGAGTGCTGTCAGGCGGTTACGCATGGATCTGAGTTGAGGGGACCAGAAATTGTAGGTGAATTTCCGTCCCGATTGTTTGAGCCTGAAGGCTGAAGAGGCAGCAGCGTGTATTGTGGAGATAATAGAAGAGGTTGCATTTTCTAAGTCTTGGGTGTTCCTTACTGTACTAATGGTGCCAGTTAGTTTATCGGTGGATAGTTTAAGTAAATTTAATAAAATACTTAAACTATCCACCGATAAACTAACTGGCACCATTAGTACAGTAAGGAACACCCAAGACTTAGAAAATGCAACCTCTTCTATTATCTCCACAATACACGCTGCTGCCTCTTCAGCCTTCAGGCTCAAACAATCGGGACGGAAATTCACCTACAATTTCTGGTCCCCTCAACTCAGATCCATGCGTAACCGCCTGACAGCACTCCGGAGACAACAAAAATATATCAACCCCTCAGATCTAATGCAACACAAACTTAAAATCCGCCAACTCTCGGCAACATTCAAAAAACAAATAAACATTGCAAAACATAACGCATGGAAACATTTTTGCACAACACAAACAAACATCCATGGCACTGCACAGAAATTCTATAGTAATAAATTTTTCACACCAACAGAACTCAAACTTGAACGTCCTCCAGCTCTTTCCTCTAAACACAACAACCTAGAATATATCACCTCAGTTCTCTTCCCTCCGAGTAAATTCACCAGCCCCCATATTCCAATTTTTTCAGGTCCCATGGACGAAGCCTTCACGGAGGCAGAAATCCGGGCTGCTCTTTATAGCTTTAACGTAAATAAGGCCCCTGGACCTGACAGCATAGACTGCAGAATCCTTAGACACTCCTTCAATACACTCACATATATTTTTCACACATGGACAAACTTATGCCTCGAACTACAATATTTTCCAGAAATTCTCAGAAGGGGTGAAGTGGTGTACTTTCTGAAGCAAGGGAAGCTTCCCTCTGAACCCTCCTCTTATCGACCGATCTGCCTGCTCCCAACAATAGGCAAATTACTAGAAAAGCTCATTGTCAATAGACTAAATTTCTACCTGGAATCCAATAATCTTCTACACCCCAACCAATTCGGGTTCAGAGAGGGCAGATCATGTGAACTCGCTTTGCAGCAAATTTTAAACTCCTGCGCTCTTAACTTTCAGTCTGGAAAGTACACCACTCTTATTTCACTTGACATTAAAGGGGCTTTCGACAACATCGAATGGCCACACATCCTACACACTCTACAAACACTTAACTGCCCGAGAAATCTTGCGGGAGTCATCAGCTCTTACCTCTCCAACAGGAAAATCTTGATTAACTGGGGCCCTAACTACAGTGTTTTTCCACAATCTAAGGGCTGCCCACAGGGATCGTGCCTAGGCCCCATCCTCTGGAACTTGGTGGCCAACAAAATTCTTCTAAAAATGAACTCAGAGGGTTTTAAAACCCTCGCATATGCTGATGACTTCTCTGTGATTCTCTCGGGTTTAACGAGAAAAGTTCTGGAGGAACAGGCCCAGGCTGCCCTCTCCCTCTTCAGCTCCCTATTAATAGAATCAGATCTAACACTCTCACCCTCGAAAACGCAAGCATTAACCTTCTCCTTTCCAAGACTCCTTAAACGGAACCCAGTGATGAGGATCGATGGCGTCAGTGTCCGTCATGTTCCACAACTAAAAATATTAGGAATCACAATAGATAGAAACCTAAACTGGCTGGCACACATACAAGACCTAAAAATAAAAACTTCTAAAATCTTCCACAATTCAGCAAAAATGGCAGGGAAGAAGTGGGGTATATCCACCTTCTTCCTAAAAACCTGGTATAAAATAGTAATAGAAAAGATCCTAACCTACGGCGCTGGCATTTGGGGGGGCAACCTCACCAAAGCAGCGTCGAATAAACTTAACTCAATACAGAGAATGTTTTTGGTCCAAATCTCTAGAGGTTACAAAACAATCTCTACTGATGCCCTCACAGTCATCACTGGTATTCCACATGCTCACCTCCAATTAAAATACAACTTTAACAAAACTAACGTCCTGCAATTAAATAATTCCATTCTCACAGGTACTCTCCTCCCTAATATTCATGTCCAACAGCTTTCTAACAGCTGGCAAATACACCCAGCACAGGATGCTGCTTCCCTTTTCATAAATTGTGCAAAAAACAGCTTCTCCCCGTCTGCTCAACTGGCGATCTACACTGATGGCTCCAAAACCGATCATGGAGTGGGAGCTGCACTCTGCGTTTTAAACAATAACAAAGTTCTCCATCAGTGGGCAGGCAGGCTCGCAGACCACAATTCGGTCTTTCAGACTGAGCTCTTTGCCATCCTGAAGGCAGTTGAGTGGTCAGAAAATAACTCTCCAGACTACAATCAAATCTCAATCTTCAGTGACAGCCTCTCGAGCCTGCAGGCCATAGCTCGCCACAAGAGCAGACACCCACAAGTAATTTAAATTAAAATAAAGCTCTCAAAATTAAAAACTAAAATCTCCCTGGCACACGTTTCTGCCCATAAGGGGGTCGTCGGAAATGAACTAGCGGACTCTCTTGCAAAATCAGCAACAAAATCTAGTGACATAGCCTATTCACTCCCAGCTCCCCCTTCCTTCATAAAATATCACCTAAATCAAAAACTAATTAATGACTGGCAGAGTCTCTGGAGTGTGTCTCCAAAAGGGAGATACACTCACGAGCTAATACCAAATGTCTCACTCAATATTTGGGACCTCTCTCCGGAAATCTCTGCCTTTCTGTCAGGTCATGGCCCCTTCCCCAAATACCTCCACAGATTTCATTGCCGACGATCACCCTTATGTTCATGCGGTGAGGAGGGGACTGCACAACATTACTACTTTCACTGTCAACTTACAATACCTTACCATTTAAGGAACCCTTATCCTAGACCAGCAACCTGGCTGAACAATATAATAACTAGAAAGCCCCTAAGGTTCAAATTAAAGCGCATCTATGCCTTCCTTCAAGATTTATCAAATTCAACAAACTAAATTCCTTCTCTATCTTTCCTTAATTTTTCCTCCTCTCCTACATGGCGAATACTGGTCATGTCTGATGCTACAGAATTCCACTGAAGTGCTCTCGGAAAGCAATCATCCTGCGCATGATGTTGCTAACCAACATTGTTCTTAGGGTGTTTGGGCTTGATATAAAGACTGCGAGAACATTGTATAAAGACTGTGAAATTTGTACATTACCTGAATGAACTTTGTAATTAGGCTTCCACTTGGCACCGGTCCTCTTCACTTTCATGCAACTTTGTCGCCTTTTGTCGCGGGAGAGCTCTGCTCTGGCGACATTTGTAATTTTTTTTTTTTGTTATTTGCTATGCAATAAACAACGGGGGAGGCTTAACCTTTGGAGACGGGCTCTTCTGAATCTCCACAGTGGCTTTGGAGCCCCTCTCTAAAGGTTAAAAACACTCAAAACCACTGCATAGTGGTGAGCGGCTTCTTTCCGTCTTAGAATCTTAGAATAACACAAGAGTAAGTGTCTTTAAAATAAAAAGAGAAAAAAATGATAAAGTCTTTATTAATATGAGTTGACTGGCTGGAGTGGTATCTGGAGCTCTACGGCTGCAAGGTAAATGAGTAAACCAAGAATAGGCTGAACTTTCTTCGCACTAGAGCAGACGTCAGAATCCACAGGCTGTCCATAAGCAGGAAAAAAGAACTTTTTGACATCATATTAAGATCTTTCACTTTAGATAAAAAGAGTTAACATCAGATTAAGAGATTAGTCCATCAGAGTGTCTGAAATGGGAAAAACTTTTACAGTATGCATAGTAAAAAAAGTGACAATTCATCTCTAGAAGAAACTGAGACATGTTCGTCTCCATTAACATAATAGATAGGTTACATACAGAAATATTTCTCCCTCCTTAGCTAAAGCATAAGCGGAAAAAACTGAGTAGTTAGTATTTTTAATGTTATATAGTTAAACACGACTTTTATGCTTATAGCTAAAAAAAACATTTTACCTCCTCTAAAAGTACATACAGATAAACTTTTAGACAAATATTCAAAAAATTTTACAAATACAAATATGCAGTTTATAAAAACATCATTTATAAAAAATAAAAGAGAAAAAGGGGGGGAAATTTACAAAGGGGCCAGAAAAACAGTTTATATTACCAGCTTTCTGCAGGAGATGGCTACAAGGTAAAAGACTTAATACATACATAAAATAGATATTTAAGAGAGAACAAAAATGTTGACATTGAAGCAGAACATTAATTTTGATTTGAAAGTACATGGCTAAGTAAAATTTTGTATTTTTAGTTTGGGAAAGTCCATAACTTTCGTAAGAGTTCTTAAAATATAAAGTCCCAAAAAGGCTTCAAGGTACGTCGAACATTTTGTACAGCTCTGACAGAAATGCACTTGTAATAGAGAAAAAAAAATAGAGAACGGTATCACCTGATGTGAATTTGCAGCTGAAACTTCAGGAAGGTTAGAGGTCTTGGTGAATGTGCTCGATGTACTCGTCAGCTAGGCCACAGGGTTGGAGGCTTTCAGACCGGGGTCTAGGGCTATCCCAAAAGGCTTGTACAAAGGCTTGCTCGGCAGGTGATTCATATGGCTGAGCCTGTTGTCGGAGTCTGGCTTGACGCCGAGTATTAAATCGGTGGTGTGAAGAGAACTCGTCTTTGCCGATCGAGTCAGGAGCTGCTAGGAATTTTTCCATGTGCCGTCCGCTAGCTGATGAAGAGGGTGGAGGTCTTTTTCGAACCCTTGCTTTTCTCTTAGGTCGGAACGAGTCGGTGTGCACTGAATCTGGAACTGCTAGTACCTTCTGTGGGCGATGTGTTCCAGAGGACTTTGAGGAGGGGGCTTGAGGGCGTTTGAAACCCTTGTTCCAACCATGTTTCTTTTTACTCTGCGGTATAAAAGAGCCATTAGTAAAAGAATAGTCGCGTTTGCGACCAGTTTGCCTAGGAAATTTCACATGAGAATGGTTTGATGACCCACTACGAGCTCGTTTTTGTGCGACGGGTCTGCTAACACTAGATTGGTCAGCGGAAGTGCCCTGAACAGATTGTTCGTGTGTTGTAGGAGTAGGTAGTTCATCAGCTGTACAAGAATCAGGAGCACTGGGCTGGGGAGTGAGGTTAGGCGTAAGGACGGACTGTTCGTCAGGTGGGTTTGAACCCAGCACGCTATCACTATCAAGAGTTTCAGTATATGATTGAGTGCGCTCTTTAAATATTCGGACCTGATCAACATTAATGGTCGTTGGGGTGCCGTTAAAATCAATTGTCAAATTATTATTTTCTATCTTTAAAACAGAAAAAGGTCCAATGAATTTTGGCCCATATTTTGCTACTTTAGCATCTTTTTTAGAGCTAAGAAAATGTGATTCGAGGAGTATTTTATCTCCCACTTTTTCTTCTAAAATTCTACGTTTTAAGTTATAATATAGAGCTTGCTGCTCTTGAGCTTTTCTCAAATTTCTCTGAACTTCTGGTAGCAATTCTTCAATATTTCGCGTAATAAATTGAGATGCGTTTTGCTGTACTAATACCAGTTTTTGAAAGGGGGTCAGAATCTTTCTGCCCAAAAACAATTCAGCGGGAGTTTTTCCGGTTGCATCACTTACCGCTGTACGAATTGCATAGCCAAAATGATAAAGAAACTGATCCCAATTTTCATGATTTTGACCAATGAATGTCGCAATTATGTTTATTAGAGTTCTATTAACACTTTCGGCCTGATTAGCTGGCGGCCGATATGGAACCGTGAAGACATGTTTAATTTCGAGTGTATCGCAAAGTGCCTTAAAAACATTACTTATAAATTGAGGACCATGGTCCGTTACAATTTGAAGGGGGGCACCGTAACGAGAAATATAATTATTAAAGAAGGCAGTGGCCACTGCTTGTGCCGAAGCTTTACGTAAAGGCACAAATTCAACCCATTTACTAAAATAATCCACCATAACTAACACATAACGAAATCTGTTTGGTTTAGAGAGGGGGTAAGGACCGATTAAGTCGAGTCCAAGAATTTGATTTGGAAAATCAACTTTAATAGGAATTAATTTACCGGCCGGCTTTACATTTTTATAATTATATTGCTGGCACAAGCGACAACTCGAAACATATTCATTAACAAACTTCCTCATTTTAGGAAAGTAACAGGCATCTTTGAGCTTTTTATAAGTTTTCCTAATGCCAAAGTGCCCCGAAATTGGAGAGTCATGAAACTCAAATAGGATGGCTTGACGAAGAGATTGGGGAATTACAACTCGTAATTCGCCATAAGATGATAATAATTTTGAATAAAAAAGCAAGCCATCGATTAAAGAAAAAGATTGGGACCAGTTTAAGGCAATGGCTGATTCAATTAATGAAACTGACTCAGGATCGTCTAAATACTTATAGATTAATCCAAATTCGGGATAATTTTTTTGTTCTTTGATTAATTGATCTCTCGAATTTAACACAGATGCTGGCATAAGCGCTAAAGCTACTTTTTCCTCATCAGATACGAATTTATTGTTTAAAGTAGTGACTAGATCTGTAGAAGCACATGGGTTAACTTGTTCACTTTCAATTTCCTTTACACGAGTTTCAGTCACGTCTACTAATATTTCGGATTGAACCGTTTCAGCCTTGAAATGCGAATGATGAATATATGAGGCTTTAACAGTAGAATTTAACTGATCATTCTTTTCATTTAAAGCAAGGGATTGATTTGTAAGATTAGATTCAATCTTATTTTCTTGAGTTTGAGTAGTACGTGAAAGAACGTCCGCTACGATATTGTTAGAACCAGGTCGGTGTTCTATGTTTATATTAAAGTTAGATAACTTAAGAGTCCATCGAATCATGCGGGGGGAGAGATTCTTTCCAGTTGTTAACCGAGTTAATGCCGCATGATCTGTAACAACTGTTACTGGAAGTTGCGTAAAATATAAACGAAATTTTTGCAGTCCCCAAAGCACTGCTAAACATTCACGTTCAGTTATTGGATAATTTCTTTCTGCAGTGTTAAGCGTACGGGACGCATATGCTATTGGACGGCCTTCTTGGCTTAAAACGGCACCAATGCCGTACGAAGAAGCATCAGTAGCTACTTGAAATTTAATATTATAATTAGGATGAGCTAGTACAGGAGGAGCGCTAAGTATAGTTTTTAACTTATCAAATACTTCTTGTGCTTCATTTGACCAGTGAAATTTAACTCTTTTCCTTTTGAGTTTAAAGAGGGGCTCGCATTTGTGAGCAAAATTAGGTATAAATTTCCCATACCAAGCACACATGCCTAGAAATCTCGAAACTTGCTTGGACGTTGTAGGAGGGGGCATGTTTAAAACTGGCTGAACTTTTTCATTATCTACAGAAATACCAGCAGGCGTTATTTTGACGCCTAGGTACTTAATTTCCTGTCGTGCAAAATGGCACTTAGAGGAATTTAAAGTTAATCCTGCATTTTGCAGTAGAGTAAAAACAGTTTTTAAATGATCTAAATGCTCATTGTAAGATGAGGACGTGATTATTATATCATCGAGATAAACATGTACAAATTTGTTCAAAACAGGTTTCAGAATAGTTTCCATGGCTTTTTGGAATGTCGCCACAGCACCTGAACATCCGAAAGGCATTCGTTTAAAACCAAACGTGCCATTTTTAGTTATAAACGCTGTTTTTGATATATCAGCGGGTTTCATTGCAATTTGAAAATAACCCGATGTCAGATCGAGAGTAGACATAAAATTTGTCGTTGTTATATGTGCTAACAAATCATCAATTATAGGCAAGGGATACTGAGGATATTGTGTAATAGAATTTAGCCTACAAAAATCGATTGCAAATCTCCATGCCTCAGGGTCACTAATAGGTTTACCATTTTTCTTACGACATAAAACAACAGGAGATGCATAAGGAGAAGTTACAGGCATAATAATATCATTTTGTAACATTTTTTCAATATGCCAATTTATAATATCTTGCTTGGCTTGATCATAACGATAAGGCTTACTAAAGACTGGTTTATTAGTTCCAGTGTCAATTTCATGGCAAACAACATGGGTTAAGCCAGGTGTCTCAGAGAATAACTGTTTAAACTGATTAAGAAAATTAACAAAATCAATTTTTTCAATGTGAGTGAGGGCACTTTCCTCTAAATTAACAATTAACTCTGTCGGCTCGACAGGTTTAGAATTTGACTTAGAATCAGCAATATGTAAAGATTTATTGGCAAAATTAATTTCAACATTGTTTGCTTTCATAAAATCTAACCCTATAATGCAGGGATGCTGAAGATTGTCGATGACGTAAAAAGGCCAATTAACACTTAAATTATGAATTTTAACATTCAGGCTGACTTCGCCTCTATTAACACAGGACTTGCCTTGAGCCGTTGTAATATTTAAATTGGTCCGCTTTAAAGGTTTAAAGTCAAAATACTTTTTATAAGTTTCATACGCTAGAAAGGAGCGTTCAGCACCAGTGTCCCAATAAGTAGGTATGAAAGTATCATGAATTATTGCATTTATATTAGGAAGGTCCACCCGACTGATGCAAATAGTGTCTAAACATATGGAGGTGGTTGAGTTATTCAGTGGCTGTTGACCCTCCTCACAAGAGCCACTTACTCGTTTAACTGACGACTCTGGTTATTACGAGAGTTACGAAAATTTCTGTTATTTCTATCAGCTCGAGAAAAGTTTTGAGACTGATTTTGATTAGAACGATCGTTCCGAGAATTTTGAAAGTTATTACGCCTTGGCTGCGGCGATTGACGTTCTTGTTGATAGCGATTGAAATTTTGAGGGGGGGTGAAATTTTCACGCCTAGAATTTTGCATATTTCCATTACCCCGTTGGCGATTAAAGGTGTTTTCCGCCCTTGGAGGATGTCGTTCTTGATATTTGGCTAAGGTTTGAAACAGACTGTCGTAAGAGGTGACAGGTTTCAGATCAAGGTAATCTTGAATAGGAATAGTCAAAAGCGGGGTTATAATTTCCATTGCAGCGGCAAAAGATAAAACTAAATCCAGCTGCTTTATAATGTCGAATTTACGTAATAAAAATGTAGTAGGTTTGTCATAAAACGACATCTTTGTCGTATAAAGTTCTTGACGGAGTTTGGTTTTATCCACAATAGAAGAGAATGAATTTTTAATTTTGAGCTTCAAATCCTCATACGTGGGATTTTGGCCTAGAGCTCTAGAGGCAATGGTGTCATACCAGATTTTAGCATCTCCTTTTAAGGAGTATTTTAATAAATTAAATTTATCATCCTCGTCAATTTTACATATATCAAAATACTGCTCAAGATCTTCAAAAAATTTAAGTACATTGTCTGAGCCAGTAAAATAAACCCGAGTGGGGGGGATGTCGAAGTAAGTTGGGCGCCACTGTGGAGTTTGCTCTCCTGCAAACTCCATCTTAACTTAAATACTTAGATTACTAAGAGAACACAAGACTTTAAATAACAATAACTAAAGTTTATTTGAGCAGATTAATGGGAGGGCGGCCTGGTAAATTTATATAGCTCTGCCAGCGTTTTACTTAATCAAAATATATGAATCAACAAATTAAGTAGATAACTTTAAATATCTCACCCCAGCAGATAGTCGAAAGGTGTAGAGACGGTCACACTCGTACTCCAACTACGGCTTCACTATGGGACAGAGGATTCCCTTCTATCCCAGCTTGAACTTCCGAAAACTAGTAGACACTCACCAGCACTCAACACTACTTAACTTCACACAACTAAATCTCCTCTACTCCACTTTCGATATTCACCAAAATAAGAATCAGCACACTCGCTATAATATCCTCCAACAACCACTATACGATCCTCCAACATCCTCACTATCTACTAAAACCATCTCTATTTTTATACTTTTTCCTACACCCTCCTTTCACTACATTTCAATCCGTACTTTTAAAAATCACTTCTAATTTAACTAATATTCAAAATCTAAGTCTTTTAATGCAGCACCCTGCCGACACAAAACTATCTCGACTTCAACCGTCACCGAGCCACTGGCGACGGAGTGATTTTAACCTTCCCCACTTCCTACTTTGCTGGATCCAGCTTAATTGAAACAACTGTGGTGACGTTCTAACGTCTCAACCTCACAGAGTTGGTTAAAAATTAATTAAGGAAGAACTAATTAAGTTACAACTTTCATTTGTAAATCTAAACCATTCTCGAATCCACCTGAAGACACACAAAAAATTTCATTAAACTCAGTCCAGCCGTTTAGGAGGAGTTCAGTGACATACACACGAACAAAAGAAATATATATATAAAGATAATTTGTATTTTATTCTGTATCACGAAACTAGGATGAAACTAGTATGTTATGGCCACCACGAGACTTTCTTCTATAGTTTCCTATACAAATTCACTCAGTAACAATAAAAAAAAAAAAAAAAAAAAAAAAAAAAAAAAAAAAGTTGGGCTTTGACAAAATTTTGGGTAAAATGTGAAAATTATTCTAAGTTTGTCAAAACACGGAAACCGTGGGACATTGACAAAATTGGGGGAAAAATGCAAAAATTTGTTTAAGTTTGTCAGAACACGGAAACCGTGGGAGTTTAATAGAATTAAGGGGAGAGATTAAAAAAAAAAAAAAAAAATGGGACTTTGACAAAATTTTGGGTAAAATGTGAAAATTTGTTAAAGTTTTTCAAAACACGGAAACCGTGGGACTTTGACAAAATTAGGGAAAAAATGCAAAAATATGTTAAAGTTTGTCAAGACACGGAAACCGTAGGACTTTGACAAAATTAGGGGAAAAAAGCAAAAATTAGTTTAAGTTTGTCAGAACACGGAAACCGTGGGAGTTTGATAAAATTAAGGGAGGAAAAAAAAAAAAAAAGATTTTTTTTCTAAGTTTTTTTTCGTAAAAAGTAAAAAAAAATCGATAACTTTGTTTTAAATTATCACAGATTTATAGTTCAACCATTCGTTTTAAAGGTACTGACGAGACCTTTCGAAAGATACCCATCTTGAAAATTTTTGCCCTATATCACATTGTTAAAAATTTAGAAAAAGCGGGATGGTAACGCAACCTGTAAGACGATTTTTACCAAAAGTTGATAGGCACTAATTTATGTCAAGGTGCAACTACATACCAATTTGTATGAAATTCTGTGCAGTAGTTCCAGAGATACAGTTACCACAAAATTTTATCACACACACACACACACAGACAGACAGACATTTTCTAAAAATGGTAAAATCGTGTTCTACTACTCTCAAAACGTGTAAATCCGTCAAAAACCCGAAATCGAAAATTTTTACGAATCCAATACTTTCTTCTATTGAAGATAGAAGAAAGTAAAAATGTATCTTTACTTTTGACGAAATTCGTATGTTCAAACAAGTGACGAAAGTAATTTTCTCAATTTGACGAAATATTCGCTAGGAGTATTTCCCTGGAAACGGTTTCCTCAAAATTAAAGAAAATTTCGTGAAATTTGAGTATCCATTTCTGAGAATGTGTTTTTCTCTAAAATTTTTTAAATTGAGTTGTTGTTATTTTTACACGTTTTGAGGTTCCCTGAATCCGAAAAACTTGATTTTAGCGTTTAGTCTCTATGTATGTCTGTGTGTTGGTGTGTGGGTCTATGTGACTCTGTTTTCAGCATATCTCAAGAACAAGTTACATCAGAAAGTCCAAAATTGGCATTTTAAATGTGTGTTATATAGGGATACTACGCAAAACTTTCCACTGAGATCAAGCAAATGGTTCGTGTACAGAGGCATCCTAGATTATTTGAATGCATTATGTCTACGGGGAAATTTATGGTAAGTACAGTGTAACATCTGTAGGCTGACATAAACAAAACAGAATGAACAAAATGTATTGTATGCGTAAAAACATGTCTTGTGTAGATATTGGAAAGGAAATCATTTATCATTCGTTTACAGGGATACCCAAAGTGTTTGGGTGTTTTAGGGGCTGTATTGTAAACTGCTGTAATTGCACTTCCATTTGCGTTACATGTTATTCAAGAAAAACTAAATTTAAGTAAACAGTATTGTTTATAGTTAATATTGGTTATAGACAGTATACAGGACTACCCAAAATTCAGCAAAAGGATTTTTCTATTGAATATAATTGATGGAAGTGTTTTACTACATTTTACAATATCGACGAACACTACTCAGGAAGCAAAATTAATTTTTCTTACCTATACTATAAACAAAGTATTTTTTTAAGACCTATTTTTCATTCTATATTTTATAATAACACGTTTTGAGGCGCCTTGATTATGAAAGTCCAATTTTTAGCCGTTGATTCGCATGCATATTTGTTATCAGCGTAACTTAAAAAAAAAAAAAAACAATTTCAGGAAAAACTAATTTGTATTTTGGAGTTCGTGTTAGGTTGCCACTTAAAAATTTTATAAGGTTGGCAAGTTTGAAGGTAAATTAATAACAGGTTTGATTTTTTCTTTTAAATAATTGTATGCACAATAATTGAACGGGTGGTTGAGGGGGAACCCCCGTCTCAGAGAATTACATAGCAAAAAACAACTGTTCATAAACCTATTTAAGTTATTTTGTACATTGAATTTTATTATCTTACGCTATTCATTTTACGGCTTAATATGGAATCTGTCCTTGTAGTATTGAAACGCAAAGTAAGAGAAAGTCGTTTGAATGATACACCAGATTATAGAAAACCTGTTTTCTGTTTTCTTTCCTTGATATTTTTAGCATAGTATAAGTTTATTCTATTTCAAAATTTAACATCTTATGATTTAGCGTAAAAATTATAATTGTAAAAATTAACTGCACATTATTAATAATAATAATAAAAGTAACTAAAACTCAAAACTGCTTATGTTTATTTCATTTTAAAATTTCACAACTTATCATTTAGCTAAAAAATTATAATTGTAGAATTTAACTACATATATTAAAGAAAAAAAAAACTAAAACTTAAAAATTCTATTTACTAAAACTCAAAAACGAACAACAATAAAATGTTTAAACAATATATAAATGACATCTAAATGTTTCTATAACAATATATAACAAATATACGTAAAGTTTTTCCTTTTATATATTTATATTTTCTTTTGCCATGAATACATAATTGTGCTGGAAAAAAAAAAAAAAAAAAAACTAATAACTACAAAGAGAACAATATTTTTCAATTTTTAGAAAATTTTTTGTAAATTACAAGAAATTTCGTTAAATCAAGAATAATAATAATATAAAAAAAGAAAAAAAAAACAGCCCCTTCTGGCTTATTTCAAAGGTTAGGTTGATTTCTTTTTTCTTAGTAAGAAACCGCCTTTTTGTTTCAAAAAAGTGGTTGCAAATTATTAATGGACTTGGTGAAAAAATTGATGTAGCTAGGCACATATGTATTTTTAAGAAATTGGTTCATGAATACCTTTTTTATATGAATTAGAAATTTTCAAATGGCTGGCACTTTGAAACAAGATGGCTGATCAAGTTGGCAAATAAACATATCAAATGGATTTCTGAGATAAGACTATTCTTCAAATTTAGTTCAAATTAATTGAGTATTTGGAAAGTCATTGTGCTGACAAATTAAGTGGTCGCCTCTTGGAAATAAAATGACGGAGCATGTTTCTCAGTCAATTTATCTAACATATCTGTAAGATAAGTCCACTGTCCAACTTTATTTCGAATTAAATTAGCATTTCAAATGTTATCGTGATAAAAAAATCTTAAGTGGTATCGTTCAAGTGTCTGCAACTTGGATACAAATTTGAAGATAAATTTCCCCACAAAAATCCTTTAAGATATTTGAATGATAAATCCACTGTCTAACTTTGTTCGAATCGATTAAGTATTTCAAAAGTTATCGTGATAATAAATTTCTAAGTGACAGCCAGGTTTTAAGTGGATGCAATTTTGAAACAAAATGGCCGCGCAACATGCCCAGCGAAATTATCCAAGCTATTTGTATGATAATTTCCCAGTCCAACTTTGGTCAAAATTAATTCAGCATTTCAAAAGTTATCTGGAGGGCAAATTTTCAAGTGGTAGTCTGAATCCAAGTGACGCAAGTTAGAAAGAAAATATCGGAACAAGTTCCCTTTCCAAAATATTTGTATGAAAAATTCACTTTCCAACATTGGGTAGACTTCATTCAGTATTTCAAAAGTTATCATAATAAGAAATTTTCCAGTGGTTCCGTGATTTCAAGTTGCTACCACTTGGAAACAAAAGGGGTGAGTGAGATGCCCAGCAAAATTGTCTAAGATATTTGAATTATAAGTCCTCTGCGCAAATTTGATTCGAATAGATTCAGCATTGCAAAAGTTGCGATAATTTCAAATTTTCAAGTGGGCCACTTGAACATAAAATAGCGGAGCAACTTGCCCAGCGAAATCATTCAAGATCACAGTATGATAAATTGGTTTGAATTAGTTGGTCAATTTTGGTTTGAATCAGTTCAGTATTTTAAAAAATAACGTGATGGCATATTTTCAATTGGCTGCCTGATTTCAAGTTGCCGTAACTTGGAAACAAAATATCAGAACAAGTTGCCCATTCAAGATTTTTATATGATAAAATCACTGTCCAACTTTGGTTCAAATTAATTCAGTATTTAAAATGTTATCGGAGTGATACATTTCCAATTGGTAGCCTGATTTCAAGTGGCCCCCTTATACGTTAAGATATACGCCGCTTTGTTAAAAATGGCGGATAAAATTCATTCATAAACTTTTTGAGACATTTATATGGTCTATGCATACATCAAAATTCAAGGAATTCCGATTTTAAATCCGATTTTTATAGTGCGGATTTGAAATTTTCAAGCGACCGCCACTTGAAAACAAAATAGCGGAGAAACTTGATTAAGAAACGCATCCAATATATTTATAAGATAAGTTTGCTGTCGAAATTTGTTTGATTTGAAGTATTATTTCAGGAGTTATTGAGATGACTAAATTTTTATTATATATATACATTTGTATTTTTTCTGGTTTCATCTTATTCAATGTTTCTTGGTTTCATCTATTTAATGTTTGAAAAGGTTTTCAATATATATATATATATATATATATATAAAGAGAGATAGAGAAACGAAGTGATTGCAATAGGTTTATTTCTAAGGAATCATCCTAATATATATATATATATATAGTACATTTATTTGCTATATATGTAATATCCTACAGATATTACATTTTTATCATGGAACATGTTTTTGTATGTGTTCAATATAATCATATTTTATTGAATTATCTCTAATCACAAGTGAAATGTATTAAAGTTCGCAGACGTCTATATTTTGAGGACAAACAGAGTTTCATAATTTAATAGACTATTCATTAATGCACATTATTGTTACTTAAATTAGAAAGACTAAAGCTATAGGATGCTTCTATTCTGAGTACATTTAAATATAAAAGCGCGTAATTTAAACCACAGGCCCTCGTTAATCCTATATGTGCGAGTGTATGTGTTTTCTATACATTATAATGATATATAAGATGGAATTTTTACATATAAATATAAAATCCCATTAAAGTTCTCAAAAACAATTTCAGTCGAATAGGGTAAGTGCAACGTTTATTTCAATTCAGTAAGCAAAGTAATTTTAACTGTATAGTAAATTATAGGAAGAGTGAACAGAGAACAAAAATAACAAGATTTTTAAATTATTTAAAAATAGTACTCAACCAATTTTACAAAGTAGAGGACAATGGAAGCTTACTGAAATTGGTTAGAATGTTCATGCTAACCAAAAACAGTAATAAAATTAATCAAAATAAAATACTTTAACGTGAATAATATAAATGCTTTAAAAAAATCTACAAAATTTTAACACAACAACCATCAGAATACCTATTTAAATTATTTAAACCTGAATTTTATACAATTACAGAATATTTCAAACTGCTTCAATAATATATTATTACTGAGATTTATTTTTTACCTTTTTCAATAAGAACAATTTTATCTTACAATTTAATTTTTTTTCGGAATTATCATGCACTGTTCTAGAAAATTGAAATTAAAAGATAAATGAAGAGCATTTAATTGAAAGAATGATAAATTTAAAGATTCCGTTTGATAAAATTTAACTGATCGCCAGAAAAAAAAAAAAATAATAATAAAAAAATAAATAGGTTAACGGTGTTTTTTTTTCTTTTCGTATATATGTGTGTTTTTCTGTACGTTTCTTTTGTATTAATTATTTATCTGATCCTCTGTATTTTTACTTTCCGAACACTATAGTATGAAAAGTATTGTAATCATGTCAAAAATCCGAATTTGAGATTTTGATGTTTCTATACGTTTCGAGGTCCCCTGATTCCGTATTCACTATTTTTACGATGATGTATGTATGTGTGTGTGTATGTATGTGTGTATGTCTGTGTGTGTGTATGTGAGTCAACACGCTAGCGTCTAAACGCTTTGCTCGAATGAGCTGTAAGTTGGTACACATGTTGCAAGTCCCCATAGCACGAACCCTATGGTGACTGAAGTGTATAGAATTGATTTTGATGAATCTAGCACTTATAGTTTTTTTTACAGGGACACAAAGAAAAATTCATTATCATTATGGCCTATGGGACCAAAATCTTAAAAGTGCGATAGCATCTAAACGCCTGAATTAAAAAAACGCCTGAATTATAAATTGAGCAAAAATTTTATATACATATTATAGGTCACAAATACCCAATCTGCATAGATTTTGGAGAATCTAGCACTTATAGTTTTTTTACAGGGACACAAAGAAAAATTGTTTATCATTATGGCTTATGGGGCCAAATTTTTAAAAGTGTGATAGCGTCTAAACGCCTTATTAATCTGAGCAAAAAATTTGTACACATATTATAGATCACAGTTGCACCAACTGTATAGATTTTGGTGAATTTAGCACTTACAGGTTTTTTACAGGGACACAAAGAAAAATTCTTTATCATTATGGCCAATGGGACCAAATTTTCAAAAGTGCGATAGCATCTTAACGCCATATTCAATTGAGCTGAAAATTTATATGAATATTATAAATCAATGTTGCACTAACTATAAGCATTTTGGTGCATCTAGCATTTATAGGTTTTTAAAAGGACACAACGAAAAATTATTTATCATTATGATCTATGGGCTCAAATTTCAGTAGCGTTAAATAAAACATCTTGCAATATATGGAGAAAAATACTTAAACTCTCTAATATGGCTCTTTTGTGAGTGGAGTCACTCCAGATTTTTTTTAAATACTTGTACGAGTGTATAAAATATATTATTGAATTACTGGGTGGTTTAGTATTTCATTGAATGTTTCATAAAAGGAATTCTGTACTTTCGGATCGTCTAGTTTTGCTTTTACTTCTTTTTATATTCCTTTCTATCTAAAATTTTAAGACTTGTTTTCTTTTGTTACTTTTGTTACCTTAGAGATGTTTAATCAATTATACTTATTATTTCATTATTATTATTATTATTATCATTATTATTAGAGGTTTGCTTAATTGATTATGTCTCATTTTTTAAGGAAAATAGTATATTTTTAGATACTTACTTAAACTAGTATCCGAATCTAAATATTTCCCTAATAACTTTCCAATACTTAAAAAAAAATGACACTTTTGTAAAATCGACTGAATTTAAAGTTTTTTCTTTATCTAACATTTACTAAAGCAGTTTTAGAAATGCATTCAACACTAGGGATATTCTTCAACGAAAGGAGAGGTGTGAGAGCTTATTCAGATGACATAAGAATATTTCTTTGGAAACGTGACAAGCTTAAACTTTGCTAAAGACATTTTTATAGCCTAAATTTAAATAATGCAACATGCGAAGAATATCAAACTAAAACCAAAATTCTAAAATAATCTTTAGACAATGATAGATTAACGTTTATTTTTGTTTATCAAATAAGATGATGTTGTCTTATAATAAAAACAATAATTTAATTAACAGGGGAAACATAAGTAAATATTCATTTAAAAAATTTTAAAACTAGTGTATAAATTAAAGAACTCATTCACATTTAAATATAAGATTATTTTTTGTGTAATTTACCCGTTAAATATTGCTTACTAAGAAAAATAAATTGAGAATACCTGTGAAACGGAAAAATTAATATGAAAGCCATTAAATTTATTAAAATGTAAAAATATACATAAACCTGAAAAAACAAATATATATGTATATATGTATGTAAATAAACAAAATAATCAAAACCAGATGAAAATTCAATCCCAAAACACATGAGAGCCTTCATCAGGGGAGATCCCCCATGTAGGGAAAGGAATATCAGAAGTTTCTGACGAAACGCTGGTATTAACCAAAAAACAGGTTTCTAGCCCCCAACTTCTCACAGATGGAAGCACGACCGTACAGCAAACGAATTTTAATTAATACATAGCATAAAAAGCAATTAAATTCAGAAATAAAGCACAAAATATAATATATCAAATTAAAATTCAAGAAATATAATACATAAAATATAAAATACAAGAAATTAAATAAAACAAGAATATATAAATACATACGTGGACAAACTAGAATAGTCAGAAAATGGAAAATTGAAAACCACCCCTTTATAAACATAGAAACCTTTTCAGCTAGTAGGGCCACTTTCCAGCACTTAGGATATTCTAAAAAGGATATTCTTAGGATATTCTTTTATTTAATAATAATAATAATAATAATAATAATTGATACTATTGAAAAAGATTTAGATATTTTTATTTTAAAACTTTCTTACAAATAATGTTGGCCTATAGAAGATTTTAAATTATGGAAAAAGAGAATTTTGGATTATTTTGAAAGGAATTTGGCTTTTTATAGGGGTTACTTTAGAGATAAAATTCATAAAGATTACAATACAGACTTAAAAGAAAACATTGAAAACTTAAAGAAAAAATTTATTATTGCTACCGTTGACAAAGCTGGAAATAATTTTGCTATTTTTTGTAAAGTTTTTACAAGATGTTACTTAACAAAGAATTTTCCGGTAACTGTTCATACAAAAAATTAAATGACTCCCCCTCTATTATAAGAAAAAGGATTTTGGCTTTTGATAAAAAACTCAATATAAATAGAAATAGTTTTAATTTTCCATACCTATTTATTAAGGTTAAATTTCATAAAAATCCTATTGGATTTCGTTAAGTTACTTGTGGTAATTTTGCTTATAATTACAAAGCCGGTAAAAAACTTTTTTTATTTACTCAATAATATCTTAAACGCTTTAGAGTCAGATGATAATTGCGGAATCATTAAAAATAATTACCCAATTTTAAAGTATTTTAAAGAAAATTCAGAAAATATTTCTACTATTATTACTTATGATTTTGAAAACCTTTTTGGTAGAATCCCACATTACTTGGTTCTAGAGGTTTTTGAAAAGATTTATGAAGAATTTTGTCATGTAATGGAATGCGATAAAGTTTATTGGATTAACCTTATTAAATTTTGCATCTTCGAAAACATTTTGTTTAACGATGTTAATTATTTTTTACAAATTCTCGGTATCCCGATGGGAACAAGTTACTCGAGTGCCTTCGCCAACATTTTTTTGTTTATGTTTGAAAGAAAATTCAAAGATATTAAGTTTTATAGATATATTGATGACGTAATTACAATAAACTGTGTAGATTTTGCGAAATATGCTGCTGAAATTTATCCCCCCGATCTTGTATTAAACCGTACTGACTCTGAAAACCAAACTTCTTTCCTGGATTTAAAAATTAAAAAAAAAATAGATAATAACTGGTTAATTGGGATTTATGATAAAAGACAAGATTGTAACTTTAAGTTTCTAATTTAACAAATTGGTTCTCCTGTATTAGTCATAAAGTTATAAAAAATATTATGATTACCCAAATAAATAGAATTAAAATGATTTGCAATAACAATTTAGACCTGAATCTGGCTATGAAAAATCTCAAAAATATACTAGCTGTTAACCGCTATCCTGTTATTTTAATCAATAAACATTTCAATATTCTTGATAAATATCTCACTTAAGGTTTGTTGTTCCATTTTTGGGCGACATTTAAGTGCTGGTAAGTGGCCCTACTAGCTGAAAAGGTATCTATGTTTATAAAGGGATGGTTTTCAATTTTCCATTTTCTGACTATTCCAGTTTGTCCACGTATGTATTTATATATTCTTGTTTTATTTAATTTCTTGTATTTTATATTTGATGTGTTATATTTCTTGAATTTTATATTTGATATATTATATTTTGTGCTTTATTTCTGAATTTAATTGCTTTTTATGCTATGTATTAATTAAAATTCGTTTGCTGTACGGTCGTGTTTCCATCTGTGAGAAGTTGGGGGCTAGAAACGTGTTTTTTGGTTAATACCAGCGTTTCATCAGAAACTTCTCATATTCCTTTCCCTACATGGGGGATCTCCCTTGATGAAGGCCCTCATGTGTTTTGGGATTGAATTTTCATTTGGTTTTGATTATTTTGTTTATTTATTATGGTTTTATATTTCCTTTTGCTGCTTTTGCGCATTGGTTTATAAAAACTTTGTTCTAGTTCTATTTATTTAATAATTCAGGTTTTTCTCCCTCCTATATATATATATATATATATACATATAAAGAAGTTTTTAGTTTTGTATCTTAGAGGCCTTAAATTTGTCGATTCCAAAACTAGTAAATTTTCAAATTATTTTATGTTTTTTGCCTTACCAACGAAACATTTTGTTTTATTGTTTATTGGAAGCAAATGAAAAGATCTTTAAAAAAATGTTTTAGCACCAAACAGAAGATAACGTGAGTACTGAAATAGTCCAGAATTGGAAAAAAAAAAAAAAAAAAAAAAAAAAAAAAAAAGACAAAAAAGAAAGGACAGAAAGAAATTTCAGCTAATAATGTATAAAGTAAAATTTCATACTTACAATTACTTAAATTTAAAGTTCCAAATCTAAGTGGTATTACAAAATAATTCTTATATAATTTCAACAATCTGATCTTCCTATTCACTTGAGAGAAACCTATGTGATTAATTTGCTTGATACTTTTGCTTAAATAAAAGCAGATATTCAAAATTAATATAATAAAAATTAACCTGTGTATTGGACAGACTAACACAAAATTTAAAACAATTATTTCTGTAATAACAAAATTTATGAGCCTTCTGAGAAAAGAGAGATCATTCAATAAATATAAGAAAGAATTAAGAATTTGCTATCCGCGTAATGGGAAAAATTCTGTAATTTAGAAAAAATAACTTTACATCAAATTCGCTCATTTTATAGATAAATTATAAAGAAATAAATTAACAATCTTGAATTTAAACTATTTGTCTCGTTTCCTTAAAATGTAAATCTATTTATTCAAATACAGAATGAACAATTTAATATATAATGCGAACCGTAAGTGAATCTCAATATGCATAATGAACGTAATCTTATGCATTCATTTCCTAGACATCTGAATCGGTTTGTTTAACATTTGTGTTCACGGTCCACTTACGGTAAACAGTATGAACTATTATGACAAGTAATTTCACTGAAAATTCATATAAAAATCTAATTATGTTTTTTATATAAAGGAATTTAAAAACAAATAAAATTTAATTTCGCTGACTGTGCATTAAATAAAATAATAGAGTTTTTTTTACTTTTTTTTTTCTCTCTAGAAATAATATATAATTACAAATATTTGTACTTAATGCATATATATCTGTATATATATATAAATTTCGTTGTCACGATGTTTGTCCGCGATAAACGCCTAAACTAAGGAACCGATTTTAATGAAATTTTGCACACTGTATGCTGTTTGGTTCAACTTCAGAGTTAGGATAGTTTTTATCTCGATTTGTTGTCGCAATATTTTTTTATTGCAAGTATTTGTTAATTATAGCCCTTCGTTTGAGTTGCTTCAAAATTTCTGTGAGTTCCATAAGTTAAATTGATGCCCAACCCTCCCCCCCCCCCCCACACACAAATAATAATAATAATAATAATAATAATAACAAGTTCATTTTCTTTCGGCATAAAAATACATTCATTTAATCAAACGTGAACGTTAAAAAATTATAAAAAGTTAAATTATGCATCTCACGAAAATTGACGTCATAATCAATTTAAAGATTTTATAGACATTGAAAAAGTGCTAATGTAATTTATCTATATATATAAAAGAAGACTTCCTGAGTGAGGGGGTGATCTTTCAACGCCTAGACCAAACCCCTGGACCTACAAGCACGAAATTTTGTGACAATGTTCGTTCTATGACGTAGGCATCCACAAAGAGGCGATTTTACAAAATTCGCCCCCCAAGGGGGGGGAGGGGGGGCAAAACGTAATTTCACAAACTCCTTCATATCTCAAACAAAAAAACAGATATCCGTAAAATTTTTGCTTTAAAATATAGCTAACACAAATGTCTAAAAATCAATTTCTGGAATTCTCAACATTCGGTCCCCAAGGGGGGCGCGGGGGGCAAAACGTGATTTCACACGCGTAAAACGTGATTTCGCATAATCCTATATATCTCAAACAAAAAAACAGATATCCGTAAAATTTTTGCTTTAAAATAGAGCTAACACAAATGTCTAAAAACCAATTTCTGGAATTTTCAAAATTTCGTCCCCAAGGGGGACGGGGGGGGGAGGACAAAACGTGATTTCACATGCGTAAAACGTGATTTTGCATAATCCTATATATCTCAAACAAAAAAATAGATACACGTGAAATTTTTGCTCGAAAATATAGCTAATAAAAATATCTAAAAATCCATTTCTGGAATTTTAGAAATTCAGCCCCCAGGTGGGGCAACAAGGGGGGGGGCTATGGGGCAAAAACAAATGGAAATACAGTTAGGCCGTTCAAAATTGGTACAGACAGGTTTTAAAGGCCTGCAAGTCGAATGGGGACATTTTAAAAAGTGTTAAGTTATTAAGAGGGGCGTGAAGGGGGGAGGGGATCGGGGGGCAAAAAAATAAAAATAGTGTTATCGTTCAAAATTGGTATATAGAGGTTATCGATACTTACAAATCGATTGCGGATATTTTCGAATTTTTTAAATTATTAGGAGGGGCGGGAAGGATGGTGGGGCGGTAAGGGGAGGCAATGGCAAAAACAAATAGAAATACAGTTAGGCCGTTCAAAATTGGTACAGGTAGGTTTTAAAGGCCTGCAAGTCGAATGGGGATATTTTCGAAAGTGTTAAGTTATTAGGAGGGGCGTGAAGGGTGGAGGGAGAGGGGGGAGGGCAAAAAACAAAAATAGAGTTAGATCGTTCAAAATTGGTATATAGAGGTTTTCGATACTTACAAATCGATTGCGGATATTTTCGAATAAGTAAAATTATTAGGAGGGGCGGGAAGGGGGGGCTACGGGGCAAACACTAATAGAAATACAGTTAGGCCGTTCAAAATTGGTACAGATAGGTTTTAGAGGCCTGCAAGTCGAATGGGGATATTTTCGAAAGTGTAATGTTTTTAGGAGGGCCGGGAAGGGAGGGGGCGGAGGGGCAAAAAAAATAAAATATAGTTAGATCATTCAAAATCAGTACATAGGGGTTTTCGATACCTACAAATCGATTGCGGATATTTTCGAAATTTTAAAATTATTGGGAGGGGCCGGAAGAGGGGGAGCGGTGGGGCAAATAATAAAAATAGATATAGATCGTTCAAAACTGGTTCTTAGAGGTTTTTGATACTTACAAATCGATTGCGGATATTTTCGAATTTGTAAAATTATTGGGATAGACGGGAGGGGGGGGGCGAAGGGGAAAAATAATAGAAATAAGATTTAGAGCATTTTGGGAATTTTTTCCGAAGGCAGTGAGAACCCGGTGCGACTTTTTTCCTAATCAGATTTTGTTTCTCTTTTTTTTCACGTGATAAAAATTAATGCAATTTTGAGAATTCATTATAGTGATTCATTTAAAAATAGGGACCAGAGAAGCGGGCGTTGCCTGCTAGTCATAGATATAGTAATATAAATAGAACTATCATCCCTATATTATCGTAAAAAGATTTTTTATGCCGAAAAAAAAAAGCTTTGGAATCAGCCATTAAGTGGTATTGAAAAAAAAAAAGAATGAAATATGAATTTGAAACTGTATCTGGAGTTTTTCATTCACCTTTAGTAAATAAATTATTCATAAATTTTATTTGCTAAAATCAGTGGCGGTTCTACATTGAAGGCCAACGGGCACGGCCCCACCTAAATGTTTTCTCGATTAAAATAGTAATAATAATATTAATTTTGTTTTTTATAACTGTTCAAACACATATATACAAAATAACTACGTCTATCTAACTTTTTCTTAATCTTCTTTCATTATCATTTATTTGTGAATATATTTTTTCAGATGTCAAAATCACTAATGATAAACCGACTTCTATTTCCCTTCCTTATCTAAGAGACACTTCCGTGCTAAGAGAACAGGGCCGTTTTTAGTCGTCCCGAAATTGACGTGTTTATTTGTACAGTTTATTCTACTAGACGATCGGGTTAACATATTTGACAACTAACTGCTTTATCAGTGCAAGCACGCTGTAATTTTCTCGCCGATGGTCCCAGCAGAGTCTGGCCCTTTGGAAAAAAACTATAGGGAAAAAAACTGTCTGTTAACCATGTAATTAACGGATAATATTTAGCAACTTCTGCATTACTTTTTTTTTTTCCCCTCATTGATTTTTTGGTGAATTTTTTAGAGTTCTATATGACAGTGTAAATTTTTAGTGTTTAAAAAAAGAAATCTGATAACAGTCAAAAATATTTTCTAGACTAGCCTTTGATATAAAAGCTTGTATAAGAATTTAAGACTTCTTTAACTAAAGTGTTTTGATAAAAATAAAAATAATATGCGATATTTTTATTATTTTTTTTCCTTCAGAATAGTGTATTAAAACTTTTATGTAAATAAACTGTAAATTTTTTTGATAAATAATTAATGGATTTACATGGATAAATGGATTAAAGGATTTTTCTTTTAAATGCGATTTATTAGAAACATCCGCAATGTTTCTTTTTTCTTTATTTTATTTTCTTTCTTTTTTCTTTTTCTTTTTTAGCCCGTTTTATTTCTTTAATTATCTGAAATTAAGTGAGAAACATGGTGTTTTAATTTTTATTATTATTATTATTATTTTAATATGTATCCACATTACATTAATCATGACTTTCTAAATTCCAATATAACATCTTACAGATTGGATAAGGTTTATTTTATTTATTTTTTAAGATAAGAAACATGAATATAACACTTGAAATTCTATAATTAAGAGATTTAGGGATATAATTAGCGTAAGCTAAATAATATTACACTCTGAGACATTTGAATTTAAATTTTAATGGTGTGTAGTGTTAGGGTTAAAGCCAGTTGACTAAAAGAGGGTCCTAGACCTGAGTGGTGTACTTTCTGCAGAAAGTCTTTCTAAGTGTTACATAGCCCTTTTTATTTGAGTTTTGGAGAAAACCATAGTAAACTCCAAATGTATATGTCGACGAAAGCGATCTGGTCTCGAACTTGGCAATTTCCGTCTACTAGCTTCCAGATATTTAAATTTTGATATTCCATTGATCAGAACATTGCAGAATTTTTCAATTGTATTTATAAAACTTTAATTTTTGAGATACTTTTATGCAATGTGTTCCATAGTGTTAAATTTAAGATTTGCCATCATAAAAAGAATCCGAAATTTCGTTTTACATCCCATTTTATTAATGTTTCTTTTTATGTTTGAATAATGAATAGTATTAAAGTTAAATTACGCATCATAAGATGGATCGGGCCCCACCGGTGAAAATTTGCACGAGCCGCCACTGGCTAAAATATTCGTATGTATTCCCGTGTGTATTCACTCGGGGAAAGACGGCCATATTTTGGTAAAAACGTCATCTTTTCCCAAGTAAAAAGGAATCACTTTTTTCTCCGCAATGATCACTCTCTCTATATACTATACTATATTTATGGGTTCTATACGCAAGCGAAGTGTGACTCACTGTCCATCTGTTCAGCCAAGAAAAAGATTTCCTATGTTAATCGCCCATTGGATTTTTTGTAAAAAAATATTAAAAATCGAGGAAATTTATTTCCCGATTTTAATCCTTATATTTGGGTATAGACATGTATTAGTTATCTCGTACGTTAGATTGAGTTATTTGGCTGTTAAATTGACAAAATTTTAATTTTAAATTTCAAACCTCTGTCGTCCTTGGCGTTATTATTATTATTATTATTATTATTATTATTATTTGGTAATCAAAAGCGTAACACGAAAATATACATGCCAAATGTATTATTGTACGAAATGTAATATGTATTATTCATTGTACGTATGTATGGCATGTAATATGTATTGTACGAAATATTGTTTCATATTATTCATTACTCTTTTAATATAAGTTGTTAAAATAACGATGATTTTTGAAAGGAATTAAATATTTTCGCCAGATAATTTGGCGATATTCTTTTTTTCGTCAAGGATGACAGAAATGAAGTCTATTCCGCTGCAACATATTAGTATCTTATATAAGTTCTTTTATTTAGACATTTGAAAACAAATTTGACTTCGAACTATGATAGAATATTTATCATTTTCCTCTTAATTAATATATTTTTAGTATATTAAAATTTAAAAGCACGGTATATAAAAAGTTTTTTTTCTTTTTATATTATAATTATTCCTATCTTAATCCTCAATGTTTTCCTTCTTCATTAACTTCAATTTGCTATTAAAATTTTAACATACTCAAAACCTTCTCATCACTTCGTTAAAATATATTAAACTTTTCGAAAATCTTTTTCTATTTAAAATGATACATGTAGTTACTTTAAATGTCCATTATTTCATAAGATGTCCTATTTTAAAATTTTAAAATATTTATCAAATTTACTTATTTTTCTGGTTTAGCCATATTGTTTTCCTTTTTATAACTACAGCTGTTGCAATCTTTAAAATATTTGAAATGATAAGGTCATTTTACAGTAAAATTATCCATTATAGCATATATTATATTTCACTCCTCCATAAAAATTGATTTTAAAATCGCCTGCTTCTTTTATACTTTTATTTTAATAGAATTTTAATAAAAATTAAATTACATATTAGTCATTTTAGAATTTTAATCCAAAATAGCTTTAGACATATTATATTTCACTCATCCATAAAAATTGATTTTTAAAATCATCTGCTTCTTTTACACTTTTATTTTAATAGAATTTTAATACAAATTAATTTATATATTAGTCGTTTTAGTATTTTTATCCTAAGTAGCATTAGAAATAATATATATCACTTCTCCATTAAAATTTATAAGACCCTACAATAAAATTAATTTGTGTTTAATATCAACTCTACGAAAAATTTTATCAATCGTTTCAAATTTTGACCTAAGGTTCAAATCTCAATCCTGTGGATTTTTACCATAGATATAGTAATAAGACATAGGTTGATCAGCTAGAGGGAAAAAGTTATACCTTTTTTTTTTCGGGAAAAGTCACTCTAATGGCTGCCTTTTCCCGAGTAAATCACACACAGGAATACACACACGGATAATTTAGTAAATAAAATTTATGAATAATTTGTTTTCTAAAGGTGAATGAAAAACTTCGGATACAGTTTAAAATTCATTTTTCTTTTTATTCTTTTTTTCAATACTCTCTAATTGCTGATTTTAGAACTTTTTTTCGGCATCAAAATTTTTGCTCGATAAATTGGGGATGATAGATCTATATATATTACTATATCTATGGTTTTTACATCGGTTACAACGTTTTCGTCTTTATTCGTAAATAATAATTTGACTGTATTAAATAGTCTACTGCAATATAATTCAACGTATAACTTAGACATAGCAGCGCGTGGCCGGGTCTGCTAGTATATATACATATATATATATATTCATTCGAAATCAAACATCCAAAAAATACTCAAGTGCGACACAAACTATTTAATTAATTTTTCATTGTTTTCGTGGCAATATAAGAATCCTACTATAAACTTATGAAAACAACGGAAATATAAATAAACAGACTAAAACACAATATTAAATATGAATAAACAGATATTCAATTTCACTTCTTATTGAAATCAAAATGGCTTATATATTATACTTTGTAACTACAACTTTATTTTATGTACCGATAAACATATTTTACGTACAGATTTTATAAACAAATATTATGCGAAACATTGCTATAATACTATGGCGTACTTACTTGGCAGTTTATTGTAGTTTCTTGCAATGTATGATTTCATCTCCGTAAATTTCCCTTGTTTTTATTTTATTAATACAAGTCTCGATTGATGAGGTTTAGATTAAATACAAAGTTCTAATAAAATATATAGTACTTCTAATTCATCAAGTTTTAATAACTTCTAAAATAATATCTAAGACTCCTTTGTAAAATGTACTGAAATCAAAAAGTAAAATAAAAATTTCATAATTAATATAGTGTGTCAGCGTTTCCAGTGATAGATTTGAGCTTATGTTTAAAATTTCGATCTACCGTCGGTTTTGCACAGTTTTGTTTTGCGGGACTTACGATTTAAATTGTTTCAGAATTACTAAAAATATCATTACTTGAACAGAGATTTAAATCCAGTACTTGCAAACAAAAGGCTTTAGCTAAAAACAAATTTAAGGAAAAAACAATCGGCAAGATTTTAGACTTTATTACATAACGAAATCATGAAAAAATTACAGAATATTGGAATAAGTAATATATATATATATATATATATATATTTTAATTTTTACATTTTGTAAATATAATATGAAACATATCATATTATATTACCTTTCGGAACTTTATGTGAATCTCTTAGATACTTACATATGATATAAACATGTAATAAAAGAAAAAATATAGATACAGAATCAGATTAATTTTTAAATCTGTTAAGATTTGTGTAAAATATTAATTTTTTAAGAACTAATAACTGTCAAACAAATGTATTAGCCCTTTAATGAAATGCTTCACAATTTTAAATTTTTGTGTATATAAATATTACAATATGTACAGAGCGAATAAAAAAATTAAGGAAAAACTTTAAAACGTTTCGATATTTATTAAAATATAATGCTGTAGGTGATGTGGAGAGCGGCATATTGTAGAGCGGAGATAAATTTGAATTTTAAATGGATTCATTTGAGGCAAGTGTTTAGTAACGAGAGACTTGACGGATATACTTTACATTTATGATGTCCATGGATGGAAATGGGCAAGCCGCAAAACAGATGTCCCGAGAGCGCTTCCTAAACTAACTTCTGCAACGTCATTCATTGTTTGTATAATTGTACTGAATGTTAAGTGATGCTGGAAATTTCCAAATACGCTGTCATATCCGTCGTCAATGTATTATAAGTACACTTACGCAGAGGAAGCTGTGCTGCGTGAAATGGAGAAGAATACGGTTGAAATTATTGAAGTAATTGTGCACGACTTTGGAATACCTAGTTCCATCGTTGTTCCTGCATTTTACACAGGCACATTACACCTGTACTAAAACCAAAAGTATTAGTACTATGAAAAGTATTTTATTCCAACGTATTTTGCAACTGCACGTTGGTATTAGCATAACTAAGCTCTCCAGCTAAGCGAACAAATAAAGAAGGATTTCCATTTTTTATACTGTTTATCGATACGGTGACGTTTTCACGGAATGGTGTTCCTAACTCGAACAAGTGGATTGAGAGGGTGTATGATATCCCAATAGTACACGAGACCATGCAAAACAATAGTGAATTTCCGTATACATGTGGGGTGGTAATTAAGACGCCTTTTTACTTGGTTCTTACAAACTGCCTCCATGCCTTAAAAATGTTAACGTGCCTTCTAAAAATATGTTTGCTTATTGCGTGTTTTTTTATAATTGATGTTAACAAATTCAATGGATGATGTTCTTGCATTTTACTCCGATACATCTTGTTTTAAATTTATAGGGCGTCCTTATATTTCGGCGCAATGTTCAGGATTACCTTGACAGAATCTATGGACCTCACTCGATTAGCAGACGCGGACTAGTCGCCGGACCACCGAAATCTTCTGACTGAAACCTTATTGATCTCCTCCTGGGGATATAACATCTAACATCGGCCTCGTTTCGCGAACCCTCGAAGAGGTGGAAGGTGTCCGCGTCACAATTTCAACGAATCCGTGACTGATTGCATCGAAGTTGTGAAGCATTCATTAAGTGAATGTAAGAAGTTTTAAATATATTTTATACATATAATAACTTACTTAATTTGTATTGTTAAGTTTGTTTTTCTCGATAAATTCAGATTAATCTCGCTATCGACTGACTTTCATCACGTGGATATTGCGTTTCCATAGCACGGCAGGGTTTGGATAACGGACACAATTTCTTATGCAAAAATGGTTCGTTACAGTCTCACAGACAAGCATGTCAAGTTTGTAGACGACATTTTGTGACACCCTGTACAATGTACAGGAAGATAACCTAATATTTATATAAAAAATTATACAATAAAACAAAAACTTGTTTCTACTGTGAATTAAGAGCATTTTTAAATGCTTTACAATTTCCGTGAAACTTAGTAAAATTACATATAAATATGTTTTAAAACAATGTAAAATTATGTAAAATAACTACAAATGATTTGTTTAACAAATAATAATAATAATAATAATAATAAAAATCTAAGATATTGTTTATTTTATTTTATTTGTCCATTTATTACTACTAATGTTATTTTAATTTAGGTATTTCAAAATTATACATATATATAGAGAGAGATAAAAAAATATAAGTGATTACGTATTTTTAAGTAAAATAATGACATTTTATCTGTATTGCGAATGTGTTATCAATGCACTGCAAATAGCGTTACCCATTGCAAGAGAAAACATAATTAATCCCTCAGTTGATTAGTTTTCAAAATAATTCATTTAAATTGATAGATTCTTATTGTCTTATTTTTTAATACGTAACAATCATTTGGAACATGCAACTACTTTTTTATGTATATGTAGACACTTAAAATCTGGATATCTATAAATAAACAAAGTGCACTCACTTATAAGAAATAATATTTTATAATAGACTAGCAGGCTTTACCCGCTTTTCTGTACATTATATATCATTATTAATAATAATAATTAAAAAAAAAAAAACTGCATTTGGCAGTGTTTCTTTCGCTTGACAAATGAAATATTTGGATCTCCACTGCTTTCAACATCCATTTACCCGCTTTTACTCAATTCCACCCTCGCGGGTAAGTTAGAAGTTTCCAGAAATCCCACTAGGGTGCATGCTGCGTACTCTTAATCAACACTCACATCCCAAATTTCGCCATTCTATGAAAATTTGAAGCACACTGAAATTTGAAACCTTGTTTTTTGCCCCCTCACCCAAAGAGGGAGGGGGGGGTAAATTCGCAAAATCCCTTTAGAATGCGTGTTGCATACACATAACGAACCGAAACATCGAAAATCGTTTTCCTGAAATAATTTGGTGTTTTTGCAACAACCCCCCCCCAGCTCTTTAGAGCAGAAAGAGGGGGAATTTCGGAAAAACCCTTTATAGGTATTACGTGTTGTATACTTATAACAGTCCTGAGATAATTTGGAGCAGAGATAAAACGTATTTCCTGCCAAACTTTAAAGAGTTGGAGGGAAGGGGCAAATTTCACAAAATCACATTTTGGAACAAGGTTACGCTTGGAAACGACTTTTTCACCAACCTCCTCGATCCCAAGGGGTAAAGGGGATGAATTTTGTATAATTCCGTTACAATATGTGTCGGATATATATACACAATTTACGCAACAAAATACGTGACCACAGCTCGCATAGATATCCCAGAACACATTTAGCAGTTAAAGAAGGGAGTCTCTAATCCCCCCCCCGTAACGCACCCCCGAAATCGAAAATCACGAATTTTTGACAATATTCTGAAGAAGACGCATGCGCATGATTGTTTATAGTACCTTTGTACCACTTTTTGTAAAACTCTATTCAAAAATCCGGAATTTGCGAAATTTCCTCTCGAAAACTGATCCCACCCCTCTTAAAAATGGAAAGTTCGAAATTTGCAGAGAACGCTTTCTTCTAAATTTCCCCCCGAAAAACGATTTTTCCCCTCCCTCCTGTAAGAAACAAGAATTCCAAAATTGTGCAAAATGTTTTATTTACACTGAAGTCCACTCACCATATGTAAATGTACAATTTCTTCACCGTGAAATAATTTGGAGCCGAGTTATACTTATAAACGTGTTTATGACTCCTGCCCCCTCGAAGGGGGAAAGAAGAAAGGTTCGTAAAATTCCGTTACTATAGGTGTCAGATACATATAAACAATCCACCCACCAACATTCTTGATTGCAGCTTCTATAGATTTCTACAGAGATATTTAGCGGTAAAAGGCGGGGGGTCAGAAATTTGCCCCCTCTTAACGCCCTCCCCCTTTTAAAAATCAAAAATCACAAAAAAATAAAATAGTTTTTTTTTTAAATATCATAAAGAACACGTAAGGTCATTTTGGTTTGAATCATTTTGGTCACAAAAATTCAGAATTTCCGAATTCCCCCTCCAAAAATCTATTTTCCCCTCCACCCTCCCTAAAAATCGAAAATTTCAAAATCACAGAAAATGTTTTTTTTTTTTTTTTTAATTCTCAAGTGTAGTCTCTTTATGTGCAATTTCACCACCGGGAATTAATTAGAAGCTGAGTTATGCATACAAAGTGTTTTTGCTTCCTGCCCCCAGGGGAGAACAGAGAAGAATTTTGTAAAAGTTGATACATATAATTTTATGTTGAGTAAAGTTCGGCTATCATGGTGTGCGAAACGTGAAGATATCGCAAAGTTTTTCGATTCTGACAACGTTACAGACAAAAGTCGGATTTTATTAATATAGATTTGTATATTTCAATATTATATGTGAGAAATGCATGTACTTAAAAAAAAAAAAATAACGATATTCAAGCACAAAATATGACAGCAACAAATCTCAAGTTATATTTAAAATCTACATACAAAAGTTCGTTTTCCTTACAAAGACTATGAAGTTTGTTCCCAAAATACAGCAACTGCAAAGTTTTGAGTTTTGAGAAGAGCATTCTGTTGGAGAAAGAAATATATTCAGTTTTTTCAAACTTCTAAAATTACACATGTAATGATAGTATGTTAACAAGTAGTCTGTCTATTTACACAATTAAAACTTCAGTGTATATACACTATCTGCGAATAAGTATTTGCACACTTTCGAGTTTAGACGTTTTGTCAAATACCCCAAAGAAATTCTGCAGGAATTATTTTGAAACTTTAGGAGTATAAAGAACACGTTATACCTTATTTAATCGGTTATACACGTTATTATAGAGAAAGTGTTGTCCTGAAGATGTAAAAAAAACCAGTAAATAATTAAACAAACATCAAAATGTTTTGGATTACCCTGCAAAGTTTAATGTTTTAAAAGATTTTTGTACATAGCATGTGATTTTGATAATTGCTTTAATTATCTGTATAAATTTTTATCAGGCTTCCACATATATTCGTGATAATATAAAGGTTTCCTTAAAAAAAGAAAAAAAAAAAAAGTTTCACTCCTAAATTATAACACGTAGTGTATTCGAGCAAGAGGAAAACCCTTTTTAGGATACCTGACATATTATATTAGACACAGCGTACTTTAATCAGAATGCAAAAATGTTCAATCCCCACTAAAAATAATTCGAAGATATTCTTGAGAAAATAGTATTTTCTTAAGACTTTCTTAAAATATATTAAAATATTTTGAAGATTTATCATTTTCTATAAAATATCTTCAGAAATTTTGACGACATTATAAAGAAATTTTGTAAACTTTCTTAAGAATGGGCCAAATAATCTCAAGATATTCTGCAGATTTTCTCTAAAAATATCTGCAGAATATCTTGAGATTATTTTATTGGGGGATATCTTACAAAACATGAGCATTTTTACTGTTAATATTTATCCACGCATGAGCAAGCTTAAAAAAAAAAAAAAAAAAAAAAAAAAAAAAAAAAAAGAGAAGAATTTAACAGCCAAAAGTGTTAAGCTACTTATTTGGTAGCCCCGAGCATATATTGTGTAAATTCAAAAACTGATAGGAGGTAGAATTAACAGAACTTCAGTTTTCCTTAAAAAAAGGAAGATGATAGGGTTTTTTATCAATATTTATTTACTATTAGCGAACAGTGTATTATCGTTGGACATTGATTGAATCAAAATAGAAGTGTGGGTAAAAATCCTTATAGTTTAACTTTCTTTTTGAGAGAATTGAAATTCTGTTCATTTTATATCTCATAACTTTTTGAATTTACACGATATTTGTTTGGAGGTTTCATATAAGTTACTCAGAAAACTTTTGAAAAAACTTTTTTTCAAAATAAAAGCTGAAGTGTAAGGGGATTTACTGACATTTTTAAATTGTTTCAGTCAAACTTGTTTTAGTTTTAACACAGTGTTTGCTGATTGTAAATAAATGTTGATACCCCCCCCCCCCCCTTATCCCCACCATTCTCCGTTTTTTTAGAGGAACTGAAATTCGATGCATTCGATAACTCATAACTTTTTCCAATTTATGCGATATTTGTTTGGGGTTTTCATATAAGTACCTCAATACTTTTGGCTGTTAAATTATACAAATGAATTTTTTTTAAAAGCTAGAGCGTGCGTAGTTAAAAGTTATTTAGTAAATATTCTCATATTTCGCAAAATATTTACATTTTTTTGCATTCTGATTGCAGTATTCTGTGTCTACTGTTGTATGCCAAATTTTCTGTAAATGGATTTGCACCGGGCCTAATATCCTACGTGTTATAATTTAAAAAGTGGAATTTTTTTTTCAAGTTCTTGAAGAAACCATTTTATCTCCACGAATATACGTTTCAGCATCATAAAAATTTAAACAGATCATTAGAAGAATTCTAATAATCACACACTGCAATCAGAACGCATTTCAAGCATTACGTTTTATAGGATGATCGAAAAATTTTAAAAATTTGTTAAATTTTTTTCTGGTCCTCTTTTCATCTTCAGGACAAAACGTTTGCTGATATATATGTATTACTAACATATTCTTTACATTCGGAAAATTTTAAGGTAATTCCTGCAAAATTTGTCTATATATTTGGCAAAATGTCTAAATTCGAAAGTGTCCTAATAATTCTTGGTATATAGTATTGACTAGAAAAATTCTGCATATAATTAATTTCAAATAACACTGCTCTGAAAAAAGAAAAAAAAAATCGAGATTTAATACCATTCTTGCAGATTCTTATGTAAAATGGCTTCCTGAATCCGAATATCACCATGATTTTGCCCAATCACCCACCGTTTTCTAGATACTCCGCCTCCCTCATTTTTATCATTGTTTGTTAATTTTATACCCATCAGTTTGATTTGGAGAGGAATGATGATTATTTTAACTGTTAAATATCATCTGACCTGAGGAACTACGCAGGTAAAAAGTTCTAAAACACGAACATTTGTAGTAAGGAGGAAATTTGAGAGGATTTGTGCGCAGAAAACGAAAGAAAATCAATAAAAACAATCACCGTCTGTTTCTTTTTCTTTTTTTTTTTTTTTTCTCAATTTTCTCTTAATTTTTACATATTCCAGCTTCAAGTCTGTAATTTTCTTACCAAAACACCCCAAATAATAAAAATTGTACAGTATTCTTTTTTTTTCAAAATGTAGGTAAGTGGAGTAAAGTCTCAAAGCCCTCACAAGAAAGTTTGACAGATTCACTGTACGGCGTTTGCTTTCAATAACTCCCACGTTAAATGTTTTGGGCAGTAAAACATTAATAGTAAAATATCCTCTTTTACGCGTGTTAAAGATCACCACACAAGATCACCACAGTCGAGAACACCATAAAGTTCATTTTCTTATCACAAAACGTGTACTAAAGGTAGAAAACGATTGGCAACTACAATGATAATGCTCTCCTGCTTTGACATTTAACACATGTCAAAGCAGGAGATTTTACTGCTCATGTTTTACTGCCCAAAATATTTAACGTGGTAGTTATTGAAAGCAAAACGTTGTATAGTGAATCAGTCAAATTTTCTTGCGAGGGCTTTGAGACTTTACTCCACGTACCAACATGTTGGAAAAAAAAATTCACTGTATATTTTTTCATTATTTGGGGTGTTTTGGTAAGAAAATGACAAACTCGAAGCTAGAATATGTAAAAAAATAAGAAAAAAAAACATAAACTGGTTGTTTTTATTGATTTTCTTTTGTTTTCTGGGCACAAATCCCTTCAAATTTCCTCCTTACTACAAATGTTCGCATTTTAGAACGTTCTACATCTGTAGCTTCTTAGGTCAGAAGACATTTAACGGTTAAAATAATCATTGTTCCTCTTCAAATATACAGTTGGGTATGAAATTACCGAACAGTGATAAAAATGAGGGAAGGGGTGTATCTAGAAAACGGTGGGTTATTGGTCATATTCGGATTCAGGGGGACATTTTACATAAGAATCTGCAAGAATGGTGTCAGAGGCAATTTTCATGCCGAGCAGTGTAATCTGTGTAAGCTTAATTTCTCATTTAAATATTTGAACAATTTTTGCTCAATTTCGATACTATTATGATCACATTTAGTTTCAAATCAAGTTATTTAAAAGTTGCAATAAAGTTTTTTTTAATACTTTAGTACCAAAACCAGATAATGCAGGGCAATATTAATATTGCACAATTTTCTATTGATACTAATAAATTATTTCTAAATTCATGGATAAAATCTTCATGTTTGTGAGAACTTGTTCGAAACTTATAAAAATCTAGAATATTTGCGATTTAAAAGCGAAACTTTAAGAAAATATTTTAGAATATATTTACGATTTCATTTCTACTTATTAATCAATGCTTATATATTTACCTTTTTTTACGGTGGGAAAAATATAACAGTTTTAATATCTTTAATTTATTGAATTTTAAAAGTAATCATGCAATATAAAAATAAGCTACCATAAGGCATTCTGTATTATTTTTTGTTTTAAAATGAATTGTTACTACAAATGTAATCAATATTTCAATCTACATTAATAATCAGTTTGGCAGTATTTTTTTTTTCTAAATATATATATATATTTTCTATTATATTTAAAATAAATTTTAAACTGTGCAGAGAACTAAATAATGTAAATAAAAAAATATATTAAAATTAGTATATGGTTATATTAAGTACAATTTAACGTTGAAAAAAGCATTTTAATAGTACCAGAATATGTATAAATATTGCAGAATTAATCATCCATAAAAAAAATAATAATAATAACGTTGTATCACTAACAGATTTAATAAATATTTTGTAAACTTTTTCACTTAAAAGTATTATTTATAACAGACAATGTATCTTAACAAACATGCAGTTTTTTAACTATTACTAAATTCTATCTATACCATAAAGAAATGATTATATTTCTTGTAGGGTAAACAAACATTCAATTGATATTAGAAATACACTGAAACGTACAAAGCATGGAATTTATCGGAAATATAAATCTCTTGTTGTTTTATTCATCTGTTCTGCGCATTTTTATGTTACAGTCTTTTTTTTTAACCTAATCTTGAATAAATATGCATAACATTTATTTAGAATTTGAATAAATATTTCTCATATTTTAAACTTTTGAACATTTCTCATTGAAGTATTTTACGTGGTATTACGGAAGTAAAATTGCTGATTTAATAAAATATCGAAAAATTATATCGAAAAATAGTTAAATTTGTTTTTTACTAGGGGGAAAAAAAAAAAAAAAAAAAAAAAAAAAAAAAACTTAATTCTAAAAATATTTTGAATAACATGGTTTAGAAATGAAGTTAGTGGATATAACTATGCAAACACATTTAGTATTTTCATTTCCTTTAAATTGCGTTAACTTGTTTACATTTTTGAGAAAGTGTAACGCGATTTTTTAATGAATAGATGCCTTCAGGATAGAGTAAGACTGAAAAATATTGAAATGCGTAAAGCAGTTTTTATTTTATTTTATTATTCTTTGTTTTCCATAAAAAAAATAAAAAAAAAGTTATTTATTTTTCTTTCTTTCTTTCTTTCTTCTTCTTATTTCTTTTATGTTGTAAAATTTCTACGAAAACATAAAGTTTGGAATTTTTATAGGTGCGTAATATCCTATGTAAACTTTACTCTAGGATTTTTTTTTTTTTTTTTTTATTAAAAAGTTTGTAATTTTTCCTCATATATGTGAATGTTTTTCTTTTGAAATGTAAAATTAATTTATTTTCCTCATTACCAAAATAGTGGATTTAAAATTTAATTTCCTATTTCTTATTATCAAAGTAAAACGGAATAAACCTGCAGATAAACATAATTTAACGATAAAAATGTTTATTTTGGCTGTTTTTTTTCATAGTAAACTAATGTAAAGTAATAGTATAATAATAATAATAATAATAATAAATAAATATGTTGATGGGACACTTTGTTTGTAAGACCTGTGAAGCTTCTAATTAAAAATAAATTAAGTAATAAAAAAAAGGCTAAAAATTTTATAAATCTTATATATATATATATATATATATATATAAAAGATTCGATTCGATTCGATAAACATTTTTATCGTTAAATTATATTTATCTGCAGGTTTATTCCGTTTTACTTTGATAATAAGAATCGAAAAAAATTAAAAATGGTAACATTTACAGAAAATTAGAGAAAGCTTCATGTACAGGATATAAATTATGCCTAACTTCCTTTATTATATTAAGTATATCGTAATTCGGATGTCAAGATTCCAGTGCTCCTCTGTTACAAAAAAAAAAAAAAAAAAAAAAAAAAAAAAAATCTGGTGTGAAACAACCACACGACTTCCATTACCCACTATTACACATATTATATACATTTTTGAGAGATAATGCGATCAAAAAACATAAAAGTGAACTAAAGAGAAAATCGTTAGAGCCGTTTTTGAGATACCAACTTTTACAAAAAATCAATTATTGACCGGAAAACGATGATTACATACAAAAGGATATTTAAAAGTGAGTTAATATGGCGAGTGTGAAAAAAATCCGTACAGCTGTTTTTAAAGGAACGCCCTTGGGAGACCTGAAATTGAGCTATTTATACAGGACGCCTATCAATTTTCCTGAACTAACCAACTATATCATTCGAAAGGACATCTAATAGAGTGTTTATATTGCAAATTTGAAGAAAATCGTTAGAGCCGTTTTTGAGATACGGACTTACGGTCCCACTTCCGGTTTCCGATGTCCCACTTCCGGTTAAACTCAATTATTGACAGGAAAACAATTATTACATACAAAATCATATTTAAAAGTGAGTTAAAATGGCGAGTTTGAAAAAAATCCGTACAACCGTTTTTAAAGGAACGCCTTTGCGAGGCCTGAAATTGAGCTATTTATAAAGGACGCCTATCAATTTTCCTGAACTAACCAACTATATCATTCGAAAGGACATCTAATAGAGTGTTTATATAGCAAGTTTGAAGAAAATCGTTAGAGCCGTTTTTGAGATACGGACTTACGGTCCCACTTCCGGTTTCCGATGTCCCACTTCCGGTTTTTCATTTTTCACCAAAATTTGGAAATTTCATCTGTACACCAGACGTATTTCAATTCTAAAGTTTCGTAGCTCTATCTTTATTAGTTTCTGAGCTATAATAGCTAGAAGATTCTCCACATACATACACACACACACACATACATACACACTGACCAATTGCCAAAAACCACTTTTTTGGACTCAGGGGACCTTAAAACGTGTAAATCAGGTGAAAACCCGATATCGAATTTTTGGACCGAATACAATACTTCCATTACCTACGGTAGTAGGGTACTGCAAGTAAAAAGACTAATATTTTTATTTTATGTTATCAAATCTATAAGTCTTATTATTATTTCTATTATTACTTCTATTACCCTACTGCTAAATTATGCCATTATAAAATTTCGATTAAAAAATAAATAAATAAATAAATAAAAATCTGTAAAAAGTTTTGTTATTGATATTCCACCTGATTTACGTATGTTAAGACCTCTTGAGTTCAAAAGAGTGTTTTTTTGTTAATTGCCGAGTGTTTATGTGTGTATAAATATAGAACAAGACATAACTCCAGAATTAATACGAAGGCAGTATACAAAATATATTAATCACGTTTCATTAAAATTAAATAATCTGGTGTGTCACTCACACGACTTTCTCTTACCCTGAAATTTAATACAATAAATACAGGTTGCAGATTAATAGGTAAGATAACGAGTACTGTTATGTAAACCTATGTTAAACAATTCATATTAGGCTTCTGAAGAGTTTTATATGATAATTAGTTCTGTGTGAGGGGGGCTACCGCCCCCCACAACCCCCCGTTTCATTAATGCACCTACATTTATATAGAATTTAATTCGGTTATTAAAAAATAAGTCTGTTTTTAAAAAAATAATTTATTAAAATTATTATTTAAAAAAATTATCTTTCATGATAATGCAGACGATTTCCATATTAGAGAAGTAGTATAACACCAAATATCCAAAAAAAAAGTCCATTTTATTCTCAAAATTAAAAAAAAAAAAAAAAAAAAAAAAGTACGATTTTTTTTTCTAAGTTTTTTTTTTTTTTTTTTTTCATTAAAAGGTAAAAAAAATCGATAACTTTGTTTTAAATTATCGCAGATCGATGGTTCAACCATTCGTTTTAAAGGTATTTGCGAGCTCTTTATACCCATTATGAAAATTTACTCCCCTCTAGGGGGGACTTCACCCCCCCCCCAGGGGGGAGGCGAGGCTCCTACATACACAAAAAAATTTCCCAGTTAACTATCTTTATTACAATATACATATATTCGTTTCATTTGGTTTAGTGCAGTCTATAGACGTTAAAATCTACTTTCCTGCAATTTCCCCCATAGACGTAATGTATTAGAATTCTCTTGATTGTCCCTGTACACAAACCATTAGCTTGATCTTAACGAAAAGCTTACTGTAGCATCCCTATATGATACACATTTAGAATACCAAGTTTGAACTTTCTGCCTTAATTTGTTTTTGAGATATGCTGATAAAAGACAGACACACAGACAGACACACAGACACACAGACACACAGACAGACAGACAGACACACAGACATACACACAGACCATTTGCTAAAAACATGATTTTCGTATTCAGGGGACCTCAAAACGTGTAAATATAACAAAATCTCGCGTTCGAAAATTTGACCCAAAAACAATACTTTCTCTACCTTATGGGTAAGAGAAAGTAAAAAGCGGAAGTGTTACAATGGAAACTGAAGTCTTAAGTCCGTATTTAGCAAACAGGTTTAACGATTTTCTTCAAAATTGCTATAAATTGCTATATATTGCTATATGAAAACGCATTTGAATGTCCTTTGGTATATTATAGTTGGTTAGTTTAGGAAAAGTATTCGCAAGTGCGTTTCTATAAAATCGACTCTGCGGACTTTCTTCAAACTCGACATATTTATTTAAAAGTAGAAAACTTCTTCACACACCATAAAATTAAAGCATGCACTACCGTTTTCGAAAGGGCGTGGCCTTTCTTCTTTAGGTGCGAAATAAGTGCTACTGCTTTGGAGGCAAAAGCAAGATTGAAAGCAGGGCAAAATCTACAGGGGGGGGGGTAACAATACAGATATCCAAAAGGAAGCAGCCTGCATAACCAATCAGAAAGAAACACGCATACAAACACACACACACACACAAAGAAAGGAACAAAGAAACAAAGTGGAAAGTGGGACCGAAAGCCTCCTTAAAGCATATAGTATGTGTAGTAGCGTGTAATGGAAATGGTTTGTCTGTTACACATTTGATTTTTTATTTATTTATTTATTTATTTATTTTTTAACCATGAAAGTAGTTTTGAATTTGGATACCACATATCATCATTATTATAAAATTTTGAGTTTTATTCAAAGTTTCAGAATATTCTTTAGCGTAGTTAAAGTATATTTTTATATATCATGTCTTTATTTTTTAACCCGCTTATGATATGTCATTTATGCAACTACTACAAAGATGTATACATGCGGGTGTGAATGCTTGTGTTTATGTTTGATTTGTCTTTCTTCTTTTCTCTCTGTCCATGAGGGGTCCTTTTTTTTATGATTCGAACTGTTTAACATTTCGTATTTTAGGATAATGTTTGTATGTACTCTATCTTTAATAATTTATTGTTTTTCCGCTATGTCATAATATACTTTGTACCGGACATGTCATACTCCGGTATGTCATAACTAATTTGTACGATTATCCAGTATAATCGTCCAAATTAGCAGAAATTTGGCTTTATATTTTGATCTTCAATCTATTTTTCAAAGTTCAACATTTATGGAGTGTTTCATTAGGTTGTGCCGATGCCATGTTATAATGATAATACTTTATCAAGAAACCCATATTGCTTTGCGAAAAATTAACTCGCATTTTGCAGCTAAAAAATATGACAAGAAAATTCAAATCAATTTTTAATGCATGTATGCCTGTGAAGTTTTGGGTATGTATATTTGAAAACACTCTTTTAAAGCTGTATCATCCAGATAATGTTAAAGTTCATAATTTTCACAACTACTATTTAATTTTCTGAAATAGATGTTTAGAACTTTCAACCTTGTTTCTCCTTTTTATTTTTTATATACAATATAATCTCGCTTACTCGAGGTAATGTGTACCGAGTTTATCTTGGATAATCGAAAACTCGGATAACATGAACTCTGTCGTAAATCGAGGGGGGAAACATCTGGCAAAGTTTAAATTGGATGAAAGTACTGTAAATGAAGTAAAATAACACATAACACATATATTTAAATATAATACAGTTAGAAATGCAATAGAATACATAGAAAAATAAATTATAAAATACAGTATTGTATAGCGACATTTGCTAAAGTTATTTACGCCATTTGTCAAAATTCACGTCTCCTCCAGGGCGTGCTCCTTTTGGGACAACCTCGGTTAAACCGGTTAATCGGGGTTAAGATAACCGTAACTATACTGTAATTATGAATATTTAGCAATGTTATAATTAATTAATTACCGATTAATGATGGTAAAAAATTCAACTTTAAAAAGGAAACCCATTCTCTGTATTTTTTGTAAAAACTTATTCTCCGAAGAGTATTCCAACTAAAATAAATAACATTTTTTGACATGACTAAAACAATGATTTTAATTTTTTTTAAGTACAATTTTAGATTGTAAAAAAGCAAAAAAATAATATTACTGGATTAGAAATAAATAATTTTTCAATTGTAAATTAGTTAGATTTTAAATCTAGACAAATTAAAATTTAAAATCTGTATTTTTTTTTTTTTTTTTTTTTTTTTTTTTTTTGTAAATTATCTCTTTTTTCTGGTAAGGATAAATAAATAGAAAATTAAATTTTAATTTTACAAATACATTTCTTTGCATTCTTAAAATTTATAATAAATCCGAAGTTAATATATATATAGATATACATTAAAAACACAATTTTACTTTAAAATCTTTACGTTTTATTACATTTTAGTGTCTATTTCCCAAATAAATTCCCGAATTGTATTATTATTTTTAATAATATATATATATATATATATATATATATATATATATATATATATATATTAATGAAACGTTTTAATGAAGAGTAAAAATGTAAACTGTGAATATTTCAATTTGTTTTGGGCAATACAGTACAATATGTTTCAAGGAACGTCTTACGTGAAATGACGTGTAACGGAAATGATGTAAACATCCACTACCAACAATCCCAGCTCAAACAATCAAAGTGCTTTATTCATTTCTAGTAAAAATTTGTACAGATTTAAAGGCACGCTTCCGCGACGATGAATATGGCAGAAACTTGATTTCTGACGGTTAAAGATGCATGTATTTTTGATATGGGTTACTGCAAAAGACAGGCAGTATCAGACTATATTTCCTGTATATATTAACGGAAACCTAAGCAGGATAATCGGGTCCCACTTTTGGTTTGCTATACTGGGTATGTATGTAAATGAAATGTTTCTAATTATATTATTTTTGTTTTCTTTTAAGATAGTGAAAATACTATAAATTGAAAAAAATAAGAACAAAATACAATACAATAGTGAAAATACGAAAATTGTTTTAGTTATTTATTTTAGAAATTATGAAGAGTTTATTCCAAAATTAGGAACTCTTACTCTTTTTTTTTTTTTTTTTAATGAATTTGTTGTAGCAATATTATTATACTCTGAAACTCACTATGTGTCTGTTAAACAGCTTCTTGAATTTTAAATTATTCAGAATTTATATTTTAAGCGTAAAATTTTTCCAGAATATCTACATCATATCATAGCATATTATGACATTGTTATGAAGTCTTAGGAATTTTATGCATTATTAATTTCCGTGGGTTATCTTGGTTTAAACTTAAATGCACACTAAGCATTGTTCAATGAAGCATGTTCTTACAAAACATTATTGTAAGAGACTAAAAAATAAATACATTGTGTCCTTATTTAATCTCTTAGTGCAATATATTCAAAAGGTATTTATGAATAAATATGCAGATTTGAAATTCATTAATAAGCTAACTGATATTTATAAAAATACAATACTATAATATGTTTACACAGGGAAGCATATAACAGATAACTCTAAATATGTGTAATATTAAGGAATAAATTGAAACTAAATAACAATCGTGAACATTTGTAACTTCGATTATTAACAAATATTGCAATAGTACATAGAATACCAATACTATTAAATAAATAAAAAGAAAATCATGTTACAGTTAAATAGTTAAGACTTTGTTTGTATGTTTCACGGGTTTTTATGTAAAAAATAATTTAAGAAACAATAATTGTTTTCCATTGTTCCACTATTATCTGTGTGGTATTTTCGAAAGTAGACTGCCTGTAATATAAAACATTTATAAAAATTGCCTGATCTATAAGCAAAGGAATATATAAATAAATCGGAATGAAATTTCCGGCATTTAGGTTTTTCAATGATATTGTGTCTGCGTAGACGATAGTTCATGATAAAAGTAATAATAAAATAAATAAATAAATAAATAATGTGGAAGGCAATTTATCTTATTGAAAAAAAAAAAATGTTTATAGCACTGGGATCTAAAACTTAAAATATGTAGCTTAAAGTCGAACATAAAATGTGCAAAAATTTGAGAAAATGGCGCAAAAGTGAACTTAATTTGGATTAGAAATATACTCAGTGGCCATTGTCACAGACAAAATATTGATTCTGCTCAAGGGTAGAATATAAATAATAATGTTGCAAGGATTAGGACATGGATAGTCCTCAAATATTCCTCTAAAATGTCATCTGACATATGAATCTTGTTTTGCAAATAAAATCTTTTTGTAAAAAAATAGAACCGACTCCAAAAATGAGCTACTATTCAAACAACTAAAAATGAAAGAAAATTGGCAGAAAATGAAACTGTAAATTGCGCCTAAAAGTATAAAATAATTTCCTTCGCCAAACAATCTATAACACTACAATTAATCATAACCTTTGAAGTCGGCGCAAAATTAAATAAAATTTAATTAGTTTTTAAAGGTTTGTCTTTAGATCGGTAGCAACAAATCCAATTGTCTCGAATGATCCATTTTCATGTCTCCTTTATTATTTTATCACTGTATACAATTGCTCCATTAGTAGCATCTACATAAAACAGTGAACATTCTTCACAATGCGGTATTTGTGTTTCTACGAAGTTGGAGTTTCCTTTGCAGATTTGGTATAAATTTGATAACTAACATCCTTGATGGCTTTTGGATTTGGCGATCAAAACGTAAGGCAAAAATATACACGTAATATGTATATTTTCATAATACATATTGTACGATGCGTTGTTTCATATTCTTGATTACTCTCTTGATATACCTTATCAAAATAATCATGATATCCCAAAGAAATTAAATATGTTTGCCAGATAATTTTCCTATTTTTCTTTCATCAAAGACGTCAGATACCAGCATCTTCGCCAACTTTTGCTGCTTACGAAATCTTATTTGTTTTCTTGTCTAAGTATTTTTCGGCTGTAACAATGTGAGATGTGTATTTTGAATAGGATTTGATTTTTGTATTGTATAAATGTATCAATTTTTATTTAATTTTGCGCCGACTTCAAAGGTTATGATTAATTGTAGTGTTATAGGTTGTTTGGCGAAGGAAATTATTTTATACTTTTAGGCGCAATTTACTGTTTCATTTTCTGCCAATTTTCTTTCATTTTTAGTTGTTTGAATAGTAGCTCATTTTTGGAGTCGGTTCTATTTTTTTACAAAAATATTTTATTTTTCTCTTTTTAGTGAAAACTTATTTATATAGAAGAGCATCAGAAGACGTTCGATGGAAGTTTCACAAATCACAACTTCCAAGAAAAGTGACATTACACAAAAAATGGTTTATGTCACTGAAAAATACATGAAATGCACACAATGTGAACAAAAAAGTTACATCTAGTTATCCACTCAAGTTATCCACTCGAGAGACAGTTGTGCCAGTTTTATTCTAGTCAAGTTATTTTTAAGTTGATTTTTCTCAAATGCTGCCTTTTTAAGTTGTGTCTTTTTTCTTGCCTTTATCGGATATGAGCAATAAACTATCTATTGAAGGAACACACGTTAAAAAGTCTTTAGAAATGTAAAGAACGGATAAGCTGTATTCGTAACCAAAATTTCTGTTAGGCATATATATTGAACTTTATAGTGAATACGTGTCACCCGCTGCGCTGGAAATTGCGCAGCGTAAAGTTCAAACAAAGAGCAAAATATGCATTGCAGCTGACGGACAGAAGTTTTAACATTGATACTTACTTACTGCTTTTACCAGTGTAGCTGCATGCGATGAACAGTTAGAGTGAGAACAGACTTTTGTGAGTATCCTGTAAATTGTTTATATCCTAATAAAATCATAATGAAACCTATTTCAGGCCAAGATCATTACGACAACAAAATAGTATTAAAATGGAATCATCTCTTACGAAGTTATAAGCTAACAAATTTCAACAACAACAACGAGAAACATGGTTTGTATTGAGAACCTCTTCATTTATGAAGTTAAAACGTCTATGCTTTAATCGATGTGACCGCTTACAATAACCATATTTTGAATTTTACATAGCATAAATGTCACCAGCTACGCTGTAACATAGGCAATGTCGTTCAAGTGTGCACAAAATAGGAAATTGTGAACAAACAAATGCACGTTTTAAGCGTTCTTTTTTTAGCATTAATGTCGAAACTATCTTTTCGTACTAAATCGATGATGCTCCGCAATTTTATAATTCACTTTTTTCCCCTGTCATGAAACGTTTCCGAGATAGGATCGCTAACTCCACTCTTTTCTACCAGGTGGCGCTTTAGGCGGTTGAATCGCGTAGCACATGTCTACTTTACTATACCTACATACCACGTTTATGACTATAGCTGCAGTTGTTCAGCAGTTAAAAGAGTCGGGACTGACTTTTTTGGGCACCCTGTATTTTCATTTGATCGTAAAGATCTTACAATGGGACCTATTTCAGACCAAGACCTTTACAATAAAACAAAAAGTATTAGAATCAGATCATCCGTTCAGAAGTTATGAGCTAACAAAAAAAAAAAAAAAAAAAAAATACGTTTTGAATTGAGAACCTCCTCCTTTTTGAAGTCGGTTAGTTAGAGCACCTCTTACGATGATATAAGCTTACAAACAACAACAACAACACATAGCTCGAATTAAGAATACCCTCCTTTCTGAAGTTGGTTGAAAACGACTTTGCGCTAATCGATGTGACGGCTTACAGTAACAGTACTTTGAACCACAGAGTATACGTGTCATCCGCTACGCTGCAAAGTGTGCAACGTAGTTCAAGTGTGCACAGTGTAGGAAATTGCGAACAAACAACTGCACGTTTTAAGCGTTCTAATTTTAGCATTAATGTCTAAAAACTGTCTTTTCGTAGTAAATCGATGATGCTCTACAACTTCGTAATTAACTTTTCTCCCATCTTCAACCGTTTTTGATATAGGAGTGCTAATTCCGCTGTTTTTCACCAGATGGCTCTTTTTTTTCTTTAGATTGTAAAAATGTTATAATGGAACCTATTTCAGACCAAGATCTGTATCAAGTAACCGTATTTTGAACTATACAGTGTATGTCTCACCAGCGACGCTACAACGTGAGCAATGCAGCTCAAGTGTGTATAGTGTAAGAAATTGCGAACAAAAAATGCACGTTTTTAGCATCAACGTCAAAACTATCTTTTCGTACTAAATCAATGATGCTTTGCAATTTTATAATTCATTTTTTCCCCCTGTCTTGAACTGTTTCCGAGATAGGAACGTTAGCATGAATGTCTAAACTATCTTTTTGTACTAAATCGGTGATACTCTTCAGCTTTTAATTCACTTTTTCTTTAGAACCGTTTTCGAGATAGGAACACTAACTCCGCTATTTTCCAGCAGGTGGCGCTGCAAGCGGTTTAACCTTGTACTGCATGGCCACTTTTTTATACTTACATACCATTTTTATCACTATAGCTGCAGCCGTTTAGCAGTTAAAAGAGTTGGGACTGATTTTTTAGGGCACCCTGTATTTTCTTTAGATCGTAAAGATCTTACAATGGGACCTATTTCAGACCAAGACCTTTTCAACAAAACAAAAAGTATCAAAATCGGAGCATCCGTTCAGAAGTTATGAGCTAATAAACATAAAAAAAACATACGGTTTGAATTGAGAACCTTCCTTCTTTTTCGAAGTCAGTTAAAAATAGAATAGCATGTTAGCTTGTTGTTTTTATAAAATCATGAATTTCACAGAATCAGTTAACTTAATAAGTGGTTAACATAAAAAAAAAAAAAAAAAAAAAAAAAAATCGTAATACTCTTACCTCGTGCAAATATTATCTAAAATGGATATTCCTATTATTTTAACTTTCAGCCTAGTATGTTTTTTGTAATAGTTATTAAACTTTCATTGTTTTTTATCTGAAAACTTGTGAAGTTTGCAATGATGCAAAAGTTTGACAAATACAAATATTCATTTTATATATACAGATACGTCATTTATAGAATTACGAAAAAAGGGGGGAATTTTTACAAAGGGTCAAGAAAAATAGTTTATATTACCCGCTCTGCAGGTGATGGCTAAAAGGTAATAGAATTTGATACATACATAAAATAGATATTAAGAGAGAACAAAAATGCTGACATCGAAGCGCAAACATGAATTTCAAGTTGAAAGTTCATGAATTAATTTTAATTTTGCGTTTTTAGCTTGGGAAAGTCTAGTGCTTTCATAACAGTTCTAAAATATAAAGTTCCAAAAAGGCTTCAAAGTATGTCGAACATTTTGTACAGTTCCGACAGAAATGCACTTGTTAATAGAAATATATATATATATATAGAACGGTATCACCTGATTTAAATTTGCAGCTGTAACGCCAGTAAAGTTAGAGGTCTTGGTGACGCTCTCGGTGTACTCGTCAGCTAGGCCACATGGTTGAAGGCTTTCAGACCGGGGTCTAGGGCTATCCCAAAAGGCTCTTACAAACGCTTGTTCGGCAGGTGATTCATATGGAGGAGCCTGTTGTCGGAGTCTGTCTTGACGCCGGGTGTTGAATGGGTGCTGCGGAGAGAACTCGTCCGTGCGGACCGAGTTAGGAGCTGCCAAAAATTTGTCCATGTGTCGTCCGCTAGCTGAGGAAGAGGGTGGAGGTCTTTTTGAAACCCTTGCCTTTCTTTTAGGACTGAAAGAGTCGGTATGCACTGAATCTGGAACTGCAAATACCTTATGTGATGGATGTGTTCAAAAAGACTTTGAGGACGTGGCTTGAGGGCGTGACAGTAATGGTATTGTTATGAATGTTGCTTATATTTTTATATAACTCTTAAAGGCATAAGTAGGTTCTACTCGAAGAATGGATTTTACTTAATGAATATTGAGCCTGTAAATAGAGCCCGTAATGATATGTATTGGTGAGAAAGTTGTCGGCTTTTTTGAGTGTAGACTGTAGTTCATAAAGACATGCGCTAGTTCAAGTCTAAGAACGGACTTTATTTAATGAATATTCAGACCATAGATAGAGCCCGCAGTGGTATTGTTATGAAAGTTACATACATCTTTGCTTGTAGAATATAATTCTTAAAAACATAAGCAGGTTCTAGTCGATGAATGCGTTTTATCAAATGAATATTCAGGAAACATTTGAATAAAATAATTTTTTGTGTTAGAAAAACCAACAATCAATAAATATTCACGAAGCAATCCAATGAAACAGTCATTATTGCTAGAAAAATAAAATAAACACTGTTAATTGCACTATAGACCAGAAGTTTTGCTGATTTAGGAACAACTGAAAACTTCGATGTCTGGGTGAAACTTGAAATCCTCGAGAGTATTGTCACAGTGGTTTATAGAATTTTCGAGATAATGATTCCTTTCCTCGAGGTAATGATTCATTAATTTTTGCATTCGAGGTAATGATTCATTAGTTTCTGAGCTAGAAACTATTGAATAATTACAATAAATTCTATAACTCGAGTCCTATTAATGTTAGAGGTTTCAAACTTTGGTAATCTTTTACTGCCATTTTTTGCCGCATTTGAATGCTTTTTTTGACCCTGAGTAACACCCACCCCCGTGAAAAAAAAAAAATACCATATGTTTTCCCAGGAATACCGTATAGAAAGTAGCACGTAAACATATAGGCAAGTTTTAATCTACTATCATCAATAATCACTCTTATTTTTTTTATAGTCTTGTTAGTCATTTAAAGTCGCGTTCTAAATCAATGATAGTTTCCGGAAAATTCCAGAATTCTGTTCTTGTTGAAGTTAATGCTTCCAAAAGTTGGAAAATCTAAACTACAAATTTTCGGCAAATTTGGTCACTAAGACGCCAAATTTGATGCCAAGCTGCCAAAATAGATTCCAAGACCGAAACCGGCGTTGGCTACAAACTTGGTGGATTGGCGAGATTAGCGATCAAATTTTGTGGCAAATATTATTTCAGGATAGCCAGAATTAGTATATCTTTTCTCAATTTTAACATAATTAATTGTTTTGATAAAATATATTGTTTCTGGTCACTAATTTTTACCAAAGAGAACAAAAGTAGGCCATCTATACTCGAATGATTTTTATTGAACTCGTGCTGTTCATTTGCTCTCATGCAAGGAGAGATTCTATAATAAGCCGTAGAGCACTAATCCTGAAAAAAAAAAAGTGAATGTTTTCATAAATCAGGATATATAGTTACGCTTATCAGATTCTGACTCTGTCACGTTTTAGCTTAAGAGGTAATTTTCATACTTTATTAATTTAAAAAAAATCTAATTGTCCATTGTCCAATCGATAAGCTGATTGATTCAGCGGATTCAGAAAAATCGGCACTTTCATTTGGTACCTTATTTGTAACGAATTTTTTTATTAGATTTTTTAAAATTAATTAAAATATGAAAATAACAGATTTAAAATAGACATTTAATATTTTAATCGTAGCTTTTTTTTTTTTTTTTCAGCCTAAAATGAAATTTAATATGCTTTCAAGTCACAAAAAATAATTATAAAATATTAAATTTGCTCATGCGTATGAAAAAATGACGTCCATAAAATAATAATAATAGGTTTAAATTTTAAAGGTAACAAAGACATAATTGAAGTGCGAAAATTTCGCACGGGCTTGCTAGCAAATGAATTATTTAAAATGAGAAATAAATAAAATCAAATTATAATTTTTCAACGGGAGCCTTAGTCGCACTACAAATAACTAGTATATATATGTATTCAAATGGATGTACAATGAAGTCATGTGGTGCCCACATCAGATTTTTTGTGATGTAAAAATACATTAATATGAAATCGGTTCTAAATAAAGACATTGATCCTAAAACAAATCCTCCGTGTTTTTTTTTTTTTTTTTTTTTTTTTTTTTTGTGTGTGTGTGTGTGTGTGTGTTTCAAATTGTAACTATACCCATTTATCGGTTGATATCAAATTTTATTTACTTAAAAAGTCATGGATTTTAGGGTTAAAAATTTATTCGCAATAAATATTGTAAAATAAAATTGCATTAAATGAAGTTTATATATGTATATTTTTATATGCATAATATTGAAATAAAAATCATAACATAGAAGATTAACAACCAGAAAATTTATTGATAATTAAAAGTTAAGTACTGTCAAGAAAATGTCGTATTAAACAGTGCGCTTTCTATTCCGAATTTTAAATTTATTTTATTTCATGTATTTCAATATAACTAAAATTAGGTCATTAAATGCGCAAGTTAATATACATAAGAAAAACAAATTACACAAATATATACTTTGTTAAAAACTTTCTTAAAAATTGCAACAAAAAATAAATAAATTATTAAATGTGCTTTCTTTTGTGTAAATCTATACATCTTTATTATATCGAACGTGCTTTTTTCTTTCTATGTATGTCTTGGGTTTCTCGGAAACGGTTCTTCTATTTTGAAATAAGTGTAGGGTTGAAGTTTCTATGAGTTGAAATCAGATCTCATTTACCTCATTAACAGGAATTTTTTTTTTTTTTTTTTTTTTTTTTTACGCGTTATTATCCCGCCTAGATAGTATAACCTCCGTGTAGTACCTATAATATGTTAGTTATCCTGTTAAAATTATCACTAGTAATCCGCTGATTTGACGAAGTTATAAGCAAAACAACAGACTTCAAGTTACATATCAAATGTAATAAATATATTATTAAAAACTTTTTTTTTCTACTTCGAAATTGCTTTCGTCATAGATCGAAAATCTGGCATATCAGTCCGCGTTATTCCTGCTATTTTTTCTTTTATCTATATTAATAAAATCAGAGTTTTGTCTGTAAATTTGTCGGAATCGAAAAATTTTGCGATATCTTCACGTTTTACACCCCATGAAAGCCGAAAATGACTTCAGAAAATTTTGCCTGTGTGTGTGTGTGTGTGTGTCTGTGTGTATGTCATCGTGTCCGAATGTCGCTTTTTTTGTCCGGGCATCACTCGGGAACGGCTGGACGGAATTCAACGACGCTTGGCAGGAATTTAGGTCTTCACCCAACTTAAAATTATATCTATCAACTTTTCAGAAATTCCCCCCCGTTCCCCCCCTAGGGGGTAAAAGACTAAAACACGTTTGTCCGGGCATCACTCGAGAACGGCTGGACGGAATTCCACGACGCTTGGCAGGAATTTAGGTCTTCACCCAACTTAAAATTATATCTATCAACTTTTCGGAAATTCCCCCCCGTTCCCCCCTAGGGGGTAAAAGACTAAAACACGTTTGTCCGGGCATCACTCGAGAACGGCTGGACGGAATTCAACGGCGCTTGGCAGAAACTTAGGTCTTCACCCAACTTGAAATTATATATATAGAAATTTTCAAAATTATAATTAGTGTTTAAATTGTGGGTAAAAAACGCCTGCGCATGCGCCATAAATATCTTTTCACTAAAATGCTTTGAATGAAAAAATGAAATATAAAAATAAATTTTTAAGTTAAAGACTTTTGTATTCGCGTGATTTTCACTACAAATTATGAAAAGATTGAAATGAAGTGTTGCCATCTAAGTTTCATACTTTAGTTAATTTTAAAAAATCTAATTGTCGTATCGAAAAACTGTTTACACCCCAGGATTCAGAAAAATCACATCTTTCATTTGGTACTGAATTTGTAATGATAGGTCCGATATTTCTAATTTATTTTTCCCTTTATCCGTTTTTCCGTTGTCACTTAAATTTCATACTTTAGTTATTTTTAAAAAATCTAATTGTCGCATCGAAAAACTGTTTGAACCCCTGGATTCAGCAAAATCGCCCCTTTCATTCGGTATCAAATTTATAAATATAGGTCTGATATTTCTAATTTATTTTACCCTTTTTCCGTTTTCAACCCAGATTCGGTATGGAACAGCTTTAGTATTGGATCCCTTTGGCAAAATTTGAAATTTGGCTCCGAAGTAGTTCTGACGTTTCTCGCCAAGATCTTTAATTGCACAATTGAGATAGCCAATTCAGTTCATCGCAAAAATGGCTTAAAATATTTAAAGTCACCAAAGGGTTCCCATACTAAAGCTGTGCTTTTTGTGTTTATTAGTGCTAGAGGCCTATTTCAGTCGGTACAGTTGTCGAATTTTTATAGGTCACTCTTAATTAGTGCTAAAGGCCTATTTCAGTCGGTTTATTAAATGGGGATTTATTGAATGAAGTCCCCCCCAAGGCACAACTTTGACATGAGTCCCCCCCCCCAAGGTACCCCTATTTCAGTCGGTACAGCGTTGTCGAATTTATATAGGTCACTCTTAATTAGTGCTAAGGGCCTATTTCAGTCGGTTTATTGAAAGGGGATTTATTGAATGAAGTCCCTCAAGGCACAACTTTGACATGAGTCCCCCCCCCCCAAGGTACCCCTATTTCAGTCGGTACAGCGTTGTCGAATTTTTATAGGTCACTCTTAATTAGTGCTAAGGGCCTATTTCAGTCGGTTTATTGAATGGGGATTTATTGAATGAAGTCCCCCCAAGGCCCAACTTTGACATGAGTCCCCCCCAAGGTACCCCTATTTCAGTCGGTACAGCGTTGTCGAATTTTTATAGGTCACTCTTAATAGTGCTAAGGACCTATTTCAGTCGGTTTATTGAATGGGGATTTATTGAATGAAGTCCCCCCAAGGCACAACTTTGACATGAGTCCCCCCCCCCCAAGGTACCCCTATTTCAGTCGGTACAGCGTTGTCGAATTTTTATAGGTCACTCTTATTTAGTGCTAAGGGCCTATTTCAGTCGGTTTATTGAATGGGGATTTATTGAATGAAGTCCCTCCAAGGCACAACTTTGACATGAGTCCCCCCCAAGGTACCCCTATTTCAGTCGGTACAGCGTTGTCGAATTTTTATAGGTCACTCTTAATAGTGCTAAGGGCCTATTTCAGTCGGTTTATTGAATGGGGATTTATTGAATGAAGTCCCCCCAAGGCACAACTTTGACATGAGTCCCCCCCAAGGTACCCCTATTTCAGTCGGTACAGCGTTGTCGAATTTTTATACGTCACTCTTAATAGTGCTAAGGGCCTATTTCAGTCGGTTTATTGAATGGGGATTTATTGAATGAAGTCCCCCCCAAGGCACAACTTTGACATGAGTCCCCCCCCCCAGGCCCAACTTTGACATGAGTCCCCCCAAGGTACAACTTTGACATGAGACTCCCCAAGGCCCAACTTTGACATGAGTCCCCCCCCCAGGCCCAACTTTGACATAAGTCCCCCCAAGGCCCAACTTTGACATGAGTCCACCCCAAGATACAACTTTGACATGAGTCCCCCCCCAAGGCACACCTTTGACATGAGTCCCCCCCAAGGCACACCTCCCCCTCATTTGGGAAAAAAAAAAAAAACGTTGTTTTGCGGCTATAAGACAGTTTGGACTTCCAACGTTATTTGTTACAGTATCTGCAGCTGAAACACATTGGTTTGATTTAATGAAAACTTTATCATGGAATTTAGATCGTCACGAATTAACTAAAGAAGAATCTGTCGATATTAACAAGTTTAGCAGTAGGCCTCTGGCACTAAATTAAAATCTGTCAATGTCAGATTTTCATGTTTTAAATAATGAAATAATGTCGTGTCTATATATTTTCTTTACTTACTTTTTTTTTTTTTTATAATATTTTCTATTAAAGACTTCTGTGGTCACGAAATTTTGTGAAAAAATTGTTTGTATGCAACCGGCACTTATTGTAACGGGATTTTTGGAAATTCGAAATCCCCCCCCCCCACCACCTTCTCGGAGTCGGAGGGCAATAAGCATGTGTAAAAACACGTTTTTCCGTTTGAATTCGCTTTGAATTATCTTAGAATGGCGAATTTTTGTGTGTGGATATTGATTAAGTGTACGCATTATGTACATTAGTGGGATTTTACAAAACTTCGAACTCACTTTCTGAGGAAGGGGAAGTAAGAAGTGGGTAAGTTGTGCCGAAGACAGTGGGGACCCAAACTCTTCACGTTGCGAGCGAGAAAACCTCTACCAATCACAGCGAGAACTTATGTTATTAATAAAGATTAATGACAACTCATTTAAATTTAATGTCCAGCGAAGCGGGCAAAGCCTGCTAGTGTAATAATATATACACTATATATATGTAAGTTTCCTCACGTATGTTACATTTAAATGTAATCACAGATTTTTTTTTCTAATGTGCAATGAACAATTTTTAAATTAAAATTATGGAAACGGGGAAAAAAAAATTAATTTCCTCCCTCCGAATAATAAAAATGCATTTTTACCATGTTTTTATTAACTTCGATTCTTGTTTGTTTGTTTGTTTGTGTGTTTGTCAGGGACAAATCTTGCAATCGATTTTTAACTAACTTCCCGACTAGCTAGATATTTGAAATTTTCAGGACAGCTCACAACACGGTGACAATACATTTTTCTAATAATTTTAGTCAACTATTTACAGTCCCGCTGCCTTCGGCAGCGCTTATAAGATTCGTCAGAAAATTTATTTAACTAACTTCCCGACTAGCTAGACATTTGAAACTTCCTGCTGCCATCTGCAGCGTTGCAATCTAAGCTTGCAATCGATTTTTCACTAACTTTCCGACTATCTGGACATTTGAAACTTTTAGGACAGCTCATAACACGGTGACAATACATTTTTCTAATAATTTTAGTCAACTATTTCAGGTCCCACTGCCTTCGGCAGCGCTTATATTATTCGACAGAAAATTTATTTAACTAACTTCCCGACTAGCTAGACATTTGAAACTTTCAGAATAGTTCAGAACACGGTGAAAATGCATTTTTTTAAATATCTTTAGCCTATACTGTTTCGGGTTCCTGCTGCCTTCGGCAGCATTACCAGTACAAAGCTTGCAATCGATTTTTCACTAACTTCCCGACTAGCTAGATATTTGAAACTTTCAGGATAGCTCAGAACACGGTGGCAATACATTTTTTTAAATATTTTTAGTCAACTGTTTCAGGTCCTTACTGCCTTCGGCAGCGTTCGTATGATTCAACAGAAAATTCATTTAACTAACTTCCTTAGTAGCTAGACATTTGAAACTTTCGGAATAGTTCAGAATACGGTGAAAATGCTTTTTAAAAATATTTTTATCCAATTGCTTCGGGACACTGCTGCCTTCGGCAGCGTTTCCAGTACAAAGCTTGCAATCAACTTTTAACTAACTTCCCGGCTAGATAGCCATTTGAAACTTTTATAATAGCTCAAAAGACGATAGCAAGGAATTTTTTTAATACTTTTATCCAATTCCTGGGGTTCCGGCTGCCTTCAGTAGCGTTTATATGATTCAATAGAAAATTTAAAAACATGGTTTATAAATTTTTTTTTTATCTTATAATTATTTCTATAATTGTATTACTATATCCGACTTCATGTGGCACTATTTCTTAATGTACATGACTTCCGTTAGTAACAATAAAAAATTTCATATTTTTAAATGTTATTATTTTTTACATATTCCAACAAAGTTGAAAAATGTTTGACTTCGGGTTTTTTGTATATTTGTTGATCTCTCTGTCTGTCCGACTGTCCGGGCTCTAGCTTCCGTAAATATTCTTTGATTTTTTAGGAACTGATATACGTTATTCAAGTTTACTATTATATACTCCCTACTGAAAAATGAGTAAATACCACCACCGGTTTGTGTACAGAGGCTACCACATATAAACCACATTTTATAACTTTACTTTGCACAAATCATAATGAAATTGACATTAATTATACATAGTCGAATCTTTATATATATATATATAGAGAGAGAGAGAGAGAGAATACAGTATGATTTGCAATAAGATTTACAGAACCACACAAAAATGTTCACATAGATTAAATACTAGACCCGAAAATTGCTAGAATTGGATTTCTGACTTTATTTATCACTTTTTACGTTTTCTAACAATATTTAAAGTTAATAATGATTGTAATTATCTCGCATGTCTTTTTGTTCATCTGTTTGTCTAAACTCTAACTTCCGTAAATATTAATGGAATTCCTTGAAACTGATAATTTTTATTCAATTTAACTATATGATGTTTCGTTTTGAAAATGGAGAAAATACCACAGCTAGTTTATGTACTGAAATGTACGTATTTATTTAAATTTAAATTTAAATAAATATTATTTGTTGAGTACTTGAGGGTTCGTGAGTTGTCCGGGAATGAAAGGCCAAACTTACAAAAATTCAGTAATTTATTCACAGAAAGTTCCAGAAAAATACAGGTCAATAAACCAATTATCAGCTTCAATTCAAACAGTAACCACAGCTTAAACAACAGCTGTCAATAGCAAATCCACAGTACAAACTGTATAGCAATAACACTTGAAGCAAGTCTCTCTCAAAGAGGCTCAAGAGCAATGCTCACTAGCGAAGCTGGCTGAGATCTGAACTGAACTGACTGCCTTGGCTAGGAAGCGCTCCTTATATGCTGTTCCATGGAACCCAGATTTTTCGAGAAAACTCTAGAAAGTGGTCAACCAATCAACTTACAGCTTCCATATTTGGTATATCCCATATAAGGATTTTCTCGCCAAGGTCGCCAAAAAAAATCGCCAAGGTGGGAAAAAGTCGCCAAATTTGGCGCCAAATCCATTACCTGCATTACTGGGGCTTTTTAATGCGTTTTTAAGGGATAATAAGGCTATTTCAACGCTAAAACGACTAGAAATGCACAAAATTAGCACTTTATCAACTTACAAAGCCTCTTTGAAAGAATTTATACAAAAATAAACACAATTATTTACAATTTCGTAACACTGCCCCCCTCCCAAGGATTGCACGTCCCGGGCAGTGCAACCCTTGGTCAAGAGGCGAAACTAAACAAATTTACACAATCTAAAACACAAAAACTAAGTTGCATATAACGATAAAATAGAAATACAAATCAAGTGAGAAATATTTACAAAATTCACAAATATGTTCAAATATTTATATACAAATATTTACAAAATTCACAAATATGTACAAATATTTATATACAAATATTTACATTACGCATGCGCAAATTTTACCAGTATTTACATTTTTAATTTTTAATATTACCGTTACTTGTGGTACTTGGCTAGCCTATTATAGTGCACCACCTTTGGTTTTGATGAAGGTGTTTTAGTGATCCGCACCACTACATCATTCAGCCTTTTTAAGACTGTGTATGGTCCGTCCCAGTTGCACTGTAACTTGGGAGAGAGTCCTTTGCGTCGAACAGGATTCCACAACCAGACCTTCTCTCCTTCCTGAAACTCATGTTGCGTAGCCTTTAGATCGAACCTTGTCTTCATTTTCTCCGATGCAATGTGAATTCGCTCCCGAGCAAAGTTGTGAATGTCCTCAAATCGGGCCTGGAAATCTTGGATGTACTCCTCGGGCGATGAAGGCGCATCGGGTGGACAACCAAACAGGAGATCACAAGGGAGACGAAGTTCACGTCCAAACAGCATCTGGGCTGGAGTATAGCCGGTGGTTTCATGGACAGCACTTGGATAAGCAAGCAGGAACAATGGCAACTTCAAGTCCCAATCTTGCTGGTTCCTTGATACTAGAAGAGAGAGGTTATTCAGGATGGTACGATTGAACCTCTCGACCATGCCGTCCGACTGGGGATGTAAGGGTGTTGTCCGGGTTTTGTCTATGCCGAGTAGTTGACACAGTCCTTTGAAAACATCAGAGGTAAAGTTCCTACCTTGGTCGGTATGAAGTTGTAGGGGCGTGCCGTACCTTGACACCCATTGCTGCACTAGGACCTCTGCGACTGTGCATGCCTCTTGATTGGGAATGGGATATGCCTCAGGCCACTTGGTGAAATAGTCCATCACGACAAGGATGTATTTATTTCCACTGGAGGTCCGTGGCAAAGGACCCAAGATGTCGATTGCAATCCGTTCAAATGGTGCTCCCACGTTATACCGTTGCAGTCTTCCTCGACTTCGTTTCTGCGGGCCTTTACGTGTCGCACAAGCATCACGGGATTTACACCATTTCTCCACATCCTCCTTTACCTTGCACCAGTAGAAGCTTTCCCGAACTTTCTGCAGAGTCTTCACTACCCCAAAATGGCCTCCGGTAGAGCTACTATGCAGTTGTTCTAAAACAGCTGGAATTTTTGATCTTGGTTATAAAATCTGCCATCTGAAGCTTTTCCCATCATCAGATTCCCACTTTCTGTATAATACGCCGTTTCTGATACGAAGAGAGTCCCAAAGTGCCCAATAACTTTTCGTAACGGGACTAAATCTGGAAATGTCCTGCCAGATAGGTCTGTGGCTGGTCGTCTCCTTCAGCTGTAATATTGGCTTTATGTCAGGATCTTCCAACTGGGCTTTTCTAACTTCTTCGTCACTCCATGGGTCGGGATCTTGTTCTGAAGGTGTTGAGACGGTAACTTGGCGAGCAACTGGCTGTATTCTTTGGGGTCTATCGTCGGCTTTACAGCTGTATTTATGATCTTCAGATGGAGGCTTCCGCAAGAAGGCATCTGAATTTTCCCGAAGAGCTCCTCCTGGGTGGCATACTTCAGAGACCTTCTTGGTTGCGTCTCTAGGTGTTCTTACTGTGCAGCTTCGTTTGATATGCCCGTCTTTTCCACAGCCCCAGCATTTAGTTGTTGGAGTCTTCCCTTCTTTCCTACTCTCAAGAATGCGTATTCTTCTATTAATTTCTGCAATCATTTCCTGAATCTCTTAAAGATCATCTTGAGAGCCGTTCACTTTTTCTGCTGTGCTGTTCTGGCGATGTTTATAGGAGGCTTGTTGGGCTGTCTCGAGCTTTAGGGCATACACCAAGGCTGACTCCACATCCTTCACGCCGGAGAGTCTGAGGGCTTTTTGAATATCTGGATCTCCGATAGCATCAATGAAATATTCTAGAGCCAGATCATTACGTGTTTCAGGATGACAGTCTGAGAAAGCCAAATGTGAAAGCCTCTGGATGTTTGATGCCAGTTCTTGTAAGCTTTCCCCTGGTCTCTGACGACGGGACCTGAGCTGGAGTCGACTATATTCTTTGCACCATTTCGCTCCAAAACGTAGCTCTAGTGCTCTGGTTACAGCTTCGAAGTCATATCGCTGTTCCTTCAAAAGGGTCTCCAGAATATCTGCGGCGTCGCCCCGCAACGACCCTACCAGATGAGCCGTCTTTGCAACCCTAACAGCACAGTTAGGCTTAACTTATCCACAGTACATCTTAAGGACGTTTCTGGGATGTCTTTTCATCCAGAAGACATCTTGAAGATATCCTGGGGAGGCGATGTGCTGTCTGGGAACAGAGTCCCAGCCGTTAGCTTCAGCTACGATGGAAAACTGCGTTTTATATACATGCCACGAGGAACTGCCGTCGTAGGTGGAAAGCTTAATAAATTCCTGATTCTGGCTTGTTTTATCTCTCTTTTCCGTTTCCTGGGGCAAGGAGATCAACTTCTCTTCTACTTTTCTCTCAAGATGTTCCTCTACTTTCCTCATGACTTTCTTCTCGAAGTTCTCTTCTATCTTCATAAATCTCTCTTCAAAATTCCTTTCTACTTTCATAACATTTTCTTCTATCTTCATAGCTTTCTCTTCAAAACTCTCTTCAATTTTCAAAACTTTCTCTTCAAAATTTTCTTCTATCTTTATAACTTTCTCTTCTATTGCATCCATTCTATTTTCCATCACCGTTAATTTACCCTCGATTGATTCTTTCACCGTTGAAAGCGCTCTCTCTTCATCTCATCTTGATTAGATTTAATTTCTTCCTGAACTTCACCCAAACTGCTTTTCATATGCTTAATTTCTTCAGTCAAACCGTCTTTCAATTCTCTTTGCGATGTTTCCATTTTCTCTTGTGCTACTTTCATTTCTTCAGTCAAACCGTCTTTCAACTCTCTTTGCGATGTTTCCATTTTCTCTTGTGCTACCTTCATTTCTTTCATCTCTTGACTCAGGCTATCTTTCATCTCTCTTTGCGATGCTTCCATAATTTCTTTCATCTCTCTTTGCCCTTCTTTCATTTCATTCATCTGGGTAGCTAAGCTTTCTAGAAGTTTCTTCATCTGTTCCTCCATAGCTCTAATTATAACCATTCACAGACAATCCCACTTCTGACACCAGAAATGTTGCGTACTTGAGGGTTCGTGAGTTGTCCGGGAATGAAAGGACAAACTTACAAAAATTCAGTAATTTATTCACAGAAAGTTCCAGAAAAATACAGGTCAATAAACCAATTATCAGCTTCAATTCAAGCAGTAACCACAGCTTAAACAACAGCTGTCAATAGCAAATCCACAGTACAAACTGTATAGCAATAACACTTGAAGCAAGTCTCTCTCAAAGAGGCTCAAGAGCAATGCAAGCACTAGCGAAGCTGGCTGAGATCTGAACTGAACTGACTGCCTTGGCTAGGAAGCGCTCCTTATATGCTGTTCCATGGAACCCAGATTTTTCGAGAAAACTCTAGAAAGTGGTCAACCAATCAACTTACAGCTTCCATATTTGGTATATCCCATATAAGGATTTTCTCGCCAAGGTCGCCAAAAAAATCGCCAAGGTGGGAAAAAGTCGCGAAATTTGGCGCCAAATCCATTACCTGCGTTACTGGGGCTTTTTAATGCGTTTTTAAGGGAAAATAAGGCTATTTCAACACTAAAATGACTAGAAATGCACAAAATTAGCACTTTATCAACTTACTAAGCCTCTTTGAAAGAATTTATACAAAAATAAACACAATTATTTACAATTTCGTAGCAGTATGTATTTATTTTTTGGTTTATGCATTGTAACTTTTTTTTTTAATTCTAAAATATTGTGTTCTATTAGAAATATTTCTAAAAATCATATTTTAACATCTTTATCTTACCTAAATCATAATGAAATGGACATTTAGTGATCACATGCAGAAAAAATGAATATAGTATAATACAGTATGATTAGCATTAAGATTTATTGTGTCACAAATATATATATATATATATATATATATATATATATATATTCACATACATTATGGGCTACAACTAGAAATTACAAGAATTGCATTTTCGATTTTATTAAACGTTTTTAATACAATGTTTAAGAAATTTATAAATTTGATTCATCTACATGTATGTTTTTATGTATGTGCGTTGTATGATGACAGTGGCAAAGCACGTTAAAGGAAAAGAGGACATAAGTTTGAAAAGTGTTAATAATCAGTGTGAATTGGCTTTTTTTTCTTATATATATATCTATATATATATCTATCTTTTATTCTTGCTTTTGCCTTCAAAGTAGCAGTACGCGTTTTTTTTTTTTTTTTTTTTTTTTCACCTAAAGAAGAAAAGCCACGACCTTTCGAAACCGGTAGGGTTTCCCTTCATTTTATGATGCGTGAAAAAACTTTTATGTTTATATATATATTTATTTATTCTAATTTAATCTCTTTAATTGTGAAATCTGAAGAAAATTAAGCAACACTACGTTTTCTTACTTAAAAATTTCCTACTTATTAAATTTATTTAAGAGACTTACTAAAATTTTTAAACTCATTTTATAAATTTCAGAAGAAATTAATCTTGTTTTTGAATTTTAGTGGTAATATATTAATTAACTCATATGAAAATTTGAGCTTGCCTTGTATAATATATATGTATGTAAATTATACTCTAGGAGAAATTCATTATGAGAATTAGAGACTGAAGGTAAACATTTCATATGACAATATGCGTAGGTAGGTAAATAAGACAATACATTTTCTAATGGATTGGAGGTCGCATTGTTATAGTTAAACTAATTGTCTCTTGTTTCAGAGACACATATTTACATTACATTCTTTACACGAAAAAAAAAAAAATCTTTAAAATAAGAACAATATAATAAGCAGAAAGTGCTTGAAATGTATATTCGATATTTATTTAATCAATGTTTTATAAAATGGGTTTATATTACATTTTCCAAGTTTAAATTATGTCATTTAAAAATGCAGAAAAAAGAGAACATCGAAGGATTGGTGTTAAGAATTATTAAATAAAAAAATTGCAAGTAAACACCAAAACTGATACGCTATGGGTATGTATAATATAAATATCCTTCATTAAACGAAATGATAAGCACCTGTGCATGATTAAAACAGCAACATTTAGAAAACTATGATGACACATTTGGGTCTACATTTTACCCCAAAGAAGATCTGTGCCAAAAAAAAAAAAAAAAAAAAAAACTGCGAGTGTTTTTAGTAATTTAGTGTATTTTGTTATACTTTTTTCATTACTGTGAGAGTCTAAAAGAAAAAAAAAATATTTAATGAAAAAAACATATACTCGCGAATGATTTCAATAGATTATTGTTCTGTAAGTTAATCGCTATCAGATGAAAAGAAATTTTCAAGGTTAAACATACATTTACAACACAAAAGAAAGGGGAAGAGAACTTTTCTAGACTCCAGGTGTTCTAATTAGGTGCTTAAAATAAAAAGTATTGAAAACAGTAATCATTATTTTTAAGAAACACTGAGTCAAGTAACAAACTTCAAATCCTTTTTATTCACTTTTAAAGCAGCTGTTCAACTAAAAAAAAAAGTTATACTGTAAATATATTAGAAATTATATTTCTGACTTGATGACTGTACAATTAGTTCAAATTTACTGCAATATTACTACAGAATTAAAATATTAATTTAAAATCATATAACTGTAGTGTGACATCATATAACCTACAGTAATTTCGCAGATAATCACTCTCAGTATTTTTGAAATAAATTACTGCAGAAATACGTCACATCATTTAATTAAAAAAAAAAAAAAAAAAAAAAAACTAAAGTATTTTTTCGGTAACATGTTCACTACAGAAAATCTACGGTTAATCATAGAAAATCATCAAAAATGTTTTACTTCCGTAGAAAAACTGCAGTTCATTTTTAGCTGGGCACTCAAACATTTTCGAGTTCAAGTGCTCGAAATCGCGCTAAACTTGTCCATTAAATATTGGGTCGTAAGAGTTAAGGTTACCAGTCGAATCTAGATTCAGCTGGCAATTATCTCGGTGAAAGTGTAAGGTTGTCATTAGAAAAGTTGCGTTGGTGCAAGAAAAAGTTGCCAGTCAATTTAGTTTAACTTGGCGTTTGGTTCTAATGGATATGTGTGAAGTGTTAAAAAAAGTAAAACATTTGGATGTTTTTTGGATAGGTGTTTTAAGGTAAATGAAGTGAAGCATTTCTCCATTTTATAGTGTAAAATAAATTTCGCAATTTCCTTTAACACTTTTCATATTTCCACTGGAAAGCTAAACTATATCATCTGGTAACCTTTTGTTAACTAACTCAACTCTTCCATTGACATTTTCTCCGAGACCATCGCCAGCTAAAACTAATTCGACTGGTAATCTTTACTCTTCCAACCCACCACTGCATGGACAAGTTCAGCGCAATTTTAAACACGTTAACTCAAAAGTGACTGAGCAAGACCTCACATCATTAAAATATGCCATCCCAATTTTCATTCGACACAGGTCGGTATGGCTCTTTTACCGTAGTGACTCTGTTGAAACGAACAAAAACATGAACCAATACAGCTACATTCATCCATATAATTCCAAAATTACACGAAATCCTGAATCCTCTTTTTCACGAACGCAATTAGGGGAATCATACATAAATACAAAAAGGAGAAGAGTGAGTACTGCTACCTCACTGCGATGAATTTTAAGATGCACTAAACTCGGTTTCGCAGCAATTAGCGCACGTATGTACGCTTCCTGAAAATGAAAACAAAATAATAGTAAATAAATAATTAAAATCATCGTGTATTGTAATCTCGTGGAGCATGAATATCAAAATACATAAATTTGAATATGCTGAATCAATAGCTGGCAAGTAAAAGGAAAATAAAATAAAAATGTGAAAAGGATTTAACTTGCGTTATCATTTTTTAGAACTTGCTTCAAAAAAATGAAAAAAAAAAAAGATTAATAAAATTTACTAATCACACAGTAAATAATTTAATTTTAAATTTAGATGTTTTATCGTCTACGAAATCCACAACGAGGACAATTGATAATATTTTTAATAATTCTTTATTAAAAGAAAAAAGAAGTTTCTGCACAGCTTATTTCAGAGACAGCCATCAAATTGCTTGAAAAACAAACACTTTTAAGAAATCGCTCATTAAAAATAGAAGGTTGAATACCTGACCGTTTCCAATTGCTCTTTGCGTAAGTCTATGTAAAAATAAAACTCACGCAATCTCAACCTCATTAAGAACAAAATTTGATCACTTGAAAACCTAACGCTCACAGAAACTTAAATAAACCAATCAAATCTTTCACTGTCACCGTGGTGTGTAATCATAAACCAGTAGAACATGTAAAAAAATATAGAATTTGACTCTTTCGCTTATAACTTCTGCCTAATACGTCCTGTATTTTTGTTTTAAAAATTAACTCAAAAGATCTTGTAAAAAAAAAAAAAAAAATGTCGCCGTGAACGTGTTAAAAGAATTACTGTTTTCTTAATTTATTTCAAAAAGAATTTAATTCAAAGATGTTATCACGATGTAAAATTACTGGGGAATGCATCATTTACAATCTTTTTTTTTTTTTTTTTTTACGGGCTTTGCCTGGAACCTCTGCTGTTGGACGTATATAAGAGAAAGAAATATATGTAGTAAATATATATAAAAGTATATATAATGTACTAAATACAATAGTTTTTTTTTTGCAAGGTTATCAGTAATAAGTTACGTATAGAGTTCTACAAAAATATGTACGAGTATTAATACAAAAACACTTTCTAAAGAAATAAATGCTTAAAATCAGCATATTTTTGAATCATCGGTAAATTTTGTCTTTTTGACGTTATAAAAATTATTTTACTTAACAATATTTGATTAGGGAAGAGTACAATATGAATTTACTATTTTATTACAAATAATATACAACAGCTATCAATTAAAGTTATTTTAGCTGTATTTTATGCAAAAAACTAAATGGTATCTTGTTGTTTAAAATTATATATTGAAGGTTCATTCCTCAATTCAAATTTATTTTTTTAAATGTAATTTAAATTAATTTATCATAACTGTTAAAAATGAAATATTTTGTATATATTTCATAGTTCTATACTACTTACATACATAAAATTTTTTATCAGATTTTATTTTTATTTTATATATTAATGTTTTACCATTTGGTAAATAACTCAAGTGGTTATTTTTCTAGATGTTCCAGCATTTTACATTTCCATTTTAAACCTAAAAGTCTTACTGTTGAATGAATCTAGAATGTTATATGTGCTTCAAAATATGTATAACTTTCTAAAAGTCCGTAAACTATATGTTACTGTATAAGAGATAACAAAATATTCTTATAATATCTTGTAAAATAGCGACCGAAAACATTCTTCACGGTAAGAAACTTTGATGAAATGCTTTCAAAGCAGGCTTTAATTTCACGCTTCATGATCTTTTATAATAAAATGCTTGTTACAAGACAGAAAGGTCTGTACCACATTCCTCTATCTTTAGATTTTACGTTCTAATGATTCTCAATTTTTGTATACAAATATTTAAAAAATAGAAATTTATTTCCGCATAAAAAAATAGAAACTATAGTTCTTTTACTAAAATAAAACATCTCTCTGTGAACATATGTATCTTATTTCTTTATCTATATGTAAAGGTTCAGATATAAATAAATAAATACGTATGCTCTCGATTTTACATTGCAAAATGAGTTTGGTAAATGTTGAGAGGAAGAGACCTTAAAAACTAGCATATTTTACAAACATGCTCTGAAGTAATTTTAAATAGTCAGATAAAAATAGAAATAGTAAGAATTTTATTAGACAATGGAATTATGCAAATATTTATATTACGTGGTATTTCATAAATTCAAAATTGACGGTCGTTAGATAAAAAATTGTTACATTATGATTTAGATTCCAAAAAAGCAGAAAGAAGAAGTTATAGTACACGGTGATTATAAAGTCTTTATACATTTTTGCTTAAACGGGTTTTATTCTAAAATATAAGTTATTTACATGAAAACGAAACATAATAGAACCCTAAATTAGTACAATTCAATGCCCCCCCTCCCCGAGTGTCTAGGGAGAATTGCCACCGTTCTATTGCATTCCGGAACACCTTCTGTAAGGTTATTGGTATAATTTCAGCTGCAACAGCTATCATTCGCCGATTTAATTATTCAATGCTGCGAATCTTCACTCTATACACTTTGGATGTGACAAAATTTCAAACGAAAAAGTCTAGGGGAGTTAAGTCTGGTGATTGTGGAGCCCAAAGCCCAATCCAACTATCAGGAAATTTTTCATTAAGATACTTACACAACAATGACACAATCAATGGCGATTCTTTCCTCTGTTGACAGCATTCCTTCAGATCACCTGCAAAGAAATTGGAATTAAAATATCTTTCTCAAAAATGTATAGATACTTTATAAACGCCCTGTATAGCTGTTATAAAATTTGAAAACACAAACGAATAATTTTCAGGGTTTGAAATTGAGGCATTTAAAACGGATAAAATTTTAGCAGTAAACACGTTTAGCAATTTAATGTCAAATTTAGAAGTCGATATCAATAGGTGTAGATAATTTTTATAATATTGGAGAATCAATAGATTCATAGACAAACATGTTTCTACCTAAAAGTTATTTACTGGAGGCACCGAAACATTATTTGGCTGGAATTTACATTGATCTATAGGGATTTGCAATTAAATCTTTAATAATAAAATCATTTTGATGAAAAAGATACAAATTAGGGAATTACTACCTTATGTGAGATTAAAAATTTTAGAATACAGGCAGAATATGTAAATACTAATAAAAACATACAATTTTGAATAAATGAAATTCGCCGTTAAATTTGAAACTAACACATGTAAAGATGAGTTTCATGGAAACAGCAATTGAAAAACTTTCCAAACGACAATAAAGAAGTATCGTGGAATTTTTATTTATTTATTGTTTGTATTTATTTTTTATTAATGTAAAGTTTTAAAATCAGATCATATCTTAATTGTAGAATGTAAAGAAATAATAATAAATTATTTAAAAGTGAAAATAATTTAATATACATCCAATGATTAGATAATCCTAGATACGCCCATTGGTTTCTACCTTCCTTTATCAGTAATTCGAAGTGAAAACTGATGGACTTAGATTGCGCATCGTTTATAAAGCTAACCGAAAAGAAAAAAAAAAATTCTACATACAGGATCATTTTTTTAGTTACTGATATTTTTAGTCTTTTCGATTATAAAAGAGCTCATTGTGTTGTAGTGACTGCAAATATACAATAAACATTTTTTGAAATAGTAATTAAGTAAGGTAAACGAAGGTACAGTGAAGTTCCATAGAGTTTGAACGTATTCCACTTTAAGGGACTATCATTTGGGCCTAAATCCATTTCATTTCTCTTAGCCTCACCTATCAAGCTATCACCTGCAAGGGAAGTGTCCTTCTGACCCCAGGTCTTACCGCCCGAACTGCCTGCTTCCAACTTTAGGAAAATTATTAGAAAAATTAATTGTAATCCGCCTCAATCACATTCTAGAATCTAATAACTTATTGAATGAAAATCAATTCGGGTTCAGAAAGGGCAGATCATGCGAAATCGTGTTGAATGCTATCCTCTCTTCCTGCGCCTCTAGTTACAACTCGGGAAACTATACCAACTTCGTCCCCTTGGACATTCAAGGAGCTTTTGATAATATAGAATTGCTCCATATTTTGAAAATACTCCAACCAATTCAATGTCCGGAGAATATCGCTGGAGTCATCAGCTCTCATCATTCCAACAGAAAAATAATGGCTAACTGGAGCGCAGGATCCTCAGACCATATTAGAGAAAAAGGTTGTCCACAAGACTCATGTCTTGGTCCAGTTCTCTGGACATTAATTGCAAACACCGTACTCGAACCTATGACCTCAAAAGGCTTTGAAATATTCGCTTTCGCTGATGACTTCACGATAATCCTTTCGGGCAAAACAAGAAGGGATCTGGAATCTAAGACCCATGATGCTTTAAAAAACTTCTGACAACTGCTTACCTCACCCAATCTCACACTTTCAGCAGCGAAGACACAGGTTCTTACCTTTTCCTTTTTCAGGAATCTAAAATGAAAACCGTTGATCATGGTGAATGGAGTTAGTGTCTCCCATGGAGACAACACCCGAATCATAGGGTTTACCATAGATAAAAACCTCAACTGGATTGCATATATCAGCAATTTTTAGAGTTAAAATTACTAAAAATTTATCATAACTCTAAAACTAGCGGGGAAAAATTGGGGTATTAAATCAACCATGTTAAAGCTCTGGTACCATGTAATAGTAGAAAAAATCATAACCTACGTGGCTGGAATTTGGGAGGGGGGGGGGATTCTTGCAAAAACAGCAAAGCTCAAAATCTTCTCTCTTGAAAGAATATTCTTATTGCAAATTTCCAAGGGGTATAGAACTATTTCCATTGACGCATTGACAGTGAATACCGGGATTCCACCTATTTACCTAACAGTTAAATATGAATTTCCCAAAACTAGAATTCTACAACTCAGTAACACTTCACTGCAAAATGAACATTTCTCCAATTCAGAAATACAACGTAAAACATACAGTTGGCATATTCACACCGCAGCAGATACCTATCATGGCCTAGTCAACATCTCAACTAATGCCGGCGGTGTATACTGATGGGTCAAAGACTGAACACGGATTCGGCTCAGCTTTCTGTGTTCTTTCAGATGGGATCTTGATTCATCAGTGGACCTTAAGACTGGGAGATTATAACACCGTATTTCAAGCCGAACTGTTCGCCATCTATCAGCCCTCCTATGGATTAATAAGATTAAAAATAAATTTTACTCAGTTCCAATCTACAGTGACAGTCTCTCAGCCTTACAGGCAATTCATCTCCATCGGTCAAAACACCCTCTCATAACGGATATTAAACTACTTCTAATTATCTTTCAAGAATCTACATCTCTGGCTCACGTTTCGGCGCATCGGGGAGCCATGAACAATGAAAAGGCTGATGAGCTGGCATAAACAGCCACTCAAAATTCGGACCGGCTTTTCCATCCCTCTCCTCACTTCCTTTATCAAAAAGTCCTTTTTACAAAACCTCCAGAAAGAATAGCAAGCTAAATGGGATACTTCGGACAAAGTGCGCTACACCAGTGCCCTCATTAACTCAATGTAAAATTATGACTCTCCAACAATTTTAGCCTTTCTGACGGGTCATGGAGTTATTTCGCCTTCGTTATTTCGCTCGTGGACATCTCGATGCGAGTGCGGAGAGGAAGGTTCTCCTAAACATGCTTACTTTGCATGCCCGCTCACAGCCCCATTTCATTTACTCGACCCTCCAATTAGACCCAATAACTGGCTTTTTAACATTTTAGAGCGTCCCATTTTAAGAACTACAATAACTGAAATTTTTGTGACCCTAATGGAATTATCAAATTTAACAAACTAAAAACTAATCTTACTAACTTTTCCAAAGTCCCGTCGCAAAATCTGAACTTTCTTCAGATGCCAGCGAATTTCGTCATTAAAAGCCTAAATTTTGTCTTTTAAATTAACTGCTGCCCTCTGTCATGTGGGATTTTATATCCGGCAGAATATTTTTCAAATGTTCATGATTAAACATCGTGGGAGGCTTAACCTCTAGAAACGGGTTCTTAAAAAATTTCACATTGTAATATGACATTTGCTTTCAGAGCCCCTCTTTCGATGTTAAAATCGCTCAAAACTGTTGTATAGTGGTGAGCGTTCTCCTTCTATCTTTGAAACAAGCTACCACCTATCGGAGGAGGGGCCTTGCATAGCTGGAATCGCTTGACACTGCTCCCAGGGCGGTGAGCGGCTCCTCGTCCCTGTCCAGGTTAGGAAAATCTTTACCTGAAACTTGTAATAAATCATTTTATGGATATATATATTACATAAATATGCAGAAGATGCGTTTGTATTTGTTTAACCTTTAGAGAGGGGTTGTGACAGCAGTTGTCACGCTTCACTAAGGGATTTTAAAAGAGCCCTTTTCGAAAAGTTAAATTGTCATAAACCCATTAAAGGCGATCATATGAATCTTAAAAAATGAAGAACGAACTTTACAGAGTTACGAAAAAAATTGGATCATAAAAATTATCCGTAGAACCAACCAAGCAGATTTAACGTATTCAAAATTCTTAGCAATGGATTGAAATATAGATATATTTATGTTTGATTTTGAAAACTTAGAAAGGTTCCTTGGAAATAAACCTGGCACCAGGAGACTATTTTTACAAACTATTGGTCGTATTTTCGACCCTCATTGATTTTTAAGCTCCCATTAAAAATGTGGGGTTCACATAAGCGGTAGACGCATCCTTTCCGTGGACGATCAAAATTGTGATGGCATGTCTATGGACCACCTCTAGGGGTGAGTCCCAGACCGTAGCCAATTGTCCATTGCGCAGCACTAGTAGGACGTACAATCCAACCAACCAAACTATTAAAAAATGAGCTAACCAAAAAAGAAAACAAAGTTATACACAAACAGAATCTATTGCTTAATTAAGAAATTTTGGAATTCAGGAATTATGTGTGACGAAAACTTGTCCCCGATTTAGACACGAAATGTATAGATTGGCTTGAAGAAATGAAAGAGCAGTATATCATAAATAATCCCAGATATCGTCTCAGCTGTAATTTACCATCGGGTGTATTTTAGGAACAACTGAATGCTTACCAACAGCATAGCCGCCAAAACTAAAGTTGCTTCATTAAGGACATTTGTCAATACTACGACTAGAGCTTTTGGGAACTCTTTAAACCTCTAGACTTGCTAAAAAAAAAATAACCTAGAACATGCCCTTTTAAATTTATAGCCGTTACTAACCTGACTCTTTGATAACATATTATTGGATATATAAAGAATCGGAGAGATTTAAAATGTTCGTTATAAACATAATAATTAATATAAAGATTTAAAAGATTTATCTAATAATCACCATTGCACTAACAAAGATAATTCAACTGAATTTATCGCAAGAAGAATGAGTCTTTCCGAATTTAAAAACTTGTTACTTGAGGGGGAACAGAACTTAAAAATTACGCCAAGAAAAATAAATGGATTAAATTTGACAACTCACCAAAAAACAAAACAAACAAACAAAAAAACAGATGGTTTGTCGGTTGCAGACCAATTAATAAAAAAAAAATGCATTTCTCAAGTAAAATGCATTTCCTCAGAAGAAAAAGTGTTGCGAATGATTTCATTAATAGATATACTTTCTTTATGAAATTAATATGATTAGTACATGGTGTCTGAGATTTCTATATAATATTAAAATAGTGCCGACTGCTCTTAAAGCTGGTCGTATATAAACACAGGATATGGAAATTGTAACCAAACAATTTGTTAAAATTGTACAGGGTTCTGCTTTCTAAGCAGATACGCACTAATTAAGGAAAAAACAATTTCTCCCAAACGAAATCAGAATTAAATATGTTTATTTAGTTTATGAATAGGAAGACAGCTAAAATTTTCAGATTTATCAGGCAACAAAAAACCTAAAAACCTGAAACTTTTAAACTGTTATATAACTTCTTTAAACATACACATTTCGGTTTAACTTAAAAAAAAAAAAAAAAAAAAGAAAGAAATTAATAATAATAAATCAAAAATTTGAAAAATAATATTTCCATTTAAGTGTCACATTTTAAAGAATATAAGAAAACTTTCACTAAATATGTAAAACATATTTATAAAATACAACTGTATAATAATTTAATACTTACTTAAAAGAATTCTCATGGACATCATACTTTTTCATATTGCTGAATTGGAATTTAGAACAAAATCCGAAAATTCTTTCAAAATTGAAAGCATGCAACACTAAATTGCTCTTGTTTTGCGACATTCAAATGTTTTTTCCACTTTTTGTTATAAAACTTTTATTGTTTTCTTCATTTTATTCAACACTTTTCAATTTAAAAGTGAGCAAACATCGTAAAATTTTGCTGTATGTTTTATTTATTTCTTTTCATTTTTATACATTTTATTTCTGTTTTGTAATCGTTTATTTATCATTTATTAAATTCAAAAGGAAATGTTTTAAATGTAACTTTTACTATATATTAAATTAAATAACTTAAATATTTTTTTAGAAATATATATATATATATTAATAAAGAAACATATTTTTTTTTTTCATTTAATCTTTAAGTAATTTCATTAATATTTGAAAATTCAATTAGTATATTTTGTAAATTCAAAATTTATGACTTTTTTTTTTCCCTCCAAGTTAATCTTTAAGAAATTTGGATGATAAAATACAATAACAAGTTTTACTTATTTGAATCTGACATGTATTTTTATTAAATAAAAAAAGAACTTTTATACTTATAAATGTATATAAGTATTACATGCTTATAATCACTTAAGCATTTTTCTGTTTTAGTTTTATGTGCATCATTTATTAAACATAAAATGTTTGTAATATTTAATTTCGATAATTTTTAAGGCTGCCTCGCTAAATTATTTCCCTCGCTATTTAATTAATATCTTGAGGAATTTGCGTATTCTATTCTGAATATATAATGTCTATTTTCGAATATAAAAACTTTTGTTCTCATCTCTACTTAATTCAAAATTTATAAGTGTACTTTATAAGTGTAAAAAAAAAAAAAAAAGCTTATGTTTTAATATAATCAAAAGAACTTCAGCAACGTTATAAGACACTTTATACCCTCTGACAAAGAAAGTCTCCTTAAGGTATAAGGGAAGATGGAAAATATCGAAATGCATGAAATTAAAAATATTTTCATAGTTATTATAGAATGTACTAAACTATATAATATTTTTAAAATAATAACACTCTACAGCTCCTTAAACATATATTTAATACACACATATTACCTCCTTATACATATATTTAATGTATATTTATTTAAAAAATTTCTTTTACATTTTGGAAATTGTAAATATTTATTCATAATTTTAGCTTTTTTTTTTTTTTTTTTTTTTTTCCGAATCAAATGGGAAATATATATATATATATATATATATATCATTTTTAGCTGAAAATAACGGTTTCTAAAATTAACATGTGCAGTAAAATTATCCGAGCACTAATGCTGTTTTGTTAAATAAATCCTTGTCGAATCATGTTCTTAGTCAGTCTATGAACATAATTCGACAAGGATTTATTTAACAAAACAGTATTATAGGTTTTTATATTATAGAAGGATTTTTGCTGGTGCTCGGATACTTTTGCTGACGACTGTATAGTATATATAACCAGACTTAATGTAGAACAGAAATCAGAAATATAAATAGTTACACAACGTTAAAGACGTCAGTGTAAAAATATTAAGCGCAGACGGCGGTTTCAGTAGCGTAAGGCTTGCCGTCATTAATGCAGAACGACGAAGTGGATCATTGCTCATATATTCATGTACGGAAGTGGATTTTTGAGTAAGAATAGCAACTAATAGGAATTTAAGAAACTGAAGCTGTAAGAGAACTGGGAATTTACGATGTAGTAAAAATTAAGAATATGTGGATCTTAGGGAATCTGGATCCGAACAGGATCCTGAGAGTACCATGTCCTGAGAGTACCAGGAGTCCCTCCTTCCTTCATGTGCAATTTTAGATTTATATAGAGGCATTAATCTCTAATATACAGTTACTATAAAGAAAAAATAGAAAAAAAATGTTAATTTTCTTTATTTATGACGGATATCTGTCAATGCAGCACATCAAAGACATGGTGGTAATTCTTTTAACGAAATGGACATGGTGTCCTTTACCTCCGCAGTACATAATTACTTCTTACCAAAAATTAATATGAGGTTATAAAGTTATTAAAAAAAAAAAAAAAGATTTGATATCAACATAAAAATTTTTAGAAGCAAAATAACTAGTCTTATTGGTAGTTAGTATGCAAATATTTATTATTGAATAATATCGTCTTGCAGAAACAAATTAGCTCTAGTGAGGTTTGTCGCAGAAAGCAAGAAAAAATTCTGCCACAGGGATGTGTAGTTTTACTAAATAATTTTTAACTATGAATGCTCAATCTTTTATGAAATTCCAATTGCATATTTTAATAGCTAAAAGTATAATTTTTTGAAACCACTAAACAAATATTATGTAAAATCAAAAAGTTATGAATCATACAATTACCAGAATTTCAGTTCCTCTCTCTCTCTCTCAAAAATAAATAAATAAATAAATAAATAAAAATAAATTAATAACAATAAAAAAAAACAATAGGGGGTTCTATCAATATTTATTTACAATAAGCGAACACTGTATTACCATTGGGCATTGATTGCATCACAATAAAAATATGAGTAAAACCCTTTATAATTTAGCTTTTATTTTGAGAGAAAATGAAATTCTTTTCATTCTAAATCTTATAACTTTTTGAATTTACGCGATAGTTGTTTGGGGTTTTCCTAAACGTAACTGAATTCCTTTGTCTATTAAATTACGCAATTGAATTTTTTTTAAAGCCTGCTCATGCATAGTTAAAAATTATTTAGTAAAACTGCCTATATTGTGTTAGATATTTTAATATTTTATTATTTAATATTTTAATATTTTAGATATTTTATTATTTAACTTTTTTTTAAAATGTAATATTGAGAATAAATTCAACTCTTATATATATATATATATATATATATATATATAGTGGTATACTACTTCTTTAATATGGAAATCGTCTGCATTATCATAAAAGATAATTTTTTAAATAATAATTTTAATAAATTATTTTATAAGAACAGAATTATTTTTAATAACCGAATTAAATTCTATATAAAAGTAGGTGCATTAATGAAACGGGGGGGGTGAGGGAGGCGGCAGCCCGCCTCACACAGAACTAATTATCATATAAAGCTCTTCCGAAGCCTAATTTGAATTGCTTAACATAAGTTTACATAACAGTACTCGTTATCTTACCTCTTAATCTGGAACCTGTATTTATAGTATTAAATTTTAGGGTAAGAGATACTCGTGTGAGTGACACACCAGATTATTTATATAATTTTAAAATCAATGTATAAAAATATAATTCAAAGAAAATTCTTTCGAAAATATTCCTAAAAAGAGCAGGAAAATATGCAAAATATATAGGTGTACAATCACCATCGTATGAAAATTATTAATTTTAAATTTGTTAAATTTAACTTTAAATATAAATATATTTTATTTTAAGTATTTTGGTAAATTAGTTCGGTAATACACTTAATAAAATATTAATTAACAATAATAATAATAAAAAAAAAATGTAAGCTGTTTCTTCGGTAAACAGGTTTAAAAATATAAATAAATAAATAAAAAGGAAATGATTTAAATGTTTTTTTCTTACATGGTATAAACAGCAATATAAAAGAAAAAAAAATATGTTTTTAAAATTTGTTTTTATGAAATATAAAAATGTCCACTAAAAGATAAAGAATTTAAATCATAAAATAAGTTTGTTTTTCCACATAAAATGTTTTCAGTCAGAGGAAATAGATAAATCTATATATTTTTACGTGATTAAAATGTAATTTTAAGCAATTTTTCAGTTAATGTGCATTTATAGAAGTTATATTTAGATGTGCATTCATAAAAGCACAGTGAAGTAAATAATTAGATTAATAATAGAAAATAATTTTTAAAAACCTAATTTTAATTTCCCTTTTCTCATTTCTTTCATTATAATACAAATTTATTTCACGTTAAAATTTTACATTTCATGATTTAACTTAGAAATCATAATTGTAAAATTTTACCGTCCATATTTGAAAAAAAAAATACTATTTACTAAAATTTAAAAAGAAAATTACAATAAAATATTTAGACAACCTCTAAAATACATATAAAATTTTCTGTAACAGGATATTACAGAGTTACATCCAATTTATCATTACATAGACTTTTATTTTGGGAGGAAGGTGAGGGTTCCATAAATAAACATTTTGATGTACTTAAAATAAAACCGGACCAAAGTTTAATAAATAAATTTTATGACTAATAAAATTATATGTAAATCACATATATTTAATATAAACCTTCTGAAAAATTAAACATTTTTCATGTATAATGCATGTTTATTTGCTATAATAATCATATCATGTGGGTATTACTTATTATTATTATTATTACTTTCGTAATGCATGATTTTTTTATAATATACTAGAGGACCCGTGCTGCTCCGCAGCATTAGGATAAACTATGTATGAGAGGGTGTAAATATTACATAAAATCATTTTACAGTACTTCCTTCCAGACAATATTAGCTGTGCCCTTAGCTTTAATTTCTACATTTACATTTCTGAATGTTCTTCCTCGAGATAAAGCAACATACAATTGTCCGTGGCTAAAAACAGGATCAGGCAAATAGAAATCTTGAAAAATTCTTGAAAAAATTTAATGTAAAGTTGATTGTGCACGCATAACTTTCCTCAAACTCAACGAATTTAAGCAGTTAATAGCTCCAAAGAAAGAGCTTGATCCACTGAGTGTTCTTAGACTTGTGTCAACAGCCTACGTTAATTAGAACTCTAGTTATACTACTCCGATTCAAAAAATTAGAATAATGAAAAGAAATATGGTCAAGGGAAATGAAAATCGAATTTATCAAATAAATAATCAACAATATCAAATATAAAGTACTATAATATGAATCTGCATATTTTGCAGATTATAAAAATGTAAACACATTACAATGAAATAGAAAATATATTTAAATCAGCTAACAACAAAAAATTCAAAATATTAGAATACTTTCTAACATGGTTCAAAAAATTAGAATAATGAAAATATATTGAACATAATTTAAACTCTAAGTATTTTTACTTGCTAATCAGTACTTTGTTGCATCACCCTTAGCTTTAATGACAGCTCTTAAACGTTTTGGCATGTTTTTAACTAAAGGTTCACAATCTTTTTTATCCAAATTCGCCCATATGCTCTTTATACTAGAAATAAGTTCTTTTTTGTCTCTAGGCGCAACTTCTTGAAGTCGTTTCTTCATAATTCCCCACAAATTCTCGATAGGATTTAGATCGGGTGAGTTTGCAGGCCAAGGGAGTACAGGTATGTCCTTCTCTTTGAGCCATTTAGTTGTTGATTTGGAAGTGTGGGGAGAAGCTGAATCTTGCTGAAACAAGAAATCGTCATCACATAAATCCTCAGCTGAAGGAATCATGAAATGTTCAAGAATTTCTTGATAGACTTCTGAATTGACTGTTGTGGAAACAATACACAACCTGCCTGGGCCTTCAGCAGTCATGCAGCCCCATACCATAACAGAGGTCGCAAATTTAAACGAACGTTTTAAACATTCTTTCTTATAAGCTTCATGTTTGAGTCTCCAGATACGTATACCTTGATTTCCGTGAGACACACAAAACACACTTTCATCGCTGAAAAGTAGTAGTAATTTTGGTTTTGTCAGGTAATTACAAATTTAATTTTTAATGTATGTTTAAATGGAAAGAAAATTCATTTTTGTTGTAGATTTGCAAAAAAAAGTAAAACATTCTACACAGAAAAAACTCTTTGATACCTTTATTTTGCAAGAATAGAAACAAAAATTCAAAAATTTTTTATACGCCATTATGCTACACATGTTATACTGAAATTCAAGCAGCAATTGTGAAAATTTCTTAAAAAAAAAAAAAATCAAGACCATCATTTTTTTTACCATGTTTTTATTAACTTCGATTCTTGTTTGTTTGTTTTTTGTTTGGTCCAGTACAAATCTTGCAATCGACTGTTATCTAGCTTCCCGACTAGCTAAAGTCATATGAAATTTTCAGGATAGCTCAGAATACGGTGACAATACAATATTTAATACTTTTAGTCAATTGTGTCAGGTCCCTACTGTCTTCGGCAGCGTTTATATGATTCAATAGAAAATTTATTTAACTAAATTCCCGACCAGCTAGACATTTGAAACTTTCAAAATGGTTCAGAATTTAATGAAAATGCATTAAAAAATATTTTTAGCCATCAGTTTCGGGTTCCTGCTGCCTTCGGCAGCGTTACCAGTACAAGGCTTGCAATCGATTTTTAGCTAACTTCCTGACTAGCTAGGCATTTGAAACTTTCAGGATAGCTCAGAACACGGTGACAATACATTTTTTTAATACTTTTTGTCAATTGTTTCAGGTCCCTACTGCCTTCGGCAGCGTTTATATCATTCAACAGAAATTTTACTTAACTAACTTCCCAACTATCTAGACATTTGAAACTTTCAAAATAGTTCATAATACTTTATCCTTTAAATACTTTTATCCAATTGTTTCGAGTCTCTGCTGTCTTGGGCAGCAGAGACTCAGGCAGCGTTACGAGAAGAAATCATTTTTTAACTAACTTCCCGGCTAGCTTGTTAGCCATTTGGAAATTTTGTAATAGCTCAAAACACGATAACAATGATTTTTTTAATACTTTTAGCCAATCGTTCCGGGTTCCCGCTGCCTTCGGTAGCGTTTATATGATTCAAGCGAAAATTTAAAAACATGGTATATAAAAAATTATTTTTATCTTCTAATTATTTTTACGTAATTTTTCCGAAATTAACGCCGATTATAACCGAAATTACGCATATTTACGAATAAATATTTATGCAGTTCAACGTAGTTTACAGTTTGTTTATAATAAATTACGATATTTTATTTTCAAAATAAATAAACTATTTGGCATAGGTGGACTCTGCTCAGTTCCCCATCATATATATATATATATATATATATATATATATATATATATATATATACTGATACATTTCTAGTGCAGGACATGTTAAAATTATGTTAAGAGAAATGAATTTGACCAGATACTTGACAGACACAGTGACAGAATAAAATCCTCGCATAGGCTATTCACCGATCACTTTGATATATTTATCTTATTCTAATCCGTTAATTTATTTTTTTAGGGTCTGTTTCGTACTTCAGTTTTCATGCTATTATTTCCAGTGCAACAATCCTCAAAATGCATATTTATATGGAATATTGCCAAAGTTGATATAATTTTAATTTACGAATAACTTACGAAATTTTCCTAGTAGATTATTGATAGTCAATCATGTTCAAACAAGTATCATAAATTTCATTTTGAAGTAGTCTCATATAGTTATGATCCTCAAAATGGACGTTTATGCTCACTTTTGCCCTATTCTGCTGTGTTAAGTAAACCGTTAATTTCAAATAACTTACGAAAATTTTACATTAAAAAAAATCATAGTCAGAGAGATTCGTGCCAGTATCATAAATGATATTTTAAAAGTGTTTTGACATCTTTACGATGGAAATATCCCTCAAAATGGACGTTAATGCGAAAATTTTCCCTATTCAGGCGTATTAAGTATTAGGTCTTTGCTTAAATTCATGCGGGTTTTTATTGCTTCATTTCATAAAAATACACCAAATGAAATGACAATTTTTAATCAAAATACACTCCATTACTTTCTACAACCTTTGACCATTTTTTGGGTAACAAATGTATACCACGCCCTAACAGCACAAAATATTCCAGAAACGTAACAATCATATAACATTGAAACATTATGAAACCTTCCGAAACGTTTAAAACCGTTCAGATTACTTTCCGATTAGTTTCAAAAACGTAGAAATGTCCGCGATCGTAACAAAAAATCAGATACGTAACAGAAATGTTACAATCGCTTAACAGATAGAAAATTAAAAAAGGCGAATGTTTCAGAAAGGTATCAGAGAGCATACTAAAACATGTTACGTTTTTGAAATATTGTAAGCTTTTTGCAACATAACTGAAACATTCTGTGCTGTATGGGCGGCGATAGAAGCTCTCGTCTTTGGAGGCAATAAAATGATCCGCGTCCGCACGAACTTTTGCAACGACCTAATAAATTGTAAATTTCCAATGACTTACGAAATTTTTAAATTGGATAATTCACAGTCTCGGATGTTTATACCGGTATTTTATATAATATTTTAAAAGTAGTCTGACAACATAATAATAATAATAAAGGGACGTTTATGCTAAAGTTTGTCGTATTCCGTGCCATATTAAGAAATTCGTAAATTTCGAATAATTTGCGGAATTTTAAAAGTAGCATGTTTATAGATAATGATGTTCATCTCGGCGTCAAAACGGATATTTAAAAGCTGTTCTTACATTTTTACGATAAAAATATGTCTTTCCATGCGCGTTTAAGTGAAATTTTGCCCTATTTTCCTATGTTAAGGAAATCGTAAATTTCGAATAAATTCTGAAGTTTTTTAATTAGAATGTTGTAAATGAAGGTTCTTGCAAGTGTCATAAATAGTATTTTAAAACTGGTCCGACCTCTCTGTGATCATTCGTTCATGAGATATCGTGTACACAGACTAACATACTAACACACTAACGAACTAACGGACTAACACACTAACGGAATAACAAACTAAAAGACACCCTGCAGAAGGCCACCATACCCATTTTGATATATGTGTATACTTCACACCTGGAAACGTGTGAAAAAGTGAAAAAAACGAGGTCAAAAATTTTCACTATTACCTAAGTTCCTCACACCTATAGTATGGTGGGGAACTAACAAATACTCGTAAAGCTAAACTGCATAAAATTCTTTAAGGAAGGTTTTTATTTTTTCACGTACGGAAATTATGTATGTATGATCCCACCTAGAGCCACTTAACTTCCCACGGTTTCCTCCACCCTTCCATCTCTATTTCTCTTTCACTTTCTCTCTCTCTCTTTATATATATATATATATACACAAGCAGGCTTTGACTGTCACTATATTTCATGTAGTTTTCAAAATTCTATATTGCCACTTAATAATATGGAAAAAAAGAGTATTCTCTCTCACACACACACATCCATATGTGTGTGTGTGTGTGTGTGCATATATAAATATTTATTAGTAACTTCTTTATTTTTTTTTCTTTCTAATTTATAATAAACAGAATATTTTCCTCTTGATTTCTCAATTATTTCATTAGTTCCCCATTATACTATAGGTATGCGGAACTCAGGTAATCGTGAAAATTTTCGTCCTCAGTTTTTTTTTTTTTTTTTTTTTTTTTTTTTACTTTTTTACACGTTTTGAAGTGTGAAGAAACCCGAAAATAATATCACAATGGGTATGGTGTTAGTAGGTTGTATGGTAATTTCTAAATCCGTTAGTGTGCTAGTTAGTTAGACGATATCTCACAAAAAATGATTACAGAGAGGTTGTACGTGTTCAGAAGTTATTTGAAATTTACGATTTTCTAAACATGGGAGAATAGAGCGAAATTTCACTTAAACGTGAATCAAAAGAAATATTCTTATCGTAAATATGTAAGAACAGCTTTTAAATACCAGGTTTGATTCCGGGTAGAACATCATTAACTATAAACATGCTACTTTTAAAATTTCGCAAATTTTTCGAAATTTACGAATTCCTTAATATGGTAGAATACGGCAAAACTTCGCATAAACGTCGGTTTTGAGGGATATTTTTATCGTAAATATTTGAGAACGCTTATAAAACATCATTTAGGATGCTATCATGAACATCTCTAGGATTTTTTTTTTTATTTAAAAATTTCATAAGTTATTTGGAATTTATGATTTACTTAAAAGGGCAAAATTGAACACAAACGTCTATTTTGAGGATCATAAATATATCAGAAAACTTCAAAATATCATTTATGATACTTGTTTGAACATGATTGACCGCAAATATTCTAATACGAAAATTTTGTAAGTTATTCGTAATTTAAAATTATATCAACTTTGGCGATATTCCATATAAAATTTGACGATAGTCCATATAAATATGCATTTTGGGGACTGTTGCATTGGAAATAGTAGTATGAAAATTAACTACGAAATTTACCCTAATAAAATAAATTAATAGATTAGAATAAGATAAATATATCGAAGTGAACGGTGGATAGCATATTAGGCGGAAATTCCATTCTGTCACTGTATCAAGCTTTGGTTAAATTCATTTCTCTTAACATGGTTATACTAGGTCTTGCACTAGAAATTTATGAGAACATATATATGATGTGGAACTGAGCAGAGTCCACCTATGTCAACTGGTTTTACTTTATCGCCTGGGTAAAGATCTGCTCGCAACAGGAGAATGTGTGGAGCATCATTGTCACCTACCTCGAAATTTCTGAGAAATTCGAGAAGAAAATAATCAAATATTTATTTAACAAACTGACACTTTGAGGTTTAAAAAGTATAAATTTAATAATAAAAACCTATGTAAATATATATACACTAAGGAGAAGGGAAAAAAAAGCATCACTTGGATATTTTCCATTTTTCTTTCTGCAATCGCTAATTTTATTGTTTTAAAAGTATATTTTTAAACATCTTTTATTACGTTGTGTTCCACGGTCAATTAAGGATTGAACAAAGTTTTAAAAACAAGGTGTGATTGTTCGGTAAATCGTAATTTTAGAAAGTATTTTAAAAATAGCAAGAATAAGGCAATTAATGATAACACATAAACTATTAATTTTAGACTGAAAGAAAAAAAAAATATTTCAAATCGCGGGATGTCAAAATGACTAAATGTTAACGAAATATTAGAGATCTGGTTTTCAGAAAGATATAAAATTTCCTGGCTGTTTAAACTGGAAATTTGCCTCTAGGCGGCCTCGTTATTGCCTAATATTGGTTTCCATCACTGTGCTACTGGAGTTATCCAACCGAGATAACAGCATGTTAAAAAGTCAATACTTAAAAAATCAGTTTGTACAGTACAATAACAATTAAACAAAGCAGATTTTATTACCAAGAAAATCTGAAAATAAAAATCCATTATTAACGAAAAGGATTAGAAACTCAAGACATCAGAGATTTAAAAATTTAAAAAAAGGATCAGATAATTATTGGTCTAAAGTTGTTCTCTCTGATGAGTCACGCTTAATTTTTTTTTAAAGCTGACGGAAAGAAGGAGGTCTGATCACGAAAATGTGACCGACTTAACGAAAATTGCATTTTTAAAACAGTAACACATCCTCCATACATTATGACATGAAAATGCATAATTTTTCAGTGAGTCGGGCAAATTTTCATATTCGAGGGATCAATTAACCCGAAAGAAAACTTGGCCATTAAATAAGTCTGACAGATAATTTCGGAGGTATTTCAGACTTCTCCACAATCTGCATTTCAAGATGATATTGCACCTTGTTACAGGGCGCATGTGGTACATTTATTTGATTTAAGTTGTTAAAATCGCTTATCCATTCTCATGAGCATCTATAATTTTGTAAATTATCATAACTTTTTTTCCTTAAAATTAAATCCCACAAAAAATATCGCAGAATATATTCTTTACTAGACCTGAAAACAGTCCTAATCACAATCCGAAAGAAAATATTTAGTTTATAAAAGAGCGTGGGATTAGAATTTTGTACCCTACAACTTTGCAAGAACTAGACAAATAAAAATAATTACGATATTTGGCACAGTGAAATTTCTCAGTTTCATTGTAAAAAACTGTAAAATGGTATGTATTTGCACATTAAAGCATTAGTTCCATTTGAAGGTGGAATTGTGCAATACATAATACATATTACTTTCCGAACACTATAGTGAGGAAAGTATTGTAATCATGTCAAAAATCCGAATTGGAGATTTTGATGTTTCTATACGTTTCGAGGTCCCCTGAGTCCGTTTCCACTATTTTTGAGATGGTGTATGTATGTGTGTGTGTGTGTATGTGTGTATGTGTGTATGTATGTGTGTATGTCTGTGAGTGAACACGCTAGCGTCTAAACGCTTTGTTCGAATAAGCTGAAAGTTGTTACGTATATTGTAAGTCACCATAGTACGAACCCTATAGATTTTGGTGAATCTAGCACTTATAGTTTTTTTACAGGGACACAAAGAAAAATTCTTTATCATTATGGCCTATGGGAGCAAAATCTTAAAAGTGCGATAGCATCTAAACGCCTTATTCAATTGAGCAAAAACTTTATACACATATTATAGGTCACAGATACTCAATCTGTATAGATTTTGGTGAATCTAGCACTTATAGTTTTTTTACAGGGACACAAGGAAAAATTCTTTATCATTATGGCCTATGGGGCCAAATTCTTAAAAGTGTGATAGCGTCTAAACGCCTTATTAATCTGAGCAAAAAATTTGTACACATGTTATAGGTCACATTTGCACCAACTGTATAGATTTTGGTGAATACCCTTACAGTTTTTTTACAGGGACACAAAGAAAAATTCTTTATCATTATGGCCTATGAGACCAAATTTTTAAAAGTGCGATAGCATCTAAACGCCTTATTCAATTGAGCTGAAAATTTGTATGAATATTATAAATCACTGTTGCACTAACTATAAGCATTTTGGTGAATCTAACATTTATAGATTTTTACAGAGACACAACGAAAAATTCTTTATCATTATGATCTAAGGGCTCAAAGTTCAGTAGCGTTAAATAAAACCTCGTGTGATATATGGAGAAAAATACTCAAACACTCTATTATGGTTTTCTCTCTTTTGTTTGTTTAGCAACTCCTCTGTCTTTATTTTATCTACAAAACTGTTAGTTACTCAATGTTCGGAAAGTCGAATGGAGTCACTCCAGATTTTTTTTATTAAGTAATTGTTTATATCTAACCAATAAGTAGTTTCATTTCGTACATTAAAATAGCAATTGTTTATTTCATATAATAAATCATTCACTGTAAATACAAGCGTCTGAAATTAAGACAAAATTGTGTCTGAAATGGGTGTTTAATTTTAAGATGCTAAAAAGTGTCTTAAAAGGCACATCATTTCACACTCGAAACGTCTGAAATTCCGCGATCTTTGATTCTGTCTGAAATGAATATTTTTCATAAATGAATAAATAAATAAAGATGCGTTTTATACTGTTTACCTGTGAGAAATAGATTTTAGAATCTCCAGAGCATAGAATATATATATGAATAATTTTTACAATAATAGTCCACGTCGCCACCGAACTGACAACCTATCGATTCAAAGTCGAGTGTCTTCCCAATCAAGCCATCGGTGCTCACGCTGTACTTGGCTTGTATAACGAAATATATTCTAGTATCTGTAAAACAAATTGAAGTTTTATGTCTTTGCAATAAAACTGTTCATAAGAAGTAAAGCTTAATACATATTATCTTAAATTTCATGTGTAGAGGTTTACAGTTTCCTTTTTTTTTTTTTTTTTTTTTTTTGTAAAATGCGTAATAAATATGAAAAAATAGTAGCCTATGGATTTTAAACGATTTTTTTTTTTTTTTTTTTAAACTGGTATTTGCAAGAAAACAAACTATATACATGAAACCAAAAAAAAAATTACATTTTGAAGTTTAGGGAAACATAAAATAATTTTTAAAACGCAAAAAAAAAAAAAAAAAAAAAAAAAAAAATCAATTATGCACAAATTGTTTAAGATTGTTTAGCTACAAATTCGCTTTCTTAGCTACAAGTTACATGCTTCGTTTATCTTAATATTTTTTTGATATATTACATGTGAGAATTTTAAATAAAAATTGACTTTGTTTTTTAATTTTTAACAGAATAAGATCCGTGTCTAAGTATTTTAAATAAGTTAACTACTTATATTACATAAAATAATGTCAAATTTATTTGTTTAAAAAAATGTTGAAACAGGATATGCATGCTGCTTAAAGTAGATTCCATATGGAAAATTTGTTAAGTAATACAAATGTCTGAATTTCTAAGTGTCTGAAATTTGTAATGTCTGAATTTTTAAGTGCATAAATTGTAAAATGTCTGAAATTTTATGTGTCTGAAAATGTTATATGTCTTAATTTCAGACATATCGACCTTATTCAGACACTTATCTGAGCTCATTTATAAAAAAAGACACTTACGTGTCTTAATTTAAGACAGCACATGCATCTGAAATTTTGCATGCATAAGTGTGTCTGAATTGACATTTCAGACACACTTCTGTCTGAATTTAAGACGCTTCTATTTACAGTGTATTAGAATACAAAGTATATGCTTATTATATTACGTTTAAAAAGAAACTTTTATGTGGATTTTTATTAAATACTTCGTAGAGTGTAATAAAACGAATTGTTAAATCAAAAATGTACATAGGTATCATGTTACGACTTCCGTATTATATAAAAATAACAGTTTTATCTGTTTCAGTCATTAGTTTTTAAGTTATTACAAACTGAAAAGGAATAAGTCAATTTTTTTGCAGTGCGACTTTTTTTTTTTTTTTTTTTTTTTTTTTTGTCTTTTAGTGTATATATATGACAAACTACCCTAATAATATTTATATAGATATCAATAGTTTTAAGATACATTTAATTGATTTAAAATGAACGAATGTTTTCCTAAATTTATCTTTCAGTATCTTTCTTTTAAAAGCAAAAATGATTAATAAAAAGGTAAAACAGGAAATAAAATATTGTAATTCAATTACTATTCTTTTATATGTTTTTTATAAACTTAGTAAATTAAATTCTGCAAAGACATCCAAATCCTTAAAATTACATTAGCTTGTTTACATTTTAGAGAAAATGTAACGAGTTTTCTAAATGAAAGGACTCCTCTAACAGAAATGAATGAGAAAGAATATCTAAAAAAAAATGTAATGTAGTTTTTTTTTATTTACATAACTTTCCATTTAGAAAAAGATTACTGAATCTTTTTAATTTAGCTCAAACTTTTCTACCGAAATGTAAAGCTTTAAATTTTCTTAGATTCGTCGTACCTTTTTCAATCTAAACTCAAAGATGAACTTTTTCAATGAAAGGGAAAGAGGTTTTTTTTTTTTTTTTTTTTTTTTTTTTCAAATTTATGAATAACTTACTTTCGAAACGTAAATTTTGGGACTTCTCTCTGTATAAAGAATGAGATTTAACATTAACTTTACTTATCAAAGAAAACGTTATGTTGTTTCTACATTTTTATAGTGCATATGTGGAAAATGCTTCAATAAAAAGTTATCTAATGAAAATTATATATAAACTTGATAGAAAAATATCTTCGTAAAATAAAGAAATATATATACACATAGATCATATTTCATTTTACAAATAATGTAAAGGCAGGAAAGTTACTGATATACTGTAAAAATCCCATATGAACATGATAGATAAGTTCTATCTAACTTTAGTTAATATAATTTGTTAAATTAGGTATGTCCTGATTCAAGTGCTTCTCAGGAAAAATTACAGATTACCTCAGGTCGTCAGAAGTTGTTATTATTATCAGCTTCAGAAGTTATTATTTTAATTTTCAGTCAAGAAGACAATCCAGAATTTGGTTACATATCTTCTACAAATAAAATTTAAAATTTTGAAGAAGCATTTTATTTCATTATTACGAAATTTCAAATTTTTTATTTACTTTCTTTCATTAAAAGCTTAAAAAAAAAAAAAAAAAAATCTAATATAATCTTGCATGAGGATGTGGGAACGAAGCTACTTGGGCATAATTGCTTTCTAACTAATACACTTTGTAGAAGCGCTTCTTTAGGACCTTTTTTTTTTTTTTTTTTTTTTTTTTTGAGTATAAGCAGTTTTTTTAGTATAAGCAGCAGCAAAAAAAAAAAAAAAAAAAAAAAAAATGTATAATTTCTTAATATGCGTATTGGAAAAAAATGAAACTTCAAATAAGTTTGTTATTATTCAAATTTTATATATCTCTATATAGTGTCTGCAATTGTTATTTATATTCTAATTATTTCAATTATAATCTTCTGCTTCAAAACTGGTTTTTGCATTCCCGCATTCATTTAAATCACTTTTTATTTTATTTTTTTTATTAATTATAATCATGCTGTTTTTCTTTGGGTCAAGTGTTAAATCTTTTTCGTATTCTTTTATTATATTCTCCATCGGTGCTCAAAATTTTTCTCTCTGAAAACAGGTAAACGGACTGTACCAGATTATAACACAAGCACACTTATCGGCAAAAAAAAAAAAACGGTTTTTCCATGGTTTTCACCATAATTTTTATTAATACGGGTAGGATACTTACGAAAACTTAGACGGAAGGCTAGATGCAATGTCTATGATCCTCAATAATCAATCGTCCTTAATCCAAAGTATTAACTTCAGTATAGTAACAATGGATGTATACATTGTCCTGTTTTCTAGTAATACATTTCCTTATAATTTATTTTTTATTAATTTTTGTTTGTATTATCTAACTTTTTTTTTCTAGTTGAACTGTCTTATTTTTTGTTTTAGTGGAATAATTTTATATATTTTATCATCAAGTCTGTAAACTTTTAAATGGGTATGTTATATTTTATTTTTAAGGCAATCGTGCAGGTTAGAAAAATTATTTGTTGAAATACTTCGTATTTAATCTTTCATTAGCTTTAGTAGACATTAAAAAAAAATGTTATAGAGAAAGTGTGGATAGAGTGCGGAAAGGCCACCTCTACAAGTTATATTTTTTTCTGTTGTTGAAATGAAGAAAATATACCACTTGAGAGATTGGTTGAATTAAACTGGTCTGGTGGATGAAGTTTACAACTGGAGGATCCTATGATCCCGTTCTGACTACCCATAGTTTTCAGAATTCTTCCTAGGCTCCTCTTCAGTGATGTTAATTGTTTTTCCACAAAAATACTAACTATATAGGAGAAAAGCTGTGGATCTTCTCTCCTTCCTTTGGACGTTGCTTGAGGCCCTGTAAATATTTTTTAGACAACCTTTACCAAAACATTTCTTTGATCTGAATGTGAAGCTTATAACTGGAAGTAAGACTTAAAGAGGTAGATGTTAGTAGATGCTCTGGCAATTCTAATAGATCGAAGCCGTGTAATGAATGATCAGGTAAGTGTTCCCAGCGTTTGGGATCATTTCAGAGTGTGATAAACGGACCAGAATGCTTCTTTTGAACACAATACGGTGGATAATTTCTCTAATATTAAGACTGCATCCTGTGTTGCCTTTACATTTTTTTTTTTTTTAGTATGGAGGACTATATTCTGAACCTACGTATTTTAAAGATAACATTTTTACGATAGTTGGACATTTATCAAAATCGAAAATTTATCGAAAAAAAAAAAAAAAAAAAAAAAACATATATATATATATATATATTTAGTGCGAAGGACTGTTAGTCTCAACCTATGGATTTTTACGATACCAGTTTTACGATAGTTGGACATTTATCGAAATCGAAATTTTATCGAAAATATAACTGAATAAATTGAAAGCGATGTTATAATTTGGAGAGAAAAAAATCCTCCATACTAGACAAAATTCTTCTTTTGCCAGAATTGCATCAAAATCGTTTTTTATTTTTATTTTTGAAAGAAAAATAAAATAACTTAACAAAATAATTTGTTTAATAATTTAACAAAAGATTTATTTTTATGTATAAAAACTAACAAAATTAAAAGCAGACGATCAGCATTTTCTACTAGAGGCTGTAGCAAAATATTAATAAAATATAAACATATTTCGACATTCTCACCCTTCCCCCCTCAAGAAAAAAGAAAAAAAATACAAACCTCTTTCGATACTGTACGTTTGGATACTGATTACTTTTTTTTTTTTTTTTTTTTTTTTTGAGATATTTGTCTCTCTTTGTGTAAGTTCGTTTCTATAACTGTTAGTATTTGAATAATACATCTGCACTTCCAGGCAATAAAAAATAAAAAATAAAATAAAGTTTATTTATTTATTTATTTTATTTTATTTATATATTTTTTTTTGGACGGACGTTTCCAACACGACCCCAAACATAGGTGCTCTTATGGTAATAAAATGCCACGAGATTCTTTTTGGGGCCCAAAGTCTTATATTGCGGCTTTTTGGGGCAATGTAAATAACTGTTTAATCTAAGGATGAGCTCCTTCAAAATTCCTATCGTTGTTACAGGATACCTCTCAACGATACACCCGTCTACTTATAAAACGTCCCAATGAAACGAGGAATGCTTCGGTAGATAGGTTAGATGCATGCTGAAGGTGAAGTAGCCATGAAGATAGCTAATTCAATATATGTTTTTTTTTTTAATTGGGTTTTCTCTAACATTCGCATTTTGTGATAATTGTGCCATCGAAAGCTACACCAAGTTTTAAAAGTTGAGGAATACGGGTAATTTTAACCAATAGGAAGTCACCCATTTTTTTTATTAAAGGTTTAGCTGCCAAACATAATATGCAATTTTTAAGTACTGCACTAACGGTGTATATATTTCATGAGAGATCCAGAATTTTTGACGGATAAGTGATAACACCAGATTTGGGTCAGCATTAGAAATGAACTCATGGTAATGTTTTATAATTAATAGTGTAACATGATATAATTTCGGAACTAGCAATAAATGTCTTAAATTAAACTCTGAAGTTGTATGTTTGCGGAGATGTTCTCACCCACGAAGAATAAATCTATTTATCCTCTAAATTCATTTTTAATAAGTTTAATAATTATGAATATGCAGATGTCATATCTTTCTATTTCCAGGGCTTTTAAAGGCACGTATCTTTAGGGATATGCATTATCGGGATATGCATTTCAGAAAATCTTGAAATTCAGACTACAGTTCGAAAAAACAAAAAATCTAAAGAGAGTTAACGAATTATTTTGACTTACAAGGGACTGCTCCGTATCTGGTTCATAGGTGTTGTTTTTCACATGTAGTCGTATGAAGCGTGTGAGTTCTGTGCTCCAAATTGATCCTTCTCCCCAATCAATTGTGGCTTACACTTTAGCCAGGAAAAATTCTCGCGTGACACAGTCTGCAGGGTTAACTTTGCCTGGAATAAGGGTCCAGCACTCTTCATTGGCGAGTAACCTTATATTATTCGCCCTGTTAACACCGAATTGATCACCTTTATATGGGAATGATTAAATAGACTCATTACAATAAATGAGTATCAATAAAATGTGTCATGAATAGATCTGAGTGACATTTTGATAGCTATGAATAATTCTGTTGATAGTATTGTGCCAACCAGTTCTTACTTTGAAAAGATAATTTATTTGACTTTAGTTTTTGAGGAGATTAATGATATGCACATTATAAATGTGGTTGTTTTTAAATCAGCTACTGGAGCACAAGCCTTCGGAAAAGCGTCACAAAATCCGTGGACTTTTGCTTAAATTATAATAGCGCTTATATATGATGAAGAACTGAGCTGACTCCACTTATGCCAACTAGTTTTACTTTATCGCCCGGGTAAAGAGCTAGCTGCTCGCAACAGGAGAATGCGTGTAGTATCAGTGTGGTTGCATAGTGCAACCACAAATTTTTATTCAAAATTGCAAATGGAATGCCCCGGAATTTTTTTTTATAAACATGTTCTTTTATAACTTAGACGAATAACTTCATTTATTTCTTATATTTTTATATAGTTCGTGATTTTTGGTGGCTCTTGATTTTAAATAAAGAAAATTTGCTTGTCCCTGAAAGGGTTAAGCCGATTTAACGATAAATAAATATAGACTAAAAATTGTAAGTTTCACTACAAATAAATGTTTCAATCCCTTGGAATTTTTTAATGAATCAAGTCATCTCATATTATTATTATTGTTGTTGTTGTTATTACTATAATTATTAGTGGTATTTGCATCCATAAAATTTGTAAAAGTAATTTCAAAATTATGGTTGTTGGTGAAATAATGCCAAATGGGTTATAAGTTTAAGGAATTACAGACAGCAGTCGCCTCTTAGTTCGAATATTCTGGTAAGCTACTGTTCTAAACTTAAGAGAATCAAATTCCGAAAAAATTCTAACACTCTTTCATTTATTTTTTCGTCAAAGAAATGTACTACATAATCGGCTTTTTACCTATAGATAATTTTGGAGAAATTTTCTAGATGACTACAAGCTCCCATGTGAAAATCCACTTTCTTACATTAGAGCCTGTAGCTCCATTATTGTATCTCATGCTGAATCTATCGAATCTGCATCCGCTAAGACAAAATCGACATAAAAATATTCCCTCGCTATTTTTGCCGCTAAAGGAAAGTTTGACCTTTCGTCTCCGCATAACCATTTGATAGCTCACAACGGGAATTCGAATTTGACTATACATTTGAACTCTGAGGAACACTTGACTTGATTTGGAAACCTGACTATACATTTGAACACATACATTCGGCACTGAAAGCTACAGAGAAAGATCGAAATTTCAATAAATTTTCAAAAATGTTTGATTGTAAATTAGGGCCTATATACACTAAGAAAAAAAAAAAAAAAGAAGACGCACTGCAGAAAAATAGACTTGTACTCTTTGTGTTTGTAATAACTTAAATACTAATGACTATAACAAATAAAACTGTTATGTTTGTACAATACGGAAGTAATAATATGATACCTATGTACATTTTCGATTTAATAATTCGCTTTATGAAATAAACACGTTATATTCTAATGTATTAAAAAAAACTATTTATTTGTTAGATATAAACAATTACTTAATGAAAATATGTATTCTGCATTGGAAAATTCCGCCTTTATATGGAATTAGTGCTTTAATGTGCAATGGCATAATATTTTACAGTTTTTTAACACGAAACTCAGAAATTTTTCTATGCTAAAAATCATAAATAAGTTGTAGGCTACAAATTTCGAATCCCCGCCCTCTTTTATACACTAAATATTTTCGAATGGATTGAGATTAGGACTATTTTCTGGTCTAGTAAATAAGTAATTCTACGATATTCTTTATGGGATTTAACTTTAAGTAAAGAAAATTATGACAAATTATAAAATTATTGATGCTCTCGGGAATGGATAGGTAACTTTAACAACTTGAATCAAATAAACATACCACAGGCGCCATATAACCACGTGCATTATCACCTTGAAATGCTGATTGTGGAAAAGTCTGAAACAGTTCCAAAATAGTCAGCCAACCGTAAATGTTTTAATGACCAAGTTTTAATTCGGGTTAATTGGTCCCTTGAACATGAAAATTTGCCCAACTCATGAAAGATTATGCCCATACGTATCATAATGTACGAGAATGTGTCACTGTTTTAAAAGTGCGATTTTCCTTAAGTCGGTCATATTTTCGTCACCAGACCTGATTGTTTCCATCAGCTTGAAATAAGTTAAACTTTACTCATTAAGGAGAACCACTTCAGACTAGTAAATAACTGATCATTTTTTAAATTTTTTAACACTCTGAAGTCTTGCTTTTCTAATTCTTTCCGTTAAGAATGAAGTTTTTTTTTTCAGATTTTCTGGTACATAAACTTGCTTTGTTTAATCGTTGTTGCACTGTATTTAAAGAAATTATATCACTAAACATTTTCTTCTGAATCAGTGTTCTAAATGTAATGCAAACTGATTTTTTAAACATTGGCTTTTGAACTTGCGGTCATCTCAAATGGATGAGCAACGTATCCGCTTAGAGAGAAATTTCCAGTTTAAACAGCCAAAAAATTTTATATCTTGCTTAAAACCAGCTCACCAATATTTCGTTAACAACTAATGATTTTGACATCCCGCACAATAATATATATATATATATATATATTTTCCCTGTGAAATTAATATTTTTTGCTTTATATCCTCGAATTAATTTAGTTGCATTTCCGCTGTCTGGTGAATGTAAATATTGCAGCTATCCAATTTTGAATAATTCATCATTGTTTAGAATCGTAGAATTTAAAATTTCTTTAAAGGAAATCTAGCTTTCATTTTCACACAAGAATTTCAGTAAATCAAAATTTGGGAGATTTATAAGGGATCATTTAACATTTTTCACTTCTTTCTGCTCCAGATGATTGTCTGAATCACAAATCATTATTTCCATTTTCATTATTAAATACTCTTGTAAATCGAATACATTTCCCTTATATCTTAAATACATATTTGTACTATCATTATACTCTTTAAAGCATAAGGATTTAAAACACTGTAAGCTCAGGATTATACGATTGAATTTTTCGATTTTAATATCTTAACTACAGTATACATTTTTATTACATACTTTTACTTTATCTATCTTTGTACAATTTTTCGAATTGTAAAACTTCCATTTATAATTTCGGAAGCATTTAGAATATAAACTTAAATAAGCATGAATATGTAAGTTTTCGATTTCTAGAATAAACAATCTTAAGATCAAATAATTACGAATAAGAATAAGGCAAACTTATATTAAATTCATATTTCTGAATATATCTCAATCAATAGCTCCTAGTTCGTTGACGGACAAACAAATATGTACGGATAGTTTGAATATTGAAAAGAATATTGAATCAAAACTTTTTATATATAAATGAATAAAATTGGAAGGAGTACTCATCTGTCAGGTATTCCGGAATGGTGATAGAAATGAAACCAAAATTATAATCCGGGCTCTGAAAGTTTTTTTTTTTTTTTTTTTTTTTTTTTTTTGTAGATTTGTTTTAATCTTGTATTTTTAGATCTTTGAGTACTTTATTTTTTTTTTTTTTAATGTATCAGAATATACCATTATTGGATTATGTGGTGTGTTCATAAAGTATCGAATGTTTGTCAAAAATGCATTTATTTATTTGAAAACCCAAAACACTAATCCCCTTTAAGGTAGTCACCTTGTAAAACACACACTTCGCCCAGCGTTCCTCTCATTGTTGGAAACACTTGGGGAACGCGGTTTTTGGAACGGCAAGTAACCATGCCGTAGCATTCCGATGGTGCCTTCTCTTGACTCAAATAGGGACCCTTTCAGTAGGATTTTTAGCTTGCGAAATAGCCAAAAGTCACAGGGAGCTATGTCAGGTGAGTAAGGAGCCTGACGAGCAACAGGAATGTTGTTTTGAAGCCAATACACGAATGCAAGTCAAAATCCAATGCGCAGAATGGACAGGACGCGTTATCACGATGGAGGTTCAAAGTTTTCGTTGTCCTTAGAGGACATTTACGAGGCACAGCATCACGAAGTCGACGAAGGATTTCTTGGTAGAATTATTTTGTGATAGTTTAATCAAGGAAAACAGTCAACATGTCCACTGGTGGGCGGCCATCTTTGAAGCGCTTATACCACTCTTTTATGCGTAAGGTGCCATCGTTCGGAAAGACACTTGAATCTTATGAATGGTGTCCGCTCGGGTAACGCCAAGCTTTTCGTAAAATTTTATGCAATATCATTGCTGAAGTTTTTCTCTCACTTTACAAAACTGAAATCTGACGACCGCTTGCTACACGGCTTCACTTATCGGCCGACTGCAGCTACTGATGCTTTCTGCGCGCTGCAAAATATTCACAATTGCGCATGTGTGTCCAATCTGCATATATACTGGAAAAAATCTCTGTTGATCAGACTAACTTCAGAATTGCAATTTTTTAGAACCATTTCATTAATGAATATCCTTTTGAACTCGAATGAATAATAAAAAAGAAACAAAAATCAAGAGTATGCACTGTTTATTAACACATTCAAAAGGTACGTAATTGTTGTATCGTATGACTTAAAATGTTTTTTGCTTACTAAGTTATCACTCAACGGTCAAACAGAAACACTGTAAGGTGTACAGATGGGTTAATTGAAGTTATAATTACTCTTAAACATTGTTGTAAAGTTTAAAAAAAAAATGCTTAACTCAAAAGAAAATGCAGCCCTTAATGATCAGAATATTTTAGTGTAGCAATGTCAATCAGACTGTTAACCATATCATATTCTATACAAAATATTATTATAGAATATTAACAATAAATTCCAATATCTTTGCGAATTTTTCTGTAGAAAGATTTTTAAATGCGTTTTATAAAAATGTCTGCCCTAAAGTGTAATGCATTCGCATTTTTTAGGTGTCCCTGTGGACAAGTCAGTTCTACAGGACCTATTAAAGCCAGTTTAAATAGAGAGCATGACACAGTGGACTTGAATAACCTATATCATTTTTAAGAAACTTTGAAAATACTTACGGACGCTTGAGGCGGGCATACTTACAGAAAAACAGACGGGCAGTCAGGCAGACATAGACACTAACAGAAATCGTATGCACAGTTGAATATTATTAGAAAGTATTAAAAAAGCTAAATGTAAACGAAAATTAAATTCCAGCAAATTTCAAATGGTAGCCTTAATGTAACTGAATATTTTTGCGTGGTATTATAAATCTAACGTTAATCATACTATTTTCTTTATACATCGCTCTTTGAGGTATATGAATAAAATATTTAAATTTCATTAGATTTGTCTAAAATAAAGTTATTAATATTTGGTTTATATAAATACCTCTCATAGAGCGCAATTCTTTGGAGTACTTTCGGGTGTACCTATGCAATAACCAGTGGTTGTATTTACTCCGTTTTCTTTGGAAAACATCCGATATTGAACTCGAAATGAATAATTCAATTTCATTAAGATTTGTATAAAGTAAAGGTATTAAAATATGATTTACAGAAATACCTGTCATAGACCACAATGCTTTGGAATAATTTCGGGTATCCCTGTAGACAAACTAGTAGAGGTATTTGTTCCATTTCCAAAAGGGAGCATCCGATAATGAACTTGAATAACATATATCAGTTTCAAGAAATTCTTTGAAAATTTACGGTTGTTAGGGCACGGACCGACTGATAGATGGACAGACAGACAAACCGAAGTCATTATACACTTTTCAACCATGTTGGAAAGTGTTAAAAACAAGAGAACAAAAAGTTTTCTTTCTCTTGCTAGTCATGACCAGACCGCTGGCGCTCTGATATATAGATTTTTCTTTTAACAAAGAATTTTACAAAACACGAAAATTTAATATTTTGATTTCACTTGACATCAGTTTAGATGATCTGCATTCTGTTATTAAAATAATGCCTTACGGTAAATACCGGAACACATAAATGGCACGAATCCTTAAAACTAGATTTCTCAGACCCAAAGAGGGTTAATCATTCTTAATAGAAATCCACTATCAATATCAATTCAAGTCACGGCGACATGAGCCAAGTAAAGTGGCTATTATTCACAGGTAGACACCTCTAAATTAACCAAGCATTCTATGTTTCGTATTTAAATAAATATGTAAGTGAAATGAACGTGTAACGACTTAAAATACATGTTTTATATTTTTCTTTTCGATATGTTGAAATAAAAAAAAAAAACATTTTTCTTTTCTAAATTCATTAATTTATAGATTAATTTAAATAATTTTTTTTATTTCTAATAATATTAATATTATTATAAACTTGAAGTAAGAAAAAAGACAGCATGTATTGTAGTAATAATTTTTGTAATATGTAGAAAGTTGCTATATGTCAGTGAAATAGCTTCATGAATTTTAAGCTAATCAGCATTTATATACCAAATGATAAAATATCTTTCCATAAATATGAGCATATTGCGTTACATTTTAACACTCTTCTGATTTCTTAGGACACATACGCATTATTAATTCCATTAGGTTATCATGGTTTGAACTTAAATCATACATACAAAGCTAAATGTACTTCAGTGAAACATATTCTTACAAAGCATTAATGTAAGGGTTTCTAAAAGATAAATACTTTATTTCCTTGTTCAATCTGTTATTGCATTGTATTCAAACAGATTTAATGAATATATATATGGAAAGCTACAAATACATTAAAATAATCTGTTGATTATGAAAGTAGATTGTTTTGATGTGTAGACATATATAGATTATAAGCCTATATAAATTAAATATATAGGAATGTTTGTGTGGTTCAGTAAAACAACCGTCATTGTTAATTATATCATACTCTGTAATAACATAACTTTGTGCATTTTAATATTTTATGTTAATTCAGAATTTAATGCCTTGTACCTGTATTAAAATATAGTTTAAGGAAATGTATTTAATAGAACATGAATTTTTCTTTTGGGTCCTTGCACACAAACGTTAGCCACCACCATATGCGTATCATTTGTAAAAATATATATACGGCGATAAATCCTATAAACTTTTATAACGTACTAGCAGACCCGGCCACGCGTTGCTGCGGCTAAGTAATACGTTGATAATTTGATAAGGTATATAGTATTTCCGCACAACTGGATTTGCCTTTTTTTTTTTTTTTTTTTGCGCCTTTTTGAACGAACTAAGTCGTTCTGGATTCTTTGCAATAAAATACGGTAACCTGCATGCTTTTATTTTAGATTTATGATTTAGCTTATGATTTTATCATTTATGATTTTTAGATTTATGATTTAGCCATAATCGCCAAATCCAGGTGTGGGGAAATACTATTGTTGTTACCCACAACTATAACTTATAATATAACTTCAGTAATTATATTCGGATAATTATAACTTCAGTATCAGTATATCCCCACAGCTGAATTTGGCGATTTTTCTTTGGCGCCGTTTTGAACGATAACGATGTCGCTCTGGACTGTTTGTGATATAATATGGCAGCCTATATGTTGTTTATTTTGGATTTATTATTTTATGTTTTTGATTTATGATTTAGATTATCATTTATCATTTATAGATTTATGAATTAGCCATAATCGCCAACAAAAAATTGCCAAATATCGTTGTGGGGATATACTGATTAATATATTACTGAAAAGATTAATATATTTTAACGAAGTGGTGAGAAGATTCTGAGTATGTTAAAATTTTAATAGTAAATTCAAGTTAATCAAGAAGGAAAGCATTGAGTATTAAGATAAGAAAATTGCAAGATTTTAAGATCGCATTTTCAGCAATAAATATGAGTGAAAATTTAATGCAAAATACATATATAAATCACAAATTTAATCAGGAACGTTAAATTGGTAAGTTATTAAAGAAAAAGTAAAGAAAAATAAGAGAAATAATTAATTAAAGTTTCTAACATCGATCATATAGATTAGCGTTACAAAACAAATAAACAGTCCTAAACTCTTCCAGACTTTTAAATAAGTTTTAAATTAAGTTTTAAAATTTAATGTTAAATAAAACAGACTTTTAAATAAGTTTTAAAATATTGAAATGGTTACTTTTTATTTAGAACGTTATGTATAGATCACAAATTTCTTAAAGAAAACGAAGTGATACAGATTAGAATAATGCAACAAAAATTGAAAAAGCAAGGTTATGTCGTAAATACATTTTTAACACACGTGTCACGTGAAATAAATTGTAGCATATACATAATGTAACTGACATAAGATATTAACATGTTGCAGCGGAATAAATTTCATATCTATCATCCTTGGCGGAAAAAAAATAATATCGCCAAATTATCTGGCGCACACATTTAATTCCTTTCAAAAATCATGGTTATTTTAACAACTTATATTAAGAGAGTAATGAATAATATGAAACAATATTTCACACAATACATATTACGAAAATATACATCTAGCTTGTATATTTTCGTGTTACGTTTTTGATCGCCAAATACGAAAAACTCCAAGGACGACAGAGCTTTGAAATTTAAAATTAAAATTTTGTCAATTTAACACCAAAATAACTCAATCTAACGTATGCACATAATAAATAATACATATCTATACAAAAATATGGGGATTTAAATCCGGAAATAATTTTCCTCGTTTTTAATAATTTTTTACAAAAAATACAATGGGCCATTAACATAAGAAATCTTTTTCTTGATTTCACAGACTGTCAGTGACGTCACACTTCGCTTGTGTATAACTACATACTTTATCAATGAGAATAAAATCTTTAAATTGATTATGACGTCAATTTTCGTGAGATGCATAATTTATTTTTTTTATAATTTTTTAACGTTCACGTTTGATTAAATGTATTTATTTTTATGTCGAAAGAAAATGAACTCGTATTTTTTTTTTTTTTTTTTTTTTTTTTTTTTTACAGATTTGAAATCTTTAGATTGCGTTTTCTCAGATTGCATTTTTCATGAATTCACGGTCTTCAAAATGCTAAAAATTCGACATATATCTTAAAAGAGACAATATTTTTTTGTGTGTTTAATATAACCTACTTAAAGGAATAAGGGATGAATTTAGAATTTATTAACTTCTTTTTGAGGAAAAAAAATAAAAAGTGCATGTGTATATAAAAATTTACAAAAAGACGTGAATTTCTTAAAATTTATTATTCAATTATTTTTTTCTTTTAAAGATATTGAACAATCCAACCCTAATTCTTTTAAGTAGCTTCCATTAAACATTCCAAAATATTCTAAATCTTTTCTTAATTACTTTTTGAAGTTTTAGCGTTTTGAAAATCATGAATTAATGAAAAAATGCAAATTGAGAAAAAGCAATTTAACGATTTCAAATCTGTAAAAAATGCATCATAAACCATAAGAATTCTGTCCTGAATCTATATAATATATCATTAAACAAACAATATATAGCTCAATTTATAAATATCAAATTGAAATATAATATTTTTTATGAAATCGTCTACGGTGCCAAGTCGCCTTAAAAGCGATGATGTTCCTCATTTCTTACTTATCTATATATTTTCTCTAATTTTAACTTTCTAATTTGGCAAAAGTTCTATATGTTTATCTTTATATATTATTCAGTGTGTGTGTGTGTGTTTTCATCTTAAATCTATAAATCCTATTGTTGAATGAATCTAGAATGTAATAAAGGGTTCACAATAGGAAAATATGCATAGCTTTCTTAAAGCACACAAAAGAAATGTGTCTCCTTAAAAAATAACAAAATATTCTTATATTATTTATTAAAATAGAAACTGAATTTTTTATGAAATGCACTCGAGACAATTTTTTATTTCACGCGTCAAGCTCTTTGTAATAAAATATTTGTTACTGGACATAGAGGTCTGCGTTAAATAACACCTTCTTTAGATTGCATATTCTAAATATTTTCAATTTTCGCATTTCAAAGTTGTTAAAATACAAAATTACCCGGATAATAGCAATGATTTTTCCAACCAAAATAACTAATATATTTTGTGAAAATAAAGTTTTTCTTCAATGGCTAATTTGTTTTAAATTTAAATTATTCTTATTTGCAAAAAAGTATTTCACCCTTTCCTTATATAACAGTCTTGTAAATACCAAGGTTAACTGATATTTACTGAAATTATACTTGAAATTAAAAAATAAATAATTAAATAAATATCTAATGGATATATTAAACCTTTCCTACGCAATTTAACTGAAATTTTGTATATTCATTTCGATTTTAGAAATTGACAGATTACTCAGCTGTGACCACTCTTGATCTGGTCTTAAAATTCAAATCAGCAATTAGCTGACAGGACAGACAACTACTAAACATGATGGCAATTTGAAGCACTAGTACTGGACAATCATGATAAACTATAAGTTAATAAAAAATTGAATTTATTACAATAAATAAAATCTGCGTACTTATTTTGGCCATATGAATGTAAAATATACATGAAATTAGTTTAAAAAAAAACAGTGAAAATGAAGATAAAATTTTATTTTCTTATATAAATTTACAAGAAAAATATGTAGGACAAATGAAAAAAATGCATTTTTAACACTTTCCAAGAAGTTTGAAAATGTTAATGACTTCGGTTTGTCTATCTGTTTGCGCTCTAACTCCTGCAAATATTCATGGAATTTATTAAAACTAAAATATGTTTTTAAAGTTCACTATTTGACCCCCCCCCCCCAAAAAAAAAAAAAAAAAAAAAATATCGATAAAAATTATCAGTTTTGTCGTACTACTTGCTCTATGGTTTGGGGCAAATATGACCTCTACCTACTATCCCCGGGAAAAGACGCCATATATAAGTATATTTTGCGTAATACAGCCAAAAATTGAAACGATCCCATATTATAACTAATAAAATAGACCATGTTCTTCAATGTTTAATTAAATATGTATGCTTATTAATTCTATTCCAAGTCTGTACACAATAAAAAAAATATTAATGTTAAACAAACACACGCAATTATTACATATTCTTCCATATTTACGGCGTAGGTACTACCAGTTATGTGGTAAGATTCAACACAACAATAAATCAGAAAAATAAGACAAATATTGCAAAATTGCGATTGGATTAAGAATACTATGGAGAAACAAACAAACTTGTAAACTGAAATATTTTTTTTAGAAATTAACTATACTAAAACTAATAAGTGTAAAAGTTTGAATGTTAGTCTACACAATATTTAATTTAGTGCCAATAATTAAGATTGTAATCTTCAAGTTGCCATTTCTTGAATTCGATGTGCAAGGCTAGTGGATGCAATTGCTTTTCTATGCTGGTGGAGGCAACTGAAGGTGACAGGCAACTGCCTCTTCCTCTGCTGGTGTAAACCTATTGTCACATACGCCGTTTGTGAAAGCAACAACAGTTTCATTGCTAGAACTAACCAAGATAGAACATGCATGATCTGGTATTGCTTGAGGGTTATCAGGATTAATCTCAGTAGCTTAAAACACATAAGTTTCATTTTCTACTGGGGCAGACTTGCTCCGAGCTGTATTCAAGAGAGATCCTTACTGAAGACTTGAAAGTTTGTTAAAATAATACAAAAAAAAAGTTATAATTATTATAATATTACAATTATAATTATCAGTCCCATTTATATTTTACACTGTAATATATAGTATATAAAATAAAACTTAAAATATAAAGGTCATTTCATTTATTTCTGAACCATGTTGGGTCTCCCACCAAGTATGGGGTGAAGATGCCACACAAGCTTATTTTCGTATTGCTGCAAGGTTACAGCCACTTATGCTTACCTTGTGTGCGTAATAGAATAAGGTACCCACTTTTATTGCTAATATATTATTTAAAATAAATTATATTTTATGAACTTTAAATGCTAGCAACCGAATATTATAAGGGCTTTACTTATAAAGTTAAATGCTCATAAGATCCAAAATACAGCGAATAAAGGCGGTAAATTAAGATAAGTTCACAATCCAGGCATTCATTGAAACAACACTTCTCACATGTTGGTCAGTGTTTGCATCTGTTGACATAAAAAAGTGCTAGGAACAAAGTTGGGTCTCCCCACGAATTACCTTATAGTACATTAAATGTTACGTAAGTCGAGTTTCCTGTTAATAAATACCTGCATGAATCTGTGAAATTTTAAAATTAAAATATAGCAACTCAATACAAAGTTGCAAACTTTGCATTTCGCCTCGAATTGACACATTACAGCCTAAGTTTTTTAACACCCTGATAAACATTTAAAAATGGAACAGGATATTAGGTTTTATTGAAATTAAAATAAAGATTTTAGAAAGCAAAGGAAAATATATTTCTGATGCAGACGTGTTTGGGACAGGTGTAAACAACCTGATTACGTTTCCTTTACATGCACATTTTTCTTATAACAACAATTGGCAAAAAAATAAATTAATTAATTAATTAATTAATTAATTAATTTAAAAAAAAAGAAAGAAAGAAATAGAACAAATCTGGTGTTATAACAAAGTGTTAATAAGAAATTTTGTTTCTGTTTCAAAAACTGAGGAGTTTACACCCTAAACACACCAATGGAAAAACTAAGAATTTTTGGAGAAATAAATCTGTTGGAGGTGGAAATGTAATTCATTTTTAATACTTCTAAAACTTTGACTGTTTTACATTTATTTTTTATAAGGTTAAATATAACAAAGAAAAATTCTTATAAACACTTATGATGCCTATTAAGTATTATCTAAATTTCCAGCTTACACTGTTAAAACACACTTCTCAAAAATAAGCAAAATTGCCTCATTTTTGAGATTTTATTTCCTATAATACCCCCAAATAAGAACTTCTCATTTAATTTTTTTTTTTATTTTGTTTTCTCATTTAACTATTCATTTCAAATTCACTCTTGTAATATGTTCTTGAGAAAATTATCCATTTTTCACAGTAAAAGAAACACGAAGAAGCGATATGCTGACATATTCGTTTTTCTTGTAGTCGTTGTGTACGTGGTGTCACAAATATAATTCAGTGTATGATTTGATAAAGTACTCGGATACGGTAAAGGATTCGTCATGTTTGAGAGCATAGATTACGTCATTAAAGGAATTTATAAAACAAATTAAAAGCATTTATCGTAATACTTTTCATGAAATTAAATTATTAGTAATTATATTTATTTTTTTAATATTCCGATTCTTATAAACCAACGGTTCCCGCATTTAAGTATGCATCTCTTGGTTTTTGACAAAAATCTTCTCAAAAAGATATGAGGAGGCGCTTCTTCTCATTTTTAAATAGTTTATTTTTAACAGTGCATCAGTTAAATTTTTATCTGAGGTCGCACTTAATCTGTGATTACGCTAACTCTGGTTCAGTTTAGTCTTAGAAAAACTATAGCTGATATCAACCTTAATGAGTAAAATCAAATGTGAAAATTAAAAATAACTTTACATGTTTTATAATGTTAGCTAATCGTATTTTGTCCGGTCATTGTTGTTTCCACTTGTGTTCTTGTACACTTCTTTAAACTCAAAATGCAGGATCAAGTTAGAAAAATTGAGCTTATTATTAGAAGAATAACATATTTAAACTTTGAAAAAAAAAAAAAAAAAAAAAAAAAAACATAAATTTCTGCCTATAAAAAAATCGCAAAACATTTTTAAAAACATATATTTTTTAAATTTTTAAGTTATTTCAATAAAAACATCCCTTTATATATATATATATATATATAGAGAGAGAGAGAGAGAGATACTATTATATAAAAAATTATCGAGGTTGTGATTCCTGTTTAGTTCGTTAACAAATAAATATGGTTACAATAATATCATATTCAAGTTGTTAATGAAAATATAAAATGTCCTGTAATTCTGGGTTATACATTATGACGATGATAATATTTATTTTTACACTGCATTTTTCAATTACTCAGGGAAATAAGATATGCAAAAGTGTAGCTAACCATAGAAAACATTTTTCAAATGTATATAAAAGAATAAAACCGAAAAGCTCCTTTTTTTTTTTTTTTTTTTTTTTTTTTTGTTATTTTTCTAGACATTTTATTTTATTTCCATTAACGGAAAAGAATCTGGAACTGTTTTATCTAAAGAAAATCAAATGCATCAAAATGCATCTTTCTTCGACAGCTATATAAAAATGTTGTTCCGTTTTTAACCTTAGCGTAAATGAAAAATATGCTAAGTACTCATATTTTCTTTTTATTCAAAACTGTCTATATTCAACGTCCATTTCCAACTGAATTTCAGGAAATAATATTTTATTTCCAGTAAAACAGACTACATTCGCAATAAAACAAATCTATTTTCTTTCCTAGTACGGATACAGTACTTAGAAAGGTGAAAATGAAAAAAAGATAAATCTAAATATTTATCAGATGTTTTAGTGTTTTGTTTCTCGAAAATGTTCTTTAATTCTTTCTGTCTTCTTTCTTTAATTTACGCTGAATAAAATTGTTGTCTACTAAGGTGATAAAAAGTTGATTTCTGTTAATTGAACAATACTACACACTTTAAATAGAAAGAAATATATATTTATAATAATTAAAATAAGAACTACATGTTAATTAATATATTTTTTTTTAATTAAGACAATATAAATTAGTACCGTTAAAAAACATAGGATATGATTTTATTTATACATGTCTGTGTACATCTAAATTAAAAATTTAGTGATATATTTTTCTCTTCTGAATATAAAACTGCATATTATATATATATATATATATATATATATATATATATATATATATATATAATTGGGGTTACGACGTATGCTTATTAACAACATTACTATTATTTGACTGAGTTAAATAAGTAAAATAAAATCATAGAATTATTTCCTAGATAGAATTTTATTTATATTCTTGATTATCTTTTTGACATAGACTTTTCCTTTCTTTTATATTTCTAAACTCTAAGAATACGTTGTAGACTTTTTATTATTATTATCATCATTTAAAATTAAGACTATAACCGACAGATTTTTTGATATTTTAACGCCACTGCTATAATACAAATATTTTTGCTTTATATAATAACGAAAAATAGGCAATTAAAATAAAGTAAGCTAACATCTTTCTCTATATAAATGGTTAAGAGATTTCCTTGGACTCTGTTTGTCTGTGTGTTGACGCAGTTGCAACCAAATTTTCATATTTGAGTTAATTAAAAAAAAATCTAATTGTCCGATCGATAAGCTGTTTAAGCCGACGGATTCAGAAACATCACCCCTTCCATTTGGTACTTTATTGGTAACAAAGTTTTGATTAGATTTTTTTAAAATTAATTAAAATATGAAAATAAAAAACTGGTAATTACTTTAAAACTTGAAATTTAAATTTTTCATTGTTGCCAAAAAAAAAAAGAGTTATTATTATTTTTTTTTTTTCAGCATGAAATGAAATATGCTTTCACGCGAAATATAAAAAGTTATAAAATATTAAATTTTCTCATGCATATTAAAAAAAAAAAAAAAAAAAAAAAAAGGAAAATATGAAAATGAAGTAAAAAATTAACCATAACCTTTTTTAATGTTAAAATATCTTAAAATACCATCTTCAGGTGTTGTTAATTAACAGCAGAGTAGTCAGCTTTATATACTGGAGAAGTTCAATACAGTTACCATTAAAAAATAAGTCTTGTAAAAATCACGAGTCATTTAAGATCACTTGGCGTCACACTAGGTTTACACAGCAAGTCCTGTAGAAAACGTTGACACATAAAAAGTTTTCAGCACATCGGAACTATCTTGTAGTGTAGCCACGTACTTTTAGAAAAAAGAAGGTCCAGTTCGCATAAAGTCACACCAGAACTACATGGCAAAGAAACACTTCTAGAAGCACACACAAATTTCTGAGCAAGAAGATTAGATGTCTCGATAACAGCCGTTAACGAAGTTAAAAAGTTAAATGCAGCCATGAGGTAAAGTTAAGGTCCAGAAAAGTCACATTGGCTTTAGATGTCGATATTAACTGAAAAACCCAAAACTTAAAGGTATACAATAGAAAATCGAAAAAAGGATTTCAACAAAATCTTCAGCAATCTCGAGCGCACAAAGTTTCTAATAATTGAATTTCGTGTTTTCTTCGACAAAAGAATAACTTTGTAGAAGAATTATCTTTAAATCAATCAAGGAAGAGGAAAAGTGAGTTTACGACTTGGAAAAGGAACAAATCTAAAGTTCAAAGGTAACGTACAATCATTTTGTAATAACATAATATTATTTGATAAAATAATAGCATTTTAGTTAGCATAAAATGAGTATTTGATTAAATGTTATTAATTTTATAACATACCTATGGTGATAGGTTATAGTGATGTGTTTATGTAAGTTTACAATTCGAATGATTTTCCACTGTATTAAAAAATAGCTCGTGATTGATGAATTTTGGACCGTTTGTGATGCATCGAAATCTTCAAGAATTATTTTTAGTTCTGGATATCAATTATTTTTTATTTTTATCAGATTATCTTTTATTTTTATCAGTTTTTTTTTTTTTTCAGATAACAGAAATCAGTTATTTATAAATAAAATTTAATTGAACAAAACATTTTGTATATTTGGAACCCTAAAAATCAGCTAAAATTAAATTACGGTTTGTTAAAAACTGGCCAAACCCCAAATAAAATTAACAATAATGCCCTCCCATGCCCCTGCCACCTTATTTGGAGTTTTCAAGTATACTGTCCTAACAATTATAAAACTAAAATGTTTTGGTTACTGTCTTATTTTGTCTAAGTGTGGCAAAAAATCAGCTTTTTCTCAAAATTTTACTTTTTGGAGATGGGCGATTTTGCAATTAAATCACACATTTAAAGGCTGTTGATATATAAAAAAAATATTTTTCAAATTATTAACGGAACTTTTGCCATACCGGTATTTGAAAATTAACGCTATTTGTCAAATCTTTAAATAGCACCCTCTTTTCGTGTTTAAAGTATCATGTTTGAACTTTCTTCCTTCATTATATTTAGTTTTTGTGATAATTGACGCAAAAGCCAATAACTCTAAAATTATACTGTTTATGGAAACTAAAAACATGAAATTAAAGCAAAAACTACAAGTTGAATAATTGGACTCATATGCAAAGCATTATTTACCATATGATTAAAGAAAATAACTGTAATTCCTAATTAATTAACACGACTAGAAATAAGTTTCTAAGTTATTTTTTATTACTTACATCTAAGACAAATGAATGTACTTGTGTAGGTTTATGTAGAATCCAACACAAATGAATATGTTGGCCTACATTTATGTAACACTGTATATTACCAGTAAAATATACACGCATCACAATCAAAAGTTCAGTGCATTAAGAAAAACAAATAATTGCAAACAAAATGCATTTTGAGGAATTTCCATATATCTAGTAAATTCGAGTTCTTTTGTGTAGCAAAATTAAAGAAATATGTATGTTTTTAATACAGTAGTTTATATGAATAAGCCTATGTGCTTGCAAGAAGTATACATTTATTTTATTTTTCTTAGAGCATTATAAAGTTAAAATATACCAACAAGGTATTTAAACTCAGAATAACTTATTTAAATGTTCAAAAGAAAATTTCATATAACATCTTCATATGACACAGATTTTGGACTGTATTTCATTACAGAGTTTGGACTACCTGCGAGTAGTTCTTTTCAATTTGTGTTAATACAAGACGATACGCAGAGATAGACGAAAAAAAATAATTATTATTATTATACACGCCGAGAGAGACAGACAAACAACTTAAATGGTAGTTTTCTGGATTCAACAGACTTCCAAACCTATAAATACAGCAAGGAAAAAATTACTTGAAAACACCACCTTCTATTTAAAAAAAAAAAAAAAAAAAAAAAAAAGATTATTTAGTGTGCTATCTACACAACTTTCGTGTATTGCTATGGTTTGCAATATAATATTATATGAAGTGCTATATTTGAACAGCTTTATGGTTCTTTTAAGTGAGTTATAATCAATTTTACAATCACTTTTATTTTAAATAGATTTGTGTGTAACGGGGCTACCGCTACTTTTAACCCCATATGAATGTTATATATATATATATATATGACATATTTGAGAATGTTAAAAAAATAAGTGATAAAAAATATATACATACATAGAGAGAGAGATAGAGAGAGATTTTTTCTTTCAAATTATTCAAATAATTTTCGCTCACATAGCTCGAATAAATGTATACAATCAGCTTTTATTAACACAGTATATCTTTTATAAATTTCATACAAACAAATTAGTGTAATGAGAAAGCAACACAGAACTGGTGTTAAAAAAAAAAAAAGCACAAAATTTTGAATAAACACCATTAAATGCAATAAACTCACAATAATTCTTTCGGGTAGAAAGAAAATACGACCTTTCGTCAGGCGAATAAAGTAGGCACGAGTGCTGCAATCAATCCGGAAGCGCACAAAATCGTTTTAAGTGAATAGCAAAATTATATAAAGATGAATGTAAATATGGACACTGAAATAATCAGAATTACCAAATGAAAGAAAAAAATATATAAAAAAATAATATTAAAAAAAAATAACAAAATATCAAAATTAAATAAAAACGAAGTTATGTGAGTGACTTATAAGCATGAGACAAGAACGGAGTGGAAGAAACATTTTTCGAATTTTTAAATATGTAAAAAGTTTCATGGATATCCAGATATGAAAAGGAGACAGGAAATGAAATTATGTTAGTTTTATAAAGATCGAAACGATAACCATAAGCTTAGCAGTGGGAAGCAATAGAAGATTTGGAAATCTCTCATTCATCGGTGCTCATCCATTCGGTATTTCAAATGCCTCCTAGTTTGACCAATATAATCAAAGTTTCACGACGAACACGGGATTAAATAAATGCCAGGTCGGTTTTCAGTCGGAATGGGATCATTAACATTACATTTATATGCACTATTTTGAAGAAAAACTCTTCGGTCTATGTACATTTCATCTCTCATTGGTTTAGGTATGCTGATGACACTTTCGACTCTTGTTCCCTCTGATGTCAATTTTTCCAGTTTACTTTCTTTGGTCATTTCGATTGACACAGGCATACAATTCACTTTCAAGATTAAAAAGAATTGATTTTTGCCTTTTCAGGACGTTTTCGTGTCTGAAGACCAGAATCAGTTATCAACCACTGTCTTTAGGTAGCCATCCTCTGTCTCTCTTCCGCCACATGCTCTCTCTGACTACGCCCCTCAACAGGAAATGTCTGCTTACTATACTTATGTTTTTCGTGCCATATACATTTGTTCAGATCCGTCTTGTCTTTCGAAAGAAATTAATTACACTGCTTTTCATGAAAATTGCCCCCAACGCAATTTTTGCAAATTTTTATGTAAAAGGAGCTCCTAAATCCGAATATGACGCTCATTTTCCACTATCTCCCATTATCTTTTAGGGACGGACCTCTATTTTTATCACTTTTCGGTAATTTTATGGCTATAAATTTGATTTTTAGGGAGGAGGGAGGATTATTTTAACTGTTCAATATCTTCTTAGAGGCTACAGAGTTGGAAAATTCTAAAACATGAACATTTGTGGCAAGGAGAAAATTTAGAGGGTGGGGGGATTTGCCACTAAAATTATGTATTACATTTCTTACATTAATTTAATATATTATTAATATTATTTATTAAACATTACATATTTTCGTTTTTTATTTTTAAGTGTTTTATTAATTCTTTTTCATTCTCCAAATCAAATTCATGGCCATAAAATTACTGAGCAGTGATAAAAATTGGGGGATGGGTGTCCAGAGAAAAAGGTGGGTGACTGGGCGAAATGGAAGCTATATTCGGATTCAGGAGGTCCTTTTACATAAGGATCAGCAAGAATGGTATCAGGTTTCGACTCTTTTTTTTTTTTTTTTTTTTAACGCAGTGTTATTTAAAATTTATTGCTCTTTTTCGAGGCTACAATCCCTCTATATCGATTAAGCTCTATATTCATTGAAGAATTTTACATGTTCTGCTCCCAGATTTAACGATCACAGTCTAAAACCAGTTGTTTTACCTTTATATTCATCACTTTCTTTTAAAATTTCTAAAATTCTTTCATCGTTTGGCTTTAAAGTCATTTACAAACTCCTCAAAAATGTTAAATTATTTCCCCTTAATGATTCGATTCCTACTTAAAAACGATCTGGTATTTATTTAATCCCATGCTTGTCGTGCAATTTAGATTATATATGTCAAACTAGGAGGCGTTTGACAAATAGATTAAATGAGCACCGTTTGAATGTTCGTAGTGAAGACATTTCCAAATCTTCTATTGCTTCCCACTGCTGGACTCATGGTCATCGTATTGATTTTTCTAAAACTAACGTGATTACATATTCTGTATCTCCTTTCCATTTGGATATGCATGAAGATTTTTTCATATTTAAAAATTGGAAAAATCTTGTTTATGGTATTTCTCACACACCGTTCTTGTCTGGTACTTGGAAATTACTCACCTAAATTCGATTTTTGCTTAATTTTGATATTTTTTTTTTATAGTTTTAATCATGTTTATTTATTTATTTTCTTCCTTCATTTGATAATTTTGATTATTTCAGTGTCCATATTTACATTCATCTTTATATATTTTTGCACTTCACTTAAAACGATTTTGTGCGTTGCAGCACTCGTGTCTACTTTGTTCGTCTGACAAAGTGTCGTGTTTCTTTTTTTTTTTTTGACCCGAAACAATTGGTGTGAGTTTATTGTATTGTATAGTGTTTATTTAAAGTTTTGTACTTATTAAATTAATGTACTTGTATTTATCAGAGCATAAGAAGTCGTAAAAAAATAAAGTAAAATAAAATAAAACTTTCATAACACAAATATAAATGCATTGATCTGGTAAATTTGATTTAGTTTGTGTGGCCTTATGAAATATAATCTTCGTTTAATGGTATATTCAGTGTGAAATAAGCTTTTCGGACAATAAAAATATATATATTCCTCTCATTTTTTAATACAGTCTACAGGTTTAAAACTTTGAATACTACGAGACTATGTCCTTACAGACATTATATTATTGAATAATTTTGAATATCACTGTACATGAAACATTTCTCCAATCTAATTAAAACATTCAAATAATATCTCCGACTAATGCAAGTTTTGGATAGTAAGTTTTATTTTGAGTTATGCTGATAAAAATCACAGAGCAGTAGTACTTTAAAACAAGATACAATAACCAAATTTTAAAAGCTAGACTCAAAACCCAATACATCTTTTTCATAAACGATATGTACTATCACTATCATATACGGGGGTATAAGAAAATTAGACAAAATTAAGGTAAAATTATACTTTAGAATATAGATAAAATTAATATCTCAATCGAAAAAGAAATTAATTTATTTTTTGTAAGCATTGTTTAAACAAATAAAAGTGTATATGTATAGATATATATGTATATATTATCTGCCAAAACAGTTTTTCAAATGTTGTAGCAGGTTATATTCATGTTTTATACATGGTACTGATATTATTAAATTTTTAATTTTATTAATTAAAAATTCCCTTCACTTAACATATTGAAAAATGTATGGTGTGTACATTATACTAATGTTATTAAATGTCTAATTTTATTAATTAAAATAGCTCTTTTGTTGAATATATCGAAATTGCTACTAGAAAATGTCAAATTTTATTAACAACCGCAAAAAAAAAAAAAAATAATAATAATAATAATAATAATAATAATAATTAAATATGCTGGTGTAATTAAGTTGTTTATGAAGCTAAAGGTGAAACGTAATTATAGAAGTAGAATTATTTAATAAAATTTCCTATGAATAAATACTAAATATAGATGGAAACATTGTGTTATTTACATATGTAAAACAAAAGTACTGTATTTTCATTTATTATAATCATTATTTGTTTTCGAAAGCTTTATATGATAAAATAATAAAAGTTAAAAATAAGAATTAGTAGCAAAGGATATTTATGTTAAAGCAATATAAAGTTTCTCCATGTATATAATAACTACAAAATAGGTTTATAAATATAAAACTTATTTTTTCCATAATCTTTTTTTTTTTTTTTTTTTTTTTTTTTTAAAGTTTGCAGCATTGATATTTACTGAAAAGAAAAGATATTTGTACGTAAAAAATGTACACTGAGTACAATAATATGAATTTTTCGCTTTTTGTGTGGTAGCTATAAAATGAATAGTGTTTTAGTAATATTTGGATGTGAAAAGTGCATCTTTATACTTCCTAACAAAGTTTAAATATGTTTATGTTTGTATTTTAAAAATCTTTCTATCTGCGAGGAAGCTCTCATAAATAATATTCGAAATTATACATGCTAAAAAACTCTGTATATTGTATTTGCTGTTGGATATGGTACGTGCAAAACTCACTGTTCATTTATACTAATCTAAGAAAGAATTCCAATGCACTTTCAAAATTGCATATTATCTATCTTACACTGCATTGAATATAACAAACTTATATTATATTTCTCAAATACGTAAACGCATGTTTCACACAGAAACATATAAGTACAGCACTAATGCACTGTATAGAATGTCACGCCAAAGAATTCAGAGACATTAACTGATACAAGCAGAAAGGCATGAAAAAGAATTACAGTTGTGTTAATTATTATTGTTTTTTTCTATATTCAATTTTATTCTATGTGTATCGTTTACAATATACTAAAAACATACTGCATGACATAAAATAATTTGAATACACATCTTTCTGTTTGAGGTAATTGAAAAAGGAAATCTATATTATACCTGTCACGATAGATATTTTAACTTCTGTCGCGCTATCTTAAATTCATGTGCATTTTCTTTCTACATGATTTTTTATAGCATATATAGGAAAATTCAGTTAGCATATATTATCATAAAAACATGATTGCAGTTTGGTACAACTTTAATGCATTATTTGCTAAGCTATAGCAATACTGAAAACCGCAAAATATGAAAAACAGCAGATCAGGCTCTTGGTTAATATGCGCTAATAGGGGGAAAAAATTACATTAAAAGTAACATACATTTTATATATTAAACATTGTTCGATTACATGCAATAGGTGTCGATCATAAAATAATAATAATAATAATAATAATAACCCTAAATGGAACAATCGCGAAAAAAGCTGAAGAGCATTAGCAAACAGTATACCTTGCGACATGTGCCAAATTATATCGGTAATGCTTTCTCAAAAAAGACTCTTACACATGAACATTAATTTAATTAAATGCTATAAGTAGAATTCGAGACATAGTTATCGGCATAGTAAGTTAAAGACAACTATCTCTAGATCAACGATTCCTTAAATTGAATCAGTATATTTTTTATATATCTATCTCACGTATAATATACTGTGGTGTTTTACTCTAAAGAAGATCAGATATTGCCTACAAGTTAATGCGAAAAAAAAAACATCTGCACACAAATAAGACGAAGGGTTTTATATAATATTATAACGGGTAATTTATAATATCACCTTAAAAATTATTTTCGGTGTGATTCTCTGTTAGAGAAACTGAGATATAGCTATTAAGCACACGAAGAAAAGGGAGAATGAAAATCGTCATTTCTAAGACAATATGAATGAAATTTAGTCAGCACAGTATTGACAATAATTATATTAAGTACTAAGATTGTTCACTTAAAAATTATAAAAGTTGTGGCAGAGTATTTGCATACATTTAGAATAATATATAACTGCCCCCCCCCCCCAAAAAAAAAAAAAAAAAAAAAAAAAAAAAGAAACAAGGCCTGAGAAGTACACAAGGATAGATATAAACTGAAAATACCATCTAGCTTTGAGGAAATGTACATTTAATCAAGCATTAGATTTTTTTTTTTTTAAAGAGTAAAATATATTCTTATTTATACGAAAATATAAATAAGGTACCTTAATCATACGATATATCTTAGAAAACTATAGCATATTTTTCAAAACTCTAAATTTTGCGCTAAAAGTGAAACCTGTTACTAAAAAAGAAATATATGGTATATACGTTCATGCAATAAAAGTCTAAATTATGAAGATATTTTTATATCATTTTACGAAATGCTTAGACAAATACATTAAATTAGACAAAAGTACAGAATAAGCATTAAATATTGAGCGTATTTCCGAGTCCCATAAAATAATTAAGTAAATAAATAAAAATATTGATGATTATCCATTTTTATTCAAACAAGAGAACAGTTTAAATAATTTTTTCTGGAATGGAATGTCATGTCACGGGGAAGGGGGGGAAGGGGAGATTTATTGTAGACAGAGATAAACAATTATTTCAAAAATTGCTGACGTGCGTCAAATAGCACATTGCATTCCGTGTTTTTTTCGAAAGTAAATCTATTATAAAAGATTTACGGCCTTATTCACCAAATCAGTGTTAACCCATGGTTCACGTAACACTTGTGTTAGAGTTAACACTCCCTTAACCCTGGGTTAGAAAGTTTTCGTATTCACCATCCGTGGATCAGTTGATCCCAGAGTTATCTGTAAAAGTCTCGCTGATTGGTCAATAAAAACGCAATGCATTAAAAAAGTAAACAAGAGTGTTTTCCCTGTAACTGTAACATGCCCATTTAACACCAGAGTTAACCCACCAATTTAGGAGGATTAAAAAAAGAGTGTTATTTTGCGTGGTGAATACCGATTTTGAGATAACCTAGCGTATTCCCGGGTTAACATCAGTGTTAAAATTTGGTGAATAAGGCTGTTAAAGACGTTTTCGATAAAAAATAATTGTCTCTGTTAATCTCGCCAAGAATACACACGACGAAATCATAATGTGTAGATATATCTTTAGCTTGTAGAATATGCAGGAACTAGAATTTCTTTGAACGCCGGTTCAAGCACTAAGACATTTGTGAAAACTAATTATGGTATTCCTAATTAGAAACTCGTACGAAAAATTTATTAATTTGTGTTTCTATAGAATGCTTCCCTCAGTTAACTTAAAGGTGACAGGATGGTCCACCAGAACTTTTACAAATTCCCAAATTTATTTACCCAAAAATTTCTGATACCATCGCTTAATGGTGTCTAGTTTAATCATGCTGGTTTCGGTCCTCTACACAAATTTTTCCTTTAATTTGTCATAACAGGATTTGGATAACTTTCGTGAAACTAACTATAAAATACATTTCGCTTTTTCTATTAACCCAGGTATTCTTCACACAGGAATATTACATATATTCCTCTCCCTGACATTTTATTTGCAAACATGGCGCGCAACCTAGCTAAAATATTTTAAAAGTGTTCTTTCATTTAAATAATGACAGCGATTGCTACATTATTCCGTTTTTATTTTAGGATACAAGGAAATGCAGTTAAAACTTTATATTAACTTTAATATCATATTATATTTTTAGTAACTTAATTTATTTCGTAAATAGATACATTTAATTATTTTCTTTGATTAATAAAGAAGCTCATTTAAATAATCATTTTAAAAGCAAAGAGAGATTATGTTGCTTTAATGTTTTAAAAATAAATATCTTTTTCACAAAACAAGAATGATGTTCTTTTTTCCTAAATTTCCAAACACAGTATTTAATTTCCTTATTAGAAGAAATATTTACAAAAAGAAAAAATAAATGTTATACAAACATATTTGAGTTTGTTATCGGAACGTATCTTCAATGCAAATCGTAGTAAATTCCAATGATTTAAAAATTGTCATTAGTGCTATACGTACTTGAAAATGTAGAAACTATTTACGTTAACAAAATACATTATGGAAATTTCAAGTTCTTTGACATTCTTGAGTTTCCCTAAGATTCATTCATTAACATTACAAAATATTCTGAAACATAAATTTCTGTATTTCCAGTGAAAGAATTTCTTTTGAATAATGATTTAAATGTCTTATGATAAACCAAATGTTGTGGAAAACATACGAATTTCTTACAAAAGATAATACTAAGCATAAATGTGGGCAGAAATTTTAGACTTTCAGTATAAGAATTTCGTTTCAATTTACAGTTTTAGAATTCCACGATATCCCTCCTCCCCCCCCCCTCCTCAAATGATACAGATTAAGAGTATGAATTCGACAAAATATTTTATGTTTATTTGTATTTATGAGAAGTTATAATATTTTTTTTTTTCGTATTTCCTTCTACAAAGTATAAGGAGTTTTGTGATACAGATTTCTAAACACATAGTTTGCACGAATACTTAAAAAACGAATAGTCGTAGAATGTTGTAATTCGTAATTGTTCTAATTCTTGCAAAATTTTAATTTTATTAAATTTTAGTTTATTTGTTGATTTTTTTTGTGACTGTCATCTATGCATATACACAATAACAACAATCCTATTAGAAAAGATTGCGCAAAATAGCCCTCTTGGTTTTATTACAGACGCTGCATTTAATTAAAATTTTGCAATGTAATATCAATGGAAATTCAGAAATGACAAATAAATTAAAATGAATTCAAGAATATTAAACGATAATTTAGTATATATACAGTGGCATTCATAATTTTCCGGCCAGCAGTAATACATTGCAAATTTTGTAAATTACTTTTATATCTTCCGATGCCTGGAATTAATACTTATATATAATTTTGGCATTATAATAAGGAATTTATTTTAATGGAAAAAATCATTTTCTCAATTGGGAATGTTCATTTTTATAACAAGTACACGTGTTCAAAAATATCCGACCTACTGATCGAGTATGAAATAAAAAGGTTGTATTAAAGGGTCTAGCAGGATAAGGTAGGGTCAGCGGCCCCAGAAAGGTATTTTGAAAATGACTCGTGTGGTAACATCTGCGAGATATAAAACTACCATTGACACAAATTCAGCCTTTCATCTGGATGCGTTCTGGATATAATGGATCAAATAGACGCTAGAGGGGGTAATATTTAAAATAGATTTTTATGAAAACTATCACAGCTACACCAATGAAACAAAAACTGTTCGTATTTATTATCTGTATTTTCTAACGTATTTACTATTAATGAAAAATGAAAATATTTTTTTTTTCGTGATTTTATTCCTAGTTCTCGCAGATGTACAATCACAGAAAAAATATATAATGTAGCTTACTATGTCTAGTATTACTACCAAAAAGTGCATAAATATAAAATGGGTGCAACACTTCCAAAAAAATTTAAAACTTCTTATAACCGTCTTAGGTACTAATGACTTTAGATTTCTCTTTTGATTGAACTTTTTATTACTGTATTAAAAAGCAGTAACATGTTTATTAAGAACGTACAACTTTGTGAAAGCTCTAAATTACAGTTATTATTCACGTTAAAAAAGAAATATGCAGAATATTTAAAAATTAAGTCAAAGAAAATATTATTTATTGTAATACAAAATATATTATTAAAGTATAATTAATCTTCATCACTGTCCTCATTAATAACTGCGTGAACCGCTTCTGATGTAAATATATCAGATAAAACTTGTGATGGACATAAGATACGGGAAAGATATCGGGCATGAGCAAGTAATGAACAACTGCGGCCATTTGAGAACAACATCCTACTGTTCTCAGACCATTAGGAGAGTTGCAGCAATATCAGCGCATGCTTTCGATTGTCGTTCCGTTTGGTACATATCCAATATAAATATGATCAAGCTTTACGGTTCAGATGCCTTTATCTAACTTCCAGTTTTAATATGCTGGGTGTTGTTTTAACAAACAGTACTGTGAGGTTGCATTCTTCATCCATTATCTCCGCAAAATAAGACACAGCCTGTGAGAGTTGGTAGAAGCCAGTGAAAAATATAGTTAGCTGGTTTTTATTTAACTGAGGGAAATCTAGGATTTCAGACGATTTAAGTTGCTGAAAAGCCGACTTTCGACGATTCCAAATTTTTTTTAATGACTTCTTCACTAAGAGTACTTACAACACTCATTCTGCTCTCCATGTACTCAAGCAGATCATCATTTTTATCGCCTTCAGAATTTAATCTTTGGTCATACTTGTTTTGTAGAAATCCAACAATTTTACAAAGCTCTTTCAACTTTGGTATAAGTTTGTTACCCAAAGAATTGTGTAGAAGGCGATATTTTTGAGCTATTGCACTATGAACTGCATCTCAATTTTGTAACTCTTCTTGATTCATTAGCCTCTTCCGTTGTTAGTTGCGCCCTGTTTCCTTTAAAAGCAGGCATAAATACTGTATAGCCTTTACTTTGTAGGAAATCAACTTAATCGTGAAAACCATGATCTACAATAAAAGTATCATTTGGTGATAGTAATGTCTGTAAACCAGTAGAGTCTTGTAAAACAAGTTTTAGTATTGAAGGATCATTTTGAGTGCCGTAGAAAGGTCCTGCAAAGTCTATAATATAATCATTTGTAGTGCAGATGGTGAAAGGTTTGCAAAGATTAATTTTTTTCTATCCAGAGAAAGATTTTCTTTGAGAAAAATTATTTTGAGAAAAATTATTTCAAGTTGATTATCAGATAGATTTAATAACTTCTTGCCTGTACTAGAGGTGTTAGAAATAAGATCTTGACGTGTAATAGCACCATAACTAAAATAGTTTGGTAAAATATCTTTCTCAAATCCTTTCATGATATCGTCAAAAAAATCTGATACGTATTGTTTGTATTGCAAACTCAAAACAGCAGTAATGGTCTTATTTGAATTGCCTGTCCTTAATTTGAAAAGATAAATGATTAAGGCTTGCGTCACAGTCCGAGTTTTTGTATTTCTCATTGAAGGTAGCATATGTTTGAGCTCTATAATGTTTTTCCAAGCAAAGCCTGTCGGTGATTTAAGTTGATTTTCTGATAATCCATTTTCTATTCGATCAAACAATGTTACATTAGATGTTTGGGAAAGTACATTTATAAAAGTAACTAATTCTGATTTTTTAATTTTAATTGTATTAGAAATAATGCATAAGCGGGACAAGTCATCTTCATAAATTCTATCACCAATCATATGTTCATTGCAGCAACGATCACCATTGGGTATAAAAATCATTTTTCTTGAGAAAATGTCACATCGTGTTTCAAGAGATATTACTCGTAGATTTACTTCTACTCGACATATTATACAGAACCGATGTGTTGATACTTATTGTGGAAAAGGGATTTCAATATAATCATCCTATTCAGGACTAGTTATGCGACACACAAAATAATTATGTTTTGTATCTACACAGGTTCGACTATCGTAGAATCACTGCCAGTCTCAGAAGCACAACGGTAGACTTTGAAGTTGAGGCTGCCTTTTTATAAAAACTTAGACGGCATTTGTTGCATATTACGTCCCTTACCGAGATATTCTTATTGAAACAATCACTGTATGTTTTAGCTTAATTTTCAGTTTTGATAACTTTTCTATACTTATTATCTTTACGCAAAAATCTACGACAGATTTTACATTTACCAGACATATTTTGTGTACAATTACTCACTAAAACACAATAAAATAGTTTTCTATAGAAAAATTAAAAGTTGAAATACTCTGAAACAATACGCAGAAGATTATTTAAGTTGAGCTAATATACTGGTGGGGGTAGAAGAATAATAGGTATATTGCAGCCACGTTCCTTAAAACTACCACGATACGACACGTCCAAAATGTTGGATGTGTACCAGCTTGTGATTTGGAAAACATCCAATAATTCGCGCTCTGTTATCATTCGTTTTCTCTGAGCTAAATGACTGTCACCCCTATTTTAACAGTGAACTCGTTGAATCAGCGCTTGCGCAGAGGCTTCCATAGTTTGAGGAATAAACAAAATGCAACAAATTGTACACACGCAACTAGCTGGAAGGCGACAAGTTGCGTCTTCTTCTTTATAAACGTAGTTCCACAAACAATTTTCAACTCTTTATGTCAAAATCAACGTCTTACATATATTTTTAATTACTAACTAATATATTTTTTAGTAATAAACATGTTACTACTTTTTAATACAGTAATAAAATTTCAATCAAAAAACAAATGTAAAGTACCTAAGACGGTCATAAAAAGTTTTAATTTTTTTTGGAAGTGTTGCACCCATTTTATATTTATGCACATTTTGGTAGTATTACTAGACATAGTAAGCTACATTATATATTTTTTCTGTGATTGTACCTCTGCGTGAACTAGGAATAAAATCATGAAAAAGAATATTTTCATTTTTTATTAATAGTAAATACGACAGAAAAAATCTACAAAAAATATATAATGTAGACTAATATTTTGTCTAATGAACAGTTTTTGTTTCGTTAGTGCAGCTGCAATAGCTTTCATAAAAATCAATTTTAAACATTACCCCCTCTAGCGTCTATTTGATCTATTATATCCAGAACGCAGCGAGATGAGAGGCTGAATTTGTGTCAATGGTAGTTTCATATCTCGCAGATGTTAGCACACGAGTCATTTTCAAAATACCTTTCTGGAGCCGCTGACCTTACCTTGTCCTGCTAGACCCTTTATAGTGTACAACAATATTATATACAAATTAGTTAAAAATAACACTTTAAACACGTAAATATTTTCATTAAAAAACTATAAGTAAAAACAGTATAAAAATTTTACAAATATATTTAGTCTACGCTTTTCTCCCAGCTTCTCTGGGCATCATCAGGACAGATTACAATCAGATGTTTGACAAATGCAGCACGACACATTCATTATAAAAAGTCATTCATAATAAAAAGTCACAGTACAGTTACAGTTAATTTCGATCAGTCAGTCCTTAAGTTACAAAATAATTTTTTAGTTGAAGCTTCCTAAGGTCACTATAGAACAATTTGATGTATGGAAATAAAACCTGCATATAGTTGAGGTTTTACAGGAATACTTGGAGAATCATAATTATTGAGAAACATGCATGGATCTTCATCGGAAAGAATCTGGAGATGCGTAGTAGCAACAGGATGCATAACGGAGAGAACCAAAAGACAGTCAGTTGAAGTAAGTTGGTGCTTATTGGGGTAACATTGGAGCCACCTTGATAAGCGCCAACCTTGATAAGCACCTTCATACTCCATCAATAAGCACCAACCTACTTCAGTATTGCAGCTCCAGACTGACATTTGGTTCTCTCCGTTATGCATCCTGTTGCTACTTCACCTCTCCAGATTCTTCCCGATGAAGGTCCATGCAAGTTCCTCAGTAATTATGAGAAAACAAAAATTCTGTTTTAGAGAAAACAGAAACTCTCTTCATTCTATAACTCATAACTTTTTGAATTTACACGATATTTGTTTGGAGTTTTCATATTAGTTGAACAATACCTTTGGCTATTAAATAATACAGATCTTGCGCTTGAGTATTTAAAAATTATTTAGCAAAAATGCTCATATTTTGCAAGATATTTAAAATTTTTGCATTCTGGTTATGTCTAATGTAGTATGTCAAGTTTCCTAAAAATGGTTTTATACTGGGTCGAATGCCCTACAATCGGTAACAAAAGTGTCCGAACACTAACAAAAATTCCTATGTAAAAAAAGTACACTCCATACGGTTTTGTTAAATAAATCCTTGTCGAATCCTGCTCTTAGTCAGTGTAAGAACATGATTCGATAAGGATTTATTTAACGAAACCGTATGAAGTGTAATTTTTTTACATAGGAATTTTTGCTAGTATTCGGACACTTTTGTTACCGACTGAACGTATTATAACTAAAAAGGAGGAATTTTACCGCCATTTTTTTAAAGAAACCGTTGTATCTCCACGAATATATGTGGCAGCCTCATAAAAGTTTGTATACAGATAATAAAAAAAATCTTCTTAATCGCATGCTGTAATGTTATATGAAACAAAAATCAGATATTCCAAAACATTTTGATTTTTGTTTTTGTCTTAATAGTTTCTTTTACATTTGATGAAATGTGTGAGGTATAATATGTGCTTTATACTCCAAAAAATTCGAATAATTCATGCAAAATATTTCTAGACGTTTGACGAAACGTCCAAATACGTATTCGTAGATAATATGTTTTTAATAATTTATTTAAAATAAATATTTTTATTATACAAAATGTGCTTTCATAGTTTTACAACTAAGTATTGTAAATTTAAAGAAGTAATACAAACATTTAAATTGGAAAAAAAAGTTAATAAACAAAATCGAATGAAAATAGTTTAATGTTTTAAGTGGGTGTCTATTGAACACCTTGAACACTAAAACAACATGCCTCTAAAATCCCTGTCTCCCGTAATTTTTCCCCAATGATATCACGTGAAAATCTGCTCTGTATGTTTGTGAATTTACATATGAGAACTTATGTTTAGAAAAAAATCTTCTAGGAACTTCTGTTTCCAGAACTTTTTTAAAAAAAGTTTAGTAATAATTTATATTAAAATATTTACAGAAAAATTATTTTATATATTAATGTATATATATATATATATATGAAAAAATTTGTTTGATAACAGTTCTCGTTGTACTTTTATCTTAGCAAAATTTTTGAGAACTATTTGAAATGGAGCTTTTTTAAAAAGTTCATGAACTGTTTTGAGTCGTGTTTTTGATAATATGATTTTAAATTAAATAGGTAGTAAAATTTTTATATACAATTTCTTATTTGAAATATTATATATATATAAATGCATATTATTTGATTATTAAAAAGAAAATATCTTTTCGACTATAACCCCAGATGTACATTAATTGAAATAAAACATGTCCCACGCAAAATTGTAAAATGGTATTCTTTTATTAAGGTATTTTTGTAAATATTTGCTTTAGTGATAATATAAAAAGACCTACTCATAAATTAACATTTTTAAATATGTGATAGTGAAATTGTATCTAACTAAAAAGAAGGATAAATAATATACATGTACATTTATTTATTATTTGTTAATGTAACCTTTAAAGCGTAAATTTGAATCTCTTATGTATTAAATATTTTCTATAATTTGTAGTGCAAGTGCAGATGAAAGAACGTAATTATTAAAATGCAATTTTTCTCTTTAAATAGAAACTAAATGGAAAGATTGTTCGCATATTTACTTGTCGTAAAAAATAAATAAAATAAAATTGAGGCAATTATTAAAGTTTAAAGAAAGATTTTAAGCGCTTTATTTCAGATGAAAATACTTTTTTAGTTTGAAAGTAAATATATAACAAGTTTTTCTTTATAACAGTAAAATTTATTTTCATATTTTTAATAACTATCTCATTTTAATGTATTTTAGAATAAAATACGCGCTCCAATTTATTAATTCATCGGAATGTTCAAGAATACATTTATATTTAATAATTTATAATTATATCAAAAGAATAAATGACTGTAAGTTTTTATACTCCTGAAAATGTATTCTCATTAAAATTTATAAATTACTTTATTTATTTATTTATTTTCCTTAAAACTGAAATAATTTATTTTTGAATGAATAAATAATCCTAAAGCGGATATAACCGTAATTTGACCAACAGCAACTTTGATGATGTTATAATAAAATTAATAAAATGATTTGAGCAATTCCTTTTTAAATGTCCGCATGGCTGACTGTGCTGAGAATTATTGTAAACTTTATTACGATAATTATTAAGCATAATTTATGTATAAAGTTACATTTAGTCACATTTTAACAAAACTTGGCGTTTATTTTGGTTTTTAGTCGTTTAAAAGGTGGCGCTGTCATTTTTTTTTTTTTTTTTTTTTAGTAATTTTAATATATCAACATAGGACAAAATTTCGTATAAATATATACAATGAGGATAATTTTTAAACAATCAGTATATGTATTGTTATACCACAGTAATAATCAACAAGGATAAAATTCTGTATATATATGAAGGTCGTCCCCCCCCCCTCCCTTATTTTGTCGCAGGATTTTTTCTACTCCACCCCTAGGCGTTAAACTATCTATATAGTGTTTTACCATGCTTTTTATTAATTTCAATTCTTGTTTGTTTGTTTGTCCGGTACAAAACTTGCAATCTTTTTTTAACTAAATTCCCTACTAGCTAGACATTTGAAACTTTCACAGTAGCTCAGAGCCCGGTGACAACACAACACATCGAAGTCAGATTTTCGATATTTCGAATAGTTTTCTTTTAATTAATTAAAATATGAAAATAATAAGCTCTAAATAATGATAAAATAGCCATTAAAATATTAGCTATAATTTAATTGTTGCAAAAAAAATAAATAAAATAAAAATGCGAGTTCATTTCTTTCGACATAAAAATAAATACATTTAATTCAACGTGAACGTTAAAAAATTATAAAAAATTTTGCATCTTACAAAAATGGACGTAATTTTCACTTTAAAATTTTTATACACATTGATAAGTGCTAATGTAGTTCACGATGCTAATATACGTTGTTCTAAAAGGACTAATATTTTATTTTTAAAAACCAACATTTTTTGTCACTATTATTATTATTTTACTGAACTGAGTTCATGTTCTTAAATATTGCTTAAATATTATTTTTTTAGCCTCGCGTATTTTATTAATGACTCATCAGAAAATTTATAAACATGGTATACATTTTTTTTTTAATCTTATAATTATTTAAAAGTAACTCCGAATCTGTATTAATATTATCTGTAATATTAAATCAAGTATAAAATAATGAAGAAATTAACATAAAATTACAAACTTTTAATTATTTAGTACTGAAGTGCAAATTATTGAAGTAGGCTATTGTTATTAGTATTGGTATTATTCTCATTAAAAAATAATGCATATTTGAACTATACACCCTTCGTAGCGAATTTAATAAAAGTAGATGCATGAACGTGATTGTTGTCAAGAACCTGTGTTTGTCTTTTTTATCGTTGTTCTGCAGCTTTTGTTAATTAATGTTTATTCAAATATTTACTTTCAGATACGGGTACCAAAAGTAACTAATATTATAAATAATACGTTCCTTGCTATAAATGTATTATTTATTCTATTCCTTAAGTTCCAATATAATTACACAATTCCAATAAAATTATACAAAAATTTGCATTTGAATAAATAAATCGAATATTTATTTGATATTTATTTCATTTAACATAATAAAAATAATATGCTAAAATACGGTTAGTCCAAATAAATTATTATACTGTTTAATGTAAACTGTTTTTTAATCTGTTAGATGAAAATCTGTTAGGTGTTTTAAATGCGTTAGGTGATTAGTATAAAAGGTATTTTATTTACTTTTAGTAATGTGATCTAACGAAAATATTTTAATAGATAATTTAATATTTTAAATTGAACTTTTCTGTGATTATACTTCTGCTTAAATGCGTGTTTAAATAAATATATATATATGTTAAAAAGAAAAAATTGCTTTCATATTGAGAAAGGGTTTCAATTTTGTTTTTCAGGTGATTAATTTTAATGTTTTAATGTATTGGTGCTATATTATAGTTCATGTAGATGTTTATTTATGTTTTATGTACATGTGTGTTTATGTTTCATATACATCTATGTTCGTTTATTACGTACATGTATAGTCATGCGTAATATACATATATTTTCATGTGTGCGCATTGGCCATCAAAGGAAAAATGTACACTTTCCTATTTAACAGCTTGCATCCAGTTTTTAACATTTTATATCAAATACTCTTTGAAAACTTTAAGAGCGTACTGAAAGTGTACTTACTTTTGCAATTTTAAAATTATATCACTTAAAGTTTTCTATTTAACTGGCTTTATGCAAAGGAAGGGAAAAAACCTTCTTTAAGTTTACATTTAAATGTGACATCCAATTTTTAAATTGAATCAGTATTTATTTTACACATTTTCTTCGATCAAATATATACATATAATATGAATGGAGGAAATCAGTGGCGGCTCGTGAACCGAAAATAAGTGAAGAGCTCAAAAATAATATTGAAGTATTTTTAATGCATAATTTTTATTAAGCAGGATCTTAACTAATATTAACTAAAAATTCTTATTTAATTGTAATTTATATTCTATAAATAAATACAGTGTGCCTCTTCACCTATTTTCCGTGCACGAGCCGCCACTGGAGGAAATAAGACGAAATCAAAAAAATTAACAGTATATATATATATATATATATATATATATATGTATATATAAGACATATATAATAGTTTTTTACGTTGTATTCTTATGCAGTATAATATTAATTTTTAAATATCATATTATTAAGATTTCTAAATATACGTTCTGTCATATATTAACATTAATCTTTCTGTAAAATTTTATAATAACTAATAATAACACAAATATAAAACAATGGAAAATAATGTAAAAATTTGATCATGTTCTCGTGCATGTCGATTTATCCCTGTATGTTTAAATTATGTACAAAATTAATCTTAATGCATGTGTTACAATCATTCATTATATTTTAAATATTTAATTATACGTGTTATATATGTTCGTTTTTATGAATTGTTAAAATCACAAAAATTTCACTAGCAGCAATAACATTCAGAAAAAGCTTTGATACTCAGAACATTTCCTACACTATTTGAATGTATACATATATATATAATTTTAACATAAAGAATATAATTTCCTGTATGTGTAAATGCATTTTTCTTCAAACAGGCAGTGTAAAGATCAATTGAAGACTCAATAAAGTGAAATCTCATTCATGTATGAAATGGATTGAAAAAAAATCCGAAAGTTTTCGATTTGGAATTTATTTACGGTTTAAAAAATCATACATGATTTTAATTATTTTGTGTTATTTAGAGAAAATACCTGTGGATTTAACTTATATAATATTCTTCTGAATATAGGGCAAATATATTCTTAAGAGCTTGTGTAGTGAAATCCAGTGATGGTTGTCCCCAGTAGTCAGTTTAATTTGTCTGGAGTATTTTCTCTTAGAACCATTTTGTTTGGTCTATTATGTACTGGGGCTGTATTGTTGTTTTATTTTTTGGGCATTTTTGCTGAACTTTTTTGTTGAGTTAATCTTGTCAAGGGTATTTTGTTCTAGGGCTAATTTGTTATCGGGATATTTTGTCGGAGTTTTTATTTTCTCTGGCTATTTTGTAGGTTTAATTTGTTGGGGCTAATTTGTCGAAGGTAATTTGTCCAGAATCTGTTTTATTAGCTTTTCTTCTATTTTTTTATTTTATTTTTATTTGTTCTAGGATCAATATTTCGGGTATATTTTCTCGGGTTTCACTTTTCTCGAGCTATTTTCTCTGATTATTTTATTCTAAGACCCATTTGTCCTGGGGATTTGTTGTTGCGCCATTATGTCAAAAAGTATTTTTCCCGGCCTTTTATTTTTATTTTTATTTTTATTTTTATTTATTTTTTATTTTTTGTCTAGGGGGTTTTAAGTCAAATTTTACGGTACAGTTTTCTCGGGGATAAAATTTCACTACGGCTATTTCCCTTGCACTCTTTTGTAGAGTCATTTTATGAAGGATAATTTTTCTCTGGTTATATTGTCGATCTAATGTTTTAGGGCTACTTTATCAAGCTATTTTTTCGGGGCTATTTTCTCGAAGCTGTTTTGTCGGTAAGATTTTGCCCTGTGGCTATTTGTCGATTTTGTTTCTAGAATGTGCTAATTTTAGGGCTTCGATCTTAGAATATAGGAAAAAGTAAATAAAAAAAATAAGCTAGACAACAAGCCGTTGTATTGAATTAAAAATAAAATTGCATCTGCAGATTTTTTTTAAGTTATTGTTGCATGTTTTTCTGACCACGTATGATAATTTCTTTTTCTGCAACCCACATTACCATATCTTTCGAACAATACATTTTTAAGCCCCTACTTTTATTAAAAATAGATTAATAATGCTCAACATTTTTTTTTATTAATATCTGTATAAATATTTCCTTAACGTGGACCAATTATGATTAAATTTTGTCGAAACGAAACGATAATGGCAAACGGGATAATAAATGTCTTAGATTCATTGTAAAAATTAAATAAGAAAAAAGTGTAAAACACTGTGAATAGCAATAAAACGTCATAGAAGAACTCACGAATCATCTCTGTGAATTAAAATCTTTATTATGTAAGATTTGACGGTGTATTTCTTTACGCGTTATTTTATAGAGAAATTTTTAAAATTTAATATTAGTAGAAGAACGAATCCTGAAATATTTAATGTTCTTAGAAGATTTAGAAGTCGAATGGAATGCTAGAAATATCAAATGCACATAAGCGATTACAAAATATTGAAGATCATTTCAGATTACTTAGGAATAGCTCCCGTGAAGTTAAATGTACCAACAAACTCTCGGAAAATAGACCTACTCTTGAGAAAGAGATAACTTGCCAAATGACTGTAAACAGTATGAAAAGTGAAACCGGGGTAAAGATTAAGGCACCTGTACAATGTTATCCCAGGTCAAATGGCCCTATACAAGAATTCTATGGTGACATAATTTTCAAAGCCTGGTACTCTACAAGAACTGAAAACTAGAGCAATCCTACGTGTAACAAATTATATGATACTGGAAATGAATAATCAGGTTTAAAAACTTTTACCGACAGAAAAAAATGTTTATAAAAGTAATGGCTAAAAATAGTGGGAATTTAGAAGATCCATCCGCATATCCTCTAGAATTTCACAACATGTTGACTACTATTGAAATCCTCCTATAACTTAACTTCAAAGTACAAGCTGTTTTTTTATGCTGTTACGAAATTTACTTCCTTCGAAACGCCTATGTAACGGAGCCTGATTAGTTGTTGCAAAACTGCTAAAAGCTGTCCCTGAAGCACAAATTATTTCTGATTTAAATGACAATCAAACCATTTCAATATCTTGAATATCTCTAACAACTCCCGAGAGTAATGTGCTTTAAGCATAATAATGAAAGCTTTTTAATTTAAACATATAAAATTTAAGCATATACAATATATTTTCCGATTGTTTGACTTGTTACGTGGAAGGAGGCCGCTGACCACTATACAACAGTTTGGAGCAATTTTAACAGTCCTACCGGTCATACGGATTCAACTCAGGTAAATCCCAAAGCCCCACAAGTTTCGGTGGCCGGTGAAGGGATTAATGCTTTCCCGTAGTATACTACATGATTGAAAAATACATCGACCACCAGCAATTAAGCCCTCGCAACAAAAGGTGGCATAAGAGGTAAACAGTACAAGAACAGTCTGAAAAGATGACTTAAAAAGTAAGCAGAATAGAAGGTTGAATATAAGTATGGTTTGATTTATTGACCTGAATGAATGTATTAAACTAATTACTTTTTTTCCCCTTTTCTTTTCCCTTCCTCCTAACTACATAACGCTAGTAGACCTATGAAACTATCACTAAAAATGTGGGCAAAAGTTATTTGAGTTCGACTGTTAATCCGGTTTAGAGCTTGTTTAATAGAAAATAATTCTGCTTGAAAAACAGAATTGCAGGCTCCCAAATTTAGAAATCTGTTGATAGATCGAGATACCATGCATTAGAACGCAGAGCGCTGCTCCCAGGCTATGGTCTGACAGGGATCCATCAGTGTATATCGCGAAGTATTTGAGGGACAAAAAAAATTGATATTAGTGTTAATAAGAGATAGGGTGGAATCTTCTGAAGGATAAATTAACTAGCTGCCCTCTTTTAATTGTATTTCAAAATTGGGAAAATAGTGTTTTTCTATATTTTCATCCTTAAATTTTTTTGGATTCTAGTTTTGATGTTGTTATATTTTTTGAAAAGGCGGAATATTGATAATGAAGTGTAAGGCATCAGTTGAGATCGTCCTATAGCCGGCTGACATTTGTAATAAAAAGATCCGTTGTAAGGAGTTGAGTTTTTTGATGGCGTTTTTAGAAAGATTCCCATAATTACCAATAGCGCAGTACTATTGCGACGTTAAACCCAATCTACCTACCTAGAAAAAGTCTCTTTCCAAATACCCGCCCCATGCGTTATTTTGTTTTCGACGATTGGCAGATCTCATGTTTTTAACATGTTTGATTTAATCCACCACGATTTTCCGACTAGTTTTAATGAGTTATTATAGACTGATAAAAATTTTAGTTCTAGTTATTTAATATGAGAAATAGAATTTTGATTTTTATCAATTGATAAGCCCAAGATATTTTGTTATCTACATCAGCAACATCGATGCCGCTCATTCTCATCCGGCTTCTGTTTTAATATGCGTGATTTAGGAAAAGTGGGTGATTGTATTTTACCTGAGGATAATTTTAAATATAATTAGTTGAGCATCTAAAAGAAAAGATGTATTTTGAGCAAGAGCCTCTAGATTTCTTCTTGTTTTGTCCAAGAGAAAAATCGTGAAATCATCCGCAAAATCAAAGATTTCAAAATCTTGTTCTGTCACAGTGTTCAGAATATTATTAGTCAGAATTTAATTGTCCAAATGTCCAGGTCAAGACACAAGCCCTGTGGACAGCCTTTTTCTTGTTTGTGTTCACTAGATCCTTTAGCCCTAGTTAACGACATTGAAGCATTCTGAAAGAGAGGAGCGGATGACTCTAGGGATATTTTCCGGACAATGAAGGGAAACTAAAGAAATTATAATATGAGACCATTCGACATTATCAAATGCTCTTTGAATGTCGAGAGAGTTGAGAGTGGTGTATAAGTTTGCATTAAAGCTAAGGGAACAGGAAGTTACAATTTGATTCAAAGCTTTTTACATGATCAGTCCTCCCTGAATTCAATATACCATCCAATTTAAAGATGATTGTGTTCCAAAAATAAGTTAAGCCTCATAACTATGAACTTTTCAATTAAATATCCTCGGGTGGTAAGACTTAAGATTAGAAGGAGAATTCACCTGCTTCATTAAAAAAACAAACACTTTAACTGGGTGGAGCACCCTAGGGAAATGGTTGAAAAGTAGGTAGGCAGATATTAATCCGGGCGAAGTGTAATAGAGTGACCACATTTTTTTTCATTGAATTTGGGGACGAAGATAGCGGTGTGCTCAAATTTCAACGACAAAAATAAAAATAAAAATAAAATAAAATTAATTAATTAATTAATTAAATCACCTTAAATTGTAAAATTTTAGTAATTTTTATGTATAAAGCACCTAAAAGAACTTATTTCAGCTTATTTATTATAAATACTAGCAGGCTACGCCCGCTTCGCTGGTCACTATATTTAAATGAATTTTCGAAAAAATTGAATTAATATTTATTTTTTACATCACATTATAGTCAAAAACATATAGTCAAAAGAAAAAAAATCTGGAGTGACTCCACTCGACTTACCGAACATTGAGTAACTAACAGTTTTGTAGATAAAATAAAGAAAGAGGAGTTGCTAAACAAACAAAAACGATAAAACCTTAACAGAGTGTTTGAGTATTTTTCTCCATATATCACACGAGGTTTTATTTAACGCTACTGAACTTTGAGCCCTTAGATCATAAGGATAAAGAATTTTTCGTTGTGTCCCTGTAAAAATCTATAAATGCTAGATTCACCAAAATGCTTATAGTTAGTGCAACAGTGATTTATAATATTCATACAAATTTTCAGCTCAATTGAATAAGGCGTTTAGATGCTATCGCTGGTCTCATAGGCCATAAAGATAAAGAATTTTTCTTTGTGTCCCTGTAAAAAACTGTAAGTGCTAGATTCACCAAAATCTATACAGTTGGTTCAAATGTGACCTATAACATGTGTACAAATTCTTCGCTGAGATTAATAAGGCGTTTAGACGCTATCACACTTTTAAAAATTTGGCAAAGAATTTTTCTTTGTGTCCCTGTAAAAAAACTATAAGTGCTAGATTCTCCAAAATGTATACAGATTGAGTATTTGTGACCTATAATATGTGTATAAAGTTTTTGCTCAATTGAATAAGGCGTTTAGATGCTATCGCACTTTTAAGATTTTGGTCCCTTGGCCATAATGATAAAGAATTTTTCTTTGTGTCCCTGTAAAAAAAACTATAAGTGCTAGATTCACCAAAATCTATAGGGTTCTTACTATGCTGACTTACAATATATGTACCAACTTTCAGCTTATTCGAACAAAGCGTTTAGACGCTAGCGTGTTCAATCACAGACATACACACATACATACACACATACATACACCCACACATACATACATCATCGTAAAAATAGTGAAAACGGACTCGTTGGACCTCGAAACGTATAGAAACATCAAAATCTCGAATTTGGATTTTTGACATGATTACAATACTTTCCTCACTATAGTGTTCGGAAAGTAAAAAAAAAAAAAAAAAAAAGAAAAAAAAAAGAGAGAAAAGAAACTGAAATTGCTCCAAACCTCGCTTCGGGTACCCGCTGTCTACGGCAGCTCTTTTCCCGCCTGCACTGCATCAGATCTAGGTTTCCCATGCCCGCAGAAAGATCTTTCCTGGGCACTTCAATCTGGATATTTATCGACGACAGGTGGGATCTGCTACTATTTTTGTACTACGATTTTAATGATGACTGTATCTCAGCATCTATTAAATATTTTAGTTTTGAACAATGTATTTTATAGCCCATGCTATTTACACTATATTACAATTTGATTCCGACCAATGTAATACAATAAAATAAAATAAAAAGTAGATTATATATATATATATATATATAAACAAATAATATTTAATCAATTTAATCCTTTTTACTACGTATATACTACCATTTTTCCCGATAAATACAGTAAATAAATAATAAAAAAAAAAAGAAGAATAAATAAAAGTTTTTTTTCTTTTAAAGGAATTAACTAAAAAATAAAAAATAAGAAGTTGTTCTACTATAAAAAATTAAACATAACTGTTATAAATATGTTTTTAAATTTAAAACTAATTATACTTAATTTTTTTTCTACTGCATTACGATTTTATTTTCAATAAATATAACAAATTAAAAAAAAAAAAAAAAAAAAAAAAAAAAAATTCGACTTCAAATGAATGAATTAAATAAAAATATGTTGCGTAATAGTCGTTGCTAAGATACGCAGACGATTGAAGCAAAGTAATTAAATTTATGAAAAATGAAGCATTAAAGGCAATATTTAAAATCGAAAAAACAATTTAAAAAATTCAAATTCGAAATTCGAAAAAATCTCGATGAGGTGCACACCTGCAGAGTCCCATGTACCTATATGCCAAATTTGGAAGCTCTGCGATCAGTAGTGTGAGTACCAGAGCGCAGACAGACACACACACACACACACATACACACAGACACACACACAGACACTTCTCTTTATTTATATAGATAATAAATTATTATAATAAAACATTAATAACATTATAACCGGCGTCCCCAAATTTGTTGTAATTTTTTGGGACGAAGGGAGTTTTCGGGGACTGTCCTCGAGATTCGAGGACATATGGTCAACCTAAGTGTAACCACGAAAATTGACCTGAATATATTTTAAAGTAACTTAAAGTCATTGCACTGTAAAAAAGTAACTATTACCAGCTGCAAGAAACTTTCTGTGATTGGAGAAAATAATTATTACTGGTAATAGTTATTTTTTACAGTGTGGTTTCTTGGCCTGGCGATTTTTTTTTCATTGAAATTGAATAGCGGAAAGCGGATTTTTCTTTTGTAAAAGCGTTGCTGTCCGCCTGCACTCCAAAAGAGATAGGATGGTCCGCTGCAATTGATAAGGAGTATGTTTCAAAAAGTTGCTCTGTCAAGAATTCGAGATTGTTACGTTTAGAAGAGAGACCTGGGAGTTTTTGCAGTAAGAGTTCGTGTGGGGTGAAGTATTTTTGAGAATAAACTTTTTGTGCAGTGATAAAGTGAGAACAGCTGAATGCCTTCTACGCTGCATTTTTGAGCTGTTTATTTGCTGTTTGTAGTACGCCGATATATATATATATATATATATATATATATATATATATATATTGTTTGTTTTAAAGACTGGAATTGCGGGAATTGGTTATATCTCAATGAACGGAATCTTGTAACGGAATCTTACGAAATTCCCACCTTATCCCCTTTGAGGTCGGGGGGCAATAAACACGTGTAAAAACACGTTTTCTCGTTTGAATTCGCCTTAAATTATCTTAGAATGGAGAATTTTGTGTATGGATGATGATTAAGTGTACACATTATGTACTTTGGTGGGGTTTCGCAAAACTTCTAACTTGCCTGCTGGGGAAGGGGAAGTACGAAGCGGGTAAGTTGCTGACGAAGGCAGTGGGGAACTGTACTATTTACTTTTCGAACGAGAAAAACATCTACCGAACATAGCAGGCTTACGTTATAAATAATGATATGGGATTTTGAGAACTCACTTAAGTATAGTGTCCAGTGAAGCGGGCAAAGCCAGCTAGTAATGCATAAAATGGATAACCTGTCCATCACATTAAATGAACTTTTTAATATTGTTAATAAATAAGACACAGTGATTTTTTAAATATTATATAGTGTGAGATTAATTACTTGTAAATATTAAGTATTTTTTATAAACCATTTTACGGCTAAACTGTTTAATATTTCACTGAAGTATTTTTGAAAGCTCTCCACTATATTTTAAAAGTTACTTTTTATGGTCAAAGATAAGTATTTCTAAATTCCTTTTTTATACTTATTTAAAAAGTATGCATCATAAATGCTGTGACAATAATAAATAAATAAATAAATAAATAAATAAATAAAAAACTTCCATCCCTCCATAAATAACATTTTTTAACACTCTAATCTTTTTCAGAATTTCCACGAATTAAAAAAAAAAATAAAGTGGCAAACATTTTTAAATTGTTCCTGAAGTGTCTTTTATTTTCGTATTTTTTCCAGGTATCCATTAATTAAAGAAAACAATATGCATAGTTATGGTTAGGAACTTAATTTTTTTTCTTGGATTTTCAAATATTTAAAATTAAAGAAGTGTGAAAAAACTTGTTAGAATAAGCCACATAGGTTTCAAGAGGTCATTTTTTGATTTGTCAATTGAAACAGTACACTTAATTTTAATTTAAAACTATGTACTTAAGAAGTTGCTTACAATGGCAAGGATAGTATAAATTATAAAGCGGAAAATAAGTGTTTTTTTTTTCTTTTAATTATTATAATTAAAGTGAGAAAAAAATATTTATTTTTATATGTTTAGCATTCTTCTTTTTAATTACAGAATCGAGCATTTTATCTTGAATAGCTATTTTTATTATTCTGTTTACATACGTAAATTAGATACATAGTTGCATTAGTTAAACTAAAAAAAAATATCGTTTATATAAAATGATTATCAGTTTGAAAAAATATGTTGTGAACAATATATTGTTTTATATATATCATTTAATATAACAGCGCTACTTCCCTATTTAATGCACAAAGGTTAATCACAGCTTCTCACTCTAAATAAATTACATATAGAGCCTTGTGCAATTCTGATCAACAGATGCTGAAATGTTGTTATGAGGAAAATCACACAAGATGAGTAAGATCAATGCCATCTGTCGGCCGATATATTTGCAAATTGAATCATCATAGTGTGTCCTAACGGCGCTTTCGTATACCAGGTTTGTGCAGTTATATACAAGAGAATCTGTAATACAGCCTTCTTATTCACGGGGTAAATTGCAGCACAACAGCGTCATTTGTCTACCGATATGTACGAAATGGAATAAGCAAAGTGTTTATAATGACCTTCTCATATGATAAGTTTTGTGCAATTATATACAATAGAATCAGAAATATAATATTTCTATTCACGAGGTAAATTACAGCACATCAGTGTCACCTTTTGCCCCATATGCACCTAAACGGAATCAACATAGTGTTTCACATTGGCTCTCTCAATTTTTGAGTTTTATGCAATTATGTACGGTAGAATCTGAGATATAGCCTTCTGATCCATGCGAAAAGCGTCTGCATAGTAGCGTCATCTGTTGCATGATATGTACCGAAATTGAATCATCATAATTTTTTGTGATGTTTCACTCACATGTCAAGTATTTTTTGACTAAACTCATTACAGCCTCAGATATAGGCCTCCCATAAATTCGGGAAATCACATTATAAGTTAACCATCTACTCAGCGATTTGAACGAAATATTGATATGCAGTAATTCATGTTCAGAGATACAGTTGCACAAAATGTTTGTCACACACACACACAGAATGTCAGACATTTTCTAAAAATGCGGTCAAATCGTGTTCTTAACTTCCCAACAATTATAAATTCATCAAAATACCGGAAGTAGAATTTTTTTAAGACAGATTAAGTCAATGCCCAATACACTTTTAAACAAAATCGAGGAAAAAACCTCATTCACGCAAAAGAAAATCGAATAGCGGGCAGCTGTTACGGTAGCATTTAGCTTACCGTCTTCAGTACATAAAAAATGAGAGAAAAGCGCTCTTATATACAAGAAAAAAATTGTATTCTGATCAATTTACTCGGAATGTGAGGGAGAGTAAAACTGAGAAACGGTAGATTTGAAAAAAATATTGAATGCATTAAGAAAATGGGGATGGAATATACAGTTTCCCATAATGAAACAAATGGGTTATAGAAAAATCACAATTGGTATTATTTTAAGATTCCTACAGTTGTAAAAAGCTTCAAAGAAATCAAGTTTGTAAATAAATTAGATCCTGCAAATTAATCTAGATACATACAATTTTAAATTATGCTTTTCCTCATAGCAATGCTGAGAAAGTACAATTTGTTGGTTTCAACCATGAAATAAAAATATATCACAGAGAGAGAAAAAAAAAAAAAAAAAAAAAAAAAGAAATACAGATGGAATCCACGAATTATTTTTCTTTTGTCGATAAGAAATGAAAATACAAATTGTAGATTAAGATAATATTTGCTAAAAAACTTTTTTACTCTCTAAAAATGGAAAGGGAAAATTCTCTGAAACTGAGCCATTTTTCACTCAATCGACATGCCGAAAAGCAACTTTTCACGTTGAGAGAAATCCTCTCAAATCATTGAGCTTCTATAGCTTCTATTAGCGGCTCAGATTTGAGCCAACTGAAACAAGTAATTTTTGAGAGAAATCGGGCAAAATTTGAGTGAACCAGTTTGATGCTGGAAAAAATATCAGACTCCCTCCGCCAGAATCGAACGAGGGTCCCCTTTGGTGGCAGACGAATGCGCTACCACTGCGCGATTTCACACAAAAAATGGTCGTATCTCAAACATTCTCAAAGGGAGAAAATATTATTTATCAATATTTACTTGTTTAATACATAACATAAAGCTAAGGGAAACCCAATAAACTTCTTTAACCCTTTCAGTCGCAGTGTTCCCGCTGATGGAACACCTAATTTTAATTCTCAAGTGCAAAAACTTATCGCGGAAATTTTTTAGCAAAAATTTACATTTATAACATAGCAGAAACGGCTATTTTTTTTTTTTTTTTATTATTATTTATTTAATTTTTTTTTTTTTTTTTAACGTGAAAATTTAAAATTTCTTCTATTTTAATTATGTTCGTAAATTCCGGTGACAGTGTAATTTAAATGATCCGAATTACCTTCACTGCAAAGGGTTAAAATACTCCGGAATAAATTGAAATGTTGGGATCTATGGAACTTTTACGAGTTTTTGTTGTCGATAATGTTTACTTATAAATTGATTTATTTATTCATTAAATTAAATATTATTTGAATTTAATAAGGTTTACTTACAGAAGTTTCAAACCGAAAATTTCTCGAAAAGGAACAATGCTAATTTTTTATTTTTAAAATATTTATGATCAGCTATGTGTCTAAAAGCCATTTTTAAAATTAGTTTAGTAATTTTTAAAATAAATTAAGTATTGAACGTTAAAGGGTTAAAATAGCACTATTGAGGAAAAAATGAGAAAAAATTCTTGAAAACAGAAACTCTATGACAAGCAGACATTTTAGAAACTTGCAAATTAATTCTGTATAATTTAGCTAGTTTAGAAAAAATAAATTCTTCTCTTCAACGTTGCGGAATCTTTTGAATAACTATGAGTTGAAAAAACAGTATGTACTAGTTTGTTTATACATATTATTCCAATGTTGAGTTTAATTATAATTAAACATTGTAATAGATTTTTTGAACGATTTACATGTATTTTAATAATTAGTTTCAACGACTATAATAAAAATATCAAATAACTTTAGGCATAAATAAATTCCTACATTATAAAAATACATTGTTCTTTTTCTTTGTATTTCATATATTTCTTTAAGAAACAGTTTTTATGACTAACACTGGTGATTTGATAACTGTACTGTTTTTTGTCAGTTGCATATAAGACATTTGTTATATTTATAATAACTTTGATAGTTTACTTTTCTAATTATCGAAAGTCTTCAACATATTTTTAAAACAATATATAAATAAATTAATTATATACACCCCGCGACAAAAAGATAGGTACAAAGGGTTTTTTCTTTGATTTTTCATAAAATAACATTATCTAAATTGTTCTTATCATTTATTATTATTATAGAATAACATTATTCCCGGACTAATTTTTGTTTGTTTTAAGACTAATTTAGAAAAAAAATTAAGAGTAAAAATTTTCTAATTTAAGACTACACACCGTAACAAAAAGATAGGAACAAAGGTTTTTTTTTTTTTTTTTTTTTTTTTTTTTTTTTTGAATATGATTCAAATATTTAATATGTTTTTGAAATGATAATATTTTGTTATGATAATAAATGATCAGCACAAATTAGATAATTTTATTTAAAAAAAAAAAAAAAAAAAAAAACTTTGTTCCTATCTTTTTGTCGCGGATTGTAGTCTTAAATTAGAAAAATTTTAGTCTTAAAACTTTTCGAAATTAGTCTTAAAACAAAAATTAGTCCGGGAATAGTGTTATTTTATGATAATAATAAATGATAAGCACAATTTAGATAATGTTATTTTATGAATAATCAAATAAAAAACCCTTTGTACCTATATTTTTGTCGCGGGGTGTATATCTAGAAAAATATATTTCAAGTGTCATTTAAAATATGATCGATAGATTGCACCATTATTACGCAATTTTGTTGAATCAAATGGAATGTGATCGAAAATAGTTCAGAAAGGAGCTGACAATTTGACAATCAATTTGAGTGAAAATATTTTTTATCAGAAAAGACTCATTTTACTCAAATTTGATTTTTCCTGCAAATTTCTCTCAAATTATGACTAAAAATATTTCGTTCATTTTTAGGTAAGGAAATTCGGTCACACATTTTAAGAGAGTGCCAAAGCTAACTATTTTTCAAACGATTTTACTTCATTTAAAAATATCAGAAATTTTTTTTAAAAAGTGAAGATGGAAAAAATAGAGGTACATTTCACATTAAAAAATTTATTAAAATTTTGAATAAACAGAATTTAACTCTGACAGAAAGCATAAAGCGCGTTCCGTTAGTTTTTTTAAGTAGTTATAAATTGCTTAGTTTACTTCAATACAAACACAAAAGAAAAAAAAAGTTTCCGTTTTGGCTATTTTAACTGTAAATATACAATTAAAATCACAAAAATTATAAATATTTCAAGTTGTGTAATATCTCTTAAAAAGTATCAATTTCAAACAAATGAAATGTACATACATAACATTAAGAAACGTAAAATAAGGTTACTGAGGTTGGGAAAACAACATATTTATGTAAGCATTTAATGAGTTTATTGATTTTGGAGTTGTTGTTTTATAGTCATTAGTATATATATATATATTTAAGTTCCACTATACTGAGACGTACATTTTAATGTAAAATGTAAACCATTACAAAATTCCATGTCTAAAATTGGATTCAACTCATTTACCTAGAATCTCAAAAGTATAGCATTAATAATTTTGGTATCAGATGGGTAAGTCCTTAAAATAATCGGTCAGTTTTTAGTTTACCAGACTTAAAATGGAAGAAAAGTAATCACAACATTTGGAAAAATAAAATTAATGTAATCAAATCAGCTAAATGAAATATTTCTTTCAAATTAACGTCAAATTTTGAAGGAATGTCTCTAGTTTTATAAACTCATTGATGTTTACCACTGGGAGAATCGACAGAAAGACCTGTCTCTCACACACATCTGAATTGACAGCTCTTACAAGAGATATACAGTCGAATCTCGTTAAAGTGAATTACTTTTAAAATGAACTGTTTCCACAGGCTCCATCAAAATGAATATTAGTTTTGTTATTTCAGGATTAGTTACTAATAGCATGACCTACTGATAAGATGAACAAATATTTTATCCCTCTTGAGATTCACATTAACGAGGTTCGACTGAAATACATAACATAGCTACAAAAGCAGGTGCTACAGTGACCAAAGCAGATTTAAAATTACAAGTAAATTTATGGGTTTCAATTTATGATTTGAAACAGATTAGATATTTTAATAATTCTAACAATATTGTCTGTACTATGTGGTACTTTATGCAAATAGATATAAAAAAAAAAAAAAAAAAAAAAAAAAAAAACTGTTGTGCGAGGGTGCATTGTAAATAGGAGAAGTTCGCGAAAGATTGTGTTTAATCACCGAAGAAGATAACTATTAAGATTAAATAAATCGTTTGTTTAATTCAATTTATAAAAATCCGCATTATTTAAGTAATAGATAGTATGATGTACTAAGACACGGGCAACAATAATTTTAATACAAGAGTGTTTACAGAATTCAAGTTTAATTATTGACAGAAAATAGTACGTTTCCTATTGTCGGAGGTGATAATTTTTTTTATGAAATATTATCGGTTAAAAAACATCAAATATGAAATCATTATATTCTTTATCTACAAGAGTATTTTAAATTAGGTGTTAAATTGGGTTTAAAATGGTTCGAATATGATTAAGAAAATTTTCTTTGATTATTACAGCACATCATGAAATATTTTCTCAAATAAAAAATACATAAAAATATTAAGCATTTAATAAATTATTTAAATGATTAACACCAATATTTAAACACAGTCCCTTTAAATTGATAAGATCGTTTTTACTAGACTAACCTTGTTTAATGTTAACATATATATATATATATATATATATATATTTAATATTTCCATAATTTATTTACTTACACGCGTATAAATTGAAACAATATTAGTGTTAGCATCATAAAATAGCTTAGATTGCTTCGGAACCAATTGTTAATTTTGGTTTTGCCGTTATGAAATCTCTATTTTCTTTTAAACTGGTTACATATGCAAATAGTGTTGGATTTAATTAAGTATTTTTCAAAAAATAGTATAAAATTTTGATTTAAAAAGGTGATTTGTCAGCGATCCTGTTTTGTTAATTTTAATAGATGTTAAGGGTTCCATATAAAAGCTTATATTTTTATTTAATATTTATAAATTGGATTATACTAGGTTTTTTGAATAAAATGTATATTCATGCAACAATTATTAAGGTTTTTAATAAATGTTTTAACAGATATGAAATATTTAAATTGTCTTTATTTTTTTATTTTTTTACTTTATTTATTCATTTATTTTAAGATTTCATGATCATCAAAATGCTAAAATTATTACATATATATATATATATATATAAGAAAAGATTATTTCTATGTTTAGCAGAACCTAATTAAAATAATTAGAGATGGATTTTAAAATTTATTAATTAGTTTATGAGAAAAAAATTAAAACCTACATGCGTATGTAAAAAATTGCTGAAGAAACATGATTTTTATCATATTTTTATTTTTAATATATTTATTTTTAATTTAAAGATGTTGCAAAATCCACCTCTAATTCTTTTAAATAGACACAATTAAGAGCCAAAATATCTATTAAGACTTCCTCTAAATATCTGTAGAAGATTTACCATTTTGAAGCTCAGAAATACAATAACAAAAAGCAAACTGAGAGAACGCAATTGAATGATTTCAAATATTAAAACAATATATCAAAAAAAAAAAAAAAAAAAAAAAAATGTTGCCAGGTTACACATTTTATTGAACAAATGTAATATAATTAAATTTATATGTATTAAATTGAAATATAGGCTTTTATATGAAAACTTCAGGTGCCAAGTCAAAGGTCTTAAAAGTATTACAGATTTTTTTCTTTTTTTTTCATATCTTTTTTAAGGATTTCACTGGTTACTTAATTTTGTTATTTATTATTCTTTTTAATTCTTAAGCATTTCGGTGGCATTTTATCATCTGTTTTCCCACGTTCTACTACTTTGTGACCACATCTATATATATACAAGTAAAATAGTAGACTCACTCTTCACTGACTCAACATAGCCGTGGCGATTCTATGGGAGATTGAGTAACAATTTTTATTGAGCAGGTTTTTTTTAGGACCCTGACGGTCACTAAGACGGGAGAAATACGGGTACAACTATAGTATCCCCTCAGCTAGATTTGACGATTTTTCGTTGGCGCCGGTTTGAGCGATAACGATGTCGTTCTGGATTGTTTGCAATACAATATGGCAACCTGCATGCTGTTTACTTTTTAAGCCATAGCAACCAGCGTTCTGTTATTTTTTTATTGCCATGCAAAATAATAACAAATTAGTTAAACAAAATAAATCAATAGTAAAAAATAAAATACGACTGCTTTACATAATGATTTTTGTAGTATTTCAGGTGAAATAGGATAACGTCATTTCAACATCGTCTGCAGGCTGCATACTATTTATTTTTTTGCCATAGCAACCAGCGTTATGTTTTTTAATTACCATGGCAACCAGCTTAGCAATTGATTATAAAGAGATAATTATTCATTGTTCTATTCTATTTCATCCGGTGAAGTATTATTATATAAAAAAGGTCGTATTTTATTTTTTATTATTAATTTATTTTGTTTAATTAATTTATTATCACTTTATTTTTTTAAACTATGGCAGCTAGTAGTAGTGAATCAATAACGGAAATTGTTGAAAAATATAAAGATTTGTTAAGAAAGAATGTTAGAATGGTTGTAACGAGTGATAGAGCTATATTTGGAAAAAAAGGTGAATGTAGTAGGATTTTTGTGAGTGAATTATTTAGAGACAGAGAAAGGTTTTCGGATTTTTTCAAAGAATGTGGATTGATAAAATGAAGTATGATTTGTGAAAAGTGTAAGAGTGATATGATTTTTGGACCGAGAAAGGAAGTGACGGATGGATTTGCATGGAGATGTTATGGTTATGTTGTTGTGGATGATAAGAGTAAAAGGTGTTCCGCCGAAAAATCGGTTAGGTTTGGATCGGGGTTCTCGTCGAGCAAAGGAGGTAAGTCAATTTTAAATACATATTTGTTTTGTTATTAGAAGAAATAAGTTCAATGAATTATTTTAATGATGCCATTCTGAAAAACATATTTCGGTTTTGTTTACGTTAGAAATCCATGGCAACCACTTCAAAAGTAGCATTTACCCATAATCGCAGTCGAAAAATCGCCAAATCTAGCTGAGTGGAAATCCTATAGTTGTTCCGAAATACGCCCCGCCCCCCCTTTCCCCCAGGGAAGGGGGGCAGAAGGCAAAAACCAACTTTATAAGCATAACTCAACTCCAAACTACTTCACTATGAAGAAATTGCAGATGGGAAGACTAGACTTGAATACAAAAAAATAATTTTCTGCGATTTTGGAATTTTGGATTTTTAAGGGAGGGCTTAAAAATGATTTTTGGAGGCGCAGAAGGCAAAAACACCTTTATAAGCATAACTGGGCTCCAAACTACTTCAAGGTAAAGAAATTCTAGATGGGAACACTAGACTTACGTACAAATAATAATAATAATAATAATAATAATAATTTTCTGCGATTTCCAAATTTTGGATTTTTAAGGGGGTGGAGAGGGCAAAAATGATTTTCGCCGGCGAATTTAGCAAAGTACGGATTTTCTAGTAAAAGTCTAACAGTAATAGCTCAACGATATTAAAAAAACCGCAAAGCGTCTTCTTGAAAGTTTTTCCAAAAACTCATTTTTGATTTTTTTCAAATTTTCATTTTTTTTTTTTTTTTTTTTGGGGGGGGGGGGAGTTGCGAGAGGGCAAGCTTTTAGCGCTAAATTCGTCCGTGGAAATCTATAGGAGCTAAGGCCACACATTTTAGCGTGTGGCTTACTTACGTGTGTCCAACACCCACTGTAACGGGATTTTGCGAAAGTCCCTATCTTTATCCCCTTGGGGGTGGGGGTGGGGAAAGTTTCTCACGTTTCCAAGCATAACTTTGCTTCAAATTATCTCAATAAAATTAAATTTTATGTATGAGTTGTTTATGCGTTCCCAACACGCACTATAAACAGATTTTACAAAATTTCTCAATTTCCGCCCATTTAAGGGCGGTTGGGGGGGTAGCGGGGGAAACATGCTTGTAAGAGTAACTGTGCTCCAAATTATCTCAGTATAGAGATTATTTGATATGTAGATTGGTTATGCGTGCTCAAGACACACACTACAAAGGGATTTTGTAAAATTCCAACATATCTCCCTTGGGGTGTGGGAGGAGACTCTTTTTTGAATGCACAACTCCGCTCTGAACTTTCTTAATCCATTTTTTATGCGTGGGCTGGATGTGTTCGCAAATTGCACTATAAAGGGATTTTGTGAAAAATCCTCTTTCCTCCCTTTAAGGGCGGGAGGGCAAAAACACGTTTTAAAGAGTAACTCTGCTCCAAATTATCTCTGGAAAGCGATTTTTTTATATGTCGATTTGTTATGCGTACTCAACACACACAAACTTGAAGGAGATTATTTGAAATTCCGTGTTATCTCCCTCCCCCCCCCCCTTTTGTGCGTTGGGGGTAAAAAACATGTTTCCATACGTAACTCTGTTCAAATTTAACATAAAAGGGCAATTTTGGATGTGTGGACTGCTTATGCGTATTCAACACTCACTACCAAGTGATTTTGTAAAATTACACCCTACCGTCCCTTGGGGGCGACGGAAGCAAAAAACACGTAATCATGTGTAACTCTGCAATAAATTATCTTAGGAAAGACCGTTTCGATGTGTGGATCAGTTACATGTATCTAACTCATAATATAAAGAGATTTTGCAAAATTCTCTCCCCCTTCTTTCCCTTAAGAACGGGGCTAAAAAAAACGCGTGGGAGGGGCTAAAAAAATGTTTTAAAACATAAGTCTACTTCAAATTATCTCAGAATCTCGATTTATTAATGTGTCGGTTATGTACGTGTACCCAACATGAACTATAAAAGGATTTTCTGAAATTACTCCCCCCCCTCACCCTCTTAGGGGTTGGCGGGGCAAAAAAACACTTTTTCAAGCTTAAATCTGCTCCAAATTACCTTAGAATGGCGAAATTTGGTGCGTGGGTTTGGATTAAGTGTACGTAATATGCACTTTGATGTGATATGCAAATCTTTTAACTTCACCCGCGAGAGAGAGGGAGTAAAATGCAGGCAAGGCGCTACCTAAGGCATTGTTGCTCCAGACTCGATGTGTGGAGTGTGGGAAAAACTCTACCGAAGGTAACGAGAACTTTAACTTAGAATTTGACTGATTTCAATGATTTTTATTATTATTATTATTATTATTATTATTATTATTATGATATGGTATTTTGAGAATTCATTTCAATATAATGACCAGGGAAGCGGGCAAAACCTGCTAGTTTATATATATATATATATACATATATATATATATATATATATACATACTAGCAGGCTTTCCCCGCTTCGCTGGACATTAAACTTAAATGAGTTGTCAAAATCCCATATCTTTATTAATAACCTAAGTTCTCGCTGTGATTGGTAGAGGATTTCTCGCTCGCAACGTGAGGACTCTGGGTCTTCACTGCCTTCGGCAGCAACTTACCCACTTCTTACTTCCCTTTCCTCAGCGGGTGAGTTCAAAGTTTTGGAAAATTCCACTAATGTACATAATGCGTTCACTTAATCAATATCCACACACCAAAATTCGCCATTCTAAGATAATTCAAAGCGAATTCAAACAGAAAAACATGTTTTTACACATGTTTATTGCACTCCGATTCCGAGAAGGGGGGGGGGGATTTCGAATTTCGTGAAATCCAGTTACAATAAATGCCGGATGCATACAAAAAATTTACGCACCAAATTTCGTGACCACAGAAGTCATTAATAAAAAATATTATGGATAAATAAATACAAAAAACACAGCTTTAGTATGGGACCCCTTTGGTGACTTTAAATACTTTAAGCCATTTTTGCAATGAACTGAATTGGCTATCTCAATTGTGCAATTAAAGATCTTGGCGAGAAACGTCCGAGCTACTTCCGTGCCAAATTTCAAATTTTGCCAAAGGGATCCGATACTAAAGCTGTTCCATACACAAAATAAATAAATAAATAAAATATAATAAAAACTCTTCTCTTATATTTACAAAATAAAAATAAAAAATCTTAATAAAATCCAAATTATAATCATTTACAATTAAGGGGAGACCATAAAAGAAACTCATAAGGTACATAATAACAACAAAAAATTTTGTTTTACTGCAGGAAAGAAAAGTACTGCTTAATTAAATAAAAATATTAAACTAATGCCAAATATCGCTATGAAAATATTTATCCACATGCAAATTCCCGATTTAAAAAAAAAAAAAAAAAAAAAAAAAATCACCAACTTTTGTAGGTATTTTTCTCTCTAATTTTTATTATTATTCACGTGAAATTAAAAATGTTTCATTTTATTTCTGGAAAATAAAAAATATATATAAATATAAAACCTTCTACTGAATCTGGGTTGAAAACGGAAAAAAGGTAAAATAAATTAGAAACATCATACCTATATCTATAAATTTGATACCAAATGAAAGGGACGATTTTTCTGAATCCATGGGTGCAAACAGTTTGTCGATGCGACAATTAGATTTTTAAAAAATAACTAAAGTATGAAATTTAAGTGACAACGGAAAAACGAAAAAAGGAAAAAATAAATTACAAATATCAGACCTATCGTTACAAATTTAAAACCAAATGAAAGAGGTGATTTTTCTGAATCCTGAGGTGCAAACAGTTTTTTGATACGACAATTAGATTTTTTAAAATTAACTAAAGTATGGAATTTAGATGGCAACACTTCAATTCAATCTTTTCATAATTTGCATTGCGAATCACGCGAATAAAAAAGTCTTTATCTTAAAAATTTATTTTTATATTTTATTTTTCCATTCAAAGCGTTTTGTAAAAAAAATATTTATGGCGCAAGCGCAGGCGTTTTTTACCCACAATTTAAACACAAATCATAATTTTGAAAAATTCTATAGATATAATTTTATGTTGGGTGAAGACCTAAGTTTCTGCCATGCGCCGTCGAATTCCGTCCAGCCGTTCTCGAGTGATGCCCGGAGAAACGTGTTTTAGTCTTTTACCCCCCAGGGGGGAACGGGGGAGAATTTCTGAGCAAAGTACGGATTTTCTAGTAAAGGTCTACCAGTAATAGCTCAACGATATTAAAAAAACCGCCAAGCGTGTTCTTGAAAGTTTTTCCAAAAACTCATTTTTGATTTTTTTCAAATTTTCATTTTTTTTAGGGGGGGGGGGGGAGTTGCGAGAGGGCAAGCTTTTAGCGCTAAATTCGTCCGTGGAAATCTATAGGAGCTAAGGCCACACATTTTAGCGCGTGGCTTACTTACGTGTGTCCAACACCCACTGTAACGGGATTTTGCGAAAGTCCCTATCTTTCCCCCCTTGGGGGTGGGGTGGGGAAAGTTTCTCACGTTTCCAAGCATAACTTTGCTTCAAATTATCTCAATAAAATTAAATTTTATGTATGAGTTGTTTATGCGTTACCAACACGCACTATAAAGAGATTTTACAAAATTTCTCCCTTCCACCCCGTTAAGGGCGGTTGGGGGGGGGGGGTAGCGGGGGAAACATGCTTGTAAGAGTAACTGTGCTCCAAATTATCTCAGTATAGAGATTATTTGATATGTAGATTGGTTATGCGTGCTCAAGACACACACTACAAAGGGATTTTGTAAAATTGGGGTGTGGGAGGAGAATCTTTTTTGAATGCACAACTCTGCTCTGAACTTTCTTAATCCATTTTTTATGCGTGGGCTGGATGTGTTCGCAAAATGCACTATAAAGGGATTTTGTGAAAAATCTTCTTTCCTCCCTTTAAGGGCGGGAGGGCAAAAACACGTTTTAAAGAGTAACTCTGCTCCAAATTATCTCTGGAAAGCGATTTTTTTATATGTCGATTTGTTATGCGTACTCAACACACACAAACTTCAAACTTATTTGAAATTCCGTGTTATCTCCCTCCCCCCCCTTTTGTGGGTTGGGGGTAAAAACATGTTTCCATACGTAAGTCTGTTCAAATTTATCATAAAAGGGCAATTTTGGATGTGTGGACTGCTTATGCGTATTCAACACGCACTGCCAAGTGATTTTGTAAAATTGCACCCTACCGTCCCTTGGGGGCGACGGAAGCAAAAAACACGTAATCATGTGTAATTCTGCAATAAATTATCTTAGGAAAGACCGTTTCGATGTGTGGATCAGTTACATGTATCTAACTCATAATATAAAGAGATTTTGCAAAATTCTCTCCCCCTTCTTTCCTTTAAGAACGGGGCTAAAAAAAAACGCGTGGGGGGGGGGGCTAAAAAAATGTTTTAAAACATAAGTCTACTTCAAATTATCTCAGAATCTCGATTTATTAATGTGTCGGTTATGTACGTGTTCGCAACATGAACTATAAAGGGATTTTGTGAAATCACTCCCCCCCCCCCCTCAGCCTCTCAGGGGTTGGCGGGGCAAAAAAAACACTTTTTCAAGCTTAAATATTCTCCAAATTACCTTAGAATGGCGAAATTTGGTGCGTGGGTTTTTATTAAGTGTAGGTAATATGCACTTTGATTTGATTTTGCAAATCTTTTAACTTCACCCGCGAGGGAGAGGGAGTAAAATGCAGGCAAGGCGCTACCTAAGGCACTGTTGCTCCAGACTCGATGTGTGGAGTGTGGGAAAAACTCTACCGAAGGTAACGAGAACTTTAACTTAGAATTTGACTGATTTCAATGATTTTTATTATTATTATTATTATTATTATGATATGGTATTTTGAGAATTCATTTCAATATAATGACCAGGGAAGCGGGCAAAACCTGCTAGTTTATATACATATATATATATATATATATATATATACTAGCAGACTTTGCCCGCTTCGCTGGACATTAAACTTAAATGAGTTGTCAAAATCCCATATCTTTATTAATAACCTAAGTTCTCGCTGTGATTGGTAGAGGATTTCTCGCTCGCAACGTGAGGACTCTGGGTCTTCACTGCCTTCGACAGCAACTTACCCCCTTCTTACTTCCCTTTCCTCAGCGGGTGAGTTCAAAGTTTTGGAAAATTCCACTAATGTACATAATGCGTTCACTTAATCAATATCCACACACCAAAATTCGCCATTCTAAGATAATTCAAAGCGAATTCAAACGGAAAAACATGTTTTTACACATGTTTTAACACTCCGACTCCGAGAAGGGGGGGGGGGGATTTCGAATTTCGTGAAATCCAGTTACAATAAATGCCGGATGCATGCAAAAAATTTACGCACCAAATTTCGTGACCACAGAAGTCATTAATAAAAAATATTATAGATAAATAAATACAAAAAACACAGCTTTAGTATGGGACCCCTTTGGTGACTTTAAATACTTTAAGCCATTTTTGCAATGAACTGAATTGGCTATCTCAATTGTGCAATTAAAGATCTTGGCGAGAAACGTCCGAGCTACTTCCGTGCCAAATTTCAAATTTTGCCAAAGGGATCCGATACTAAAGCTGTTCCATACACAAAATAAATAAATAAATAAAATATAATAAAAACTCTTCTCTTATATTTACAAAATAAAAATAAAAAATCTTAATAAAATCCAAATTATAATCATTTACAATTAAGGGGAGAACATAAAAGAACCTCATAAGGTACATAATAACAACAAAAAATTTTGTTTTACTGCAGGAAAGAAAAGTACTGCTTAATTAAATAAAAATATTAAACTAATGCCAAATATCGCTATGAAAATATTTATCCACATACAAATTCCTGATTAAAAAAAAAAAAAAAAAATCACCAACTTTTTTAGGTATTTTTCTCTCTAATTTTTATTATTATTCACGTGAAATTAAAAATGTTTCATTTTATTTCTGGAAAATAAAAAATATATATAAATATAAAACCTTCTACCGAATCTGGGTTGAAAACGGAAAAAAGGTAAAATAAATTAGAAACATCATACCTATATCTATAAATTTGATACCAAATGAAATGGACTATTTTTCTGAATCCATGGGTGCAAACAGTTTGTCGATGCGACAATTAGATTTTTAAAAAATAACTAAAGTATGAAATTTAAGTGACAACGGAAAAACAAAAAAAAGGGAAAAATAAATTATAAATATCATACCTATCGTTACAAATTTAATACCAGATGAAAGAGGTGATTTTTCTGAATCCTGAGGTGCAAACAGTTTTTCGATACGACAATTAGATTTTTTAAAATTAACTAAAGTATGGAATTTAGATGGCAACACTTCAATTCAATCTTTTCATAATTTGTAGTGCGAATCACGCGAATAAAAAAGTCTTTATCTTAAAAATTTATTTTTATATTTTATTTTTCCATTCAAAGCGTTTTGTAAAAAAAAATATTTATGGCGCATGCGCAGGCGTTTTTTACCCACAATTTAAACACAAATCATAATTTTGAAAATTTCTATAGATATAATTTTATGTTGGGTGAAGATCTAAGTTTCTGCCATGCGCCGTCGAATTCCGTCCAGCCGTTCTCGAGTGATGCCCGGACAAACGTGTTTTAGTCTTTTACTCCCCAGGAGGGAACGGGGGAGAATTTCTGAAAAGTTGATAGATATAATTTTAAGTTGGGTGAAGACCTAAATTCCTGCTAAGCGCCGCTGAATTCCGTCCAGCCGTTCTCATGTGATGACCGGACAAAAAAAGCGAGATACAGACACGATGACGCACACACACACACACACACAGGCAAAATTTTCTGAAGTCATTTTCGGCTTTCATGGGGTGTGAAACGTGAACATATCGCAAAAATTTTCGATTCTGACAAATTTACAGATAAAACTCTGATTTTATTAATATATATATATATATATATATACCAGGTGTCCCATAAGTCTGTAGACACTTTAAAAATTTATAGGAATCGGAGAAATTGGTAGAATTTAGGCGGTTTGTAAAAAAAAACTATGAAAGTTTTTTTTTTTTTTTTTTTTTTTTTTTTTTTTTTGCTAAAGGAAAAAAGTTAGTTAAATTTTTCGTCAGTAGAGAGCGCTGTACGTGAGCAAATGTTACATTTTCGTAAAAATATATATTTATTTACATGCAAATGTTTACAGACATATAAATCCTGTACTATATTTCCACTTTCACCATAAATTACAGTTTGCAAACGAGTTACTACACCGCTGAGGTGAAGCATATTCCCCCACAAAGCTTTATTCACCAAATCAGCATCGGAATTAAAACTTCTTGAATGATTAAGAAGGAAGGGTTTAAAGGAAATAAAATAGGTTAATCGTAAAACTGTGTGCAATTTATAGGACACTGCTTTGCATATTTGTCGTTATCACATGTGCACCGCATTCTATCGACGAAAAAATTAATTATTGTTATTCTTTACTACAAAAATCCCCTTCATGAGAATAACTCTTATGCAAATTACGTTCAATTCTAACCCATTCTTTCAATCTTTATGAATTTTTTAAATTTCTACAGACTTATGGGACACCCGGTATATATGTGAATCGCATGAAAATATTCTTGAGGATTTATATAACATATAAGCTTTCCCTTCAATTTATTTTATTTTTTACTTTCTCAAAACAATTTATTTTGTCAATAATGCACTGTTTAGATGAAAACTTGTTTCTATAAAGATTAGATTGTATAACAGATTAGACCCGTTGTCAAACGTTTCAATGAGTTTACAATGATAGATTTTAGGTAGTGACAGATTTAGGCTGATTTAATGACAAGGTTTAGAGTAAGAAAAATCTTTTTAGTTTCTGTTCTTAGTAGAAATTGTCTAAATTCTTATTATGTCAGAATAAAGTGAAGGAAATGCTTTCTATTTTCGAAAAATAAAAATTGCTATATAAATGTGTCCATAAAAATTGAATTTAGAAGATTGTCTGGTTGTTGAGTTTCGCTAAATGAACGGAATTAATATATATATATATGTATATATGGAGAGTTTGGTGAATATTTTTAATATGATTGATTTAAAAATACTAATAGTGTATCAGGTTTTAATCTCTTTTGTGTAAATGGGCATTATTAATATAGTGTTACAACGACACACTTTTTTACTTCAAGACATTTTTTAAACATATATTTGATAATAGACGTATGCTAGTAATAACTACAATAAATAAGATGTTACGATTAAAGGCAATTGTCATTTATAAGAATCTAATCCTTCAAATAGCGCCTTCAGTGGAGCTCTTTCTGTGTGGTCCTAGACAGTATTCTCACCCGTTTCGGAAAAAATTACAAAAAACTTCGAATGGATATGCCGATAAGCGCAACTTTTTACCAAACACAGTACTTCTCGTCTGCGAGCTTGGATAGCAGAATTTTCATTTACTATATAATAAACACTGGTTATTCATTTATCTTATATAAAAAAAAAGAGGAATAATAATTAAAATAAATTTAGTAAAATTCCACAAACTAAGAAAATTATAATAAATTAACAAAACTAAAGCCCCTCCCCTTTTTTTTTTAAAATAAATGTATATGTAAATTATATTCAGTTTGTGTCTTAAAAAAATTAATTTAACATCTATTCGCTAAGAGAGCAATTACTTCCTTAATACTTCTTTAAATATTAAGAAAGAAATAAAAAAGAAACTTTATATAAATAACTTTTTAATGATAGGAAATCATATTCTAATTCAGATTTTTTATATACAGGTCACTGATTTTTTTTTTTTTTTTTGTTATTTTAAATATACGTTTCGTTATAAAATATAGGGCATTAACTACAAATTATTGAAAACTTATTCTTCTGGTATATATCGTTCCAATGTCAATAGTTTAAAAAATAGCCTTCTAATCATGTAAATTGGAGCAAAACTAGAGCCCCAAAACTGTGTATAGATATAGATTAAAAATATCTTTGAATGGTACATCGAATATCTCTCAAGTTTTTCTGTTAATTGTGATTTTTTTTCTTGTCACATATTATGCATAAGATAAAGCATGTGGCCTGTACGATAATCTACTTTTATTTTTTATTTTTTTTTATTATGCAAAGCCATTTTTCTCGTGATTCAGTAACGACTGATTGAGGAATAATGACAACACAAAATATGAATATTAGAATAGATTAGTTTTAGAATTATTTCTATACAAATTTTTATTATACAGAAACCATTTGCTATAAATTTACGAGCCCATCAACTTGTTTTGAATTCTATAGCTTTGTGTGGCTCTCTATATTAAACTGGAAGTCACTATATACAGTGTATCACAAGGAGGTGATATTTGGTTTATGGTCGATTGCCTACACTAAAGGCAACCGGCTCGATTGAAGACCCTCCGTGGAAAAATTCTAAAGGCTCCTAAAATGTATTTGCATGCGATAAAAAAAAAAAAAAAAAAAATAGTTTGGTTGCGCATATCTTCCCAAAGCTTTGCACGATAAGATTTTCTAGTACGGCACTTTTTAAATTTTAAGAAGTGCTTATTGCACATAACAATTCAATACCTATATATTATTTTTTTTGTTGAATTAGATAATTTTATTTTCTGAATTCCTACCGTAAGAAAATAATTAAAACAATATTAATATATTCAGACTTGTCTGTAAATTTGTCAGAATTAGAAAAAAAAAAAAAAAAAATCGATATCTTCACGTTTCACACACCACGAAAGCCAAAAATGATTTCAGAAAATTTTGTCTCTGTGTGCGTGTGTGTCGTTTTCACTGTGTGTCTATAACGCTATTTGTGTCCCGGTATTACGTGAGAACGGCTGGACGAAATTTAACGGCGCTTGACAAGAATTTGGGTCTTTGCCCAACTTAAACTTCGAAATTCCCCCAATCCTCCACTGAGGGGGCAAAAGTCAAAAACATGTTTGTAAGCATAACACAGCACCAAATTACTTCATAGTAAAGGAATTGCACATGGGGAGCCTATACAAGAATACAAATAAAAAATTATCTGTGATTTAGGTATTTTCGATTTTTAAGGGGGGAGGGGAAAGCGATTTTTTGAGAGAAATTTTGGAAATTCAAGATTTTTGAGTAGAACTCTACCAAAAATGCAACAAAGATGTTGAAATAAGCTATGCGACTTATGATATTTCCAAAAACGTATATATTTTTTTTTTTGGTGGGGGGGGGGGGGAGGGTTACGACGGGACAAAATCGCGACGTCCGTTTTAGCGCTAGATTTGTGCTGAGAAATCTATGGAAGCTGCGGTCACGAATTTTGGTGCTTCCACTGTTTATATGTATCCGACACCTAAAGTAACGGGATTTATGGAAATTACCCCCGTTACCCGTCTTGGGGGGACAGTAGGCAAAAACACCTTTTTAAGTATAACTTAACTCCAAATTACTTAACAGATAAGAAATTCCTCATGGGCGACTACACATTATTTATATGTATCCAACATCTAAAGTAACGGGATTTATTGAAAACTCCCCACTTCCTCCCTGGGGGGCAGAACGAAAAAAAAATTGTAAGCATAACTCGGCCCTAAAATACTTCACGATGAAGAAATTGCACATGAAAAAACTAGATTTGAATACAAATAAAACGTATCTGCGATTTAGGAATTTTTGATTTTTAACGGTTCCCCTTAAAAACTGAAAATTCATAAATTAATTTTTGGCGGGAAATTTCGCAAATTCCGGATTTTAGAGAAGAAATTTACCAAAAGTGGAACAAAGATGATAAAAAAAGCTATTTGACTATTTTGGATATTTCCAAAAATACATTTTTTTTTTTTTTTTTTTTTTTTTTTTTGTGATTTGCGATTTTTTTTTTTTTTTTTTTTTTTTTTTTTTTGGGGGGGGGGGGGCGGTTCGAGGGGCAAAATCGAGACATTTCATTTACCGCTAAATTTGCCCTGAGAAATGTATGGGAGCTGTGGTCACGAATTTTGGCGCTTCGATTGTTTATATGTATCCAACACCTAAAGTAACGGTATTTTTCGAAATTACCTCCGTTAGCCCACTTGATGTAGATAGAAGGCAAAAACACGTTTGGAAGCATAACTCGGCTCCAAATTACTTCACAGTGACGAAATTGCACATCGGGAGACTACACATGAGTACAAATAATATAATATATGTGATTTAGAAAATTTTGATTTTTTTAAGGGGAGGGAGGGGGGAAATAGATTTTTGACGGGAAATTTTGCCAATTCCAGATTTTTGAGTTGATCTTAGAATATTTCCCAAACAAACTTTTAATTTTTTGTGAACATTTTTTGGGGGAGGGAGTGGGGGGGGGAGTATGCGTTACGAAGGGTAAATTCGAGACGCTCCTTTTAGCGCTAAATTTGTCCTGGGAAATTTATGAGAGCTGCGATCATAATGCTTGTTACTTGCATTGTTTATATATATCCAACTTATAAAGTAACGGGATTTACTGAAATCCCCACTTACACCTGGGGGACAGGAAGCAGAAAAAGTTTGTAAGCCCAAATCGGCCCCAAAATACTTCACGGTGAAGAAATTGCACATGAAGAGACTAGACCTGAGTGTAAATAAAACATTATGTACGATTTTAGAATTCTTGATTCTTAAAAGAGGGAGGGGGAAAATCGTTTTTCGGGGGGAAATTTCTGAAATTTCAAGTTATTGAGCAGAGTACTAAAAATGGTACAAAGGTGTTGAAAACAGCCATGTGTCTTTTTTAGGATATTTCCAAACACATATTTTCTTTTTTTATTTATTATTATTATTTTATTTTGTAAATTTCGATTCTTTTTTGGGGGTGGGGGGGCTTATGAAGGAGCAAATTCGAGATCCCCCTTTTAGCGCTAAATTTGTCTTGGGAAATCTTTAGGATCTGCGCTCACGAAAGTTGGTGCATAAATTGTTTATATGTATCCGACACTTATTGTAACAAGATTTTACGAAATTCCCCCCCTTACCCCACTTGGAGTCGGGGGCAATAAATACGTATAAAAACACTATTTCCCGTTTGAATTCGCCTTACACAGCGGAAACTTAAGTTATTAATAATGATATGGGATTTTGATAACTTATTTAAGTATAGAGTCTAGTGAAGTCGGCAAAGCCTGCTAGTAATAGTAATAAAACCGAAGGGATTGATTGTGAAAAAATAATATTTTAATTTAAAAGACTAATGTTTTAATTTTAATGACTTTAATTTTTTATTTTAATAGGTCATATGACCTATTAAACATGTTGGGAATATGAAATGTTTTTATATTTAAATTTATGTAGTGTTTGGTATTCTGTAAAATCCTGTCCTTTTTTTCTGTACCTACTGCTTATAAGTGCTTATAAATAATAGTTGGATAAAAATTGAGAGATATTAATTTATCCAGAAATGTTAGTCTTTAAATGGCAATTATGAGCAGAAAATTAATTATCATATTTTAGGGAAAAAACGTGTTACTTTCTTTTAATTAAGATGTATTTATTTTTTCCTGTTTGAAATGTTATTTGTTTGTCATTGTGTTAAGAATTCAAGTCTCAATTTATATAGAAATTTACTTAATTATATTATGCAAGTACAGTCGGTAACAAATGTGTCCGATCACTAGCAAAAATTCCTATGGAAAAAAAGTACACTTCATACAGTTTTGTTAAATAAATCCTTGTCGACAAGGATTTATTTAACAAAACCGTATGAAGTATACTTTTTTTTGCATAGGAATTTTTGCTAGTGTTCGGACACTTATTGTTACCTACTGATATGCAATATATATAGTACATGAAAGGAATCTTTTATATTTTTTAAACACGTCTTGAGAACACTTTTAACGTACAAAAGTTTACTCACATATTTTCATTGTTACATAAAAATAAGGTGTAAGCAGCATTTTGAACAGTATCCAAAATTCTACATTAAAGGCCTTATTATATTTAATTAAAATAGTTCTAAATAATTTTTTTTTTCATTTATGTTTAATTTTAAACTTGTTTGTAGTAATAAAATCCTTGATTGCGTCTATCGTCAATTTTAGCAAATTTAGTTTTTTAGTTTTAAGTTAAAGAAAATGAAAAAAGTTGATTTGAGATTCCTGTTGTCATACATTAAAATCAGGTGGCTTTGAAATGTGTAATCGTGAAAATAAATTATCTTTACATGTGTTAAAAGAATCCTTTCTTACTACTGCACTAATTATGATGAAACATTAATCTAATTTTTAAGTTCTAGTAAATAGAGACATTTTCATTCCTAAGTAATTAGTATTATTTTTCTAATAAATAATAATAAAAAAAAAAAAAAAACAATACACATATTTAAGACACACTAGGGCGAATATTTTTAAATGCATGAAAATAAATCAAAACTAGTATGTTGTGGCCACCTCAAGACTTTCTTCAAAATATTCCTGTACAAATTCACTCAGTAACAATAAAAAAAATTGATTTCTTTTTTTTTTCTGGGTTTTTTTTTTTTTTTTTTTTTCTCTTTTTTGTTAAAAGTAAAAAAAAAAAAAAAAAAAAAAATCATAACTTTGTTTTAAATTATCTTAATTATTACGCTATTATTGCGCGAATCTTTTCGAAGGATCTTACTTATATTTCTATTTGAAAAATTCTGCATACTCTGTTCCATTATATCATACTTGCCAACACACTAATTAATATTCCGTCTCTTTAACTCTGACGTTCTCTCGGCGAACGCAATCCCGTCCCTTAGTTTTAATGGATGTGAAAAGCGCTTTCGCCGAGTAGCGCACCTATTTAATGCGGGAATAATGTCCGCACGCTCCAAATCATCATCAATTTGCCTCTGGTGGTTAATTAAACCTTTTTCATTCAAGGTATTTGCCCAATTAACAACAAAATCAAATTTAATGAAAATAAATTCTAATTTTCTGGACTTAGAAATTTTCAGAAAGGTTTTTTTTTTTTTTTTTTTTTTTTTTTTTCCCTCCCAATTTCAGATAACTCAGTGGTTAGAGTCCCCAAGTTACCTTTTCTTAACTTTGTTAAGCCGTGCCTCTCCCCCACCCACTAGGCTTCCCATCCAGTATCTTTCCCATCTACAGCATTTTATAGCTTCTTAAAGGTCCGCAACCCCCTTTAGCTAAGGAACTTAAACTTATAGCTTAACATTGCTTCTCCCTCGAGGTTTCCTTCCCCTACCCCATCCCCTAGGCTAATCATCCCAGCTAGCCTTCCCCAAATCTTGTCCCTGGTTACAGTCAGTGACTACCTACCAGCTTCAAACTTGCATTAAGTGATTTTGGCTCGGTCCACAGGCCTGCCCCACCCCATAGGCTCACCTCCACTCTTTCCCTTTTGTCCCTGTCCTCGGCGCGCAACGCACCTACTCTTCACATTTCTGGGCTCAGGAAGCTTCCTGGCTCCCCCGCCTCCTCCCCAAGTGCAACTCCACTTTTATACCTCGACTGGCCCCACCCCTGGGCTCCCATCCTTTTACCAACTTTGCTGTTTACCCCCCTAAGTGTTCCTAGTGCCAGCCCCCGCCCCCCTTCCCCCTCCCCCTATTTATTTATTTATTTATTTATTTTTTTTTTTTTTATTACTACCTTTTTTTTTTTTTTTTTTTCTTCTAAGCCCACTGCTCGCGTTTTGAGAACAAAGAAAATAAATTTCTTTCTTTCTTTTTTTTTTTTTTGTTACAAAGCCCACTGCTCTCGCCTTTTGAGAACTTAGAAAATAAAAATTCTTTTTACTTATTTATATATAAATATATATATTTTCTTCTCTCGCCCAACGCACCAACACAAAGTTCAAACAGCTCCAGCTTTCTCCCTCAGTATCGCTACCACTTGGGTCTCCCTCCCTGCCATTTTACAAAGTAAAAGAAGTTTTTTTTTTCCCCTATCGTCCCTAGTATTCTCGAATGGTATCAAATTAAAATTCACTTTCTTTTATTAAATTTTCTCTTGACTATTTACGGGAGTCTAGTCTCCTGGTTTTTGCTTTTTTTTTCTCTCTCTCTCTCTCTCAAATGGTATGGTGTAGACGCTCGGGCGAGCCCCCTCCAATTACTGAGGTAATTTTTAAAACTCCTTCATAAACACAGCTCTTACTCAAGTAAAATCCAACAGCTTTTCTCAAAGCTCCAAATCGATATAGGACCATGTCCAATACAGAGAATAACCACCACCAGGAAGAGGATGAAGACGCCTCCTCAGACGCTTCGACCACAAGCTCCTCTTCAAACCAACCATTAAAATCAAGTATCACCACGAGATGAAAGACATCCACAATAAATACAAAGCCAAAAGCCAAAGACTATTTGAAAGATCCCACAAAAGGGAGTATAGTTTATGAGGACTTCTCCACCTACAATACAATTAAAGGCGTAACAGTAGTAGCAATGGATCTCATAGCTAAATCTAGACCAAACAAAAGCCTAATGAAGGCTCTTAACAAAGCATTCCTAAGGATAAAGCTCCTGAATAGGGCAGCGAAAGCAAAGGCCAAGGCAGAAAGCCAAGCCACACAGGACCTTCCTACACCCACCTCACAACAAACGGCACCGGAAAAAACAATGCCATCGACGGAAGCCTCTCCATTACCAGCATTAGTACCATCACCTCTCCCACCAAGACTCTCAGAACAGTCCTCATCAAAACCACATGAAACAAGCAACCACCAACAAAGCTCCCCTTCTGTCAACCTGAAGATCGATCTCCAAACAGAGTTCGCCCTACTTAAAACAAGACTACAAGAACTCAAAGATATCCAAACAGACATGAATACAACACTGGGAAGGCAGGAAGCCTTCAAGGATAACCTCAAGCCCCATACTCCTAAGCCCCAAAACGAAACAGTGCAGCAAGAGAACAGCCACCAAGATTGCCCACCATCCACATCAAGTACATCCAAAGACGCACCAACATTTTCACAGATAACAGCAAGTCCACCGAACACAGCACACAGTACAACCAGTCATCAACGCCGACCAGAAAACATATTTGCACAAGCTTCAATAGCCACCCAACAAACAAGAAAAACCATTCATGTCACACCAAAAACACAAAAAGACAGCGGCAGGCATATTAAGGACGCCCTCAGAACGCATCACGTATCTACACAAGCAAAAATAGATTTCACTAAGATCCTCCGTACATCTGTAGATATCCACTGCAAAACTGAAGCCGACGCAAAAATCCTAATGCAAGAGTTTCAAAATAACACAGAACTAGAAAATACTCTCAATTTCAAACAAAGGCCCTGCCCACCAATGAGGATCCTGCTCATGGGAGTTCCAAATGAAATGGACGCGGACACAATACAACACAGACTCAATGAAATCACAAGAACAAATGCTAACAAAGACCAAATAATACAGATCCTGAGGAAACAAAAGTCAAGACTACCACAAGCCAACAATTGGATTCTACACATGCCGACTCCTTACGCGGAGGCCTTCCTGGCGCTACAAGCGGTGCAGCTGGGTCTCTTCAAATGCTATGTTAGGCCCTATACAGAAATAAGCAGATGCTCGAACTGCCAAGCTCTAGACCACACCATCCACACCTGCACACGCAACATCTTCTGCTCGCACTGCTCTGGCGGGCATAAAAATGAAAACTGCAGCCTAAGGCCCAGCTGTATCAGTTGCCAACGACAAAATAGTGTCAGACGCACACAGGGGCTACTTCCCTTTCCCTCTAACCACCCAGCTTACTCCCGGACCTGCCCAATACTGAAGGAAAGTTACTCTCGCAAAAGAGAATATCTAAACAAGAAATATCCCACCAAGAAAGACACGACACAAACAGCCCAACAAGCCAACACCCAAACACAGCAACACAATACCAACAACACACACCAGAGCAACAACACCAGACGCACAGGAAGATCTAGAGGCAGGTAGCAGAACCGTTCCTCCTCCCGCAGACCTTCATCCAGAAGATCAAACCCTCCAGACCAAACAAGTCACCAACCTACTCCTGAGAAATTCCACCAACGTAACCAGAGCATATCAAGACAACAACACAGGCACAACGAATCATCACGAAACAACCAAAGGCCACCATCATACACCAGATCACAATGACGCCCAAGACAACAAAGAAACCACATGAGTAACCCACCTGACTGGTCGTACAACCCTTATCTGTACGGCCCCTCTCAGATGTACTACTCAGGACCAGCACAGTTCGATTACGACTACCAAATGGAATGTGACGAGGCCTATTACCACCCTCCAACCTCATCACACTACGCCCAACGAGAACGAGACCAAATAAGAGGGTAAGTTTTCTTTCTTCCTATTCTGCCCAATAGCTCAACCCCTTAAATTTACACAAAATTAAAAAGAAGCACAGAAAAATAGCTCTCTCCTCGTCTCCCCAAGATGCAGCCTCTTCACCTCCCCAACCCAGACCAAATTTCAACTCACCAGACCAAATTACACTCACCACAAGGGAAGGTGAGTTGATCCTTGGCAGTGCATACGCAGCCCCGTCCGTGGATCTTGAGTTTTGCCTGGAGGAATGGCAACACTTAATATCACAGAAAACACTTTTCATCTGCGGCTGTGATCTCAATGCCAACTCCCCACTTTGGTGTTCTCCACGTGAGGACGTAAGAGGTCGCAGTCATTTAGAATTCATAGCCTCGAACAACCTAAACTTAGCTAATATAGAAAACTCACATCCAACATTCGAAAAGGACGGAGCCAAGGGTTGGCCGGATTTTACCTTGGTAAATCCAAAGACCACGGCAAGAATCTCCGCCTGGTCAGTTCTAGATGTACACAATAGCACAGACCACAACTACATAACATATACACTAGAAACAAAACCGGTAATCACATGCTCCAAAAGATTTGGAACCAAGAACAAAAATTTTAAAAAGTTCAATTCACTAATCAAACCACCTCTAACAAACCTAAGCCAAGAACTGCACACAGTTAAAAACAAAACACAATTAGAACAACTCACAGTAAAACTAATACAAACAATCTGCTCAGTAGCCACCTCCTCCTTCAGGCTCAAGAAATGCGGTCGGCAATTCACCTACAACTTCTGGTCTCCCCAGCTACGCTCCATGCGCAACAAAATAACAGCACTAAAACGCCAACAAAGATTTCTGGACCCCGCGATGTTACCCCAACAAAAACAAAAAATCAAACAACTTTCGGCTCTCTTGAAAAAACAACTTAACATGGCAAAAAACGACGCATGGAGAAAATTCTGCTCAACACAAACAAAAGTTTTCGGCAGTGCACAAAAATTCTACAGCAACAAGTTTTTCACCCCAACGGAGCTGAAGCTAGAGCGTCCTCCAGCTCTTTCCTCGAAACGCAATAACCTTGAACACATCACAACAACACTCTTTGCACCAAGCAAATATCCCAACTATCAAGCGCCCACTTTCTCAGCTCCCTCGGATGTCCCCTTCACGGAGACTGAAGTCAAAGCCACTCTTTTCAGCTTCAACGTTAAAAAGGCTCCTGGCCCAGACAATCTGGACTTTCTAATACTAAGACACACCTACAACACAGTACCACACATACTACGCGACTGGGCCAACCTATGCCTGGAGCATAGTTACTTTCCAGAAATCCTTCGAAGAGGTAAGGTGGTGTACTTCCTAAAGCAAGGGAAGCTCCCCTCTGACCCTGCATCATATCGTCCGATCTGCCTGTTGCCAACCTTAGGCAAACTTTTAGAAAAACTGGTTGTAACCAGACTGAACTTCCATCTGGAATCTAACAACCTCCTACATCCAAACCAATTCGGGTTCAGAGAGGGCAGATCATGTGAACAAGCATTACAGGCAATTAAAAGCTCCTGCGCCTCTAACTCAAAGTCCTTGGAATATACCACCTTAGTCTCACTCGACATCAAAGGAGCTTTTGACAACGTAGAGTGGCCCCACATATTACAAGCACTACACGAACTCAACTGCCCGAGAAACCTGGCGGGGGTCATCAGCACTTATCTCTCAAAAAGGAAAATCATTGTCAACTGGGGTAGTGGCTCTACAGAGCTCCCTCAAACTAAGGGGTGCCCTCAGATCTCATGCCTGGGACCTATTTTATGGAACATCATAGCCAACTCGATCCTCGTCCGCATGAACTCTGAGGGTCACACTACCTACGCGTATGCTGATGATTTCTCAGTCATTCTCTCGGGAAGAACCAGGAAGGACCTGGAGAACCAGGCCAAGGAGGCCCTCCCTCTCTTTAGCAAACTCTTAAAAGACTTAGATCTATGCCTCTCCCCCTCAAAATACCAAGCGCTAACTTTAGGCTTCCCCAAATTACTTCAAAGATCTCCCGTGGTGAGAATAGACGGCGTCAGTGTCCATCATGTACCCCACCTAAAACTTCTTGGCCTGACCATCGACAGGAAACTTAGCTGGACCGCCCACCTGCACGAACTAAAACTGAAACTTATGACAATTTACCACAACTCCATAAAACTAGCAGGAAGGTGGCGGGGCATCTCCACCTCCTTCCTGAAAACATGGTACTTAACAATTGTGGACAAAATCCTAACATATGGTGCAGGTATTTGGGGTGGTTACCTGTCTAAACAAAATCAGGTCAAATTAGATTCCATCCAACGTCCCTTCCTCCTCCAAATTTCGAGAGGTGACAGGACGATCTCTACTGACGCCCTCACTGTCATTACGGGAATCCCTCATGCCCACCTACAACTATTTATCAATTACTTAAAAACCAACATCCTCCAACTACACGATCTGCCAATAACTAATTCTATTATCCCCAACACTCCACTGCAACTTCATATCCGTAGCTGGGACTTGCACCCGGCAGAGGACGCAGCATCCTTCATAGTAAACACTCAAAAAATAGCTTTGATCCCTCAGTCCCTGTGGCGGTGTACACGGATGGCTCAAAGACGGACTCCGGCGTAGCAGCAGCGCTCTGCGTCATGGTCAACGGACTTGAGGCTCATCGGTGGGCATGCAGGCTTGAGAATTTTAACACCGTTTTCCAAGCGGAACTTTTTGCGATTCAAAAGGCCCTTGATTGGGCAGAAGGCAACCCGCAGCTGTCACTAATAAACATCTACAGCGACATCCTCTCGAGCCTGCAGGCCATCACTAGCCACAAGACTAAACACCTCCAAGTCTTAGACATAAAACGTAAAATCGCCAAATTAAAACACTTAATTTCCCTGGCACACGTTTCTGCCCATAGAGGCGTCGTCGGCAATGAACTTGCGGACTCATTGGCGAAGGCTGCAACTGAAGGGGAGGATATTCTTCACTCTCTTCCAGCACCCCCATCCTACGTAAAAAGTAAATTGAAGGTACTACTGCACCAAAATTGGCAAACACTGTGGGATGAATCCTCAAAAGGGAGACATACCCACAACCTAATCCCAATAGTCTCAAATGTCTCCTGGAACATTTCTCCTCCGGTTGCGGCTTTTTTGACAGGCCACGGGCCTTTCCCCTCCTACCTGCATAAATTTCATTGTAGTCGGTCGTCCCTATGTCTTTGTGGCGAGGAGGGCGCTCCTAATCACTATTATTACTCTTGCCCCCTAACTGCTTCCTATCATCTTAGAAACCCATCTCCTAGACCCCATAATTGGCTAGAAAATATTCTCACGCGTAAACCCCTATTATTTAAACTATATAACATTTATTTCCTATTAAATGAAATTTCAAACTTAACAGATTAATCTTTCCCACTTTCCTTGAGCTTCGTCAATTTGGAAAACAACAAAAGCTGTTTAATCACATCAAGAGTCAGTCCTGCACCTCTTGCCCTCTGTCGCGAAGGGTTTTACCCGGCAAGAGGCTGACATGACCTACACCTATACTACAATGATCATCTCCATTCCTCTCGGACTTCAACATAACATTACAGCATGTCAGCATGCCTTCTGTCGCGAGGAGCCGGCTAGGTTCGGCATGCCGACCAACGAAAGACTATGTAAATTGAACTTGTTTCACATCGCCCACTGTCGCGAGTAGGCTCTGCCTGACGATGATTCTTGTATTTTTTTTTTTTTTTGTCTTTCAATAAACATCTTGGCGCAGCCCACGTGAACTTAGTTCTGGAAGCGCTCAACACCGCTCTTCGAGCGGTGAGCGGGGGCTGCGCCCTGTTCAATCCTGTTCAATTAATATTCCGTAGTGTTGTTAGCCACGCCTTCTTTTTCACACCAGCATTTTTTTACAGAATTTTCTTTCTTATTTAATCGCAATTCCATTTGAAGAATCTTACTCTAAAAACTTACTGGTGTGGAAAAAAGGGCGGAACTACCGACACTACGGAATATTAATGAGGATGTTGGCAAGTATGCATTATATATTCCCATATTTAGCAGTTTCTTAACTGTTTAATTAAGTTTAACCCTTTAACCGTTGCAAACGGCTTTTTCCGTTTTTAATAGTTGAAATAAGAGGCTAATGTAGCAAATTTTGGAAAAATATGATATTTTTTCCTAGGACATAAGATTACTGAATATCCATTGATTTCAAAAACTAATATGCTTTATTCCTATTTCACTTAGTATTAATTTTATGAGTTATTAAACAGATATGTTAAAAAACTCGACACGGCTAAAGGGTACTTGATTTCTCATGCTGAAATTTGCGCAACAATCTTATTTTATAGTGTTTTAGAAATATTATCTTCATTTTGGTTTAAATTTCGCTTTCTTGCATTGTTTTTACATCACATTACATTTAGTATTTTAATGTTATAAATTAATAGCCTTATGAACATACTTTTAATCTTTATTGATGTTCATACTAATTCTTCACGTGATACTTGGTTTCCTCATGAGCAATGTTTGAAAAAGTTTTCATCACATATCCATATATATATTCCTTTTTTTATTTTATTTTTTCATTTTATAAATTTTCAAACTATTCAAAGAACTTATTGAATTTTTTATTTTTATTTATTTTATTTATTTATTTATTCTTTTTTTTTTTTTTTTTTTTTTTTTAGTTTAATATTAAAGACTTTATTAGTGTTTAGAAATTATGGATTCATAAACTTAAATCTTTTGTTTGTTGTTTGTTGTTTGTTGTATAAATATAGTTTTATATGTACGTAAATTATATATACAAACACATATATATATAACATTGCTTTAAAAGAGAATGTTTCGTTACATATTTTCAATATGTAGGAAAAGGAAAATGTTAGAGAAGTAAACTTTTTATTTTTTTACTACAAATATATGATAGAAAGTTTGTGCGTTGTATTGTTTTGTAATAATTTTTTCAAATTGTGTTTGTTCTGCCGTAGCGGTTGGCATGTGCGTATGTATATCTGCAAGACTCTCGTGAGCGTATTTCGGAAACAGATTTTAGCAGGAAGTCTAAACTTGGTGTTATTAATTTGTATCACATGGGGACTTTACATGGAATTTTTTATTGAAATCAGACAAATGGTTCGTATTTGCGGACCAAATGCGTTGAAATACATTATTTATATGAGCTAATTTTTTTGTCGATATAGTTGTATATACAAAGTACATACAATGTTCTATATTTGTAGAAATAATTTTTACACTCTCTAAGCAAATTTAATTTGACGTATGTTGTTTAAGTAAACAAAAAACATATCTCACATAGAATGTAAAATGAAAAGTATTCATCTTTCGTTTTTAGTGCCACACAAAAAAATGCTGATACATTAGTGCAATGATTAAAAATTTTTCTGTAATAAATTTAGTCTGTACTATTTGGCGCAAATCTAGTTTCTAATTATTCATATAAAAGCTACTCAAAAGTAGTTGAATAAGTTTCAAAGAGTAGTGTGTACGAAAATTTTCAGAATATTTTTGAAATGGATTTTAAAATATTTTAATATCATTAAACATTTTATTAATTTAGTTACTATATTCAAACGGGGGTTGAAGTGTATATTAGACATATAAACTCACTTACCCAAAAATATGTGTTAACTAAAATTGTTTCTAATACTATTTTAAACTGTGTTTTTAATATTTTTAAATTCAGTAACACTTATCTAAAAAATTAAACTGCAATAAGATGTCTGTAGAAAAATATAAGTTAAGCGAAATTAGTGTGAGTGCCACATCAAATTATTTAATATTATTGGGGAAAAAAAGGGAAATATATATAAATGTTTATTGAGTGGAAGCACGATTAGTAAGTTTTAAGTTTAATAAAGAGTTTAATTTAAAATTAAGTTTTTATTTATTTTTTTTTTTTTTATTATTATTATTATTTTTTTTTTTTTTTTTTGGAAACAGGTTCTGTTAAAATGGATTAAAAATTGGCTACAATATTTGAATCAGACTGACAGAACAAACAAGTGCAAAAAAAAAAGTCTTAAAAATTAAGTGATTATACATTTTATGTCAATCAGTACGTTTACTAATGATTCCTTTACATAGGAGATTCCACAAAATATTAAGCATATTAACGTAGTGATTGTGAAAATGTTTCACAATTCATGGTATTTCGACGTAAATTTGCAATTTACCATGACAACTAAATAAATAAAAATATTGTCCCATGTGGATGTCGATTAGCGTGGATGTGGTATGATAATTTTCTTTAAAAATTTTCTATATCTGTACTTTAACTCTCATTTTCACAATTATCTAGTATGTTCTGACAACATTTCTTCTATATTTTCTGCACAAATTCACGCAGAACATACCTTTTATAATACTCAATGTCCATAAAAGTAATATTATGGCCAAATCTAAGGAAATATTTTTTGACTCAAAGAAGAAAAAAAAAACCTCTAACTCTCTTTCAAATTATCACCGATAAATGGCTCAACCATTCGTTTTCTTTATATGACCACTGCCAAGTTCATTTGACTGATAACGTGAATGTTAGCCATATTAGAGAAACTTATATCCTAGGGAGAAAAGCGATGCCTCTTCATATGTACAAATTTGTTTTGATCAATTATTACTATCAGACAAATGCACACGTGCGCGCGCGCACACACACACATATATATGTATATTTCACAACGAAAAATTAAATATAATTCTCCTTAAGTACATTTATACAAAATTTTATCTTATACTGCCATGTTAAAAGTTATGAAAAAAAAAATGAAATAGCAGCGCAAACTGTTGAGCAAATGACCTCCAAATTTAATCACCACCAACTCAAATCAAGGTCTAATAAAATATCAAGATTGGTTATTATTATTATTATTATTACTAGCAGGCTACGCCCGCTTCACTGGTCACTATTTTTAAATGAATCACTATAATTAATGAATTATCAAAATTGCATTGATTTTTATCATGTGAAAAAAAAAAAAAATGTGATCGGGAAAAATGTCGCACCGGGTCACCACTGCCTTTGTCAACGTAAACCCATGAGTATTCCTTCACCACCCTTACGATTTCTCAAAATTCCATGATATTACTCCTAAACTTTTATTCTTAAGAAAATGAATTAAAAAAAAAAAAAAAATCATTTCTGATCCGGTAAAAGCTCAAACCGGGACTCTCTGCCTTCGGCAGAGTCGACCTGTGCGCGCGCAGCGCGCGTATTCCTTCACCGCCCTTCCTGCCCCTCATTTATAATTTTACACTTTCGAAAATAGCTTCATTCGTTTTGTAATTCCCATAAACCTATATACACCAAAAATTTAATCGCAGTAAATTCCTGGTCGGTAGCGCCTTCGGCGCCCTTTTCCCATTTCAATAACTGAAACTGCCTGTTCACTCACCGTGTTACGATCTTTCAGAATTCTGGCTTTAGCAAAGTCCAGCTCGGTGGCGAATGCGGCGCCTTATTCCCGTTTTAGAACTTACAACAGCTTCCTCGCTCATATTGCAAATAGCTTTGAAAATTTTAACTGTAGCAAATTTTTCTTCTGTGGCGACTAAGGCGCAACTTTACGTTTCATGGTTTGAAATAGCCTGTTCGCTCACCATGTAAAGGTCTTAGAAAATACTGATCGTGGCAAATCCGCAACCCGGTGGGGCCTACGGTCTCCCAATCTTGTCCTTATAAGTAATTTACTCATAATAAGAGTTGGAGATATTGAACTATTAAAATGTCAAAGCACCCTCTGGCAACAGAGACTTGCAATATATACTCTTCAATTTCAGTCCCCCAATACCTATATATACCAATTTTGAACGGTCAACTCAATTTCTAACTTTTTACCTATTCTGCCCTCCTTCTTTTCCCCCATCTAAAAATATTACACTTTCGAAAATAACTTCATTATACTCGTAGGCCGCCAAAACCTGTATATACCAGTTTTGAACGGTTTAACTCAATTTCTAATTTTTTGCCCTCCTCCATGCCCCCTCAGTAATTGTACTCTTTCGAAAATATCCTCATTCGACTCGTAGGCCCCAAAAACAGACATACAATGTATTAACCATCATACCAACCATGAAATGTTAAGTTTTTGTAAGGGAAATATTTTTTGTAATTGCTTCAGGGAGCAAAAATCGTAGTTTTTATACATGGTATCCTACATTAACCACCTTTTTTTGTTCTTGATCTTTTGTTTAATAAATGGACTTTATGAATAAGTCATGTTTGTTTCGCTTCTGAACCTTTATTTGCCTCAGCTAGAATTATCCTTAATTTATGGACATGAGTGTAAAAAGAAAAAGTATTTTTTTAGCACCTTCAAATGCATTTCGTTGTTATGGAAACTCCTATCGTCTTTTGAGAGATAGATTAACGTGTTAGCATAAAATTTAATTTGAAAAAAAAAATGTACATTTTTTCTTTATTTAACTAAATTCTGAAATTTTATTTACTTTTTATAATGTCAAACATTATCATTCAAAGTTAATTTAAATATACTGTGGATAATGTAATGTATAAATAAATCGTTTTACTGAAGTACAATAAATCTAAACATAAATAAAAACGCTTTGTTAATTAGGAAAACCTCTCATTTATTGTTTATTTATTTATTTATATTTTTAGTTATGTAGATTAAAATATTCACTAAACCGAAAATTTTTCATGTGTTACTTTTTGATTGTGGTCCAATGCAGACTAAAATTTGTGATAACTTACATATTGAGTTTCGATTACTTTCTCTCATGATGAAACTGTGTTTTATAATGATGTATAAGAAATTTTAAAAGCATTTAAAGTATATTTAAACATTATTTAATATCAAAACATGTAGGATATCAAGATGAATGCTTTAGTTTTACCAACAAAATTGCGAAAAATAAATAAATAAATAAATAAAGCAGCAAAAGAAATTTTAATTATGAATACCTATACAAACGTAAAACGTTTAGTTAAATTTTAGTTAAATTTCAGAATTTAGTTTCAGAATTAATAAAATGCTTTAAGAATTGTTTTTAATTTCATGAAACAAAATATTTTTGTTTGAATATTATGCACTAATTTCTGTGATCTCGAATTCTTAATTACTTTATTTTTAAATTAATACTAATTTTTAAAAGCATGCTGTCTAATTAACTTACAACTTCAAATAAGGAAATATGGAATTCAAACAATAATTAAATGTTCAAAAATGTATTTTCTGCATTTAATTGCTCAAATATAAAAACAAGGATAAAACTTTGTAAAACAATTAATTAATGCGAAATTATTCTACATGCGAAAAGTCACATGGGAATACTTGATTTCACAAGTCAATTAAAATAAAACTTTAAGTTTATTTAATACTTAAAATTTTAATGAGTGGATGTACAGTTTATAAACTGAAAGATATTTCAATGTAAATTAGTTTTTATTTTATTTTAGAAAGTGCTTAAATTCAGAAAAGCCACTAGAATTTTTTATGTCCCCCAAGAGACATTGTACGTAAGTTGCATTATATTAACGTAAGGGACATAAATTTAGAAAAACATACACAAGTCATGTTTGTATCTCCGGTTTTATCATTGTAAAACAGGTTTTTTAATGAAAATAAATCTGAACTGCATAAAATGATTTATAGTATCTTTTTCAGAATTTTAAAAATCTCATGAATTTCTAATGATTTTTTAGAATAATTATTTTCTTCGTAAGAATTTTGTGGATTATTTTTTTTAACTTCTAAAATGTATGTAAAATCATTTAGCGTGTATAATCTGTGATCTAATTATAGTTATCTAAGGTCTGAGCGCGTGCCTCTGCTATCTCAGACCCCATTTTAAACTTAAACTTAATTTAATAAATGAATTTAAGTGACTCTTTAGATTAAAATAAAATGAATAATTTATTTCTACTTCAAATATTGGGAGGAAAGACTCGTGGGAAAAACTCAGTACTTAATCAGATAAAAAAATAAATAAATAATAAAGTAATAGAAATATAAGCTCACCACTTGTGATTAACTTGTAAAAAGCTGGCTTTCTAGCTCTCAGGAGATAATTGATTCTAAACCTTCGTTAATGAGATGTTCACATACGCTAGACTACACAATCCACTTCACAATAATAACACTTCACTAGAATCGCTCAGTACACTATCTCGTAATCACTACTCCTCTATACGTCACCAACAACAACACTATCTCGTAATATCTACGCCACCAACAACACAAACTCTTACCACACTTCACCTTTTTAACTATCTTGATCCAACAACCATCATCATTTCAATTAACCAACTTCCATACTAATCATATTAACACACATCACACAAACTGCGTGCGTCCTACTTTCATTTAAGTGGCTCCATGCCGGCGCAAACTCATTCCAGCTCCAATCTATTGCACCATCGAATGTGCTGTCCCAGACTTCGTGTTTTCCATCTCCGATCAGCATTCCTTCACAACTGGCTGCATCCTTTTTAACCCAACTCAACGCTACAATGTTACTTTCCTGCGACAGCATTCTTTTGACTCAACCTCTTTTACCCCACAGTCGTACTAAAAATAATTATTGGAGAAAATTATTAATTTAAATTTAATTATTACTAAAGATTTTTCAAGAAGAATAACATGTTACAAGATGTTTCCACATTTATTCTGCAGGATAAGATACCTGCATTTTATAACACAAATTAATTTAAATAAAATGTAAATTTGCAATACCTTGTACAAATATAGCCTTCTCAGTAAAATAAAATTTCTGATGCAAAACTGAATTATTAAACTTGAGAATTCTACACTGAAAACTACGGTACGTATGTAGATTGTGGTGGTGGGATATAGGGATATTGACTATTTAATACACTGAGATTTTAGACCTGAAAGACGTGGTGACTTCTGTGCGTCTTTTTAATGAATCCTTACCTGTATTCAGGATTGAACCGCATGAAACTTCGAATGACTACTTCGATGAGCGGGATCATTGTTTAAATACGTCGTCATCCATCGAACGGATTTGAAAATAGAATTGTGCTACCCTTAGTGGGACCTATACATGTTCAGTATAATATAATTCATGCATTCTACTTTTTTTCATTATGAAAGGATGTGCTACATCACTTCAATCCAAAGCTATTGTTCCATGTTTTTAATTCTGTTGTGTTTATTTAGAAATGATTATTTTAGTGCCTGTTTTTCAACAACATTTTTTTTTTTTTAATTTAGAAAAGAAAAAAATTATAATTTTTTTTCTGCATATATCTTCCTTTATGAGTGAATTTCTTTCAAAATTACTTCAGTAATAACTTCGTTATAATTCTTTTCTCTTTATAAATATTTTGACATTGTTTATGTATTTGTTGTTTTCAAGAAAATTTTAGTATAAAATAATCACTATTTATCGTATATATAAAATCAGATATTCGTTAATGTAAGTCCATAAAATTAGATAATTGCATATTAATTATATATTTATTGTATACTAGCAGGCTTTGCCCGCTTCGCTGGACATTAAACTTAAATGAGTTGTCAAAATCCCATATCTTTATTAATAACCTAAGTTCTCGCTGTGATTGGTATAGAGGTTTTCTCGCTCGCAACGTGAGGAGTCTGGGTACCCCACTGTCTTCGGCACAACTTACCCACTTCTTACTTCCCCTTCCTCAGCGGGTGAGTTCGAAGTTTTGCAAAATCACACTAATGTACTTAATGCGTAAACTTAATCAATATCCAGTCTGGGTCCCCACTGCCTGAGGCACAACTTACCCACTTCTTACTTCCCCTTCCTCAGCGGGTGAGTTCGAAGTTTTGCAAAATCCCACTAATGTACATAATGCGTACATTTAATCAATATCCGCACACCAAAATTCGCCATTCTAAGATAAATCAAAGCGAATTCAAACGGAAAAACATGTTTTTACACATGTTTATTGGAAACAACTTCAGTATAACCACACAACGATATTTGACGATTTTTTGTTGGCGATTATGGCTAAATCATTAATCTAAAAATCATAACTCATATATGATAAATGATAAAATCATAATCTAAAACATAAAACATAAAATCATAAATCCAAAATAAACAACATATTAGGCTGCCATATTATATCGCAAACAGTCCAGAACGACATTGTTATCCTTCAAAACGGTGCCAAAGAAAAATCGCCAAATTCAGCTGTTGGGTTATACTGAAGTTATACCGTTTATTGCCCTCCGACTCCGAGAAGGGGGGGGGGGATTTCGAATTTCGTGAAATCCAGTTACAATAAGTGCCGGATGCAAACAAACAATTTACGCACCAAATTTCGTGACCACAGAAGTCTTTAATAGAAAATATTATAAATAAATAAATACAAAACGCACAGCTTTAGTATGGGGACCCTTCGGTGACTTTAAATATTTTAAGCCATTTTTGCGATGAAGTGAATTGGCTTTCTGAATTGTGCAATTAAAGATCTTGGCGAGAAACGTCCGAGCTACATCGGTTCCGAATTTCAAATTTTGCCAAAGGGATACAATACTAAAGCTGTCACATACACAAAATAAATAAATAAATAAAATAAAATAAAATAAAATAATAAAATAAAATAAAAAATCTTTTCTGATATTTACAAAATAAAAATAAAAAATCTTAATAAAATCCAAATTATAATCATTAACAATTAATGGGAGAACATAAAAAAACCTTCATAAGGTACATAATAACAACATTTTTTTTTTTTTTTTTTTTTTTTTTTTTTTTTTTTTTACTACAGGAAAGAAAAGTACTGCTTAATTAAATAAAAATATTAAACTAATACCAAATATCTCTATGAAAATATTTATCTACGTGCAAATTCCTCATTAAAAAAAAAAAAAAAAATCACCAACTTTTTTAGGTATTTTTCTCTCTAATTTTTATTATTATTCACGTGAAATTAAAAATGTTTCATTTTATTTACCGAATCCGCGTTGAAAACGGAAAAAGGGTAAAATAAATTAGAAATATCAGACCTATATTTATAAATTTGATACCAAATGAAAGTGGTGATTTTTCTGAATCCAGGGGTGCAAACAGTTTTTCGATGCGACAATTAGATTTTTAAAAAATAACTAAAGTATGAAATTTAAGTGGCAACGAAAAAACGGAAATAGGGGAAAATAAATTAGAAGTATCAGACCTATCGTTACAAATTCAGAACCAAATTAAAGAGGTGATTTTTCTGAATCCTGAGGTGTAAACAGTTTTTCGATACGACAATTAGATGTTTTAAAATTAACTAAAGTATGAAACTCATATGGCAAAATTTCATTAAAATCTTTTCATAATTTGTAGTGCAAATCACGCGAATAAAAAAAGTCTTTATCTTAAAAATTTATTTTTGCATTTTATTTTTCCATTCAAAGCGTTTTAGTGAAAAAATATTTATGGCGCATGCGCAGGCGTTTTTTACCCACAATTTAAACACTAATCAGAATTTTGAAAATTTCTATACATATAATTTTAAGTTGGATGAAGACCTAAGTTTCTGCCAAGCGCCGTTGAATTCCGTCCAGCCGTTCTCGAGTGATGCCCGGACAAACGTGTTTTTAGTCTTTTACCCCCCCAGGGGGGGAACGGAGGGGAATTTCTGAAAAGTTGATAGATATAATTTTAAGTTGGGTGAAGACCTAAATCCCTGCCAAGCGCCGTTGAATTCCGTCCAGCCGTTCTCAAGTGATGCCCGGACAAAAAAAAAGCGACATACGGACACGATGACACACACACACACACACAGGCAAAATTTTCTGAAGTCATTTTCGGCTTTCATGGGGTGTGAAACGTGAAGATATCGCAAAATTTTTCGATTCCGACAAATGTACAGACAAAAGTCTGATTTTATTAATATAGATATTGAATGACACCTAATGCAGCAACGGATGGAACGTTCAAACGTAAATTTCATTTCATTTATTGACTAATTTATTTAGTTACTTGAAGTAACTTTAAATAACACTGTTTCGAACCCTTTTCTTTAAATACGCAGTAGATAAACATATATTCAAATATATTTTGTATTCAACAGTTTATGTCTGATGCAATATCTACTTTTAAGTGGTAAACTACTATTGGTATCCTAATGTTAATACAAATTTCAGCGAATTATATAATTTTTTTCAGTTTAAACCCTAAGAAGATGAGATACATATACACACACACACACATATATATATATAGTATACAATTTTAATAATGTTATTACGACACCAAATTTTGAGAATGCTGTTTTTAATTCCAAAATGATGTTATAAAAGGCGATACTAAAATAATATGTTAACATGATAATCTAAATATGAATTATATGGGTGCGGCAGTTGGAACATTTAATTGAGATCGGGCAAATGGTTTGTATAGAGGAACATATATATGTATTAAAATACATTACATTTGTGGGATAAATATCTCTTTTGTACAGTTTAGTATCTTTAAACTGAACAAACTAGAATAAAATTAAAAGAGGAACAGTTGAGAGAGAAGTCTTACCTAGAATATGGATAAAAGGTACCAATGCCACTTTCACCGGTCCATATAATACAATTATAACATATTAGTGCAATGAATAAAAATAGCTTATAGCGCAATTGAAATTAATTTAGAAAATTTTATAATCTACAATAAGTTTAAAAGTGTTTATTTTTTCGGTTCGTCTGTCTTTATGCCCGTACATCTGTACGTCCTGTAATACTCTTATATGTTTGTGGAATGCTTCGAAGCTGTCATATGTTAATTCGGTTGACCATAGCATATTTTCTGTTGCAAATACTACTAATAGTTCCAATGGTTTATGTGCAGGGGCTCATAAAGTATCATACAGCATTACGGTCTATGAAAGATTTTTATTTAAAGCCTGTTTTTAAAATCTTATACAACACAAAATATAACGAAATTGACATGTATTACATAAATTTATGTAAGCATGTTTCCAATAGAATTCGGTAAGTTTATCATTAGTGATTCATTTCGCAGCCACACAAAATATTTAGCTATATTGTCAAATAAAAATGGATATAGCTTAAATGGAATTTTTAGATGAATTATTAGCTTTTTTGTTTTAATCAATTTCCAACAAAGTTGAAGAAGGCTTATTATTTTGGGTCGTCGATCCATCTGTTTCACTATCTGTCTGACTGTCTATCTACCTGCGCCATTATTATCATAATTCCATATATTCCATATTATCATATATTCCATAAATAGCAGTGTACAGTGAAACTGGAAAATATTCCAATGTATTATATTGTAAGAGAGGTGTATCTGTAAAGACCAAATTAATACCTTTGTAATGCAGAAAACCTATATTCACATTTATAATTCATATGTAAGAAAGTACATTTTCTGTATAATATATTATGATTATAACATTACGATTTACTGGGACACACAAAAATATCCTTATGCCCTAGAAGGTACAGTTATAAAATTCTAGAATTTCACTTTTAGTTTTGTTTAATGACATTAAATCTTTCCAGTAAGAGCGATTAAGAATCCAATTAATGTATATGGTCGTCTGCCTGTCTGCGCTCTAATTTTTGTTAATATTGATAGAATGTCTTGAAGTACTATTATCAGTTATTCACGTTCAATATGGCATGCTCTCTACTGATATGATATCAGTAGCGCAACTAAATTTTGTACAAGGCTTCATGGAAACTTGAGATGCAGTATGGCTTATCACAGATATTTTTTAAGTCATGTTGTATGACATGTATTTCACACATAGAATAACGTAAATAATATACATTATCTTATTAATATAAGCGAAATTGCTTCTTTCTGTCTATCAGCTATCTACAGAAAATCTATCCCACTTACACAAACGACATTTGGCACACAGATAGTCTCTAATGTCTCCGTGTACGCCTCAAAGCCAGATTTTTATATTTTTAATTAGGAAGTAGGTTATTAATTAAAATGCATTGACTTATTTGATTCTATTAAATTTCTCGAAATTTTTCTTTACGTTCTAATTTCAGCCTGTTGTCAATAAAATAAAATACTTATAACTTCTTATTTCCTTAATTTTTGCTGACAAAAATAAATAAATAAATAAAAAATAAAATATATAAAATTAAATAAAAAAAACTTCTCTTTACGTTAAAAATGATTTAAAAAAAATATCATTACAAATTTAAAAAAAAAAACTGACGTTATAACATTTTTAAATTTATTTATATTTAAAATATTAATGGACAATACTCCTGTGACGTCACCGTAGGTAAAATCGCCGAACACGTGGCCGATATTTTGTAAACAAATTAGATTCAAGATGCCATTTTATTGTTACGCATAACATTTTTCTAAATATTTCTGCAGTGAAACTTAATAATTTATGTTCAAACAAGAACAAAAGAGAAATGTAAACAACTGAATCGAATGATAAATTTAAGACTATTCCATATCGTAAAATTGCAGAACATTTTATGTATACACACACACACACACACATATATTATATATAATGAATAAAAGATTAATAAGAACATTTTATACACACACACACATATATATATGGACATCAAAGCTTAAATAATTAGAATTTCAATCACTTTAATAAAGGAATTTATTAAATGGAACATCCATTTAAATTTGTTAACATCGCCACAGTTCACATGGCAACTTTTAATATTACATGCAGCTTTAGTATAAAAACCCCGTGGCGATTTAATATTTCTTTGTCATTGTGGCGATGAATAAAGATAGCTAAATAATCTCCTTAGATAGCTAAAGATAGAATAGTTAAAGATAGCTGAATAAATTTCCTTTTTTTAAATTCCAATCGTAAGTTTACTAATGGATCCTCTTTTATTTATTTATTTTTTCTTTCTTTTGATTTTGACACCAAATTAAATTTCTACTATAACTAAGAACTACTATAATTCCTATCATTTTCTGGTCGGCCGGAAAAATAAAATAAAATATAAGAAATTACTTGATAGTATGTAAAATCTGTATAGTGTACATTAATGGAATCGCAATTTTAATATGAATAATATACTTCAATTTTCTTTCTTCCTTTTATTCTTTCTTTCTTCCTTTTTTTTTCATTGTCCGTTTCGTAACAGTATTTCAATAAAACCCTAACTGAAGTTCAAGGGTAAGGTGTTCCTTGTCTCAGGCAATAGTGACAAGGACTCGAATTATTGCGGATAGGGAAGACGCTGTCAAAAGCAGCGCTGACCCAAATCAAGTTTTCAGCGATTTCAATAGATTTTTTTTATAAAGTGAAAATAATGATATTTTTTTATTATTATTATTCGTTTAAATATAGTGACTTGCGACGCGGGCAAAGCTTCCTAGTTGAGATAACAAAGATCAATGTTTCCATGAAGTAAGGTAGAATTGACTTGCTGTTTTAGAGACTATACAGGGGAATATATATATATATATATATATATATATACTCTATAACAAAAAAAGTGATGCACTAAGAAAAAAATATCTGAATGGAACGAAAATTGGTAGATGTTATGTACACGTAAAGAGAAAAACAAACGATTACAGTTTCAGACAATTTGGTTTATTTAAACAAAAGAAAGAGCTTCACAAAGTGAACAAGTTAATAAAGTGTTGGTCCCTCTCTGGTCTTTATGTAAGCAGATATTCGGCTTGACATTGGTTGATGAGGTTACAGATGTCCTCCTGTGAAATATCGTGTCAAATCCTGCCCAATTGGTACGTTAGATTGGCAAAATCCTGAGCTGGTTGTAGGGCTCCTTTCATAATCCTCCGAACGTCCTCAATGGGGGAGAGATCCGGCGACTTTTCTGGCGAAAGTTATGTTGGACAAGCAAGAAAACAAGCAGTAGAAAATACCTTCGTGCGCGGGCTGGCATTACCCTGCTGAAATATACGATCAAGATGGCGTGATATAAAGGATAACACAACGGGGCGTAGAATTTCGTGGACGTGTCGCTGCGCTTTAAATGTGCCACGGGGTTTAACTGGAGAACGAGCACTAAAATTCATTCAAAAGAAGAATAAATAAAATAAATATTTACAAATAAATGAATTGATGCATATAATGTAGTCTTTAGTTTTATATTCTCTGTCTACGGCATACCTGCCAACATTCTAATTAATACTCCGTAAAACTATTAGTGTCCGCCATTTTTTTCACATCAGACTTTTCTTAGAGCATTTTTTCCATTACTTAATCGTACTTATATTTAGAGAAAATTACTCTAAAAATTAATTGGTGTGGTAAAAGGAGTGGGTACACACATTTTTACAGTATGTAATTAGGATGTTGGCAGATATGAGAAAATTTGCTAATATTTTATTTAAAAAATTAAATATTGTAAACCTGCATTTCTGTTCCCATTTAGTAAGTGATACAATAGTTCTATTTAAAATAGTTACAGAAGATATAAATATAACATAAAAATGTTTTTTTAGGAGAAAACGTGACCCTGAATAACAAAGTCATAAAGTGTCAGAAAAATATTTATTGTTGTCCATTTTTCTTTTTTTTATTTTTAAATAGGAATTAGAAAATTTATTCGAGTTAATTAGGCCTGAACAAAGTAGCAGTGATAAACAGAGAAAAAAATTCTTTTTATATTCACAATGAAATTAAAATACTTTAAAATTATTTTTTTATAATATCAAAAACAATTAAAAAATAGCATAACAATTATAAAATAACATAGTATACAAATTTAGCACGAATACATCGATTTTAATGCGCATATAATTTAAGCGACCATTACAATATTTTACATTTTTAAATAGATTATTAAAAGACACAAAACTATATTTTCGCACGCTTTTAATACAATACTTATTACTGTTTGATATTAGTTTAAACACAAGTTACAATCAAAAAGCAATAGAAATACATAACTCGTAAATAAATGCCAAATTGTGGAAACAATTAAATTAATAACTAGTTGGCATAGGTGGACTCTGCTCAGTTCCCCATCATATTTATGTTATCATAAATTTCCAGTGCGAGTCATATTAATAATCCTGTTAAAAGAAATGAATTTGATCAAAGCTTGATACAGTGGCAGAATGAAATCCTCGCCTAATAGGCTATCCACCGTTCATTTCGATATATTTATCTTATTCTAATCTATTAATTTATTTTATCAGGGTCAATTCTGTTGTTTAGTTTTCATGCTACTATTTTCAATGCAATAATCCTCAAAATTCATATTTATATGAAAAATTTACAATTTCGCTAAGTTGATAAAATCGTAAATTACAAATAATTTACGAAATTTTCCTCTTAGAATATTTGTATTCAATCATGTTCAAACAAATATCATAAATGTAATTTTGAAGTTGTCTAATGTATTTATGATCCTCAAAATGGAAGTTTATGCTGAATTTTGTCTTATTCTGACATGTTAAGTAAATCGTAAATTCCAATTAACTTACGAATTTTTTAAATTGGAAAAATCATAGTCTATGATATTCATGCCAGTATCCAAAATAATATTTAAAAAGTGGTTTGACATCTTTACGATGAAAATATCCCTCAATATTGACGTTTATGTAAAGTTTTGCTCCAGTCGGCCATGTTAAGAAATTCGTAAGTTTCTAATAATTTACGAAATTTTTATATTGGAAAATTCATAGTCATTAATATTCATGACACTGTTCTAAATAATATTTCAAAAGTAGTCTGACATCTCTGCGATGAAAATATCTCTAAAAATTGACGTTTATGTGAAATTTTGCCCTATACTGCCATGTTAAGAAATTGGTAAATTTCCAATAACTTGCGAAATTTTCAAAGTATCATATTTGTAGTAAATGATGTTCATTCCGGCATCAAAACTGATATTTTAAAACTGGTCCGACATTTTTACAATAAAAAGTTTCCATTTAATGCACGTTTAAGTGAATTTTTGTCCTATTCTCCCATGTTAAGGAAATCGTAAATTTCTAATAACTTACGAAGTTTTTTAATTCGAATGTTGCAAATGAATAGGGTTCTTGCCATTATCGAAAGTAATATTTTAAAACTGATCTGACCTGTCTGCGATCGTTTGTTCGTGAGATATCGTGTAAACAGATTAACAAACTAACGGACTAACACACTAACGGACTGACACACTAACAGACACCCTACAGACAGACACCATACAAATTTGGTCATTTTCGGATTCCTCACACCAGAAAACGTATAAAAAAGCCAAAAAATCGAGGTCGAAAATTTTCACGATTACCTAAGTTCCCCATACCTATAGTATGATGGGGAACTAAAAAATGTATAAAATTTAATGCAAGCAAATGTCGAAAAGAAAAGGAATTTATTTTTTTAATAAACATAAATAAAAATAACATAAATTTATTTTAAAATGATTAATTTAATAGTAAACGCATTATTTTCAGAGAAATTAAAATTTATTTAATGAATAGTGAAATAATTAAAAGTAAACTTACATAACGGAAAATATAATTTGCAATACAAAATGCATTAATGACTATTAAAAAAAGTCTCGTGTTTACAGAAGCAAATTTTAATGATGTAACAATGATGTTAAATGGTTAGTAATATATTTTAAACTAAACTAATGATGTAGTACAAAATGCTTATATGTACCAATTGAAATATGTCTCATTAAAATAGAACTATTTTTAAAACATCTATTTTTTGTGCAATTAAGTTAATAACACAAAAGTAATCAAATATAGTTTGTAATGAATAAAACAACATTAGATAAGTTAAATTATGTTTAAACATAGCAGACTAAATGAACATTAAAAAAAAAAAAAAAAAAAAAGTAATAATTTAAGTACCCTTGAAAATCGGTTAGATATATATAACTATGATAATTATAGTATGCTGTAGCTATCACAAAACTTTCTTTTATATTATTTTATACAAATTCAAGTAATACAAATTATTTTTAAAATTACACAGGCCTAAAAAATTTAAGTCATAAAAAGTGCTTGCATTTGTAATGCTTGTTTTTTATATTATTTGGTGCGCTCATTTCAAATATGGTATTATTTTTTCTCAATCGCGTAAAGATTTTTTCACGATATGGGCTTAAATATATGAACAAGAAAGCCTATTGTATATATTCTGGGAAAAATAAGGTCTTTTAAAAATATATTTTAAATGCTTTATTTACAAATTAATTAGTATATCAAATAATTGTAAATGATTTACTAAATATATTTATTGATTTCATGTTATTTAGAAATTTATTAATTAGAACGGTTAATGTTTTACCCTTCTTTAAAACAACCTGAATTCGTATATATTTACTGCTTTACTTTGCCCTGAAATTTCCTTTTGGCATTTAGTCTGTTGTAGGCAGTGTGAGATACATGTTCTTTCCCTGTGTAGCATCTAATAGTAGTCTGTCATCATTTTGACGTTCTGTGTACTTTTGTATCTATGCTTCATCTCTTTTTAACTTTCCTTTTTTTTTGAAAAACTGGTACGTCATGGAATTCTTTGTCTATTTTTTCTGAACTCAGCGTCCAAAAAATCTACCAGTATCACCGATTGGTTCCTAAACACATTTTTGACTGCAGGCCTATGTTATTTTCAATGATGATTTCAGACAATTTTCATATTAGAGAAGTTTAGCAGGAAATGTTAAAGAAAAAGTCAATTTTACATTCGGCACATGAAATATTAGAAAATGCGTTTTTTTACTTTCATTTTTTTTCTTCTAAGAAGTTTCTTGTTTTTGATATTTAAAATAATAGTAAAGGAATCCATAACATTCTTTTAATTTATCACATATTTATAGTTCGACCGTTCTTCTAAAGTTACTCTCAAATTGTTTTGAAAAGTACTCATATTGAAAATTTATATATTCCAGGTAATACCTACCCTCCCTCACAAACGGGAAGGGGGGGGGGTGTAACGATGCATTTTCTTTCTATTTGATTGTTACTACTACGAATAATTATTTTTAATTTTACAATAATTTGTTAAAAGATATTAATTATACACATTTATGTGAAAATTTGTCGCGTATTACATTATTAAAAATTACGGAAAAATCGGACTGCAATGCCACTTGTTCCACGATTTTCTCCAAATGTTGATCAGCACTAATTCACGTTTCAAATACATATAAATTTGCATTTTTTAAAAAAATTTTCTACATATAATAAAGAAACTTAATATTAAAATAAGAAATAATACTATAATAATAAAACAGTTTTAATTATTTTGGATTTCTTTTTTTTTTTGGATATAGTGACTGGAAATACTATTTGTTGCATTGTGTTTATATTTGCATAAAATTTAAATAGGCATTTTAAAGAAAAATGCAAATTTTCAACTTGTCTTAACAATTTTTAGTGAAAAATTTATGTAGTGAAAACTTTAAAAACTACATTTTTATTTACATACTCTGATAATTTCAAATATATTTATAGATCTACATTTACGTATTTGCATGGTATATTGTATAAAAATTATGAAACATAGATAATAATATTGCTGCCCTGTGCCCTTAAGATTATTTTCTAATATGCTTTTAGTAGGGAGGTACTTAGCCCAATGCAATTCTCGACCTTACCGGTCAACGTTTTCCAGGAGTTTTCTGACGAAGCAGGTCGTTTCGACGCCGACGGTTCGACGCCAACTGTTCGACGCCAACGTTTCGACGCGGGGGCAGTTCGACGCCGTACGTTTCGACGCGGGGTCAGTTCGACGCCATATTTTTTTTTTCGTATTTTTATTTACTTTTAAAATAAATATGCAATATGCCTGATATAATATATATTTTTTATATATTATATATATGAAGCGTGATTCAAATAAATGAGTAATATGACTGATTTTTATTTATTGAATTAGCGATTGTTTGCATACATATTTGAAATAATGTGTATATGTGTGAAAGTGTTCTAGATTTTTTTTTTGTGTCCCAGATTAGTGAGAAGCCCCTCGCAAACGTCAAGGCCCCGGGACACGAGGGAGGTTGTTTTTTTGTATTTATTTATTTCACAAAACAGCATCAAAAAGGCAAAATACAGAAATGGTAAATAAACATATGGTTACAAAGAAATTATATTGCAGACAAATATAATTACAGATAAATAAGATTACACATAAATAAGATTACAACACAGAACTGTTATTATACTAATCTATTGCAAAATTATGCGCCACACCTTTCGGGTATTCCATTATTTCTCGATTTTCAAAATCTTCAACTATTACTTTAATTTTCATATCAGTTCACAGATACTTATTCCGCTTGTGCGGCGGTTCATCTCCACGTACAAATTGTTCATAACATTGATCAATTGTTTTTTGAACACGTCTTAGACCATCTATGAATTTCTATAATGTGGGGGTGCGAAACACCAAATTCGGCCTGTAGTATAAAAAATAGTAAAAAAAAGTATGTAGTAAAACGGCCTGTAGTAAAAAAAGTATGGCGTCGAACTGACCCCGCGTCGAAACGACCTGGCGTCGAACTGCCCCCGCGTCGAAACGTTGGCGTCGAACCGTTGGCGTCGAAACGTTGGCGTCGAACTGACCTGTACCGGTTTTCTGAAACTACCATTACCGTTACTATGTCCCATTATAAACACTCCTGTGAAAAGCGGTATCACTTTGGCCTTGTACCCAAATGAAAACAGTCTCCATTAAATTCAATAAAGCAAGACAATTATAAAATTTAAATAAATAAATTCATAAATGAAAAATATTTCGATTTAATAAAAGAAGGCATATCTTTTTTCAACAAATACATTTTAGCCCAATATATTAAATATATTTCTTCAAAGGATAGTCTTTTGCACATAAAACTATTGATATTTAATATTGATATTTAATTAAATTGACTCCTTCTTAATAAAAGACTGTGAAAGAAATATTTGTTTAAATCTTGTCACTTAAATTATTTTTAATGTACTTAAATTGTTAATTAGAAAAATTAAGGCTTCTGTGGAATCTCGCAATTGTTTTTGTTAAAGAGAACTAAGTTTTTACAAAAACTTATCTCTGTTAAAAAAAATTAAACGGTTTGTTATAAAAAGTTTTCCAAAATTCTACAAATACATTGGGTTTCCGCGAATTTCGTATTTAATTAATCGAAGAAAAGTTAGATATTTTTTCTTTTAAGCAAAAAATAATTTTCCTCTCTCTCTCTCTCTCTCTCTTTTTTTTTTTTTTTTTTTTTTTTTTTTTTAGAAATAACGCTTTAAATGCTAATAAAAAAAAAAAAAAAAACGTTAACCATTTTAATTTACTGAAAAATTTAATTTTAATTTATTGAATATTTTTTCCAAACAGAATAATTAACTATTTTCAATAATTATGCATAGGTGTAAATAATTTGTGAATATATTTGATTAATGAAAACTACTTTAATGAAAACCAACCTCCAAAATCCATACAAAATAATAGTAATAATAATAATAATAATAATAAAAAGCCTAAAAGTAGTCGTAAAATTAAATGAAGTTTACAAACGCATTATTTATTTACAAATTTAATAAAATAAATTAGCAAAGTAATCTACAACTAATGTATTAATCTGGTGTATATACTAATATACTTGTGCTTTTTTCTTCAGATATTCAATAACAATTACGTATCAATAAATCAAAATAACAATCCCTATTTAAGTAATCGTCCAAAATGTAACCATTCAAAAAGGTTATTAAGAAAAGAACTGGAAAAGAGAATATTTATACGAAATATTATTTAAATATTTATATGGATAAAAGGAATATATATGACAATTATTCTGATTTAATGAGCCATTCTTTACAGATAACAATACAATATCCTCATTTAAAAATCCCATTTTAAGAATTATGTATTGCTTAAACAAATTTAAGTAATGTTTAAAAAAAAATAACACACATTATTAAAGTTTAATGTTAAACCTTCGTGTCCCAAAATAAATAAATAAATAAAACTTTTTTTGTTATTGTTGTGGTTAGATCTGGTGCATTTCTAAAGGTATACGCAATACAAAATATGCATATCACCTTCTCATAGTAAATGATGGAGATTTAATTGTGTGGTAATTTAAAGTCACAATTGTACATAGCAATAAAAAAAAAGATGAGTGAAATAAAATGCAAAAGGTAGATTTTTTTTATTACTTTGTATTTAAAAAAAATAATTGTGCATTTTTCAGATAATCGTATATATTAAAGTGCAAAGCTATTTTTAAGGATGAAAATGAAGACATGTGACCATGCTATGAAATTTTCAAATCAATCAGAAACAAGAATCAGACTCTTACAATTAAAGCACGAGCATCTCAACTTGCATGATTAATTCGAAGGAAAAACATTAAGAACAAAACAAATCACGAATATTTATCAACGTATGAGGACTGATGCATTACACATGTTTACATCTAAAATTTTGATTTGATAATTTTGGCTGATCTTTACGTGTTTTCGTATGCTAAAACAGAAAATGAAGCGAGATTTCTTTTTCTTTATTTTTTCTTCTTTTCTTTTCTTTTTCTTTTCTTTTACGTATAAATGTTTGTCAATACAGTGTGTCTACCGACATAATTTTATTCGCCAGCCTTCTATCAATATAATTATATGGTAACTCTTATAGTACTTTTCCGTGATTAATTATAATTAATCAGGGAAACATACTATGAAAGAAGAAAACGGAAGAAATTGTGCCATTGGATACACTGTATTTAGACACATATATGTGTGGTAAAAAGAAACTGGCTTCATTTTCGGTTTCAGCACATGAAAAAATATATGTGTCAGCTAAAGTTCTCAAATTAAATTTTTGCCAACATTATTTTTATAGACATGTGTTATTATAAATAATTTCTGCATTTACGTCTTAATTTTAATTATGAATAAGGGAAATTTATTTCACAAATCATGAAGAAGAACATGTTTACCCTCATCTCGTAACATATTTATTTGCTTCAGTTTTAAATCTGTTAAAGTTTGATACTTATTTCAAATTATCGCAATTGCTTTTTAAAAGAACGAAATTGAGATTTTGTTTTCATACTATTCATTATGCATACGTTATTTGTATATTGCCCAATTGTAATAACGAAAACCTCTGTTTACATTAGTTTTCAATAAACTTTTTAATTTTTTCAGGTTGCTTACAAATAAATATGTTTTACAGAACTTTAGAATTTTGCTCGATCTATACGTCAAATAATATATTTATTATCATCACATTAGTATAACAGAACGCTATAGGATGATACATTACTCCCCACATCTTTTAATATGTTTGAAATATCTTTTATGCTGTCAATAAGTAACAATGTAGCTTACTTTTTTTTTTTTTTTTTTTATTAGCATAAGCTTGCTATTTTAGCTTCTGAATATCTCGCTTCTCTTTAGCTTCTGATATATCTCGCATAATAATTTAAAGTGTATGAATCGTCGTTCACGTTCTATGGCATTGACCTTTTATCTATCCCTCCCTCCTCCCCTTCTTTGCTAAATTTAGAGAAATTTTAGTCATACTTAATATAAGATTAAGAAAATTTTTGACATTTTTTTTTTCCTTCGGTACAGCATAAATTTAATGTTTGTGAATTTTAAAACTCTCCTTTACCCAAAGACAATATTTTAGGTTAAATTAGCTATTTTTAACTGATTCTTCGTGAGAAAATTTGTTTAAATATAATCGCTCTTTAGGATTTGACGGGTATTAACTAGTAAATAAATTTAATTATAATGCGGATTAAGATAAAGAAATATGGTAGACAGTAACTGATACAGCATGCTTGTGATATTTAATTATATTAATAATAACATTTTAAAAAATATTTTTTTTTTCTTGAACCAAAATCATTTTATATAATGTCTTATGACATGCAGTGTGATAAAATTATAATGCATATGTTTAATTCTTACAATATCTTTCACATTCCCTCCGTAATTTCAACTTCATGGTTTTTTAAATATAGTTTTGCATTTAACTCCAGTAATGACATAAAAAAAAAAATAAAAAAATAAAATAAAAAAATATACATTTCATTTATGAGATTAGATGAATGGGAATTCCACAATACTTTATCGTAAAAGTCGTAACACAAACAGTTTATGTTTTCATTTAAAAAGTTAGTTTTGTTTTTGTTTTTTATTTTTGAGTACTGTATAAAAAAAATAATAATAAAACTAGTAAAGTTTGCAGTACTGTAACAAAAATCGTATGAAAAATAAAATTACTTTTTAATAAAAATTTCCAAAATACAGGTAATGAAACATTTCACATATTTTCTATTATCTTATTAAAATTAGATTATGCACTGTAAAATATTATGCTCTATATTACACAAGAATGTTGAGGCAGCTTACTTGCAACAAGCTTGAAGTGAAATGCTGCGATCTTTAACGGCGTAACCATAACATATCCTGTAGTCCATAATTCAAACATTTAATTAGTATATTGGCGAAAATATTGCGATGTTACTATTTAAGATTAAACGATGTTTTGCCCTATATTATTAAAATTAAAAATCATGTTTTATCACACATATATCAATATTGTAAGCAAAACAGTTTTACCAGCGCATATTTGTGAGGAATAAATATAATAACTGAAATACTAGTTAATCGTTTCGAAATTTTCGTATTTTTTTTTCTATACTTTGCTCTATAATTTTTGTTATCTATCTCCTGATATACCTAGTATGGTATTTTTCTTTTATTTATTTACCAGCAGGCTTTGTCATTCAGTATATATAAAGGAATTTTCAAAAAGTATGTATATATATATATATATGAATAATTACTATATTTTAAATGACTTTATACATAACAACTAAAACAATTTCATCGAAATCGCTCAATACCCCGCTTCGGGTCCTGGGGATCTAGAACGAGCTTATCGAAATCCCCTCGTTATCGGAATTTCTCCGATGTGACGTCACATTCCGGCAGCCTTTCTTATTTCGCCAGAACGAACTTATCGAATCGCTTTCATTATCGGAATTGTTTGGTGGAATCGTTTTCTGAAATTTCGACAAGTCTTTTCCGAGTGGAATCGTCGTGAGATAAACAATTCACAGTTCCAATGGCGTCTATCTTTACATTAGGTGTTATTCAAGAAAATGAAAAAACAAGTTTTAAATATATTTAAATCTTAAAAATTAAATTAAATGAAAATTGTTATATATATATAGGTAACTAAATTTTTTATTTAAAAAGCATGAAGAATAACATTTCTTAATACTTAAAGTAATTGAAAATTAATTAAATTTAATGAAAATTACAATAAATACCTATATATTTTTTCTGTAATTAAAATTCATACTAATCATGTATAATATTAATAACATATCTATTAAGAATAACAAGCCTTAATATTTAATGTTATTAAAAATTAAGTTTATTGAAAACTGCAATTATATATATATATATATATATATTTTTTTTTTTTTTTTTTTTTTTTTTTTTTTTTCTTGAAACTAAAAGTCTTATTTAAAGTATATCTATGAATGATGTAAGTCCCAGTATATAACACATTAATAAATCTTAAAGGAAATTATGATAAAGATTTATTTTCTCTGGAACTAAAATTTTCCTTTGTAAATTTTATTATAATTGAATTAAGTAAGTTTGAGATACAACACGTCAATTCTATATTCACTTGCAAAACTTCATTTGCAAGTAGCTATATAATAGAATCTAATAAGAATCTCATTTCTTAGTGAGGGAAAAGTGAGCAAATTAAATAATAATAATAATAATAATAATTGTTATTATTTTTTTTTTCAAATCTAAATCAGACATATTATGTAAACTCACTTACAAAAGGAAAATTAATTTTAAAAGACTGTTTTACTTTTTCTTACTTTGAAGAGAGATAATTTTTTACGGTGCTTAAAGGTTTAAAATTATACAGCATATTTTATGGTATATTGTAAATTATAAAAGAATTTCTAGAAACAGTACATACAAGCATGCAAATTACAAAAAAAAAAAAAAAAGAAAAAGAAAAAGAAAGAAAAAAACTGATAAGTATTCAATTATGTAATTGATTTCAAAATTATCTCTTAAATAAACAATATTTTAATAAACAAGATCAATTGCTTTTATATATTTTTTAAATATGCAATGCATTTATAGTTATCTAAAACTTTAGAATAAATTAATAATAAAATCGAAAACACCAAATTTGCATACAGATAAGTGAATGATACATCATATTTTAATATAAATTTGCATCACAAAAGTACTAAATGAAAAGTAAGTGTGCCCAACATGTTCAAAAGACTTTGTATAAAATAATGATTACAAGAATTAGTAAAATTTTCAGAAGCAAATATATTGATTGAGATAAATTATTTCACTACTTTCGAGAAATACAAATGTAAACACATCATTTTGTAATTATAAAAATTTTAAACTAGAAACAATTTACACATTAATATTTCATTTTCATCTTAGATTAATAAATAATATTATCATCAAATTGCAGTTTTTTATTTGCTTCCTACAGTTAAATACTCCAAAAATTAATATTCGAGAAACTCTGATATTAAATCTTAAAAAAAAAAAAAAATGCAGGAAAGTTAAAACCCTCTTTTTTTTTTTTTTTTTTTTTTTTTTTTTTTTTTTGGGGGGGGGGGTGGGGGGGTGATTTGCAGAATATTTTTTTCTCTGGGGACTGACAGTATGATAAATTCTTTGAAAAGTAAAATGAAAACAAAAATATATACTATTACGTTTAAGACATGTTAATACAATAAATCATTTATAATAATACATGCACAAAAATAAATAAATAAATAATAATAATAATTAAGGAAATTAAAAAAAATATAGATGTTAATGTTTATATGGACAAAGTAAAAACATATTACCTGACTAACATCCAACGCTTTTTTATCCATAGAAAATAATTCCTCGTTCGTAATTGTGTAAAAAATTAATACTAGCAACTAACACTTTAAGGAGTAAAATCATTTACATTCACGGCCTTAAAATGCTAGTAACTTTCAAAGATTGAATTTCGATAATAACACTCGTCTAATATATAGAAAATACATACGTTCTTTATATATATATTTAAAAAAAATGAAGCTAAATACTCTTCTCTTATTAAATAAAATAGAAACACACGTTCACACTCTCGCAAGGAGAGGAAGCCATCTTTGTTTATCTAAAAAATCCAAGTGGAATCTCGCGGGGAGAATGAGATGATCCTTGTCTGTGATTGGTCAACTTAAACCGATTTCGAAAGCAGTTTGGGTGCTTTGGAAGAAATTTCTATTCACCTTTCCGACAAGGTGGTTCTAGAGGGCATAAATTGCATGTCGGGATGATTTGGGTTGCAAGCCAAGGATTCCGATATCGGGATGTTTCCGCGTCGAATTCTTTCCGATGGGTTCGTTCTAGAGCCCCTGGCTGCCTTCGAAAGCATTTTCCTCACCTACACTATATCGGCGTGTGATCACCACTGCTTTCATTTCTGCCTTAACCGGATATCTTAATTTAGGTACTAACTAGACGATAAGTGACGTTGCTATTATCCAAGTAATACGCTTTTCGTACAAACATTTATTTATTATTATTATTATTTTTTTTTTTTTGAGAGAGAGAGAAAGAGAGAGATTGTCATCTTTACTGTATGATGACAATTATAGAATAAAGATGACATGAACTAGCAGCCCCAGACACCTTTTCCAGCTGAAGAAACTTTAATTAATAAAAATATTAATAATAAAAACTGATCGAAAATTTGAAAACTGGGCTTCGAGTTTCATCAGGAGAGACGTAAATGGACCTCTATGCAGCATTTTTGCCGAAACGTCAGTGGAGGCCCTCTGTTGAGACTCAAAACGGTTTTGGGCTGTGTCTGTCTGTCTGTCTGTTTGTCGCGCGATAGTGGCCGCAAAAATAGCGCTATTGACTTGAAATTTGGTACACGTGTTCATGAGCCCCACGAAATCAGCTGTATAGTTTTTGGTATGTACTCCATTTGTAGTTCTTATACAGGGACACGCCAAAGTTTTTCTTATCATTACGGCCTATGGGAGGAATTTGTATGTATCGCGATAGCGGCCGCAAAAATAGCGCTATTGACTTGAAATTTGGTACACGTGTTCATGAGACCCACGAAATCAGCTGTATAGTTTTTGGTATGTACTCCATTTGTAGTTCGTATACAGGGACACGCCAAAGTTTTTCTTATCATTACGGCCTATGGGAGGAATTTGTATGTATCCCGATAGCGGCCACAAAAATCACGCTATTGACTTGCAATTTGTTACACGTGTTCATGTGCCCCACGAAATCAGCTGTATAGTTTTGAGTGTGTATTCCATTTGTAATTCGTGTACAGGGATAACGCCAAAATTTTTCTTATCATTACGGCCTATGGGAGGAATTTGTATGTATCCCGATAGCAGCCACAAAAATCACGCTTTCGACTTGCAATTTGGTACACATGTTCATAAGCCCAATGGAATTAGCTGTATAGTTTTAGGTGTGTATTCCATTTGTAGTTCGTGTACAGGGACACGCCAAAGATTTTCTATCATTACGGCCTATGGGAAGAATCTGTATTTACCGCGATAGCCGCCTCAAAAATCAAGCTATTGACTTCAATTTTTGCTGAAACGTCAGTGGAGACCCTCTGTTGAGACTCAAAAGGATTTTGGGTTCCGTCGGTCCGTCCGTCTGTCTGTCTGTCTGTCGTGCGATAGCGGCCGTAAAAACCACGCTATTGATTTGAAACTTTGTACACATGTTCATGATCCCCACGAAATTAGCTGTATAGTTTTGGGTGTGTATTCCATTTGTAGTTCGTGTACAGGGACACGCCAAATTTTTTTTATCATTACGGCCTATGTGAAGAATTTGTATGTACCGCGATAGCGGCCCCAAAAATAACGCTATAGACTTGCAATTTGGTACACATATTCACGAGCCCAACGGAATTAGCTGTATAGTGTTAGGTGTGTATTCCCTTTGTTGTTCGTGTACAGGGACACGCCAAAATTTTTCTTATCCTTACGGCCTATGGGAAGAATTTGTATGTACCGCAATAGCGGCCGCAAAAATCCTTCGATTGACTTGCAAATTTTGCACACATTCCAGCTTTCCATATAAGTAGCTGTATAATTTTCATTGCTATATTTTTTATAAACTGTGTACAGGGACACGCCAAAATTCTTAACATTACGGCGTATGGGGTGAATTTCGTTTAAACGCATTTTAATATCATTACTTTGCAATGAAGAAAATGAAACTAGAGTACTTGAGTTAGATGCTTAAACTTATGTTGCTTGAAGAAAATATGTGCTCTTAAGCTTTCTAATTAATGTACAGGACCTTACAAAAGTGTTCTGACAATGTCACTTAGTCATCCAAACGATGTTAAATTTGGAACAATTATTAATTTTAAACGCAAAATAAGCTGAATAAATTTTACTGGTGTATACAATGTTTATGGTTCGTGTACAAAGACGCACGAAAGAATTTCGTAACATTAGAGCCTATGGACGAATTTTTAATTTAAGCGCGCACTTTAATACGTTTATGCTGAATTGAACTTAATAAAGTTAACATACATTATAAAGATGCTTAAAATCATGTTTACTCTAAAAAAAGGTTATGTATAGACTAAATTATTTATGGGACCACAAAAAATAATTCAGAGTATGTACTGTAATCATCCAAATGATGTCAAATTAATTTGAAAGATTAATGAGTTATAATTAATTAGATTTATTCTTATTATAGGCGTTTATAATGACTGTGGCTACTTTTCCGGGATACATAAAGGAATTTCGTACTTTTATGGTGTATAGTCGGATAGTCGGTATTTCTTAAAAGTGTATTTTAACATGGTTACAACCCATCAAATATAATGAAATTTTATTAGAATTTTAAAAGCCTGTTTTCATGTTGAAAATTGTGGGCATAGAATTGATAATTAGTTTAAAGGTTACGCAAAATATTTCCGATATGCTATGTAATTTTTTTTGTATGAAATTCGGTATTTATGAATTTCCGGGAAATAATACAAGACCGTCGTTTAATAAGAATGCATATTGTTGCGTACTTGGGGGTTTGTAAGTTGTCCGAGAATGAAAGGCGAAACTTCCAAAAATTCAGTGATTTATTCACAGAAAGTTCGAGAAGAATACAGGTCTATAAACCAAGTATCAGCTTCAATTCAACCAGTAAACATAGGTTAAACAACAGCCGTTAACAGCAAAACAACAGTACAAACTGTTTAGCAATAACACATAAAGCAAGTCTCATTCAAAGAGGCTCAAAGCAAAGCAAGCATTTGACGAAACCGACACAGATCTGAGATTGGAAGCCTTGGCTAAAAAAATGCTCCTTTTATACTATTCTATCGAACACAGACTGTTCTGGAAAATTATCGTATCTCATCAGCCAATGAGATTAGAACTTCCATATTTGGTATATCCCTAATAAGGATTTTCTCGCCAGAGTCGCCAAAAAATCGCCAAGGAGGGAAACAGTCGCCAAATTTGGCGCCAAATCCATTTCTTCCCTTATTGGAGCTTTTCAATTCGTTTTTCAAGGAAAATTAGGCTATTTTAACGCTAAAACGACTAGAAATGCACAAAATTAGCATTTTATCGACTTACTAAGCCTCTTTGAAAAAATTTATACAAAAATAAATGCAATTATTTGCAATTCCATAACACTTTATATGATATACAAATAGGTATAGAAAGAGAGATAGAGCGGGGGGTTGAGGGGGGCGGCAGCCCCCCCTCAGGAATGTATCTGATTATGGTAATAAGTCAATCGAATCAATATATACTATTATATAATAAGAAATAAATAAAAATGACCTACTGAAAAATGTCTGATGCAAATAAGACGTTGAGGCTCCTGATCTGCAGATCCACTAGTGTAGCTCTGCGATCAGCCGTTTGCCTAAAAAGCGACTAAATCACCTCTAAGTTTAACTTTGTTTTTTGTCACTTTCTCGTTTTCCGTGCAATTTAGGAGGACGAAAGGAAACTGAGATATTCCCTTTTATCAGTTGGCACATTTTCGATTAATTATCCGCAAAGAAGTAACACATTTGTCCTTGCAGGATCGAACCCATGACATTCGGGTTAGTAACCAAATGCTCTAACTAATTGAGTTGCCGGACAACATTAAGCCTTTTTACTTTAACGTTCCAACTGCTAGAGAAGGTCATTCTAGAAATTTATAAATATTATTTAATTAAAAAAAAGAGAGAGAGAGAGAGAGAAAGAAAGAAAGAAACCAAAAATAATCAGAATTTCTGAAATCGGGCTTCCAATTCCCTTTGCAGAGATTAACACGGACCTTTATGAAAAAATCTATGGCTATGTGATTAGCTGTTTGATTACAAAGCGAAGGATATACACAAAATTTTCAAAATATCTCTTTTTAGATATTTTTATTACATTAATTACATATGTTGTTACAGGATATAGGAAGAGCTATTAAATACTAATATATTAAGCAATTTTTCATTTCAGATTTTAAATTCAGATTTGGTTAATTACATAGAAAATAATTTAAACTATCACTTACCATTAAAGTGCTTTTTCACATAACATTATTTTACACACGAAATTAAATTTATGATATTTTCAGAATAAATTTTAATAATAAATAACAATTTTTTAAAAGATTGAAAAAAGAACTTTGATATTTTTTTATGCCTTCAGAATTAGAAGAAATTTTTTTAAATTTCTACTTGAAAGAAATTCTTGTTTGCAATAGCTCACAGGTTACGTAAAAATACCTCAAGGGTAAAATTACAGAAAGCTTTTACAAATTTAAATGCATTTATTTTGCAGACGCTTAAAAGATAAACTGTCGAAATAATTAAATACACTGAAAATTATTTTCTTTACAAAACACTTATCTGTTGAATGATTAAGACGTTTTTCTTATAAAAAGATTTTCAAAATAAAATTCTTGTAGTTCGAATGTTTTCTAACATTTATGAAAATAAAATTCATTCATTTTTTTTTTTTTTTTCGTTCAAACATATTTTTTAGGAACAATTATTTAAAAATATTAATATAATTCGATAATAATTATTTTTTTAAGTTTGATGTTTTTGAGCGCTGCAGAAAAAAAAAAAAATATATACAGTTATAACTGTCTACATGTGTATTATTTATTTTTATAATTAACTGAAAGATTTAAGATTTATTTTTTCTTATATCACAACTTTTGTACAAGAATGCCTGTCGCATTCATTATGAATTAATTTTAGCATAGATGAAGCCTCATTTGCATCCAAAGAACGGAAAATCATACATTTGGATAGACTCAACAAAGCCTTGAGTAAAATATGGGATGATTTAGATCCAGACTACTTGCGGCGCACCGTCATCTCACTTCCAAAGAGGATCGCATCTTGCATCAGAGTCGATGTCCGCCATTTCGCAAACTTCTATTAAAAAATAACACTGGACTACAGTTGTTCGGTAACAACGGCCAAATTATTATTTTTATTGTTAATTCCAATTTTTATTTAAACATCTCCAAGTAAAAAAGTCCCACCACGTCACATTTTTCTGTTAGAGTATCAGAAAACGGCAATTTTCTCGATGTTTTATCATTTTCACAGTATCACAGGTGGCAACCCTTCTTGCTGACAACCGAGAGTCCTGGCAACTCAGAGTCCCGGCAACCATGTTTGTTCCATTTTTTTTATTAATGTACATGAAAATGGCAAATTTCACTATTTTTTTTATGATTTTTACAATACAATCGACAGAAAAGTATCCGAGCACTAGCCAATATATCCGATATCAAAAAAGTACATTTAGTACTATTTTGTTAAATAAATCCTTGTCGAATCATGTTCTTAGACTGACTGAGAATATGACTCGACAAGAATTTATTTAACAAAGCAGTATTAAGTGTACTTTTTTTTAGACAAGGATTACTGCTAGTGCTCAGATACTTTTGCTGCCGACTGTATCACGCATGGTAACCTTTCGTGGTATCAATCCTGCCTCCTGGCCATCCTCTCTGCTGGCAACCCCTGTTTTGCAACCCTGTATTCGTTCCTTTTTTTTCTGGTATTCTAGTTAACAAATATTCCTTGTTAAGTATGATTGGGCTGTTTTATAGTTAAAGTTTCATGTTCAAAATGGCAAGTTTTCAGTGTAGGACTTGTAAAACCGAACCCGATTAGTTTTGCTCTATTTGTGAACTATTCCTATTAAAATCATAAGGTAGGCATTTAACACAAGGCGTAAAAAATCCTATTTTTTGTATTTTGACTTTAAATAACAAATAAAACAATTCAATCATTTAGTGAATTTTCCATGTTTTTATGTTCTACTTAGTCTACAATATGTATATTATATTATCTCAGTAATAGTGCATTTCTTCTAAAGACTTTTGTACATTGCTGATTAAATACAGATTAAATAATCATCTTACGGATTAAATAATCATAACAAAAAAACTGTACGTTTTAAAGATTTTTCACTATTATTTTTTAATTCTGCACAACAAAATTAGTTGAAAATTGCTAATTTCATTTTTGTTACCCCCTATTTTTTTTTTCGACTAGTGTAATTAGGAAAAGTCGGACAGGCATTTTATGTATGGTCTGGAGAATGGGAATGCTCTGGAAGCCGCAGCACTGTTGTGGTATTTTTCGGTCTGGCACGTGTGTTCTCGGGAAACACTGCCTGTACAGTCTTGCGGCTTGCAGAGCATTCCCATTCGCCAGACCACACAAAAAGTGAATCTCCTCCTTTTCCTGATTAGGGAACACCGGGGCAGAACGGGGTACTTAACCACTTCACCGGCCATCCCGAGATAACTTGGGGGAAACGTAGCCTTCCACATACTACAGTGGCCGGTGAAGTGGTTAAGGTTTGAAGCAAAGTTTTAGGTCTAAGATACTAAAAAAAACTTATCCTATAGTTAGAAGCAGTTTCTTTATACATTTTAAAATAAACTTTAGTATACAAAGTTCTAAAAAATAGTTAAGATATATTTTTTTTTTAATTAAAAATAAAATTAACTCATTCAACCTCTTTCTGCACCTTGCATTGGGCAGAATGGGGTACAATAGTTTTTGGGATATTATAAATGATTTTTTGTATTTAAAGTGTTTCGAAGTTCACATATCAGTACTGAATGTAGTAAAAATATTTTGGGGGTATTTTACGGCCAGTAACTTTTATCAATTCAGAGTGATATGATACTCAGACATACGAGAGTAAGGGGATTTCTTTTTTTGTTTTTTAATTTTAAGACTTCAAAATAAATAAAAACCTCCTTATTTTGAAGAATAACATAGTGTTTCCTCTCCACAAATTTAGGTACAAAGTATTAAGTTATACACTGCTTATGGCTTGCGAAATTCACATATGAATATTGATTCATCATCCTCTTCTTCAATACCTGCACATGAGTTGTGTGCCCATTTTTTGCATTTAAAGCATGACACCCAGCCTTCATTTGATGTTGAATACATATCATCACAATACAAACATGACGCGTCTTCATCTTCTTCCAAAGCTTTCGTCCTTTTCTAACGCTTCATCCTGTTTGTGCCATCTCTGCTTACAGGGTTTAGGCCCTTGTCCTGAACGTTTCTTCTTATCTTGAGCGACTAGCTTCCTCTTGGCAGCACTCTGTTACGCATTATTAGCCAGAAACTTTCTCTTTCCGGCATTCTCTTTCGCCTCTTTTGCCTTCTGGGATTTGTCTCTTTATTCGATTAGTAAAGTTTTATAAGATGATGCAGTGATAATTGCAGTTTTCCCTTTTTTTTCTTACAACTCGTTTTAGTCCGGAACTTTGGGCACTGCCATAGTAAGTTCCGGAGAAAGGACCGGAAAATGTGAAACAGTGATGTTACTAGGAATAGCTACGGGCGTAGCTTGAGAAGGTCCATTAGTCATCCAAGAACATTAAGGTGTCTGAGGTGAGAAGTTGAGCGCAGGATCTTCAGGAGCAGTGGCAGGTACCTCAACTATGTAAATGTCAGTTGTTGCAGCAGGCAAAAAGTCACCTTCGTTGAAGACATTTATATTTGTTGGCCAAATACCCGACGCTTCGAATCCTTTTACTGCAGGTCTCATGTTCGCTGTTTGAAAAAACGTTTCTCCGTGCAGTGTTGATATTTGCCACAGCGTGACACTTTCCTGGATTTGTTCTTAACCATTTCCTCACAGCTTGTTTGTAAAACACGCTGATTGGCTTCATGATCACCACATCAAGGGGCTGCAGTCGATTTGAAGAATGGGAGGGGGGGGAGCACAGTAATATAACACCGTTTTCCCGAGCAAAATCGATCAAGTCCAAATTTTTGGTATGGGATGAACGTCCATCGAAGAGCAGAAGAACTGGGTTGCTTTTTTTCGCATTTGAGAACTCGATAAATTTTTGGGACCACCTTAAAAAAAATTCTCCGGTTATCCATCTAGTTTCGCTACATTCAGCCCAACCCCATGCAGATAAACCCAATTCAAATTCCTTTTGCATCCTTTTCGAAACTTCCGGCCGCTGAACAGCAAACTTCTACTGTCACTATATTTCCACGCTCAGCAGACGTCAAAACACCAACTTGACGCTGCCCTTTCACTGAAATTACTCTTGAATGCTGTTTTGTTTCAACAGTTACGCCGCTTTCGTCGGTGTAGTAAATTCTTCATGCAGTTAGTTTGTTTTCGTAGATAACCTTATTCAATAAATCAAAAAAACTGGGAAAGTGCAAATTTTTTTAATCCCATTGCACGTGCTACAGATGTAACTTCCCGATTCCGCAAACTTAAATCACTGTGACGAGCCAAAAAACCTTGGGCCCAATCTTCTTCTGCCATTTTAATTTCTTTATTAAAAGGATGGTTACAGTTATTTCGCTCGGCCAACTGATACGTCAATCTACACAGTTCTTTCAGTATCAAGCCAAACAGTCGCTTTTTCATGTATTTTAGATAAGCTACAAGTTCCAACTCTTGTTCCTTGTTAAAAACACATTGATATTTTCCAGATGTTTTATCTACTATCGACGTGGGATTCTCCTTCTTCTCTTTCACATATCTTTCCAATGTGGTTTGTGGCACTTTAAACTGTTCTGCATCTTTTTTGTAACTAAACTTTGCATCTATCACCGATTTAACAGCTGCATTCATGCTTTCTGTTGACCACTTTTGTCTTTTCGTCTTCCTCACGTAATTACGCACCATTTGTACGAAAAGTAAATTCGAATCAAATATTTTATATTTTTCATATATTATACATTTTACTATTTATATATTTATTATATACTAGCAGAACCGCACGTTTTAGCCGTCCTGGGCGGAACGGGGTCCACCCCGTTCTGCACCGCGCGTTAAAATTTGAAAGAGTCACGTGACTACCATTAACCATTTATATTTCGATAATTTCATCATGGAAAAATATATTTAAAAGCATGATTAATTCAATGGAATTAAAGTTCATCAAGGACAAAATACGGAAAGAAGGCTTACCTTGCTTCGAAAATTTCCAAATATTATAACAAGACACACAATTTATAGCTAAAAGTTGCCAAAGTGAGTTAATGAATTCCAGCAATCAGACAAACGCTACTCATCAACGTCCTGCATGCAACTGAGGCTCGTGAAGCTTTGTCGTGCTACTCTTGCGCCACTGGCGGGAAATAAATGCCGTGTCCCATTCAGCCCCGGTGTCCCCTACTTATGCCTGCTGGAAACCACGGTAGAAATACGATGTGTAGGAATACGCGCGCTTTATACTTTCCATTGCAGCGCCCTCTAGTGGTCACCTTTTGCTTCCCGCCCATGCATTGCATGGTGAAATTGACTTGTTTAGATGTTTTCTACCAACCCTTAAATTTTTGTCCATGAGTTTTGAAATACCCTTTATATTTATGTATTTATATATATATATATATATATATATATATATATATGTGTGTGTGTGTGTGTGTGTGTGTGTGTGTGTGTGTGCGTTTACCTACCAGCCCTTCCGAGTAACTAAACTTGTTTACACACCAACATAGCGAGTAACCTCTGACGTTGTGAGTAACTTTTCCCGGTTACTCGAAGCGTTTAAGCATGCCATGACCTTCCTGACGCTGTTATTTGTACTATACACCACTTTTTTTGAAGTTACTCGAAAATGATTTATTAGGCAATCATCAATACACATTGTGTATCGTATAAGATTTGATAAATATACAGCGCCATCTGACGGTGTGTGAAAATGCAATCTCGAGCCCAGACTGCTCCATGCTTGTTACTCGGTTATGCGGCAAAATTCTCGTTAAGGCAACCTAAGTATCTTTATTATTTCTGTTACTCAGATGTGCTAGATAAGCTAATTAAGCTATTTTTAGCTGCCTGGAGCATAGATATTGTACTAAGGTATAGGTTAATCGTCGCGGGAGAAAATGTGATTCCTCAGTAGGAGGCTATGAGAGTGAGAGTATAATTGCGCTTGTATTGGAGAGAGTTTTCATAGCTTTGGAAAACACACGGATGTTTTAGCAAATAAAATTTATGAATAATTTATCTACCACTAATTCACGTAATAGTATTTTTATTATTATTATTCTTTATATGAAATAGTGTAAAGTATGTAGATTTTGTTAAGTTTCATTACACCTTTCTTTTAAATTAAACTTTTTTTTTTATTTATTTTTTAACTAGCGTACTTTAGTTGCGCCACTCCTATTTTTATTTAAATGAAGTAAATTCCATATCACTTACTTATATAAAACATTAAATTAAAAAAATAATAATAATTATCCATTAAATATAATAACAGTATTTACATCTTAATAATAACGAGGCAGCTGATTAAAAAATTACATTTTTCATAAATTAGTGAAATAAACTAGACATACAGCGATATGTCGAATATAATTTACGTATGAAAAGGTATATCACTTACTTTAATGAATTTATTGGAACAATTAAAAGACACGTACAACTTCGGCATAATAATTTTATTCTAATACTGAGTTTTAAGTCACTCAAGTTTTCAATTCCGACTTTCAATGACAATGGCTGTTGCAAGAATTTACCGATGGAATAAAAAATATCTGACTTAAAACATGGAGATTATAGATTTATATAAATTACTATATCTATGATCTGGAATATTACGCATTTTATTTACAATGACTTCGGAAATTTTTAAATCCGAATAAAAATTACGAAATTTACGTTTCATAATATATTACTAATTAATTTACTTTCAAAAGACTGTAAAATATAAATACAAAATTCCACAGTTAGAAATATTTGCACAAATCATGTAAACGTGTCATTTTTTAAAGAAAACATAAATTTTGAAAAGTGCATCAATTAAATGGAAAATTGAAATATTTTATATATGAAATAATATAATAAAATGAAATAAATATTTAGACAAATCGAAGCATTATTATCAATTTAAAGACACAAAACTCATTTTAATTTCGGGTCTGGAAATATTAACACAGAGAAAATAAAAAAGTATTGCATAAACTGAACATAATTAAACCTTTTATGTTTATTTCAAATATGCCTGACAAATAATTATTAAAATATTAAAAAATAAGTAATTAATTAATTATTAAAGTATAGCATAAAATTCAATCGTTTAAAGAAAAAATTTTCTTTGTTTAATGCTTTATGTAACTATACGATGATATATTACTTTATTTTTTATTTCGATTTGTGCTTCTAATTTCCACGACACTTTAAATTCCACCACACTTTAAAATGTAAGACACAGGGGAAAAAGGCTAAAAATCCATCGAAAAAGCATGGGATGAAAACGAAAAAACTCACAATTTTAAGTGTGTGGGGAAAATAAAAAAAACTAAACCAGAAGAATAAAATAAAAAATTGACAAGAAAAAGACATCGGCCGAGCGGGAGTTGGGTTGGGACATTAAAGTTATTGTCAGGTTTTCCTACGACTCGCCTAGTCTGTGCATTTCAAAGTAATATTAAATGTGAAATTTAAATTTCTCATTGCTGTAATTTGACAAATATGTTAATGGAAAAAAGAAAACACAAAGCGTAAAGATATGTGATTTATTCACAATATATATATATATATACATATATTTATGTGTGTGTGTATTCCTCAGAAAATTATGTCATTTCTCTACTTTCCGTTTTGAGTAACAATGGTTGCTTTAATAGTAACAAAGCGAGTAACCATGATTACTCGGTTTGTTTATACGTTTTTATACATTTGTTTATGCATTAAAAATTAGCATTGAATGTGCTATAGGCATGTCTATTTAAAGAAAAGATGAATGTTATAATTTAACAAAAAACTAAATGGAATAAATAAATAAATAAATAAATAAATAAATAAAATTTCTTCAAATTAAATTTTTCCGTGAAGCCTTTCAGTTGATTAATGAAACAATTAGAAAATTTAGCTTTGATTTTTTTTTTTTTTTAATTTAATTTAACTTCAAACTGACCTTTAATAGTAACAAAATGAATAGCAATAATTACTTATCTTGTTTACCCCTTTTTAAAATGTGTTTATACTTTTAAAATTAACTTTAAATTTACAATGGTCATCTCTAATTAAAGAAAATGTAACTATTATAATTTCACAAAAAACTAAAGTAAATAAGAGAATGAAAGATATCTAATTTATTCTTTATATATGCGTATATATATATATATATATATATATATATATATATATATATATATATATATATTAAGAATGTCGTGTCATTTATCTACTTTCCGTTTCGAGTAACAATGTTTGCTTTAACAGTAACAAAACGAGTAACCATAGTTACTCGTTCTATACTTTCTCTACTTTCCGTTTTGATTAACAGTGGCTGCTCTAATAGTAACAAAGCGAGTAACCATAGTTACTCGGTTTGTTTATGTGTTTTTATACATTTGTTTATGAATTTAAAATTAACTTTGAATATGTTATAGCTATGTCTAATTAAAGAGAAAGAGGAATGTCATAATTTAACAAAGAACTAAATGGGAAAATAAAATAATAAAATTGCTCTAAATTAAATTTTTCTGTAAAGACTTTTAGTTGATTATTGAAAAATTAGAAAATTTGGCTTTGAATTTTTTATTTACTTTAATTTAAGTTCAACTTAACTTATGCTTTAATAGAAACAAACTGAAAAACAATAGTTACTTGATTTGTTTACCCATTTCTAAAAATGTGTTTATATATTTAAAATTAACATTAAATTTGCAATGGTCATCTCTAATTAAAAAAAAAAAGTGACTATTATAGTTTTACAAAAAACTAAATGAAGAAAGGAAATACAAAAGTGAACATAGCTAATTCATTCCCTATATATATATATATGTATATATATATATATACATAAGAGGTCATGTCATTTATCTACTTTCCGTTTCGAGTAACAATGTTTGCTTTAACAGTAACAAAACGAGTAACCATAGTTACTCGTTCTGTACTTTGTCTACCTTCCGTTTTGATTAACAGTGGCTGCTCTAATAGTAACAAAGCGAGTAACCATAGTTACTCGGTTTCTTTATGTGTTTTTATACATTTGTTTATGACTTTAAAATTAACTTTGAATATGCTATAGCTATGTCTAATTAAAGAGAAAGAGGAATGTCATAATTTAACAAAGAACTAAGTGGGAAAATAAAATAATAAAATTGCTCTAAATTAAATTTTTCTGTAAAGACTTTTAGTTCATTATTGAAAAATTAGAAAATTTAGCTTTGAATTTTTATTTTTTATTTAATTTAATGTAACTTCAAACTTACTTTATGCTTTAATAGTAACAAAATAAATAACAACGGTTATTTGATTTGTTTACCCCTTTCTAAAAATGTGTTTATACGTATAAATTTAACATTAAATTCGCAAAATGTCATCTCTAATTAAAGAAAATGTAACTATTATAATTTCATATAAAACTACATGAAAAAGGGAAATACAAAAATGAGAGATATCTAATTCATTCCCTATATACTAGCCGCCTTCATGGAAACTTGTTTGCGATCTTTGAAAAACCAACTTTACGAATCTCTCGCTCGGTGGTGCCTGCGGTGCCTTTTTCGGGTCCCGGACAAAAGCCCCACCGGACAAAATCCCCACGGACAAAATCCCCCCGGACAAAATCCCCGCCGGACAAAAGCCCCACCGGACAAAAACCCCACCGGACAAAATCCCCGCCGGACAAAAGCCCCACCGGACAAAATCTCCACCGGACAAAAACCCCTCCGGACAAAATCCCCACCGTACAAAAGCCCCGCCGGACAAAAGCCCCACCGGACAAAATCCCCACTAAAGCTCAAATATACAGGGGGGAGGGGGGGCTAAAGAGGACCACAATGAGTATATCAAGATAAAAGAAAAAAAAATATTTTTTTAAAGATATTAATGAAACTTTGTTTAATTATCATTAGAATTTTAAGTAATATATACTGAGAGTTACATATATCTGATAGGGAGGGGTTTAGGATTAAAAAATATAGTTTTTTAAAGCAAATTTCAACAAATTACGGAAGGCTTGAGGGGCATATGAGTTTTTTTTTTTTTTTTCCCTGCAAATTTCAACGAAATGTTTTCACTGTAATATGTATATTATGTTAAGTATAGCTGTATAGGTAATATTTTAAAATATAGTATGTATGATTTATTTAGTTCATAAAAATGTGATTTCAATTCAATAATTATAAAATAATAATTTTTTTCTCTTAATAATAGTATAAAAATCTTCACTTTTCAAAAATTTTCTTATATTTTCTTTTTATGGTCTTGCAGAGGATTTGGAAAAAAATGGGCTCATGTAATACTTGTTTAAATCTCTCTACCCGTTATAAGCCGTGGTGGCCTCTGTTGCTTCTTATTATTATTTAGTTTTATTTATACAGGGTGTTTCAAAAGTCTGGATATACCAAAAATATATTGAAAGGAAAACAGTTTCGCAAATACATTGATTTCAAAAGTTTCGTCCATTCAAATGATCTATCAGACACGGTATTATAGGCCCAAGCAAAACACAAATTTATTTTTTTCAGACGAAAATCATTTACAGAATTTTTGAAGCTTTGTTTAATTATCCATTAGAATTTTGAATAGTATAATTAGAATTACATATATCATGGAACCAAAGAAGGAGAAAGGTGGGGGGGGGGGGGTAGGAGACAGAGAAAAAAAAATGCACTTTTTATATCAAATTTCTACAGATTATAAAAAGTAGAAAATCCCCTTTAAAAAAAAAAAAAAAAAAAAAAAAAAATTGTGAAATTTTCTTTAATTATCACTCACTCTAATATGCATATATAAATTAAATATAGATGTAGTTATGTTCATTTCTACTTTTTTCTTTCCCTTTCTTGAAAAGGATTTCGGAAAGGTTGGACGCCCAACCAAGTGGTTTAATCCGCTCCACCCATCTTAAACCTTGGCGGTCTCTGCTCCTTCTTGTTATTTCTGTTTTATTTGTTTGGATTTTGCCCTTGTTTCACATAGTTTTTCCTTCTTTTTATTCATATTATATATATATATGTGTGTGTGTGTATATTTATTTATTTATTTATTTTATTTTATTCTTTCAGAGTTACATGCATATTTGGGGAGGAGGGTAGGGGAAAGACAGAAAAGAAAAGCGTTGAAAACTTCTACAGATTACCATGTAACTTTGTATACACTTACACTTTAAAGAAAGATAGTGAAGGTTGTCGACACCTTGGGGGGGGGGGGAGTTAAAAAAAAAAAAAAAAAAAAAAGTCGATTTCTTTTCGTTACGTGCTACTTCCGAACAGTGCTATTTGCGAACACATCTTACACCTGGTAGCTCATTCCTTCCCCATTTGAAGATAAGGGAGGTATCGTCCCAGAGAGCACGTCCCCGTTGCCTAATAGTAGCTGTGAAGGTGGGGGTTTAAGCGCACCCAAATTGCGCTGGCGCTGGCGCAGGTGGGGTTCAAGTGCACCCAGATTGCGCTGGCGCAGGTGGGGTTCAAGTGCACCCAAAACGCGCTGGTACTGGTTCTAGCGCACCTGGGGTTCTAGCGCATCCAATACGTGTCGGTGATATTCTCCCCGCCGTGGTGGAGTTCTAATGCACCCAATGCGTTGGTTGTGGGTGATGGATGAGGATGACAAAGATGGTAAATGGGACAGGTGAAATGAGTAACTGGATTGGTGAAAATTCGATTTGTTAAATTTATTGTGTAAGAGGATGGATTTAGATTATTTTCCGATTTGTGAGGTGTGCAATATGTCATCTCACTGACGAGGTGATAAGAGTTTTATTGAAACGGACTCTGAAATATTTTGGAAATAATTTATTTTGGTTCATTTATTTCCAATTTAGAAACAGAATATATTGAACTTAGAAAATATTTTTAGAATGATTTTGATGTTGCCATCTGTTGGTGATTGTTACCAGAAAAAATAATAAATTATTATTTTTTCTATATATATATATATATATATTTTTTTTTTGCGGGAAGTGAGATTCGAACCGAAGGTAAAATAGTTTCACGGGTTGATAAGTGGGCGAGGGTTTTACTTATCAAGCCGTGAAACTATGCGTGCGAGTGCACTTATAAGGTATATAAAGAGAGGCGTCGCGGCAGTGAGTCATTCTAAAAAGTATCGTCGTACGAGGAAGATATGATGCGCTTTCGTGTGAATGTGAGTCATAATAAAATTTTGTGTTGTAACGATGGAGATGTATCTGGATCCAACTCACGCAGGAAGTTTTGGTGGTGTAAATGCCTTGTTTCGTGCTGCCAAAGGCAAAATCTCGAAGAAGAAGATTCAAGACTGGCTGAGCGGAGTCGATGCATACACGTTGCACAAACCTGTTCGAAGAAAGTTCCCGACCAATCGGGTGATTGTATATTCTATCGATCAACAGTGGCAGACAGACTTAGTGGATCTCGGCAGTTTGCAAAAGTTCAATCAAGGGTACCGCTACATCCTGACCTGTATAGACATTCTGTCTAAATTTGCGTGGGCGGTTCCTTTGAAGCAAAAACGAGGTGAAGATATTGTAAAGACGTTCCGGTCTATTTTCGCGACGAGGAAACCCAAGTCCCTGCAATCGGATGACGGAAAAGAGTATCGAAACAGACTTTTTCAAAAATTTTTGAAAGAGGAAGGCGTGCGGTTTTTTACGACGAATAACAATACGAAAGCTTATGTCGTGGAACGATTTAACCGAACTTTGAAAACGAAAATGTGGAAATATTTTACTCATCATCACACCTACCGCTATTTGGACGTGTTGGATCAGTTGCTACACAGTTATAATCATACTTACCATTCGAGTATCAAGAGAGCTCCTGTCGAGGTGACCCCTGAAAATGAAAGTGACGTATGGCATACTTTATACGGTGACATGCAAAATGCGAAAAGAAAACCCTGCGTGTTTCAACCGGGTGACATTGTGCGAGTTTCCAAGCAGAAATTAACTTTCGAAAAAGGATATGAGACGAATTGGACGGAAGAAGTGTTTGTGGTGACCGAATGTGTAAGAAGAGACCCACCCGTCTACCGAATCAAGGACCTGTTAGAAGAACCCATCAAAGGAACATTTTACCCCCAAGAACTTCAGAAAGTGAAACCGAAAGAGAATTATACGATTGAAAAGATTTTAGACAAGCGAATACGGAAAAAGCGTGTGGAATACAAAGTGAAATATAAAGGTTACCCTAGCAAATTTGACCAATGGATTCCGTCCTCTGATTTATTCGCCTTATAAAACAAGTGTTTCGAATGTTGAAAGATCATTTGAAAGCATGTCGTTCTACGTGACGTTACCTTCAGACAGTTCCAGGAATTATTTTCCCGAGAATAAAATTTCTCATTTTATTACGCGATTACCCGCCCCCGTTGAATTGAAAGGGGAATGGGAAGTAGGCCTCGTCGAATTTATTTACCCTCACACTTGGTATAATGTGAACCAAAATAATAATTTATTTGGTTTCGATTTGAATGACCAGAAACCCCCGTTTGGTAGACGAATCCCCCCTGGCTTTTACGAAACGGTGGATGACATTTTAAAAGCGATGTCTATTGAAGAGATTAAAAATAAAATTTCTTTCACTTACGACCCCCACACGAAAAAGGTGTGTATCAATGTGAAAGATAAAGCTAAACTGATATTGCATGAGGGGATAGCACAGATGTTGGGATTCGAACCAGGTGAAATCGCATCGCCTGATATAAACATCGAGCAAACTATTTTTAGTACCTATGTCGCAGATCCTTGCGCACATTATAGAGTACTGATGGTTTATTCGGATATTGTGGAACCCCAAATAATCGGAAATGTGTTAGCACCCCTTTTACGAATTGTGAATGTAAGGGGAAAAGATGGAGAAATGATTTGTGAGACATTCGACCGACCGCATTATTTACCTGTCAGCCGAAAATCGTTCGACTCTTTGGAAATCGTTATAAGGAACCACCTCGGCGAACTCACGCCATTTGAACGTGGGCGCTCGTACGTGAAGCTTCATTTTCGTCAAAAATACCTCTCGTGATGTTTGTTCCTTACCAGTGTTGTGCGAAATCTTTTGAACATTACTATTCCCATCAGTCGGGTAGTGGCCTAAATTATTATCAAGGCGCTACTTTACAAAAGGGATATGGATTTGGTGGACTGTTTCGGTCCCTTTTTCGAGCAGCGGTACCCCTCTTCAAATCCGGGGCGAAAGCAGTCGGCAAGCAGTTGTTTCATTCCGGCGTGAACGTGTTGAGTGACCTGTCTCGCGGAGAAGACATTAAAGTGGCCGCCAAGCGAAGATTAAAAGAAGCTGGACAGACCTTAACCGACAAAGCTGCTACTAAAGTGAAGACGATGATTGGATCGGGCCGCCAGTATAAAAAGAGGAAGCGTTCTACCAAAGCAGTCATTCGACGTAAAGCCAAGAAAGTGAAGGTACAAGATATTTTCGCTTAAAGATGTCTGGACTCATCCATAAAGATTCTGCTGCCTGTGCGAAATCCGAATTGGATTTATTTTTGATCCCACCCACGCAAACGGCTATTGAAAAAGGATACTTTGTGGAATATCACCCTCTTGCGAATATTCGAGACGGAGGACCTGTGGAATTTAATATTTCCGGAAATGGTGAAGACTATATTGATTTGTCGGCTTCGTACCTGTACGTGAAAGTGAAAATTACCAAGTTTGATGGATCACCCTTAGCGGAAACGGATGCAGTTGCCCCCGTGAATTTATTTTTACACGCCTTGATTTCTCAAGTGGATATTAGCCTGAACGAAAGAGTGATCTCCTCGTCGAGTAACACCTACCCCTACCGCGCCTATATTGAAACGCTGTTGAATTATGGAGAAGATGCCAAGAAAAGTTTATTGTCCTGCGAATGTTTTTACAAAGATGAGAATTTGACTGCTACAGATCCTGCTGGAGACAATCCCGGATTGAAGATACGTCACGGACTCACGAAAAAAAGCAAAACTTTAGATATGATTGGACCTTTGCATTGTGATATTTTTCAACAAAACCGACTGCTATTGAATATGGTCGACTTGAAAATTAAGATGACCCGAAGCAAGCCCGAATTTTCCTTAATGTGTAAACTCGAAGCGGCAAAACCCATTCCCAACTACAAAGTGATTTTGGAGCATGCTTCTATTTTCATACGTAAAGTGAAAGTGAGCCCAGGTGTATTACTGGGTCATGCTAAGGCCTTAGAGAAAAGTACAGCGAAGTACCCCATCGACCGAGTGCTATGCAAGACCTATTCGATCTCAACCGGAAGTAAATCCTTTATGCAAGACAATGTGTTTTTAGGAGCCATGCCGAAAAGAATTATTATTGGACTTTTAGAAAATAGTGCCTACACTGGACAATATGATTTGAATCCCTTTTATTTCCATCATCACAAGGTCAACTTTTTAAGTGTTTACGTGGATGGACAGCCCGTACCCAGCAAACCATTGGAATTGGATTTCGAAGAAAATAACTATATAAGAGCTTATCATCGATTGTTTTCGGGATTTAATCGAGATACCGGCATTTATCTCACCCGAGATGACTTTGCGAACGGCCATACTTTGTATGCTTTCGATTTGAGCCCTGACATGTGTGACGGACCCCATCTGAATCTACAACACCAAGGAAATTTACGAATTGAAATCAAGTTTGCAGACTCCTTAGAAAGAACCACGACTGTATTGGTGTATGCGGAATTTGAAAACATTATAGAAATTAGCAAAACACGGCATGTGTTGTGTGACTTCCCCAACTGAAAATGAATTCTATCGAAATCGACACTATTTTATCCCACGATCCAGTGACCAAGAAATACTTTTCCGGTGTTTTCCCCAGTGATCAACTACCCAAGAAGATCGCCCGTTATCCTGCCTGCTTTGTATGCAACGTGGACAAGTCTACAGAAGCCGGAAGCCACTGGGTGGCCTTCTACCTACCCTCACCTACGGAAGCGGAATTCTTTGATTCCTATGGAAACAAGCCGAAATTTTTTAAAGGACCTATATCGAACTATGTATCTCAATTTTCACGAGTGGTGTTTAATCCACTTCCGCTGCAAAGTCATGTGACAGCTGTTTGTGGTCAATTTTGTGTGTATTATATTTATTGCCGATGTCGAGGCAAAGCTTTGAAAGATTTTTTAAAGCAGTTTGTAACTAAAAATATATGTAACGACCATCGAGTCTATAATTTTGTATCCAAACGATTTCGTACACGTGCTCCCTTTTATCAATAAAAAACTATTTATAATGTATACCTATGTGTCTGTGTTTATTTAGAATGGAGTTTCCACACTTTCAACACCCTTTTACAATGCTCTTAGCAGGCCCCACGAGGGTCGGTAAGAGTTGGTTTCTGCGGGATTTACTGGCAGAACGACGGCGTATGTTTAATCCACCTCCCGATAAAGTCGTTTGGTTTTACGGCATCTCTCAAAAGCTTTACGAGGAAATTCCCGACGTGACGTTCGTGGAAGGGTTTCCTTCTAATTATCGGGAATATTTAGGTACCCATTCTTTAATGATTTTAGATGATTTGATGGTGGAATGTGGGGGTGATGAACGATTAACCCACCTCTTTACGAAAGGAAGTCACCATTTAAATTTAAGTATTATTTTTATTACTCAAAACCTTTTTCATAAAGGTAAAGAAATGAGAGGTATTTCCTTAAACAGTCAATACTTAGTACTTTTTAAAAATCGTCGGGACATGAGTCAAATCATGCACTTGGGTAGACAATTATACCCGAGATCGACTCAGTTTTTTCAAGAAGTGTTCGAGGACGCTACCAAACAACCCTTCTCCTATTTGTTGGTGGATTTAAGGAATGAAACCCCCGAAGGAATGCGACTCAGAACTTGTATATTACCGGGGGAAACCCAATTTGTGTACGAACCCAAAAAAGGTTTAAAAGGAAAGTCCTACCGATTTTAACTCAGTGGTGATCATGACGTTGTCGGAGAAACAACTTCGTGATTTGGAGCTGATCAAGTCTTGTCCTAAAACCTTACGCAAGCATTTGCTAAAAAAATTACCGTCTCGGTCTGTGAAGGCGATTTGTGAATGCACTCTGAACGTATTAAAAGGAAACGTGCCCCTCTCAGCTCATCAGAAAAGGTCTTTAAGGAAATATAAGACGACTCTCCGAAAAATTGGTACCAAGAAAGGAAGCTTATTCAACAAGAAAAAATTGATTGTTCAACACGGTGGATTTTTAAATATTTTAATCCCGGCTGCATTGTCTGTTTTAACCGGTATCATCAATGGAATTCGCAGCTAAGTATGCGCTGGTCCCGGAAGAAGAATTTTCGAAGCATACGCCCTCTAAAAAACAGATGACGGAATTTGATTTAGCTATGGCTAAAATATTAAATAGTTCTCTACCGGATCACGAAAAAATTCAGCACTACTATGAACTCTTAAAAAGAAAAATGGATTTGCAAGAATATAATTTACCTTGGATGTCTAAACGACCTCAAGAAGAAGAACCTGGAACTGTGAAAGACGATTCTATAAAGAAAGAACCCTTCATTAAACAAGAACCCCAACAAGACTATGATATGTTTGTTTTATCTTCTGTACCCAAACCCATGAAGAAACAAGCCGAAGCATTATTGAATTTTCTCAAGTCCGATTCCAAAAAATTTATTTGGGATCAGAAAGGACAGATTACTTATAACGGACAGACTTTGGAACATTCTAATTTAGCTGAACTGTTTCATTTCATCTTTTCTGTGAATAAAAAACCGCCTATTACTGGCCAAAGCGAATTTATACAAGCCTTGCAAGAAATGGGGGTTCCCCGAAGTATTATTAAGAACAGACATTTAGCCCACACAAAAAACTTTGTAAAACCGAAAAAGAGATTTGTTGTAAACCCTCCAAAAAGATCTGTTGTTGTTAAACCAAGCAATGTAACATGGGAAACATTTAAAATAAAATAGACTTGTAATCTAAACACAATTGTCATTATTTTTATTAAAAAAAAAATACACTTACTTGAAACTACACATATGCATTAATCTTCTTTAAAGTTTCAGAGAATTTTCAATGTAATGACATCACCAACCAGTGATGTCATTGATTGCTTATCTATGATAACAAGGATATTATAGAACGTTAAGTAATTTATTTAAAAAATAGTAAGCGGAATTATATTAGAAAAATCTAATGAATTCTAGTATATGGAATTACATTAAAAAAAAATCTGTACACCATTATAAAGAAATTTTTTTTATTTTTTAAGAATTTTAAAATTTATGCCAAAAAAAAAAAAAAAAAGTTTTAAGAAAATAATTCAAATAAACTATTTTTAGATTGATTAAATAAGTGTTTTCAGAAATATATTTCGAAAATTAACCAAAGTCCAAATAGAATATTTTTTCTTTAAAAATATCCTGTGAAAAATGATTGCATTAGTCCAAATCAATAAGTTCAAATATAATATTTTATCTTAAGAAAATCTTTTTCAGTTTGAAACAAAACTTTAAATTTTTTATAAAACCTTGTAAGTGAATCCCTCCAAATAAGATGATACATGAGGAAACATGAAATAAATTTAAAAAAAAAAAAAAATGTTTGTCAAAAATATAATTATTTCCAAATTTAAAGTTGAGAGATATAATTTAAACTAAAATTTAAATCAAAAGAAAATCGAGATTCTTTCTTTGAAAGCAGCAAATTAAAAAAGATACATTTTAAAATTTTACATCAAGATTAGTTTTCTTTAAAATCAAACTAAAATTTTAACTTAAAAAATTAATAAAACTTATTATTTTCAAATTAATTTAAAAAAGATAGGTAATTAGAATTTTAATTGTATTTTTTCCTTAAAAAAAAAAGAAGAAATGCATAAAAACCAATGAATAATTAAAGAGACAATAATATTTTACAAAATTTTTATTTCAATGGATAAAATATCACATCCTGAATTAAAGGTACAGAAATATTATTTACAAAACATCACATTTAATTCAATGTTTTAAATATCACATCCTGAATTAATGGCACAGAAATACTGTTTAAAAAACTTTCACTAATAAAATCAACATTATTAACAAAATTTGAAGCAACAGCTTTCATGTTTGCTAACAAAAATATTGTTTTACCTAAATGACGGAATTTGTCGAGATTAGATGTTGTTATGCATGAATGTCGTGTTTGACTCGGATGATTTGTAATGCATCCATAACATTCATACACTTTTTTGAAAACAGTTGATAATTCATCTTCAATAGAAAGAATTAATTTAACCGTTAGATTATCTTCTTCTTCAGTAGATAACGTACACAAAATTCTGCGTTCGTTCCTAATAAAGTGAGGCAATCGTTTAGTTACTAAATAATTAATTAGAATTTCATTTAATTCATGCGCAAATTCATTTAAGCTTTCTGCTTGAAAAGGATTCAATTCAATGAAAGAAGATTTAGTAGCATTTTTCAAATTAAAATTTTGAATATGCATGCATCCATTTACATTAAGTACTAAAATAGAATTGTTAGCAATAAATGAAGCAGAAATATAACATAAATTAAAATTAGATAACTTTTGATAAAATTCATACCATGTACATATGTCCATAGTTATGCCCTTTTTAGTTGGAAAGACGGTTTTCTTATTCACATCATATTGTCTGATATGTATTTTAACAGAATCATTAAAGAGTTCTGCAGTTAAAAATAAATATTCACCAAGATCTTGTCTAAATATGTTTTCACTTTTGTCCGATTTAATTTGGATCATCTCAGATACAACAACTGGTGTAGGGGTTCGATCGTCTCCACTGGCACCATTTTCAACTGTAGAAAATTCTGCTTTAAGTTTACTTATTCCTGAAGTGCTCGGCATATCTTCCAATTGAATGGCTGTGTTTTCGGAAATACTTGGATTTAGCTGACTAGAAGAAATCGAAGCAAATAGAAAATCCATTGCATTATCCACAAATATTTCTTCAATACACTGTCTTTTAGAAGGAGGGGAATTTTCATTAGAGGGTAAATAATGTTTCACTAATTTTCGAAAATTAATGCTGATACTTGGCTTGGTAACTTTAAGTTCAGATGGTATACCACGCAACCAAATTGTTTCGGGATCCATAATCAATAGTGAACCGTTTTCTAAAGGAAGTTTTATGGTTTCAAAGTCTTTTCTAGCAAAAAACATTGTCCTCGTGGCACCTAAGCAAACTGTAGCAATAGGAAAATTTGAATCTAAAGAAAGTTCATTATCCTCATGCATCTCAATTTTATCTCGACCACAGCTGTAATAATGAAGCAATGCATAATTAAATGTTGCATTAGTAGCCAATTCTACAAGAGTCTTGATGCTGAGCAAAATTGGAGTCCAAGGTTCTGCAGAAATACTTAATCCAGAAAAAGAGAATTGAAGTGAACTATCATCACCAAAAGCAATCATTTTCCTTGAGGAAGTATAAGTTTTTCCGTGGATTTTCACGGGGTAACATTGAAAGTTATATGTTGATAACTCTTCAAACATACGCATGGAGTCTTCTTGGCTAAGAAAAGCATTTAAATATTTAACATTTAACATTTCTTCCATTTTTTATTTATTTATTTTTTAAACATCAATTGAACATTACAACTAACAAATTCCGAGTCTGCAGTAAAAATGAGCCAGCCACCTTACTTATGATAACAAATCAGTGTAAATATCTGTGTTGAGTTGTTGGTATGCTTCTTTTATTTATTTCTAAAAATCTGATTGGCTAACCAAGTTAGTAATAAAAAACTGCTATTCGCTCCTACGATTCACGTAGGAGATAGAGGTTAACGTGAGATAACAAGTTGGAACAGGTGGAAACAGGCAATCTTCATGTTGCAATACCTCAGCGGGGTGTTTATACCTGCTTCAATCTGATAACGCTTTACGTGATTATTCAGTCCAATTCACTCTTCACTAATTTATTTTAAAAATTTTCATTGGTTAATTTAGAATTTCTTAGCAGTAAATGGCAACAATCTTCAGTCAACATGATGGTCAAGGAAAAATATTTATCACTTTCCATCTTACTCTCCTGATGTAAACGTTCATTTTAGTTGGGATCTCTTCAATGAATACGAATATTATGGAGGGTGATGAAGATTCATTGGAAGTAAGTTAAAAATAATTTCATATATTTCTTTTCTATTGAAAAATCTATTAGCTGTCTAATGTTTTGTGATAATTAAATTCTTAAATAAATTTTTATGATTCATGTGTTAAATTTCGATAATGATTATTACTTGCTTATTATTGTTCAAATGGTAGCTTTTATCTTAGCTAATATTTTATTATAAATGCAAAATTAAATAATTTGGTAATCACCTTTGTCCTTTTAAGAGTTTAAAAAAAAGATAAATTGATTTTGTAGATTCTAATGATATAAATTATACTTAAATTTTGTTAACGGAAAATTGTTTTCTATTTCAGTTATTTATTTTCAGATATATATATATATATATATATATATATTTATATATATCTTTTTAAAGGTACATTTAAATAATTTATTATTATTGTTTCTAACTGTATCTTTAAGTAATTTTTATTAATCATTTGTTTAAATATTGACTATAAATATATTTATTAGTAGTTATTAAATTTTTCCCTATTATTTTTTATTTGTTTGTTTTTACTTTTAAGATATATCTTTAAGATATGCTTTTAAAATTAAAATTATCATCAATCTGAACTTTACGATGCGACTTTTAGTTAATATCTTCTTATAATTTATTTTTTCAGTTTACTGACATCGGTATTCCGATGGATGAACTTCACGAAATGTTAAATGCTGGTGAAATAGCTGACGAGTGGACAAATAGCAATCCAGTGTGGGATGAGGGTCCTTCCACATCGGGTTTGTCCAGGCATGAAAATATATCTGGGGAATCATTTGGAGATATACAGAAACATCCAAGAATTACAAACCATGTAAGTAAAGTTCAAAAAATTAAATTTTTCTTTTTAAATTCATATAAATATTGTTCGACACAGTTTTTCTTAAATATTAATCTATTCTTGAAATATTAGTAGTTGTTGTTTAGAATATAATGTTATAAAACTGATTTATCTTTTGTTTTCTTTGTTACATTTAGAATTTTTATTAAATGTTTAGAAAAAATATTTTCATTTTCATTGTTTTTTTTTTTTTTTTTTTTTTAAATAATAATTCAAATTAAAATATTCTGTGTTTTTCTATAAAATTTCATCTAAAGGTCTATAGTGCTACAGAATTTTGTGAAAAGTAAGGAAAATTACAAGTTTAATATATGTATTTTTTAAGACAGAACATTGTTTACGATAAACTTTTATATCACAGAATATCCATTTAATCCGTTTAAACAACTCATTGTTATTAATTATCAACTATATTTATTATGATATTTTTTTATGGAAATTTATTAGATAAATTTATTTAAAATTCTTATAATGTTAATATAATGAAAAAATTTTACATTAAATAATTAATAACATTAAATCGCTAAATGAAAAAATATTATTTTTTAGATTGTTATAAATAGCTATGTTTTTTACTTTTTTTTATAGGTGTGTGATGTTTGTGAAAAAGTTTTTTCGCGCAAGAATTCTCTCAACCGTCATAGAAAAACACATGGAGATGAAAAATTTTTTACTTGTGATGTATGTGAAAAGAAATTTGGGAGAAATGACACATTAAATCAACACAAAAGAATACACAGAGGTGAGAAGTCTTTTATCTGTGAAATTTGTCAAAAATCTTTTGTAAAATCATATGATTTGAAACGACATATTAAGACTCATTTGACAAAGAAAGAATATAATTGTGATTTGTGTAGCAAAGTTTTAGCTAGAAAGTCGTGTTTGTTCCAGCATATGCGCACTGTGCATGGTCCTTCTAAAAAGAAAAATGAAATTCCTCCTGTAATGAAAAAACGAATTAAAGGAAAAAAACCAGCTTTAGATGTGTTTTGTTCACATGAACTATTTCCTAGTGATGAAGTAAATAGTGACCTTTTAGAATTTTTTAAAGAAACGCGTTCAAGAATTTATAATTTATTATCTGTTGAATTAGATGCTTTCAAATCTATAAAATGGTACATGGTTGTAAAATTGGAACTGTCTCGTAAAAATAGTGATGGTGAAGAAGAAACTATTATAACTCATTTTCGAAGTAATTGCATTATTGATTTAATGCATGATTTTATTTCAGAGCACATCGATGAAGGTTTTTCTAAAATTTCTAATCGTTTTGAAGAATTCCTTCAGTTGGGATCTGGATGGACTCTGAAAAGAATAATTAAAATGGATTTATGTATTGCAAAATACAATCCTCTAAGAGCAAGCTCATATATTCCTCTCCCACTCGAACTAAAAAAGAAGCGAGCAATCCTCAATATTAAAAATTTAGACAATAAATGTTTTATTTGGTGCCTTTTAGCACATGAAATGAAAATCAAAAAGTCACCTGAGCGCGTAAGTCATTATATTCCACACGAAAATAAAATAAAGCTAGGAAAAGTAGCGTGTCCAGTTACAATAAAAAGCATTCCTATCATTGAAAAGCTAAACACATTAAGGATTAATGTATATGGATATGAAGAGAAGAAGGTATTTCCCATTTATATATCAGATCAAACAAATTCTGAATGCATTAATTTAATTCTAATTTCTTATGAAGGTAGGCAACATTATTGTCTTATTAGAAATATGTCTCGTTTGTTAGCAAACCTTACAAAACATAAAGCAGCGAGTTACGTTTGCAATCGATGTCTTCACAGATTTTCTAAAATAAAATACTTGGAAGAACATCATACTTACTGTAACAACCAAACACCACAGCGAATTAAAATGCCTAATGACAAAAACAAAGATTTATTCTTTAAAAATCAAAATTACCAACACAAACTTCCTTTTATAATTTATGCGGATTTTGAGGCATTAATTCTTCCCATTGATAAAGAGGATAATTTAACTAATAATTCGTATACCTTAAAAACTGGCAAACATTTACCTTGCGGTTATGCATATCTTGTAGTAGGTCCCAATGGACAAACTTACAAACCAATAACCTGTTATCGAGGAGAAAATGCCGTGGAGCATTTTTTAAATGCAATTATTAATGAAAAAGATAATCTATGCAAAGTAATGTATGCTAATAAACCTATGCGCATGACCCCTGAACAACAAAGGCAATTTTTTAGTGAAACTCATTGCTTCCTTTGTAAAAATGAGTTAAAAGATGATAGAGTTAGAGATCATGACCATATAAGTGGCCAATATCGCGGTGCTCTTCACAATTTATGCAATTTGAAATACCGAATGAGAAAAGTTATACCTATCGTATTTCATAATTTAAAGAATTATGATTGTCACCACATAATGAGCGCGTTAGGTAAAATTAAAAATCACGATTTCAAAGTAATTGCAATGAATATGGAAAAATATATCGCATTTTCTGTATTAAGCATATATAATAAATGTAAAATAGAATTAAGATTCATTGATAGCTTCCAATTTTTATCTACTTCTTTAGAGACGTTGGTAGCTAATCTTTCGAAACAAAATTTTAAACTTTTAAAAGAGAATGTCCCCGAAAATATGGATTTATTGTTAAGAAAAGGAATATATCCATATGAATACATGACATCTTTTAAAATATTTCAGGAAACGCAGTTGCCTCCTAAAGAATCATTCTATAGTTCTTTAACAGAAGAACATATAACTGATGACGATTATAAACACGCTCAAAACGTATGGAAGATATTTGACATTAAAAATATGGGTCAATATCATGACCTGTATGTAAAATCCGATGTTTTGCAACTGGCAGATGTATTCGAAAATTTTAGGTTGATTTGTCAGAAAAAATACGATTTGGATTGTGCTCATCTTTTTACATCTGCGGGACTTGCATGGCAAGCATGCTTAAAGATGTGTGATCAACCCCTCGAATTGCTCACTGATCCAAACATGCATCTAATGATTGAAAATGGCATTCGAGGAGGAATATCCATGATCACACATAGATGGGCACAATCTAATAATAAATATTTGCCGACTTATGACCCAGAAAAGCCGAGTACATATATAATTTATCTGGATGCAAATAATTTGTACGGCTGGGCTATGTCTCAAACCCTCCCTTATGGTAATTTTGAATGGATGTCGACAGAAGGAATAGATTTGGAATGGATACTTTCAATTCCTGATAATGGAGATTCGGGTTACATATTTGAAGTGGATTTATCATATCCACATTATCTACATGATGAGCATAACGAATATCCTCTTGCTCCGGAAAAAATAGAAATAAGTAGAGAAATGTGGTCTTCTTATAACAGAAATTTGGCAGAACATAACTCCTCAGTAACAAATGTAAAATTAACTCCCAATTTAAATGATAAAGTAAAATATGTAACCCTTTTGCAAAATTTGAAATTTTATTTAAGCCTAGGATTAAAATTAATTCGGATTCATAAAATTTTAAAATTTGATCAAAAACCTTGGTTGAAAAATTACATAGATTTTAATACGAATGAAAGAAAAAATGCTACAACCACGTTCGAAAAAAATTTATTTAAATTAATGAACAATGCCGTTTATGGCAAAACAATGGAAAATGTTCGCAAACACAAAGATATTCTGCTAGTAAATACTAGTTCAGAAGCGGAAAAATTAGTAGCTGCTCCCTCGTTTCGAGCATTCTCTGTCTTTAATAATGATCTTGTAGGCGTTGAGCGTTTAAAAAGGTCTGTTTTCTTAAATAAACCTCTGTACGTAGGGTTTGCCATTTTAGAACTTAGCAAACTTCATATGTATCGATTTCATTATAAATATATCAAAGAACGATATGGTGAAAAAAGCAAATTATTGTTCACTGATACTGATTCGCTTACATATCTTATAGAAACTGACGATATATACGAAGATATGAAACGCGATGCTGAATTTTTTGATACATCGGATTATCCAAAAGAACATCCCTCGTATTCAATAGTGAATAAGAAAAAGATTGGATGTTTCAAAGATGAAACAAATTCAGAGTGCATTCTAGAATTTGTCGGCTTGCGCTCAAAAATGTATTCCATATTAACCAAGAACTGTGAAAAGAAAACGGCAAAAGGTGTAACAAAAACATTTATCAAAAAACATGTGAAACATGAACATTATAAAAAAAGTTTATTCGAATCTGTTAGATCGAGAGGATTTCAATCTAGAATACAAAGTTTTAAGCATGAGCTATATAGCGTAAAAACAAACAAAATTGCACTAAGCAGTTTTGATGACAAAAGATATATATTGGATGATGGAGTGGAATCTCTTGCATATGGACATTACAAAATTTAGTTTGATCTTATGCTTTATATTGGTTTCAGTAAATAATATTGTTAAATAACATTGTTTGACTGTTAATTTAATGAAATTATTTAACTTACTCTTATAATGTATCTCAATTTATGTAAACAATTATGTTTCCTTTTTTAATTCAAAAATGCATATGAAATTGTAGAAACTTGTATAAAATGATTAAATAAAATTGATTTTTTATTGTATAAAAGAATTTATTATTCATTTATTTATTAAGTTTTATTTCAACTTCACATTAAAAATTAATGATCACAGTAAAAGAAATTTTTATTTTTATTATTTTTAAGCTTTCCAAATAAAAGTAAATTTAATCACTTTTCGATAAGTACAGTTCATTTTAAATTTTTTCTGGTAACAATCACCAACAGATGGCAACATCAAAATCATTCTAAAAATATTTTCTAAGTTCAATATATTCTGTTTCTAAATTGGAAATAAATGAACCAAAATAAATTATTTCCAAAATATTTCAGAGTCCGTTTCAATAAAACTCTTATCACCTCGTCAGTGAGATGACATATTGCACACCTCACAAATCGGAAAATAATCTAAATCCATCCTCTTACACAATAAATTTAACAAATCGAATTTTCACCAATCCAGTTACTCATTTCACCTGTCCCATTTACCATCTTTGTCATCCTCATCCATCACCCACAACCAACGCATTGGGTGCATTAGAACTCCACCACGGCGGGGAGAATATCACCGACACGTATTGGATGCGCTAGAACCCCAGGTGCGCTAGAACCAGTACCAGCGCGTTTTGGGTGCACTTGAACCCCACCTGCGCCAGCGCAATCTGGGTGCACTTGAACCCCACCTGCGCCAGCGCCAGCGCAATTTGGGTGCGCTTAAACCCCCATCTTCACAGCTACTCCTAATCGATCAAGAGATCTACTTTAATTAAATAAATTAAATTAATATTTTAATCGATTCCCTAATGGATTTTTTTAAAAGCTGTCAGTAAGAAAAAATATGTCATTGTAAGAAAAAGTCTGTCATTGTCATTCTTATTTATTAGGTCGTTGCAAAAGTTCGTGCGGACGCGGATCATTTTATTGCCTCCAAAGGCGGGAGCTTCTATCACCGTGGTATACATTTGTTACCTGAAAAGTGGTCAAAGGTTGTAGAAAGTAATGGAGAGTATTTTGATTAAAAATTGTCATTTGATTTGATGTATTTTTATGAAATGAAGCAAAAAAAAAAAAAAAAAACCGCACGAATTTATACAAAGACCTAATAAATATGCCCCCTCTTTTGTTGAAGGTAAACTGATGGCGGAAGTAAGCGAATAGCTTTTAGGCAATCTCAAAATTTTTTATGATCTTTTAAATTTCTGCTAAAATTTAGCCATCATTACTACTCGTTGTATGTGTAGATGAATGTATATGGATGCTTTTAATTTCTGTCAAAATACTCTCTGTGTGTGTGTGTATATATATACAGTAAAACCTCTCTAAGTTGGACACCTACGGTTCCAAGAAAAAGTGTCCAACTTAGAGAGGTGTCCAACTTATAGGGGTTAGACATAATGTTAATGGATACATTCCGATCCGAGAAAAAGCGTCCAACTTAGAGGGGTGTCCAACTTATAGGGGTGTCCAACTTGAGAGGTTTCACTGTATATATATAATATTATGTTAAAGATTATACACAAAAAATTAAAAAATAAAATATATATTAAAAACATCTTTATTTATTAAAAGTGAAAATTTTTAATGTTTAAATTAATTTGTTTAATAGAAGTATTTCAGCTTTTAAATGGAAAACCTATATTTTAAAAAATTAATATATATATATATTTTTCTATGAATGATTAAAAAGTAAAATAAAATAAAATAAATAAATAAATAAAAATAAGTTTTAAAAAATTAACTAAAAATTTTAGAAAACTAATTTAACTAATATACATATTATATATACATATAATAAATTAGTCGAGATTATTTAATACTATTGTTTTGGGTTTTAATATTAATTAAAAAAAACTGTTTTAAAATACTTTTAATAATAAAAGATTATATATATATATATATGAATGATTATTAGGAAAACCTAGTTATAAAAATATTTAATGAAATATTCTAAGTAAAAAACTAATTTATTAATTAAAAATAAAATTTTTAAGATTTCAATTAAGTGAGATTGTTTAATACTGTTGTTTGGACTTTCAGTTAAAAAGTTTATTTAAACATCCGAGCGGTAATCGATGCTAGTAGAATGGAAGTGTTAAGTTCGATCCCAAGTCGCGTTCGTCGACCAAAGCCGTTGAGAGTTTTCCGTGGTTTTCTTCGAAACTTTCGCAAGTATAGGCTAAGGCTCCCGTCCCCTATTCCCACCCCGGAGAGCATTTCACGCAGGTGTAGGGAACTCAAGTTATCAACCGGCTTTAACACTACCACAATCACCGCGATTTTTTTTTTTTTTTTTTTTAATATAAAACGATTTTTTTACTGTAAATGATTATGTATATATATACATAATTTATAGCAATATATTTTAATTAAAAATTAATTTAATTATTATATATATATATACACACACACACACACACACACACACACACACACATATATATATATATATATATATATTAATAATTCAATTAGTTCAGATTGCTTAATACTATTGTTTGGTCGTTTAAATAAAAATACTATTTCAAAATGTTCTTAAACATCAAAAGATTTTTTACTATCATTCATCATGGAAATAAGAAGCTAATTAAAATTATTTAATTTAAAGGACCTAATTGAAAAACTAATTTAATTATTAAAAATATACATTTCAATTAAAAAAGAGAGAGAGAGAGAGAGAGAGAGATTGCTTGAATAATAAAGTTTCAGATTGTAATTATGAATCTTATTGTAAAATATTTTTAATAAAAAAGATTTAAAAGAAAAAGAATGCTTATATATATTTCTTTTTTTTTTTTAAGGTTAAAGTTCATTTAATAAAATATTTTAATTGATAATACGTAATTTAATAATTAAAAATAGATTTTTTGAAAATTATTGAATTATTTAAGATAGTTCAATATTGTATTATATATAATATTACTTTTGGGATTTAAAAGAAAAAAAAAATAAAAAAAAATTAATATAAAAATGTTTCCTACTAATAATTATCGAAAAAGAAACTAATTAAAATAATTTTTATATTCCATGCGAGGTACATATTTAAAGCACAATTTGGTACCTTTATACTAAATATGATGTAGCAAAATTAATATACATATATTTGATGTATACAAAATAATTTTTCCTGTAACATAAGGGCCCGCTAGCACTCGAGAGGTTTTGTCCTGTAAACTGGTAGACGGAAGATTACGAGTTCGATCACAGGTCGCTCTCGTCGACCGAGCCGTTCGGTGTTTTCCGTGGTTTTCACCAAAACTTGTGCAAATGCGCGCTAGGACCCCTTAGAAAGACCCCACGGAAGGCACTTCACTTAAGGTCTAAGACCTTAGTAAAATCTTTCGCCTTTACTCCCAATACCAATAGCAATATCTGTGAAATAAGATATGATTAGCGTAATTGATTGACTAACAGGGTGTCACCAAGTATTTCTGACTCACTGTGAAGTATATAAATGGGAAAACTACTTAATATTAATTTTCAGTGTTGTACGAATTTTTTTTTAGTACATCATATGGTGTGCATGTACAGTTTACACAATATATATTCGACATAAAAAGTAATCTGTTTAATGCTTTCTCTTATATATACATATGTATATATGTACTATGAATGCGTTTTCATACATGCATAAATATACACGTTTCACACACCATGAAAGCCGAAAATTATTTCAGCAAATTTTGTCTGTGTGTGTATGTGTGTGTGTCAGCGTGTCTGTCCGCGTACAACGCTATTTTCATTATTATAAAATATTCCAATATTAAAATATTCTCATTCGATTTGTAGACCCCCAAAACAGTTATATTCCTATTTTGAACGATCTAACTCAATTTCTATTTTTCGCCCCTTCGTCCCCCCCCCCCACACACATATTCGCCCTTTCTAATAATTCTAGACTTTCGAAAATATTCTCAACCTGTTTGTAGGTTCCGAAAACCTATATGCCCCAATTTTAAACGGTCTAACGGTATTTTTACTTTTTTGCCCCTTCGCCGTCCCTTCCCGCTCCTCTTAATAATTTTACACTCTCGAAAATATTCTCATTCGATCTGTAGACCCCCAAAACCTTTATGTACCTATTTTGAACGAGCTAACTCCAATTCTATTTTTTACAACTTCGCTCCCCCCCCCCCTCCCTTTCCGATATTCCTAATAATTTTAGACTTTCGAAAATATCCTCATCTATTTATATTCCCCCAAAATCTACATGTACCAGTTTTAAACGGTCTCACGCTAATTTCAATTTTTTTGTCCCCCCCCCCCCTTTTTTTTTGAGCCGACTAATAATTTTGCACTTTCGAAAATAACCTCATTTGATTTGTAGACCACAAAAACATGGTAAAATTAAGAATAACAGAAGATTAAATGTCACCGAAATCCACGTTAACCAAAAGAATTGTGGTCCCCTTTAGCCCCCCCCCCCCATCTATATTTGAGCTTTAGTGGGGTTTTTGTCCGGTGGGGCTTTTGTCCGATGGGGCTTTTGTCCGATGGGGCTTTTGTCCGGTGGGGATTTTGTCCGGTGGGGTTTTTGTCCGGTGGGGTTTTTGTCCGGTGGGGATTTTGTCCGGGGGGATTTTGTCCGTGGGGATTTTGTCCGGTGGGGATTTTGTCCGTATCCCGCCTTTTTCCCGTTTCAAGTCCTACAACAGCTTAATGTCATATAGTGGAAATAGCTTTATTGAAAAATGGGGTTAACCGTAGTAAATTCCCGCTTGTTAGCGGCTGCGGCGCCCTCTTACCCTTTCAATATCTGAAATAGTCTGTTCACTCACCGTGTTACGATCTTTGAAAATTCTGACTTTAGCAAAATCCCGCTCGGTGGCGCCTGTCCCTACTAATCCCCGTTTTAGAACTTTATGATTAGTTAATAGCGGTTCGTTTATATAAATGATAATAATAAATCTCTAACGACATCATGGTACCATTATTATAGCTCCACTTGGTGCCTTTTTAATTTTTAATAAAATAAAATGGATCTCGCCAACATGATATTTACCTCAAATAAACACATTTTAAACTGTTTACTGTGTATTTACAATATAACATAACAATAATTGTGATTTTGGGGAAACGCTAAAAGGAAAAAAAAAATTTCACATTTATTTCATTAAAAAAAAAAAAAAAAAAAAAAAAAAAAAAAATCATTATCAAAATGCAATTTATATCTAAATTATGCTTTTATCTATTATATTCTTCAAAATGGAGCAAACAAAAAGTTTTTAAAAACATCAATTTCTTAAATATGAGCTCATAGCAGTTCAAGGGCATTGTACCTCGAAATCTGGTTATTTATGAACAGAAATGTGAATTGTGAATATATAAGAAAATACAATATATTTCTTAGGATCACTTTTATAATATTTATGCATACACACGCATTAATACAAATATTAAAATATATATCTTGAACTAATTGCATAATAAAAATAAATCACTCTATCATGCAGTTAATTCGTAAGTACCAAAAAATAAGTTTCAGCTAAGTTTCATTGTAATATTAATGAAAAGCAAGTGATAGTCTTACAAAGTTTCATATAAATAGGTAACATGACGATATAAAATCAACCACTTTTCCTACTCTCCCCTGCTCCCTTAGGAACCCCCCAAATATGTGTAACACTCACTGTAATTTTTTTTTTATATACAGTAAGTGGTATATACACAAAATTCTATTTAAATCGATACTATTGTAGTTTAAAAAAATATTTTTTATTTTCATCTGCAATCACCTCCCCCTCCCCCAGGTATATATAACACTCATTGTGATCTTGATAGTAAGTAAGTGATAATTATAGAATATATCATTATAATAGGTACAATGATAATGTAAAAAAATCATGTTATTTTTCTCTGCCCCTTCCACCCATCCACCCTCAATTATGGCTGGCACTTACTGTAATTTTTTCACAAATTGTACATGATTATACAAAGTTTTCATGGTTCATTAAAATCTGTAAGGAGGTGGTATAAAAACAGTTATTTTCTTTCGATCTGCTCTTACACCCCCCCCCCCCCATCTTACGGCCTTACCCAAGGTGTACACTAAATGAATGTTTGTACCAAATCAATTGAAATTTCGAAAATTGTAATTTGAAAGCCATTCTTTAAATTTATTATTTGTTATTTATTATTTTGCGAGTTGCGTATTGCGAAAGTGCCCTTTTTTCCGGGATCCGAAAAAAATTCGTCAGGGAGACTTTTTTCACTCTTGAGCACCAATGTACGATTTCATTTACTAGTGGCTATAATAGCAAATCACTAGTGGGCCTCCTATCGTACATGAAAATTACTGAAGTGAAATTTAAAGTGGAATAAGCTACAGAGAATCTATCTATCTATCTATCTATCGATGTGTGTGTGTGTGTATGTATGTTTATATATATTAATAAATACATCTAAATGGAAAAATTTGCGAAATTCCTTTTTTCCAGTACCAAAAAATTGTTTAAAAAATTTTTTCCACCACTTCAGGAAGCTTATGTTTCCCATTTTTAAATAATCGCAGTGATGCGATTTATTATGAAACTGATCAAAATCGATTCTTAAAAAAAAAAAAGAAAGAAAGAAAGAAAGAATGTGAAATTTCGGTGCATATTCGGTATTTTCAGAATAAACAAAATTCAGGTGAAATGCAGAGTGGGCGTTTAACTGAGGCAGACGTTGCGGTATTTTATAATATACAAATTTGAAAATGCACTCTCTTCTATGAAGATTCAAGAAAGAACAGGTTGACGGTCATCTGGGCTGGGGAAGAGTAGAGATAATTGGAAAAGATCGTGTCAAAGAGAAAGAAAATCTATAGGAGTGTTTCCAAGAAAGAGAAGACGGGGATGGAAGGGTATAGATCTACTATCAAGCCTGAAAGACTACTCACTTCGGTCAGCGTGTGACGTCACAACCCGGGGTTCCCTTATCTGTAAGAAAATGATGTCCATCGGGTCCGTTTACTATGTTTTACTATCTTATCTTCTGCTTGGAATTCGTGTAGCAAACAATGTTTGTCCTCATCTCACATTCATTTAAATTACATTTTTCATGAATGAATTTTTATATTCCACCATTTAATATACATCAATTGAGTTAATTTTCATTTACATTGTATTACTGCAGAATATGAGGAACATTTTTTGAAATTTGAAAATCAACGTTTTCTATTATGTGAATTGTCTAGAGAAAAACTAATGGATGGCGGATTAAAATTTGAAGGAATTTGTATATAATTGTGGTATATCACTAACTCAGTTAATTAATTAATGTATAGAAACAACGTGTAACATTCTTTTGAATAATTCTGTACTGATAAGTATAAAGGATTTAAGTCCATATTCTTGATTTTTCAGGAGACGAAAAATAAAGTTAAACTAACTAAAAACTAATGAGCAGAATCGATTAGGAAAAAGGGATTATGTTAGTTTTATACGTTTTATACCATTCACTGATAGTTAATCTTCATTTAATAAAGGAGAAAATTGAATTAAATATTTTATACCAAAGATTAATGCTAAATTTCTGACTTGAATCTTTTTTTACCAATGGATTTTCTCAAAGACTAAATGACATGGATTTAAATCCTTTATACCAATCGATAGAGAATTTTTTCTGACTATGTACTTCACTCAAAATCGACATTTTTGGACTTAAATCCTTTATACTTATCAGTATAGATTTATACGAAGACAAGAAATGATGAATTACATGGTATATCCTCCAGAAAATTAGCAACTGTAAATAATAGATTAAAAAAAAGGTGTCAAACAGGGGTTTTAAAAAGCGTCAATTCATTTCTTTTAAATTTTGTAATATTTCTATAAAAAAATTAAAAATTTCTTTAGAAATGATAGAAATTACGTAAAAATTCTTTAAAAATTCAAAAAGTCTCCCACCAGTGGTCGAAAGGTTCTGCTTTTAAAGACATTAAGTGCCGGGTTTGATCCTAGGTGACACAGGTCAACCGATCTTTTCGGAGTTCTCCTTGTATTTCACCGAAACTTGTTTCAATATAGGGCCTAGCATCCCATAAAATGACTCCCACGAAAGACACTTTCTTCAAATGAAAAAAAAAAAAAAAAAACTTTGTTTTAATTATCCCAGATCGTTACTCAACCATCAATTTTAAAGGTATTGTCGAGTTCTATTAAAAGATATCCATATTGAAAATTTACACACACACACACTCAAGGTTGACTGCTACTGTTATTAATAATTCTTTCTTAATTTTACAATAATTTATTAAAAGTTATTCTCATTTATACGAAACTTTGTTCTTTTCGGACACATTAAAATTTATGAAAAGAGGAATGGCAACGCCACTTGTTAAAAGATTTTAATTTTCAAATTTTTGTTCATTTTTATTTTTTTTTTTCACTTTCTTTTGAATTCAACAGAAAAACGTCTTAGATTCGTAAAGATTTTCTATTTCTGGTTTTGGATGGATTTACACGTTTTGAAAGGTACAAACACGATTTCATCATAATGTCAATATATATATATATATGTGTGTGTGTGTGACAAAATTTTGTGGTATCTGTATCTCAGGAACTAATGAACAGAATAATTTCATAAAAGTTTAAGTTGCTCCTTGATTTAAATGTCCTTCAACTTTTGGTGAAAATCGCCAACAGGTGGAGATACCATAACGCTTTATGATTATTATTAATATGAAAATATAGGAGAAAATATTGCATAAATGAGCACAATTATAATTACTTTTAACGAATCATCGTAAAGTAAAAAGAAATACTTATATGTTGGGTTGGGTTCTGGGGATTGCACTAGGGTCCTAGGTCTGAGGCGAATGCTCTCCGTGAGGGGCCTTTCTGAGGGTTCCTGACACGTATTTACGCAATTTCAGAGAAAACCACGGAATTTTCCGAACAGCTAGGCCGACGAGTGCGACCTAGGATTAAACCTGGCACCTCACGTCTACCAGCTTTGAGCGTAGAACCGCTCGGCCGCTGGTGGGTCGAAATACTTATAAGAAAAATTGAAACATATACGAGCATCTTGGTGGAAAATCCTTCCGAATGTTGTAAACTTTCAATATAAATATTTTTTAAAAGAACTTATTAATACCTTTAAAACTAATAGTTGAACCATGTATCTTCCATAATTTCAAACAAAGTTATCGAGATTTTTTTTTTTCTTTTTAAATTAAAAAAGAAAGAAAGAAAGAAAGAAAACCTTCCTAGAATCGCGAATGTAGAACATAAAAGAATTTGTTTTCGAAATTCTATTATGAAAGGTGTCTCCATTCATTGTGGAAATTAACTTTGATAAGTAGTTTGTACTGTGTGAATTTGTTTAAGAATTATAAATTTATCTGAAACAGATTTTTTAAAATATTGTTTTTTTTTTTTTTTTTTTTTTTTTTCGGCCTGTGTAATTTTAAATTGAATGAAAATTGAATGAAAATTTTCTTATATATTAATCTGAAATATTTTTTAAATATCTTATATTCATGACTTCAAATTCTTTACTTTAAATGTTTACAAAACAATTATAATAACTCAAATGATGTATTTAAGCTTTATAAAGTAATCTTCGAAAGCCATCAATAAAAATTTCATAAAATATGTATTGTTATGCTATGCAAATAGGGGATAATTTTAAATATAAATTTTTATTGTTCTTAAAATATGAATTTAACATTCAAATTTCGATCTTCATATGTTAAAAATTGGAAATTTAAATGTACTGAATGTATGCATGTCAAAAATTCATTATTCTTTTGGCAAATATTTTTTTAAATTTATTTGATATTACCTATAAATTGAACGATTTTAATTTTTCCCAATACAGACTAATTTGAAATATTAATTCGAACATCTTGTATTTATAACTCGAAATTGTTTTCAAAATTTACAAATCAGCAATTATTAAAGAGTTGTTGTAACTACATTTCAGAAAATAACCTGTCAAATTCATGTATAAAAATGTTGAAAAATATGCATGCTGAACATTTTCAAATATGGTTGATAGAAAAAAATAGAGAATTTTAAGAACATTTTTTGTAAATTTTAAAGATTGAATTTAGATTCATATTTAAATTTTTATAAGTCACAGTTTGGAAATTTAGAAAGAGTGAATGAATGTATATCTAAAAATTATCAATAATTATTTTTTAAATATTAATTTAATACTCTTTGCACAAAATTTTTAAGTTGAATGATCTTAATGGAATTTAGAATATATCATAATACTTTTTGAAAAAATGTAAAAATATACAAAGCTTGATTTATTCCATTATATATATGATTTTAAAATACACTTATGTTTGTGAATATAATTAAAAATAAAATAAATATTTGGTAAAATATGTATAATAAAGATTTTCATTTATATTAATTTTCAAATGGGCAATATTAAATATCATTTTTGTTGTTTTAATTCAAATTTAAATATTTATATGCTAAAATTTGGAAATTTAAAATTAAAGAACGTATGTCAAAATTTATTATTATTATTATTTTAATATTTTAATTTCCTTGGTGTAATAGTTATAAAATAAATTATTCCAATGGAATTCGGTGTATTTCCCTCGTTTAATAAAGTAACATGTACAAACTTAGTTTTATAACACCAAAAATTTGATTTTAAAAATTGCTTAATTATGTAAATACATAAATGAAATGGAAAATATATCTATTTAAGGACATTATCTATTAATATCCCTCGATAATGGGAAGGCTAAATCTCAACTTCTATGGCATAGAACTGTACGAAACCTCACATGTGAGATAACCATTATAAAAACGTACTTTTTAAAACGCTGTTTATAGGCAATAAAACTGTCTTACTTTGGATATTTAGTGTTAGTTGTCTCTAAATTGAAAATCGTTTCCATCCATCCTGTTAGATAATTTTAAAAAATAATACTTTTAATAAATTATTTGCACTTAGTAAAATATAGGAAAGTTTAGAAGAAAGTTTTGTGGTGGCCACAACCTACTAGTTAACTCTTGAAGTTCACAACTCACATAAATGGTTAAAAATTATTATTGATCTATTTTTTCAGATTTTTTAATTTTTAAATTAAACAATTAAATTCTTTTTAAAATAATTTACCAACTGTATGACAATAAAAATTTACCTTATTTTATAATTAAAAAATGTTTTGTATGATTTTTAGATGAATAAGTAATTTTCATGTAGTTTTCGGGTTTCGATTCAGGTTCGGGTCTAAAGACAGCGGGTTCGGTTTAGTTTTCGGGTTGATGAAAAAAAATTTGTCGGTTTCGGGTCAGTTTTCGGGTTGATGAAAAAGTTTTTGTCGGGTTTCGGGTTGATATAAAATTCATCCGTCGATTTCAGGTCGGATAAAACCCGACCCGTGCAGGGCTCTACTCCAGTGTGTAAAATCTTTATTCAGAGAAGATTTGTGCACTTTTGTGCATGCAGGGCCGGTGACAGGGGGAGGGGGGCACAGGGGACAACTGCCCAGGGGTCCGGAAGATGGGGGGGGGGGAGCCCGGAACAAACGGAACAGAAGTGACAAAAATCTAAATTTTGAAATATGAAGTTTCACTTTTTTTTCTTAAAAATTGTGTACTTTCCACAATTCTAAAAACATGACAAAAGGAGCAAAAAATTTAGATAAGAAACGCTTAGCAGTCCTAAATACTAGCTGCGATAATGGGCCTGCGATGCGACGAGACTTCGGACAGGGGACAGGGGAGCGAAATTATTTTTATCTGATGCATTATCTCTCTCTCTCTCTCTCTCTTTTTTTTTTTTTTTTTTTTTTTTTTTTTTTTGTGCGGGGGGGGGGGGGTTAGTGCTGCCTCTGGAGGTTCATAGACAAATAGATGTGAGATAATGAGAAAGCCTCATTTCCTTTTATTTCGCATTTGGAAAACCATTAGTATCAACTATTCAGAATTGAGTGAGTAAACTGTTGATAGTAAAATTTCGCAATCAACCAAACAACAACAACAAAAAAAAATTAAAGAAATCGGTATGGGAAGGAACAATGCCAAAGAATTTAGAGTAGAATAAGAAAAATATTCCGTATGTGCCTGACTTCCTTCGAAAGTTTCAAGTCAACTCGTTACACTGCACATGTCCAACCTGATATATTCAAAGAAATTTCTAATTGGAATGGCGTTTTTGGTGTTTGGGAATAAGGCCGATTGACTGCACTAGGGTCCAAGGCCTGAAGGGAAATGCCTTCTGTGGAGGTCTTTCTAAAGTGCCCTACCCCGTATTTACACAAGTTTCGTAGAAAACCACGAAAGACTCCAAACGGATAGGTTGACGACTGTCACCTAGGATCGAACCCGGCACCTCATGTCTACCAGCTGTGAACACGGAACCACTCGGCCGCTGGTGGGCTTCTAATTGGGATGAGAGAGACCAAATGAGTGCATAAAAACTACAACTAGCCAGATATTGATAAAAAGTTACATAGTAGAAGCAATGCAAGATAAAGATATACTGAAAATGCAAATGATGAAAGTATGAAGTAAAAATCACAAGTAAAAAATAAAAATAAAACACTGAATTTCATTCACAAAATTTTAGAGGAAAATGTAAAGGATTGTGAAATATACAGTGACTATTTTTTTTTTCTTTTTACACCCACTCAAGATGACAAGACATTAATAATAATAATAGAAATTCACTAGAGTTTAATTAACAATATGACTAAAATTTATAGAAAATAGGATTTTATGTTTAGACAAAATTTAACTTGAATATTTTTTATTTAATTGAGAAATAAAATTATCAGATAAATATATAATCTGGAGCAATAGGAAAACATATTGCACAGGATGGGAGGATTTTTCATTAATCTAATGCAAAACAAGTTTTCTAAAAAAAAAAATATATATATATATATATATATTATATATCAGTAACATGTATTTAAAAAAAAAAAAAAAAAAAAAGAAATTCAATTATAAAATATACTTTGAATATCCCTCCTCTCAGTTTTTTTTTTTTTTTTTTCCCTCCGCTATATTCGAATGTCGATATATGAATGTATAAAATATATTTTTCTAACAAATGAAAATTCTTATAAAACCAAAACGAAAGTATTTTTTTTTTTTTTTTTTTAATATTCATCAATCGTAATAAAAGTAGCTGTACACAAATATTAACATATATTGTTGTGTTTGATAAATGAATATACCTTCATTTAATTCTTTCAATCAGATTAAAAAAAAAAAAAAAAAGTCAAAAGGTACATGTTTATAATTATTCATACTTCTAAATAGTGTTTCATTATCTAGTTCTAGTATTATTTTTTTGCAAGCACAAGTAATTAAATATATGTTTAGTTTAACAATCATGATTCTCTGAGTTGTGTAGAAAATAATAATCATCAAAAATCTTTTTAGTTTTCATAAATTTTTATGTATTATACTTTGAAATCAAAAGTAAATCATTTGTAAAACTTGCACAATAAATTAATAAAAAAAATATATGGCTCCAGTCAGTAGCTGAGATGTTCTTCTTTATAAGAAGCTGGTAGAGAGGATATGTCGGGTTCAAACCTAGATCAGGTTCGTCGGCCTAGACGTTCAGGTTTTCCTGTGGTTTTTTCGAAAATTCGCATGAATGTCATTTCTTTAACCTCTTAAATTTCAGAAAATGATCTAATTAAAATATTGTTGATATAGTACAGGGTTGCTACGCAAATCATGAGAAACAATTCCCTAAGTTTTCCCTGTCTCTATTAGAAATAAAATAGATGACACGCAATCATGCAACATTAGAATCTAACATATTTACAAGTCAGTTGAACATATTTAGGGCAAATTAATTTTATAAACTTGAAAAAAAAAAAAAAAAAAAAAAAAAAAAAAAAAAAGTAATTGATTCATTATAAAGAACTATATGAAAAAAATATATTTGATCATGAAAAAAAATTTCAATGTTCTTCCATAAAATTTTGAAATTCCCTGAATTTTCCCTGTTTTTTGCAATAAATTTTGAAATCCTCTGAGTTTTCCCTGTTTTTTAATAGATTTTAAAATTCCCCGAGTTTTCCAGGTTTTCCTGGTACCGTAGCAACCCTGAGTACATTTTAAGTTATTCTTTAATGCTTTCCCTTTTTTTCTTTTTTCATGAAGCAAAAGTTTTAATTAAAGAAAGTTTTTATATACTGTGCTGTATCTATTTAAATTTTCAACCAATTCATTCCTAAAATCAAGTACAATGACTGAAGGTTCATGTCAGTCATTCATTATGCCAACTCCGAAGCAGAAACGGGAGTACAATCAATAAACTCTTTTTATCTTTTACGCAGATCAAAAGGTTTTGTGAGTTGTGTTCCTGCTAAAAATGTTTGGTCAAGTGAATAAGTCAGTGAAAGGATGAATCTGTCTTGGGAATCTGACATGGATCTGTCTTGAATCTGACGTGGGAAACATTTTCACACATCGAAACTTGAAAGAGTAATCACTGCTTATCGTTAGCCACCATAGTCAGTATTCATCTATAAAAGAAATAGATAGCGTCTGCATCTCATTTGGTGCTTTGCTTATCTCGCAAAGCAGTGCCCCCAATCTAATCTGTGCAATGTCTATTGGCCGCTGTCCAAGGGGATGGGGGTAAAAACTATGTAATTACCAAAATTCTCATTTTGGAACATGGTTAACAAACGCAAACGCCAAACATTATTTTTTACATTCAGATTCAGTTTGTAGTTTGTAGATTTTGATAAGTGAAAAGAAGAAAATTGTCAATGATGAAATTATCAATGCTTTTGCAATAAAAAAAACAAGAAAAATCCATTTATATATATATATATATATATATATAAGTACTATATATTTTTTTCTTATATATATATGTGTGTGTGCATACAATATTTTTTAAACTTTCGGTATGCATGTGTATTCTGAAGATACATGAATAGTTTCCAAACCATGGCCCTCAGCATTTAAAATTAGCATCATTTCAACGACGAAAAAATCTTTGGAACTAGGTTATTATACATAATCTCCTCAAGCACAATACAAATAAAAAAGTTATTTTCCAGTTTTCTAGAATCGTATTCAAAAAGGCTGGAATCTATACTCGACAAAAATATTCTGATAATATATCATTTTTCTTAGGCGGATAAATCATCTTTTTGGGGCAAAATTTACTCACTTAAAGGAACTACTCACTGCTTAAAAAATACAAAAAACATAATTTTTTATATACCTATATATATATATATATATATATATATATATTTTTTTTTTTTTTTTTTTTGGCTTCTTTTTTTATATATAATTTTTAATATGTATACTTAATAACAATAATAAAAACTTATAATAAGAGCCTAAGTGATTATGCCTTTACTTTTGCTTGTTTAAAAGATTGCTATTTTAAATCTTGTTAATCACAGAAAATAAAGCTTGAAAAAAAAAAAAAAAAACAGAAAAGAATTTATCAGAAAACTTTCAGCGTTACTGTAGGCAGCAAAATTATTCGAGCGCTAGCAATAATTCTTTTATGAAAACGTATACTTAGTAGTGTTTTATTAAATAAATCCTTGTCGAGTCATGTTTTTAGGCAGTCTAAGAACATAATTTGACAAGGAAGCGCTCGAATAATTTTAATGCCAATAGTATATACTTTTATGAATCTACTCAGCCCACTCGGTAATTATTAATGTTCACTTAATTCAAAAGTTAATTTTTAAAATATTGAATTACAGACCAAACAAATTTTCAGGGGATAGTTTATTAAATAAATAAAATTCAAGGTTGTCAAAAATAAATTTTTTAAAAGAAATTTTTAGATAAAATTACCATTTTTTCAAATATATTACATTTATATTTCAAACATGATATCTTTATTTTAAAATTTTATATTTAACTTTAAAGTACAATAGGTAAGGCATATATCAATCACTGATTGATCACAAGTCTTCTTTTGTAAATTAAATATATATTGAGAATGAAATGCAAAGCAATTGTACGTTTTTGTCAGCCTTCATATTTAATCAACTTTCATTATATAAATGTATAGTTCGATAATGTACTACCTATTGTATAACTGTATTTTATTGGAGATATTTGAAATACCGTAGTACCCAAAAATTTAAACCATTTTTCGATTAAAATTTAAGAAGTGGTTATGTGTATGGGGGTGGGGAAGCTTACTTTCGTTTGCCCAGGGGCCCGTACTTCCTGTCACCGGCCCTGTGTGCATGTTAAACAGCAACTGGTGCTAATAATATAGAATGTTCCAGGAAAAAAGTTTTGTAATTGTTACAACATACTAGTTTACATTGTTTTAAGAATAATTTACTCACAGAAGAGTTGTCAAAAAAAAAAAAAGTTTTTTTTTTTTTTTTTTTTTTTTTTTTTTTTATTAACACAAATTTTTAATGATTATTTCGTACATTGTTTAATATTTACAAATTAATTTGAGTTAATGCTTTTGTAGCCTTCAGAATGAGTATAGTTCACCTTTTATTCTTTCAATATGACTCAAAATGTTTTAATTTCGTCAGTGTGACTTAAAATCTCAGACAAATTGGATACTGCGACCTAAGTTTTTAAATTACTCTCCGACGGAAGTGAAACCTAAGAGAGAGAGTGAAAATTCACAACAACTCCCTTTAAAAATAATTTAATTACTGTATTACCCATATAAATATATCCTATTTATGTAATTTTAACATTTTACTTGATTAATCATATAAATGATAATTATGAATGATAGTTTTATAAATGAAATAGTATCTCACATACCCAATTTGATAAATCAGACGTAAAAGTTACTTTTATGAAATTTTAAGTTTAAAATATATATTTGATTTTAAATAAATATGTATTTTAATAAATATTTTAATTTGATTTTAATAAATAATAATAATAATAATAATAATAATAATAATAATAATAATAATATATTCTTTTTAATTATTATTTTAATAAACATCTTAATTTGAAACAAATTAAAATGAAAAATTAACAGATATTTGAATTTTAAATTTTAAATTTTAATAGGTATTAAAATTTGAAACAAATTTAAATTTAATTTTAAAATTATAGCAGATATTTAAGTTAAATTAATTGTAAATGTTTAATTAAATTATGAGTTAACATAAAAATGAGTTAACATAAAAATGTTAATATTTACTAAGCGATTGAATAATGACGCAGCTGTTCATGCAGATGAAGTCAAAGTTTATTTCAGTTTAGCGACGCAACAAGGCTATAGGGTGATTTTTTTTTTTTTTTTTTTTTTTTTTTTTTGGGGGGGGGGGGTATACAGATGCAACCAGGTTGTTTTTCCCCAACCTCCGTTTGGTCCACCAGCGGCCGAGCGGTTCTACGCACAAAGCTAGTAGACGTGAGGTACTCGGTTCGATTCTAGGTTGAGCTCGTCGACCTAGCTATTCGGAGTTTTCCGTGTTTTTCTGTCAAACTTGAGTAAAGATGGGCCTAGGAACTAACACCATAGTCAATCGGCCTTAATCCCCATAACCACGAATACTCTACTTACGGTGCATCTGGGAAAATCCCCTGAAAAGAGGTAAATTTCATGGAATCATGGAAAAATGGGTAACAAAAAAAAAAAAAAAAAATAGTTAAAGAAAAAATGGGTAATTTGCGAATTGCTACTTGCGAATTATATACTAAAAATGTCGAAAATTATGCTGTAGAGTAAAACTATGATTCGAAGTTATTTCATCTATGATATTGATGATATATTATTTCACAGTCAGATAAAAATTTATTTTTCTAAGTGGCTGAATATTAGAATCATTCACAGATTTTAGAATCCTTTTCGGTCTTAAAGAAGAATATTAAGTTCTTATTTATTCCTTTATTTACATATTCAATATTTGACAGATCTCAATAATATTTTAAAAGAAACCATAATATTAAAATTAAAAAAAAGAGAAAAAAGAATTGTAAACGGGGCGTGGAAGAATGGAGACTATTTTTACTTTTTGGGCAGAGATTTCTAAAAGCATTAACGACTCACTCTTTTTTTTTTTTTTTTTTTTCTTTTTTTTTTCCCAAAATAATTTCTTCATTTTTTGTATTTACAGTATTTTTCTAGAATCAATAGTTAAGTCAGTAAATTTTTTTAAATATCAGAATTTCCTTTTTTGTTTTAAACAATTTTGCTTTTTTTTTTTTTTTTTTTTTTTTTTTTTAATCTCAGTGTTAAAATAGTAGTATATATACTTTTAAAAATTTATAAAAATGTTGGAAATTTTATTAGCTTCAACGTGACATAAGAATCGGTATGTTTACATCGATTAGGAAGAGGCTAATAGCCTCTTTATAAGTCGCGCATGCTAACGTGATTGAGAATTTTTCCGCCTTCCGAATAAATTTCTGTAAGACAAGTAGAAGTTGAATTTATTTTGATTTTATACTTGTGGTGATATATTTTAATTATAATTAGTAACGTATTTTCCATAATTTGTACATGTTTGTTTTGTAAATAATATCCTTTTAATCAAAAAAAAAAAAAGTTTATTATTATTATTATTATTATTATTATTATTAGTGTTATTTATTTTATTTTATTTTATTTTATTAGTATTAATAAATTTTATCTTTTGTGAAATTAAGATTTTCACATATAAATCTAAGAACTTTGTGAAACTGAGTTTTAAACATATTTGTCTTGGAAAATAGTGTCATTTACTCAATTTTTAACACTTTCCAACAAGGTTGAAAAGTGTTTATGTCATGGGTTTGTCTGTCTGTCTGTCTCTCTGTCCGTCTGTCTGTCTGTCTCTCTGTCTGTCCGCGCTCTAACTCTCGTAAATATTTATGGAATTTCTTGAAACTGATATATGTTATTCAAGTTCAGTATCGGATGTGCCCTATTGAAAATGGAGTTTATACCTCTAGTGGTTTGTGTACAGGGACCCCCGAAAATATTTCAAAGCATTGTGTTCTATGAGAGGCATTTCCATAAACCATATTTCCATACCCTTACTGTACAAAAATCTTAATGAAATTGAAATATGTTATTCAAGTTCACTATCGGACGTTTTCTGTATAAAATGGAGTAAATACCACCACTGATTTGTGTACAGGGACACACAAATGTATTTAAAAGCATTGTGTTCTATGAGAGGCATTTCTATAAACCATATTTCCATACCCTTACTGTACACAAATCTTAATGAAATTGAAATATGTTATTCAAGTTCACTATCGGATGTTTCCTGTATAAAATAGAGCAAAAATACTACCACTGATTTGTGTACAGGGACACACAAAAGTATTCCAAAGCATTGCGTTTTATGAGAGATATTTCTATAAACTAAATTTTAATAACTTTACTTTGCACGAAGATTTATGAAATTGAAATGTGCTATTTATAAGCACAAAAGAAAATGTTTTGCATAGAATATAGCATAATTAGCATTAGATTTACAGGGTGACACAAAAATATTCAGTTGTATAAAGAGTTATTAATAAATATTTGCTAAAAGTGTACTTTCGTTTACATTAAGCGTTTTTAACACTTTCTAACATTTTTAACATTTCCCAACAAGGTTGAAAAGTGTTAATGACTTCGGTTTGCCTGTCTGGCTCTCCGCGCTCTAATTCTCGTAAATATTTGTGGAATTTCTTGAAACTGATATATGTTATTGAAGTTCACTATCGGATTTTCCCTTTTGAAAATGGAGCTTATACCTTTACTGGTTTGTATACAGGGACACCCGAAAGTAGTTCAAAGCATTGTGTTCTATGAGAGGTATTTCTATAAATCGTATTTTCATACCTTCACTGTACACATATCTTAATGAAATTAAAATATGTTATTCCAGTTCACTATCGGATGTTCTCTGTTGAAAATGGAGTTTATACCTCTACTGGTTTGTGTACAGGGGCACCCGAAAGTATTTCAAAGCATTGTGTTCTATGAGAGGTATTTCTATAAATCATATTTTCATACCTTTACTGTAAACATATCTTAATGAAATTGAAATATGTTATTCGAGTTCACTATTGGATTTTTTCTGTATAAAATGGATTAAATACCAACTTTGTTTTATATACAAGGACACTCAAAAATATTCTAAAGCATTGCGTTCTATGAGAGACATTTCTATAAATCAAATTTTAATAACTTTACTTTCCATGAAGTTTTAGGAAATTAAAATATGTTATTTATATGCACAAAAGAATGATTTACATAGAATATAGCATGATTAGCATTAAATTTACAGGGTGACACAAAAATATTCTGTTATATTAAGAGCTATTATCAAAAATTTGCTAGAATTCTACTTTCGTTTACAATTAAGCGTGTTTAAAATTTCCTAACATTTTTTTAAAGTGTGAATATGATATCAATTTGTGTATCTGTCCATCTGTCCCTCTTTCTGTCTGCCCACACTCTAACTTCCGTAAATATTTATGGAATTTCTTGGAACTGATATATTTTATTCAAGTTCACTATCGGATGTTTCCTATCAAAAATGGAGTTTATACCTCTACTGGTTTGTGTACAGGGACACCCGAAAGTATTTCAAAGAATTGTGTTCTATGAGAGGTATTTTTATAAACCATATTTTCATACCTTTACTGTACAATATCTTCATGAAATTGAAATGTGTTATTCAAGTTCACTATTCGATGAACAAGTTCACTATATAAAATAGATTACATACCACCACTATTTTATGTACAGGGACACTCAAAAGTACTCCAAAGCATTGCGCTCTTTGTGAGATATTTTTATAAATCAAATTCTAATAACTTTACTTTCCACGAAGTTTTAGGAAATTGAAATATGTGATTTATATGCACAAAAGAATGCTTTGCATGGAATATAGCATGGTTACCATTAGATTTACAGGGTGACACAAAAATATTCAGTTATATTAAGAGCTATTAATAAAAAATTGTTAGAAGTGTACTTTCATTTACATTAAGCTTTTTTGACACTTTCCATCATTTTTTTAGTGTGAATATAATTTCAACTTGTGTATATGTCTGATTGTTCTTCTGTCCGTCTGTCTGTCTCTCTGTCTGTTTTTCTGCACTCTAATTACCGTAAATGTTCATGGAATTTCTTTAAACCGATATATTTTATTGCAGTTCTTTATCGGATGTCCCCTATTGAAAATGGAATGGATACTACTTCTGGTTTGTGTACAGGGACACCCAAAAATATTCGAAAGCATTGTGTTCTATGAGAGGAGTTTCTATAAATCATATTTTAATACATTTAATATATAGAAACTTTAATGAAATTTTAATATGTTATTCAATTCCCTATCGGTTGTTTCCTATGTAAAGTAGAGTACATTTCTGACTGGTTTGTGTACAGGGGCACTTGAAAGTACTCCAAAGCATTGTGTTGTATGAGAGTTATTTTTATAAACCAAATTTTAATAATTTTATCTTCCACAAAGCTTAATGCAATTGAAATATATTATTCGTATGCACAAAAGAGAGTGTCTTCTATGTATTATACGAGTATATATCGTAGTATAGTTAGCATTAGATTTACAGTGCCACACAAAGATAATCAGTTACATTAAGAGGTATTAATAAAAAATTGCTGGAATTGCACTTTGGTTTACATGAGCGTTTTAACATTTTCTTATAATTTTAGTGGGAATAAGATTTCAATTTGTGCCTCTGTCTGTGCGATTGTCTACCTTTCTATCTGTTTGTCTCCGGCTCCTTTCATCCGTGAATATTTTGAGATTTTTTTAAAAATGATACACTCATGTTTCCTATGGAATATTCCCTATTTAAAGTCATTAACAGGTCCTGTACAACTAGTTTCTTTACAGGGACAACAACAACAACAATAAAAAAAAGCCAATGTATTACGTTTTAGGACGGAATTTTCTAAAAGTTATATTTAAAAAACTTTCTACTACAAAAATCTTAAAAACATTGACATGTATTATTAATATTCTAAAATATTGTTTTGTATAGAATATGATATGATTAACTTTCAGATTTACAGGGCTACAGTAAAATATTCAGAGAGTTTAAAAGCTGTAATTATAATCTAACGGCTGCATTTTCTTTTGCTTTAAGCTTTTTTAACACTTTCCAAAATGCCTAAAAGTAATTTTAAAATCAATTAGTCTATCTGTATGTGTTTCACTTCTTCTGTCTGCTGTGTGATAACGTAGGCAAAGAATATTAATAGTTATTCGATACAACTATTGCGTACAGTTGGAAAGTGTTACTAATCAATGCGTACTGCATGATTTTTCGTTCTTGTTAAATATAAGAATTTTTTTTTTTTAAGTGTTGATACATTTTATCTTTTGTGAAATTAAGCTTTTTTATGCTTTTGTGAAACTAAGATTTTTATTATTATTATTATTATTATTATTATTACACGCAAAATTATTTTATGTGCATATATTATCTGATAAAATTTGCTTTATAATGCAATTTTTTCCTTTAAACATCTAATTTCATCTTTGAAAATATTACAGTATGCACATTTTGTGATAATATGTATGCGCCAGAATTCTGAACACACTATTCAATAATTTTTACATGCATGCAGTACTTTATTTGCATAATTAATGTAATTACGATCATATAGAGCTTTGCTATCTGTCTGTGTACAAAACTTCTACAGACAATTGATCTATTAAATTTTGGAGTCTTATCTTATTTATTTATTTTCATAATTTTCCTCAACATTTCCATGCAATGCAGGTGAATAGCCCAACAAGACTTTGCAATTTTAATACAATGCTGTACAAAGCATCACCAATTTATGATAACCGCAGTATTTCATACAGACAGATTTGCAGCTGAGGAATATAATCTAGATTATATCATTTGGAGACATCACTTTAATACTAGTAATTGTTTTCAATACCTTTTTCACACCTCTATTTCCCTTTTTATATTTAATTTTCAAATCCCAATCAGTATCTTTATTTCCAAGCCATGTTAAATGTATTCGTAGATTCTTGCATAAAACATGTCTGGTTTTATGCAGTTATACTTAATAGAGGCTGAGATATAATCTTTCTTAAAAAGGGAAAAATCGCAATACAACAACGCCCCCTGTTGAATGATTTGCACCAAAAGTCGATAAGCACTAATTTATGTCAAGATACATTTAAATCTAAAAAATTCTGTGTATAAGTTTTTGAGTTGGAGCTGGCACATTTTTTTTTATCACAGACAGTTGAGCATTTTCTAATTTTCTAAAAATGATCAATCGTTTGGTCAAATTCATTGCTCTTAACATTGAATATAATATGTTCTGTACTAGAAATTTATGAAAACATACAGATGATGGGGAACTGAGCAGATTCAACCTATGCCAACTAGTTAAAGGGTTAGTTTTATCATAAACATTTCCGACCCCTTTAAAAATATCATTTGTGATACTGGCTTGAACATCATCGATCGCAAATATTTTAATTTGAAAATTTCTTAAGTTATTTTAAATTTAAGATTTTATCAATCTAGCAAAATTGAGCGGTATTCTACATAGACTTGCATTTTGGGGATTGTCATTGGAAATAGTATGAGATTGCAAGAAAACTAAACTACAAAAATGATCCACAAAAATAAATTAATAGATTAGAAAAAGTTAAATGTATCGAACTGAACGGTGGGTAGCCTATTTGGTGGGTCATTTTAGTCTGTCACTATGCTGAGCGAATGGTCAAATTCATTTCGCTTAACACGAATATAGTATGTCACGTATTAGAACTTTATGAGAACTTATATACTATAATGGGGAACTGAACAGAATGAACCTATACTAACTAGTGTTCCTGAGTACAAGGGTGAGAAAGGGACAAAATTGCTCTATTTACTACCCCAGAATAATAATTTTTTATCCGACAATCAAATATGATATCAATATCAAAGGGGAATTAATCTCGAATCATAGTTTTACTCTATAACAAATGTTGGGCATTTTTAATATAGGATTCGCAACTAGCAATTCGCAAATTACCTGGTTTTCCGTTACACATTTTTCCGTTATCCATTTCATGATATCAGCTTTCTGAAATAACTAATAAGAAAATTAGACGAATTGGTTAAAAGAGCATGTAAATAAATTTTATATTCTTTGCCGAAAGGTAGAAAAAAAAGACAAAATAAATTTAAATATTTATAGTATTAACCGAAGAATTCACATTATGTAAAATATTTATTTATCACTCATTCAAAGTTGCCGTTTTCACTAGTGAAGAGTATATTTATTTATAAACATGTTCATAAGGAAAACCTAATTTGTATTAATTAGATAATTTTGCAATAAAAGAATAACTCCTGTACAGAAAGATATAGAATAAGATATCAGTACGACTCTTTATCGGGAGAAAAGGGCAGCGACGAGAGCAGCATGAAAGCAGCGACGAGAGCAGCGTGAAAGCAGCAACGCACGCATTGTTGTTGCTTTCATGGTACACTCAAACTTATTTTTTTTCCAATGATAAAACGTTATGTTTAAATATTCCGATTTGAAAAAATTGCCATGTATTTCGGTTTTTTGGTTTATATTTGCATACATTGAGTTGGATTTTAGTTCAAGCAGCACTGAAGCTGAAATTCAGGTCCATATAAATGCATCGGAAGATGTACAGAATATTTTCGAAATGAAGGACATAGATGTTCAATTTATTATATATTATTTACAGAAGGGTTTGCTATTAAAATGTAATATTTAAATATTGTGACGAATTTGATTAAAATATCGTTCGGTAACTTTTAAAACTGTGAAATAGTGTTTCTTTATACTTTCTTTTATAACACACTCTTTATTTCTGTTTTATGCACATAATAATTTATTTCGCTAAATGTTAATTACAAAATTATCTCTTTTTGTCTAAACAATTAAAATACTGTCAAAAATATCTTTCTTTCTTTAATTAATTTAACACAGGCAAAAAAAAAAAAAAAAAAAAAAAAAAAAATCCTTTTATGTTCTTCTCATTCGGAAACTAAATGCTTCCAAGATATATTTCTAAATTACAGTGTATAATGTTACAAAAGGTTCTGAGGAATTTCATATGTACTGTTCTATGCATAATAGCTTTCTGTTTGTAAAGTGCACCTGAGAACCAGATGTAAATGTTCAGGGGTCAGGTTCATTTAATAATCATTACGCTACACGCTCAAAAAGATCGATGAGTGGTCAAAGACACACAGCGGCCAGGAATAGGGCGATACTTTCCAAAAGGAATGGGGGAATTTGACAGGAAGCTGTCCTGCATGAAAAATTATCTACTCCTTTGTGTGCCCATGTGTCCGCGGGCACTGATAACTTTGTTTATCTGTTGCAGGGTGGTGTACAGAGAAACGCAATTGACTATTTCTTTTTGTGTTGGAGTCTACTAATTATAAATGAAACAAACCATTTGCGTTCTCCTTTCTTAAAAATAAAACAATTATTACAAAATTTAGATATGTTTCAGGGTAAATAAAACACTTTTTATATAATAAAAAATAATTTTTATTTTATTTTTATTATTATTATTATTATTTTAATTGAGAAGTATTTATTCCAGACAAAATAAGCTAAATGTAAGCTGTTTTCGTTTTCTTTCTTTCACAACTGCAACAATTTATTGAGAAAAAGGAAATAACATTTTATTCATGTTATAAAACGGATAAAAAAATTGTAGTACAATTAAAAAGGTAAAAAAAATAATAAGTAAATAAAAAAATAAAAATTGAATTCATTTTACAAAATTAAATTCCTTAAATAAAATTTAATTTTGAAAAATGAATTCTTAAAATTTTTTGTGACAGAATTTTAATTTTGTTCTTTTTTTCGTAACTTTAATATGATATAATATAATAGTTATCTTTTCACTTAAATGTACAAAAAGCCTAAACAAAAACTGATTTTTTGCCTTAAAATATAAAGTTGCGTCTTTTAATTTAAATAAAAGCTCATTCACTGTTACTGTATATTTTTAGTTCACATCATACTATAGGTATGGGGAACTTAGGTATTCGAAAAAAATTTTCTGTCGCAGTTTTTGACGGTTTTACAGGCTTTGAAGTGTTAGAAATTCGAAAATCACAAAATCGGTATGAAGTCCGTCATTAGGGGTGTCAGTTTGTGTGTTACTTTGTTAGTCTGTGTAAAATTATCTCATGAAGTAAACACTTAGGATCAGTTATTACTTATGATAGTAGCGAGAACTCTAATTAATTTTAACACTCTAATTTGAAAATATTGCAAGTTATTAGAAATTTACGACTTTCTTAACATGAAAGAACAGGGCAAAATTTCGCATAAACTTGTGTTAATATTATTTACTACTATCGCACAGTGTTCAAAACTCGACCACTTTTTTTGCAAATCAAGACAAAGCAAAGTTATTGCCTTGCAATCGGAATTAAACTGCAACGTAGCTGCGGCAATTGTTTGTCGATATCCACTCAAATTGAATCAGCAGAGTTTTACTTAATATATTTCTTCAAGTTTGGTACACTGTAGATGTTGAGCTTTTCCTGAAATGAGAGGAAATCGCAGCATGGAAGCACACTTTGTTGGGTGATATAGCCCAAAGTTAATCGGCACCATGTCAAACCAAGGTCCAACCAATATCAAATTCTGTTAAATTATTTTCATTGGTTCGTAAAGCACAGTGTTTAAATTAAAAAAGACAGATGTTCTCTAAAACAGTCGAACTGAGTTCGGGAAATCTCAAAACGTGTAACATTATCGGAAACAGAAAATCTAAAATTTTACTTATTCTTATACTTTCTTCGAATATATGCAGAGGATCGAATAAAAAGTCCAGTTTTTAAAAATAAGTAGTCAATGTAAGTTAATTGAAATGCAAGGAAATCTCAAAACGTGTAAATTCATCGAAAACCGCAAATCGAAATTTTTTCTGTATCTTCTACTTTCTTATAATACATGAAAAAACTAAATTTCCCTATTTCCCTTTTTTGAAAATAAGTAGTAAATTTCAGTTAATTGAAATGCAAGGAAGTTTCAAAACGTGTAAATTCATCGAAAACCGGAAATCAAAAATTTTTCCAAATTTTATACTTTCTTCTTATATATGCAGAAAATAAAAACATGCATAGTAATAATGCATAATAATAAAAACTTAAAATTACATATATAAATAAATAAACAAATAAGTATTCAATTTTAGTTAATTGGAATGCATTATGTTTTCGTTTAAAAATATGTCTTTAAATTAGAGCTGACATAAATCACACACACACACACACACACAAAAAAAAAAAAAAAAAAAAAAGAAGAAGAAGAAGAGGAAAAAAAGAAATATTTCAAAATTTAAGAGTGATGAATAATTTTAACTTTTACTTCTTTCCATTATAAAATAGAATAGTCTTATAGCTATAGTCAATAGTTTCAAGTATACGTAATTTAGTGTCAAGTTATTAAGATAAATATAAATATTGCATAATATAATTATTAATACAATATAAATATATAAATAGTATTATAATATCAATAGTAATATAATTTCTTAATAAAGTATTAAACGGAGTGTACAAGAATGAAATACACTTGTAAACACATAAAATTAAATTGTTCAAATAATAAGCTTAATTTTTACCGCGACTATTATAAATAATAGAAAGATTTTCATAATTTATGAGTAATACTGATTTTACTTTCTTGCTTTTACTGTAATAAGGTCGACGAATGGGATCTGGTAATCGAACCCTACACTTCTCGTATACCAGCTTCGACAGCAGAAACTTTCAGTCACTTGTAAGACCACCTAAGTATTTTTGAAACAAGTTCAATTGTTAAATCTGTAAAAACATTTAAGAACAATCCATTACCCTATGTCCTGAAAGACATGTCTTAGCAAATGGAATTTCATCTCATTTAAAATACATTTATACCAAGTTCGTCAGAAATCAGTTCAGTAGTTAATTGGTAAAATTGAGTGAAATACCTCTTTTATTTCATTTGTCTTCTAGACATTCCAAATACTCGCAAAGTATTTACTATAAAACACTACATATATAATCACATACGTATATATAAACCAAATATAAATTATTTCTTACTTTAATTAATTGTAAAAGATACTTATAGAGAGATTAGCTTATCTATATGACAGTTCTTTATTTGCCTTTAAAGAAAATATATTTCAAAGATTTACAATTATGTCTCAAATGCGTCAATTAAATTATACACTTTGCTGAGCAATGTATTGAATAATCGAGTAACCACACATAATATCTGAGTTCGAGATTAAATTACTCGGAAGGACTGTGTAAAATTTCAAAACGAGTAACCTCGATTTACTCGGAAAGATAGAACTGTGCACACGCAATTTTAAATTAATAAAAAACACAGTTTTTTGTCAAAGGAAACTTTTTTGGTGTTTATATGTATAAAATACGTATTCGAACATAAAATAATAAAATTTAGATGATATGTGTAAAATTTCGGTAAGAACTCGAAACGCGGTAAAATGTAAAGTTACTCGGAAGGGCTGGTAGGACTGTATGTGTGTGTGTGTGTATATATATATATATATATATATATGTGTGTGTGTGTGTGTGTGTGTATATATAAACATATTGGTAAATATGCAATGACATCCGAAGTACCGAAGCAATTAACACCAAAGTTAGACATTGGTTTTATATTAGATGTAACTTAAAAGAGTTCACTCAGCAACTACATTCGCTTTTTTATCTAAGAGTAGTAGTAATTGAACATATTAAACTCTTAGCCTAAAAAATGTATTTAAGAATGGATTATTTCAGAGTCTCTATATACATATTTCATATCAGAGTATGAGCTAGGTTTAATAATTAGTCTAAACATCCCTCTTGTTTAAAAATGGCCCTCAGATGAATACGGTCTTTTGGAAGTTTAGCATCACGATGAGGTCCAAAATATTGAATAAATTCGAACCCTTTAAAGGTCAATATCCACTGAAATTGTATCATTTCATTCGAAAACTATATCAGACATCTAGTTTATAAATGAGTTTTTTTTTTAAATTCAAGATCACAAAAAAAAAAAAATAAAATAAATAAAAAAAATATTTATTAACATCCTTTAAAACTCTATATGTATACATAACTTATACCATGGTCTCAACCAAGTTCATTAATCAAATTAACTCACTATTTCTTTTCAATAATGCGAGTACTTCAAAAATGCTCATCACGTTAATACAAATACTATATTAATTTGAATCAGAATTGGGCCGAGGATGCTTTAAAAGTGTCTTGTTTAAGATCGTTGGCTAATTTGATCCGCCATCTCATTTAAATATCAAATTTCAGTTACTTCAAGATTTCATACTCTCAGATGTACCATAATTATGAATCTATTAGCTTGAAACTGCATATGTACGCAGTCCATATCTGTGTCTCAACCACGTTAATTATTAATATAAATTTACCATTTCGTTTTCTGTTGGTGAAAATTGGATTTTGTGTAACTGATTAAGGATTTGTAATTGTGTTTATTATTTTTTTTTTTTCATTACAATTCAAAACTTAGTTACAAATAAGGAGACAAATGAAAGGTAACATATTTGTAACGAAGTAACGTTCGGTACCTTATTTGTAACCTTATTTATTTTAACTAATTTGATAAATATGACGTCACAATCAACTGTTTGTTTATATCAGATAAGTACATTATCATGATTGCAAGAAAATGATGTAATAACTATTAGCCCATAATTTTTATAATTGAATTTTATATTACATTTTAATTTTATCCTCCATGGGTATTTTAGAATTGCAATGGTATTTATAAGCTTTCGTTGAAATCTTTTTACATATTGAGATTAAGGGAAAAGTGTAAGCACAAAAAATGTTCAGTTTTGAAAGATCTTTCTAATGATACAACATGTATGCAGATTAATTAAAAGAATAAAAAATAAAAATACATAGCATTTCTAAGGGAAAAAATAATAAAAGGCTACCAAAAGTCTCTGATTTGAAGCAGTCTAACCGGAATTGTTCCTGACAGAAGATGGTCATTATTATTATTAATCACGCGGTGATACTTATTGATGTCAATTTGAACTCTCCCCCCCCCTTCCCGTTTTTGACAGAATACATTACTGAACGCTTGTGAATTTATGTTTAGCTGTGAGATATAGAAATGACTAAAGCCTCCTAAATACGTAAAATAATAATAATAATAATAATAATAATAACACTATACATTTAACACCTGGATAAAAATTAACTGTTTTTTTTTATTTGAGAGATTTAGATTAATAAAAAAAAGTTACTAAATGTGTGTCTGAGTTAAACAATAATACCGTGAACAAATTTGCAAAAATCCATTAAATAAATTAAATGCTTTATTTAAACTACGAAGTAATATCCTCTAATGCTTATATTAACATAACAAAAATAATTTTCTATACAAAAGGCATGAAAAAGAAGTACGAAATTGTTGACAAATTTACACAGTCTGATCAATATTTTTTCCAAACAAGCAGAAAGTAAATATAATATTAAATTGCCCATGAAAGTTTGATCCATAATAAAATAACTCTTCATTTTACAAAAAGAAAAAATTTTCATTTACATTGGAATTAACGCTAAATTCAAATCTGTGTATTTAAGCATAAATTTTCTCAATCATTTCAAAAATAGGAAAATGTTTATTAAATCTAACAAGGAAACATTCAAAAGGTGTCGTATTCAAAAAATATTGAAAAAAATATATGTGATTCTATTCTCCATAAAACCACAGAAAGTGAAAAAATTATCGGCTGAAATGTATTACAGCGACAGCAAAAAATTATCAAAATTAATCATTTTTGGCGATTTGGCGCTGCTAGGCGATAAGTTTGCTAGCACCAAAACTGCCGTGTATGAACAGAACCGTGTTTTGTTTCTCCGCCAAGTACTCAAAATCAGTCGTCTAACAATGTGAAATAGCCAAATATGCTTAATTTTGATCATTTTTTGTGGTCGCTACAATTCATTTCAGCCGATATTTTTTTCACTTTCTGGTGTTTGATGAAGAGTAGAATCACATTTTTTTTTTTCAATATTTTTTGAAGACGACACCTGCTGAATGTTTCCTTGTGAGAATTTAAATTAATTCTTAATTACTTTCAGTAACGTACCCTTAATCTTACTAAATTAAATAGCAAAAATTATTTTAAAATATTAGTAATCGATTTGTAAATATTGAAATTATCTCTCTTGTATTTAATATATTCCAGGAGTTTCTGCATTCTTTTCCTTTTAATGAATTTAACAAGCATCTGTCACATGTATTAAAAATGTCCTTTTTACTCTTCGATAGTATTCAAATTACTAAAACGAATTAATGTAATCACTTGAAATCATACATATAAAAATAATCTTGAACTAGTGAAGTTTTGTCGCTATCCGAAAAAGTCCTATTATAAAAAGGAATTGCATAAGCCGTTAGCGGGTCATTCGTTCTTTTATAGTTCTTCAGAGTTTTTAGACAGGCTCTATATAAGACTATATAGAGGCATTCTGGAACATTTTACATATGATGATTAAACTTTTTAACCTCAAAAGAAATTTGTAAATAACTGTAAATGAAGACGTTATTAGAATATGTTTGTAATATAAGCACAAATCGGTTAGAAACGCTGCTGAGGCATGCTGAAAACTATGCACGATATTTAGAATTGTTGCAATAACAAAACGTACCGCAAGTTGAGGTTGCAGTATTTTTTTTTCCTCCTTCCTTTCTTTGTTTCTTTCTTTATATATATATATATATATATTATTTATTTATTTATTTATTTATTTATTTTTCGTGATGAATTGTTGAAAGGTGAACCATTATCGGAAGTGTTAAGTGTCTTAATCGATGAAGATTTTAAGATTGTTATTGAAAATAACGTTTCCAAACATGATACGAAAACTTCACGTATCGAAAGAAACCGTTCGTGATAAGAAATAAAGAGTTTGATGAAATCCAAGAAAATTAGTCTCTCATGAACATACACAATGCAAAATACATCAGATCCTATCCATATTTTTTTTTTTAAATCATTTTCTTTCAATAAAAATAGTGAGGTTGGCCTATGTGTCTATCTGTTATCAGAATAACTAAAAACGAAAAAAAAAAACACTAACTAAAAAAAAAAAAAAAAATGTTTGAAGTTTTAATATAGTATTTTAATTATTGTATGGAGAAAAGACTTAAAATTGAGGCCATGATCGGTAGGTTTAAATGAGAGGTGTGGATACCCACACAACACAAAATATCTAAAAGACGTCTATTTAACATCGAAATGCATCTATAACATCCAGAACGTCTTTTAGATGTCTATAGCATTAAAGAAAAAGATGTCTATTAGACATCACTCCTTTAGATATCTATTAGATATCTGTAACCTCTAAAATACGTCTTATAGTTATCACTGTTTCGATGTCTCATGGATGTACACTTTTCGACATCTAATGGACATACTTTCTTCGACATCTAATGGAATTTTGAATAATACGTATTATGCTCCTCTTATAGAGCATCTCCATGAACTTGGGAATAGATGAACGACGTTTTAACCGAGACCGTAACTGTGTGTAACCAAGCGAAATTTGGTTTGTTTTGATGTGGTTTTAATCAAGGCTTGTCTAATTATTATGTTTAAATTTTAATCAAGAGACATTGTAAATTTTCTGCCCTCTGCCTAATCAAAAGGTGAGTTATGAATTTCATCGTTCACGTATTTATTTTTTCTTTCATTCTCTGAATGATAGGCAAAACATGTTACAGAGGTATCTGCATTCCGGATTTTTTTATTTGTTTATTTATTTATTTTTTTTCCACAGAATTTTTAAACAGTAGTATTTCTTGTAATTTTCTGATAATCTGCAGCTATTACATGTTATAAAAGTTAAACTATGGAAATACTGATTGAAAAATTACCGGAGTGCAAATACTGTTTTCATGCTGTTACAGAAATTATTACTTGTAAATGTAAATGCTTATTGTTTTTCCAAGGTTATTATTTATGTCGAAAGTGTAGATTTCTTCAACAGGTTAGTTAAAATTTAAGATTGATTTTCGTATTTATAAATCTTAAGAGAGGGTGAAAAAAAATCTGCTGAGTGTAATTACTCAAATTTGAAAAATTCCAATTAAATTTTTGCTAGAAAGGGTTGTTTGTTTATTTTATTCCACTTCATTTATTTGTCGAGTGTTAACCCTGGTTTGAGGTGACACTCTGCAGCTATTTTTTGTTAGATTTAGGCTCATTTGACAGGCCTGTGGCTTAGAGTAAATTCTAAACAGCTATGAATGCGTAAACCAGGATTTGAACCCTTCCTGGGAATCAGGTAGGCCTAAAATACGAATGCAATACATTGATAAATTACAATTTTTTTTCTTTTCCCTATTAAGCATGTTGTCACACAAAAAAGATTGTATTTACTCATGTTTTATCCAGGTATTTGTTATATATAAATATATAAGAAAATGCAGTTAATACACAAGTACCAGTAATTTACACTGTTATAAATTTACAGGGATGAGATTTTTCAGATTTTCAGCTGATTTCAGCTTTTTTGTAAATTTTTCTTTTCATCTTTTTTTTTTCAGTTTTCTCAACTTTTCTTGTGATTTTTGATGTGCATTTGTTACACCAACTAATCTAAACTTGAATGAATACTAAACAAAAATTAAACTTATTTATTACTCTAATATAATAGATTTTGTCATAAAAGTTCAAGTATTTCATTTCCTTTGTGTACAGTTTCAGCTTTTTTATCTTTTTGCTAATCTGATCCCTGAAATTTAAAAGTCAAATGAATTAGGACTGAAAATTTAAATCTTTGAGTCTGATCATTTTTTGTGACTCATACTTTTTCTTTTTAAATGTATAAATCCATTTTCAAAATGTCAAAGGCATGATTGCCATTGAAAAAGTTCAGATGCATGAATTCTCTTTTAATAATGATAAAACTAACAATTTTATGAAAATATATTGAAAAATTTTAAATTTAATATAGTCTTCTGATAAAGTTGCAGAACTATTACATCAATCTTGATTGTAACTAAAAATAATCCTAACAGATCTGATTTATGGGTAACTAATATTGAAATTGTATACATTCTGAGGAAGTAGAGTGAAATACAAACAACATTTTTACAACTCTAAATAATGTGCTTTGTAAGTGGTTTAATGAAAAGAGTAATTAAATATTCGATGAATTTGCCTTAAAAATAAAAATATATTGCTTGTTACATTATGAATCTATATTAATATGTATAATAAGTAAAAGACTGGCGTTAATTTTTGCTGCTGAATACAAAAAATTTCAGATCAAATTAATTTAATTTTTGTTTACTTTTTACTTTATTTAATTTTTTAAATCTAGTTTTTATTAATAAAATAGGTTGTAGTTTTTATTAAAACATTTAGTATAATAAATACTTTGCAACTTTAAAACATTAGCTTACCTTAGAAAACTATTAAAATTTTTTACAAAAAATTCTTTTTGATTTGTGCAAATATATTTTGGCCGTCAGTTGCAACCATCATCAGTGCATTTATGATCCGTGCTTACCCTGGCTTCATTTCTTACTCTTCAGTTCTGTTACGATGTATTGAAGAGGAGAATGAGACAGAGAGGGAAAAATAAAGCATCAGTAAACTCAAACTCTGATCATAGATGCGCTGATGATGGCTGTGACTGACAGCCAAATTATATTTGCACAAACCAAAAGGATTTTTTGTAAAATTTGCCTTTACAAATTTTCATGTGTATATTAAATTGTGCTAGTTAATTTTCCATTTATTTTTGCCATTTTTTATATATATTTTAATTATAAATAAAATTTTGATTTATCATAAAAAAACAGTGTAATATAAAATCATTAGAAAATTGGGTATTTTTCTCTATTTAAATAAACTAGCACTTTTTGCCCATATGCAGTAGACTCCTGGTGTCTCACTTAAGCAGGTAGATTAGTAATTTTGTCCTGAAAATGTCCTGAAATTTTACTTTATGCTAGTACTACCCTTAGAAATATAATTTTTTGCAAATTAAAAAATACAAATGAACCTTATTGTACATAAAAAAAAAAAATTAGCCTTTAATAAACAAACTGTCGCATATTTATATTATTAAGATTTAAAAGGAGAATAAAAGGTTATTTAAGTGAAATTAATAAAAAAAAATTACAACGAATAGGTAATAATAACAATTGTATAACACTTACTATTGTTATAATTGTTACATACTATTTTGTCACAGATTTACAGGCAATTTTAGAATAAAGTAAAAAAAAAATATATTTGTTCACTGCTCCGGTGACCCATTGAATTTATTTTTGCTAGTCTGTTGAATATTTTTGTTGTCCTGGACCAGCTAATCACTGTTAGTTTCAGGCTCTGATAAGCAAACAATTTTTGATTCTCCTTCTCTTTCCTCTGCTATTTTTAGATATGGATATTGAAGTACTTTACTATTCAAGTTTTTCAGTTATTTGGAAATTAGTACAGTCATTTTGATGGGTTTTGTGGAATCTGTTCATGTTAAAAGAAATTCATGTTAACAGTGTTTACGTTAATGAGGTTTAACTGTATTTTCCTAATTTTTTTTCTTTTAGTTTTTTTTTTTTTTTTTTCTGTACTGTCATTTGAAGTTATAAGAAGATTAACCACTAAACCTTGGCCTTACTATGTAAAATGTTGTAGTATCCCCCCCCCCCCCCAAAAAAAAAAAAAAAAAAAAAGCTATCAGTGTGATTTGTAAGTTTTTAGTTTAATTAGTTTAATACTTTTCCATTGCACCAGCACAAATCTTGTCAAGCAAATATTATTGGCAACAACAATACATTAATGAATTAAAAGTTAATTTGTAACTTAGATTTATTTATTTTTAAAGTTAATTTATATCCATTATTATGGATTTGATAAAATAAGTGTTATATTTGATATGGAACAATACTTTTAAAAGTTAGCTTTAAGTAAAGTTTTGGAAAATTTACTTCTTAAAATAAAAAGATAGGGAAAATAAAGTAAACAGTTGTGTTTTTTTTAATTTTCTTATTATTATTACTCAAAGTGTTTTGAAACAATTAGTCTTTCCTAGGGGCTTAATGACTGGCATTGGTTGTATCATTTTTTGGTGACTTTATCGCCTGCACAGGTCAAATGGAAAAATACAATTAGTTTTAGTAGTTAGTTTAGTTGCGAAAGATTCTCAATAACATCTTTTAAAGCCCCCCCCCCCCTAAAAAAAAATAAGACACACTAAGATGATTTGTAAGTGTGTGGGAGAGGGGGGATTTAAATTATCACGTCGCTGAGAATTTTTTTTGAAGAAATATCATTGTTGTAGTGCTGACTTTGCAATAAAAGTGCTGTCAGAGAGAGTTCAATAAAAAAGGGCAACATATTTTCAAAAAGGGCATAATTTGCAGTCTTCTATGTTGTGATTTTTGTGTGTGACAAAAATAAATTACACATTTTACGTATATGCATGCAGGCTATATGCATTTGTTCGTCTAGGAATACTGTAAAACTATTGCTAGAAGGTTGTATGTCAGGAAGAAAAGTATCTAAAAGATTTCTAAAAATATTTAAAGTATTAGAAAAAGTCACTTAGTACTTAAATGTTTTTAAAAGGGCCACTGGTTACTGAAATAGGTTTAAAAAGGGCCACCGGATGCTAAAATGGGTTGGGGACAAAATCTCGCGAGGCAAAATATCGTGAGGACAAAATATCGGCAACGTAAATGAATACAAAGCAAAAATGAGTCAGTAATTATTAGTAATGTTGTATAAAATTTCCTGACAACACATACCTTAGTCAGAGCACTGATATTCTGACAAACCTACAACAAAAATTTTTATAAATTTTACTTAAAATAGTTTAAAAACTATATTTATTAACTTTTGTCAAAATTAGTCATAATGAATTGAATCGTGAATATTAATTTTAAAATTTTTAATTCAAATTTGTAAACAGCACTCAGCTTTAATGTCAGCAGTGATGTACACGATTTTTAAAATATATTTTGAATAGTGAAAAGAAAAAGATAAAATAACTGAAAAATAAACGTAGATAAAATAATGAAATTCAACTCTATGATTTATTTAATTATTTATTTAAATTAATTAATTAATATTTATAAGGCTCAGTGGCCCCCGCCAGAGATCACACTTGACACAAAATAAAATTTTCAAATAGATCGTACTATTTTTTTTACACGATACTTTGTCCGGCAAGATTTTTCCCCGCGATATTATGTCCGGATCCCTGCTAAAATATGTTTAAAAGGACTGCCAAGTAGTACACCCTGCCAAATTAGCCTAGAATTAGCACTATGCTATGTTGTTGTATACATTTATATGCAAAATGCAGATTACTTGCCTTTCATAAAACTTTGAAGTCAGCAAAGTTGTAGTGTTCTCTACTGTATTCAAATTAGATGTAATATTAGATTATAGATATAATTCAGTATTTATTCAATAATGCTTTGTTTTATTTTTTCAGAGAAACTGACAGTGTCAAATATATAAAGTCGAGTCAACCACCAGTGGCTGACAAGTGTCAAATATGGTATCTAAACTAAAAATTTACATTATTTTAAGTAATTACTGAAAATTTATTTCAAATTTACTTAATTTTTATTAATTACAAAATATCATTAAGGCATTTTAATGGATTTTATTGAAACCCAATAAACATAACATGCTTCTAAGCAGCGAACAGAGCCTAACAGGGATTTCCATAAGAATTTGTGTGGTGCTCAATGTGTTAAAACGAAAACTGCATGTTTTTAAGAGATCAATTGACTGAAAAACATTTTAGTAAACAATTTAAGAAGAAAAAAAAAAAAGATTTTTATAATCTAAATTAGCTTTATTGGGAAAATTCACTTGTTAAATAAAGATATTATTTTAAGTCGCTTTACTTTTTCTTACTCTTGTGTAAGGAAGGATAATTCTTAATTTATACTAATTACAAATTTAGCAATAAAAGATTTTTTTTATTTTTTTTTGTCATTAATTTCTTTCTTTCTTTAAAAATAAAAAAATCTTCTAATAAAAATTTGTTAACAAGAAATCATTTTCCAATATTTCATTCATACACCATTTAAACAAATTTTAAACCTATAAAATTGAAAGAAATATTGTGACGATGCAAAAAACATCATTAATGATAATTTGAGATGATTATTTAATTTTATCCATTTTTGTGATGGGGGAGTAGCATTAAAAAGCATCTTAAACAATTTCTTTTATAAATAAAAAAAAAATAAATAAAAAAAGGCTAAAATGTATGCTTTACCGTATACCATTGCAATAATTCAGTTATTATAATATATGTATAGGCAATTTTTTGTTAATATGAAGATATAAATTATAATGTCACATAAATTAATAATTTTAAAAACATTCTTTTATTTCAAATTATTCTAAAATTTTTAAACTGGAGTTAAGGTCCCTGATCCCCCAGACTCCCATAAATGTGTTACTGCTTGAAAATATATTGTCTTCAGAGTTATACATGCATGAAAATGTTAAGCTCAATCGGATGATAAGAAATAATTAAAATTAAAAATCAAATTTTTAATGGGGGAGTTGCACTTGGGAGGAAAACACTTTCTTTTAATTGTACTGGATAAATTCAATCTTGTGAATCTCAAAAATCCAATTAAAATCATAAAATTAATTTTATTTAGTTTTTAATTAATGTTTTAAAATCACTGGAAATAAAACAAAACTAGTTTGGAAAACACTCCATAATTGGTTTGATGTCACAATTCATGAAGTGCAAATGTTTTTAGGGTACATTCTTTTACCTATTGCTTTTACTGCTTGCTATCTGTTTTAATCTATATTTTATACTTTATTTTTAAAGATTTTACTTTTTGTAAGAGATAACAAACTTTTTATTATACTATGTCTTATTCTTATATAATTCTTTTCTATTTTTTATTACATTTTTATTGGTGTAATGTCAATCTTGGATTTGTAAAAGGGCAATCGGCCGAAAATAGATGCTCTTTCCATATTCTCGTTTTTGGGAAGAAACCATTATTTTATAAGTGCAGATAAGAGAGGCTAAAAGATGATTTGTTATTTATTTATATTTCAAAAATTATAAACATCTTTATAACAGAATTTTAGCATTGTAATAATATAATAGTAGTGCTTTTCTTTTTTCTAATTTTTTAGAAGCTAGTATGTGAGAATATTTCTTTTTTCATAATGCTTAAAAACTTAATTATAATTGAATTGTGTAAAATTTTATAGTGCATAAAAATAAAAATATATTTTACTGATTTTCTTCAACAGTGAAGCATTGATAATCCAGAAACCTATGATTCAGTAGCACCTATAATCCAGCATTAAAGACCATCCCCCCCCCTTTTTTTTTTTTTTTTTTACCTCATCTCATAAATCGTAGTACTCAACAGGTCACATGCAGATGATCATAAAACAGCATACTTATCAACGTTTATGGATCATCATTAAAATTTATTGATTTTCTATATAATTTTACGGATTTATGGATTGATATGAATTTTCTAAGATGAATTTTCGAACTATCTAACTCAGAAATAAAAGAGTATAAGATCAAACTAGTTTGAATGTTATGAATAATGAGCAGTATTGATAAATTTTCAGCACATCTATAATCCAAAAAAAAAAAATCTGTAATCCGGCAGTCTTTTTCTCGTCAATGCTAGATTATCAATGCTTCACTGTATTAATTTTTGAAAATTTAACCAGTATTACTATTAACCTTGTTATTTTCAACATATTTGTGATTTTTTTTTTTTTTTCTCTAAGAGCAATTCTTAATTCTTACATATTTGAGTTTTACATTAAGGATTCATTGATAAATTAATTAAAAAAAAAAAAAAAAAAATTATGCTTGAATGCTAAAGATTACTGCAAGTTTTTAATCAGTTATTAATGCCATTCATACTTATAACTAGATAATTTTTTCTTTTTTCAAATAAATAAGTAAATACATTATAAAAAAATAGCTAAGCACATTTTTAGATTCTGAAAAAAGATATTTTTGTATGGAGACTTTTATCAAATCAAATATAGGAAATAGTGTGAAAATAAATATTATGTATAGTACGTGTTGTTCATATGTAATTATGATTCAAATAAAAAAGGTCTACTTCAGTTTTCTTTAATACTGTCTGTTACTAAACTGTCATCCGATAAGCACTCAAGGTCACTGATAAGGCATTGTCATAGGCAATAAATACATACCTGAAATTTTGTGGGTGAGAAATACAATGTTGAAGACGGCAAGGATACAAAGTGAGCTTTTCAGCAATTTTAGTGAATTTTCTTTTTTGTTTATAAAGAGATATAAAAAAATGATTGCTTTTAATTCGTTTAAATATAGTGATTAACACATCGAGCAAAGCCTGCCAGTATTCAATAAAGGATAAACAAATTTGTTTGTTTACAACAGATGTAAAATATTTACACTGAAATTTTTCGCCTGAAATACTATTCAGTGTAATTCTACCAATAATGTTATGCAGGGCAAAGCAGAAAGATCTGCATTTATGCAGATAGTAATTTTAAATTTAGGGCCATTTTAATTTCTTTTCTTTTTAATCAAAAGAAGAAAGACACCTAATCTAACCTCCAACCCGATTTTTTTTGCTTAAAGTTGACTAGCACTTGCCGCATTGGCAATCATGTTTTTGAAAATGGTGAATTAGCTCATTACAAATATTTATTTCATTAAAGCAAATATGAGCAAATACAGATAATAATAAATAGAGCAAATATTATGCCATATTTTCCAAATATGGCTCAATACTATTTAGAAAATTCACCGCTAAAGGAGTGAAAAATGGTAATGCAAAATTTCTCACATTCCTTCCTCCCCCCCCCCCCCCCATCTTTTTGATATTGCACAATAGCAAAGATAAAATATTGTCATTGGATCAGCTAAGTTGGAAAAAAAAAGGGGGGGGGGGAGAGTGAAAAAGAAACTACTGAAAACAATGCCCTATAAGGCGGCAGAAGTTATCACAATGAAATTTTAAAGGTATATGAATTTTAGTAAATGAATAATTCACTAAAATTATATATATATTTATATATATATATATATATATATGTTACCGCTAAAGTGCAGAAATCAGTTAATCTGCAGATTAGCTAGGTAATCTGCACATTAACTAGGGCGATCCGTTAAAGTGAGGAAAATTGTTTCATTTCTCAAATTACCTAGGTAATCTGCGAATTACCTAGATAATCTGCACATTACCTACTAGGCACTCGAAAAAGTGAAAATAAAATCTCTTGTGTTGTAATTTTACAGCATGCTGTGTTTTATTTGTTTTTTTCATTCGGGGGAAATAAAATAGTTTATTTTCCTTTTCTTTCTTTCTTTACTTATTTTAATCTGTATGTGTTTTAAAGTTATATTTGTTTTAATATTTTACTTATTTCATCCTTTTTATTCTGTCAATATAAGTTTGAAGATGTTATACATTTTTCATATGAAATATAATAACTTTAATAGCTTTCAATAAATTCTATTTTATAAATGAATGTTAGAATTATAATACAGTAACGATTTCTTTTCAAAATAAAGATATTTAATAATTTAAAAAAAAAAAAAAAAAAAGTTTTATAAACAACTTACATTGCTATTACTATTTTTTTAAAAACGTTATGCACCAATTTTTAATTCGATAAAGAAATATTAAATTAGACAATTCAGAAGCATTATTTAAGAAGTACTTCAAATAATTAAAACTGCTTTAATAATTTTTAGACTGCAGGATAATTAAAATGACTGTTTTCCAATGCTTTATTAAACTATATTTTGCAGCATACATACGTATATCTGTACAAGTTTAGCAAATATATTAATTTTACAAAAAAAAAAAAAAAAAAAACTTTATTAACACATTTTATGTGATAAACCACAACGAAATTATCTGAAAAAGCGAACAAAATAAAAATAAAAATGTAATCATGATATATAAAATATATAAAGGAAACTTGAAATTGAAAGAAACAACAACAAAATGTAATGAAATGCATAAAAAATTCATATTAAGTATTTATTAATTAAGTTAAAAATTAAAACTTTTTTTTTTTAGTAAATAATAGTAATTTAAATCAATTTTTAAATAAATTAATTTTAAAAAGTTGTGTTTTAATAGTTTTATTTCGGGAGGAAATAATTACTGTGTTGTAAATTTTAATATTCATAATTCAAAATGAAGTTTCAGGAGACAGAGCGTTTAGATTAAGATTAGATTTCAATAATAAAATGCAGTGCAGACCCTTATCAAACTTATATTGACAGAATTAAAAAAGAGAAGAAATAAAATCAAAATTAAAACATTTATAACTTACTTGTTACTTTAAGTTTTGTGTTGGTCATGATAAGAAACCTATAATAACCATGTCTTCAATGCTCCAAGTTTTGCGTTTACCAATTATCATAGCGGAAGCGGAGCGGAAAGGATGAAAGTTTTGGTTTGTGTTTGAAGGTCATTCGCGTATCTGTATCACATGACTGTTTGACGTCATAGTGAATGTAAAAAAACTAAGGCTCGAAACAATCATTTGAACTTTAACGACACAGAAGCCGCTAATCTGCAGATTACCTAGTTAAAATGTGGAAAACTCTTGATTCCACACTTTAACGGGTCGTTTTAGTTAATCTGCAGATTAGCTAGGTAATCTGCACATTCACGGATTTCGAGTTTTAACGGTAACATATATATATATATATATATATAGGTACCGACTGGTCTTTGAAAAAGGTTAGTACCTATGCCATTCAATACCTACCCTTTGAATTCAATGAACACCCTAGATTAGAATCCTGCGTGAGTTGGAAAAACATGACCCACACACAAACTGTAAAATGATTTTCGACTTGTAACCTGACCTTTTTGCACATGTTAAATTTATGTTATAAAACATTAAATTAAAATTCTATTACATAAAATATAGATATATTATTAAACATACATTTTAGAGAATTAATTATTACAAAGAAATTAGAAATATGTGTATGTAAGTACAGTAGAACCTCGATCCATCTTTTTTATGGGGTGCATGAAACAAAAATTATGAAAGTGGGAAAACAACAAATGTGGGTTAAAGTTAAAACACGAAGAAAACAATGTTTATGAATTGTTGTATACAGTATACTACTAATAAAAACTAATTTGTTATTTTCCAAACTCTGAAAGCAATAAATCAATGTTTTAGAACATTAAGTAAAATTTATTTTTAAAAATCAAAAATTTTATGTTGGATCTTTTTTTTTTTTATATATAAATTAAAAATTAAACAGGAATTTTTCCAGATTTACAACTTTTTTTCTGGTTCTTTTCTTTAATTTCATGTGCTTATATAAAAGTTCATGCATTTTTAAACGCCATAATTGAGTCATCAGCGCAAAAATAATTCTCTATTTCTTCGCTATTATTTTCATTTTCTGAAATCACACATTTCTTCTATGCTTTAGGATATCGCATGCCACAACATCTTGATTAATACATGTATTATTACTAAATTTTGTAACCAGACGTATCATCTGCTACATGCAACCACTCTGCATTAGCAGCATCATCATTTTCTTGATGTGGTATTCTTCATCATTTTTTTCGCATGTAACTGCATTTCACGGAACAATTTTCTGGATTACTAAAGAGGTTGCCATGCTGAAATTACTAAATTAATTGATGGTCTGGAGACATGGCATGGTATCACAATTTTGATCTTATATGGAAATGAGTTATTTTAGAATGAAAGAAGTAATTCCAGTTTGTATGTACATGGAACCGCTTGTCCTTCAGGACAAAGTTTTTACGAGGTCAGAAGAAACATTTTACAACCATGAAAGCGGGAAAACAACTTTTTTAAGTACAATACATGCAGGTTTGGTTAAGATTATTTAAATACAATTTGTACAGGGACTATTGAAATAAAACAATCAATGTGGGAAAACGATAAATGCGAGAACAATAGATCAAGGTTTTACTGTATAAAAAAACTTCAGTAAAATATGACAAAATGTCAATATGCATTCAAACATAACATTGAAATAAGTACCGTATATTTCCGAATATAAGTCGATCCATATATAAGCCGAGAGTATGTTTTTCCCTTCAGAAATTTGCTCAAAATTGCAAACTCTTGTGTAAGCCAAATTTAAAAAATACTCTTTTAAAGTTGGTGTTTATCGCCAAAATGGCGAAAATATTGCCAATCTATAAAACTTTCAGGATAATCTGTCCATTGAAATTGCACAAAATATGTGCTTATCCAATAGAATACCCAATCCAATATCCAATACCTTGCTTAGGAACAACGTAAAACGATCACATTGTGTTCGCCAATGGCAATAGTTTTAACTCTGGCAACCCTATCAGGAGGGAGGCTAGCACAGGCATCGAACAGATACACTCGCACATGCAGTGAAGGACAAGTTCCGGCAGCTGAAAACAATAGTCGCCGTAATACCGGGAGGCCTACTGTCGATGCTGAAGCCGCTGGATGTTTACATAAATAAGCCATTTAAAGACCAATTGCGTCGAATTTTTTAAATAATGTATCTAAATTATTTTGTATATTTCTACTTTTGAGTATTTTTATCAGTGCCTCAAGGCAATCTTCAACAGAAAAAAAAAAAAAAAAAAAACTTCTATAAAAAAACCCCCGAAGATCTGCTACTTCTTTTGATAGTGTAAGCCTAGAAACATTTTAAACAGAGATGATTTAATTGTATAAATCGAAAATATGATTGGGAGTCCTGTTTTTTCAAGTTTCTCTTATGCTATTTATGAATCGGACAGAGAAGTTACCCCGTTCGTGCAATCTGCCAATGACGTCAGTTATCGACAGGTTAAAATAAAAGAAATTTAAACACACGTGACTACATCAAGCTGCTCTAGAAATAAATTTAAAATTGCTAATTTAAGAGTTTTATGTGTGATAATTATTTAAAAATAAGGTTTAATATCACTATTTTACTTTATTTATAGTTTTTAAGCTTAAAATATATGCATTCATTCTTTGTTTCTAATGTATGTTTTTTGCTAGAATTTGGTGAATATAAGCCGACCCCTGTACTTCAGCCTCCGAAAAATTTCCAAAAATTCTCGGCTTATACACAGAAATATACGGTAGTTAATTTCAAAATATTTGCTGTTCCAAATATTTTGATAGCATAAAAAAATATGTAATGTTTACAATGGAAAACTTGCAGATACATTGGAAATTTATGCAAAACATTAACACTAAACTTTATGAAAAAAAAGCTTTAAAAAGAACATTTTTCGGGTAGACCCGCTGGTAAAAAATTAATGCAAAATCGACTTGCATCTTGCACCTGACCCAATGCAAGACTCTACCCTAGATCTAGATGTCCCCTGTATATCATAGACCCTATTCGTTTTCTTCAACATACTTTTATTCTTTTGATTTGAAAAATTTAATCGTAGATAAGCAAGATGTAAAAAATATACAAAATCTTTTCACATGTTTGCTAGTTTGAATTCCTAAATATGTAAGGAGAAAATAATTCTGTTTACTGTTAAGTATATATTCTATGATTTATTTTTAATAATATAATGTTATTTATCTTTTTATTATTATTATTATTACAGATGCTGTTCTGTTTGGGTCTTTCCAGGAGGACCTATACTCTTCCCCCCTTCTGGTTCTCGATTTTCTTAGGGATAATGGTCTGATGGATCTTGTCTGACTTCGTCAGAGTGTTGGAGGATAAGCCACAACACAATACTACAAATGCTGTTCGAATAAATTGTTTTTTCAATGCTAGTGCCAATGATATTGAAAGTTTTATAAAAGATTGTCTGTACCATGCAAAGGCTCGCTTGAAATAAGATTTTTCTAAATAAAGATGTTATTTTTTCTACATCATTCTGTTTTAATGTTTCATTTTGTTGATGTGTATCCACATAGCTGTAGAAAAAAAAAATGAGCAAAAATACACACCTCAGACATATAAATGCATATACAATGAATGCATGTATATTCATACTCCTGCATGTAAGTTTATAAAAAGAAATTGCATTCATCATTTACTTTTTAAACTGCAAAATCAGAAATAAATCAGGTTGCAATGATGAATGATGCATTTGAATAAGACTTAGTTAAAAGAAAAGAAATCAAACAGTATATAGCGCTTGGAAAAAAAGAATGCAAATTATCAAATGAATTTTGAAGGTTGAAATTGTCGAAAAATTTTGTTTCTATGTTTGTGTTGAGCTTTATCGTCAAAATTGGTTATTTAACCTGTAAAGAGACGATTTTTATAAGAGTAGATTTATTAATGTGAAATTATTTAAATATTTGTTCTATCACATTTATTTATTTTTATTTTTTTCTGTAAACAGCCATAATAAAGACTTTAAATGCGTTTTACCTATAAATATGCATAAAAACATTTAAATGGATGTATTATTTGCCAGAAAGATGAAAATTATGATCAACTTTATGTATGATGGAGTGGAAAATTATACAAAAAGTATGGGAGGGCAATGTATTTCCAATTTTAAAATAATTGCATGTTTAAATTTCATTGAGCATTTTAACCAGCATTTTTGTTACAGAAGCTTGAGCTTCTCCGTAAACTTCCCCTCTCTTATTTACATCTGTGCCATACAGAATAAGTATTTTGGATAATTTAATGATTTTTTAACCTAGTTGAATAAAATATTTTAGTGAAAATTTACTCTCAGTTCTGAACTTTAAAAGAAAACATGTGTTAGCTGCAATCTATGTTAGCTTTAAAGCAATCTTTTGTTAATTTAAATTAATAGCAATCTAAGCAAACAGTTAATACAAAATACATGCATTTCATGATGATCCTCAGAAGCAGAATCATTGTACAACTTACACAAAAAGCCAGTGGTATTTTGTATTAACTACTTACCATGATTTTAAATTAACAAAAACTGCCCTAAAGCTAAGATATTGATAGAATAAACACAGGCCAACATGAACTGGATGTCGAAATGTTCTGAAAAAGTGCATTTCAAACTAATTCATCCGTCACTTCCTTTTAGTTAATTACAGGAATTTATCAATGATATGCCATTTAGGACTCTCAGAAGTCAAAGCCCATGTTATTTTATCGAAAAATTATCTTATACACTATAGTGCATCTCCAAACTGAAATATAAAATATTTAAAGTACTAATTTAATAAAAAGTATAAAAAGCACTACAGAACTTGCATTTAGTACAAAACTTTGAATAACACCATAAAATGATAGAACACTCAACACTTGTTGCGAGTTCTTTCATTTTATGGTATTTATCTAAGTTTTTGTTCTTATTACTAATTTAATGGTTGTGAATTTTCTGAATATGAAGTCATAAAAAAAAAAATACAGATGCATAACTCAAACAAATGCCAGTAGGAAGTTTAAACTCAGTAATATAGATTTAATCTTTAACCCCGTTTCTTGGACCATGGAAGCCTCTGCGCATGTGCTGACTGAACGAGTCCACTGTTAAAATAGGGGAGATAATTTTTTCGTTGAGAGAAAATAAGCGATAAGGGAACACCGCGAACCGAATGATTGGATGTTTATTAAATTCCAACCTGTCAATCAACTTTTCACCCCTCAAAGATTTTGGACTCGTCCTCACTGTTAGGCGTAGGAAAAGTAGTTGCACTGTAGATTAAAGTATTCACACTGACAGACTTTCTGTTATTAATTTTTGAGTTATAAAAAAGAGACCAACTGCTAAAAGCCTGATTTTTTGGATTCAAGGACTTCAAAACATGTAAGTGTCAAAAACTCATGTGAACGCCGCACCTCTGATTTCGAGAGTACTCCAAAACAAGAACTGAAAAGTTTGGTACGAAAGTGTGGCAACGTGTGTGCGTATGGGAATCAAGATGGACTAACGTTCCATTCTATATGTTTTTTTAGAAAATACTTTATTTGATGTTAATTTATGTGTTCGTTATGTATTTTATGTTTGTGCCGTAAGTAAAAGTAAAATCTTTAAAAGTAAACAAAGCGTGATCAGTGTCTTAATGTGTCTCAAGATGAGTTTACAGGAAGAAAAGAACCAGGTGCGAAAAAGAAGTCGCCACAACTCAGTTTCAAAAATTTGATCCCAACATTTTCTCTTTATATATTGGTAAGAGAACACAGTATTTAAAACTTTAAATTAGGTAAAAATACCGATCTGGTGGGAAAAAAAAACAAGTGCACATAAAACAAAATATTTAATTATGATTTTGAAATTACTGTCAATAATTAATAACTATTAATATATTTATATTTTAAAGCTCTAATGTTGTTAATTTTATTATACATATGTAAGTATATATTTCATTATATTGAAAAATAACATGAACTTGGCATTTTCATTTAAAAATTACAGTGATAATACCAGATTTCAAGTACTTTTTAGCTAGTTTTCTCAAAAAAGTAAAAGTCTGAGTTAAGATTTTCAGGTACTGCCAATGGAATATATAATTTTATTGTGCATCAAAAATATCCATAAGAAGTACCTAAATATCTAAAAGATATGAATGTTTTAAGGTCTTAAAGACGTACAGGTGTTGGACAAAGTAATGTGGACACTTGTGCTTTTTTACGTTTTCTCGAATGGCTTGAAAAATACTTAACGTGTTGTTCTTGAATTTTGGGAATAAGGAAAACATGTCTTTCCTCACGAAGGCCCTTAGGGGATGAACAACAAATCCAATAAAAGAAAAAGTATTTGTGATAACCCTGTATGTGTAAAAGTTTCAATTGATCTGCAAGTTTTAGATATGGTTATAAATATTATATTTTATACGTGTTCAGAGTTTTGTGAGGATTCTTGAATATTTAAGGAGTTATTGTATTAAAAAATGCAAAAATTTTCACAAGTTTTTACTAACTCCAAAGGTTTTACTTCGAATTTCATGAAACTTTCAGAAAACATAACTATATATGGCTAAATCAATATACTATAATTTAAAACTAATATATTTAATATCATACTTGCCAACTTTTCCGGTTTTCCCGGAAGACTTCCGGTTTTTTAACGTATCTTCCGGTCTTCCGGACAGATGATGAAATCTTCCGTTTTTAAAAAAGTCGCGGACATCGTTCGTTTTAAAAAGAAAACCCAAATATTCTACGAAAACTCCTGATTCTCAATCTTTTTCCATCCATAACATAAATGTCAATATTCATTTCAAACTTGCTTTATGAGATTCTAGAACATGTAAAGAAATAGAATTGTTAAATATTTCTTGCTGATATAATTATTTTTTGCCCCCCCCCCCTTTCATTTATCTCCAACTAGTGATCAGCAATCAAATGTTCTGCAGAAGTCTTTTGTTTCCTAATTTTTATTCATCTGCAACATGAATGATAATATTAATTTTAAACTTTTTTCATTAGATTCTAGAAGTAGAGTTAAAAGAGTTTAATATTTCTTACTCTGTAATTATTTTTGTATTCAACCCCACCCCCCCCCCCCCCCTTTCCCCGGATTTTGATCAATGATCAATTCTAGAAACAATAAAGCAATGGAAGTGCTCAATATTTCTCACATATGTAATTATTTTTAGATCTTTATTGCTGCATTTAATGAATCTGTGTATTTTTCCTCAATTAAATTAAATATTAGTATGTCATATTTATACCAAATGTTAAACATGGGAAAAAAATGAAGAATAATTTTTTCAGGTAGGAAAATTTTTTCCAAATCAATTTAAGAAAATTAATACTCAGTTGGTTTTATGCACATCTGAAACTGATAATTAGCTACTGCTACTTTTTTTTTATATGTATGATTAATATACATACACAAAAATCATATTCTATTTATTTAAAACATTAGTTATACTTTAACTTAACTAAGTTTTTTGTCTATTGTTAAATAAATTTCTTAGATTCTGTTTTGTAGATATTTATATGTTGAAGAGGAATAACTTCATTTAAAACTTTTATATATGTAGTATAATCAATCTATAGTAAAACGTTTTTATAGTTTGCTTCTAAATATTAAAATTGTAAAACTGTATTGTTTATTACGTCAGAGAGAAAAAAAAATCTTCCCTTTTTTGATGAAATCTTCTGGTTTTTCAACAAAGACCTTCCCTTTTTTTATTAAAATTGGTTGGCAAGTATGTAATATTCAAAAAGATATGGACAGTTGTAGTAAATAATTTATTACTGTGCATGTGCGGACTACAGCAAAAAAAAAAAAAAAAAAAAAAAAAAGACAGAATTTGATATCCAACTGTATAGAGCACTTCATAAAAAACATCCTTTTGAATATCACAAAAATTCATAGGTATTATTGGTGATTAAATAAGTTGTTTTTCAGTTGTTTCCTAAAAATACCTTTATAAGGGGTCGTTCACAAATGAAAGTTTGTATCAGAAAAACTATGTTATACAGTGAAACTTAATACAATATTTGCTATTCATTTTTCTTATTTTTTTGTATAGTATTTGCTACATATTTATAAAAAAGAAAAAGAAAAATGAATTGTTTGAAAAGAAAAAATGTTTTTCTGATACAAACTTTTATTTGCGAATAACCCCTTATTGTAAAGACCTTTTTAAATAAAAAAATCAGAAAAACAGCTCATTCAATCACAGATATCTCTATGAATTTTCGTGATATTCAACTGTTTTTTTTTTTTTTTTTTTTTTTTTTTTTTTAAGGTGCTCTGTACAGTTGAATTTAAACTATGTCAAAGTTATTTTTTGGTTCAGTCCGTGCATGCACAGTAATAAATCATTTACTACAACTCTCCATACCATCTTTGAATATTAAATATATTTGTTTTAAACTATAGTATAATGATTTAGGTGTATGTTGTTATGCTTTCCGATAGTTTCATGAAATTTGAAGAAAAATCTTTGGAGTTATAATGTGTGTGGTGAAAAATACTTGTGAAAAATTTTTGCATTTTTTAATAAAATGTTAATAATTTTGAATATTCAAGATATCCTCATAATACTCTACACATGTATAACATAACATTTATATAACCATATCTAAAATGTGCAGATCATTTGAAGCTTTTCCATTACTGGGTTATCACAAATCCTTTATTTTATTGGATTTGTTGTTCGTCCCCTAAAGGCCTTTGTGACAAAATCTTTTGCTGAAAAATATGAGGAAAAGCATGTTTTCCTTATTCCCAAAATTCAAGAACAACACGGTAAGTATTTTTCAAGATATTCAACAAAATGTAAAATAGTGTAAGTGTTCACATTATTTTCTCCAACACCTGTAAATAATATCCTTCATGCATATCTATAGTACAGCTATAAGAGGTACTGCATGTTGAAAAGAGATCTATACTTGGATGTCTTATAGATGTGCATGAGAGGTATAGCATGTCAAAAAGAGATCTATACTTGGATGTCTTATAGACGTACATTAGAGGTACTGCATGTTGAAAAGAGATCTATACTTGGATGTCTTATAGATGTGTATAAGCAAGACATCATAGATATTGTAGATGTCTTATGGAGCTCAGAGAGATCACACATCACATCTCTAATAGACGTGAAATGGATGCGATTTAGATATTTTTAGATGTCTTATGGATGTGTTGAATGTTTCGTGTTTACAGCTTATAGATATCTTATAGATGTGAATTTGCTGTGTGGGTAGAATCTTAATAAATAACGATAAACATAATAATAGCCTTAAATATTTTATTAATGTTGTAAATTATTCCAATAGAATGCTTATATGGTGATAGCTTTCTTCAACACAGATATATAGGCCAAATCAAATAATTAATGAAAAATAACAGGATAATTGAAAATAACTGAGTGCCACATCGGATTATTTTTATGATTTAAGAAAACAGTATATTTAGAAATTTATTCAAAATATAAGTTATATGGGTATTTGTTAACTAAATAACAATTATTAAACCTTTTTTTATACCAGAATTAACGTATTGATTTTAAATGGAGAAATGCAACTTTTAAACATAATTCTTTAATTTTAGACGATATTAAATAAATATTTAATAAGAATATACTCATAACAAAATATACAAGACAAGCACTGAAAATAAAACGTAAAAATAAACAGTTTTATATAAACAAAAACAAAAAAAAATGTATCTTGGAAACTTTAACTTCTAGTGCACCGCTTGGGAATTGCCTTCAAGGAATAACAGAAGTCAAATACCAGACTGAAGATGGAAATTAGATTTGAATCTTTTTTGAAGATATCCATTTTTGTCCTACGTATTTAAATTATTCATACAAGTTCACTGAAATATTTATATTTGTACCATTTTAGGCATTTGTAAGAATTAAGTTCTTACTTTCAATGGTATTTAATAGGAATGTTACAGATATTTTTATTTAGGTAAAACAACTGTAAAGAAATAATATTTACGATGCTGTTTCTCGAACAGCAATATTTCTCAAAGTTTACAATACTGTTTCTCGAACAATACGTAGAATATTATTTCTAAAAAAGGTTACGTAAAACTATCTTTTAATAGAATTTTTAGTTATTGTTATTGGATCAAAGCAGATATTAAATAATAATAATAATAATAAAAAGTAAATGGACGTATCGGCATATGCTTGTGTCAAATTTTGTTCTGTTTTTAAAAGTTAGTGTAAATATACATAAATAATTATAAAATAAGTAAAAAAAAAAAGAAAAAAAATTCCTTTATTTAAAAAATGATTTTAAACTGGCTTTAAATTTTTGGTTATTTACACTGCTCAAAACAATTAAAGGATAATGTAGTTTTAGGTGGATTTTGTGGCTGGGAAACTTTTTAGCTGATTGATACATGGTCGACAGACGTAGTAGGTTATATGAGAATAAATTACACGTGTTTGGCAGAAAAAAATGCATTTTATTGAGCATTTGTGTACAAAATGAAAAAAACACAATTTGTGCATATGAGAAAAAAAAGAATAAGAAAGGGTGTTTTCTTCAAAGGAAATCACTTTTAGTAGTGGGTATGGTTTCCACGGACGGCCAGCAACGTTGAACACCTTTGAGGCATGGAGTCAATGAGGCTATTAATCACGAGTTGGGGTATTCTGTCCCACTCTTCCAGAAGAGCTCCTTCTAGTTCTTGAAGAGTTTGCGGGGGTGGTTGGCGGCCAGCAACTCGTCTTCCTAGAGCTTCCCAAACGTGCTCTATTGGATTCATGTCTGGAGAACACGCTGGACATTCCATTCATACGATTCCTTCCTCGAAAAGGAAATCCTCCACCAGGTTAGCACGATGTGGACTGCAGTTATCGTCTATTAAAATGAAGTCATCTCCGATTGCTGCAACGTAAGGGACTACAATAGGTCTGAGGATCTCATCCCTATATCGGCGACCAGTCAGAGATCCCTCTCGAATGATGTAGAGGTCTGTGCGCCCGTCAATGGAGATGCCACCATACACCAACACTCCCCCACCGCCAATTCTGACACTTTCGTGCACGAACGCAGGATTATTCCTACTGCCACGGTCTCTCCAGATGAAAATACGCCTATTATCAGGCTGAACCGAAAAACGGGACTCGTCAGGAAAAAGAACATTGCTCCATTCATTTCTCCTCCAGTTCACATGCTCTGTTGCCCACTCCTTGCGGTCGCGACGATGCCTTGATGTTAGTCTAACGCATACCATCGGTCGGCGAGCATACAGACCTACACCATGGAGCCGGTTTCGGACAGTCTGTGTTGAAACCGTGATGCCAGTAGCCGAGCGAAATTGTAGTTGGAGAATAGTAGCATTTATATTTCGGTGTCTCCGAGCCGTTAACACTAAATAACGATCTTCATTGGGCGTTGTTGCCAGTCTACGACCTTGCCCTGGTCTTCGGCCTGCACTTCCAGTCTCCAAAAAACGGTTCCAGATCCTGGAAATCACACTTTGTGACACTCCAATGGCTTGCGCTACTTCGGCTTGAGTTTGGCCCCTTCTAACCTACTAATAACTCTCCAAGCTTCCGAATCGGTTAAATGACTTCACTGAGACATCGTACTCATCGAAACAAAGCAGTCACTGAATGCCGATCATCCTTGTCTTCATTGTCTTTTATTCAATTGAAAGTCAAATTTCATTCGTTGCCGCTGAAGCGATGTTTTTGACGTCGAACTGAAAATTAGCATACTCTACAGTTTGAAAATCAGAAAAATTTGCATTTGTGATTCTCTCCTTCCATTTTCGGCAAAAAAAATTTCGCTTATATCTTTATTTTATATAAAACTTACAATGTCCTTTAGTTGTTTTGAACAGTGTATATCAAATATTTGAAATGTATATAAAGCATTTTTAAACACACATTAACATACTTTTCATGAAAATATTTATTTTTTAGACAAAAAATGATCAAACAACTTACACATGAACAATATATATATATAGTGCGACTGTCAGGAGTTGGCCCCTGTCAATCAAACGTGACGTAGGCAGCGACGATTCTATTACCTTGAAATCGGTTGAGGGTGAAAAGGGAGGTGGTTTGCTATCTTTAGGAGTTTTGTGACATTTTGGCGAAAATACTGTTTATTATCTATTTACTTATTTCCAAATTTGGAGAACTTTTGGGCTTTCTAATATGTTATATCATTAAAAAATATTTGTTACATTATAACTAATTATTAATACGATGAGGATTGTCTAAACGATATTTCAAAATTTCGGTTTGCAGTCTTTTTTTCTCTTCATTTTTTTTTTCTTTCTTTCTTTCCTTATGTCCTAATTTGGACCCAGCACCATAAATAAAACTACCAATCTACCAACCTTTCTTTCTTCTTGCTTTCTTTCTCTTAGAAAAAAAAGTGAAAAGAAAAGAAAAAAAGAAAGAAAAATATTTAAAATTTAAATAAAGAACTGCACTACTGTAATTATTTTTTTTTCTTTCTTTTCTTTCTTTCTTTCTTTCTTTCTTTTTTTTTTTTAGACAAAATACATAGAAATTAAAAGCCATTCTAACAGTAATGTGAGAAATTATCTTTCATATTCGTATCTGATGTGTATGCAAATATTCTGAGAGCTATTGTACATATACTGTAAATTATGCGTACAGCTCAATTTATTTTTATAAAATTTCCCATTTATTGATTCAGTATTTTTAAAAATGTTTTTCTTTTCTTAAAAGAAAAAAAAAAAAGAGTACAGCGTAAAAACTTTTTTCATTTTTATTTTTTAAATGTTTTCAAAGAAAATTATTTTTTTCCTGAAATACAAAATAAAATGCGTAGACAATAATTTATAATCCATGCAAACAGCACGATTTTTTTTTTTTTTTTTTCTTGTTTAAATTTATTGCTCGAAACTTCTTTATGCAAATAAGGTATTAGTGCTTATTAAAATTTCAGGCATTATTGAAAAGTGTTTTTTTTTTTTTTTTCCTTTTAGTTTATGTGTCATTAATTTTTAAATATTAACACATGTTCCTTTTAATAGGCAAAACGAATTTCAGCTAGCGAAAAGTAAAAATTATTGGCTTGATGTGTTATTTTCATGGCAACCTTCTTTTTTCCCCACCCATTCATTCTTTTCACTTTGTGCACCCCTTCCTTAAAGTAAACTCTTCGAAAAGAAGGAGGGACGAAGGGCCAACTCGTGAAAGTTGAACTATATATATTAATTATATATTGTAAAACATTAAATGTTTTCCATTGAAAGTTATGAAACATTTTACCCATCTAAACTTTTTTTAGGTTGTTTTCTCCTTTTCTTTTTGACAAATATATATATATATATATTTTTAATTTTTATTATGACAGTTTTCAAATTATTAACAAATAAAATCAAATTTATATAATGCCTGTGTTCTAATTATTAATAAAAATTGCTCTTTCGAGTAATTTTATCTATTCAAATTCCAATACTGTTATATTATCGTAACTGTTTTCAATTCTTTTTTGTCAGATTTTTGAGATACATTACAAAGACGAAATGTCTCCAGTTAAGCTTTTCCCATTTCTGAATATTTGCTATTTAATATTTTTAAATTATTTATAGTTCAGTTCTTCTTTTGGAACTGAAATCATAGCATGAAATTCACCTTCTTTAGTATGTCGCTGGATGTAGAGATGTTTGTACTAAATTGATTCTAAATGATGTATTATTGCTCTCAAACTTGTTAAACAATGTTCAGAATTTTATTGTGTATTTAAACGTGGATTCAAGTTTTGATCTAGAACTATCTTATTTTCTGAAATTTATTTTTCTACAAATACAAAACGCGATGCGTGAATATGCTAAAGACGAAGTCAATACTCTCTTTAAACAAATCGGCCAATTCTATATTTTAGAATTTATTTCCCAAATAATCCATGGAAATTTATACATAGGACATAGATGATAATTAGGATTGGAGTTGACATTCTCTTTTGACTGTTCTTATGAACTTATTTATTAATTTTCTTTGAAAAAAAAAAAAAAAAAAACCTTTGACTGTATACTTACTTTTGCACAACATGTACATACTAACTATAATTTTAAATCTTATACCAATATACCAATAATATATATATATATATATATATATATATATTCTTTTTAATAACAATTCGTATTTTTTTATTTTTCTTTACTTAAAAATAATATATAAAATTAAAAGAAATTGTTTTAAACAAACTTTATAATTCACTTTCTTTCAACAAAAAAAAGTTTAGGTAAACATTATTACTGAAATAAAGCAAGTTAAGTAAAAGAATATAATTTTTATGCATGTATAATTATAATTTTATTAAAATAAATGTTATAAAAATTTCTTCATGAGCGGGATACTGATATTTAATTAAAACGTGTTTTTAGGCTATGTTCATAATTATTTTATTGTTTACAAAATCTTTCCTTTAAAATGTATTTCTCAAAGGCGATGTTAAAGTTAAATTACATAATCGGTTAACATCATTAAAAATTGTAAGCATTATTATCATTAAAATTTTTAGTATCATAGAAGAAATTTTAGTATATTTTATTTTTATGTGTATGTTATTTCATTCAAATTATTTGATCTATAAAGGAATTTCACAGCACCTAAAGTAAGCGAAAGGTGAGTCTTATACAATGCATATAAGTCTGCCACTGACGGCTATTTTTTATTATTTTCGTACAGCTATTTCGAAGCAACAAAATTTATAATATATTCTGAAGGTAAATCTGCATTTTACTGACATAAATAAATTAAGAGTTTTATTTTTATTGAAATAGCAATAAGCAAAAAATTAATAAAAAATACGAAGTGACTTATTATTAAAACTAATACACAATGACTTTTATTGTGACTTAATTTCCACTCATAATGATCCATGTTGTATTTCATAATTACAAAAATATGAAAGGAAATATATACATAAATTTATCTTTTCGGTTTTCAAATTTAGATATACATAACGATTAATCCAAAAACCAAAAAGCCATACACAAATTGCCAATGGTGAGGATGATCTGAAACTTGACCCGAATATACGCAAAAAACGGGTAAACTATGGCGGATGAAAATATATATATATATATATATATATATAAATTTTCATTGGTTGACGCTTCACACGTCAGATTATTATAAAAAAGGAAAGAAAAGAAAAAAATTACATGCACACAACACTTTACACTTATTATAAAAACGCGGAGTACATACAAATCCCTGATATTGCGTCTGTGAAACTGGTTGTGGCTGTGTCAATGAAAGGCCGTGTTATCTTTGTAAAACTTTTCACAAGTTCGAGGACTGTGCGTTCATGGTTCTAAAAAAAAGTTAAAGAAAGGTATAAAAAAATGGTTGTGCCCCGATGCCTTACATTGGTATACAGACGACATTGGTATATAGACAGTATTGGTTTATTTAAAGTGATTTTTTTTAGATGGAAAATAAAATTGTTTGACAAGAGAATAACAGGTTTGAACAAAAAGCCCAAGATAACATCAAGAGACTTAGATGTGACAAATATGTAAATTTTTATGAGACATTCAAAAATCAGATTTGGAAAAATCGTCTGTACATGTCTCAATTCTGAAGTTTAATAGTTCTATCTTTGTTATTTTCGGAGATATAATAGTAAGAAGATTCCACACACACACACACACACACACACACATACATACACCCACCTACACACACACATACACACATGTTGACCAATTGGCAAAAACTACTCTTTTGGACTCAGGAGACCTTAAAACATGTAAATCAGGTGAAAACACGATTTCGTGTTTTTGGACGGAATGCAAAACGTCCGTTACATACGGTAGTCGAGTAATGGAAGTAAAAAGCTGTTTCAAATATTACACATTAACATTAAAAAAACATCATGGATAATTTTGAAATTTTTAATAATATTAAGTAGTGTATGTCCCTTTTAATATATATATATATATATATATATATATATATTATCTTGCTTTCTGCAATTGCGAGAATACTTTTGTTAGATTGTAATAACAAAATCTTATTAGTAAATGCAGGAAATACTCTAATCACCTAGTAGGTGCAACGCGACTAAATCAGTTTTTCCTGTGACTTTTATTTTACAATGGATTCAAAAAAGCGAACCTTTGACTTGAAGAACCCCAATGACGTGAATGAAATTCATAAAATATTGTTTGACGATGATTCGACGGAGGAGGATTTCTGTCTGATACCAATAGTGAAGATGATCTTCAAGTGAGGAACCAATATTCAGAAACAGAGCAAAGCAACGTTGATTCATCATCTGAAGAAGAAAAATCTGATAATGATACATACTACATAGCCTATCAAAAGAAGAAAGGAAAGATTGTCGATTCATACCGTTGGAACAAACATCCACCATCAATCAGGAAGAATACTAGCAAGCAGAATGTGTTGGTACGTTTGCCATGTGTGATTGGTGAGGCAAGAAAATCTGAGACAATTTTAGACTCTTGGTTACTTTTTATTGATGAATCAATTCTCAACAACATAGTAGAATGGACTAATCAGTACATTGGTCACGTGAGGCCTGAATTTACTCGAGCCAGAGATGCTCGCTCAATTGATATCATCGAGATAAAGGCTTTCATAGGTTTCTTATACCTCGCCGGTGTATACCGTGCATCGCGCCTGAATGTAGAAGATCTTTGGGATACTAATGGAGATGGTATAGAAACATTTCGTCTCACCATGTCATTACGCCGCTTCCGATATTTGATAAGATTCATTAGGTTCGATAACAGAGAGACAAGATGGGAGAGAAGAAATTTGGACCGACTAGCATCAATACGAGATGTCTTTGAAAGTTTTGTCGCCAACAGCCAAAAATGCTATTCTCTCAGTGATAATGTCACATTAGATGAAAAATTAGAGGCATTCCGTGGTCGTTGCAGCTTTCGACAATATATACCCTCCAAACCCGCAAAATATGGGATTAAAATATTTGCTCTTGTTGATTCGAAAGTCTATTACACTTATAGCATGGAAATCTATGCTGGCAAACAACCGGAGGATCCGTTTGCTGTTAGTAACAAATGTACTGATGTTGTTCGTAGGATGGTAGGTCCAATAGTCAACACTGGACGAAATTTAACTGTTGAGTATTGGTTCAGTGACGTTCCCCTAATGAAAGAACTTGCAGATAAGAACAATATCCCTCGTTGCTACATTGAAGAAAAATAAGTGGGAGATTCCCGATGAGTTAAAAAAAGTTGGGAAAAGAAGTGACAATTCAAGCGTCTTTGGTTTTAGTAAGGAAGGAACTACTGTTTCATACGTTCCTCGGAAAAACAAAAAATGTCGTTCTCATATCCTCTCTTAATTTTGATGCAGCAATAGATGAATCTTCGGGGCCTCTAAAAAAACCTGAGATCGTGACATACTACAATAAAACAAAAGGGGCAGTGGATACCGTTGGTAAATTATGTGCTACATATAATGTAGCTAGAAATGTTCGACGTTGGCCCATGGTTATATTTTTCGTCCTACTCAATGTAGCAGATATAAATGCTCAAATTATATACATAGGAAATGGTTACAAAGTGAAAAATCGCAGAACCTTCTTGCGTCAATTGGCTAAACATCTTGTTATGGATGAAATGATCCGACGCAGGAGCAAGAAAAATTTACCTTTAGTACTTCGCCTTCGTTTGACAGATATCACGAAACAAACTCCTCAAGCCACAGAATGTTCACTGTCTGAAAATCATGCAAAGAAAAGAAAGTTGTGTGAGCCATTTCAAAAAAACAAAGAACAAAAACAAAAAAAAAAAAAAAAAGTATACTTGTGTTACTTGATGAAAATACTTATGTTTGAGTCATGTAACAACAATTTGTAAAGACTGTCACTCTTGCAAAAATTCTTGTTCAGATGAAGATAGTTCTGCATCAGACAACCTCTAAAATAATATTTTATACTGATATGTGACATTGAAATAAATTGTTCCTATATACAAGACTCTCAATGTCTTTTTACAAATTTACTTTCCTTTGTTTTTCTTTATATTGTGCAATTATTTGTGATACTGTTTTTTTTATAAATATTACTAATTAAATAAGTTTTTTAATACTTTATCTCTCTAAAGAATCTTAAATAGGTAACAATTAACTATTTAAACTATAATAAAATTCACTTGTCTTTCAAAAAAACAGAAACACCTCATAGGTGCAAAGCGACTAACCCTGTCGGAAACAAGCGCGCGTCTAACCGAAGGTTAAATATACAATCCAAAATCGTTGTTGAAGGCTTTTGTGATTTTTTGTTTTGATTCAATATCTTTTTTTGTAATGTAGACTATCATTATTTCGAAAGTTCTACGCTTTTCCACATTAATTAAAGTTATTAAAGCTATTCGCGATTTTGCTTTAGATATAAATATTTTTTTAAATGTCATCCAAAGATATATAATCATACAATTAAATCTACATAAATTTTCTCTCATTTTTCCCGCAAGGATAGGAAAGTACGTGAAAGTATTACTTAAATACTTAAGAAATAAAATAAATAACCGATTATAGCAAAACAAAGCTATAAAAGAAAAAAAAAAATAAGTTTCATATAATTTCTTTTCTTTTTATAAAAATATTTCGTACCAAGAAATATTAGATATAAGCATTATAGCACTAAGAGAAATAATTTTATGAAGCGAAATACATATGATCTTCATCTGTGAATTTTAACATATTTAGGGGTTATAATATTCAATATAATATCGAAGGAAAAAAAAAAAACATGGTTTAGCTCATGCGAAAAAACTTAAATTTTAATTGTAACTGGTATAAAAAATGTAATGAAATCAGTCATAATATTTACATACCAAAACTTTGGCTGTATATATATATGTATATATATAAATAATAGATATCGTAATAAGATTTAATCATAAAATTTAGCTATTAATAGAACTAAGACAATATCAGCACACTAAAATATAGAACTGAATTTAACATAGAGGAAAGAATTACACAAAAAGTTGCAATGTAAATTAAGAACCAATGAGTGAGGATAGTAACTTAAAATACTTACGCCGACCTGAATGATAATAAAAATGACCATTAAACTTATGAGAGTGAAAACGAATAACAAATAATAAATCACAGAAATAATTGGATGTAAATGCTTAAACATAGAAACATACTTATCAAGGGGTGCATGCCTCATAAAGCTTTAAACGCTGCAACGATTTCGTAAAACGATATTGCTAATCATAGCAATTAATATCATTTCACACCCCGATCGATGCAGCAAAAACCATGATCGATGCAGCAAAAACCATGATCGATGCAGCAAAAACCATAAAGAAATAGAAATAATTGAAATATTAAATTAAAACAAAGATTAAAAAAAGATTAAATATAATCTTAATGGAAACCAAAGTGAACACATGAATGAAGCAAAGCAACCACATGTATAACAATTAACACTAACTGGAGGAAAGGACGATGCGAAAACTTAAATTGAAGTAAAATATAAGCTCGACAGATATCGATTAATCGAAGATACTTCAGATCATTTTCATTAAAGATAAATTACACAGAGTTAATATTAAATTATAATGTTAAAATAGATTTTATATTTAATTAAATTTAAAACTAGTAGAGTTGAATTAAATCGTACCAAGTACATTAATAATATATCAATTAAGTTAAGGACTGAAGAATAGGGGCATAATACATTAGAGTGCAAGCGCCATTTATCGGTAAGCGATAAAAACAATAAGTCAGTAAAATTATTTCAAGAGAAGAATCCAATGCAGTAAGGGAAATTAAGATTTATTGACTGAAAGATTAAGGTAATTAGAAGTATTTACTGCAAGATTAAGATAATTTTTAGCGCCAATTAAGTAATAAGAAGAATTGAACTTTTGTGATTAACCCAAAACTAAATAATCTTGAAATCATAGTATTAAATGACATAGTTTTAAGCAGACTCAATTACAAGCAATAATGCCAAAGAGTACACATATAAGGATACGCATTATAGGGCAGTCATTAATAATTAAAATTATAATTTAAAAGATTTTTTTTTTCCAATAATATAAGATCTTATTTTTGTTATGCAAATAGATGGATTGTTCAAACTTAACAAGGGAAGCCTCAAGTAGCCAGATGCACAAAATTAAATTTAAGGATAAAAGATTTCAAAATACATAGTATCAACCAGAAATATAAGCATGTAACTTAGAGTAATCCCCCCACTTTTTTTTATTTATTTTTTATTTTATTCAGCATCAAACCCTCCCAACCAACCAGCCAAACAACACCACCCTTCCTCCTTAATCGAACATCTGCCCACCCATCCACCAGTTTTTTTTTTTTTTTTTTTTTTTTTAATTAAACCTTAGTAGTTTTTTTTTTTTTTTTTTTTTAGACAAAGACCCTTTTTGATAAACAAGTGAATAAATAAATTTTTTGGGATAACCCATTTTAGTAGCAACATTAATTATGTGAGAGATATTTTTGTTTTTAAACCTAACTGAACAAAGATAAGTATACGAAAGAGGTGATTGAGTAGGATATTTCTGTAAACAGAGATATGAAGACAAGAAGTAAAGTGAGTAAATAAATTTACTTTGAAACTGAAATCTTGGCTTTTGTCATACAGATCAGTATAAATTTTACTACCATCAAGTTTGATTTTTAAATCCAAGAAATTTATACAGTTATTGTTGAGAAGATTATGAGTTAAGGTAAGGTGAGAAGGATATTCAAATTTAAATAAATTAGGGGAAAAATTATTGACATAAAAAATTATAACGTCATCAATGTATCGGTAAAAATAGACATTTTTAATACATAATCCCTGTTCATAATGGTAAAGGTATAAGTCAGCTAACATACTCGAGCTACATCCTCCTTGTGGAATACCGACATTTTGAATATAGATCTTATTACAGTGTTGAATGTAATTGTTATGAATAATAAAATTTAAAAGTGTCTTAAATGATGCTGCCGAAAAGCATTTTGGTAAAGTGATTTGACTTTTAAATTTCTCAAAAAGGTTAAAGATGATATGATGAAGATCCGTTAAATTAATATTATTAAACAGGTCAGCAAAATCATAAGTCATGATATCAGTCACATTATTCATAGATAAGACATTGGCTTTAAGTTGATAACTATTTTTAAGGCAAAAGAAATTTTTTGATATACTGATTAAGTCATAGATTTGTTTGAGAATATCAAGGAGAATTTTGTTAGCGTTATTGTTGTAAGTATTACACCCTACAGTGACAGTTCTAAATTTAATAAGATTTTTGTGAAATTTAGGGATAAGTACAACATAAGGATATTTAAAATTATTATATGGTAGCTTTAGCAATTTATAAAAGCAGTGAATTTTGCGGTTATTGATTTTAAGATCATGATTTGTAGGATGAAAGTTAGTACTATTAGATATAGATGAACTGAGTAAAGAAAGATAATATTGTTTACATATTATAGCATAATTATTAGGAGATTTATCTACATAAGTAATAACAAAGTTTTGTTGCAATTCTTTGATAGATTTAAAGAGATTTGATTTATTGTAATGTGTGAGATTTGATCTTTGTTGAATTAATTCATCTTTAAGTTTTGAAATCACTAAAAATTTCCATTGATTGAAATATTCAATAGGTTTATTATAAGAGATGGAGAGTTTATAAATAAACAAATCAATATCATATGAAAACTGTTGTATAATCTGTGAAATATTAGTTTTTGAAGGGAGTCGATATTTAGTACCATATTCCATAAATTTCTTTAATTTAGAGTCATTAATAATATTAAGATCACCAGTGATAATATGTGCATGATCTCTGTCAACATATTTTACATAAGAGGGATGAGCACAACTACAAGTCACATGAGAAGATAAATTAGACTAGACTGAATTATAGTTAAAAAGCAGACGACCAAGCGTAATAGGATATTTAAAGGTACGAGAAATATGAATGTCTTTAATTGGAAACATGCATGTTTTATCATTAAGAATGGATGAAATATTAATGCTATTAAATATTTGATTAGAATAATTTGGAATAAGCTGTGAATTAGATTGGATTTTGTGAGGTTTTTTAGAGATATTTAAATTGAAGAGTTTTAGTCTGTATAATATTAAATCATAGAAAATATCAGAAAAATGTTGATTATAGGATTGGTTTTTAAATACACTTAAGTAAATAGACAAATACTTTTTTTTAATAGCAAATATAAACTTTCTAATGTAAATCCAATCATAATGGTTAAGATAATTTGACTGTAAGGCTAGAATATTCTTAATAATGAGATTTTTTGATATTAAACCATTAGTAGATTTATTTGATTGTTTACCTCTTTTTGAACGAGAAGTTTTCTGGTTGACACTATGATTAAGAACAGAGTAAACAGGGGAGTAATCATGAAGGGGATTAATGTTAGTATAAACCTTAACAACCCTATTAAAATATTCATGATTCAAACCATAAGGATAAATTGTATTAAAGTATTTCATGTAGTGAGAATCATAGAAAAGGCGCTCACTTTTATTTTTTTGAATCCGAAGAATTTCAATAGTACATGAGCAGAAATTGTGTAAATTAAAATGTCTTAGCTCAATAGTTGATTTACTGTTAAGGACAGGTGATGATAACTTTTTAGAGTCTGAGCGATGTTGATTAATTCTAATATGTAAAGGGGTGGAAGTTTCACCTATATACTGCATTTTGCACATACCACAGCTTAATTTGTATATTAAATTATAAACCTGACAGAAAGGAACCAATTTTAAATCATTATAAATTTGGAACTGTAAAGCATTAGGGCAAGTTTTGCAACGAGAAGAATCACACTTTCTAAATTTAAGATTGGAAGGAGGAGAGTATAGGTAGCTTGATATCGATCCAGGAATATCCCTATAAATATTCCTGTACCGGGCACAATACTGAGGATGACCAAAGCATTTCTTGCCGGGCACTGCTAATTTACTGAGAACATTCATAATAAAAGAGTGGTTTTATAGATAATATCAATAAATAAAAATTTTAATTTGCAAGAATACATTAAAACTATTATTTAGAATATCAATAATTAAAATTTTTTTCTTGAATAAGTAGAGAGATTTCAAAATTGAAAATTTAAATTGAAAATTAAAATTAATAAATATATATATATATATATATATATTTTTTTTTTTTTTTTTTTTTAATAATAATTAGAGATATAATAAAATTGAAAATTAAAATTAATTTTTTTTTTTTTTTTTTTTAATAAATAGATATTTAATAAAATAGAAAATTAAAATTTCTTGAATAATAATCTTTAATCATGGTCATCAACCTATACATATCCACCAACATATTGAAAATCACAAATTGAATATTAACCTTTCTTGATTAAAATAAGCATACATAAATAAAAATTAACCATTCATTTAATCTAGGATAAATACATAATTAAAAAAATATATACACAATATTTGCAAAAAGTTCCAATCCAAAGTAAAATTCATCCCGAAGCATTATGATTATAAACCCCACAATCAAAATTAAAAGACTAAAATTGAATAAGTTGACGATTGAAAAATTATAATGGACAGAAGTGAATAATAAATGCTCATGATATCAAAATTCAACCACATGTAACTTTAGAAAATTATGCTTAAACACTTTTAATTTTAATAATAAAAGTCAAAACTCATTTAAACACATACAAACTACTAAAGGAATATCCCAATTTGAACTTAGATAAAACAGTTCCACATCAAAGAGCCATTAAATGCATAGATCCACAAACAGCAAATCAAGGTATTATTAACAATATATATATATATATATATATATATATATATATATATATATATATACATGGTCTGTCCCAAAAGTAATGCGCCTCATTTTCTTCTGCGGCAACTACCTGTCGCACAGGGTTGCCGCTTGCACGGAAGGTTGAGTGGAGTCTTGGGAACTCCAGCGCCACCAGCGCCAGTCGGCTCCGAGCTCCTGCAGAGTGCCAGTGTTTGTTTCAGTGAACCCTTGTGTGAGTGTTCGGTCGAAATCAAGATGGAACAAACTCTCGAGCAGAATTGTTGCAGTGTTGTGAGGACGATCCGACTGTGTTGGACAATGTGGTAAGGGATGACGAATCTTTTACCTTCTTGTACGACCCAGAAACAAAATGACAGAGCGCAGAGTAGCATACGACGTCGTCACCACGTCCAAAAAAGGCAAGAATGAGCAAACCGCAGGGCAAAGCGATGCTCATTATTATTATTTTTTTTTTTTTTCGAATCCAAGGGAGTGGTCCATTTTGAATTTGTTCACCTGGCCAACCAGTCAACGCCAAATTTTACGTTGAAGTACTGAAAAGGCTAAAGCAAAGGGTCAACCACGTCAGGCGCGAGATCTGAAATTCCTGGAGGCTGCACTATGACAATGGTCCCAGCGTCTCAACGCTCCTCCAGCCGCCTTTCAGTCCTTATTTGTCCCCGTCCGACTTCTCTTCATTCCCAAAGATTAAAAAAATCCTCAAAGGACAGAATTTGGGGACCCTGGAGAACATCAAGGTGGCTACGACGAGATTACTAAAGGACATCTCTGTGATGGACAGCCAGGATGCATATAAAGCATGGGAATCGCGTCGGAACAAGTGTGTTGAAGCAGGAGAGATGTATTTCGAAGAATATTGAGTAAGTGTACGAATCGGTTCAATAAATTTCTTAAAATAAAAATAGGCGCATTACTTTTGGGACAGACCATGTATACATATATATATTAATTTAACAACAAATTTTTAATTTGTATATATATACATTAAAAAAAAGAGCTACGTATTAAATAAAAAAAAAAAAAAAAAAAAAAAAAAAAAAAAATATCGTTTTATTTTTATATTATGAACTTGTAATAGGCTAGATCCAAATTCATAATTCAAATAAATTTTTAATTCAAATAAACCTTTATATTCAAGTAAACCTTTTTGCATCATTATTAAATTTATCCTAACATATGAAATGTTGGTTTAAATATAATAAAAAAGATCAACGATCACAGATGCAATGAGCACAGAAAATGAGGGTAAACAAGTCGAAATAAATTAAATAATAATAAATAAATAAATAAAACGGATTATGAATTTTTCTATGTCGCTTCTTTCTCAGACAATGAAAAATTATCTTATGTAGGTTCTTTATGATACCAAAATGCAAAGATCTATAAAGAAATTTTGAAAATCAAGCAATGAAATTTGATTGGTCGAGATGGTTAAAAAAAAAACTGAATCACTTTGGATCTTGACAAGCCTGTCAGGTTAGTCAATCCGTTTCGTGTTATCATGCCTCGCTTGTTTACTCAAACGTGTCGTGTGAAAATAACATTTAAATGTCAAAAAGTAGGATTTGGAATTTGAATTTTGAGATTTATTAGCTTTTACTAAAGACATCTGGTATTACAGTTTTGGAAATTATTATTAAAGTAATTTGAACTTAAAGCGAGTAATTTTACTCTCTTCTTTTTGTCTTTATTTCTAAGAAATTCTTATACAACTTCACGCTAGTTTCCGAAAAAACGGGGAAAACTTCAAACAAATAAGATGTCAAAAACGATCTGTTTTCGAATCCAAGCCAAACTTATAAAAGTTTTGAAGGAAGGAACTTTCGAAATCTCTTTTAAGTGTAATATTAGGAAAATAAAATAAGGTAGAAAATAAATAAATATTATCCTTTAAAATATTTAGAGTTTTAGTTTTTTTTTTTTTTTTTTTTTTTTTTTCCTTTAAAAGAAATTTATTTTGATGTGTATTTAATAAAAAGAAGCTAACATTTTAATGGATTACAATAATATGTCATTTAATTTAAAATATACGTATTACTTATATTTCAACATCTAATATACATATATAAGATCATTTTAAAATCGCAAAAGAAAAAATAAGCTTCCATCATCCTTAATATATAATAATACATATAATTGACTAAGATAATAAGCATTTAGAGCGTTTTAAAAGCCTATCAATCTAAGCAATCCAATTTTAATCTGATACCCTTATTCTCTAAAAGCATTTCTTTTTATTTGGGAAAATCTTTCCTTCTAATGTTAAATGTACTCATCTAATAGCTTTTTTTTTTTCTTTATTTATATCAGCGCTGAATAAGAGGAAAACCTAAGAGACTATTTATTCTTTTTCTCATTTGATTATAGTGTCACTTATTATCAAAGTACTTTAAAAATTACATTAAAAGCAACAGTCTAAACAACAACAACAACAAAAAAACGGGTTTATATTTATGCATTTATATGAATGTGTGTATATGTTAAGTTTTAAATTGGTAATCGGATTTTTATAATTTATTTATCTATTGTTAAGTTCTCGATTTGAAAATGTAGGTTATTATTATTGACACAGTTAATTTGTCCTATAGCTTAAAATTTCAATTTTCATCAGTAAAATTGATGAAATCACAAAGGAATTTAAATACTTTAGTGACGCACAAAAGCTTTTTTTTTTAGTCCTCGTATCATACAATTTTTTTTATAAAAACGTATAAAAAAAACCAAGGATTATAGGATATTAAACCCGAATAAACTACTACGTCAGAAACGCCAAAGAAAAATATTGCATTTCCAATATTTTTCCTTGGCGTTTCTGACGTAGTAGTTCATTCGGGTTTAATATTCCAACGCCAAGTCTCCTGTTATTATAAGGATTATACGATGTTTACACGCCGTACGAGATTTTTAAACACTAACCGTCTCGTAATAAATAGTACAGCCGCAAAAATCTTTCTTTTTTACATTTGTTTATAGTGTCACTTATTATCAAATTACTTTAAAAATTACATTAAAAGCAACAGTCTAAGCAAAAAAAAAAAAAAAAAAAAAAAAAACAGGTTTATATTTTGTGCAATTATATGAGATGTTAAGCTTTAAATTTGTAATCAGATTTTTAAAATTTATTTATTTATTTATTGTGAAGTTCTCGGTTTGAATAAGTTATTATTGTTGAAACAGTTAATTTGTCCTATAGTTTAAAACTTCAATTTTCAGCAGTAAAATTAATGAAATCACAAAGGAATTTAAATACTTTAGTAACACACAAAAGCCTTTTTTCTTTGTACAATAAGTCATCTTACCGTATAAAATGTTTTATAAAATAATCTGGCGTGTCACTCACACGACTTTCTCTTACCCTGAAATTTAATACTATAGAGGTTGGAGATTAAGAGGTAAGATAACGAGTACTGATAAATAAACCTATGTTAAACAATTCAAATTAGACTTCGGAAGAGTTTTATATGATAATTAGTTCTGTGTGAGGGGGCTACCACTCCCCTCATCCCCCGTTTCATTAATACACCTACATTTATATAGAATTTAATTCGGTTATTAAAAAATAATTCTCATTTTAAAAAATAATTTATTAAAATTATTATTTAAAAAAATTATCTTTTGTGATAATACAGACGTTTTCCATATTAGAGAAGTAGTATAACACTAAATATCCAAAAAATGTTGAATTTATTCTCAATATTACGTTAAAATAATAATAATAATAATAATATATATATATATATATATATATATATATATATATATATATATATATTAAAGAAAAAAAAAATCGATAACTTTTTTTTAAATTATCGCCGATCGATGGTTCAACCATTCGTTTTAAAGGTATTGGCGAGCTCTTTTGAAAGATACCCTTCATGAAAATATACTCACCTCTAGGGGGCTTCCCCCCAGGGCAGAGAGGTGAGGCTCCTACATACACAATTTTTTTCCCAGTTGACTATCTCTATTACAATATATATATTCGTTTCATTTGATTTAGTGCAGTCTATAGATGTTAAACTCTATTTATCTGTAATTTCCCCCATAGACGTAATGTATTTGAATACTTTTGAATGTCCCTGTACACGAACAATTTACTTCATCTCAACGAAAAGCTTACTGTAGCATCCCTATATGATACAAACTTAGAATAGCGAGTTTGGAATTTCTGCTACTATTTGTTCTTGAGATATGCTGATAACAGACACACAGACATCCACACAGACAGACAGACAGACACACGGACCATTCGCTAAAGACATGATTTTCTTATTCAGGGGACATCAGAACATGAAAATATAACAAAAACACAGGTTCAAAAATTTGATCCTAAAACATTACTTTCTCGACCCTATGGGTAAGAGAGAGTAGAAAACAAGGATTATAGGATGTTTACACGCCTTACGAGATTCTTACACGCGCACCGTGCCGTTATAAATGGTACAGCCGCAAAAATATTTAAATTTATTCAAAAAAATCTATTGAAATTTTTACAAGGTCCCATCTAATGATTGAAGAGTCTACCTTTAGATTTTAATATGCTGTCAATCCTATGCTTGAAAGGTTAGACTAATTATCTGAAAGCTCTGACAGCATGTTGCTCCAAGTGTTCTGTAATCTTTTTAATTCAATAATTGCTTTTGGAAATAGCTTCTTTGGTAACACAGAATTTTGACAATACACTACTGGTTTTCAAGAGGATAAATGACTCTATCATTTTACCCACCCCACTCATCCAGTAACCAGTAAATTCCAGTTTACAATACGGCTCTCTTTGCCGTATGTGTGTAGCATCATTTTGAACGAAGATCAAAATAACACTTCAAAATGGGAAATGAATCAAATATCCAGAGTATCTAAACAGACGGGTAAGTATAGATGATTATAAAGTTAGTCATCTGTTTCTGTCTCAAAAAAGGAAATTTCTAGCCATAGGTGAATTCTGCTTTGTTCCATTTCCTACATTTGTTCTCATAAATTTCTGCTTTAGGATATAAAATATTCATGCAAATAGAAAAAAACTCGATCGATCGCTTGACACGGTGACAGTCTGAATTGTATCGTCTAATAAGATAACCACTGAGTAATTTGATACACTTAATTTATCCTAATTTGTTAAATTATTTTATTAAGAGTAGCTTCATATTAATTTTTATGCAATTCCATAATATTTCCAATGCATTAAATGCAAATTTATGTAAAATTCTTCTATTCTATTTCTTAAAAAAACTGCAATTTAAAATAACTTACAAAGTTTTCAAAATAGAATATTCGTAGTCAATTATGTTTATGCCAGTGTCCTAAATAAATGTTCAAATGGTCTGAAATATTTACATTGAAAATACATTAGAATAGACGTAATACGAAATTGTCCCCTATTCTGCCTTGTTAAAAAATCGTACGTTTCAAAAATATAACCTACTTATTTTTTTTTAATTAATCAATTCATAATCAATTATATTCATGCCAGAATAGCAACTGATATTTTAAAATGGGTCTGACATTTTTACGATGACAATTTGTGAAATTTAATTTCATAGTTAATGATAATCATGGAAACATCATAACTGATACAGATGGCGATTTTCGCTTATTTACGTTTCGTCAACTATCTTAAAAAGTCCTTTAGGAATTATATTGAAACTTTGGTAGTGTAAAGAATATGTTATACCTCATATTTTTCAGTGAAAGTTGTGCCATGAAAAGAGGTTGGGTGGTAGCATGTGATTATAAGGACGGAGTCTTCTCATTATCTGTCTAAATTTTTATGAGGCCACCACATATGTTCATGGAGGTATAACAGTTTATTCAAAAAATTGCAAAAACAATTTCCACATTTTTAATTATAACATGTAGGGTATTAGACATAGTGCAAAGCCATTTTCAGAAAATATGGCATGCTACATTAGACACAGCATAGAGCAATCAGAATGAAAAAAAAAAAAAAAATGTAAAATATCATACGAAATACGAGAACTTTTATTAAATAATTTTTAACTACGCAAGTGCAAGATTAAAAAAAAAAAATGCATTTGCATAATTTAATAGCCAAAGGTATTGAGAAACTTATATGAAAACCACAAACCAATATCATATGCATTCAAAACTTTACGAGAGACAGAATGAACAGAATTTCAGTTCTCTCAAACTAAAAGCTAAACTCTAAGGGATTTTACTCACATTTTTATTTCGATTCAATCAATATCCAATGATCTTAGAGTGTTTTCGCTGATTGTAAATAAATATTAATAAAACCCTCTAACATATTTCGCTTTTTTTTTTTTTTTTTTTTTTTTTTTTTTTTAGAATAACTTAAATTCTGTTTATTCTATCTCTTGTAACGTTTTAAAATTACATGATATTTGTTTGGGCTTTTCATATACGTTGCTCAATATCTTTGGCTATTAAATTATGCAAATGAATTTTTTATAAAGGTTATGCATGCGTAGTTAAAAATTATTTAGTAAACGTCGTATTTCGTATAATATTTAACTTTTCTTTCATTCTGATTGCTGTATGCTGTGTCTAATGTAGGATGCCATATTTCCTGAAAATGGCTTTGCACTGCGTCTAATATACTTACGTATAATAATTTAAAAACTGAAAATTGTTTTTGCATTTTTTTTAAAGAAACCGTTATATCTCCATGAATATATGTGGTAGTCTCATAAAATTTAATTCAGAGAATGAGAAATGCCCGCATAATAACATGCTACAGTCAAAATGCATTTAGAGCATTACTTTTTACAGGGTCATCCAAAACATTTTGATTTTTTTAAAATTTATTACTGGTCCTCTTTTCCTTTCCATGTCGCAAGTTTACTGAAAAATATGAGGTAAAATATATTCTTTATACTACCAAAGTATCAAGAGTATTCCTAAAGAACTTTTCAAGATATTTAACAAAACGTAAAAAAAGCGAAAACCTTCACATTATTTTGTCAGCCATCTGTACGTTGAAGCATGTATCATTTCTTTACAATAAAAAGGATCATTTTATTGCACGTTTAAGAGAAATTTTTTCCTTTCTTCCCATGTTAATAAAATCCTAAATTTCGAATATATTATGAAGTTTTTATATTAGAATATTTTAAACCAATGATGTTTTTGTCAGTGTCAAAAGTAATATTTTAAATCTGGTTTGATCCCTCTGTGGTTATTTGTTCTTGAGGTATCCTGTACACAGTCTAGTAAACAGACACTCTACAGATGGACACCGTACCGATTTTGTGGTTTTCGGATTCCTCACACATTAAAACACGTTAAAAAAAAATTCTTTTAAATTGTTTATACCTATAGTATTATGGGGAACTAAAAATTACTTATAACGAGTAGGTGGTAACATATATTAGATTGTTATATATTGATAAAATTAGCCATTAATTTTCAACCATTGCAATCCTAGCTTTGAGAAATTATTAATCTTAATGATACTATGAATCCGTCTCATAAATCTGAAATCGTTAATTGATGTCTAAAAGTGATATATTGTTTTACAATCCAAATCAAATTCATTTATGTAATTAAATGATGTGTTTGCATATACTGTTTAAATAAAGAAATCAATATATAACTATCTAATATATGTTGCCACCTTCTCGTTAGTTTCCCATAATACTATAGGTATAAAAAATTTAAAAGAAAATTTTTTTTAACACGTTTTGATGTGTGAGGAATCCGAAAACCACAAAATCGGTACGGTGTCCATCTGTAGAGTGTCTGTTTACTAGACTGTGGACAGGATATCGCAAGAACAAATAACCGCAGAGGGATCAAAGCAGATTTAAAATATTACTTTTGACACTGACAAAAACCTCATTGGTTTAAGATATTCTAATATAAAAACTTCATAATATATTCGAAATTTAGGATTTTATTAACATGGGAGGAAAGGGAAAAATTTCTCTTAAACGTGCAATAAAATGATTCTTTTTATTGTAAAGAAATGACACATGCTTCAACGTACAAATGGCTGACAAAATAATGTGAAGACTTTCTCTTTTTTTACGTTTTGTTAAATATCTTGAAAAGTTCTTTAGGAATACTCTTGAAACTTTGGTAGTATAAAGAATATATTATACCTCATATTTTTCAGTAAACTTGCGACATGGAAAGGAAAAGAGGACCAGTAAAAAATTTTTAAAAAATCAAAATGTTTTGGATGACTCTGTAGGAACTCGATACATTGTAGACAGTAATTTAAAGATTCACTTACTGCTTTAGTATATTCATAATAAATTTTGATTTTAAACGGAGATAAAAGGAGATAAAATTTATTGAAATAATATTTATTTCTTATGAAGGAAATCTCATTATAGAAATTAAAATTGTCCGACTTGGTGCGTACACAATTTATGTACAAAATTTTCGTTGCGACAGTTAAAAAAAATGAACATGACAGTTTTTTTTGGACATATTTCAGATATAAACATAAAAAATGGTACGCTGATATTACTCTATATTATTCAGGCATTTTACAGGTACGTTCTTTTGTTACACTAGTCGATGTATTCCAAGTCGTATACATTTGCTAAAACAGCTTTTGAAATATTTGATGAAAAAAAAAAAGAATAAAAATGTTCTACAAAAATTCTAAAAGAAGTTTTTTCGATTTTTGTCACATCTCAATAACATAAAATAAATAATGAGTTAACATTTAACACGTAGATGTCTGTTCGATGTGCATTGTAAAGTATATTGTTATTCATAAATGTGTTTCTGATGAATTCATTGTACCGGTTTAAAATTGTTTGTGTATAGAGACTGACTAATAATTCAAAGGATTCTCTAATTAATTTTTCTTTTTACTAAGATTAACATTTGTTATATGTTATTTTTTTTAGAAACACCTTTATGGAACTTTTTTTATTTCAAAATTAAATGGTTCTTTAAGACTGGCGTGGGAAAAAAATATGTTTTGTAATTACAGAGTTCCTTTTTTAAAAGATCCTAAGAAAATAAAATTATGTAACTGAATAATGTACGCACACTCATATACTTTTGTTTATAGATGTATGCGTACATTGTACACGATAATTTCAAAATATGCGAACTTAAACTTTTTTTTAAATTATTATTTAGTAAAGGACCTTTTCTAATGCAGTTTAAATATTAGTGCATAACAAATATAAACTTTTTTACACATTATCAAACTATACATTTCTGAATATCAGTGCACGCAATTATATTTTGCACGACAGTTTTCCTAACTTACTATTAGAAATATGAATTTAGTAATTCTTAAGAGAAAAAAAACGAAATAAAATTCTGAATTTTAAACTTCAATATATAATCAAAATAATTATGACAACAAATAAAATAAAAATTTCTGATGTGGAAACAATTGATTAGCATACTTTCATAGTGTTACATTTTCACGAAAACGTCACGGGGAAAGCATGGATAGCATGAATGTTTAATTTCCTGAATGAAACGACGTATATATGTTATTTATTACAAAATATAAATTTTGTCTTCAAACGTTTTACGCAATATTAAAATGTTTTTGTATCGATCTTCGATTTAACCTCATGCAAATGCAGTATATACTAAAAAATACGTTTTTTTTTTTTTTTTTTTCTACTTTCTTCTATATACATAGAGAAAAAGTATTGAATTCATAAAAATATCCTAACACCAGTTTTCGATGGAATTACACGTTTTAGGATGCCCTGAGCATACACGATTTGACTGTTTTTAGAAAATGTCTGTCTGCCTGCGTGCCTGTGTGTGTATCACATATTTTGTAGAAGCTGTATCTCCCGAACCAATGAAAGAAATTTAATGAAGCTTGGTTTTTATTTGGACCCTGACAGAAACTGGTGCTGATTAGATTTGGAGATCAATCGTTCAACGTCGCCGTGATCCCATTTTTTCTAAATTTTTAACATAGCGGTGTAGGATAAATTTCTGCATAAATGTAAATAATGAGAGTTATTTTTAATGTGTGATTGTAAAATTAATATGAATTATTAATAATAGCAGTAGCAAAGTAGAGGAAAAAAGTTTGTGCATGTGGGAACATCGTTCCGTGGTAGGGGGTGGGGGTGGAAGTAACAACCCGAGTGCAATTTTCAATACAGGCATCTTTGGAAAGATTTCGTCAATACCTTTAAAATTAATGGTTGAACCATAGATCTGTGATAATTTAAAACAAAGTTATTGATTTTTTTTTTTTTTTTTCATTTTTTTAATGAAAAAAAAAAAAAAAAAAAAAAACATATTTCTTTTGATTTAGGCGAAAATTTAACTTTCTATCGACATTTAGTGATGTAATTCTGTTTGGTAAAAATCGTCTGTATTTTTCACGGAAAATAATAAAATAATTTAATAAATAATTTCATCATTCTACTTTATATATATACTTTTTTTTTTTTTTTGAATGTGGGATTTAGTTGAACTTTGAACTAGTGCAGATTACATTTGGGGAACAATCGCTCAACAGGTGGCGCTGTAATCCTATTTTTTTTTCTAAATTATTAAATAGCCGCTTATGAAAAGATTGCATGTAATTGTACATAATGATAATAACTCGTAAATACCTTTAAAACTAACGGTTGAACACAGATCTGTAAAAATTTAAAGCAAGTTACCTTTATTTTTATTTTTATTTTTATTTTTTTTTTTTTTTTTAACGATTTAAAAAAAAAAAAAAAAAAAAAAACGTAAAAAATCGCATATTTTCTGATATTGGCACAAAATTGAATTCAGCTTTTAGTGTTATTCTTCTATTAGATAAAAATCGTTTGCATTCATCTTGAAAAATAATTTTAATAAACTTTATTTTAATAAATAACTTATACAGCGTCAATTTGAATAAGAATAAATGACCACAACAATCTAGTTTCAAAAACAAAATTCTATGGATTTCATTAACAATTGCTAGAAGTTTTCACTAAAAGAATTCTGAAATCTTTATTTCCATATACCTTCTTTAAACTAGATCTTACTATTTTAATAAATGTTCGCGTTCTTTCCTTATTAAGTACATCTTTCAAGTTGAGTAAAACAGGTTATTAAATTATCTTCTCAAATGAATTAATTCTTTGACATTCTCTCTCTCCTATTTCGCAATTAGGTACCCCGAGACATTTTTAAAACATACTGTTAACGCAATTAGTAATTAAATAAGCATTAACTCCGAAAAGTAAGATTCTTTCTTTCTTTCTTTTTTTCTTTTTTGTTATTCCGAATTTAAAACATTTTAATTTTATTTAATGCTACCTCTTTTACTTTAATGTTGTAATAAAGCTTCTTTCAATGACTTTACGAAATGAATTAAAGAGATTAGAAGTGAAAAAAAAAAAAATTCCTGAATGATAAAATATAGAAGTAATTTTGTTGAGAATTACACAGTTAATAAAAAACAAATCCGATTTATGTTAAAAAATAATTTTAAAATTATTAAAATCTTAAAGTCAAATATTTATTTTTATAAGAATGATTTAGATGTTATGGAGACATGTTTAGCAAAAGAGAAAAATGTATAGTCGTATTTAAAAAGGAAGTAATAAGTAGCCTAATTATTTCCATAGAAATTTTTTAAAAAAAGTTATTATATACAGTAGCACATTTTAATGTATTTTTATAATTTTATATCCAGAAAAAATAACGACTGTTCAACAGTCTATTAGATCTAGACTTGGATCCCCATTTTGACTTTAAAATAAGGGGAAATCTAATGTCAAAATAAATAAGTGACTATTTTTCTTTTTATGGCAAATAAATAAATAAATACGAACGTGCAAACCTTTATTTTTAACCATTAAAATAAAATTGAGAAAATCCTGCTAAAGAAATAGAACGGCTTCAGTATAGAATTCCTTTGTGAAATTTCAAAATTTGACCCCGAATTAGGTCGGACGTTTCTTGCTGAGGTCTTTACATACGCAGTTGCGATAGTCATTTTAATTTATCAACGAAATGACAGTAAAATTTTAAAAGCCGTCAAGAGGATCCTAAGCTGAAGCTCTGCCGAAGAAATAGTAAATAAATAAACTTTAATAATAAATAAACATTTTTTCTTTATTAATATGCTCAATTTATTAACAAATTTACATATTCCAAAATCGATTGTTAACTAGTTGGATTGACAATCATCAGAATGAATAGATTGGTGTGTTACTTATCGTTTTGTTGTATAAGCTGTAACGTCCGTGAGGTAAATTCGTAGCCAAGATAGTATTGTATTATGAGATTTTTTTCTTAGCCAAAGTAGTTGAACATATAAATTAAAGTAATCGGAAAACGTAAAGAAGTCAAAATAATAATAATAATAATAATAATAAAAATAAAGAACAAAAAAATTATACAGACACGACATTATTTCATTATTTAAAACATGAAAATCTGACATTGACAGATTTTAATTTAGTGCCAGAGGCCTACTGCTAAACTTGTTAATATCGACAATTTCTTCTTTAGTTATTCGTGACGATCTAAATTCCATGATAAAGTTTTCATTAAATCAAACCAATGTGTTTCAGCTGCAGATATTGTAACAAATAACGTTGGAAGTCCAAACTGTCTTATAGCCGCAAAACAACGTTTTTTCTCTTTTTCCCAATGAGCAATTTATAATGAGGTGTGCCTTGGGGGGGGGGACTCATGTCAAAGTTGGGCCTTGGGGGGACTCATGTCAAAGTTGTACCTTGGGGGGGACTCATGTCAAAGTTGGGCCTGGGGGGGGACTCATGTCAAAGTTGGGCCTTGGGGGGACTTCATTCAATAAATCCCCATTCAATAAACCGACTGAAATAGGCCCTTAGCACTATTAAGAATGTATTATAAAAATTCAACAACGCTGTACCGACTGAAATAGGGGTACCTTGGGGGGGACTCATGTCAAAGTTGTGCCTTGGGGGGACTTCATTCAATAAATCCCCATTCAATAAACCGACTGAAATAGGCCCTTAGCACTATTAAGAGTGTATTATAAAAATTCGACAACGCTGTACCGACTGAAATAGGGGTACCTTGGTTGGGACTCATGTCAAAGTTGGGCCTGGGGGGGACTCATGTCAAAGTTGTGCCTTGGGGGGACTTCATTCAATAAATCCCCATTCAATAAACCGACTGAAATAGGCCCTTAGCACTATTAAGAGTGTATTATAAAAATTCGACAACTGTACCGACTGAAATAGGCCTCTAGCACTAATAAATAAATAAATAAATAAAATAGATAAATAGATAAATAAATAGATAAATAAATAAATAAAAGATAAACACATAGAAATCATATAATAAAAAATTAAAGTTCTACTATACTTTAATAATACGAAAGGACTATTTCTTTCAGACAGCGAGTTTGTGTTGTCGCCATTAATTGTATTACACCTTCAAATCGCCACGAAATTCGCCAATATCCAATTTTACTATTTATTTTCTTACATTATCTTAAAGTATTTTGTCAAACCTATAAAAAACTTTTACATTTTTCAAAACCTACACTGTAAAAAATAACTATTACCAGCTGCAAGAAACTCTCTGTGATTGGAGTAAATAATTTTCTCCAATCACAGAGAGATTCTTGCAGCTGGTAATAGTTATTTTTTTACAGTGTACTGAGAAGCGAGAAATTAATCCTTGATTGTATATTAAAATCTATTCCTGATTTCTGTATCCGAGACTACCACCATTCTCAAATTTGATGGCTTCTGAAAATTTGTTATCATCTGAATAGTTTTCGGCGACATAAGAAAATATGTTGGCTTCTGAATAATTCTTGGAAATAACTGGATATATATTGGTGATGACTTCTTAAACTTTTGTTGGCGATATCTTTTGAATATGTATTGATGATGGCTTCTGAATATTTGTTGGCTGTTTCTTCTGAACAACTATTGATTATTGCTTCTGAGTATCTGTTGGCTATATCTTTTGGATATAACCACCAAATAATTGAAATTTCAAATTTGCTACCGAAATAATTTGCTACCAAATTTGCTACCGTCGTTTCTCGCCAAGATGTTTACTTACGCAATGATACCCATTTTAATGCATCGCCAAAATGAAATGTATATATATATATAAATATATAAACCTTCAAGTGCCTGCTATGCTAAAGCTATACCAAGGTAATTTTAAGAAATGAATATAGTAAGTGATGCTAGAGAGTACGGAGTGAAATACAGTAACTGCATGCCTTTATATGAGAGAATAGATTAAAATAAAGCCTTTCGTGCTAAATTAAATTCTGTTTACATGGAATGTAAACAGATTTATTTATTTTTTTTTATAACATTTCTTTTATTTTATTTTTTATAACATTTAATTCAGTTTAGAGAAATAAAAAAACGCTATGCAATCGAATGTGACATCGTTTACAGTTTTTGGATCAACAACTTAAGAATAAAAAATAAATAAATAAATAAATAAATAAAAAACAGTCGGAAAAAATTATTATACTCCATAACAAAAAAAAAAAAAAAAAAAGACGCACCAAGAAGGAGTAATGCAAACTGGCACAAAGTGGCATGCATACAGGTTTCCATGGAAATTGCAAAATTTTAAAGTTTGGCTATCATCGAATGAGCTTGCGACGATACAGCGCATCTTAACTGCGCAATTAGCAGAATATAAAAAATGAGAAATTTTGATTCCAGGTAATAAATTCTTCGAGAATTTTATTATGATACACATTTAGAATGCCACGTTTGGAATTTCTAATATATATATATATATATATATATATATATATATATTGAGATAACACACAGAGATACACACACACAGACCAACCGCTAAAAAACTGATTTTTGGATTCAAGCACCTCAAAACATGCAAATATAGCAAAAACTCAAATTCGAAAATTTGACCCATAAACAATACTTTCTCTATCTTATGGGTAAGAAAGTAAATACCGTAAATATAATCAAAGAAGATTATTTTATATCATAACAAAATAGTAACTATTTACATTTCCCTTGTAATGAATTATAATCATTTTTTATTTTTTATTTTAAATTTTGTGTCAGTGGAAATGCTTGCCTTTACATTACCGATTTACGTTACAAAAAATTATGCACGCGGACTTTCTGAAATTTTATTTTATTGTGTCACCCAAGATCTAATGGTTCATTTTATCACTTACACTCTAAAACTAAATCATATTTTAATTCCACCATAACGCAATCATGCGATTTGTCTTAAATAAAAACTACTAGTCAAGAACCAAACAGCTAGAAAAAAAAATCATGTATCCTGTAGGTGGCACTGTTATATAGAATAATAGCGAAAAAAAAATTTTTGGTGACCAATAACATTCCAGTTTGTAAGAAAATCTTTATCTTTCTAATTTTTCATTGCATGTATATGTTACCGCTAAGTGCAGAAATCAGTTAATCTGCACATTAACTAGAGTGATCCGATTAATTGTGGAAAATTGTTTCATTTCTCAAATTACCTAGTTAATCTGCGAATATCCTAAATAATCTGTACATTACCTACTAAGCACACTTTAAAGGGAAAATAAGATTTTTGTCAAAAAACTGCAACGTTTTAGTACGCTTAAATTAAATGTTGTTTATTTACTTTTTGGTAACTAAATAATCAAGTCAGTACAATCGAACAATCAACACATTAGCTGATAGAATCAATTCTCTATCAACTTAAATTCTACAATGCAAAGAACCAAACGGTTTAAAATTTTATTGCAATTAAGGAAAATGATGTATTGCTATTTATTTATTTTTCGATATCCAAAAAAAAATCACGTTAATACAATCACGCAAACAACAAATTAGTTCATTGAATCGATAAACTATAATACAAAGAAACAAACGGTTTATAAAATATTATTACAATTAAGAAAATGAATTCGCGAATTATATGATAAAATTATGCTTATTTCATAGTGCAATCCAAAGATTGGTGACACTTTTAATCGCATAGCAATTAAATTCCGTGCGGGTGATTCAGAGAAAACCACGGAAAGCTCAGAACACCTTTATTCCAATATCTCCAATTCTAATTACGAATAGGATTAAATTACAAATAATACATCATTCGAAATATAGATAAACGTAATTTTATTGCGAACTTTTAAACTAATGTAACACGTTTATTCTCTTTTATTTTTCAAACTTTCAAATTCTGACTATCCGCTCACATTCCGTATAAAGGATTTTTTACACTATTTATTTCGGAATTACGCAAGGTAAGGAGAAAACCATGGAGAAGTCAAACACAAATCTTTTTCTAACAATTTTTATATTACTTTTGTATCTTAGCTTCTCATTAACATTATTTCATAAGTAATTTATCATTTTAAAAGTTATTTGAATCGGAATTGAAGAGTACATGTTGTAAATGTCTGTCGCTAGATGGCGCTTTTAGTTTTGATTCAGTTAAAATTTCAAAGCTAGTTGTACTATGCGCGAATAAGTCATTGTAAGTTTTGAAACGGGAATAAGCGCTGCAGTCGCCACCGAGCGAGATTTTGCTACAATCAGAATTTCCAAACATTTTTAACACCGCGAGCGAACAAGCTGTTTCAGATACTGAAATGGGGAGCGGACACTGAAGCCGTTACCGAGATGGAATTTAGTACTGTTAAAATTTCAATAAAGCTATTTATATGTCAGTTTTAGAATTATATGTCAGTAAGCTGATTTAGGTCCTGAAACGGCACCTTAGGCGCCACCGAGCGGGAGTTTCGGACGGTCGGATTTTTGAAGGATCGCGAGCCAGCTGGTGGCCGAAAGCGGCTTAATGAGAAATAAAATTAACCGGCAACACCAAACTAAAAGTGGAGAATGAGGGGGGAAGGAGTAGGGAAAGGAAATGAGAAAAACAAACTTTTGAATTTTAACGATACGGAAGCCGTTAATTAGCACATTACCTAGTGAAAATGCGGAAAACACTTGATTCCGCACTTTAAAGGATTATCCTAGCTAATCTGCAGATTAGCTAGGTAATCTGCTCATGAACGGCTTTCGAGCTTTAACGGTAACATATATATATATATATATATATATATATATTTAATTTCAGGTCTGGTTAGAAAATTGATAAACAAATAACCAAAGAGATAGGTGAAATGAAGAAAAGGATTTTTCATGTATGTTTAAAAGCGCTAAAAAGTTTTTTTTTCTAAATGTAAGATCTAATTTAAATTTCATACTTTGCGTGCATACGATGCTATTATAGGAATCTCTTATTAGAATAATCTAACTAGATTATCGCGCCAGAATGCTCATACAAGAATGTCGTTAAAAACGTTTTGGCACATTTCTTCCGTAAAATCCGAAACAAAGATTTTTACATTAACTTTCATTTTAATCAGAATAGTTGGCGCATAGTTTGACTTAAAAATTTAGAAAAGATATAAACTTTCTTTTTTTTTTTTATCTTTAGTGAAAACATTATTTATGCATTAAATTTTCAATGTGATGCTTTGTTTTCATGGCTTATGGATTTTTGTTCAACGTTTAAAATATCTGTTATAATATTTATAAAATTCTGCCCTTTATATTTTAGATAAGTTAAGTATTCTCAAATGAATATTTAATGTAACTGCGTGCTTATATAGCCTAAAACCGTTTTTTTTTTTTTTTTTTTTTTTTTTTTTTTTTTTTTTTTTTATAATTTATGAAGGAAATTACTTTTTTCTTTTTTTATAAGTATAATTCATATCATCTAAATATTTCGATCAAGGTTTAAAATGTGTTTCACCGAAGTAAATTTTTGCTCATATGAATATTTAAATAATAACATTTATATTTTATACACATACATAACCTAAACAATGGATGAGATATAAGAATGAGAAAGTTATAAGAATTTTAAACTTTAAACAACGTATGACTACTTGCGTAAAGAACATCAGTAATGTATGTTGTAAAATCCATTGTGGTACTTTATTTTAGATAAAAAATCTGAATTTTTATTTAGTTTATGAACGTTTGTTTGTTTTGTAGTTTTTCAAATTAAAATCAAAGAAATTTTTCAACAAAGAGTATTTGAAATTTGTTCAGTAAATTTTTCAAGAAACAAAATGTATCTCATTATGTATATATGTATATATATGTTCTATATAAATAAAGAGAAGTGTCTGTGTGTGTCTGCGCTCTGGTGCTCACACTATTGATCGCAGAGCTTCCAAATTTGGCATATAGGTACCTGGGACCCTGCAGGTGTGCACCTCATCAAGATTTTTTCGAATTTCGAATTTGAATTTTTTAAATTAATGTTTTTTCGATTTTAAAAATTGGCTTTAATGTTTTATTTTTCATTAATTTATTCTTTGATTGTAACCGTCTGCGTATCTTAACAACGGTTATTATGCAATTCATTTTTTATTTAATACATTCATTTGAAAGCGATTTTCTATTTTTTTTTTTTTTCCTTTTTTTTTATTATTATTATATTTATTGAAAATCAAATGGTAATGCAATAGAAATAAATTATTACGTTATGTATAAATTTTATAGTATAGCAACTTTTTAATTTAATTTTTTTTAATTAATTCCTTTAAAAGAAAAATCTTTTTTAAAATTATTATCATTTATAATATTTATTGGGTGAAAAAAATGGTAGTTTATAGTAGAAAATATAAACTGATTAAAATTCGTTTTTCATGGGTTTAATTCCTTTTAAAAGAAAATCTACTTTTTTACTTTATTTTATTGGACTGGTCGGAATCAAATCGTAATATAGTGTAAATAACGGGGACACATGGTTCAAAAACTAAAATATAAAATAGATGCTGAGATACAGTTATCTTTAAAATCGTAGTTCTTAAATAACAGAAAATCCACAAGTTGTCAATAATACCCAGATTAAAGTGCCCGTTAAAGACCTTTCTGTAGACAGAAGGAAACTGGATCCGATGCAGTACGGGTAGAAAAAAGAGCTGACTTCGGCAACGGGTACCCGAAGAAGCGGGATCTAAAGCGATTTTAGTGGTTTTTTTTTTTTTTTTTTTTTTTTTTTTTAAGTTTTTATTTGTAATGTGATGTAAAAAATAAATACTGATCCAATTCTTTTGAAAATTCAATTAAATATCGTGACCAGCGAAGCGGGCGTAGCCTGCTAGTAATAAAATAAGATGTTTGTGTGTCTGTGTGTGTGTGTGTCATTGTGTATGTATATCCAGAGCCTTTTAGTATAACGGCAGACCTCACAGCTACACAAATTTTCATGGAGGTTCGTATTGACCTCCCCTGATGCACCTTCAAGCCGGATTTTCGAATTTCTTATTAGTTTTTTTTAATTAATTAAAATGTGAAAAAAATAACCTTCTAATTTTGGATAGATTATCCATTTAAATTTTATCCACAATTTAATTGTTGCCAATTTTATTTTTTTCGACAGAATAAAAAAAGAACAGAAAAAGTCCATTTATTTAAAACGAGAAAGTAAATTAAATAAATTAGAAAATAAATTAGAAATATCAGTCGTATCGTTACAAATAAGATACCAAATGAAAGAAGCATTTTTTGTGAATCCAACGGATTAAACAGCTTATCGATCGGACAATTAGATTTTTTTTAATTAACTGAAGTATGAATTTTAGGTGTCAACAGCAGAAGATTGTATGGAAACCATTTTCTGTTTTAAATAGATTATTTAAACTCTATGAACCATATTTTTATTTTATCAGTTTCATTAATAGATCCTCCTGAACGATTTTTTAAAATTTGGTGTTGAAGTACACAGAAGTTTAATATAAGAAGAAGAAGTTTAATATAGCAACAGCTATTTTAATCTAAGTAGCACAACAAAAATATAAATAATTATAAGATAAAAAAACTTTTTAGAGACCATGAATTTTAAATTTTCTGTAGAATCATAGCTATAGTATTAACTACATTAACACTTTATCAATGCGTATTGTTACGAAATTGTAAATAATTGTATTTATTTTTATATAAATTCTTTTAAAGATGCTTAGTATGTTGATAAAAATGTCAATTTTCTGCATTTCTAGCTCTTTTTCGCGTTAAAATAGCTTAATCTTCCCTTTAAAACGCATTAAAAAGCTCCAATAGGCAGAATAAATTTGGCGACAAATTTGGCGACAATAGAAAGGAGTTTATAGAAAAAATGCAGTTTTAAAGATAGCAAATTTATTTCAGCAAGCACTATTTTAAACCTAAAAACAATTAAAAAAATAAACAGAATAGGAAGGACGAATAGAAGAAGAGAAGAGGAAAGGATACATAAACACCGAACAGCAATGGTTCACAGAAGCGTAAATACCTGAGAAAGGCTGCGTGGAGCAGCTGAAAGCGCTAGTTGAAGGTAAATTTTTAATGGGTTTTTAAAGTTTTTAAAGTTTTAAGATGTTTTTACCTCTTTTAAATCGTTTTAAATAGTTTTAGTCTTACCCGGCTTTTTAATTTATGTGTGAGCGTTTACCATTTGGATAAGTGGTTAGCATGAGACCTACGCTTTTCGACGCTAAATGTTACGCCATTATGGCTTATCTCAAATGAAACTCATAATTTTTAATGATATAAATAGCACTTAAGTTAAAAATGTTATCGCAACACGTATAATTAAAACATCGTGTATATAAAATGGTTAGTATAATGAATAAAGAAAAGACCTTTAAGGAATGGAACAAACTAACAAAAAAACTAACTAAAGTTAACAGACATAGAATATTTCTTCAAGATTGCAAATACTTTAAAATCATACCTAAATTTCTGAAAATTAAAAAAAAAACGCTAAAATATGAATATAAAAACGAAGTTCATAACTTTGAAAGACATATCCTCAACAAAGCTATTAAAAATAAAAAAGCGACCTTTTACAAATTAAAAAAACAAATAGAAAAAATAGAAAAACAAATGAAAGAACTATGTGAACAACAGGAATACGACAAATCAAAAATTAAAATAGAAACCTATAGTAATCGAATAAATGAAACTTACACCAAAAATCAAAATAAAAAACTTAAATCATGGCTTAAAAATAAACCACAAGAAAGTTATAAAAATAAACCAAAACAAATTCCATACTTAAACTTTTCAGACACAAAACTTACCACACACCTGGATCAATTATTAAAACTTGGACATAAATATATTTTAGATGAGCCGATAGATATAAAAGATACCATAGCGAAAATAGAATCAACTTTACAACACATCCTTAAAAACCCTCAAAATAATATACGAAATATTGCACAAAGCAGTATTAACGAAAAAATTAAATACAATAGCACCGACTGTGAAGACAGAAAAGCTTTAAAGGCACTTAAAGAAAACAGCGACATTGCATGCGTACTCACTGACAAAACAAGTAAAATAGCCATTTTTAACCGCACCGATTACAACGAAAAAATGGAAAATGCAATAGACGAAATAGGAGTCACCCCCCTTAAAAAAGATCCAAATAAAAAATTAACAGAAAAAATAAATAAAATTATAAAAGAAGGGAAATGGTCAAATAATAACAGACCGAAAATAACTAACTTTGCACCCAACACAGCCAGAATGTTCGAAAATATAAAGACCATAAAAATCCACCAAAATTTAGACCCATAGTAAATAAAAGAGAAAGCCCATCATATGAACTAGAAACCTACATGAAAAACATATACAAAGAAATACCCCCCCCCCTTCAAACACCAACTTAAACTCAACAGATGACTTTATAAAAAAAACTAAAACAAGTAAAACTAGAACCTAACGATGTTATGGTCAGCTTTGATGTAGTAAACTTATACCCATTCATTAATATTAAAGAAATTAACGAAATTATAAACGAAAAAATAAAACAGAAATATAAAGATAAAGAAAAAAATCAAACCCCAAATCTCAGCCAACAACCTAATACTAAATGAAAATTACTTCAGATTTAATGACAAGTTTTATTAACAAAATAAAGGCGTTCCGATGGGATCACCTATCTCAGGCATAATAGCAGAAATAAAATTAAGATTATTAGAAAACGAAAATATACTAACAAATTTCAAAGAAATAAAATATTGGTTCAGGTATGTAGACGATGTGTTTGCAATAATAAACAATAACTCTTCCCCCCCAGAAAGTACACTTGAAAAATTAAATAAAATTGACCCAAACATTAAATTCACACTTGAAAGAGAAAATAAAAACCTACTTAACTTTCTAGACGTTACTATAATAAAAACACCAAACGTAAACTTCGAAACTACAGTATACCGGAAACAAAATAATAGCAACGAAATCATAAATGCTAAATGTAAAACTCCCTATAGATATAAAATAGCTGCAATACAATACTACATAAATCGTGCAATAAACATATGTTCTAACGAAAATTTACTAAAACAATAACTCCAGAAAATCAGCGAAATATCCCAAAACGCAGGTTATAAAAAGAATCTAGTAAACAAACTTTATAAAAATAGACTAAAAACCTTGATAACATAAATAATGCACAGAAACCAAAACAAAAGTACATCCCCCCTATTCCATATAATAAAGGTGCAGCTAATAAAATTAAAACCGAAGCCGCTAAACTAAATATAAACGTACCAATAAAACCAAACAGAAATATCTTCCAAAGAATCAGAAATGACAAAGATAATATTCATTTTTCAGAAACTGCAGGTATCTACAAAATAAACTTTACTAAAGAAGAACAAAAAACCGGATGTTACATTGGGATGACGAAACGAAAAATAAAAACGCGAATAAAATAACACGAAAGTGATATAAAACATAACCATATAACAACAGCCTTAACTAAAATAAATCAAGAAGAAAATGTAGAAATCGATTTTAAAAACTACAGAAAATTAGCAAACAATAATAATTATTTTTATGCCGCGAAACGCGAAGCCGTCGAAATTTTAGCGAATAAGGTATCATGCAATACCGACCAAATGGAGATCGACGCAAGGTGAAAGCGCTAGTTGAAGGTAAATTTTTAATGGGTTTTTAAAGTTTTTAAAGTTTTAAGATGTTTTTACCTTTTTTAAATCGTTTTAAATAGAATAGGAAGGATTCTTATATGTAAACAAAAAGGTGTCTGATAAATTTATTAGCAAAATAGTCTTCCCCTTTTCATAGAAAAAAAAAAAAATCCATCGCTAATATGGCGACAAAAAGTCAAAAGCCGCCAATAGAGCAACATAATAAAGTTGTGTAGCACGATAATGCTTACCTATTTATTTATTTTTTTATATACTAATCACTACGCTAAATCATCATACAAATAAATGTGCCTCTGTATGTGACGGCACTTGCATGCCGTCGAACAGAAATATTTGATAATTCAAATTAATATTTAAATAAATAAAAAAATATACAGACACGACATTATTTCATTATTTAAAACATGAAAATCTGACATTGACAGATTTTAATTTAGTGCCAGAGGCCTACTGCTAAACTTGTTAATATCGACAAATTCTTCTTTAGTTAATTCGTGACGATCTAAATTCCATGATAAAGTTTTCATTAAATCAAACCAATGTGTTTCAGCTGCAGATACTGTAACAAATAACGTTGGAAGTCCAAACTGTCTTATAGCCGCAAAACAACGTTTTTACTCTTTTCCCCAATGAAGGGGAGGTGTGCCTTGGGGGAGACTCATGTCAAAGGTGTGCCTTGGGGGGGGGACTCATGTCAAAGTTGTACCTTGGGGGGACTCATGTCAAAGTTGGGCCTTGGGGGGACTCATGTCAAAGTTGGGCCTGGGGGGGACTCATGTCAAAGTTGTGCCTTGGGGGGGACTCATGTCGAAGTTGTGCCTGGGGGGGAGTCATGTCAAAGTTGTGCCTTGGGGGGACTTCATTCAATAAATCCCCATTCAATAAACCGTCTGAAATAGGCCCTTAGCACTATTAAGAGTGTATTATAAAAATTCGACAACGCTGTACCGACTGAAATAGGGGTACCTTGGGGGGAACTCATGTCAAAGTTGGGCCTGGGGGGGACTCATGTCAAAGTTGTGCCTTGGGGGGACTTCATTCAATAAATCCCCATTCAATAAACCGACTGAAATAGGCCCTTAGCACTATTAAGAGTATTATAAAAATTCGACTACCCTGTACCGACTGAAATAGGGGTACCTTGGGGGGGGACTCATGTCAAAGTTGTGCTTTGGGGGGACTTCATTCAATAAATCCCCATTCAATAAACCGACTGAAATAGGCCTCTAGCACTAATTAAGAGTGACCTATAAAAATTCGACAACTGTACCGACTGAAATAGGCCTCTAGCACTAATAAAAATAAAAATATGTTTAATGGGAAATATATATAACCATAAAAAGATTAGTTGTCTAAAATACGACAGAAATAGCGCTCATAGCATATTGTTACAAGGAATTAAGTCTAAAATGGTGACAAATATTAAAAATTCGCCAAAGAGATCTATATTAAGTCTGTACTATGATCAGGTTTACAAACCATGAATTATATATAACCACAAAAATAAATTGTCTCATGCGACAGACGTAGCCGGTCATAGCATATTGTAATACTTGGCGTGAAATTGCTGTCATTTATGGTTTATCAGATAAACAAAATAAACATAGGAAATAACGTAAAAGCAAATATTATGTGCACCACGCATAGTGTTGTTCATATGTAACTGGGATTCAAATATAAAAGGGATACTTCCTTTTTTTTGATACTATCTATTTCGAAACTGTTATCTAATAAGCACCTAAATGGAAGACTATTGGTAAACCAATGTCGCAGGAAATAGGGACAGGCGCCTGAGTTTTAGCGGGTGACCAAATCGCTGCCGAAGTCAGCAGGGACCTGAAGCGAGCTTTTGAGCAATTTTAGTATTTTTTTTTTATTTTTTTTTATAAAGCTATATAGAAAAGAGTGTCCTTTAAATTCAGTGACCAGCGAAGCGGGCTAAGCCTGCTAGTATATGTATAAAAAGAAGCAAAGACATTTCTTATTTAAAAAATGAATGAGTATATATTATTTTAGATACAAACTGTAAATTTTTATTTATTTTATGAACGTTTGTTTGTTTTGTAGTTTTTCAAGTTAAAAGCAAATACATTTTTCAATAAAGAATATTTAAATTTTGTTCAACAAATTTTTCAACAAACAAAATGTATCTCATTATGTATATATATATATATACTATATGTATAAAGAAGCAAAGACATTTCTCATTTAAAAAATGAGTATTAATTCTGACAACAAGAAGCGTCCATTTATCATGCATTGTAGTATCAGGTTAGAAAGACAAACCAAAAATTTTCCATAAAATGCACCATACAAGAATCATTGGTAGTATTACATGGCAGATTATATCGAACAATGGTTGCTTTTAATATTTGTAGCATACTGAAGCCCTTGAGAGAATTATACCTGTTAAATAAAGGAATAAAGTTCATTAGATGTGATATTTATTCAAACAGTAGTATTCTTGGCACATTACAGATAAATTTTGTTTTTGATTACTATTTTAAGTATTTACCAGTACAAGTATTTACCAGTATGTACCAGTAACAGATACAATTACACTTTACCCATCAAAACTTTTAAATATATATGCCATGATACAAGAAATAAAACATTTAAAGTTTCACATTAAATTAAAACTAGTATGCTGTGCCATCACACGACTTTCTTCTACATTTTTCTATACAAATTCACTTAGAAAAAATAATTTATTAAAATTATTAATTATTAAAATTATCTTCCATGATGAATGCAGAAGATATTTATTCTAGAGAAGTAGTATAGCACAAAATATCCAAAGAAAGTCAATTTTTGTTATGTATTTTTTTATTTTTAATATGAATGAAAAAAAATCGATAATTTTATTTTAAATTATCGGAGATCGATAGTTCAGCCATTTATTTTAAAGGGGTCAACGAGCTGTATTGAAAGGTACCCATAATAAATATTTATACACCTCCAGGGAATTTCCTTTAGGGGAGAAGCGATGATCTTATATACACAATTTCATTTTCTAACTATTATATATATATATATATATATATGTACTAATTTCATAATGTTTATTAAAAGATAATTCTCTTTATGTACATTTATACAAAATTTTGTCCAATACCGTCATGTTAAAAGTTTAATAATGCGGGATGTCAACGCCACCTGTTGGACGACTTTCACAAAAAGTTGAGAGGCACTAATTTATATCAATGTTCAACTACATATTAAATTTTATGAAATCGTATGCTGTAGTTCCTGATATACAGTTGCCACACTATTTTATCACACACTTACAGACAAACATTTTCTAAAAATAGTTAAATCGTGTTCTAGACCTTTCAAAACGTGTAAATCCATCGAAACTCCGAGGTCGAAAATTTTTACGAATCCAATACTTTCTTGTATTGAACATAAGAGAAAGTAAATATATATTTTTAAATTCTTATGCAAATATTTAATTATATATATATTACTTTCGCTTGCTCATATAGGTTAGAGAAATTACTGTTTTGGTTTAAAATTTTTGAATATTCTGATATAATTATATGTTTTGGGGTCTCCTGAATTAAAAAATGTAGTTTGTAGTGGTTGGTAGGTGTATTTCTATGTATGTCTGTTTGTGGGTGTAAGACTGTTATCAACATATTCCAAGAAGGGATATTAGTTGGAAATCCAAACTTGATTTCTACATCTGTATTACATGGAAATGCTGCTTGAAATTTTTTTGTTAAAATAAAATAAATAGTTTGCGTTCAGGGACATATATGATATTTCAATTACGTCTATAGGCAAAGCTTTTTGCAGGAATAGTTTAAAATTTTTATAATGCACGAAACAAAACTAAATAATCAAATATAATTTTATATTCTTAACAAAATGTTTCGTATAGAATACTGTATGAAAATCTTTTACTTTTCGTTTTTCTATACAAAAGAATTCTTACATGTTAAGGCTATAAATAGAAATTGCTCGTTGTGCATTTCAGTTTGAGTTATGAGTTTTCATGTCGCACTACATTTACCTGCACTATGTGGTGTACATATAAATTATGCCAGTCAACAGGGCTTTCTTTTCTCTAAAATATAATTTAGGGAATTGTTTTTATAATATGTGCCAATTGTAGAAAATCTAGTTAGAAGTAACTTTCTCAAACTCATTCTATAGACAGAGTGTTGTTTAAAGTTCTAAATGTTAACACCGTTTTTTTTTTTTTTTTTTTTTTTCGCTATAACAATGGGTTTTAATAGTTTTCTAAATACGTAAATCGAGCCTTTAATGAATGATTTGTGTTTATTTCACTTATCAGCGTAATTTAAAAATTAAATCAGTTTTTAAGTTGCACTGTGATCATATCTGCATCATGTTCAAATTTGGTATTTTGAAGACTAAATCGGTATATATAAATTTCAAGTTGTAGTATGGGTGAGCATTATCTGAACAATTTAGAACATACTTTAAAATTTAATAACAGCCATATTTTTAATAATGTAGGTACTATATTAAAAAAGGGATGTGTATTATTATACAGCTCATCATAGTTTACCTCTCAATCATTAGTCTGTATTTTTAGTATACAAATTCTGGGAAATTATATAGGCAAAGATTTTTGCAGGAATAGTTTAAAATTTTTAGAATGCACGAACAAAACTAAATAATCATATATAATTTTATATTCTTAACAAAATGTTTCGTATAGAATACTGTGTTGAATAGATATGCTTCGTATAGAATACTGTAAGTGTTTTGAGTGTCACTCCAGATCATTTAAATAACCATAAAATACAAGAAAAGGAATATAATGCATATTTTTCAAAGTTTCTCTTTTTAAATTTTCATTAATTTAAAGGAATATCTAAACAACTAGGAAACCATTAAATGTGAATTTAGAAAATAAATTATAAAAGAATTTAAAAAAAAAAAAGTTTAAGTAAAAGAATCAAAGAAAAAATACCTTATAAAAATTTACGTGCAAAACAAATATTGTAGTAGAGTAACTGAAGAAAATCTTAAATCAAAAACTTAGTAGTATGGGTGAGCATTATCTGAACAATTTAGAACATACTTTAAAATTTAATAACAGCCATATTTTTAATAATGTAGGTACTATATTAAAAAAGGGATGTGTATTATTATACAGCTCATCATAGTTTACCTCTCAATCATTAGTCTGTATTTTTAGTATACAAATTCTGGGAAATTATATAGGCAAAGATTTTTGCAGGAATAGTTTAAAATTTTTAGAATGCACGAACAAAACTAAATAATCATATATAATTTTATATTCTTAACAAAATGTTTCGTATAGAATACTGTGTTGAATAGATATGCTTCGTATAGAATACTGTAAGTGTTTTGAGTGTCACTCCAGATCATTTAAATAACCATAAAATACAAGAAAAGGAATATAATGCATATTTTTCAAAGTTTCTCTTTTTAAATTTTCATTAATTTAAAGGAATATCTAAACAACTAGGAAACCATTAAATGTGAATTTAGAAAATAAATTATAAAAGAATTTAAAAAAAAAAAAAAGTTTAAGTAAAAGAATCAAAGAAAAAATACCTTATAAAAATTTACGTGCAAAACAAATATTGTAGTAGAGTAACTGAAGAAAATCTTAAATCAAAAACTTAGAAAAAATGGAATATATATATACAGAGTGTGAATGTGTATGTGCGTGTGTGTGTGTGTGTAGGGGGGGGTTAGTGTATTTGGTTGTCAACCCTCTTTTTTTTTGTACGCAGTTAAGTTTCGAACTATTTCGATTGTGGTAACCCGTGCCGAATCAATCCAAATATTTTCCATTACTGTTTAAATGATATTTTTTATTTATTGAAATGTAAAAATATTTTCTCGAATATTAGCAATAAATTTACAATTCAGAGGACCTTAAAAAATAACATAACCATGTTTTCTCTCTTCCCCTCTTTCTCCTTAAACGTGCCACAGAAGGTGCAGGTGCACAACTATTGGCAGCAAAATTATTCGAGCGCTAGCAATGATTCCTGTATAAAAAATTACATTTAACGCTGTTTTGTTAAATAAATTCTTGTCGAATCGTGTTCTTAGACTGATTAAGAACACGACTCGACCAGTATTTATTTAACAAAGTAGCAGTAAGTGCACGCTTCTTTTTTATCTAGGAATTATTGTTAGCGTTTGAATAACTTTTCTGCCGACTGTAGATCAAAATACACCATTTTCTTGTAATTTGTCGATTGGTAAGAGATATGCTAATCGACATAAAAGACAATAAGAGAAATGTTACGACAATAACAAACACACACACACATATATATATACATATATATATACATACATATATATATGTATGTATAGTGCGTGTGTGTTTGTTTACTAGAGGACATGAGCCACCGAATATTAGATTCCAAATTTTTGTCATATCATTTACATTTTGTCAGTAGTATTTTATAATATTCGTAAATAAATTAAATGAAATATGAAAGCTCAATCTTTGTCATTTGTGAATGTGTTAGATTTGGGGAAAGAATTCTTGGGGAAAGCCCATGAAATGTTTACATAATTATGTGGAAAAACATTCGGACTTTAATCAAAATTAGAGGAACGTACAATAGATACCTAGAAAACCCAGGATATTTATGATTGTCATGGAAAATAATTTACATTCAATTTAGACAATATATTTGATATTGCACACACAGACACTATTCTGTAATGAAATTAGAATATTCGCCGCTAAAGAGAGTCAGGCCTGCTCGGTTACTTTAGTAAAGAGGAAAGTGCGAGATAAAAGAGCATTAGAAGAAGAAAATCAGCGGATTTAGTATCTCTTAAAGCAACTTACTCGGCTTCGCATGGTTCTTCAAATACCAATCTACAAGAATATTCTCCTTCTAGTTCAGATGAGAATTCAGCAATCTCAGAGGAGCATTCAACTACAACTAAGAGTGTTCAAGCTATTACAAAAGTGGTAGAACAAATTTTATTGCTCCAAGATGAGTAACAGATTTTGATAGATCTCATTTGAGTATGAGACTCTCTCTTGATTTTGAATTCAACAAACGACCTAGCTCTTAGATATAAAATTGAAATTTCTTCAATAAATAAGTCATCTACTCAAGGAATTCACTCGGAAAAACGAAAGGCACAGGCCAAATTTCTGAAGTCGTTACTGTTCATCGAGATAGTAAATTGTTACCAGTGCTTAACATTCCAGGTACGAATTAAGAACTCTTTCCTATAGCGATTTCTTATGGGAACATTGAAAACCTCATTGTTGTAACAAAACAGGATAATTCATCTGGCAAAACTATTGCACAAGCGTTTTGGGATATTGGAGTTAAAGTGCAGATTCTCTTTTATGCTATCACTACCTCAATGGAAGGTCGAAAACGTGATTATTGAATAAAATCTTTTTGTAAAAAAATAGAACCATCAAAAAGCAACTACTATTCAAACAACTAAAAATAAAAGAAAATTGGCATAAAGTGAAACTTCAAATTGCGCCTGAAAGTATGAAATAATTTCCTTCGCCAAACAACCTAAACACTACAGTTAATCATAACTTTTGAAGACGGCGCAAAATTAAATAAAGTTTAAGTCGTTTTAACGATTCCTTTTTAGACCGGGAGCTACAAATGCTGTTGCTTCGAATGATCCATTTTCATGTATCTTTTATTATTTTATGACTATATACAATTTGTCCATTAGTAACAACTACATGAAACAGTGAATATCCTTCGCAATTAAGTATATACGTTTCTGCAAATTTACTATTTTTTTAGTTCCCCATCATACTATAGGTATGGGGAACTTAGGTAAACGTGAAAATTTTCGACCTCGTTTTTTTGACTTTTCTACACGTTTTCAGGTGTGAGGAATCCGAAAATCACAAAATTTCTATGGTGTCTGTCTGTAGGGTGTCTGTTAGTCTGTTAGTCTGTGAGTCTGTTAGTCTGTTAGTGGGTCAGTCCGTTAGTTTGTTAGTCTGTGTACACGATATCTCAAGAACAAATTGTCGCAGAGAGGTCAGATCAGTTTTAAAATATTACTATCGACACTGGCAAGAACCCTATTCATTTGCAACATTCGATTTTAAAAACTTCGTAAGTTATTAGAAATTTACGATTTTCTTAACATGGGAGAATAGGACAAAAATTCACTTAAACGTGCATTAAATGAAAATCTTTTACTGTAAAAATGTCAGACCAGTTTTAAAATATCAGTTTTGATGCCGGAATGAACATCAGTAACAATAAATATGCTACTTTGATAATTTCACAAGTTACTCGAAATTTACGAATTTGTTAACATGGCAGTATAGGGCAAAATTTCACATAAACGTCAATTTTTAGCGATATTTTCATCGTAAAGATGTCAGACTACTTTTGAAATATTATGTAGGACACTAGCATGAATATTAATGACTATGAATTTTTCAATATAAAAATTTCGTAAGTTATTGGAAATTTACGAATTTCTTAACATGTCAGAATAGAGCAAAATTTCACATAAACGTCAATCTTGAGGGATATTTTCAGCGTAAAGATGTCAAACCACTTTCGAAATATTATTTAGGATACTTGCATGAATATCATAGACTATGATTTTTCCAATTAAAAAAATTCGTAAGTTATTTGGAATTTACGATTTACTTAACATGTCAGAATAAGGCAAAATTGATCATAAACTTCCATTTTGAGGATCTTAAATACATTAGACAACTTCAAAATTAAGTTTATGATATTTGTTTGAACATGATGGAATACAAATATTCTACTAGGAAATTTTCGTAAATTATTCGTAATTTACGATTTTATGAACATAGCGAAATTGTAAATTTTTTATATAAATATGAATTTTGAAGTTTATTGCATTGGAAATAGTAGCATGAAAACTAAACAACAGAACTGACCCTGATAAAATAAATTAATAAATTAGAATAAGATAATTATATCCAAGTGAACTGTGGATAGCCTATTAGGCGGGGATTTCATTCTGTCACTGTATCAAGCTTTGGTCAAATTCATTTCTTTTAACATGATTATAATATGTCTCGCACTAGAAATTTCTGAGAACATAAATATGATGGGGAACTGAGCAGAGTCCACCTATGCCAACTAGTTTTTATTTGCTATAACTTTGATAACTATCATTCTTGGCGGTTCTTGGATTTGGCGATCAAAATTTAATGCAGAAAGATACACTCAATATGTATATATTCATGATATATATTGTACGGAGTATTGGTTCATATTCTTGATTGCTCTCTTTAATATATCTTATTAAATGTTTTCCTAAAGGAATTAAATATATTTGCCAGATTAAATTTTAATCACACTAAAAACTGAGACAGATAATATACACTAAAAATATGTAAATGTTGAGATGAACAACAGACTTTTCTATTGCTCATCTCAACATTTACATTTGATGTTTTTTACTGATGAGGAGCCTGTAAAAGGCTCGAAACGTATAAATTTGTGTTTTGTGTTTTTAATATTTTAAAATGTATATTTTTAGTGTATATTATCTGTCTCAGTTTTTAATGTGATTAAAATGTAATTTAACTACGAGACGTAATGATTTTTAAAAATTTTAAACATTTGCCAGATACTTTGACGATTGGTTTTCACCAAGAACGCCCGATACCAGTAGCTCCGCTAAATATTGCAAATTACTAAATCTTATTTATTTGTATGAATAAAAGTAGTTTTCGGTTGTGTTTTACAGATGCCAAAATGAGATGTATATTTTGAATAGAATTTGATTTTTATATTGAATAAAGGTAATAGTTTTTATTTAATTTTGCGCCGACTTCAAAAGTTATGATTAATTGTAGTGTTTAGGTTGTTTGGCGAAGGAAATTATTTTACACTTTTAGGGGCAATTTGCAGTTTCACATTATGCCAATTTCCTTTTAGTTTTAGTTGTTTGAATAGTAGTTGCTTTTCGAAGTCGGTTCTATTGTTTTTTCTTTTCTGGGAAAATTGATTCATAAGGCAAAACATCAGAAGACGTTCGACGGCCGTTTCACTAACCCACAAGAAAAGGGACATAACTCAAATATGGTAATTTCGAGCTTATTGTCACTGAAAAATATATAAAATGTCCTCAGTATGAACGAAAAACGTTACATCTCCATCTAGAAAATTGTCCACTGGAGAGACATTTGTGTCAGCTTTATTCTAATCAGTGCCTTATTTCTAAGTTGTTTTTTTCTCAAATACTGCATTTTTAAATTGTGTCACTTTTCCTGCCTTTATCGGATATGAGGAAAAAAATATATATATCTATTAAATAAACATGCATTAAAGTTAAAAAAAAAAAACCTTTAGAAATAAACAGAGCGGATACGCTGTATTCGTAACGAAAAATTCGGTTAGGCATATATTGAACTTTACGATGAATACGTGTCACCAGCTATGCTGGAATGTGAGCAGCGTAACTTTCAAACAAAGATCAAAATATGCATTGCAGCTCACGGACAGATGTTTCATTATCAAAATAAAGATTTATGGTTTGTTTACCGTGTAGAAAACTGCGAACAAACAAATGCACATTTAAACATCCTGTTTTTAACATTTATATCTACAAGGTGTCCTCCCGTACTAAAACAATGATGCTGTAAATCTTTGTAAATTACTTTTTTTCTCGTACCTTGTTCGAAATATAAACTCTAACTTCCTGTAATTCGTTTATAACTTAATAAAATCATAAGGAAACCTATTTCAGACCAAGGTTTTTATGGCAACAAAAAAGTGTTAATCTTGCATCTCTTGCATCTCTTGCATCTCTTACATCTCTTACGAAGTTATAAGCTAACAAAGATCAACAACAAAAAAGGTTGAACTCAGAACCGCCTCCTTTATAAAGTCGGTTTTAAACATCTATGCATTAATCGATTTGACTGCTTACAGTAACCATACTTTGCATTTTACATAGCACAAATGTCATCCGCTACCTTACAACGCGTGCAATGTCGTTCAAGTGTGCACAAAATAGGAAATTTCAGACAAACAAATGCATGTTTTAAGCTTTCACTTTTTAGCATAAATGTCTGCAAACTATTTTTCGCACTAAATCGATGATTCTCTGCAACTTTTTTCCCCTATCTTGAACCATTTTCAGAATAGGAATGCCAACTCGACAGTGTTTCACCAGATGGCGCTGTAGACGGTTAAATAGCGTAACACATGATCACTCTGCTATACTTACACACCACTTTTGTGACTATAGCTTCAGACGTTCAGCAATTAAAGAGGTCTTGGCTGACTTTTTTAAGCACCCTGTATTTTCTTTTGATCGTAAATATATTACAATGGGACCTATTTCAGACGACCTTTACAACAAAATAAAAAATATCAAAATCGGCGCATCCATTCAGAAGTTATGAGCTAACAAACAAACAAACAGAAAAGAAACATACGGTTTGAATTGAGAACCTCCTCCTTTTTGAAGTCGGTTAAAATTAAAACTTTTCTCTAGTATAATGTGAGAGGTATGTGTTAATTTCTATAAAACATGTTAAATGAATGTATTGAAATTGAACTTATGTAAAATTGAAAAAAGGATATCCTTTTATTTATGCTTTATTGTAAATAAGAAGCTTAGTAATAATCTAAAAAGAAAACCTAGTCAGAATTTTGCATTTTAAATAAGTGAAAGTGAAATTATAACTAATGAAAAGAAGAAATTATTCTAAAAGTTTTCTATATTCTACGTTAATAGGATCTTTTAAGTGGGATTATCAGGTTCTTCTGCATTACATGTATACTCTAGTCTGCAATACAAAGGCAAATGTCAGAATGCAATTACTAAAATGTAATTTTTCTCTTTAAATAGGAACTAAATGGATAAATTGTTTGTCTAGTCAATTAACGTTAAAAATAAAAATTGAAAAATGAGTCATTTATTAAAATTGAAGGAACGACGATTTTAAGTGCTTTATTTGCGTTGGAAATACATTTTTGTTTGAATGTAAATATATAAAAAGGTTTTATTTATACTAGTAATGTTTTTTTAATAACCATCTCAATTATGTATTTTACAATAAAACACAAGCTTTACATTAATATATCAATGGAACATTCGTGATTGTATTTACATTTAATTATTTAGAAATATATCAATGGCATAAATATTCGGTGCTTTTCATACTGATGAAAATTTAATCTAAAAATTTTTATAAAATTATTTATGTTTTCTTAAAACTGAAATTTTTAATGAATATTTATGTGGATATAATTGAAATAAATATATTAGCTAATTTTGAGGATCTATTATTAAAATAAATTTAAGAAATAAACTATGAATTAGAGAGTAACTTGGGGCAACATTTTGTGACACATGGTTCTCTTGTACGCACGTAGTTTAGGAGCACGCCGGCGTCATATATGAGAAGTACATCAATAATGAGATTTATGCAGCATTTTTTGTCATTAGTTTTTTTTTATTTCATTAGTTTATTTGGAATGATAATCCATATCACTTTATCTGGTATGTGCTGAAATATTAAACTTGCCTCTTGTTTATTTAGTTATATGAACCGTAGTTTAAACAGAAAAAGAAATACATTAGGTAATTTTTAGAAGTACAGTGTCTGTTCTTCCACAAAAACCTATAAAGGAAGCTTGTTCTCCCTTTTGTAAGTTAATTAGCAAACTTAAGACTTGTAACAGTCAAGGTTTTGGGGTAAAATAATGAAATTTTTTTCGAATAAAATACCGTTACTTTTATATTAAGTAAAGATGCCTGTCTGTCTTCTTTATTTTTTTTTAGGATTCGTCTGGTCGTTAATTTTAGCATAATCTATATATATAAAAGAGTAAACTCACTGATTCATGACTCACTCACTCACTGACTCAACACGGCTGTGGCGATCCTATGGGAGATAGAGTCCCAATTTTTGGTGAGCAGGCTGGTTTTAGAACCCTGACGCTCACTAAGACGGGATTTTGCGAAATACCCCCCGTTCCTCCGGAGGGGGGGCAGAAGGCAAAAAACACCTTTTTAAGCATAACTCAGCTCCAAATTACTTCACGGTGAAGAAATTGCAGATGGGGAGACTATACTTGAATACAAAAAAAAAAAAAAAAAAAAAAAAAACATTTTCTGCGATTTTGGAATTTTGGATTTTTAGGGAGGTAGGGGGCAAAAATGAGATTTTCGGAGGCGCATAAGGCAAAAACACATTTATAGGTATAACTCGGCTCCAAATTACTTCACAGTGAAGAAATTGCAGATGGGGAGACTAGACTTGAAAGTCATCTTTATAATTATACCTGATTATGATATGTAATATAGGTAATACATTATGTAATGTATACAATATATTATGTAATGTAATTAATACTTTATTTTAAAGTCAGTTATACAATTTATCTCGACTTTCTAATTATAGTTTATTTAATGATATTAGACATAAGGAATAATAGAAATTCTATCAGCCGAATAACAAAGATAAATTTAGATAATTGAGTAAGTTTCAGCGTTTTCTGTTTCACAAAGTATATCATCTACTGTTATTTATAATTTAATGTTCATTATTTAATTCTAAATGATAATCATATGATATTAAACACGAATAAATATATGAATATTATCAAAAAATTTAAAATATTGACATATTTTAATGATTTTAATAAGGTTTTTACTTTCTCTTACCCATAAGGTAGAGAAAGTAATGTTTTGGGGTCAAATTTTCAAAACTGAATTTTAGTTTTGTTTACACGTTTTGAGGTAACCTGAATCCAAAAATCATGTTTTTAGCGGCTGGTCTCTCTGTGTGTATGTGTGTGTCTGTTATCATCATATCACAAAAACAAATTATAGCAGAAAGTTGAAACTTGGAATTCTAAATGTGTATTGTATAGGGATGCTACACTACATTTTCGTTGAGATCAAGAAAATGGTTCATGTACAGTGACACCCAACATAATTCAAATACATTACGTCTATAAGGAAACATGTTTCGCGTAGAATATGGTATAGAAATCATTCACTGTTCATTTACAGGGCTACACAAAAGAAGTAGCTTATAGTGCTACAATACCTGAAAATTGATAGAAGTGTACTTCAGGTTGTAACTTGTGTTATTAATATAGGATTATGTTTATTCCTCCACGTGATGTGTACATAACTTTTAGAAGATATACAGGGCTGCAAATATTTAAACAATAACATTTTTTTTTTACTTTCACTTACCCATAAGGTAGAGAAAGTATTGTTTTTGGGCCAAAATTTCGAAAATCAGTTTTTATTTTATTTACACATTTTGATGTCCCCTGAATAAAAAAAGCATGTTTTTAGCGATTGGTCTGTGTGTTTTTTTTTTTTTTGTGTGTGTGTGTGTGTGTGTGTGTCTTTTATCAGTATATCTCAAGAACAAATTGGAGCATAATGTACAAACTTGGTATTCTAAATGTGTATCATTTAGGGATGCTACACTAAGCTTTTTGTTGAGATGAAGCAAATGGTTCGGGTACAGGAACACTCAAGAGTATTCATATAAATTACACCTACGGGAGAAATTGCATGCAAGTAGAGATTAACATCTATAGACTGCACTAAACCAAATGAAATGCATATATATTTTTGATATGAGTAAAAAAAATGTCTCATATAGAATATGGCAGGGAAATTATTCACTGTTCAATTACAGGGCTACACGAAAGAACTAGATTATAGTGCGACAATAGCATTTCAGGTTGTTTGTTGGTTGGTTGGCTGTCGTGTTATGAACATGGAGGAAAAAAATAAACAATAGAACACTATATAGGACCGAAGGTTTTAAACACGCCTTCAGCTATATCAAGGCAAATTTCAGAGTAGAGATCTTCTGGACAGTCACTAATCTGTTGCAAAGTAGCCAAGATGGCAAGACAGGAGAAGAGATGTTCAGGCGACAGTTCTATGTCAGTTTCGTTTGAGGAGACCAAGAAGATCCCAAAGAAGTCCAACTTTTCTGAGGCTCTGGCTCCCCCCTTTTATGGATAAGGATAATTATTTCAGGTTGTGCCGTAAATTATTACTGTAGGATTATTTTTAGGTACACTATGTGATTTGTACATAATCTTCAAAAGATATACAATACTGCAAATATTTAAGCGAGAACATTCTTTTTTATTGATAGTGGAAGTGCTTTACTATAATATTTTACCATGTCCAGGAAATCTGCTCAGGAATGGAAATGAATTCCTCAATGTTATATGATAAATAATGTACGTTTTTAAGCTAAATATTCATCGCTTGTTTTTTGTATATTCACATGTTTTGAGGCTTTGTGATTGATGAAGTCAAGTTTCTTAAAGATTCATCTGTGTCTGTGGGAGTAACTTGTAAACGAATAATTTCAGAAGTTCCAAAAGTTGTATTTTCAAATTAATATAAGTCTGTTGCTGGAAAAGTTCGATCAAGACTGATAAGTTTCAAGGAAACTTTTCTGAATAATTTTAAGTGTATAACAGAATGACACCTTAGAACATTTAAAGAACGTACTCTGGCATTCCGTTATTTAATATTTTTAATTATAATAAAGCACAATCACAATAACTATATACATCGCGCGCAGTAAACAGAACATTAGGATACATAAGAACGAATATTCTTACAGGCCGCTGCCTGCGGCCCATGGCCACAGGGAGTCTTACACGAAAACAGCTACATCTCACAGCGAGAACTGACGAACTTCTGACTGACTTCTGAAAACAAAATGATTTCACTTCACTTTATGGATAGGCAAAATATCATTAGATATTTTGCCAAGAATGGCGACAGCGCCGCCTATATTATTTTAAATGACAGGGAAGATGGCTCAATATTGATAGGCTATTTAGTATATTCGTAAGAGTTTGAATTTAGCGCTACATTCTCCCCCTCTGTTTCCGAGCCTACGTCTCGAGGCGGGAACAGCACTTAAAGCTTTCCGCGGATACCACAGGAGATTGAACTTTTGTAACTATAACATTTTAGCATGAATGTGAGGGTCGATGCACAACAGATACCTAAATTTAATTTAATCAGGGTTTACTATTTCAAAGGTACTACATTCTCCCCCTAGTCGGAAGATTCAATTAAGAAGACCGTCACACTTGTATTTAGATGATTATTTCTAATGCATTTAGTTAATTCTATAAATCAAGTTAATTTATTATAGAAATATGGCTATTCATTTGAACAACTTTGAACCAGGTTGGGACATCGATTGGGATTCCGATAAGACGGAATGCAAGACGATTCCCTGAAAACTACCTTGGACAATTGCGGCTCCATTCCACCTCAGAATAATTGCGATTCTTTAAAAAGAAAACTTTGGACCATTGCGGCTCCATAATACATCAGAAACATTGCGATTCTTTCAAAAAAAAAAAAAAAAAAAAAAAAAAAAAAAAAACTGGACCATTGCGGCTCCATTTCTGAAATATATAATTTATTTTCGGCATTAACTTGAACTCCGTGTTCTAATGCTAAATAATATAAATCAATATTTTTACCCTAGATATAAAAACCGCTTTTCTCTTCTGACTGACTTCTGAAAACAAAATGATTTCACTTCACTTTATGGATCGGCAAAATATCATTAGATATTTTGCCAAGAATGGCGGCAGCGCCGCCTATATTACTTTAAATGACAGGAAAGATGGCTCAATATTGATAGGCTATTTAGTATATTCGTAAGAGTTTGAATTTAGCGCTACATTTGAACTTTTAGTTTTAACAACAGATTTAAATTCTATATGAATATAGGTGCAGTAATGAAATGGGGGTTTGAGGGGGGCGGTACCCCCCCCCACCTTCTCACACAGAATTAATTATCACATAAAACTTTTCCGAAGCCTAATTTGAATTGTTTTAACATAGGTTTACGTAACAGTACTCGTTATGTTTCCTCTTAATCTCCAACCAGTGTTTATTGCATTAAATATCATGGTAAGAGAAAGTCGCGTAAATGACACACCAGAGTATTTATTCTAAGTGGAAGTGCTTTAATGAAATATTTTACTATGTCCATGAAAGCTGCTCAGGAATTGGAATTAATCCCTCATAGCCAGCCATACGGTAAATAATATATTTTTTTAAGCTAAATATTCATCGCTTGGATTTTTGTATATTTAGAATGAATGTATATTTAGTATATTTAGTATTTTGTATATTTAGACTTCCTGAATACCGAAGTCAAGTTTCTAACGATTGACCTTTGTCTGTGTCTGATAGAACAAATTAAAAACAATTATTTTCTGGCGATCTAAATGTTGTATTTTGAAGTTAATGTGTTTGTTACTAGATAAGTTTGATCAAGATAGATAAGTTTGAAGGAATGTTGTTGTGAAAATTGTCTTAATAATTTTAAATGACCATTTGAATTTAATAACAGATTCGAATTACATATAAATGTAGGTACAGTTGGAAAACGGGGTGTTGATGGGGCGGTAGCCCCCCTCACACAAAATTACTTATCACAAAATTACTTATCTGCTCCGAAGCCTAATTTGAATTTTTTTAACATAGGTTTGCATAAGAGTACTCGTTATCTTACCCCTTAACTTCCAATCTCTATTTATAATATTAAATTTCATGGTAAGAGAAAGTCGTGTGAGTGACATACTAGATTTCTATTATTTATTTATTTATTTTAATGACGCTTTTATTCAGTCTAATCAATTGCAATTATAATGCCGAGATTGTTTCGACACTGGTATGTCAGATCTGTTATTGTTCCATTTCAAGAGTCCAAAAATATATTCAATGAGTCGAAAATTGTTTAAAAAAACAAAGAAAAAAATCTTTGACCATCGCTAAACCTGTTTGCAACAGCTTTATTATATAATGCAAACAATTTTAGGGAAGAAGTGGGAGTAGTGTAGGTACTTTATATAATTCCTTCATCCCCTCCCACCACACACCCACCCAAAAAAAAACTACATTTAATAGCATCTTTAACGCATCACACACACACACACACGCACACAAACACAAACACACATATATATAAATATATATATTACAATAATTTGCAGATCTGTCTTTATTTGGTAAATAAATCAAAGTATTTCTCATTATAGTATTTTTTAATATGATTCTTTTTCCAGGTGGTAATGTGACAAGCTAAATTTTTTATTAATCAATGTACTATATATTTTTTTTAAATGTGTGTAAAACCATAATAAAATCAAATGTAATCAAAATAAAACTATCCTTATACATACAGTCCTTATCTATGATAAGTTAAAAAGAAGAAAAGAAAAAAAAAAAGAAAGATTAAATCTGCTTACTAGAAGAGCTGCTTTGTTTAGATTTTTTCTTATGAATTGTACATTAAAAAATATTAGATCTCATGGTTTCCTGCTGATATTTTGAGAATAAACATGTATGGTTTCAACACTGTCAACATAATACGAAACACTTTATTTTAAGAAATTTGAACAGGACAAAATCATTAATGCCATGTAACCCCACGCCTCTCTTTTTATCTTTTATGCATTATACGGATTTACATACACCATGCAAATCAAATGTAGCAATCAAAACATGCATTGAAAACAACCATTTGTTGAATACTATAATTTATTTTTTTAAATGTTGAATAGACTAATCTCACCATTAAAGAGCAAATCAGAAACTTACTTTTCCAACGTAAAAGGGGAGTCGCATTTAACAAAAACTTGTTAAAATAATAAATAAATAAAATTAAAATACATGGAATCACCCGATTTCTTGAATTTTAATTTTAATTTAATTTTAATTTTAATTTAATTTTAATTTTAATTTAAATAATTACTTTTAATTTAATTTTAATTTTAATTTAATTTTGAATTCCACTAATAAGCAGTAATTCTGCTGGTAAATACAGATAAACTGTAGTATTTTCTAACTTCAGTTTTGCTTATAATTTCATCACTAAATTTAATAAGGATCATAACCATCATAACCATCATCACTCCATCATAACTTTATTATATCGTTTACGCAATTTTGTACTTGCAGTTTTGTATTTCTCCATACATTACTGCAGAGTAAATAATTTCAATTTTTAAATGTGTATGTTCAGTTAAATTAACCTTAATATATATATATATATATATATGTATATATTATATCTCTAGCCGATTCAAAAGTTCAGTGTGAACGTACGTTTATACAGTGTAACATGTAATTATATTTATATATATATATTTACACATAATTTCTAGATTCCAGGCCAGGCTTAGGCAAATTAAATAAAATTGCCATTTAATGGCAATATTGCCATTATAAACAAATTACCTTAAATAAAACAACTTTTGCACCTTTTGTTACTTATCTTTTTTTTTTTTTTTTTTTTTTTAAATACACTTATTAATGCTAGAAATCTGTGATTATTTGAATATAATGTAAATAAATCGGCATTAAACTTGCCCTTTTTTCAGCGAAAGGCGATTAGTAGATAAATAATCTCATCATCTTTTACTTATTTTCACTGGAGTAGAAAATAAAAGCTCTCAAAAAATACATTTTTTTTTTTTTTTTTTTTTTTTTTTTTTTTTTAATTCCAAGACTTGTTTTGTCTTTAAAAACAGCATAAAGGCTAATTTGTTTTTATAAAATCTTTTAAGTTGTCGAAAATATTTTTTTTTCAATCATATTTATTATGATTAAAATAATTATATATTTACGAAGCATGAATAAAATGTTGGTCATAAAGTATGAAATTAAATAAGATTTCATCGCTTTGCATTAATGTATCAGAGTTCAAGGATTTTGATTATTTCTGCAAAAGTTCAATTTTAATAAATCTATTCTAATGAAAAAAATAATAAAAAATATTTTTAATAATGAAATTTAACGTGTATAGTTAGGAGATAGGTGAAGTTCCTTTTAGTTATTTATTCTTGTTGCCCGCCGAAAAACAAATAATAATAATAAAAAAAAAATAAAAAATATATAAAAATGAAAAGTAGGTGTATAAACTTTTTTAAAGTTCATTTTTTTACTTTATCCAATACTGAATAGAAAAAAAAAAAAAAAATATTTGATTTGTAAAAATTTTCGAGATTTCTTTTCTTTTCTTTTCTTTCTTTCTTTCTTTTTTTCTTTCTTTCTTTCTTTTTTCTTTTTTTTTTTTTTTTTTTTTAATAGATTTCCTTGTTTTTAGATGTCTTAAAAATGATCTAGTTATTCTTTTTTGAATATTCGTCTGTCTATCTGAGATATTTTTTTTTTCTAAATTCTATCTAGAGAATTAATGACCAGAATTCCACACAATGTTACATTTATTTACATCTTGACAAAATGTGGTGCCTATCAAATTTTCGTGCTTATCTTTTAAAAGATAACGCTGTCGATCCGTTATGTCATAACATTTAACATGTCAACATTGTACAAAGTTTCGTATAAATGTACAGAATCAGTATTGTTCCTAACCAATAATTCTGAAGTAGACCATGAACTAGTGACCAATATTTTAACTAATAATATATGTATAGTCTAAGGAATAAATTTGTTTATTCAGTAATATTGGTGATTGTTGATGTAAAAGGTGGTTTTTTTTCCACTTTCTCATTGCGTTTTAAATTATTTTCATGTGATATGGGTTGATCTTGCGTATAGAGTGTTGTAAAACTGTTTAGCAAATTGCATACAGCACGACAGTAATATCACCTTACTTGCATGAGATATTCATTCTATGCCCTTGTAAAATTAATGTTGTTGCATGTTTTAATGTCAGGATGCTCAATCTTAGTAATTTTATACATTTTTTTTCTAGTTCTTCATGTGATACTTTGTTTCATCTACTGCAAAATCTGAAAAGGTTTTCAATACATATATATACATATATATATATATATACATATAGTAATAATAATCAATTCGAGAAATGTTTCCTCCCCCATCCTTTGGATTAAATTTTTAATATTAGCATCTTTGAAAAGATTCAATTTTTAGAAGATTCCCGTCAATTCTTTTAAAGTGTACTGTTCAACACTACATCTGTGATAATTTGAATAAATAAATATATAAATAAAAGTAACTGAAAGAATACATTTTCTTTATGCCGTCGAAGGGGCACAAAAAAAGAGTTATTTTTTTCTTTTTTTTATACCCAGGAATATACCCAGTAATAATATATATACTTTTCAAAGATGCAAATTGCCTATTCTCAACGTAGAAAGTAATTTTGGTAAGTAATCATTTATATAAAATGTTTGCACAGCGACTGCACCCGCCTTGCGCTTGATTTTTACACATTTATTTCTAAATGCATTTCTCCTTCCTGTTTAAACTATTAAAGAATGGTTATAATGGTTTAAAACAAATTGCTTCAATTACTTTGTCATATTACTTTGTGGTTTGAAGTCCAAACATCAAATTAAAAATGACATCGTAATAATTTAATTCAAATTTTATATCCACGTGTCTATTTATTTATATTATCAATTTCTCGTGATGTATAGTTGAACTTTGTACAGTTAATTTACTGTTATTATATTCTTGTGATGTATTAAACTTCCGCAAAGCAACGAAAAGATTTTAATCTAAAATTTAAAATTGTGTTGTTTTATTTATTGACAATCAACGAACAAATCTTTCAAACCTTGTGAATCATGGATAAAATTTATTATTATTATTTTATCTCTATACAATGTTGCAATTGTAATGTAAGATTTAAGCTAAAATATCTTTTTTAATTATTTTAATCAGGGGATAATGCAAGCATGGAAACCTAGGATAAAGATTTATTTATTATTACTGTTATTTTTTTTTTTTATCAATACGCTGTTTTATCTGCGGCATCATATTCTGTGCTAGTTTGTTAAACTTGGGCTATTATTTATAAGAAGATAATGTTTTTTTGCATTAATTTTACTTAAAATACTTTTAAAGGATGAAATTTCTAACTTAAATCTATTTTTGAATTAAAAATAAATTCTCTCTATCTTATTTATTTATTTTTTTAACTGTAACCATTTTCACAATAAATGAAATATAATAAAAAAATAATAATACGCACTTAAAGATTAAAATTTATCTGACATAGGTGGACTCTACTTGGTTCTATATCATATATTTGTTCTCATAAATTCCTACAATAGGAAATATAACATTTGTTTTCAGAGAAATTAAGTTAACCAATCAATCACCACAGCCACAGAATGATATGCCCACCCAATAGACTGATCTAATTCCGCTTCGATACATTTATCTTATCCTAATTTGATAAATAATTTTATTAGGGCCAGTTTCATAATTTAGTTTTCTTAGAACTCCTCAGCATTTCTAATATAATAATCTCCATAATACAAGTGTATATGAAATATTGCCCTACTTTACCCTGTTAAATATACTATCTCAAATTTTGAATAACATACGAAGTTTTCAAAGGAGTATGTTCATTGGCAATGGTGTTCAAGCAGCATCATAAATGGCTGGTATAATATATTTAAGATTAAACTAATCCTAAAATTACATGTTTATGCGAAATTTTGTTATATTATCCCATGTTAGGAAAATCGTAAATTATGAATAACTTGTAAAGTTTTCACAGTACAATGTTCAAAGTTCATTACTTTCATGTCATAATTTTAAATGCTATTTTAAAGCCGATCCAATATCTTTACGATGAAAACAATACCTACAATACACATTTATATAGCATTTTCTGTTGGTCTTCAGAGTTGAGAAAATCGAAAATATTCAATAATTCACGAATTTTTCATATAATATCGTTGAAAATAAATAGGGTATGTTGTGTTATGCAAATTTGCGTGGTAAAAAAAAAAAAAACTTTTAGAAGAGAAGAGCTGCCCAGGAACATCCCCAGATCAGAAGCACTTTTCTTTTTTTTTCGAAATTTCCAAGAACGCCGCAATTCATGAATGTGTATCCCCGACAGCAAGATCATAGTTCTAATTAACACGATTTTTTCAGAAATGGTCTAGCTGTCCCAACATTCAAAGCGTAACAAGGAACACGTAAACGATCCTGGAATCATGAACCACCTACGATGCGATCAAAGAAAAATTATTATTTAAAAAATATGTATTTTCCATAGTAGATAAAGATGAATTTCCTCTCAGAGAAGTATGACGAAAACTTTCGAAGTAAATTCACTTTTGTGCCCTATAATGTGTAAAGAATTCTTTTGTATTTTGTATTTATTTTTCTTTTCATTGAAAAGGGAAAAAAATCGATACCCTTGTTTTAAATTATCACAGATTTATGGTTCAGCCACTCGATTTAAAGGTATTACAGCTTTTTTCCCTTGGTTTACAATTAATATTGCTAATAAGTATTTGATATTTCGAAATGATTCTTAAAAATAATTCCCCTTGTTCATATTTATACGAAATTTAGTCCTATACTCTCATATAAAAAATTATGGAAAAATTGGAAATGCCAGTTTTCAGGCTATTTTCACCAAAAGTTAATAAGCATTAATTTATGACAAGATGATTTTACTTATATATTTATAGGAAATTCTTTGTATTTGTTATTGAGAAATTTTTTGTCACACACTAACAAAGTTCTTTTATAAATTATTAAATTGTATTTCTATAAACTTATACCTTATTAAAAAAATCTGTTTTTATTACGCAGATTTATTTCGGATGCTCCGGATCCATCTTCATTGCGTTCATGCAATACCACGTGTAATAATGCCTCCGAGCTGAGCTCTACGTCACGGAAGATCGGCCGATTTCATCCAATCCCCACGATCCAACATGTATCATAGGAAGTGTTGATTGGATAAAATCGGCCGATCTTCCATGACGTAGAGCTCAGCTCGGAGGCATTATTACAGGAGGTGTTGGTTCATGTGATATATTTAATCTGTGGATGAGATTGTCTCTTCAACTAGTTTTCTTTTCATCTTCGTAGCTCTCTTCACTTCATATCATTTTTATATTTTGTGTTGCCAAATTGTTCGAATAAGAACATACATGTTTACTTAACTGTGTTCTGCGGCTCACAAAACAACGCGAAATTCACCCAAAACAGGAAGACAAATAGTTTTCACGAAACAAACACTTTCTTCTAATTTATACAGAAGAAAATAATAAACAAATATTTATATTATTAGTAAATTACTGATTCAGAATTTAAATCTAGACTTAATTTTATTATGCAAACATTTCAATTTTTGATAATGAATTACTGACGAGAAATAGGGAACTCTCTGCTCAGCATAACAGTGAAGATATTTCATACGTTTCATTTGGAAAATAAAAGTGAACGCAAGAATTATGATACGAAGGTCACACCAAAAAAAAAAAAAATAAATAAATAAAATAAATAAATAAATTTCGTTGTACTTAACGATATATAAGTATATTTAGTTTGCAATTTTCATACGTTTTGACAAGGAAATGTAAAAATGTAATTTTGGCATTCACTTTATTAAATAAAATTATAACTTGATAAGAAAAAAAAATCGCAATTCGATATTAATAGGAAAAAAAAATGTAAAGATATTTATTAAAAAGGTAAATTCATTATTTTTATACAAATCACAGATAATGATTACATAAATAAATTATTTTTTAATCACTTATTGTTATCAAAATGAAATGACGTTTTTTAAAAAAAGCATAAACAACTCACACACAAAAATGAAATAACAATCTACAGTGCTTCTATTATTTCATAACAAACTCGTTTAATTAAAACGTATTTTTTCATTATTCAAAGTATATATATTCATTTAACAATCAAGAAATGTGTGGTAAAATAATTTGAAAAGAAGACAAACTCTTTTGATTTGGGGAAAAAAAAATTTAAATGTGAATGTTGCACAAATCAGCTAATTATAACAAATAAATTGATTATTTTTATTGTCTTTATTATCTAACTAATTAATGGCGACTTAAAAATATTTAATTAAAAACATTTGCAACAAAATAAAGCGTATGTATGCCCTTCAAGTTTTCCCTTCTTTAAAATGACAGATTTAATAAAATCTTAATTAATTCTTAATTAATACTTTCACTTCACAATTCTTTTTATGTTGAAGATTTCAAAAATAATGATAATGTTTGTAAAAATATAAAGATTTATTTGTGTGCCAATATTTGCATTAAAATAACTAGCTTTATTTTTTAATTAAAGCAAAAAATTATGCAAAACTCAATATTTAAAGAAATGTGTTTTTAGATATACGCTTACACAGAATTGTTGATTTTATTTTTTGTTTGTTACGAATTTGTAAATAATTCGTAGTTATTTTTATGTAAATACATTCAAAGTGGTTTAGTCATGTGATAAAATGCCAATTTTCTGCATTTTTAGCTCTTTTCCGCGTTAAAATAGCTAATTTGCCCTCAAAAACGCATTAAAAATCTTCAATGTTAGGTAATGAATTTGGCGCCAAATTTGGCGATTTTTTTGGTGACCTTGGCAAGAAAATCCTTATCATCGATATACCAAATAGGGAAGCTAAAACGTCATTCGCTGACGAGTTTCTGGAACATTCCACATTTTTTTACGCTGATATTTAAGAAGTTACTTTACGCCAAAAGAGTCAGTCTCAGTTGAGTTACGCCAAGCCTCACAGACTTGCTGTGTTTTAATGCTCAATACAGTTTGTACTGTAAATTTGCTGTTGACAGCTGTTATCTAAGCTGTCTTTACTGGTAAAAGTGAAGATGATACTTGGTATATATTCTGTATTCTTCTAGAATTTTCTGTAAATAAAGTTTCCAGCCTCTACAAGATTAGCTTTTCATTATAGGACAGCTCACGAACCCCCAATTACGCAACATTTCTGGTGACAGGAGTGGGGTTGTCTGTGAATAGTGATAAATAGAGGTATACAGCAAGAAATGAAGAAACTTCTCAAAGGGTTAGCGGCCCAGATGAGTGAAATGAAAGAAGGGCAAGGAGAAATTAAAGAAGGCAAACAGAGATGTAAGAAGAGCAAAGAGATATGAAAGGTAGTTTGGCTGAAGAAATGAAATAGATAAAAGACAGTTTGGGTGAAGAAATAAAAGAATTGAAGGACAGTTTGGGTGAAGAAATTAAATTTAATCAAGACGAGATGAAGACAGAGTTTTTGACAGTGAAAGAAGTAACAGAGGGTAAACTAACAGTATTTGAAAATAGAATGGATGAAATTGAAGAGAAAATTATGAAGATGATAGAAGAAAATTTTGTAGAGAAAGTTAATGAAAATTTTGATCAGGAGCTGAAAGGAATGTTTTCAGAGATGGAAAGCAAATTAAAGGGAATAAAGAAAGATCTTGAGAGAAAAGGGGAAGCAAATTTAACATGCATGCTCAAGGAAGATAAAAAGAAAATATAAAAGAATAAATAATAAAGAATCAATTAAAATATCCACGTACGATAACAGATCATCTTGGCAAGTATATAAGACACAGTTTTCCATCGTAGCTGTAGCGAGCGGGTGAGAATCTACTGCCAAGACAGCCCATTTAGCAGTAGCATTACGGGACGATGCAGCTGATATACTAAGAACGTTTTCTGAGGAAGACCGGCATGACTTCGAGGCCTTGACTAGAGCTCTGTAGCTGTGTTTTTTATAAAAGTGTTCCAAAGACCTCAGTCTCTCCATTTAAAGTCCCGTTATAAAAAAGCGGGTGGAAGTTTACAAGAGCTGGCATCGGATATTCAGAGACTATCTCACCTAGCTTTCTCTGACCGCCTAACTGAAACTCGAGATGATTTGGTCCTAGAATACTTCATCGATGTTGCGCGAGATACAGAGATTCAAAAATCTTTTAGTCTCTCCAGTGTCAACGATACTGAATCAGCTTTAGGCTATGCATTGAAGATTGAGGCAGCCAAACAAGCCTCCCATAAAGACTACCATACTATCAGAGCAGTCTCATTAAATAATACACCAGATGATCTGAAGGATATGAAAAAATCTCGGAGACATCACGAGGAGGTTGCACAGCCTTGCAGTCAATAAAGAAGCACATAATATGAAAATAAAGTGCTGGGACTATAGAAGAGATGGATATGTGAAGATTGTCCAGCACGACAAAATAAGAATAGCCAGATTTCAGAGTCATCACAGGTAAACTAAGAAGAGGTAATCTCGCTGGGCGGAGGTTGCCCGAAATTAACGAGCCCCAATTTTCAGTGTTCCATGTTTCATCCATGAGGGGCATTGATAACAGACTATATGTTTATGGTCAAGTTAACAACGCATCCTGCCGTTTGATTCTGGATACTGAAGCCAATGCAACCTTCGTTTGAACGGTTGTAGCTCATTCTTTTAAAGAGAGGATCATCTGGACGTCGCACTGCGTTAAACTCCAGACTGTGATCGGTGATGAAATCAAAATCCATGGAAAAATGAACTTGACCATGACATTTGAAAATACCAGTTATCATCATATGGTATATGTAGCTGACATAACAGATCCTCTAATCCTTAGACTTCCTTTCCTGAGAAAATATAACTTTAAACCGGATTTTTAAGAATAATGAACTGCATTCAAGTTCAGAAGACATAGCTGTCTTTAACACTGAAAATCCAGACTTTCGACCAATTTGTCAGATAACAGCCAAATCCGATATTTCCATCCCTCCAGACACAGAGACAATAGTTTCCGGAACATCTTCTGAAGAACAAGACTTCCGTTATGAACTAATTGAATACCAGAATCCAGACAATAGCCTGAGAAGAGTTTGGGAGGCTTCATTTCTGGCTGACCTTTCAAAGAGCAGTATTCCCGTGAGAGTCGCCAATATAAGTGATAAAGTAAAGTTTGTGAAGAAGAATAAGGTGATAGCAGCTAGCACTCCTGTTACATGCATTAACTGGCCCACGCAATCAACTAAATCCAAATCTTCGTAGTTTTCAACAACGAAATTACTCAAGAATGCAGAGTTAGGAACTGAACAGAGACGTGCTTCGTAGAAGCTAGTCTGCGAGTTTAGAGACATCTTTTCTCGAACACCTGAAGACGTCGGAATTGCTACCATCATCCAGCACCGAATTGACACAGGAACTTACCCTCCAATCGAGCAACATCCAAGAAGACTTCCATTTGCTAAGCAGGAAGAGGTAACTGAGCTTCTAAGTGAAATGCAGCGTGCAGACATCATCGAACCATCAACGAGTCCTTGAGCCTCTCCCATAGTACTGGTACGAAAGAAGGACGGTTCAACGAGATTCTGTGAGGATTATCGTCGCTTAAATGACATCACGAAGAAAGATAGTTATCCTCTTCCTAGAATTGACGACATTTTAGATGTCTGGCAACCAGTGGTTCTCGACTTTGAATCTGAAGAGTGGTTATTGACAAGTCGAGTTACATCCTGATGATTGTGAGAAGACTGCATCCACCACGGGACAAGGACTGTGTCAGTTTAAAGTTATGCCATTCGGATTATGTAATGCACCCGCAACCTTCAAGCGCCTGATGGAGACAGTGCTAAAAGGACTTTCCAGTGAAGCCTGTCTGGTGTATTTGGATGATTTTCTCATTGTGGGGCGTACCTTTGATGACTATTTAAGAAACATCCGTGAGGTGCTGAAAAAACTCAGAATAGCTAAACTCAAAATGAATCCTAGCAAGTGGAACTTGTTTCGTCGTGAAGTGAGTTATCTCGGCCATACCATCTCTGCTAAAGGTGTGAGAATTGAAACCGAGAAGAGCTCTGCAGTCGAGTCCTGGAGTCGCCCTGAAAACGTCCATCAGCTATGAAGTTTCCTGGGATTATACACATACAACAGGAAGTTCGTGAAGGGTTTCTCGAATATTGACAGACCACTCCACAAACTTACGGAAGCTAAACAGAAGTTCCTGTGGACAGATGAATGTGAAAAAGCGTTAAGACTTAAAAGGACTCATCATCTCTTAACATCATCGCCTATTTTGACGTATCCACAGCCCGACAAACAGTTCGTACTTGATACTGATACAAGCCATGAATATGTCGGTGCTGTTCTGTCGCAGAAAGTTGATGGCCAAGAACGCCTCATTTGCCTATTGGTGTAAAAGCCTGTCTAAACCGGAGCGAAACTTCTGTACCACCAGGAAAGCACTACTCGCCATCGTAAAAGCCATAGAACATTTCCATCATTACCTCTATGACAGAAGATTCCTACTCCGGATTGACCACGCATCTTTAACGTGGTTGCTTAATTTCAAGAACTCGGGTATTCTAAGCTATGTTTACTGGTGAAAGTTAAGTTGATACTTGTTTTATAGACCTGTATTCTTCTAGAATTTTCTGTAAATAAAGTTTCCAGCTTCTGCAGGATTCGCTTTTCATTCTAGGACAGCTCACGAACCCCAAGTGCGCAACAAGTTTTAATTGCATCATAAAAGGCATCATGTGACGATTGATCTTATAGACCTATCTTAAAAACTAATAGCGTTGGTAATAATTTTTCTCTTTCATAATAATTTTTGAGATATCTACAGCATTATTGTTATGATATATTGGTCAAATGAAATGCAGGTTATAATTCATTTTAAAGGAAGTGAAGTGAATTATTAAGAAATATGGCATCAACAAATCGGTCATTGCTAAACAAAAGAGTAGCGTAATCATACTTTTAACTTTAATGCAGCTAATATAATTTTCAAGCCAAACTATATGCAGGTAAACTGGACTTTCTTGTAACTTTCCATAATTATGATAAATAAAAAAAAAAAAGAAAGAAAAGATAAACGTAAAATTTATTGTTAATTGAGACTTTGTAATAATCCCTATCTCTGATACTTGGAAATATTTTATTCATTATTTAGTATCATATTTTCACCTGTCGTATATAGAGCACAATTTTTCCCAATTTCCCATTGGCTATTAACACTAAAATATCTACATTGATTTATATGTTTATAGCCACTCCAGAAACTCTTTCATCGACGTATTTAAAAGTACTAATCTTTCTTACTTTCGTTCACCGATGACGCAATGCTTAGAAATTCGGTATTTACATAATGCGAAATACACATTCTGTTTTGGGCGTTTTTAACTTTCATAACTTTTTACTTTCTTTACTTATTTATCATTAGTTTTCATTTCATGCAACTGATGTTAAACTGTAAAAATAAATATATAAATAAAATAAAATCTAGAAAAAAAAAATTAAAAAAAATAAAAAAAATAAATAAAAAAAAACTGTAAATGTAGAAAATTTCCTATAAAATTATGTTTTCTAAAACCAGAGAAGATTTGTTTTAAAATTACGACTCAGTCCGTGAAACGAATTTTTTTTTTTTTTTTTTTTTTTTTCGTAACCAGATAAATTCTGAAACCATTGATACAGGTTTCATCTGGTGTTTGCATATTTTTGGTGTTTTGAATACGGAAATTAGTATCAAAGCAGGATTTGAAACTGCTAAACAGCAAAACAAGTCGTTGTTCTGTGTCCGAAAATGTGAAATATTCGCCTATAATGCGATAGAGTGTGGTTCAATTTTGGCCGGTAGAATTGGAGAATTTAATTTAATGAGTGAATTTTTACGGTGTGTCCTATGAATAAGAAATCACGTGTACGAATATTCTCTGTATTGTTCAGTTACAGAAAAGATTTCGTCAAATATTTTTGGCATAACATACGGTTGTTTTACGGCGACTGTGCTTCCAGGAACAATGTTAAAAATAAAGTGAATAAATGGAAATCCCCATTTCGAAATGAATAATTTTGTTTCAAAAAGAAAACATGTTTGTCTCATTTATGAAATATGACATGTTTCCAAATTATATCTGTTCGCTTCATAATTTATTGTAAATATGCCGAACTGAATGAAGTTCTTTAATAGAACTTCTAGAAGTTTAAACAGAAAAAAGTTAAAAAAACAAAGCGTATTCTCTCACATCTTGAGAACTATTTTTCGTGTCGATTTTATACTGGTTTGCGAAATAATACATCAATGAGAATCTATGTTTAAGATATTGAAATTTACAATGATGAATGGCATTTTTTGAGCTTGTTAATATATTAATAAGTATATGGGATTTTTAAATTTGAGTATATTTGCTATTGAACTAATTTGAGTATGTGACATACTCAAATTTTACACAATTTCTCTCATTTTTGAATATTTTTATTCCGTTATTTTTATTATTTATTTTTTTATTTTTTGAGGGGGGGGGGATGTTCTGTAATGTAACGAGATTTTTTTTTTTTTTTTTTTTTTTTTTTTTTACAGTGTATGACTTTGCAAACTACCTTCTTATGGAAACTCCTCGAATTAAAACAATATGATGGTTGACGATTGATTTTTTTACAGTGTCCTTTTATTTATGAAGCAACAGTGAATGTAACTTATCTTACAACAAATCTGTATCTTAAAGAGCATCCAATAGAATTTATGAGAAGTTTAACAATATAATTTTACCAATGAAATTTCTCTAAATAGTATTTATAATGCTTCATATCTTATCGTTTATTCTGGCAGGAAAGACGTTTTTTTCTACGACGTTGTTAATTCAACATTTCATCTGATAATATAAAATTAATCATAAAAGTTTACGAGTAACATGAATAAATTTCAATTATAGGGTTCACGAGAGTAAAGAAAATTTAGTGGTCTGTTACGATTTGAAGGTTTTAAGCACTAGTAGTACGCTAGATTATGATTTACTAGTTCAAAAATGTAAAATTTTAGACAAACATTTAACAAGTCGGCATTTTTATGCATATTATGTCTGTTTACATTAAAGATCTTACGTTAAAAAAAACACAATAATTTAAAGATATTCTAAATAAAAACTGTTTAACACGTTCACGCAGGCACTTTTTTTTTTTTTACCTAGTCTTCTGAGTCAATTTCTAAAACAGGAGTACTGGATGTATTTGGTGAAATTTCCAAGTGAAAGTGTCCAATTTTTGCAACTGCATTTTGCATGTTCTATAAATCTATGATGGCACACCACGGTTACAGCGCCTAGAATATACAGTGTGGCAAGCGCTTATGATCGAATGCTTAAAATACTGCTAAAAAACTGAGCTTCCTAGATGGCTCTGCGATCGAATTTTTTGCTCAAATCGAAGAGCTGATTGGCTTTTTCCAGTTTCGTCTGCTTAATCAGGTGATCAATGCACATAATTAACCAATAAGGAGTTTTTTAAGCAATAAATTCGATCGCACTGACCTCTGGTGTGAGGCTTAATTTTTAACGCACTGACTTCCTGGTCATATTTTCACACTATTTATTCTATAGGCGCTGTACCACGGTGACAGGGTTAAACTGAGTGGGTTTTGCGCCTCAAAAGTGCTACATTATAGGCAACCCACTATGACAGGGAGAGACTACCACTGCCCTTTTTTTAAATTAGGTAATATGATAAAATTTCCGCATAAATTTCTAGTGCATATCAGTTAACTGCCCTTGACCACAACTTTTTTCAGTTAAAAAAATAAATAAAAATTTGACGTGCACTAGGGAAAGTCATATATGACAATCTGGATATTCTTAAAAAAAAGAGATTTAAAAAATAATAATAATTAAATGTATTTTAAATTAAACAGGGTTTTTTCTTCCAATTTAGCACGTAAATATTTCAATAATTATGCTTTGAAAGTTAGAAAAAAAATTTAAATGGCCACTTGGAAATTTTAGACGTCATTCAAAATTATAATAGTCTTTATACGGAAATAAGTGTTAATTCCAAATCGAAAACTCTTATTTATATCTACAAAAACTAAAAGCGGATTCGTATTTTATTAATTAATTAATTAATTAATTTTTATTTTTTACGAGATACAGGGAAAAAACCCAAACATGATCCATGATAATTTTTATTCAGAAAAAAATAATAATTAATTAATTAATTAATTAAATTATAAAAAGTATTAATAAATTCATATTCAAAAAATTTTTTGAATTATGATCTAATTACAACAATATTAATTTTTACATAAAATTGATCATAATGCTTAAAAATATGGGTTTGAAAAATTGCAGCTTAATCAATTAATGAGTTATAACATTAAAAGCTTTAACATGTTAAATTTAAATTTATATCACAAAACTTTATTTATATCTACTCAAACAAAAACTAGATTAATATTTTTATTTTATTTTAACATATATATATATATGTGTGTGTGTGTGTGTGTGTGTGTGTGTGTGTGTGATATAATGGCAAAAACCAAACATTAATTTTTACATAAAATTAATCCAAATGCTTAAAAATACGGGTATGAAAAAATTTGTAAAACGTTCCTATTATTATTTTTAAGCCGTAGGTAATTTTCTATCTTTATTCGGAGAAAGAAGAATTTTTAAAAATTGCACACAAGGACCAGTCATTTGCTCCAGTTACTATATTGGTTCAGTGGAGTCGACTTAGGCGTATTCCTCTCCTTCACAAACTTTACGATAGAAATTGAGATGCGAGCCTTAACTGTTTAACTGGTCTTGTCCACAGTGCACACATAGAAATAAATTCATGTATTTAATAAATTTTTGTATTCACATTTTTTATTTGCATGAAGTGTTCCGTTTACGCATAAACAATTTCCCAAATACATCTAGTACTACCTCTGTTTTTTGTTGACACACGGAGAAAATTATAAATATCTAGCTTCTGACCTCATTCTGTTGCCTGTGGTGTAATATAATTGCATTATTTCAGAGTTACCAAGTTTCTTAATTTATTCTTGATCACTTTCAGCCCCTCCTTTATTTCACACCACTTAATGTATAGAACATTTTTCTGTAATATATAACTACAATAAAATAAAATAAAAATTTTCTTATAAAAGAAAGTGGTGCGAAATAATGACAGGACTGGAAATGCTGCGTAATAAATTAAGGAACTCCTCAACTCTGATATTGTATCTAGAGATGTACAAGATATAAATGGTGCCGCACCATATCGGTATTTACAGGGAGTACCTCTAAATTGGGTGACAGATTTTCTGATACACGATAGTTTCATTTAGATGCAATAGTTTTTTTTTTTTTTTTTTTTTTTTTTTTAATCTCTTTTACCCAGAGCAAACAGAAGAAATATTTTTCTATGGTTTCTGGATTTAAATTTGTAGAGTAAAGGGAAGTAATCTGTTGTGACAGTTTTATATTGAAGAAATAAATTTAAAACCACTTTTCTTTCTTTTATGAACTGATCAAAAGTGAAATAACATTTAGTGAATGTATATAGAAAAAGCATATAGTTTTTCGCATTTCCTACTGGATTCTCCTTGCAATGGATACTGTATGTATCAGGGCCGAGGCGTGGTTTAGAAAACTACGGAAGCGCTGAAGCGAAGCGCTTCCAAAAGCAGAGGAAGAATCAAATCAGTGTTTCGACGAGGTGACGTTACTTGATTACCTTTTAAAAGTCTTAAATAAGGGAAGCGCTGCTTCCATGGACGCTTCGCCACTGGTATGTATGATCGTGTTTTACTTTCTTATCAGACACTGCCATGAATATATATATATATGTATATGCATATGGGAATATATAAACAAATTAATGAAATTAAACCCCAAAAATCACTGAGGTCTTCATGAGGGCGGCCCCTCAGTGTAGGGGTGAAAGAGAAGTTTCTGAAAGGACAGTAGCAATTAGCTGATAACTATCCTTAGCCCCCAACTTCTCACCAAACAGAAAACCACCATTAACTGAAGAGAAATCAAACATATATATAATGTATAAAATACTAAAAAAGTTATAAAATTACATTAATTCAGTTTAAGCTAATTGCTATTGTCCTTTGAGAAACTTCCATTTCGCCACTAGACTGAGGGATCTCCCTGATGAATACCTGAGTATATTTGGGGTTTAATTTCATTCATTTGTTTATATATTCCTACATTTAAGTTTTGCATTTCCTTTTGTTGCAATTTTGCGCATTGGTTTGTAATTTTTCTTTTGGTTTTTCTAATATTTAAACTTATATATATATAAATTCTTTTCACTAGTTATATATATATATATATATATATATATATATATATATATATATTAATTACAGCAGGAGCGATTAATAATAATAAGAGAACAGTGTAGACTTCTAGAAGTACTTATATACTTTAAATTAACATGTTAATTACTTCTGTCCACATTGAAGTGTAAGTAGTCATTCAAAATAAATAACATAAAAAAAAATCTAATTATTTTTCACTATATTTGTGTTTTAGAGTGTTGAAAAATATAAACCTCTTTAAAAGTGTTGTGAATTATAGAAACTTGTCGATTTGTCGATATTTGAACAGCTAATGTTCGACATTTGATACAATTTTCTACAGAAAATGCATTCATTTATATGAGCATACAAGAACCAATCAGAGAATTATTAGCTTTAAACTTTATTTGAAGCATATTATATTAATTTATACTTGAAAATTAATAATAGATTTTTTAAGTAAACTTTATTCTAAAATGCAGGCTTTTGTAATTAATGAAAGAAAGAGAAATAAAGGAACTAGAATACCATTATTATTTCACAAATAATAATGAAGCAACCATTTTTTTTCTTTTTACAATTAAAACAAAATACATAAAAAACTATATAAATGTGTAAGAAAAACATTATTAAATATCTAAAAAAAGCGTTACAATTGATTATTAATTAGTAAAAATCTCTTATAGTCTCAGATTTTTAAAAGAATGGAAAATAATTAATCAAAGTACATCGAAAGACTTATTTAAAAAAAAAAAAAAAATCTTTTAATGAGGCAATAAAAATATGAAAAATCAGCATTTTAGATTTACATGATGATTTTCTTTGTTAGTTTGGTTTTCTTTGTTGAGCTTTTATAAATACTATAGTCTTAGAGCCAGCAACGTTTTCGAGAGAGAATATTAAGAAAGCTGGTTTTTTAATATATCTTTCCGTATGCTCTCTCGAACAGCGTGCGGGCTACCTGGCTACCAGTAAACGTTGCGTTTATTAGTGCGCATCACAACTTTACAGGTAAAAATATTGATTTTAAAATAATTTTAAGAAGAATGTTTTCTTTTTCACTAACTTCTAAACATTATTAGAAACATGAATTTATTATTGCCAGACATTTTTGTTATTTACAATAATGTGCCGGATGCTATTTTTTATAAACAAAAAATAATAAATTTCAAACCATTTTAGTATGTTTGTAATTTTAATAATATTTTATTTATATATAAATAAGTACAAAATTAATTTACCAGACATTAATTCGGTTGTTTACTCAACAGACAGACCGATTTATTGCTGTAAAAAAAGTATGTATGTGGAAGGATGGATGGGTTTTACGTCGCACAAAAGCTGCGCAGATGGGCAGTTGGCGACGGTCTGCGGCACACCCTTACAGGTGGTCCGGAGAGTATGTATGTGGAAGAGTTTGGCTATTAGTAGTTGATCGTTGTCTGTGTGAGAAAGATAGTAACAATACGCACCCCGTCTGCAGATTTTGAGGACTGCATGCAAGGGTGGCAGCACATTATTTCACAAAAAACACTCTTTCTATGTGGCTGCGACCTAAACGCTAACTCCCCGCTTTGGTGTTCTCCAAAGGAGGACGCAAGGGGTAGCAGCCTCATAGAATTCATAGCCTAGAATAATCTCAGCATAGCAAACATTGAAAATTCACAACCAACATTCCAGAGAAACAATACGAGAGGCTAGCAAGATTTCACAATCGTAAATCCTAAGACATTCGCCAAAATTAACGACTGGTCAGTCCTCGACATACACAACAATTGAGACCACAATTACATCACATAATCAATCACCACTATTCCCAAGATTACACTATCCAAGAGATTCGCCACGAAAAATGGCAACTTTAAGAAATTTTGCAAAATTCTTCAAGAATACGCCTCACACCTAGAACAACATATTACAACGGTAACCAACACAAATGAACTCGAACAATTCACAGTCAAGTTAATCAACACAATCCACTCAGCTGCCTCCTCGGCATTTAAACTCAGGAAATTGGGTCGGCGGTTCACCTACAACTTCTGGTCCCCCCCCCCCCCAACTCAGATCCATGCGGAACAAGCTTACAGCCCTCAGGAGACAACAAAAATACGTTGCTCCAGAATCCATCCCCCATCACAAACAAAAAATAAAACAACTCTCGGCTGAATTCAAAAAAGAAATCAAAACGGCTAAAAACACTGCATGGAGAAAGTTCTGTTCAACACAAACAAAGGTTTTTGGCACAGCTCAAAAATTTTACAGCAATAAGATTTTTACACCCACTGAGCTGAAACTGTAACGTCCTGCAGCCCAGTCCTCCAAACGTAACAACCTAGAGCACCTTACTGAAACTTTATTCCCAACAAGTAAATACACAAACTTCAACGCACCAACCTTCTCGTCTCCCTTGGATGACCCCTTCACGGAGGCAGAAGTCAAAGCCATTCTGCATAGTTTTAATGTTAACAAAGCTCCTGGTCCAGATCATATAGATTTCAAAATTCTTAGACATACCTATTACACAATCCGTCACGTTTTATTCAGCTGGACCAACTCATGCCTTAACTTGGAGTACTTTCCGGAGACCTTAAGAAAGGGGAAAGTGGTGTATTTCCTAAAGCAAGGGAAGCTTCCCTCTGAACCATCCTCGTACAGACCGATCTGCCTCCTAACTACTCTTGGCAAATTATTAGAAAAAATAATAGTAACTCGACTAAATTACCATCTTGAATCTAACAACCTTCTCCATTCTAATCAGTACGGGTTCAGAGAGGGCAGATCCTGCGAACATGCTTTGCAACATATTAAAAGCTCCTGCGCCGTAAAATCAGAGTTAAGAAAATACACCACTTTGGTCTCCCTAGATATTAAAGGAGCGTTCGACAACATTGAATGGCCACACATTCTACACACATTACAAAAACTTAACTGCCCGAGAAATATCGCGGGGGTCATGAGCTCGTACCTCTCTAAGAGAAAGATCCAGGTCAACTGGGGTGATGGCTCCACAGAACTGCCTCAGACAAAAGGCTGCCCTCAGGGTTCCTACCTGGGTCCGGTTCTGTGGAATCTAATAGCAAATGATATCTTAACAAGAATGAATTCAGAAGGATATGACACATGTGCTTAAGCTGATGACTTCTCGGTAATTCTCTCGGGAAGGGTGAGGACTGACCTGGAGAACCAAGCCAAGGGCGCACTTTCCCTCTTCAGTAATATTCTCAACGAACTCGACCTAACTTTATCAACCTCAAAAACACAAGCTCTGACCTTCGCGTTCTCCAAAGCTCTCAAACGGTCTCCTGTGATGAGGATCAACTGCGTCAGTGTTCGCCACGTCCAAAACCTCAAAATCTTAGGCATAACCGTCGACAGGAACCTCAACTGGACGGCTCATATAAACGACCTAAAACTTAAAACTATGTCCAACTATCATAACGCCAAAAAATGGTGGGAAAGAGGTGGGGAATCTCTACCTCTTTCCTCAAAATATGGTATTATTCCATCATAGACAAGATCTTGACATATGGCGCGGACGTTTGGGGAGGCCACCTGTTGGCGGCAAACAAAACCAAACTCGACTCAGAAGAAAACATTCAAAAGTATCATCTTCAAAAACAAACATCTAGCAAACATCTTCAAAAAGTATTGAAAAAAAAATATATGTGATTCTACTCTTCATAAAACATCAGAAAATGAAAAAATATCAGCTGAAATTAATTACAGCGACCACAAAAAATTATCAAAATTAAGCATATTTGGCGATTTAGCGCTCTTAGGCGATACGTTTGATAGCACCGAGGTTGCCGTGTACGAACAGAACCGTGTTTTGCCTTTCCGCCAAGTACTCAAACTCAATCGCCTGGCAGTGTGAAATCGCCAAATATGCTTAATTTTGATATATATATTTTTTTTATTCGCTGTAATTAATTTCAGCCGAAATTTTTTTTCATTTTCTGGTGTTTTATGAATAGTAGAATCACATATATTTTTTTCAATACTTTTTGAAGATGACACCTTTTGAATGTTCCCTTGTCAGTACAAAGACCTTTCATCCTTCAAATCACCCGAGGTTATAAAACTATGTCCACTGACGCCCTGACCGTTGTCACAGGAATTCCTCCTGCCCACCTACAACTTCAATACTGCTATCAAAAAACTAACATTCTTCAATTAAATAATGCTCAGCTTGCAAACTCTCTCTTCCCTAATCTAAATATACAATCCCTTACAAACAGCTGGAATATCAATCCGGCAAAGGATGTTGCATCTTCTCTCACCAACTGTAACATTAATAGCTTTTCACCCCTAGCTCCTGTGGCGATCTTCACAGATGGCTCCAAGACTGAACACGGAGTAGCAGCTGCACTCTGTGTCCTTAACAACAATGAAACCATCTTCCAGTGGTCTTGCAGGCCTGAAAACCACAATTCAGTCTTTCAGGCGGAATTATTTGCCATCCTTAAGGCTGTCGAATGGGCTGAGGAAAATGCTCACTCTTACCCAAGTATTAACATATTTAGCGACAGCCTTTCCGGTCTACAAGCCATTGCCCGCTACAGGAGCAGGCACCCCATAATATTGAAAATAAAACTTTAACTCTATAACCTAAAATACATCATCTCCCTGGCACACGTTTCTGGCTACAGGGGTGTAGTCGGGAACGAAATGGCAGATCATTTAGCAAAAACTGCCACAGAACATGCAACGATTGATTTTCACTTACCCGCCCCTCTCCCCCTTCCTATGTAAAATTTAGACTCAAGGACAAATTAAAAACAAAATTGGCAATCCTTATGGGATAACTCCATCATAGGCAGATATACTTATAACCTGATCCAAAATCCCACTTCAAACACTTGGACCCTTACTCCCCCTATCACGGCCTTTCTCACGGGTCATGGCCCATTTCAAGCATACCTTTATAGGTTCCACCGACGACGCTCACCCCTGTGCCCTTGTGGTGAGGAAGGCACTGCTTCCCATTACTACTTCAACTGTCCCCTTACCTCCAGTTTTCACCTGCGAAACCCATCCCCAAGACCAGTAAACTGGTTAGATAATATCATCACCAGACCCTCCCTAATCCAAAAACTAAATAAAATCTAAGCACGTTTAGAAGATATTACTAATTTAACAGATTAACTTCCAAGCTTCTTCCTACTGGCTCAGGTTGCAACCTACAATTGTGATCATCACAAGCCACTCGGTTGTACAGCACGACTCCAAACTAGTACAGCAACATTACCAAGTTAACCACTGTTGCCCCTTGTCGCGTGGGGCGAAAGCCCGGCAACAACATGCAAATGTCAAAAAGACTTTTATCAATGCTCCTAAACCAACTCAAAGACTAAAACGAATGAACTGAAATACTTAATTATAGACTCAGCTAATGAAATCATAGATTAAATTTCTCATTGCAAAATCTTAACAAAGCTATTTATTCCTCCTTGTGCCCTCTGTCGCGTGGGGTTTAATCCCGGCACACCTGCTATAAATAAATTATCGCCCTCTGTCGATTGAGGCTCAATGCCTGGCGAATTTTGTAAACGCTTGTTGAAGTCTCGATAAACGTTCGGAGCAGTTCCCTCTGTCTCGGACACTTGTTGCCCGATACACTGAAGCGCTAAGCTTCGCTCCAACAGCGATGAGCGGGGACTGTCCCCTGTTCAGTAACAATACGCAAGCGAAGTGATGACGGCACTGGGAAGCAGTAATGGGAAGCAGTGCCTTCCTCACCACAAGGGTACAGGGGTGAGCGTCGTCGGTGGAACCTATAAAGGTATGCTTGAAATGGGCCATGACCCGTGAGAAAGGCCGTGATAGGGGGAGTAAGAGTCCAAGTAATTGAAGTGGGATTTGAGATCAGGTTATAAGTATATCTGCCTTTGATGGAGTTATCCTATAAGGATTGCCAATTTTGTTTTAATTTGTCCTTGAGTCTAGATTTTACATAGGAAGGGGGGGAGGGGCGGGCAAGTGAAAATCAATCGTTGCATGTTCTGTGGCAGTTTTTGCTAAATGATCTGCCATTTCGTTCCCGAAGACACCCCTGTGGGCAGAAACGTGTGCCAGGGAGATTATGGATTTTAGGTTATAGAGTTTAAGTTTAATTTTCAATACTATGGGGTGCCTGCTCCTGTAGCAGGCAATGGCTTGCAGGGCCGAAAGGCTGTCCTTAAGATGTTATACTTGGGTAAGAGTGAGCATTTTCCTCAGCCCATTCGACAGCCTTAAGGATGGCAAATAATTCCGCCTGAAAGACTGAATTGTGGTTTTCGAGCCTGCAGGACCACTGGAAGATGGTTTCATTGTTGTTATGGACACAGAGTGCAGCTGCTACTCCGTGTTCAGTCTTGGAGCCATCTGTGAAGATCGCAACAGGAGCTAGGGGTGAAAAGCTATTAATGTTACAGTTGGTGAGAGAAGATGCAATATCCTTTGCCGGATGGATATTCCAGCTGTTTGTAAGGGATTGTATTTTTAGATTAGGGAAAAGAGAGTTTGCAAGCTGAGTATTATTTAATTGAAGAATATTAGTTTTTTGATAGCAGTATTGAAGTTGTAGGTGGGCATGAGGAATTCCTGTGACAACGGTCAGGGCGTCAGTGGAGATAGTTTTATAACCTCGGGTGATTTGAAGAATGGAAGGTCTTTGTACTGAGTCGAGTTTGGTTTTGTTTGCCGCCAACAGGTGACCTCCCCAAACGCCCGCGCCATATGTCAAGATCTTGTCTATGATGGAATAGTACCATATTTTGAGGAAAGAGGTAGAGATTCCCCACCTCTTTCCTACCATTTTTGTGGCGTTATGATAGTGGGACATAGTTTTCAGTTTTAGGTCGTTTATATGAGCCGTCCAGTTGAGGTTCCTGTTGACGGTTATACCTAAGATTTTGAGGTTTCGGACGTGGCAAACACTGACGCCGTTGATCCTCATCACAGGAGACCGTTTGAGAGCTTTGGGGAACGCGAAGGTCAGAGCTTGTGTTTTTGAGGTAGATAAAGTTAGGTCGATTTCGTTGAGAATATTACTGAAGAGGGAAAGTGCGCACTTGGCTTGGTTCTCCAGGTCAGTCCTCACCCTTCCCGAGAGAATTAGCGAGAAGTCATCAGCGTAAGCACATGTGTCATATCCTTCTGTATTCATTCTTGTTAAGATATCATTTGCTATTAGATTCCACAGAACCGGACCCAGGCAGGAACCCTGAGGGCAGCCCTTTGTTTGAGGCAGCACTGTGGAGCCATCACCCCAGTTGACCTGGATCTTTCTCTTAGAGAGGTACGAGCTGATGACCCCCGCGATATTTCTCGGGCAGTTAAGTTTTTGTAATGTGTGTAGAATGTGTGGCCATTCAATGTTGTCGAACACTCCTTTAATATCTAGGGAGACCAAAGTGGTGTATTTTCTTAACTCTGAGTTTACGGCGCAGGAGCTTTTAATATTTTGCAAAGCATGTTCGCAGGATCTGCCCTCTCTGAACCCGTACTGATTGGGATGGAGAAGGTTGTTAGATTCGAGATGGTAATTTAGTCGAGTTACTATTAGTTTTTCTAATAATTTGCCAAAAGTAGGTAGAAGGCAGATCGGTCTGTACGAGGATGTTTCAGAGGGAAGCTTCCCTTGCTTTAGGAAATACACCACTTCCCCCTTTCTTAAGGTCTCCGGATAGTACTCCAAGTTAAGGTATGAGTTGGTCCAGCTGTATAAAACGTAAAGGATTGTGTAATAGGTATGTCTAAGAATTTTGAAATCTATATGATCTGGACCAGGAGCTTTGTTAACATTAAAACTATGCAGAATGGCTTTGACGTCTGCCTCCATGAATGGGTCATCCAAGGGAGACGAGAAGGTTGGTGCGTTGAAGTTTGCGTATTTACTTGTTGTGAATAAAGTTTCAGTAAGGTGCTCTAGTTTGTTACGTTTAGAGGACTGGGTTGGAGGACGTTCCAGTTTCAGCTCGGTGGGTGTAAAAAACTTATTGCTGTACGCGTATTATTACTATCTTTCTCACACAGACAGCGATCAACTACTAATAGGTAAACTCTTCCACATACATACTCTCCGGACCACCTGTAGGGGTGTGTCGCAGACCGTCGCCAACTGCCCATCTGCGCAGCACTTGTGCGACGTTAAACCCATCCATCCTTCCACATACTGCATACTTTTTTTACAGCAATAAATTGGTCTGTCTGTTGAGTAAACAAACGAATTAATGCCTGGCAATTTAATTTTGTACTTATTTATATATATAAAAAAATAATATTAAAATTACAGACATACTAAAATGGTTTGAAATGTATTATTTTTTGTTTATAAAAAATAGCATCTGCAACATTATTGTTAATAAAAAAAAATGTCTGGCAATAACAAATTCATGTTTCTATAGTGTTTAGAAGTTAGTGAAAAAGAAAATATTCTTCATAAAAATATTTTAAAATCAATATTTTTACCTGTAAAGGTGTGATGCGCACTAATAAACGCAACGTTTACTGGCATCCAGGTAGTCCGCACGCTGTTGGAGAGAGCGTAGGGAAAGACATATTAAAGAACCAGCTTTCTTAAAATTCTTCTGTTTTCGACGTTGCTAGCTCTCGTACTACTAGCATCACCTAGTGGTCGAAACCCAAACACGTTTTTGCAAAGTAAACCGAAGGAAAATAATTGCCATTTCGTAAATAGAATTAAATTGCAATACAAAAGCGCCACATGCCAGCTGATATGCGCCAAAATTAAAATTGCATAGTTTCACATAATGTCCATATCATGTATCATGTTTGGTGCGTTTATATACTACACAAGTTGAGATATAAGCTTGACTTAAATGGGGTGAATCAGAACATAGCAGCACCATCTATTAGGTGTTATATTCCAACGGCTAATCAGCACTAACTGGAATCAAGGTTTACCCAATTATAAATTGTACTTAAATTCCACCAATTGGTTCATGAGATACTAAAATTTTTCTTAACACATCATACACACACAGACAAATAGTCGTTTTCTAAAAATGAGCGAATCACGTTCAGGACATCTCAAAACGTGTAAATTCATCGGAAACAGGAACTCAAAATTTTTTACGAATCCAATACTTTCTTCTATATCATTTTATATAAAAGCGTCATCGACTAATTAACGTAAACAAAAACTTAATCAATATAATAAATATTCCATCTTGTTCAAGGTACCTCAAATTGTGTTAATCAAAAACCAGAAATTGAAAATTTTTCCGAATTTTATACTTTCTTCATATACTATATGCAGAAGATATAGTGAAAAATCCGCTTGTTAAAAAATAAGTTGTAAATTTCAGTTCATTGAAAGGCCTTATGCAAAAGTGTGTCTTCCAATTAGAACTGACGTAAATAAAAAACAAAAATAAATAAATAAATGAAAAAATTTATCTAACATAAATGAATTAGAAAAAAATGGAACTTTCATGAATCACATCCTTTCACTTTCTCTTACCCTTACGGTAGAGAAAATATTGTTTTAGGGTCAAATTTCCGAAAGTGAGTTTTTGTTATATTTACATATTCTGAGGTCCCTGAATACGAAAATCATGTTCTTAGCGAATGGTCTGTGTGTGTGTCTGTGTGTGTGCCTGTTATCAGCATATCTCAAGAACAAATAGTGGCAGAAATTCCAAACTCGGTATTCTAAATGTGTATCATACAGGGATGTTAAACTAAGCTTTTCGTTGAAATGAAGCAACATGTACAGGGACACTCAGATGTATTCAAATACATTACGTCTATGGGGGAAATTGCAGATAAGTAGAGTTTAAATATCTATAGACTGCACTAAACCAAATGAAACGAATATATATTTTTTGTAATAGAGATAGTCAACTGGGAAAAAGAATTTGTGTATGTAGGAGCCTGGCCTCGAGGTCCCCGGGGCGGGGGGGAAGTCCCCCCTCGAGGGGAGTAAATTTTCAAGATGGGTATTTTTCAAAAGAGCTCACCAATAACTTTAAAACGAATGGTTGAACCATCGATCTGCGATAACTTAAAATAAAGTTACCGATTTTTGTCATTTTTAACATTTTTTTTTTTCTTTTAATTTAATATCGAGAATAAATTCAACCTTTTTTGGGTATTTAGTGTTATTTTACTTCTGTGATATGGAAATCGTCTTTATTATCAAAGAACATTTTTTTAAACAATAAATTTAATAAATTATTTTTACCGAGTGAATTTGTATAGGAAAATATAGAAGAAAGTCATGTGGTATCCACAACACACTAGTTATTTGTTGTTGGTGGACGTACTTTACTGATAATATTTTACCATTTCCAGTAAAGCTGTTCGGGAATTCCTCATAGAGATATGGTAAATAATGTATGTTTTAAGCTAAATATTCATCGCTTGTTTTATGCATACTTAAACGTTTTAAGGTTACCTGATTACCGCAGTCGAGTTTTTTAACGTTTGATATTTGTCTTTACTTCTTAGAGTGACTTAAAAACGAATAATTTTACGAGATCCAAATGTTGTATTTTGAAGTTAATATATGTCTGTTGCTGGAAAAGTTTGATCAAGATTGATAAGTTTCAAGGAAGCTTGCGTGTGAAAATTGTCTGTATAATTTTAAGTAAAGTTTTAATTTTAATAACAGAAATAAATTCTATATAAATGTAGGTGCATTAATGAAAGGGGGGGATTGATGGGGCGGTATCCCCCCCCCCTCACACAGAAATAATCATCATATAAAACTTTTCCTAAGCCAAATTTGAATTGTTTAACATAGGTTTACATAACAACCTGTATTACTCCAGCCTGTATTTTTAGTATTAAATTTCAGGGTAAGAAAAAGTCGTGTGAGCGACACACCATATTATGTAATTTGCGCATATGCTCAATAGTTTAAAACTTCGATCTACCACTCATTCACTCATAATTATTTTCACCACGCTAATCGCCATTGCCTCTTGAAATTAAAAATCTGAAATCGAGAATTTAAGAATGCTACATCTATACAGTTCACTCAGTCTTTATTTGAATTTTAAATAATTACCAGATTTAACAACTTTCTTCTTTAGAAATTTTTTAATATAAAAGAATATGTGAATAAAATGAAAAAAATGCATATAATATAAAAGTATTTTAATATTTTTTTTTTTTTTTTTTTTTTTTTTACATCGTAAAAAAAAAAAAAAAAAAAAAACAGTATTAATAATAATAATAATAATAATAATAATAATAATTTTTGTATTCTGCAAATCTGGCTAATCATACCTTTCGAATGATACCACTTTCAACCCTCTGCTCCTACAATTAATATGTTTAAAGTGTATCAAAAGTTTTATGTTTGCCTATTAATATATAAATGATATGATATATTCCAAAGGTGTAAAATGTTTTCTTTTTAACCGATGTAAAATAAATAAATAAAATAAAATAAATTTGTTTGGGGAGCAAATACACTAAAAAGCATAGCAATGTCTTTTTTATTAATATTATGCTTAATCCAGAATTTTGGAAAGAAATGCGGTAATTTAATTTATAATTTTTTAGGAATGAATGTAAAAGGAACATCTTGAGATGAAAATTTTTATTCCCATTTTAAAGTATAATTTGTTTAACTTTTAGGTTTACAGTTTTTTCAGGCTAAGTGTTAACTAAATAAAACAGATTGTGATTCAGAAGGATAAATATCGTTTCATTTTATCATTTTTAACAAAGAGTGAAGATTAGTAAAGATCAATTTTCATAATTTGCATTATCGGTAATGTAAATTTAAATCAAATTATTATTGTTATTTTAATTAACAATATTTAAAAAGAACAAATAAATTTGCTCATGTTTAACTCAGACATTATTCAGCTAATTTTTGTAGAATTTAATAAGATTGGTATGTAATTAACAGAAATACTTTCACACGCCCAGTATATCTTACGGATTGAGCAATTAATTTCGTAATAAGATAAATTTACAACATTAGCACGATTTCGATAAAAAATATAATATAGCTAAAATTTGTCTAGCACAAAAAAGAAGCTTAAGAAAATCTGCAGATACGAACTTTTTTAATTACTATTTTTCATATTGTAGCCAATGTTTGAAATAGTTTGGATGATGGTTAATTATATATAATCTATTATTTTATTACAGAGCCCAACCATTTTATTATTATTATTATTATTATTATTATTATTAATTTTGTTTAGCATAATTTATGAATCATCAAATAACTATAATGTTTTTAGCAAAATAAATAAAAAATTAATTGTGTACTTTAATTTTCGGTCACTTTTAATATATTTCTAATGAAAAAATATTATATTATTTATTAATTTTTAAGCTTATAATTTTGTTATAAATCTATAAATATATTAACTTTATTTTTTTAATTGTTAAAATATGTTAAACATTTCAAGTAAAATATATTTTATAACATATGTTGTGGTATTAATGATGTTTGTACGACCTCTCTCCCCTCCCCCTCCTCAAACCTTTTCTCACTATTCATCAGTAATAAAAAATAATTCTTCTTAAATTGACACATTTTATATGAGAACACTTACTATCGTATATTAGTATTGCAAGTATTTGCGTTATCGTAATTGTTAAAAGTTATAACAAAGTTCTAAATTACATTACATGCAGAAATAAGCATTTTTCAGCGAAAGCAATATATTTAGGGAATAAATCTTATTTTATGCCTTCTTTTAGATAATTAAAGCTTAGTCTCCGTGTTCAACAACAAAACTGTAAATTAAATAAAAGTAGCGAATTAGTATGGATTTGTTGCTACCGTAATAAAAAATTGTAATTTAAAAAAATGAAAAAAGAAAATTAGCACTTGTTTTCTTTTTGCGAGCATTAGTTGTAAAGAATTGTGATGCAGTAATATATCGGAATGAAAAATCAACTGACACTAGTAAAAGCAAAGAGAAAATAAGTGATGTAGAGAAGAAGTTACAAATGCTGCATGCTTCGATTTTAGAAATAAATAGCTACAATTAATCGTTTTTATCGTTTCGTAATAGCTTAAAAATATTAATTTTTATTTTTAGAAAGGCTTGAGCTTGTAAGAACACTCCTGCTAACTCTTGCTGCGTTTGTGGGAAAGTAACCTTATATATTCCTTATATAAATGTGCTTATGTATTCCTTGTGTATTCCTTATGTATTCCTTATATTTGATTGTCCTGTCAGACAACAACACAAATTATAGGGTGTATAATAGTATGTTCATCTATAGTGCTAAAAACTTGAGCAACTGGATTAATGATAAATGTTGTCCATTGCTCTTTACTAAGCCATTTATTTTGAGAGAATCTAAAAACCATTTTGCAGGCTATAATTTTTGTATGATACCGCCTAATTTGTGAATAAATTTCAAAACAAATACCTCGTTTTAGCCATTCTCAATAAATAAAATCGCTATAAAAGTAGTTTTTTAACAGCTTTCCTACAGTTTGGCCCATGTTATAATAGCACGAAACTACAAAATATAAATTAATTATTTAATTAAAAATTAAAATAATAATAATAATAATAATAAATGTTGGCAAAACTTGATTTGATATATTAGCTGACACGTATGTTTTTTGGTGTGCTGAAACCGAACCTGAAGCGAGTTTATTCCTATCACGGACGAATGGATTTTGTCAATACAGAGTGTCTTCCCACACAATGTCTTCATTTTCGGTAGTTTCTTGTACATTTCTATGATTGATTATAATTAATCATGGAAACATACTACAAAAGTTACCATGTATATATATAGATGGAAAAGTCACGGAAGAAATTGTATCAGTAGCCATCCTGTACAGACAAAAATCTATACATAATAGAGAAAAAAATGGCTTCGATTTCGGTTTCAGCAAACAAAATGCTTAAAGAGTAGCCAAAATTATCAAATCAAAATTCTAGATGTAGAACTGTGTAGCTATTCATCAAAATTCTTAAAATACATGTCGAATGATTTTGAAATTTTCATTTTGTAACCACGAATTAGTGTTGCCAGATTGAGGACTTTTTTATTCAATAGTCACCAATAAATTTGAGAAATGATATTTAATGCACATGATAGAGGATCAGTGTTAGAAGTAATTAGGCAATCGTCACCATTAATATTTAGCGGTGGCTATGGGCTCTTCCCACCGTCGTCTGCTCAATCACGTGATAGAGGAAAACGAATAACCAAATTCTGAGAATCGAATTCAATTAAATATTGCTCTTAAGAACAAAAATTTTAATATTTAATATAAAATAAAATAAAAGTAATATTGTGCATTTGTAAACAATAGAATAATTGTATTTGTAAATTTAATAATTTTTAAAAAACATTTTATGTGTTTATTTATTTTTACCTATAAGAATCGATTTTTGTATATTGTAGTGTAACCGTAACATTAACTGATCTAGCAATAAATAATAGCTTCTTGTGGAATGTTTATGGATTATAATTTGAAAATTTAAAATGTTTTCATTTAATTTAATTGCATAAAGATGTTACAACAAGTTAATTAACTTAGTTACTGGTCTAAACACTGTCACTGATTTACGTACCAAAAATCAGATTATTAAACATGTTCTTCATGAACATCAATAACAAACATAAACTAAATGATGATTGTAAATGTATACAACAAACAAAAGAGGATGAATAATGATATAAAATGGATTTAAAATGATGATGTATAAAAAAAAAATAGCACAGATTAAATATGATTGATCAAAAATAAGAATAGAAAATATGTTATTTCAGCAATCGCTATAGATAAACAAGGCTTTGTCTGCTATTTGTTTTTCCTCTATCATGTGACCTCTGACGTCAGGTGGGAAGAGCCCATTGAATAAAAAAAGTCCCCAATTTGGCAACAATGCCATGAATTGTGTATTTCCCGAATCTCATTAACACGTCTACTATTTCACATACTAAAGCTAGTACATTAACAATGTGATAGTTTTCTGTTCTTCTATAGTCACAGACGTAAAAAGCGTTATTTAAAAGAATGTCATCAATTTTGTTAAGCAGTGCTACGCTGAAACTAAAATATGTGTTTAAAAAGACTTTTATATTTAAAATGTAGTAATTAAGAAAAGCAATATTTATTTAAATTTTAAAAATTAATATTTTAAAAAGGAATTTTGTTCATATGCATCTCAAAAAAAAAAAAAAAAAAAAAAAAAAAGCAAAAGAAAGAATATTGTTCATTATCTTATTTATATACTCCTTGGAAAATATGGATATAATTATCTTTTTCATCATAAGTGAAAGAAAATATTTTTTATATTCAGAATAATTTTAATTAGAAAAAATTCCGTCTAAAATCATTAATTTTGAGGACTTTTGCTTTAAATAACATGCGTTATATAAAGGCCAATGACGACATCCATTGAGATTAAGACTTGTTCTGATTCCTTTAAAATTGATTATTGCAGACATGTGGAAATGCTTTATTAAAATAATTTTAATTATTACTAGTATAATTCAGATAAATATGAATACATAAAAAATAATGTGGCTATATTTCATTTCCAATCACTAGAAATAAAACCAAACAATTCTATTTATTTATTTATTATATATATATTTCTGGTTTAACATTTTGAACTGATATTCTGTAAAAAAATGTTTGATTTTGTAAATTTCATAAATTAGAATTATATATGAATAAATAAATGAATTTGTAATTAAATAAAGATTTTATATAAGTTTAAAAAAAAAAAAATGAAATTTGATAGATCTAGGAAAGGAAGGTGCCGAATTTTATAAAATGCGCGTATTTAAAAAATGATGATGGAACAGGAGGAAACCTGCACTATGCTTTTTATTTTATTTTATTTTTACAATGCCATCATGAAGAAAATTAATATAAGTTTAATCAGTGATGGCTCTGTAAGCTTTATTAATTTGCGCTATATATATATACTAGACTGAGTGGATTACTATCCGTTAAGAATTTTCTGAGGTGTCCTATCCCATCACAGATGTGGAATTTTGTTTTTTTGTTTTACAATTAGCACTTATATTGTTTAATTTGTTATAAACCCATACTTGTCATTTTAGAAAATATACACTTTGTCATTTTTACTATGTTACCTTTCAGTAAAAATTATAATTTTTTTAAGATATAGATTTCACGTGATAATAAGGTAATAGTTATATATTTATTCTAAAATGACTATTTTTTCCTTGTTTCAAGGCTTATGTAGAAATTTACTCATCGCATGATATCCGCGATAAAGCGTTTAAAGTTTATTCTTTCTTTTTTTTTCCTTTTTTTTTTTTTTTTTTTTTTTTTTTTTCAAGCTGTTTTATTGTTTATCTGTCAGTAATGAATTTTATGGAGAATTTAGTAAATTAGTTTTTGATCAATAGACTATTTTAGTTGTACACTAATTCTTATAAATTTGCATAACGTCTGCTGTTTATTCTTTTAAGATTTGTATTTATGAATTACGGCAATAGTAATCATTCGGTGATTCACAGAATGTATAATGAATCTCGAAGTCTGAGTAGAAGTATTTTATTTTAAAATTCAGTAACAGAGATAATGATAGTTACTTATCAGCATGCTTTCTAGATAGCTAGAAAGTCAGGATGACACACTAAGCATTCAGCATGTTCTGGTGTGCAACATAGTTATAAAATAAGTATTTCTTCACATTTTTTTTTTTTTTTTTTTTTTTTTAAGTTGTAAAACCAGGATGAACACTGAATACGACAAAAGGATGAAAATATTTTGGATTCTTTAACATTTGTTTGGATGATTGCATGCTCTATTTTCGAAGAAACTCAGTGTCAGTTCAAACATTTCAAAAGTGGTCTTATATCTTGTAAACCCAATGAAAATGAATGTTTAATTTCGAATTCAAGTATTTTAATATGTTATATGCATTCATAAAATTTTAACCTTTAACGATACTCATTGAACTTTTTAATATATCTATAATAATAAAAGAAGATGTCTGTCTCTCTGTCTGTTTGTCTGTCTGAGCATCTATACGTTCAGCCCCTATTGAACGCAGAACTACAATATTTGACATACGGGTGCTCAGAAGCCTGCCCGAGTGCATAGTAAAAAAAGAATTTAAAAATTTTAATTAGTTCCGGAGATATTAATTAAAATGTCGACTCATGTCAAATGAAAAAGCGATCTCAATGACTGAGAATTCACCGCGATTGCATAAAAAATACATATTTTAACGGAGTTAAAATCAGAAAAAGTGGAAAATAAATTAGAAATATTAGTTCGATTGTTACGAATTTGGCACCAAATGAAAGGGGATTTTTTTTTCCGAATCTAAGAGTGCAAGTGGCTTATATCTACAACAATTAGATTTTTTAAAATTAACTAAAGTATGAAATTTAATTGGAAACAGGCAGTTATTTCATTTATCAAAGATTCTTCAGTGCCAGGTGCTAGACATGCTTACTGACTATTCTTCCGGTCGGGAAAAATTGCTTTTGTTTTTCGCCCACGTGACAAAGTACTGGAAATAAAAAAAAGCAGTTTTTGAATATTTTCAATTTAAATCGATCAAAAGCAGAACTTCGAAATTGCCCGTCATTATGGCTCACCTGTATGCAGTTAAAATATCTAAAGTATAGCTTTAAAAATAAAATAAATAGACATATTATATTTATTTAAATTCATTTTTATTTCATCTGTTAATGACACCAAAAGTTACTTTTAACAGAATAATATTGATTTTTTTTTTCCTTTTTTTTATGAATTCGGTTGTAAAAAAGCAGTTTTGGAATTCTTAAATTTTAGACGGATTTCAATAGAAATCGTTAATCGCCCTTGATAGATTAGCCATTTTGCGTCTAAAATATATCAAAGATATTCATTATTGTAATACATAATACATCATTCAAAAGATATTTTAAAGTATTTTTATTGCAGGCTATTAAAATTGCAAATTCTGTACGAAACTTTCGGAGAAAACTACGGAAAAACCAGAAAATTTTTATTTTTTTATATTTTACAGAGTTTCAAATTCAGATTTTCGCTCACATTTCGTACTAATAATTTTTAACGGTATATAGCCCGGAATTAAGCATGTTTTGGAGAAAACCACAGATAAGTCAGACACAAATCTTTAAAAAAAATGTTTGTATTATCTTTGTATTTCAGCTTCTAATTAGTATAATTTCATTTTTATATTATCGAAAGTGTAATTCGAGATTTCACCTGATTTACACGTTATAAAGTTTCCTGATTAGGTTTTCTTCTGTATCTCAGCTACAAATTAAAATAATTTCATAAGTAATACATCATTTGAAAGCTTTGTTGATTTGGAATTGAACAATATATTACAGAAATTTCTACTGTCAGATGGTGCTGTAATATTTTAAAATTTCAATATTTCAAATTCTAATGAGCAAGGAAGGTGTTGTAAGTTCTAAAACGGGGATAAGGCGCCGCATGCGCCACCGAGCGGGACTTAGCTATAGTCAGAAATTTGAAAGATCATAACATGGTGAGCGAACAGGCTGTTTCAGATATTGAAATGGGAAGAGGGCGCCGAAGGCGCTACCGCACGGGAATTTACTGCGATTTCAATAAGTTATTTTGACGATATATCAATAAGCTGTTATTAGACCTGAAACGGGAAAAAAGGCGCCGCAGGAGTCATCGAGCGGGAGTTTCGTAAAGTCGGATTTTTCAGGGAACGCGAACCAGCTGGTCGCCGAAGGCGGCTAGTTATAAATAAAAATTTAAATCATTTGCAAAATTTATGTAAGATAAAGCTAGAAGAGATGGTGTTATAGGAGATATTGCACACAGCACTGCTACTCCAGGTAATTGTACAACAGCAACATTAAAGTGCCGACTTAAATTTCCATATTGATCATTTGATTCGTTTAAGATAAAACGCGGTTATTTTATTTTCAAAAATAAATGTTTGAATTTTCACACCACTTTCTAAGAATATGTATAGAATGGAAGTAATACAAAGTATTTTTAAATGAATGATTTCTCATAACCTACTGAACTCGATTATCGGTTCGAACATCAATAGTTCTCTATAAAAGTAACTAATTAATAAATAAAAGATTGTGCAATATCTCCTAATGAAATGGGAGAGATTTGCATTTTTTAATTAGGAGAGATTGCGCATTGTTTCAATTAAATTCTGTACTAGGAGAGATTTCACAGATTATTGGTGATCACAAAAAAATGAGGATGAGTTTGTTGAATATCTGGCATTGTACCGGAAGACAATTTCGACAAATGACTGGACTAGTTTAACCCATGCGAGACGGCGCATCTTTTTGGAGACTGTTCCAAGAATTCGAAATTGAGCATTATTAAGCAAAGGCAACGATCTGCAAAAGTCACACCTATAGTGGTATTTACTTCTTGAGTGTCAATGCTAGCCTATGGAAATTTATTGCAAATTATTTAATATTATTGTATATGTGCTTAGTTTTCAAGCAGAATACTAAAGTTTCGTGCAGCTGTCGTCTGTTTAAACAAAAGGGATAAAACTAAGTGCAAACAAAAAACATCAACCTTCTTAAATTTCTTTTTAAGGATTGTAATCATCTAAATTTCAAAATAAAATAAAACTAGTTGGCATAGGTGGACTCTGCTCAGTTCCCCATCATATTTATGTTCTAATAAATTTCTAGTGCGAGTCAAATTATAATCATATTAAAAGAAATGAATTTGACCAAAGCTTGATACAGTGACAGAATGAAATCCCCACCTATTAAGCTATCCACCGTTCACTTCGATATATTTATCTTATTCTAATCTATTAATTTATTTTATCGGGGTCAATTCCGTTGTTTAGTTTTCATGCTACTAATTTCCAATGCAATAATCCTCAAAATTCATATTTATATGAAAAAGTTACAATTTCGCTATGTTGATAAAAAATTTTCCTATTAGAATATTTGTATTCAATCATGTTCAAACAAATATCATAAATGTAATTTTGAAGTTGTCTAATGTATTTATGATCCTCAAAATGGACATTAATGCTCAATTTTGCCTTATTCTGACATGTTAAGTAAATCGTAAATTCCAAATAACTTACGAATTTTTTAAATTGGAAAAATCATAGTCTATGATATTCATGCCCGTATCCTATATAATATTTCGAAAGTGGTTTGACATCTTTACGATGAAAATATCCCTCAAGATTGACGTTTATGTGAAATTTGGCTCTATGCTGCCATGTTAAGAAATTCGTAATTTTCCAATAACTTACGAAATTTTTATATTGGAAAATTCATAGTCATTAATATTCATGCCAGTGTTCTAAAGATAATTTCAAAAGTAGTCTGACATCTTTGCGATGAAAATATCTCTCAAAATTGACGTTTATGTGAAATTTTGCCCTATACTGCCATGTTAAGAAATTCGTAAATTTCCAATAACTTGCGAAATTTTCAAAGTAGCACATTTATAGTTACTGATGTTCATTCCGGCATCAAACCTGATATTTTAAAACTGGTCTGACATTTTTACAGTAAAATGTTTCCATTTAATGCACGTTTAAGTGAATTTTTGTCCTATTCTCCCATGTTAAGAAAATCGTAAATTTTTCATAACTTACGAGGTTTTTTAATTCGAATGTTGCAAAAGAATAGGGTTCTTGCCAGTATCGAAAGTAATATTTTAAAACTGATCTGACCTCTCTGCGATCATTTTTTCGTGAGATATCGTGTTAACAGACTAACAAACTAACGGACTAACACACTAACGGACTGACACACTAACGGACTGACACACTAACAGACACCCTACAGACAGACACCATACAAATTTTGTCATTTTCGGATTCCTCACACCTGAAAACGTGTAAAATTCAATAAACCGAGGTCGAAAATTTTCACGATTACCTAAGTTCCCCATACCTATAGTATGATGGGGAACTAATAAAATAACGTTAAGATTTTCAAAGATGAAACGAGAAATTTTCGAAGCAAGTCACATATTTTGTGTTTAGAACATATTTGTGCTGAAGATTCTGAGAAAATAAATTTAATAAATATAGAACGGTGGGCGGATTCTGGGCTTAAATGTGGGCGTTACCAGCCATATATCATTGGTCACAGGGTGTTTTACGTGGCTTCTTGACTCGAAAATACACCCTCGTTTCGAATGGGTGAAATGTCGGCAGGTGGTTGCAGGAAAGGTGTATCATTTACAAAGATAAATGCAACGATTATGAACAACGAGAGATTAAGGCATTAAACAAGAAACATTCAGACTGAAAAAGGAGACTGAAAAAGGAAAGTATTAATTTTATGTTAAACGTGTTATCTAAGAACTTAATGCATTTTTTAATAATATCATTTTTTTTTTTTTTTTATTGGTCCTTTTTTTTATTCTTTTTAATATATTTTTTTATGTTTTTTATTTTTTATTGTTTTTTTTATTTTATATTAAATTGAGATATCCACACTCAATACAAATATATTTGCTTCAAAAAATAAAATAAAATAAAATAAATAAATAAAATAAAAATCATACAACGTCACTTAAATACACATATTATTGCTAACAATTAATTTATAGTTATATTAAAAATTAAAATTTTTTATTACATATTTATTACATATTATAATATTTCATTACATTAAAAAATAAAATAAAATAAATAAAAAGGTAAAAACATACAACGTCACGTAAATACAAATATTATTGCTAACAATTAAATTATAGTTATATTTAAGTGCAATCTCTCCTATTCATGTAGCGCAATAACATCTATCCTGTACGGAGAGATTGCACAAAATAGCTCTTTTATTTTTATTACAGCTGCTGCATTAAATTGTAGCATAACAAAAAAATAGTAATAGAAATGCATAGAAAACGAATGAGTTCAATATTATTCAGTAATAGTTTGGCAAAAAATAATATTAGTATTTTTTATACCATTTTGTTAAATTGTACGCAAACTCTCCTACCTTTACCTTAATATTGAAATTAAAAATACTGAATCTTTTACTCGGTCATTGCGTATTCTAATTCCCATACAAATAAAAAAAAATTATAAAATTTTAAATCCAATGAAAATTAACGTATTTTAAAAATGAAATGTTTTTAAATCAATTATTTCGTTACCCGTGTAAAAAGAATATTTTTTTCAAAAAATTTTCAAAATTTTACATTTTTTTATGACTACAAATGTAAAATTTTGAAATATAAAAGTCATAAATATATATATATATATATATATATATATATATATATGTATGTATATATTTTGTCAATACATATAAATAGCTCCTTTTTAATCATTATTCGCATATCATTCGTACAAATTTTCATAATAATCCTTGCATATGTTATCAATATATCGTAAGCACAAATTCTGAAAATGCTTTTTTTTAAAACCCAAGTGACAGGACATTTAACAAAGTTGTTATAGACTAGCCTTTATTCCCTGATTCTTCCACCAGAATATTTATATGATAGTTTGTACTTAATTAATGTTGCAAACATTGTATTAAAAATTCCAAAAGAAAAATATTTGTATAAGAATCAGGGGAAGAAGGTGTTCTGTGACCACCCTGTTTAAAAAATAAGTTACACTTGTTAATTTACGTTTGGCGAAGTTATAGATTGCAAAGTACTATGTAAATGAAGAGGCAGTAAAGGCATAAAACCGATGGGGCCTGAAAATTAGCTATAAGAAAACAGAACACATGAGAACAGGGACAGAAGAAGATATCGTCATAGATTGATTTGAAATCAATAATGTACAGACTTTTAAACATCTGGGATCAATACTAGAAAAAGATGATTCATCAGGAATAAAAATCGAAAGGAAAACATCTGACTCTAGGAAAATAATACGAATACTAAACTCAATTTTATGGAGCAAAAATATTATTGAAAAAACAAAAAGAACCATCTGCAATACCCTGATAGAAAACGTTCCGCTGTATGGAGCAGAAACATAGACAATTAAGTCTGAAAAAAAGAAAAAAAACTGCTATCTAAAGAATTGGACTTCTGGTGACGATCGGCCAGAACTTCAAGGCTTGAAAAAAAGACCAATTTTGAAATAAGGGCAAGGATGGGGGTTAAGACGAACATCATAACAAAAATAGACAAAAAGAGGCTGCAATGGTATGGACATGTACAATGAATGAATATGACTGGAATACCACAGATTGTACTAAACTGGGAACCTAAAGGGAAAAACAGGAGCGGAAGACCGCGGAAAGGGTGGAAAGACAAGCTTATGAGAGACATGACAGAGAATGGAATGTATGGCGGATACGCTCAGGACAGAGAAAGAGGGAAACAAAAACTAAAGACTATTCTTTGTTGAAAGGAAACCTCAGCATTGAGGAAATTTCTTAATCAAAGAAGAATATAGATTACAAAGAGAAAATTTTGCGAAGACGACAATTGAGTTTCATGGCTTCTTAACGGTAGCAATTTCATTCGAACAGTTAAAGCGTTGTTTATTATGCGGGAAGAAAATGACGCGTCGTGTTACAATGTTAATATACGCAAAATTGTAAGTTTTTTTTTTTTTTTTTTGGGGGGGGGGGAAACTTTTACGAGTACAGAGATACATCTTAAAATATCAGAAATGTGTGGATCGCATGTCCCATCGAGATATTGTAAAAGTGTGACAGCAGTTCGATGGCGGTCACATAGACACACATCAATGCGGAAAGTAAGGGAAGGACAGCAGCAGCGGGTGAAAGGCATTATTCTCAGCAATCGTAGACTGAGAGTCACACATATTGCATAATAAGAAAGCACCACAGAACTGGCGTTTTAAAGTAACAGTTACAAAACTTTGAATAAACACCATAAAATGCAATAAACTCGCAACAATTGTTTCCTGTCGAGAGAACATACGACCCTTCGTCAGACGAACAAAGTAGGCAAGAGTACTGCACTCCTAACTATTTTGTTCGCCAGGCGAAGGGTCGTGTGTTCTTTCAACCCGAAACAATTGTTGCGTGTGTATTGCACTTTATGGTGTTTACTCAAAGTTTTGTTATGATTACATATTGCATAGTTCTCAATATCTCTTCATAGATGTTATTCCATTGTCCGTCACCAGTTGGGTTCTACGCTGGCTCGTTAGGGCATTTGCTGCAATGATCTGACAAATGTCTTCAGCGGCTGGCAGGTCGCGTACAGAAAGAGAGTGCCGTATGTGTGCTACATTGTATAGTTACGTAATAAAGCATTTTGGATCTACTTTGTTCAAGTGTAACTACGTTTTGAATACCTCTAATATATGAGAGATGATTTTTTTTCCCTCGTTTATTTCCGTTCGATGGAAATACTTGGATTCGATTTGTTTTGAAAACTCCAAATGATATATTTTATATTAGTACATAAGAATTACAAAAATCAATTTCTTGAAGCTTACAAAGGTACAATATCTTTAATCTTAGTTTGAGATATAAAATGTTATTTCTAACTGAAATTTCTGTAATTTAGGTAAATATTATGTATTATAATTATTACATGCATGTTAACATTCGATTATTCAAATATAATTAGGAATATAGCTGCATTTTAATTAAAAATATTCTGTATATGACAGTATCTAAAATTGGTGTTTCTAATTTCGTGTTTTTATGCTACAAATTCATATAAAAAAAAAAAAAAACTTATTTGTTACAAAAAATGCACTACATATTCAAACTTACAAATAAACGTAGATTTCAGATATCTATCAAACACATTATGCAATTTTTAGAAGAATTTTGTTAAAAAAAATGCGAAATCAAATATATAATAGACAAAATAACATTTTTCATTTTGATTTCGGACGTTTTATTTTTAAAAAAAATTGACATTTTAGCTTGTGCGTGTTGAATAGTGATCTTTCTTTTAGAGTAATAATAAAACTTTTTATATACGTAAATGAATAATTTAAAATCAAATCAAAAAGTAAAAAAAAAAAAAAAAAAAAAAAACAAGAATTCGTAAAAGAAAAGTTGATGTTAGAAAAAAATGGTATAAAAACACAATTAAATTCAACAATTAAATTTATAAGAAATGTTTATTAAATAATTTACATTTTATTTTATTAACGCAAACCAACTTCTTTTATGAGTAGTTATTTGCAAAATAAAATTACCAATGCATTCTAAATAGTAATAATAAAAATAGTAAAACGATATAAATATATATACCAAGAATGTACTGTATGAAATTCTTAGTTTTTTTGCTAAAAGGATTTTTGAATATATATATATATATCAGCACTTATAAATGAAAAAGAAATTCGTAATATCTGGCATTCTTAAGGACATTGTAAAAATAAGATTGCAACTTCTATAAAATAAACTGTTTATTTGCTTAAAAAAAAATATATATTAATTTTGAAACTCCTAAATCTTTTGATGTGTGAAGATTTGCAATTAGAATTTGCTTTTAAAAATATGCATCACTGGGCATCATTTCTTTATATTATTTCAAAATTTATACATTTGCATTAAAAATTTAATTAAATAACATTTGAGAAATTTTCTTTCTTTTCAGTTCGCCGGATTCTAAAAGAAATTATTATTCTGTTTGACATTCAAACTTCTCTAAAACTTTTAGAAAATTTTCTTGAAGTTAAACTTCTTTTTTTTCCATTCTCTTTAGGAGTTTGCATAGTTAATTTCCTTTGGTTTAAAATGTCAAATAACTGTCCTGCTTTAAAATCATGAGGTATATTTTAGAATATATAACATTAGAAGTGTAATTGTGTTTTTCTAATTTTTACTTCCTATTATAAATTTTTCATATTCAAATGCAAATATCTCAATTTTTTAACTAATCCATTAATAAATAATGAAAATCAGTCGCTAAAATGCATTAAAGACATTGATTTATATAATTTCTTTTTTGAAAAGTTAACATTTTAATCGTAATTAGCAAATCAAGTTTTTCTTACGAGAAATTAAAAAAAAAATTATATATATATATATGTATATATATATATATATACCGGGTGTCCAATAAGTATGAAGATATTTTAAAAATTATTAAAAATTGAAAGAATTGGTAGAATTGTGAGGTTTGCGAAAAAGTCCTTCTTGTGATGGGGGATTTTTTTTTAATTTCAGCTGAAGTTAGCGGTGTTGAAACTCGATTGCAAACTGTAATTTGTGGTAAAGGTGGACACACATAATAGGATTTATATGTCTGCAAACATTTGCATGAAAATATAGTTTTTCGAGGAAATATATGATTTTTGCTTACATACTATCTCCCGCTCTCAACGAAAATTTTAACTAATATATATATATATATATATATATATATATATATTATTACCATAAAAAATCCCCCTTCACAAAAATAAATTTTTCGCAAATCGCGTTCAATTCTACTAAATCCTTGAATTTTTATGAATTTTTAAAATGTCTACAAACTTATGGAACACACAGTATACCTATATATAAAACTATAACATATTCTAAATTAAAGAAGAAAGCTGTAGGTGTTTTTTCTAACCTTTCATTTTATTAATATTTTCCATCAAAATAGCAAAGTGTTTCTGACTTCGGTTTTTCTGTCTGTTTGTCCGTGTACCCGGGCTCTAACTAGAAACGAACATATGCTTTTCAAGTTCAATATGAAGTGTTTCTCTATAAAATTGGACGAATTACTAACAGTAATATATTTACAGGGACACCCGGAAGAATTTCAAAGCTTTGCGTTCTATGAGAGGCATTTCTATAAACTGTATTTTATTAACTTAATTTTGCACAAGTTGTAATGAAATTTATATTTATCATTCATATGCAGAATTTTTTTGTTTGTTTGTTCGTTTTAGAATACAGTATGATTAGATATCCAACACACAAAAATATTTAGATTCATTAAGATCTACAAATGTAAATTGCAGCAATTGCATTTTGATTTATATTATAAGTCTTTTTAACACTTTCTGAGAATGTTTAAGATTAATTATGATTTAAATTTTTCTATTTGTCCGTCTATTTATTCGTCTGTATGCATCAAACGTCCGTAAATATTTTCAGAATGCCTTCAAATGGATATATGTTATTCCAGTTCACTTTGGAAAGTTTTTTATTTAAAATGGTAAAAGAAGCAGAACTAATTTGTGAAAAAAGACACCAAAAAGCAAAATCATTGTATGTTATGAGAGGCCTTCATATAAATCACATTTAAATAGTTTTATATTACACAAATCGTAAGGAAATTCACATTTATTATTTATAAAAAAAATATATTTTTATAAAATAGGGTATATTTTGCTTTAAGATTTACAGGGCTACACCGAGAAATAAAAATATACCACCTTCCTCTAGAATGAATAAGTGACCGTTTTGTAAATCCCTTAACTAGAAATATAGAGTTATGCGCGTAAGGCTGAATAGACGAAATTATCGAGAATTTCCAGTGTACGCATTTCTAGATGGTGAAACAATATTCTGAATACTCTAAATATTCTGAACCATTTGTATTGCGAGAAATCCTCGCTTGATTTTCCAGAATTTGGTAATAAACCAAGATTATAGTTATTGAATCCCGCCTCTTGTAATCTCATTTATTTCAGGATTTTTAAATTACTTTGCCCTCGAGAATATAGTCAAACGCTCTAGAATTCTAATTGGGGCTTCTAGAACTCGCTTTCCAAGGGGACTATAATTCATAAGAATGACATGAAATTATTTTTTTCTAGAGCCACAACTTAGATTCTAGATGTCAGTTACAGATTTTTTTCTCAGTGTACACTAAATGTTTCAGATACATCAGGGCTACATATGAAAACTACGATAACTGCATCTCAGTCCGCGTTAAGAGTTTTTAACGCATTTCAACAATGTTTAAAAATTATTATAACTTCCTTTAATCTATCTGTCTGACTATCTGTCATTCTGTCTGACAGTATTTTCATCACGTAACCAAAGTACATCGAAGTTTGATGCAACTAGAACGGACAGTTTGAACGTGTTAAATGACAGTGTGAATGTCTAATAAATATCGATTAAATACTTTAGGGTGAAGTGCAACTTATGTAAAACATTTATGCCATAGTTCGAATTTGACCCCATAGCTCCGAGTTGTTATTATACTCAAAATCCTTCCATTTTTAGGTTTAAACTTCAAACAATGGGCTTTTAACATATATAAGCTTTTTATAATTAACAATGTCACAAAAAAAAAAAAAAAAAAAAGATGATTGAAAATTTGTTTTTTTGCTGTTCAACTTGCTTCATAGTTTAACCCGTTAACGCACGAATTAATTTTGCAAAATGTATTTTTATGAATATTTCAATTCTAAATTAATATAGACAACTGACAGTAAAATATATTAAAATAAATAATTCTTCTGATAGTCTCAAAGTTTTAGTGTTCTAACGAAAAAACTTCTAGATAGAAAAACTTTGAGATAACAGACTAATTTGCTATAATATACTGACAAAGACCTCGAAAGTAAAGTATTATAATATATATTATTACGCAAAACTGCGCAAAAAAAAAAAAAAAAAAAAAAAAAAAAAAAGTATATGCGATTTATAGAAAATCATAAAATAACTATCCAAATTATATAATTAAAATTAATAGCAGGCACATAAAACTTTGAGGAGTCATTAAGAGTGGTTCTATAAACAGTAATCACAAAGCAGAAATCAATCCAAGAAACCAGAAAAAATTTACGTGCTATTTTATTAACTATCCACAGAGGAGGACGCTGGGCGATAATGGATTAAGACACGTAGAACCTCAGCTTATCATACCGGTATACAACAACAATGTTGCCAGAATTTGCGACATTTTTATTCAATATCCACCATTAAAATTAAAACTTAACTGTTGCCTAAATACTTAAAAGATTAGTAGGCTATTATATATATATAAATATATCAAATATATTTTCTTAAAATTATTGGCGACTATTGAATAAAAATGTAGCAAAATTTGGCAACACTGTACAATACATTCAGACATATTTGTCATAAGTGTTCATGTATGTAAAATGTGCACAAATCTGGAACTTTTTTTTATTTTAATACACCTCAACTCGTTAATTACGATAGCTTAAGTTTCGAGGAGGACGTTTTTCAGTGCATCTTTGCGAGCACCTTAAACAATTAGCAAAAAAATGTACAATTATAATATTCATTTAAAACTGAAGATTCTAACAGAATGAAATACTTATCGTGTACTCTTGGTATTTACTTTTTTTGAGTAAAAAGTGTTTTTCATTGTTTTGATTTTTAATTCAAAACATTAAGTTGGGATAAGTACAGAAGAAAGCCAGAAATAGACACAATATAACTTAATATAACTTTAATGAAACATTTGTGCAGGATTTAGGTTAAGAAATAACTGGAAGAAGAGTTTTAATTTACTCATTTCTCCTATTTTGAATTTTGCAGCATTCTTAATTTTTTCTTTAGATTATAAACTACGCTAATTCATTTTTTTACGTAGTTTATAACCGATTTGAAACTTAATTTTTTTAACACTTCTGCAAAAACAGGAAAAGAGCAGGATACTACTAAACGTCCCCACTAAAAATAATCCGAAGATAATCTTGAGAAAATAGTATTTTCTTAAGACTTTCTTCAAATATTTTAAAATATTTTGAAGATTTATCTTTTTCTATAAAATATCTTCAGAAATTTTAAAGACATTATGAAGAAATTTTTTTTAACTTTCTTAAGAATGGGCCAAATAACTTAAGATATTCTGTAGATTTTCTCAAAAAATACTTGCAGAATATCTTGAGATTATTTTTGTGGGGGTTTTCTGCAAAATTTCTACCAAACCTAATGGTTGAGTAGAAACTTGAAAGATAGAAGTCAAAGTGTAAAGTAATATATATATCATCAGTTTCAGTCTTTATCAATTCACTGCAGAATGAAGGCCTTTCCTGAGTGATTCCACTCTGCCCAGTTTTCTGCAATTCTCTATTTTGCTCTTCAAGACTTCACAATTTCATTTCTCCAAGGACAGAGTGGTCTCTTCTTGGGTCTTTTCTTATCTCTTTGTATCCGTCTTAGTATTTGGACTTTGCTGGTCCATATATCATAATTTCTTCTGGCAAGGTGTCCAGCCCAGCTCCCTTTTAACTTCTTAACTCTAGGAATAATATCAGGGTAGATAATATACAAATTGCTGAAGTTTGAATGCTGTCTCACGTAAAAAATGTAAGCAATTTTTAAATCTTCTCAAACTGACATTGTTTCATGTTTTATTTGTTTTCCTGGGGAGAAATAGAACAAAGGCACATTCGAAGGAACACATATGATGATTATAAGATCAGATAATAGCTTATAACTTGAGTGATAAACAAAGTTACACATTAGGTTTTTGGTTACTCTTACCCTACTTCAACCTTTATATTATTTTATTGTAATGGATATTTTTCTTCAAAAAGCTAACAATAAATTGCAAGTAAAAAAACAGGAGTGACTCTACTCGATTTTTCGAATTTGTAAATAATAGTTTGTTAAATAAGTTAATGTAACAGAAGTCATTAAATAAACATAAGAGGAAATTGTAATAAAGTGTTTTAGTATTTTTCGCCATTTATAATATGTCGCTTAATTTAACGCTATTGCACTTCCAATAATACAAGCTCATATGTCATAAAAATAAAGGATGTTTCATTGTGTCCCTTATAAAATATATAAGTGATATATTCACCAAAATCTGAACTCTTTGTGATACGTTAACCTATAAATTGTATGTAAATTTTCAGCTCAATCGAATGAGGCGTTTAGACGCTATCGTCCTTTAAATATTTTGAACCTATAAGACATAATGATGGAGAATTATTGTTCAAAAAGTCAAGTATCACTTTCCGATAATAGATAATTTAAGACCATTTTCCGCACTGCAGTCGGCTCTGGTGTGTACGAAGCTTAAAATTAAGAACAAATCATTAAGGTAACAAAAGAAGAGATGAGAAGATGCTAGCAAAAAAAAAAAAAAAAAAAAGAGAGAGAGAGAGAGAGAGAGAAAGAAAAGAATGATCGTCCTTTTCTGATGCCAATAGTGAGAGAGACAATATCGATGTCACCAAATAACGTGTGCTTTTTTTTACATTCGGTATCAGTTTAAGTTGAACAGTAATATAGCCCAGTACGTTACTTCGCAATTACTACGCCAGAAGCGTGTATAAAGCGTGTGTCCGGTTTTCTTGATCATTGGTGTTTTAGATTTTCGTTGTGTGATTTTTTGATCCTGCATTGTAATCTCTGATGATTGCGTAATCAAGGTAAACTATACATACTTCTGATAATTGGAGTTTGGAGTGTAAGGCTGACTTTTATCAACATATGTGAAAAATCAGCCTTCCACTCCAATTATCAGAAGTGAGTTTCAGGGTTGATGTTCGAAAATTTCTAAATAAACTGTACATACTTACATTCAACTATAGTTAGTAAATAACTAAAGCAAATTTAACTGTTTTTAGTTCCCTGTAATTAAACGTTTGTTTATTTATCTTTTTCGAAGGACCTTACCTCTTTAACCTGAATCGTATGCCTGGGGCGGTACGGCGAAGTGTCTCATTCTGCCTTGCATTATATTAAAGTAAGAAATCTTCATTTGTTGTGCCACTCTCGATTGCTCTTGGATGACAACTGACAACAAAATTCCTTCATTTCATGTCTCACCTGAAATTCTAATACCTATTAAGAAAATGCAAAAAAGACGAATTGGAAGAGGGGGAAAACCGCTAAATGAAAAGATGATTTTACATAAAATTTGAGTTAAAAGCCTCTGCTAAGGAAAAGAAGAACGTTAATTTTGCTAGAGAACAAGAAAAATATTATATGAGAAACAAAATATAAAAGTAAAAACTAAGAATGCAAAAAACAAAGAAAAGTGCCTGAAGACAAACGAAAAAATATAAAAAAGAGCTGCAGAAAGAACCTAAAACAAAATTGATTCTGTGAATTGCTTTTAGAGTTAATGTTGATATTGCGACGAATTTTACTCAAACCCAGTTGAAGGATGGTCGGCTCGTTTCACGTACGAAAAATTCACATATAATGCTTGTACGGGAATAAAAAACGGAGATCGTGAGGTTCTCCCCGAGTGTGCATTTTGTGAAGAAGTTTAAGAAAAGGACACAGTCAATGAAAACTATAGTTAAACATTTATAGTCACTGAAAACCAAATAAAATGAGAGAAAACATATTTTTCTGCATTTCCACAAGTTATATATATATATATAATACCCCTTGTCCTGATCACCCTCTTTTGTCCCGTGTCTGGGGCAGACAGAAAGCACATGGTATAGTGCTGTTTTTTACAAAACGTTTTTTTCTTTTCTTTTCTTATAATAACATTAGAATTTTACAATTATCAATTTATAAAGTATTCATACAAATATCTCGGTTCCATAAATTAATTTTTTAAATATTTTTCAAATTAAACATTTTTTAAACACGTTTTTAAAACTTTTTTTCAGTTTTGTACCTCGTACTGCCCCTGGTCCCTCTCTCTCTCTCTCTCTCTCTCTATATATATATATATATGTGTGTGTGTGTGTATGTGAGTGTGTAATAAAATAAACTAAAATTAGAACAAAATTAATAGTAACAAACCGATAATCTTACTATGTTAAGGATAGTACATATATTTCTTTTTCCTTAAAAATTAGTTCATAGATTTTAACATTTTATTTTTTGCAAAATTGTCTAATATGTGCATCGATGTAATTTTCATTTTTGTATATAATATCAGTACAAAAACCCTTAACGGGTTAAAAGTTTGTGACGCAGCTACTTTATCGCTATAAGAATTTGAAATATGGGTCTTAAAAATAATGATATCAAATTTTAAGTGACGCTTTGCTAGTAGTTAAAATATACATAGATTTTCTTATTTGATCATTTGCTTTTTTCTTTTATTTATATTTACAATGCAAACATATTTTTAACTTCAAGATAAGACAAATATATAAAATATACTCAGATGCTTTTTCATTTGCATTTCAATTTCAAAATAACAGTTTTAAAAGGAATGATATCAAAATTCCAGTGATGCCTCAATGTCACTTTAAAAGATTTGTTTTTAGATTCCACTAAAATTACCTTTGTTTTGTCTGATAAAGTATTTTTACACATTGAAACAGTGCTTTTAATTTTCAAATATATACTGTCAAAAAATCACACTTTCACTGAGTTTGCATTATAAATTGAAATTATTTATTTCAATAAATCGATTTGTCTTTTGCGTCACGCTATCCAAAACGGTAAGTAAAATTTGTGCAAATGTTTTCTTTGCATCACACTATCTCTTTGCACACATTTTGACTTAGTTGGGTACAAAGTAACATTAACATAAATTTTACTCACAGTTTTGGATAGCGTGACGCAAAAGACAAATCGATTTATTGAAATAAATAATTTCAATTTATAATGCAAACTCAGTGAAAGTGTGATTTTTTGACAGTATATATTTGAAAATTAAAAGCACTGTTTCAATGTGTAAAAATACTTTATCAGACAAAACAAAGGTAATTTTAGTGGAATCTAAAAACAAATCTTTTAAAGTGACATTGAGGCATCACTGGAATTTTGATATCATTCCTTTTAAAACTGTTATTTTGAAATTGAAATGCAAATGAAAAAGCATCTGAGTATATTTTATATATTTGTCTTATCTTGAAGTTAAAAATATGTTTGCATTGTAAATATAAATAAAAGAAAAAAGCAAATGATCAAATAAGAAAATCTATGTATATTTTAACTACTAGCAAAGCGTCACTTAAAATTTGATATCATTATTTTTAAGACCCATATTTCAAATTCTTATAGCGATAAAGTAGCTGCGTCACAAACTTTTAACCCGTTAAGGGTTTTTGTACTGATATCATTACTTTTTATAGGTTATTAATCAAAAGATTAAATTAAGTCCTTCCGACTCGTAAGAAGTTTAGGTTGATTTATCTTTTCTTATGAAGTTGCCACCATTGTTTTCAAAAATGGCAGCTACAATTTATTAATGGACTTGGTGGATTTATTAATGAGGACTATGTATATATGCAGTTTTAAGCAAATCATTTCAAAAGTTATTGTGATAATTTTCAAGTGGCCACCATTTAGACACAAAAGGACAGAGTGACAGATGCCCAGTGAACTTATCAAAGACATTTGAATGATATGTCAACTGCGCAAATTTGATTTGAACTGATTCAATATTACAAAAGTTATTGTAATGAAAAAAATTTAAGTGGCTGCCACTTGGAAACAAAATGGTGGAGCAAGTTGCCTAGCAAACTTATCCATGATATTTGAATTGTAAGTTCCCTCCCCAAATCTGATTTGAACCAGTTTAGTATTCTAAAAGTTATCGTGGTGGCACATTTTCAAGTGGCTGCAACTTGGAAACTAAATGCTAGAACAAAATTCATCCAAGATATTTGTGTGATAAGTTCAATGTCCAACTTCAACTGATTCAGTATTTAAAAAGTTATTCTGATGATAAATTTAAAAGTGGTAGCCTGATTTGAGAAATGGCCGTACTTAAGATATCGGTCATTTTGTTAAAAATGGCAGATAAAATTTATTAATAAATACTTGGTTGAGACCCTTGTGTGGTCAATCATCAAAATTCAAGCAAATACAGTCTTAACTAACCTTTTTTCAATGTGGATTTGAAATTTTCATGTAGCCACCACTTGAAAACAAACTGCAAAGCAACGTCGTTAACAAACTCATCTAAGATATTTGTAAGATAAATTTGCTGTATAACTTTGGTTCAACTTTGAGTATTATGTCAAAAATTATCGTAATCACAAAATTTCCATTATATATACAGAAAAACTCAACATTTTTTACATTTATACGACCATTTTTTAATTCATGAAATCAATGAAGGTAGTGAATCAACGAAGGCTTTTCTCGCTTCGCTGGTCACTATATTTAAAGGAAACTCTTTTCTATATAACTTTACAAAAAAAAAATTTAAAGAAATCATGAAGAAATTTAAAGCCCGCTTTGGTTCCCCGCTGCCTTCGGCAGCGACCCACTCATTCGCTGACTCTCAGGTGACTGTCCCTATTGCCTGTGACGACCGCTTACCAGTGGGCTTCCATTTGAGTGCTTATCAGATGACAGTTTCAAAAAGATTGAAGTAGTCATTTTATATTTGAATCCCAATTACATATGAACAACACTATATGTGGTGCATATAATATTTTCTTTCACGTTATTTTCTATATTTATTTTATTTAATCGATCAACCATAAAATGACAACAATTTCACACAGAATGAAATATGTAAACCTGATCATGGTACAGGCAGCCTTAATGTAACTCCCCTTGGTGACTTTTCAATTTTTATCGTCACTTTAGACAAAAATACATATATAGATGAAGAAAATAATTTAGATTTTAAAACTTTGCATTTCGTCAAAAAACTATTTCGATAATATTTTAAATAGGGAACTGTTTTATAATTATGGTGATTCTATTTCATAATTGTTGATAATAAAGTTACAATTTTATAAGGAGAAAATATTTCAATGTATTCATCCACTGGACCACAAACAGTAAAATGTAAAAAGCAAATTTCTGATTGGCAACACTGCAAACAACAACAGTTTGTTTTGTTACCATTGCTTACTTTGCTTACAAAATTATATTGCATTATTTTTAAAATTTTCTTTTTTTTTTTTTTTTTTTTTTTCCTTTTTTGTTTTTTGTCTGGTAAAATCTTGGATTAATCTACATTTACATACATTATATTTCAGGTAGGAATTAGTATTTTAATAGTTTTATTTTACTTTTTATACACATTGCCCATTGTGAAGCATGTGTAAACTTTGTACATTTAGTTTCTCAGTTTTTTTCAGCTTTTTTATGTTTGATGCATATTTGTTCTTTTTTTATACACTGAAGATTAAAATAAATATTTATTACTTTTATTGAAATATGTATACCATGAATCATAAAATATTTCATGACAAAAAAAAAAAAAAAAAAAAAAAAAATAATAATAATAATAATAAAAACATTAGCAGAATTTTCTGAATCTATCTGCAAAAAAATAAAATTTATCTTGAAATAGTGAAGAAGGAAGGCACTCCCTCTCAGGCCTAGCACCGTGTAGTCAGTCAGCCTTAGTCCCAAACACAAACACACTCAAACCATGCAAGCCGAACCAAGTCTGGTATCACTAGGAATAATTGCAATTCATAAAATTAATTTGTAGATGCAAATTTTACATAAATTAAGACTATACAATATAGTAATCTAGAGCAGGGTGCGAAATTTCCACACACCAACTCGCCATTGGCGAGTGGAATTTTTACTGTGGCGAGTAAAAATTTGGTCAAGTTATAGATAGAATTCTTACATGATACGGTGACAGAAAACATTCTTTTTATAGATTTAAATAAGACAAAATCTTGTGATCTTATAACCTCTCCTTTCTCTCTTCTCGGAGTGTTGAGCATACTTGCCAACCAATTTTAATAAAAAAAGGGAAGATTTGTGTTGAAAAACCAGAAGATTTCATAAAAAAAGGGAAGATTTTTTTTTACTTGTTTATTATGTTAAATAGAAAAAAAAATATATATATATATACAGCTTTACAATTTTAATATTTATAAGCAATCTATAAAAACGTTTTACTATAGATTGATTATACTAAATATATTAAAGTTTTAAATGAAGTTATTCCTCTTCAACAAACAAATATCTACAAAACAGAATCTGTAAGAAATTTATTTAACAATAGACAAAAAACTTAGTTAAGTTAAAAGTATAACTAATTTTTTAAATAAATAGAATATGATTTTTGTGTATGTACATTAATCATACATATAAAAAAAAAAAAAAAATAGCAGTAGCTAATTATCAGTTTCAAACATGCATAAAACCAACTAAGTATTAATTTTTTTAAATTGATTTGGGAAAAATTTTCCTACCTGAAAAAATTCTTAATTTTTTTCCCATGTTTACACATTTGGTATAAATATGACATACAAATATTTAATTTAATTGAGGAAAAATAAACAGATTCATTAAATTCAGCAATAAAGATCTAAAAATAATTGCATACGTGAGAAATATTGAACACTTCCATTGCTTTATTGTTTCTAGAACTGATCATTGATCACAATCCGGGGAAAAGGGGGGGGGGGGATACAAAAATAATTACAGAGTAAGAAATATTAAACACTTTCAACTTTACTTCTAGAATCTAATGAAAGAAGTTTAAAATTAATATTATCATTTATGTTGCAGATGGATAGAGATTAGGAAACAAAAGACATCTGCAGAACATTTGATTGCTGATCACTAGTTAGAAATAAATGAAGGGGGGGGGGTAAAAAATAATTACATCAGCAAGAAATATTTAACAATTCTATTTCTTTACATGTTCTAGAATCTCATAAAGCAAGTTTTAAATGAATATTGACATTTATGTTATGGATGGAAAAAGATTGGGAATCAGGAGTTTTCATAGAACATTTGGGTTTTCTTTTTAAAATGAACGACATCCGCGACTTTTTTAAAAACGGAAGATTTCATCATCTGTCCGGAAGACCGGAAAATACGTTAAAAAACCGGAAGTCTTCCGGGAAAACCGGAAAAGTTGGCAAGTATGGTTGAGTCTGTGTGTGCGCTGTCTGACGATCGCCCCAGCCTAGGAAAGGAAAAATGCTTAGTACATGCATAAAAGTTTTAATCTCTTCGTCAGTTTCGTTTCTCTCACTTTGATTTCTCCAAGCTGAGTGAGGACAGACGAGCAGAGAAGAGAGCCTCTTTGCCCGTCGCCCTCTATCCGAGAGAAGAGAAACACGAAAGTTTGCCTATGCGATATTGGTGCATGAAAATGAGCTCGAGCCCTTTTAAAGATACTGCTTATTTTTATTTTGTTGAATAATTACCAAAAAGTAGTTCACATTCTCCAGTTTTTCATTGAAACGTCAAGGATTTGCGCCTGTAATGATTTGTAAGCAACGACTATGTCAAAAAAGTTATTCTGAAATGGTTATTTCAAATGACAATAATGAACAAACTATACACACCGACATTCCGTCTGATTACAAAAATAAAATGGACAAAAAACACATTTCTGATGAAAAAAGTTAAATACCGTATATTTCCGTGTATAAGCCGAGAATTTTTGGAAATTTTTCGGAAGCTGAAGTCGGCTTATATATAAGGGTACATATTTTTAGGAAAAAACGTACATTAGAAACAATGATTGAATACATAGATTTTAAGCTTAAAAACTATATATAAAGTAAAATAGTGATATTAAACCTTATTTTTAAATAATTATCACATATAAAACTTTTAAATTAGCAATTTTAAATTTATTTCAAGAAACGCTCAATGTAGTCACGTGTGTTACATTTATTTTTTTTTTTTTTTTTGACCTGCCGGTAACTGACATCATCGGCAGATTGCACGAACGGAGTAACTACTATGTCTGATTCAGAAATAGTATAAGAAAAACTTGAAAAAACAGGACTCCTGATCATATTTTTTATTTATACAATTAAATCATATCTGTTTAAAATGTTTCAAGGCTTACACTAGCAAAAGAAGTGGCAAATCTTTGTTTTTTTCATATAGAAGTTTCTTTTTTAAGATTGCCTTGAGGTACTGATAAAAATACTCAAAAGTAGAAATATACAAAATAATTTAGATATGTCATAAAAAAAAAAAAAAGAAAGATGCAATCGGTCTTTTAACGGCTTATTTATATAAACATCCAGCGGCTGCATCATCGACGTTAGGGTTAGGCCTCCCGGTATTACGGCAAGGCAACCATCATTTTCAGCTGCTGGGACTTGTGTGTGCGAGTGCGTCTGTGCTAACCTCCCTTCTGATAGGGTTGCCAGAGTTAAAATTATCGTCATTGGCGAACACACTGCGATCATTTTATGTCATAGCTAAGCAAGGTAAGGAATTCTATTGGATAAGCATGCATTTTGTGCAATTTCATTGGACAGATTATCCTGAAAGTTGTATAGATTGGCAATATACTCGAACTTTAAAAGAGTATTTTTTCAATTCGGCTTGTACACACACAGGTTGGCAATTTTGGGCAAATTTCTGCAGGGAAAAACATACTCTTGGCTTATATTCGGAAATATACGGTAAATAGGTAAATAAGGAAGCTTAACGTTTCAAATAAAAAGATTTTCACAGAATATTGTTTGACAGAGTTTTTTTCTTCTTCGTTTCTTTAATGAATCTTTGCATTTTATGTTATTAGATATTTTCATCTTTTTCAAATCTCAAATACAATACACTATAATGATTTTTAATTATAGATGATTATGAGACATGATGATATACGACACACTTTTAATATACCGTAAAATTCCGATAGTAACCCCCCCGCCCTCCCTTACCTTTGGTGTAAAGGTAGAAATTAAGAAATTTGGTTGGTGGCCACTGGCCTTCATTTTTTTAGTGGCCACTTTTAAAAAGTTACTTGGCCACTCGCTGATAAAAGTAAAAGTAAAATAAAATTTTTCTTTTCTTTAATTTTTTCAATGTTCGGTCTCGACAAATCATTAAGAAAATAATTAAGGTAGTCAACTTTTTGAAACTCATCCACAATAATACATTTCTGATAAATTTTAATAAATGAAATAGGAATAGATTTACATATACTATGAATGTAAGAAAATACTATTCATTACAAAATTCATATGTTTAAAATGCTCTTTTGGTTATATTATTTTATAACAGAAAAATTCTGATTATATTGCCCCTTCACTATCCTGAATGGTGTTGATTTTCTACTTAAAAAAAAAAAAAAAAAAAAAAAAAATCTTTGATTCATGAAAATATGTATTTGTAAATAAAAAAAAATATTTTTTTAATAATACTTTTTTATTTTGCAAGTTTCTTTTTCCTTTTTTTTTTCTTGTTACAAATGAATTATAAATTAATTTTTCTTTAATAATAATGAATTTTTAATAATTTGCAATTATAATCCCCCTCTCTAACTGAATTTAGAGAGTGTGGCTGTAGTCGAGATTTCACAATGAAATTGTAGCTGTCACTTTTTAAAAAGTTAATTTTGACAAATTTTAAAATTGGCAGCACTAATTCATCTTAAGGATAAACAAGATCTTAAGCTCAATCATTAAATGATAATTCAATAGAAAAAAAAAAGAAATCAATTTTAAGATATTATCAAATTTGTAATTTAATGGTCTGTAGTATGTAGTACATCAGTGTAACTCAGATTAGGCATAACAAATTACATATAATGTGTCAAATGACGTTTTTAATTTTTCTGCGAACGTAATACAATCGGAGTTTCAGCCGATTGATTATCTCACGAGCTTCTTTTTCGTCTCTTTCTCCCGAAAGTTGGCCGAAACTCTCATTTTGACATTTTTAAAAAATTAAAATCTAATACTTTTATAGAAAAATGGAAAAAAGCCATACGTTTTTTTAGTATATGAATAAGACTACTTGCCAATTTCCAGTGTTTACTGTTAAAACTGACTTCCGAAAATGTCTGTAAGTGGCGATGTTAGATTTGAGAAAGCCTGAATTCGAGGTGCACGGCGCGTTTACTGTGAAAACGCCGCCGCGCGATCCAAGTTTGCATTGGAATGGGGTATTCTGTAAAGAATGGGTAGAAGAATTTTAAGTGTTTACTATTAAAATTGACTTCCGAAATATGTTTGCAAGTGGCGAGGTTAGATTTTAGAACAGCCTGAATTCTTTGCGAGGCGCGTTTACCGCGAAAAAGCCGCCGCGCGATCCAAGTTTGCCTTGGAATGGGGTATATTTTATAAAGAATGGGTAGAAGAGAAGTGGCCACTGCAGTGGCAACCAAAGGCAATTTCTTTAGTCGCCACTTTTAAAAATCTAGTCGCCATGTGACGAGTGGCGACCGCTAATTTCTAGCTTTACTTTGGCAGCTAAGTTCGCCACTCTTTCGTTATTCCCATGAACGTTGCAAACATACTTTTTTTAAATTCTGAAGTCTTATATGTTTATTTAGAAACTTTAATTTGCATATAATGTATCCAAGTGTTATTTGTACTCATCTTTTTAAAGTAAAATAACTCCAAATAAAAAAAAATATGTGGTGTTGTTTACATTCTTTAAACTCCAAAACGTTAACTGCTAAATCAAAATATTCACCGTAGTACTTTATTTGCTAATGCAAATGTAAACAAACATGCAGCTTTAGCATAAAGCAATTTGTTATGTTTATATTTTCAAAATCAGAATGAGGAACAGCTATACGATAAAATAAGCCACCCACTACTGTTGCCAATGTACAGCTTACCAGATGAGTTGATAGTGCGAACTGATATTCAGAATCATTACAAAACATCAAAAATACATTTTAAGAAAATAAATTATTTCACTCGTGATTGTTTTGAAAGTCACTGAAATAAATGAATCTGAAAATGCATGAAAATCAGGGGTCGAAATTAGAATCAGTAAGTTGGGAGCCAAAAGACAACTAATATTATTTTCTTTGTTGCAATTATGTTGTACTAAGGTTCTATTTCGAAATTGTCATTTACACATAGAAACATGTGCATAAACATTATACATAAACAGAAATTAATCAAAATACTGATACCTTATCTAGTTAGTTTTTTCCATTTTAAAAATGTGTTAGAGCAAATATTTTTACAAGAAAGCTAGGAATTTAATTCTACTACTTCGTTGCTAGTGCCTTTATTTTCATCACACATTATAACTGCACACTGAAGGGGGAAAAAGAATGTTAGGCGTCAAAGTGATGATTAAGTATAAAATTATGGTCATCAAAATGAAATATTTATTTGCAAAATACAACGAACTACCACTAATTTCAAGCCCTGATGAAAATCTGTGCTGCAGCGGTGAGTATTCTAATATAAAACTAAAAAATAACATCACTGGATACCCCTAATTCATAGCATAAAAATCTGTACTGGAGCAGTTAGTATCCCGATATTAAAACCAAAAAAACATCACTGGATATCCTTAAATTGATCGGACAAGGATTGGAAAATGCATGAAAATCTGTACTGCATCACTACCATGAACAATTTTTTCCCCTAAATAATTCCATTAATTTAATAATAATAAAATACACTCAAAAATTAATTTTTAAATTTAAAAAATGCATTTAAAAAAATCATTCACCTCGGTTGCATTACAATAAACATATATGAGTGGCTGACGCATGAAGAAAAACAAAATTCCGAGACAGTTAAACGAAGTTCCGATACAAAAAGGTTACTATTAAAAAGTGTCGATACTCAGTATGCTCATTGCTCAGTAAAATCAATGAATAAATCAAAAATTAGTTTCCATAGTTATAATAAAATTCTTAATTTAGTTTTAAGAAAATGACTTTCCAATTCAAAATTTATAGGAAGAGATTTAAGAAAAAATACCGTAAGATTATGTAATGGAATATTATCCATCTAAATACTTTATATATTTCCCAAAGGCAGAAACACTGCGACACGGCGACATAGTCGCGAACACAGAAAAACGGCTTGCGGATAGTTTTTGTCTGCACTGAGAAAAAAAATTTGTCTGTAACTTTTGGTTAACTATTCACTTATAAAAATTTCTGTATCAAAACTAAAACTAATACTTGTATTATTTATAATTATTTATATTGTGTTGTGTGGAACATTGCTATAAAATATTTAATTGAATGAGATGAATTGAATGAATACAATTGTTTATATTATATCGTTTTGTAGTAAAATTGTATTCGTGTATTGTTGCACAAGATCAGCACTGATGTTAAGCCCCCTCCTCCCCCATCAGCTTTCAAGCTTTTTGAGTGTAAGCCATTTTCACCCCTGATTACACGCAAATTTTGCAGACAGATTATGAAATCTTAAAAGCCTGTTGCAGACAGCTTCAAAACTCTCTGGCACTGGGATATATTTTACCGAAGTGGCTAATCGGACCGTCGGTGCGATTAGTGTACAGGCTATTTGGACCATCTTTTCCAAGGAGAATAAATTAGCACTGATAAAAAGAGTAAAATTTAGAAATAATATAATGTGTCTCGTCCCCGTGCATGAAAAATTATCTTGTTTACTTTTTTTTTGAGTGCGGGAGTGGGGTAGAGATTAATTATTTTCAGAGATTTTGTACTCTAAATGAGGCTAAAATTATTCATAAAAGGACAATAACTCAAAATTAATTTTTATAAAGCAAAAATGAAAATAATAAAGACTTCGAAAATTGAATAATAAAAACAAAAAAATGCAACATGAAAACAGACCTTAGTAAATGAGTATTTTCAATCCTTGAAAAAAATCTTCGCAATATGTTTGTTTATGAATATGCATAAATAAATCTTCATATTCAACTACATTGATGTTATTTGTTTTTTTATTTCGTCTTTCCTTTTTTTTTTTTTTTTTTTTTTTTTTTAACAATTAAACCGTTCCAATATAATTCAATGCAAACTAAACTCAATTTTCTATACAAATATATGTATGATTTTTCTGAAAATAACTTTTGTACTTATTTATTAATGTTGACAGCAATGTTGAAATAAACATGGATTGTAGATCAATCGCATTATACACTTTTAAAATGTTAAAAATTTGAATTTGCAGTTGAAACAAGCAAAATAATTAGTATAGGGTTCCCACTAAATTTCAAAAATAAAATTCCCTGACTTTTCCAGGTCTTTTTTTAGAAAATTCCAGTCACAAAATTTGGTTTGTGACATAAAAGATAGCTCACGGTATAAAGCAAAACATAGCTCGCAACATAAAAGACAACATAGTAACGTGACTTGCGATATAAATTGAATGTTTAAAATGCATTTTCCAGGTTTATATCATCATTTTCCCAGGTTTTTGAGCAATATTTAGATTCAGAAAATTCCACTAATGTTTTATTACTATTATTTTTATCATGCTCAAAAACAAAACAAAAACTGAGAAGCTAAATGTACAAAGTTTATACAAGTTTCATAATGGACAATAAAACTATTAAAATACTAATTCTTACCTGAAATATAATTTAAGTCAAATCCAAATGTAATTGTTATCCACGGAGTATTATAAGACGCTTTCATGACATGACGCTAAGCCACGTCCGTGCGCTAAGCTAAGCTAAGATAACAAAACAAACGTGTTGTTAGTAGTGTTGCCAATCAGAAATTTGCTTTTTACATTAACTGTTTGTGGCCCAGCGAATGAATACATAGAAATATTTTCTCCTTAAAAAATTGTAACTTTATCATCAACAATTATGAAATAGAATCACCATAATTATAAAATAGTTCCCTATTTAAAATATTATCAAAATAGTTTTTTGACGAAATGCGAAATTTTAAAATCTTAAATATTTCCTTTATAACAAAAAATATATATATTAAAGTGAAATTTTATTTCGTATATATACAATAAATATTTAAAAGAAACAATAAAGTTTCTTTCTTGCATTAAAAAACAAAATCTTAATTTTTTATTGACTGCATTCAGATTGAACCAACCAACCAACTACAAGACCAAACCGAATAACACCTGTTCAGAATTCTGAGAATTATCAATAGAAATCTTTGCATCGCGTAGTAAAAATAGTTCGATTTTTAAACTGAGTTATAAAAAAAACAAGAGTTTTCCTAGGGAAAAGGGAGATGTCAGGCACATCAGATAAAAGCGATTAATATCATATATAAATTAAATTAAATTCGCTCGAGCCATATTCGAGAAAAAAATCTTACACATTAGGCCGCCCATTTTCGCTTAAATGAGCCAATTCATATCTCGAAATATACTGCACGCAGAAATGTAGCGATTTCAGGGTAGGATCAGACAGAAGGTGAAAGACTATTTTGAAATTATCAGAACATAACCTCCCATATTTCCTGAGATATTAAGTGTCGGCTTTCAGCGGTCTCTTTGATCTTTAAATTCTTGTATATATAAGTGTCGCAGTTTCGTTCGTTTTTCCGTTTCCGCTGAGTGTCGTGGCGTTCGTTTGTTTTTGCGCTTGCGTCACTTGAGACTCTGCCGAGTCTCTTGATTAAAACAAAATTTAATTTTAGCTGAAATGATAATTTAATTTAATTTAAAATAAAAATAACCTATATTGGAAAATATTAAAAAGATGCATATTATTTTATAAAAGTATCACATGTTTTGCGGGAATATAAATATTTAAATTTATTATAAAACGAACTTCTCTCTTTTTATAAAAATACACCTTATGTATTCATAATTATAATCGTGCATATTAATTACTGATAAAAATATAAAATCTTAAAAATTTATTTCACAGTAGCTTTAAATAAATCCTTATAAAATATTTATAAAATACATTTTTTTAATCTATTTGCAATGTAATCTAAAGATTAATTACTTTTCTGAAAATTTAAATTTAAATATTTTTCGCGTCAACATTAAACCACATTCATTCAAGTTCGGAGCTTAAATAAATATAACCTTAATATTTCGTTCATACTTTAATGGAAGCCTCGATATTAAAAGTATTAAAAATGACTGTATAACTTATTTTTTATTATCTCTTAAAACATGGAAAAGGTTACTATTATTATTATTATTATTATTATTTTACAGAACGTGCACTTCATATTAAATTAACATCAAATAATAGAATAATGTATGTTGTAATTTACATTATTAAGCTAAAATATATAAATAAATTGAAAGCTATTCTCAAATATTGAAAAATATACATTGTTATGAGATTTCAAATTGTATGTTAAATTTTATGATTGTATTTTTAAGTGTATGGTAGTGGATTAAAAATATATTTTATTTAAAAAAAGGCTATAAAGCTGTTTATTAACTGTTGCTTATTGACTTTGTTTCATAACATTAGAAATAAATCTCAGTTGTGATTTTTCCTTTTTAAATACATGTATACATCGTATGAAACTGAAAGTAAGTTACTCAATATTTCTGATAAACACATACCAGAGATTCAGGTATCTGTGAAAGGGCGTAATTATATTTTTTGTAATATTTTCGAGAGTTAGTTAAGTAATAAAAAATTGCTAGTTCGTTTTCAAAAGATTCTGAGATATATCTGAGGCACTGTTCCTGGGTGGAAGAAAGTATGGTGTTTTGGAGAACCTTTACGTATCCACTACACTGTTTTGGAATTTCATTTCACGCTTCGTAATAAATTACTGATGTCTAGATATGAAAAATAAAAGTTTAAGTTACTTATAACTAGCCCATGGATCTTATCAGCTCACAAGCCATTTTATCACAAATGATTCATCTCATTAACAATAATAAGAATAAGAATAATAAGAATGATAATAAGAAGAAATATTATTATTGCTATTAATAACTTTATTTAATTTCTCTTTTTACCATTTCGCGACGGGAAGCGCAAATGCGCAGTTACCGTTCAGTCCGGCACTCTCTTTTGCTAGTGTCTATATAAAGCCAGATGGTTTTTCCTATTAGGCTCCATGAAATTATAAAAATATGAACGCGTTGTTTAAGGAAATATTTGCTTTCGATGTACTTGTCATGCAGATGTACGAAATGTCCTAATCATCACTAGATTTGTTAGGTTCTTTGTGAACAGAACAATTAAAATATATTATATTGTCACAATAACAACATTCAAAGTCTGTGTTAGAACCAATATATATATTTGTAACACGTCAGCTATTTCATGTTCACTTAAACATTTTTGACGCTTCGACATTGTAAACGTGAAAACAGAAAAAAAAAATCACAAGGTTTAATCATCGATTAAAAACTGCACTTCAAACCCCAATACCCAACACTCTAGCGAAAATGAAATTGCTTTACTGACTATAAACAAAATACCACTTGCATATTTAAAGAGGTGTCATAAAGCATACAATTCAGAAACATTCCTTTCCCCTCATGTTCATATAATCAAAATACACGGGAATATTACTTTCATTTCGAGTAAAAGGTCAAAATGTGCATGTATCTCAAATCCAATGGACATACAATGTAGTGTTGCCAGATTGGGAATTTTTTTTATTCAACTACCACCAGTAATTTTGGGAAGTGATATTTGATATACATAATAGACGATTTATCTTCGAAGTGGTTAGGCAACTGTTACAAATAAAATTTAGTGGTGGATATTGAATAAAAATATCCCCAATCTGGCAACACTGATACAATGCCATATTTTGTCAAAAATTATAGTTTTTAAAACATTCTTAAACACTGGGACAAATGTGCGACTGCCAGGGTTGAACGAGAAAATTCTTTGAGACGATGGTGTGCCGGCCGATAAATGAGTGCGTTTCTTCCTTGCACGTATGCGTGACAATTGGCGTGAAAGTGTTAAGTTCCCTAATTTTTGTGATGAGTATGTTTCAAGTTTTCGAATTTTCCTAATAGTTCTATTATAAGATCGTCGATTTCTCGTAACAAGTCTGCTTTTGCGAAGCCGAATTTTTCGTAGATAGACTTTGAAAATGTCATTTTTTTTCTCATTATGTATGTAAATGGCATTCTCTTTTGTGGTTTATTAAGAAATAAAATGCAATATTTTGCTGTTTGCTGAAATACAGAGCTATTTTGGAAATAATTTAATAAAAAAAAAAAAAAAAAAAAAAACCTTAAATTTATTTTCAACCAATTACAAAAATACACGAGATTTTGTTTGTTTTGGTAAAATACGCAAATGCTTAAACAGACAAATGTGTGAAAACTAATCGACAAAAAACTTACTTTTTTCAAAACTGATACCTGAATACGTAATTATTTTCAATAATAAATTAAAGAAATGGAGTACAATAAATATTTAAACTTAAAAATCTTCTTCACACACCATAAAATTAATTACGCAACTACCGGCTTGCGCGGCCTTTCTTTTTCTGGTGAAAAAAAACACATAGTACGAAGTTGTCAGGTGTATGAAACGCAAATAACTACGTGTTTTGGTACCTGAAGAAAAAAGATCATGTGCTTTCGAAATCGATAGTGCTTGAAGACTCGAATTTAAACTTTTACAGAAAATTCTTGAATATAAATGAAAAAAAAAAAAAAAAAAAAAGGCTAAATATATACACTATCAATTTACTAGAATTAGAACTCAAAAATTTTTGTTGATTATCACTGAGAAGAAGAAGCGGTTGATTCTAGAAAAGGAAATTCATGCTGATGAAATTAAATAAAAACACTTTTTTTTTTTTTTTTTTTTTTTTTGTGATTATTTTTCGATTTGTAGCAGTACACACACTGTTTTTTAGCACAATCTATTTTTTGAGATTAATAAAATAATAACAATAATAAACGAACTAGGACACAAACTACTCGTAATGAATTAAATATGAATAACATTTTTTCCTTTTTTTTTTTTGTACAAGATACAAACATGAAAATTACATACTATTTTTATCATAATTACCTGATATTGTTATGTATTTTACTCAATGTTTTTGAAGGTTTAGAACTCAAAGTTCAGAAAAAGAGTGAATCCGTGTTTCCAGCCAATTACGTGTAAAAAACCCAACAGCTATATCGTCAGGAAATCGCTACTTCCTAGAACTTCTTTCAGCCTCCCAAACATGCGATAGTTAATTGGGATAGGTCAGAAATTACAAATTGAATTCCCTCTAACTCTTCGGTTGGCTGTATGATGTGGGCTTTTATGCGTGGGATAGCCACTTTTGTGAAATATAATAGCTTTTCTTTTTAAAACTTTGACCGGATTTTTTTGCTGAAATGTAAGATTAGTTTCTTTTAGTATTTAGCAATAGTAAGCAACGTTTTCTGTACGAATTTCAATTTGAAATTCTATGCAATAAACTTCTTTGAAGTTGTGAAACATTGTCGCAACGACTCTTCCAGCTGAATGGTGTGATTTTGCTTTATAGCTGCAATTTTTTGTGCCATTCATACACTCGTGTTTTGTTCAAGCTAGTCTTCAGAAACTATGCATCAAGATTTCGAATGTTTTTGTGTGTTTTGATGCAATTATGTATGAAAAATTTTATAAAAGCGATTTTTGTAATATGGGGGTAAATATTTCGTTCACTGACTGTGACGCCAAATAAAGCCCTAAATAAAATGTATTTACTTCAGTACAGAAAATCACATGACATCCACACCTACCACGCAGAGAAGCCCTTACGCCTTTCAGAAACATTAGAGGTCATATGAAAGAAATTCCAGTTCTTATTTCTATAAAATACTTAAAATCTGTCACAAAATAATTGTTTTTAAAAAATAATAACTTAGAAAGCTAGAGAATTTGAGCAGATGCTATTTTTCCCTATGCGTGCGGTAATAAGCATCAACACAGAAAATATTTCTCTTACATATGTCGAGGGTTTACGAAACTACGTCATTTGAGGTGCTTGCCGAGATCAACAACATATATTTAATAACACGCGTCCTTTACACTGAATATAAGAAAAGTGCAATCCTTCAAATTAAAAACACGAAATGAACAGAAAATCTTTCTTAATTCAGGAATTGAAGTTCCTTCCAAAAGTGGGGAGATACATCAAATGGAGAACGCCTCACAATTACAGGTGAGTGCAGTAGCTAAGTCTTTTCGAGTAACATCCTAGTTAGCTTTTTATACTGAGGGTTCCAAACAGACACTGAAGTAGTGGCTGTCTTTTCAGTTTGAGCAAGTATCTTAATCATTCAGAATGCCGATCAACTAGTTTAAGTAAATAAATAACTTGTTCTAGTAGCCGATCTGTGTTACATTAAATATTAAATTTAAAAATACATTTTGAAAGTTCGTGAATGTAGTCATCGGTAACTATGAATTAATGAGATTCAGTTTGTAATACATATACCACAGACTTTTATTTTACCCAAATTAGGTTCTAATTAAGAGGAATTACTCATTAGCCACTCTAAAGTTGTAATTGTGTTATATTTAAATATTCACATATTTAAATTTTATTTAATTAAAAATATTTAAAATCTTTTTACTCTTATACTTTAATTTTCGTCTGAAACTTTATTAAAATGCACATATTTAAGTTATAAAAGGAATCAAAAGTTCATCAGAAAAGGTACTGGAAAAAAAAAAAAAAAAAAAAAAAAAAAAAACGTATTTTAACTTATCTAAAACTTTAAGATATCTTCATAAATGAGTTTAAATCTTTAAAAAGTATATGTGTAAAACAACAACAATTTTTTTTTTTTTTTATTTAATATAAATTATAGCTAGTATGTATTTAAATGAATAGGAAGAAAAAAAATCGATTTACAGAGTATTAAACTTTTTATATTTATTTATTTTAAGTCAGAGTATAGCAGCATATTCTATATTGGAAAAGTTGTTACTTATTAAAATAGACTTAAATACCATGATTTAAATATGCAGTGCACAGCTGAAGAAAGAAATAATTGAAAACTATAGGCATTCTTTTTAATATTTTCAAATAAGAATGTTATTTTAAGTTTTTTGAACTATACCTATAAAATAAAAAGTGTAAAAGTAGAAAAAAAAATTAACTACGTGCTGAAAAAACTGAAAACTATTTGTTACTCTATTGTTTTTGAATATTTTATGCATGAAAATAACTTTTAATACTGTACTACCCTTTTCTGATTTGTTATATTCACAATTTTACCAGAGATAGCCTTTTTAATCAATCAGAAATCCGAGAAATATCAAATAGATTGGATTTAGCATCATATATATATATATATATATATACTAGCTGACCCGACAAACGTTGTTTTGTCATATAAATTATTTCTAGAGAATATTTTGCTAGAAAAAAATAGCTAACTTATTGTAAGTGTGTAAGGATGTGGTATATAAGTGGAAGATGTATGGAACGCTGTGAACGGTGGAAGAATATAAAAATAACAAAACACCAATCATTTATTTTTTTAATTTATTAAAATTGATTCTTTAAAATTATATACATATCGCTACTTATAACAATATTGCTAAAAAACAATATCAATCCCTTAATGCAACAGAGTGTACAATATTTTTTGTTATCCCATCTTTCGCCAATACAAACAAACTGGATGGTTTGCCCACTCGAGAGCCACGTATAATTGTCCGTGTGAAAAACATGATGTGCTCAAATCTAAGCCACAGACAGACATCGTTTGGCCCTGAGACTTATTGATAGTCATTGCAAATGCCAATCTAATTGGAAATTGAGGGCGTTTCAACTGAATTGGCACATCTGTGAGTATAATAGGGATTCGTAGTAGTAATATATTTTCACCTCGGAATTTGTCATTTAAAATGATGGCTTCGATAACATTTTTCATTAATTTTTTTATGACTAATCGCGTGCCGTTGCACAACCGTGGTGGGTTCAAATTACGAAGCAAAATAACTGGAGATCCAACCTTCAGTTGTAAAATATGCGGTGGCATGCCTGGTAAATCCAATGAGTTTCAAAACTTTGTTGGATAATTTACAGCTTCGGTGGCATCGCAAACTGTATCATTAGATTTGTATGACACCAAGTCTCCTGGTAACAAATGTTGTATCTTGAGATTCAATTCGTTGACGTCCACATTTTTTGCTGCTGAAATTGCTCTTTCTGCCAGCCACTCATGATTTGTGTATCGTCTGTGTACATCGGGAAATATCTGGTCAATAAGAGCATTTTGAGAATCAATGATTGTGCAGAAATCGGTCGGTAATTTTATGCATCCAGTTTCATCTGTAGTAACTTTTCCATCGCCGATATCTAACAATTGTTTTGAGAATGTTTCAGCGGATGGATCTTGAAGCTTTTGAACGCACAAATTTACTTTCAGTTGTACTTTTTCAACATTAAACCACAATGACGATGATTTTAAGCACGCGTTGATCTCATCAGCGTGTGCCATTTGTGTGCCATAGTGCATTTATCCCAGATAAGAATTTTACACTATTTCAGCACTGTGGCCATGGACGATTGTTTTTTTATGTTGCACACTGCGTCTGGGTTATTTTGAATATTTAGTGGCACTTTAAATAATGAATGAGCTGTTCTGCCTCCATCCAATAAAGTTGCCGCAATGCCAGATGATGCAACAGCCAATGCGATGCCATTATTTGATCGTATTTCGGCGAGAATTAGCGAAATAAGGAATGTTTTGCCAGTTACACCTGGTGCACCCCCCACCCCCCCCAAAAAAAAGAATCCACCTTGTCCTGCCAAAGCTGCGAGCATGATGCGGTCGTAAATGGTTCTTTGTTCTTCATTCATTAGTGGGACATTGCGAGCAACAATCGTTGCCATTTCTACAGTATTGTACTGTAGTTCACGATTCAATACAATGCTTATTAAATCAGATGCATTTCGATTTGTTGAATGCATACCGAAATGACTGAGTGGTAAGTTGGCTATGATAATGCAAAGATCTTCAATAGCAATCAATGTTTCATTGTACATAGCGTTACTGAGTACTATCGTTAGATCGTTGCACCGTGAACGATGTTGATGCAATATATCATCAGTCATTGAATCTTTGTGATTATCCCATAATGTCTCTGCTCGGGCCGGGAAACATGTAGTCAACACTATAGCGATTAGTAGACGAATTTGTTTTGCTGTACAGTCCAGTCCTACTTCAGCAAGCATACACTCCCACTGGTTGTAGTCTTCCAGCAAGCCGAGTGCAAGGCATGCATCTTTATACGTTGGATACTGTTGTCCATTCACTTTACGTAAATCTTGAAATGACAAAGGGCCGATGACATTAACCAATAACAGTCGAAGATAAAAACACTCAGTCTGCCTTGGATTGACTGTAAATACTCGTCCCAAGGTGTTTGATTTGAATAAACCGGGACATGCATCAATTGGCGTGCCTTGCTTGCGGGGCATCCATTATTTTGTTGGAGCCCATGTGAAATAGCGTGGTACTTCTGAATAGAGTAATGTCCGTGCAAAAGCACCAAAAGCATCCGCACGATTACACAATTCAAAAAATTCGGTGAGTGTAGTTTTTGGTGGATTTATAGCACGATCAATCGCTGTCTCGCTCGTGAAATATACGCGCTGGCCATTTTCAAGTTGGACGGCTAAATGAAGAACTCCTGGATCCCGTTCATGAATTGGGAAACCAAAGATACGCAAAACAGCTTCATTGGAGCTGACGTACCGGCCAATTTGGTAAAGTGTTATTTCATCGTTGTTATTCACCGGAGGAGCATTCACATTGGTATTTTCAACTCGAAATACAGCCATATCATTGCCTTTATTCACATACTTGCACATGTATTTGATGCTCTTCACTGAACTGCAGAACTGAACATAATTATGAGCATTGAATGTTTTGCTCAGCAGAGGCGAATATGGGAACACTCAACGGTTATCAATGTCAATATCTATGTTGTTGGCATAGATGACCGCCATAGATGATAAGATTGTCCGCCATTATCGGGATTTCTTCGACGATATATTGGATATCCGTCAACATTTGTGATCGTGAAATTTTTCGGAAAACTTTTAGTACATTTTCCATCTGCACAAATAATAATGGCCTAAAAATTCATTTTTCATTTTAACTTAAAATAACCCCGTCGGATATTGACGAATTTTTTAAAAGAATATACCATTTTAACTAATTTTAACATTTTAACAATATTAACGTTGAAAAAATATTTTAAACACTCACGGTTAAAAATTCATTTTTCATTTCAACATTAAATAAATTCTGACATCGTGTTTACGATTCTAAAATATTAACTTTGAAAAAATATTTTAAACACTTCGTAAGATACGGTTACGATTCTAAAAATATTAATTTTGAAAAAATATTTTAAACACTTCGTAAGATACGGTTAAAAATTCATTTTTCATTTCAACATTAAATAAATTCTGTCATCGTGTTTACGACAACTCACGCCATCTAGGTGGAAAAGTTGTTGAAAGAGTTGGTTAAAAATTAATTAAGAAAGAACTAATTAAGTTACAACTTTCATTTGTAAATCTAAACCATTCTCGAATCCACCTGAAGACACACAAAAAATTTCATTAAACTCAGTCCAGCCGTTAGGAGGTGTTCAGTGACATACACATGCACAAAAGAAATATATATATAAAGATATATTATTATTTTCTTTCGTTTTTGATTTCAGCAAAATTATCTTTTGCATTTATATTTCTATACAACTTTCATTTTTAGAATTCTCTTAGAAATATTTCTGAATTAAATACAGTAGACTCTCGTATATCGCGGTGGATACGTTCCGCGTAATAGAAAATCGCGTTATAGGAGACATAAATTAAGCAGACGATTTCATTCCGCAATGAGATCAAAAGCGTCGGGTGTTGGCATAGTAACGGAGCAATCCTTCCTTGAACAGGTTGAAAGTAGAAAAGATGTAGTCACGTGATTCCTTTATTTCACGCGTTATACGACACTTTTTATAGCGTTGCATGAGTAATAGTCTCAGATTTTTCGCCGCGTTACACAAAATCGTGTTTTGTGGGCGTGTGTTGTAGGAGATTCTACTGTAAATAACAACATAACTTAATTGGCGGACAAAAAAAAAAAAAAAAAATGATGAACTTATAAAGAAATTTAAAAGGCATAATTCATATTTTTATAATTTAATTAAAATTATTTATTTCTTGATTTTTCTATAGTCTTTATGACTATTTTAGTGCCGTTGCAACTACTACCATTCCCGTATAAGTTCTCCAGCTAAATATTATAGGAATCAGCTTAATGCAATCACTACTTCGTTGATGTTTATTTGAATAATGCCAAACATCTCAACACGAAAACGTACAAAGTACTGAAGAAATTTAACTTCAAACTGAAACAGCATTGCTCTTTATCACATAAAGAAATCTATCTCGAATATAATGTATTTTAAAATTTCAAATGCAGTTAAAATTGGAGGAGAATTTTAAATAAGTAAATTAAATAAATTTTCCTTAACAGGAAAAATTATCTTTAGTAAGATTTCCTGCAAAAGGTACATTTTTTTCCTTCTTTTAACTGAGAATCGTATTTTTTTAACGTTATATATTTATTTTAGTTTTATTTATTTATTTATTTATTTACAATGTATTAGGAAGTGCCGTGAAACCGATGTGTGGAATGTATTTTTCTTTCGCAGAGCAAAAAAGCAAATAATCGTAGATTATTATAAATTTAGATTAGTATCTGTCTTTACGTCTAGTTGTGTACCACTAAGTTTGGTCTTCACACAAGCTCCAAGTTTACAGATGTCTATGACTCTGCATGACTTTATTTGACGTCTTTATGTACATATGTGGGTGTGCTTGGGTATGTATGCATGTATATATTTCACATAAATTTAAAACGGTTATACGTAGAACGTTAGATATTTGTATATAGGTTTGTCATAACATCTAGGGTGTATTTCCATTTTTGGTCTTTCTATGACTTTCAGTTTTGGAGAAATATACAAAAATTATACCAATGTATATAATTTTGCCATTATTTACGATCTATGTATGTATATATATATGTTCAGAATTCTAATGGCTAACTCTTAATTCAGAATTCCATTCCAATATCTCTTAAATTTGACAAAAGATGGCAGCACTATGCATATTTCGAAGACTTTTAGAATATAAACATTGATTAAATCTATTCTTTTTATTGATATTTTAGTTGTTTTTAAACGCTAAATTAATTCTTTTTCTATTATTATTATTTATTTTATTCATGCTTTCAATTAGTTGTTAGTCATACTTTAAATAATTTCTTTTTTTCAAGTTGGTGTGAACCTGTATTTGCTGCGAATGGAATTCTAGTTTGTGTTCTTTCTGTTGTGATTCTAGCGGTAAGCTGAAAAAGTCATTTATACGTGTCAGCTGAAATAAAACCAATAATTCACGTTTTTTATTCGAGTACATGTATTTATTCAAGCTTTTATTCATTCTTTCTTAAAATATGATGTTTATGAATTCATGTGAAAAGAGGGTGAGTCCTTCAAAATTCATTTCTAACTGATTTTTTAATTCAATATTATTTTAAACTAGCGAATTTTAAAAAACCATACAATCCACGATTCCATTCAAAATCTCTTCAATATAAAAAAAATACTGACAAAAAATATAAATTTTTTCGTCAGTATCTACCGTCATACAGATTTCGGCAGAAGCTCATTATAGAACTCGTATTAATATTGATACAAAAATTGATAAAATCCCTTCGTGCAGATAAAATAATTTGGAAAGACATAAGACATTTATATTTGACTATTGTAATTTATTTAATGAATGTTCTAGAAACATTATAAAAAAATGATTATTCATATCATAAAATTCAAGATCACTGGTCAGCCATGTAAGTTTTTCTTCAAGGTGGTGGGTTTATATGGTGTACTTTTGGATGCTGATTATGAAAAACTATTCAAAAATTTCCATCATGTACAGTTTTGACAAACCATGTGATTTTTTGTGCTTAAAGCTCCTTTTTTTTCTAAATTCCTATCTAGTTATTTCCCGGAAAATCTGGGTGATACGAGTGAAGATCAAGAATAACTATTTCATGACTACATCAAAAAACTGTAAAGGAGGCATTTGGGATGATGGTGTGTTAACATGTTAGGAGATTATTACTGGATGCTGCACAGAGAATCTCCCCTCATCGATGTCCCTAAACTTTGTACAAGAAAAAAAAATCTCTAAAGTGATCGTCGATGTAAATAAACACATTTACAAGATAACATAAAAATAATAGCCTACTTTTATGAATTTTATACATAAATCGATCGAATTTGTTATAGTCTTTATGTAAATTCTTCCGATCTGCATCACCATTTTGTGAAAAACCTTTAAGTGATAGGGAGAAAAGACAAGCATTTCTGAATTCAGCGTATCAAATCACATTATAGATACAAACGCAGTGCAAAAATGTAAAAGATAGAAATAAAATATACTCTTTTACAGACCTGTGTAACCAATGAACATTCACTGCTCTTAAATGGAAAAAAGGAATTCAAGCACAAATCTTTCGTTAAATGAAATTCAATTATCTGCACTTAGAAAATAATATTTGACGAGAATCGTATTATTGAAAGAAAAAATATGTTTATTTAAAAATCTTCTTTTCGAGAAAATATAGATTGTACGGGCACTTTCTTTTCAATTGAAAAGAAAAAAAATTCTTACCACTATTATTTTATTTGGAGGAAAAGAATTATAAGGTAGATCAATATATTTACAGATAGACGTATCGTTATTCACATACAAGTATTTAAAATTTGAACTTTGATTGTTCAACAGCCAAAAAATGCAATTGTGCAATTTTCGCATATTTTGTACTTCCTAAAGCTAAATCATTAGTACATTAATAGATTTTATCAGAAATTTATGGCATGGTACATGATCTGGTAGTGGACATCTTGTTTATGGCAAGGTAACAATGAGTTTACGAGGTTTAAATTGAATGTATTATTTTTTCCTGCATGAATACAAAGGAAAATCACAGAAAAAGTACAAGAACCAAAAAGTATTTTTAATATTCTGATATATTATCCCCTTCACAGATGTTTAACGTTGCTTTCAGTATACTGAAAATCAAGTTCTTTCAAAATAGAAAAATTTTCTTTCAAAATATCTTACGCTTATCTTTAATTTTCTGTAATGTGCACTGTTAAAATTTTGGTGTTAGTTTGAACCAAAATTTGGTACTGAATTAGCTGCAAACACACGGTGGTTTAACTATTTACCATGATTTGGTAAATTTATGTTGAGCCAAATATTGGTATTATGTTTAAAAAAAAAAAAAAAAAAAAACATTCAACCGAGGCGGGAATCGAACTAAAGGCTATCTTCTCTCAAGTCTAACGTTCTGGCACTGTGCCACGTTTTCTTGCCTACTAATTCTGTTTCATGGATTTTGATAAAAGGGGCTAAATTTTCTAGGGTCTTATCTTAACCCATGGGTGAGTTGTTTTACAAACTTTGCACTTTACCCTATGTTTTCGACCACGCTCTTTAATATAAGCTTGGTTTGGTTTCAAAAATAATTTTACTGATTCATACTTCCTGGTCTGTATACAAATTTTCTCTCTCTTCTTAAAAGGATATATCTCAATAAACTTTCTTATAGTATTATCTCATTAGTCATCAATTGAACAAAGAACTCTTATTTTCTTGTAATGAATGTTGGTTTTGAATGACATAATCACACACAATCTCACTTCAGAGACTTTATTTTCCCTCTCCGGCTTACAGCCGGTGATTTTTAGTCCCTATCTTCAGTCCGTTATGTGGCCTCATCTCCTGAATACAAAGAGAATTACAATTGCATGTAAGCCGCGACACTTCCCTTGTGAGTGGATGTACAGTAGCTCCAAGTTTTGGTGCAACTGAAATTCAATCACAAGAAGTAGAAAACTAAAAAATGAGGTTGAACCATATTATGCTATTGCAGACAACTTTACTCCATTTTGCAGTTCAAGTCTGTACTGAATTTTTTTACAGTGTGTAATAATGAATTTTTCTATTCATTTTAAATGGCCTTAACATGAAGTCAGTATATAATGCAATATGCCATGCATTTTAGAGAAAAAAAATGAGAAGATTATTGCGGCAGAAACTCTATTTATGCATTGACACTTATTTGATATTAGTTTTTTACAAAGAAAATTCAAACATAATGTATTTTAACACTAATTTCCCTTAATATAACATATTTCCTGGCTTAAATATTATACAGATCATTTTACTTGTTTTCTCAGTCGTGTATGTTTTTCAATGTAGATGTGTACAGCAGTATTTAAAAAAATTATAAATTGACTTACACTGCACTACATATAAAATTCAACACCTTAAAATAGTTTGCAGAATATGATAAACACTTACACACAAACAACTGATGCTTAGCTAAATAAATGTTGCTATTTACAAAAATATACATTTATACTAACGGTGTATCAATACAAAGTGGGTCCCTGTCACGGTAATACAAGAAGCAAACCTAAGAGATACAGGTTCATTTAGCTTGCGGATTGTGTCTTGGGGAATGGAAATTCATAAGTTTTCAATCATTCTCCCTAGTTCATTCTCTTATTGAGGTTAGGGCAGAACAGATAAAGGACGTCCAGTCACATCCCACAGATTTCTAGTAGTGTGCATTTAGGAGGCATTGAATGTCAAGGAAGGAACTGTAACCATTTTGCTGCCGCTACATGTATGGGAGCATAACCGGATGCCACAGCAATTCAACATCATATCATTATGCAGTCAGTGTGCCTCTTATGCGTATCAAGGATGATTTACTATAAAGTTTGATGTCACTTCAAAGCGTTGAAGAGCGGTTTACTGTTTAGCAACATTGTTCAGATTCTCAGAATCGAATCCCTCCACATATGCAGACTCTCACCAGGTGACTATAATTATTCAAATAGAACCCAGACTCGTGGTTAGACCATCCCATGATGTTTAGATGTCTGTGTAGAAATTTTCATCATAATCTACCGAATATTTCATGGTGTTGTATTTTCTATGTCGGGCAGTGTATTCTGTCATTATTGCGGATCAGGTATTGATTGTTGTAGTTGTTTGGAATGAACTTTGAGCTATAGGTTCTAGTTTAATTAGAATTCATGTTGAAAAATATTGACCGAAGAACGACACTTTAATCCAATATCAAACCAAAACAGTGCCAAAATATTTCTATTTTAATTGGCGCCATTCTTCAAAATATCGGATACTAAAGTAATGATAACATTATTTCTGATAAGGAATATTTTCCCAGTTATACGAAAAGCATAGTTCAGGAGAATAATCTGTAGGTGATTCGTCTAAATAAGTCATCCAAGGAAGTACTATTTATTTTTTCACTGCAGAAAGATTCATCATTCTTAAAATTCAACACAGATTTTATTTCAGAAAATAATCATTTCTATTCTTTACAGTAGAATAAAAATGTTCAGGCTGATTTGTTAGACACATTTTTTTTAACACTATTACACTATAGAACTTATGTCCTATTTGCTGCCAGAAGTTCTCTATAATTTGAGAAAATACGCAAAATTTACGAACAAATTACTTAATCAGAACGTATTTTCTCAAATTACAGAGAATTTCTGGCAGCAAATACGACATATATTTTACAATGTACGAGTAAAACCCAATGGTAGAAAATATAATCTTTCATAACTTTCTTATAATAATTGTTTTAGTCTGATTATAATTGCAAATAAAGATGTATCTCTCTTTATCACAAGTGCCGTAATATATACCGGATATCCATAAATCTGTAAATCTTTTAATGTCGACAGACTGATGGGATAGAGGGTCTCTCTCTCTCTCTCTCTATCTCTCTCTCTCTCTCTCTCTATATATATATATATATATATATATATATATATATATATATTATAAATCCTACTTAAAATTATTAAAGTAATGTTTCTACATTTGTTTTCTATAGAAAATAATAATAATAATTTAATTCCTTTAGGAAAGTATTCTACTTTTAGTAACTGTCATAGTCTTTAATATTTTGATCTGAATTCAAATTTTTTACTCAAATATTATTCTTTGTCAGCTCGTATGTAGTTAATAATATTTCATTCGTGACATATTTTCACATACTTCCTTTTTGGGAATGTCAGATTTCAAGCTTGATGATTTCACTACAGTTAAATGACTCAGAAATTCTCTCAATGTATGTGAAAATGTATGAAGCCCAATTTAGCATTATTACTCAGCGAGGAATTTGCTAAATGGATAGCAATATTTAAGAGAATCACTGCATTGGTAACATTAACTTCTAGACCAAACGGAGCATTAAAGCTAAACAAGAATAACCATTCTTTGGTATAGAAAATGGTACAGTTGAATTGTTTTTGTAACTTAAATTCAGCTTGTTATCGTTTTAATCTTAAGATATAAAGAATATTGCTGAATATGTATACTATGTGAATAAAACTTGTATAATACTGAAACTTTTCGAATTCCAAATAAATTACAACATATAAAGTTTAACTCCGTTTTAGATGGATATTTCAAAAGAAATAAAATAAAATTGGTATAGTTATTATTATTTTTTTTAAATACAAATTTCATGGTATTGTATTAAAAAGAATTTAAGATATTTAAAAAGAATTAAGATAATTAAGATATTTTTAAAGTATCGCTTTTTGTATTAATGGCGTATCATTTACGAAGTTCATATGTCATTTTTAGTTTATATCAGATTTTAAATATATTTATTTTCATTTGACTTAAAGGCTGTTTGATTTTCAGTTAATATTTGTAAGTTTTAAAACTCTTTAAATTGCAAACATTAAAATTTTTTTCATTAAAGGTAATAATGCATGTGAATTTAAAGCATGCTAGAAATATATTTGAGTTTTGTACCCTTATTTTTATAAGTATCTTAAGTTCTTTTATTTTAACTGAAACATGTTAAATACATCTTTAAATACTTTAAACTTTAGATAGTTAATAAGTATTTTTTGGATTTATTTTTCATAAAATAATTTCCCTTTAAAGTCATCTGTAAAAAAATATTGTGTTTTCACATGAAGTGTATAATCTGAATTACCAGTGACATTTTCACAAGACACTTTATTATATTTCCCGTGCATTTGTTTTTTATTCACTTTTCTTTCTGAAAATGCTTTTCCATTATTCTTAATCTTTTAAAAATGTTATTTGTTTTTCAGAAAAATTTTAGGCACGATTATGTCTATTAGTCTATATATCTTTCTTTCTGACTGTCTGACAGTTGCATGATCACGTAAAGTAGATTAAAGTAGATATCACGACGAAAGTAGATTAAAGCTTAAATGATACAACGAATACGTGCGCTTGGAAAATGTTAACAATCTATGGATGCTGCGTCATTTATCATTCTTTTTTTTTCAATTTTTAATTGACTATGAGTGTTACTGAAGCTGGGGAGTCAGCTTTTTCTTAGAAAATCAAAATTGTGATGTCATGACTCCAGATCTAGTGTTTTGTTCTAGACCTTCGCCAACTGCCCAGTACGTAACAATAGTAAGACATTAAAAAAAACACTCAACTCAACTCAATTTAATTTTCATTTTTCTAATCTTTCATAACTAGTTAGTTGTAGGACGACTAAGGCGCCCGTTAAAAAATGATCATTTCATTTTATTTATTTCTCACTTCAAATAATTCATTTGCTAGCAAGCCCGTGCGAAATTTTCACACTTTATTTATCTTTTCGTTACCTTTAAAATTTAAAATCATTATTATTATTTATAGGCGTCATTTTTTCATATGCATGAAAAATTTAAAATTTTATATATGTATTTAATTTCACGTGAAAGCATATTTCTTTTCACATGCTGAAAAAAAAAAAAAGAAAAAAAAAAAAAAAAGAAAAAAAGCAACAATTAAGAATTACATGTCTATTTTAAAGCTGTTATTTTCATATTTTAATTAATTTTAAAAAATCTAATCAAAAATTCGTAACAAATAGAGTACCAAATGAAAGGGAAGATTTTTTCTGAATCCATCGGATTAAACAGATTATCGAGTGGCAACTTGCGTTCACACACAGGCAGAATCAAAGTTTAAAGCGTGACAGAGTCAGGCACTGATGAGCGTAACTGTATACGCTGATTTCAATAATTATTTTATTTGATAAATTAATTCTGGATTTCACTTTAATTTACATGTATAAAACAACAAACCCTTCTGGCAATTCTGCATTGATTAAATATAAAAAGTAATTAACTTAAAAATTGCTTGTTAGGTAAGTGTTTGTATGGAAAATCAGCAAATCGGAGAATCATACTCATTCATACAAGTAATATTGCTTTTCATCTTGGTTGTAAATAAGAGTTCCATCGTTAAACCATTTCACATAATTCATCATTTACGGATGTCAAATTTCTTATTTACTGCTTTCGCTATAGCTATGTAATGCATTAATAATTTGAGAAATTACATTGATTACATTTGATACCGTTTGAATTTACCAAATTTTACATTTTTCTATTCATAGCGTCAATTTTGAAAATTTTTTTTGACTGTGTTACACAATTTGCGTTGCAATATTTGCACAATGTTTGCACATTTTGAATGCGTTGTACAATTTGTGTGCAAGGTGCCACGTTCATGTGGTTCTTTTATACGCTGATGCCACATGGGGGACGCTCGTCCCTCATAAAAGAGGATATTTTAGAAGAAATATGTAACTTGGATTTAATATTGCATTTGCACTAAATAATGCAGATAAATAATATTAATTATTCTTTTGCTGTGCTTAGTTCCATGTACCAATGGTACAATATATTATTGGTATTATATAATATGTTACAATATACTTTTAATAAAACAATAATTTTCAAAAACTCTCCGTTGAATAATTTATAATCATACTCATTACCTTAAGTAATATTGCTTTTTATCTTGATTGTAAATAATATTTCAATCGTAAAACATTTTCACATAATTCGTCATTTACGGATGTCAAATTTCTTATTTACTGCATTCGCTGTAACTACATACTATAATTATTCTCCAAATATCTATGAAGCTGAATCTTATACATTCCGTAATATAGGATGGGGAAAAATAAGCAAATAAAATGTAATTTTTGCTTGAAAAAATAATAATAAAAATAACAATATTATAGTTTTAAAAAATTAAAGAACACCCTTTTATAGAAATGTGAACTAAAAAGCACAAAATATCTATCTTAGTATTAAAATGCAGGATAAGAGAAAATCGTGTGAGTGACACACCATAATATTTATATACATTTAAATCTTTAATTATTGTGTAACCACGTTTCCTACGCCTAGCAGTAACGACGAGTCGAAAATCTTGGAGGGTTTCCAAGTTGACCAACAGGTTTGAATTTCGTAAACATCCAGTCATTCGGTATTACCTTATCGCTTATTTTCTCTCAACGAAAAGCTTGTCTCCCCCATTTTACTAGTGGACTCGTTGAATCCGCACTTACGCAGAGGTTTCCATGGTCACAAGAAATGTAGTTAAAGAGTAAAATAATTTAGAATTAAACAAAAACCATTTTTAAAAAATCTCCCCTAACTGGGCTCGAACGCTAGACCATTAGGTTCGTAGCGCAATGCTACCTCACGGTTACAGCGTTCACGTAGGGAAATTCTTTTTTTTTACAATATAGATTTTTGTTTGTTCCCAGAGCGGTTACAAACATACAAACAAACATACATACAAACATACATACAGGTGAAGCTAATAAAAGCGTGTTAAAAAAGATCTCCACCAAAAACAAAAAAACACTTTTCGGCTGCTACGGCCACTTACCAGTACTTAAATGTCGCCCGAGAGGATGAAAAACCTCCATTAGATTTTATTCAGGTTGACTGAAATGTTTACTTAGTAAGAAGGTAGGATAATGGTTAACGGCTGAACTGTTATTAAGGTTTTCAAGAGATATATTCTGAACTCTTTTATTAGTCGTGGTTATTCTGTGAATTTGTGTAAACATAATATTTTTTAATGTATGTAAACATAATATTTTTTAATCTGTGTAAACATAATATATTTTTTTAATTTTTTTAATTTTAGCTTTAAGTTTTGTAATTTGACGAAATGGTTTTCTTGCGTATATATGTACTATATGTATGTGTGTGTATACACTATGGGACAAAAATGAAAAAAAAAAAAAAAAAAAATCCGCACTGCAGAAAAATTGGCTTTTACTTTCTCGTACCATAAGGTAGAGAACGAAGTTTTGATTAGTTTTTTTTTTTTTTTTTTAATTAATTAAAATATGAAAATAATAACCTGGCAATAACTTCAAATTTGGACATTTAAATTTATAATTGTTGCCAAAAAAAATTTACCAGTCATTTATTTATTTATTTATTTATTTATTTAGCATAAAATGAAATATGCTTTCACGCAAAATACAAAAAAAAAAAATATATAAAATAACAGCAAACCCGTGCGAAACTTTCGCACTTTATTTCTTTTCTTTTTTACCTTTAAAATTTGAAACTCATAAACCTTAAGCCAAATTTCCCACCCAATTTTAATTCCTCAGAAGGCAAATTATTATTAGAAAATATTGTGAGATGAAATGCTAATAATAATCAAACCAATATCCTTCACGAAAGACTTAGAAATGAAATTCATGTTTAACAACCTAATTCTCATACTTCGTGAGGCAGAACAGATTTACAATAAGACCCTCATGGCGATTTTTAAATTTTTGTCACCATGTTGACGATACATTTTTATTAATTAATTAATTTATTTTTGCCTAATTTTGTGTTAAAAACTTAGTACCTATTTTGATTATAATTTTTATGATTGTGTGTTTTAGTCGATTTATGAGAAAAGATATGGGGATTATATCATTAAAATATTGCTTGATTTAAAATGAGGCTTGCAAAGATTGTAAAAATGCAACATTTAAAGATACATTTTCTCTATAACATGATCTCATCGTACAAATGTAGTCATTTTTTATTAGATCACTGAACTAAGTCCGCGTGCTTAATAATTGCCTATGTATTATTTTTTATCCCCGCGTATTTTATTAAGTCACTATCATATCATTTCTAAAAAAAAATAATCATAACTGGATCACGTTCAAGAAATATTATATAGATTAAATTTGCTCATGGATATGAAAATATGAAAATGGAGTAAAAAACAAAACAACTATAACCTTTTTTAATATACTTCAATTTTAGATTTTTTTTTTAAATAGTTTTGTTTAAATGTTTTGGCACGGATGAATCGCGCTTGGCATGAAAGCTAATTCATTGATAATCCTGGGTAATATTTTAAAATTTCGATGCTGAAATAAACCGGACATTTTTCACCAAGAACTCTCCTTTTGTGAAAGCCACTTTAAGTCAAGTTAGCGCATCAAAAATATAAATAAATTATAAAATATTGAAAAACAGAAAGAAAGAAAAAGAAAGAAAAAGAAAGGAAAAAGAAAAGAAAAGAAAGAAAGGGAAAAAATAATCACATAAATTTTGTATTTTTGTGTAAAATGGCGATAAAAATTCAAAAGTCGACAAGGGGAGCTATATTAAGGCTGTACTATGATCAGATTTACATATTTACATATTTACATATTTATTTTTCTATATACCAACTGCTATTAACTAAATCAACAACTATTATAACCACAAAAAATTGTCTCATGCGACAGATGTAGCCGATCATAGCATATTGTAATATTATATTTGCCGTGAAATTGTTGTTATTTTACAGTTGATCGAATAAATCAAATAAATGTAGAAAATAACGTTAAAATATTATGTACACCACGTATCGTGTTGTTCATATGTAACTGGGGTTTAAATATAAAATGGCTACTTCATTTTTTTCGATACTGTCCGTTTCGAAACTGTTATCTGATAAGCATCCAAATGAAAACCCACTGGTAAGCTATTGTCACGGGCACCCAAGAGTCTGCGATTGAGTGGGTTGCTGCCAAAGGCAGCTTGGATAGGAAACGAGCTTTTGAACAATTTCATGATTTTCTTAAATTTTAATTTTGTTTATAAAAAGATATAAAAGAGTTTCCTCTAAATATAGTGGCCAGCGAAGCAGGCAAAGCCTTCTTTGATTCACTACGTTTATTGGTTTCATATTCCGTAATTTTTCACTGGGTTATGTACTAGTTTACATAATAATTTTCTTGATGAAACTATGCATTCAAATTAAACATTAAATTTTAAAAGTTTATGGAAAGGTTAATTTTTATTATGTTATCATTGATAAAATTTGTATGTGAAATATATATATATATATACATATATATATATATATATATATATATATACCCTGTGGCAGAAATTTATTATGCTTTCTGCGACAAGCTTCATCAACACCAAAATCTTTCTGCGGGAATGATTTGTAAAGTTAACATTTACGAATTTAAAATAAATTATTTTTAAATAGTAAATAATATTCAGTATAACCAATGTATTTAAATTTTAACTAGGCACAAATGCATATATCTGCACTACAGTCAGAAAATACTCTTTTTTTTTTTTTTTTTTTTAAGAAAGGTGAAAATAAATCTAGTGATCGTAACTGCTTCAGATTCTTTTTTCACATTAATATACAATATTTGCAGTAACGCAATATACAAATGCAGTAACGCATCAAAACTAATCTGCAAAATTTTTTAAGGCATTTAAATCCTAAAATGTCTAAATTAAACAAATGTTACAAATACTTTTAAAATTTCATTACTTTTTTATATTAAATATATATATTTAAATACATAAATGCACTTATTTCATAAGGTGCAAACAAAACAACATGAAATATAATACAGAACTCAAAATTAAAGTACAACAAATTAAAAATAAAAATTAATTTAGAATACTGAATATCATAATGAAATATAAATAATTTACAACATTTATAGTTTTTGCGATTATTAGAAAGATACAAGATAACATTCTAATACAGAAGATTCATTTTTTATATTATATACAAATAGCATAAAGATGTGTATTTGAAATTATTTGAAATCTAAACTAGTATGTTGTGGCTCCACAAGACTTTCTTCTATATTTACCTATACATATTCAATCAGTAACAATATTTAAAAAAAAAAAAAAAAAAGTACGATTTTTTTTTTCTAAGTTTTTTTTTTTTGTTAAAAGTGAAAAAAATCGATAACTTTGTTTTAAATTATCACAGATTTATAGTTCAACCATTCGTTTTAAAGGTATTGACGAGACTTTCGAAAGATACCCATCTTGAAAATTTATCCCCCCCGGGGGGGTACTTCCCCCCAGGGGGGAAGCGATGCCCCCCCATGCAGAAATTTTTTTTCCTAGTTACATACTACTATTATCAATAATTCATATTAATTTTACAATCAAACGTTTAAAACAACTCTTATTATGCACATTTATACGAATTTTTGTCCTATGCTGCCATGTTAAAAATTTAGATAAAATGCTATCACAGCGCCAGCTGTTGAGCTATTGATCCCCAAACAAATCAGCACCAGTTAATGTCGGGGACAAACTAAAGTTTGGTTAAACTTCGTTTAAAAAAAAAAAAAAAAATGCGATTTTTTTTTCTAAGTTTTGTTTCGTTAAAACTAAAAAAAATCGATAACTTTGGTTTAAATTATCACAGATTTATCGTTCAACCATTCGTTTTAAAGGTATTGACGAGATCTTTCGAAAGATACCCATCTTGAAACTTTGCCCCCCCCGGGTGGGAACTTCCCCCCCCCCCCGGTGCCCACATGCACAAAATTTTTTTCCAAGTTAACTATTACTATTACCAACGAGACCTTTCGAAAGATACCCATCTTGAAAATTTACTTCCCCGGGGGGGGGGATTTTCCCCCCGGGGGGGGAACCGATGCCCCCCCATGCACAAAATATTTTTCCTAGCTAACTACTACTATTATCAATAATTCATATTAATTTTACAATCACAAGTGTAAAATAACTCTCTTTATACCCATTTATACGGAATTTTGTCCTATGCTGCCATGTTAAAAATTTGCATAAAATGCGATCACAACGCCACCTATTGAGCGATTGATCCCAAAATCTAATCAGCACCAGTTTATGTCAGGGTGCAACTAAATACCAAGTTTGGTTAAATTTCATTCATTGGTTCGTGAGATACAGCGTCCACAAAAAAATGATACAGACAAACAGACAGACAGACAGACAGACAGACATTTTCTAAAAACTATTAATTCGTGTTCTCCATATCCCAAAACATGTAAATCCATCAAAAAGTGGACTTCGAAAATTTTCGCGAATCCAATACTTTTTCTATATTACATATAGAAGAAAGTAAAAATGTGATTTGACATTAAAGAATTCAGAATGTATAATTATACCATCATTTAAATACATAAAGTAAAACAGAATACAAAATCTAAGTAACACAATTATAGACAAAGCATAGTCGAAACATTTTCATAAAGATTGAGGCAAGTGAAATATTTAATTTTTAAGGAAATGTTAAAATGGGAAATTTAACAGATTTCATGGATAAAATCTATAATAGAAAAAAAAGATTACACATGAATGAAATAAATAGAAATCAATTAAAAGTAATATTTGATAATGATATCTATATGAATAAGTAAATTAAAATAAATAAATAAAAGCGTTTGCTATTTAATTAGTATTTATTCAAAACAACTACTATTAGATAAAATTCCTTTTGCTTACAAAAAAAAAAAAAAAAAAAAAAAAAAAAAAAGTCAACAAAACCTTTGGTTTGATTTTTATTCAAAATAACTATTTATTTTGCAATATTTCAATTAAAAAAAAAAAAAAAAAAATTTAATTCAAATGTTTAAAAAATGAAATGAAGAAGCTGTAGAAACTAATGATAAGAGTATTTTTGTAAAATAAATTAATATTTTTTTTAACGACATCATATGCTTAAAAAACAAAATTTAGAGCTAAGAATTTTAATCACAATTAAAATAATTAATGATCCGTAAAGAAAAAAAAATTAGAAAAGTTACCAATTTTATAACTTAAGATACCCATTAATATTTATTGCTAAGATCTTTTACTACATACAAAATGAATACATACATAAATCAATAAAGTATTTTTAAGATTAATTTCTTAATTTTCTATTTTTTGAAACAAGGTTTGAAGCTTCATTTTTTAACACGCTTTTATTAGCTTCACCTGCATGTATGTTTGTAACCGCTCAGGGAGCAAACAAAAAATCTATATTTAAAAAAAAGACTTTCCCTACGTGAACGTTGCGGCTGTGAGGTAAAGCTCCGTGCTACGAACCTAAAGGTCTAACGTTCGAACCCAGTCAGGGGAGATTTTTTAAAAATGGTTTTTGTTTAATTCTAAATTATTTAATTATTAAAGGCTTAAAAGTATGTAAATATTATGGTGTATCACTCGCTTGATTTTCTCTTACCCTGCATTTTAATACTATAAAGATAGATATTTTGTGCTTTTTGGTTCAGATTTCAATAAAAGAGTGTTATTCAATTTTTTAAAAGTGTAATTTTATTATTTTGCGTATAACTGCAGACGTTACAAATTTCCCCATAGTCTTATTTCTGTATATATTTGTGAAATGTATTATATAGTTTGAACCAAACATTAAAATTAACGCAGCTTTTAAAATTTTACGTGTATTTACTACCACGCACGTATGCACGCTTCGCATGCATTAAAGAAAAAAAAATCACTAGATGCAACTAATTTGTCGTGCGTAAATCAGAAAATCTATGAAAATCGGTACAGCAGCAATCACGCACTTATTAAAAAAAAAAAAAAAAAAATCACTAGATGCAGCTATTTTGTTATGCATGAATCTGAAAATGCATGAAATATGAAATTCGGAAAATGGTCGCAAAGCCACATTCTTTCGAAAAAACACCTTTTTGCAATACAATAAATACACACGACATGTGCGGCAGGCGCGGAGTGAAAAGTGTCGATACACCGAATCATATCACCGCATCACGAATCGCTAATGCATGCCGTATCAAAGCTAACCCAAAGGAGTTACAACCGCTTTATCTCCTCTCCTTACTCCGGATTGAGGCGAGTCGTAATAATCCTCGATGATATATTCAACGCCCCAGCCCCCCCGTTCCCCCTGTTCAATGTCTTTTTCTAGTCAATTTTTTCCCTCTATTACTTCCGGTGTGAGCCTGTTCTTTTTTTTTTTTTTTTTTTTTTTTTTTTTAACACACTTGACATTGTGAGTTTTTTGGGTTTCCTACCCATGCTATTTCTATGGGGTTTTTTACCTTTTTCCCCTCTTTTCCAACATTCTAAAGTAGCGGTGGAAATGAATGGCTTTAGAATGTAGAAATAGAGGGGGGAAAAAAGCTAAAAACCCATAGAAATAGCATGGGAAGAAAACCAAAAAAACTCACAATGTCAAGTGTGTAAAAAAAAAAAAAAAAGGCGCACACCGGAAGTAATAAGGGGACAAAATTGACTAGAAAAAGACATCGAAGAGCGGTAATCGGGCGGGCTGGGGCATGGGTCTTGTCGTCCAGGATTAATACGTCTCGCTTATATGTATCTGCAGAAACGAAAATTTGTTCTGCAGAACAGTTAACCATTATTTGAGTTTCTTTCTCTTTCTCTCTCTCTTTCTCTCTCTCTTTCTATCTCTCTCTCTCTCTCTCTCTCTTTTTTTTTTTTTTAACACAACGCCAAAATTTATTTGACTTAAGTAAAATCTTTCTGCAAGAACATTTCTTTTTCTGCGACATTGTCGCCGTGTCGCCGTGTTTCTGCCACGGGGTATATATATATATATATTAAACATTAGACTATTATAAAATAAAAATAATGAAAAGTGTGTGTTATATTACTAAAGTGTCGACATGGACATAAGGTATCAAGAAAAGGTGTTTTACTCAATTTTTTTTTTTTTTTTAATTAGTAACTAGTGTGCTCTGCCACTGCTCGCTCCGCTCATCAACCCCCAAGGTCCCCCGACTCGTTTCGCTCATTAACCCTTGTTGGATTCTACCCGACTATTCGCAACTTTGCCTTCCATTGAATTGGAATATTAATAATACATAACACACGAGAAAATTGAATAATATTATAGAAATCCACCATATTTGGTATCACATTGAAATACACAACATTGTATCATTTATAATATGTGAAAGATCTGATTTGACGTTCGACAATTTAATAACAATTTGCCATTATTTTGAAAGAAAACATATGCTAGACAGCTAGGCACACAAAATAAACAGCGATAGCGCTAACTTTTTAGAACAGAGAGAAATTCTTAACATCTAAACCATTTAGCGTTACATCTTTATTATATGATCCACTTGTTAAATTTTTGTCACTGTTTGACGATGAAGTTTCTGCGTATTATTGATCGATTAAAGAAATTATGAACTCATTTTTGTAATGCCTATATTTTTTACTATTGATTTTTTTTACTTAATTTAGGACAATATGTAACACTCTGAATTTATTTCCAATGTACAGCTAGGTTAGAAATAGTGCTTATAACAGTAAAGATACAACTTTTTAAAGTGCATTTTTTCTAGAATATGATTTAGACAGATACGTTGAAAATAAATACCTTATGTGATTAATACAAATATTTTAAACATTTCATTAGTAGTATTTCATTAGTAGCACGACAGGACAATTTCTTTGAGATAGTGATTTTACATTTTCGCCATTTATTGTATTATACTTTTAATTTGCATAGATGTCCACTAATACTTGATTTTACCATTTAATTTCTTAAACTATATTTAATACTAACAAGGAAACATTCAAAAAGCGTCGTCTTCAAAAAAATATTGAAAAAAAAATATATGTGATTCTACTCTTCATAAAACGCCAGGAAGTGAAAGAATTATCGGCTGAAATGAATTACAGTGATCACAAAAAACTATCAAAATTAAGCATATTTGGCAATTTAGCGCTGTTAGGCGTGCAGTTCACTTGCACCGAGATTGCCGTGTACGAACAGAACCGTGTTTTGTTTTTCCGCCAAGTACTAGAAACCAATCGCCTAACAATGTGAAATTGCAAAATATGCTTAATTTTGATAACTTTTTGTGGTCACTGTAATTCATTTATGCCGATATTTTTTTTCACTTTCTGGTGTCTTAGGAAGAGTAGAAACACATATATTTTTTTCAATATTTTTTGAAGACGACACCTTTTGAATGTTTCCTTGTTAGTTAAATCGGAGAAAAAAGAAAATCACATTTTTCGAAACCTTCTGATAAGTCAAAAATTCATCCTTGACTGTATTGTAAAAATGAAATCCGGTTTGAAGTTTTCGAGACAGGCCATCACCATACATAAATTGGATGGCTTTTGAATATTTGTTGACAATATTTTCTGAATGATGAGGACTCGTGAATACTTCTTGGCGATATCTTCTGAATAATTATTATTGTTGGCGGTAGTTACTGGACATATATTGATCATGTTATCTTAATTGTTGACGATATCTCCTGAACTTGTGTAAATAATGATTTTTGAATAGTTGATGGCTACATCTTCTGGATATGTATTGATTACACCTTGATTTTTTTATTTGTTATTTTTACATATATATTATGTAATATTGAATTTAGAAAATAAAAAATGCGCGTTGAGAATAAAAAAAATAATGTTACTGGATAATTTATTTTAATTTAATTTATAGAGGCATCAATGGTACAGGAAAAAATACTTTAGACATTTTCTTTATAATAATAAACACAACTAAAAATTGATAATATTTTACCTGGAGACATTTTGTACATTTAGACCAAATAAAAAATGTTCTTATTTATTTTCCCCTCTTGCATTAAGTTAAAAAAAAAAAATCGTGCTAAAGCAGTGGAACAGTTTAACCTCTTGGCGAAATTTGAAATTTGCCACCGAAGTAGCTTCGACGTTTCTCGCGAAAATCTTGACATGCATAATTGCGATAGATAATTCAAGTCATCGTCAAAATAAATGAAAATGTCAAAATCTGCCAGTGGGGCCCTATATAGCTGTAACTAAAATATTTTAGCAATGCAGTTACTGCCTGCCTTTATGTGAAAAAATAGTCAAAAAAAAAAAAAAAACTGTCGTATTAAATTAAATTCTGTTTCCTGCGAAGTTTTATATCAATGCTTAAAAAAAAAAATAGGTTGCGGATTTTATTATTATTATCATTATTTTTGCATCATTTTATAATTTATCTCTTTACTTAAGGCATGGCTGGAGTTAAAATGGCTATTGTGGTTGCGTAAATGAACTCCTTTGCGAAAAACGTGCGAGCTTCTTCATTTCTAAATTTTAAAAATCGCTAAATTGGTCATAGAAATCTATCCTTTTAAATATGTTTTGAGTTAAAAAACTGAACCTTTGTATAAACTAACATAAATTTTTGTCTCGTAAATTTCATTTTAAAATTTCTGAGCTTAACCTCTAACTCTATACCAATAATTGTTTAATATAATCATGGTATTCATTACTAAATCTTTTTCGCCTAACGTTAAAATAAAAACAATAATATAAACTAAAGTAATAGTATAAACATAACTAACAATATAAACTAATAATATATACTAAGATAAAAAATATAAACTAATTTTCATTTATTTTTTCTTTCTAAAATATAAACTAATTTTCATTAAATTTTTACTTAATATTTTTAAAATACCGGTTATTTTCAAATGTTTCACTATTCTTAATTTTTTTTTTCTCTCCAGCATCTCAAAGATGCCAATTTTTCAATTTTTCTTATTTACACTATTGATCACATTTTAATTTTCCTAAAGAAAGTGACGTTAGAGACAGAGAAAAAAATGTAATATTATAAACTTTTTGTACGGTGTCAAATAGAGTACCTTTATAAACCCGACGATTTTAGTTAATAGCTTCGTTAATTAAAATGATAAGAAATTTCTAAGCAGCTGAAACGCCTTCCTTGAAGTAGTCGGAATACACTGATATATCTCATGAGGCGGAGAAGAGAACCTCAGCGAGAAGTTGCTGTCTCAAACAAAAAATTATGACGCCAGCGACAGTTCCTTTTTACTTTCTCTTACCCATAAGGTAGAGAAAGTATTGTTTTTGGGTCAAATTTTCGAATGCGAGATTTTGTTATATTTACATGTTTTGAGGTACCCTGAATACGAAAATCATGTTTTTAGCAAATGGTCTGTGTATATGTCTGTGTGTGTGTGTGTCTGTGTGTGTGTGTGTGTGCCTGTGTGTGTGTCTGTGTATGTGTGTGTGTGTCTGTTATCAGCATATCTCAAAAACGAAATATGGCAGAAAGTTCAAACTTGGTATTCTAAATGTGTATCATATACGGATGCTACAGTAAGCTTTTCGTTAAGATCAAGCAAATGGTTCATGTACAGGGACAATCAAGATAATTCTAATGCATTACGTCTATGGGGGAAATTGCAGGTAAGTAGAGTTTAACGTCTATAGACTGCACTAAACCAAATGAAACGAATATATACTTTTTGTAATAGAGATAGTTAACTGGGAAAAAAAGAGCTCGCCAATACCTTTAAAACGAATGGTTGAACCATCGATCTGTGATAATTTAAAACAAAGTTATCGATTTTTTTTACTTTTAACGAAAAAAAAAAAAAGCTTAGAAAAAAAATCGTATATATATATATATATATATATATTTTTTTTTTTTTTTTTTTTTTTTTTTTATATATATATTGAGAATAAAATGGACTTTTTTTGGATATTTGCTGTTATACTACTTCTCTAATATGGAAATCGTCTGCATTATCATAAAAGATAATTTTTTAAATAATAATTTAAATATATATATATATTTTTTTTTAAACAGAATTATTTTTTAATAACCGAATTAAATTCTATATAAATGTAGGTGCATTAATGAAACGGGGGGTTGAGGGGGGCTGTAGCCCCCCTCACACAGAACTAACTATCATATAAAACTCTTCCGAAGCCTCATTTGAATTGTTTAATATAGAATTGCATGGCAGTACTCGTTATCTTACCTCTTAAACTCCAACCTGTATTTATAGTATTAATTTTCAGAGTAAGAGAAAGTCGTGTGAGTGACACACCAGATTATTTTTTATATATATAGAGAGAGATATTTATTTGAACAAAATATCTGGTACTATCTCCACGCAATGGATAATTTTTGAACTATTAGTTAAAAATATACATTCAGCTTCAGAAAATATTTATGATATATATATTCAGTATAATTCTGCAGATAAGGCGAGAGTTGAATCATAAAAATGTTCCTTAACCCGAAAGTAGTCGCGTCATTTTTTATAACACTAGTCGTCGCATGTCGGTTTATTCCCCGCCGCTGTTTAGTGCTGATGGAAAGCCGGAAGAAAGCCATTAGAGAAAGATGAACTGTCCTTAATTTCTACGAAACTATTCCCGTAAAACTCTAAACTGTCTGATAAATCGTAAGTGTTGAGAAAACTGATACAACGTTACTGGTGGCGTCGCGGTCAAATAGACCGATTTCAGAAGTAAAACTTTTTAACTGCTCAAAAAATAGCAGGAATGACTTGCAAACATACTATGTTAGAGGATATCCACTCAAGGTCAGTTACACAGAGTTTCTCCACTTTATTGTTAAGATATGATGTGTAGAAGGATATATAAGCGATGGGCGGCAAATAGACCGATATGCGACTACTAACGGGCTTAAAATCCAGGAAAGTTTTATAGGACAGGGATTATATTGTAAGATTAGACAGAAAGGGAATTAGATTTAAATGGCAAATGAACACCATTATAAAATAAAACAAATCAGCCCCAATTCATGAAATCATTCACTAATGTAATTCCAATCATCATCCATTTTTCCGTTGTTCGTGCATGTAACTTTAAAATGGTGTATTAAAAGAGTAAAGAAGTAAGTAAAGAGAGTAATAGTCGTATTCACCATTAACTTCAACTCCCGGTTCAACGCAAGAACCTGAAAAGCATCTAAAGGCAGGGGACAAATTTCCATCAAAATTTGGCATGCTGTTTCTGCCATCTAGCGTCGATGATTTCATATAATCTTTGATTGGTTTATTTCATCTAAAAAGTCTGAAAATAACTATACCGTTAGATGACAGCAACACCACGGCAAAATTTGCTGAAAATATGTACCCCGCCTTTATACGCTTTTCAAATTTTCATATTTAACCGGGAGTTGAAGTTATTGGTGAATAACAGCCTAAGTCTAAAGAATGTTGCATCAGAGTTAAAAGAATTGGCATAATAGCAATATTATTATTCTTCTGTGCTAAGCGATTTCTGCTGCCCTCAGTGCATACAAACAAATCACATGCCAACAAATTGGGTTGATTTCGTAGACCACATGTTTGTCTATTACACACATTTTTCATTCACAATTTTATACAATTCTCACCCATCAACCCTTTTTTAGGAAAATGTACCAAAGTGCATGGCACAAACTTCATCCTAGGAGAAGTTTCTGTTGTTAAAATAAACATGTGTTTCTCTTCCAAGTTTATCTGCTCGAACGTTTAAGAGTCAATGGATGCTAAAACTTCAGAACATTGACAAAATTTGGAATTCGTCTTATCTGAAGGTGAGCTTATATATGTATATACATATATAAGCTCATTATATATGTATATACGGTATATACATATATAATGTATATGATATATATATATATATTCATATTAATCGACAAAAAATAGCATAATTATTTACCCTTGCATTAAGTATTTTATATGTGAGTTTCTGATAATGTATTAAACAAAAGGGAGATAAATTATCAAGATCCCGCAATATACAACATATTTTGAAATTGAAAACATTTTTGCAATTCCAAGTTTTAATAATATTTATTAAACGTATCTGGTTTGGCATTTATATGACTTTCTCTTACTCTGAAATTCAATGGAGAATAAGGGGTAACATGACGCGTACTAATATATTAATCTACGTTAAAAACAATTCAAATTAGGCTTCGGAACAGCTTTACTTAACATTCAATTCTGTGTGAGGGGGGGGGGGGGGATCCTCGCTTGAATATCGTACTTATTTGGAATTCGAAGCTATTATTAAATTTAAAATTTCATTCTAAACTGCAGATGAAAATTTTTAATTTTCAAAATATTTTAAAAAGCTTCGAGAACAATACCCATAGTTATTAGTTTTTGTATAATATTCGTTAGGTCAGAAATTCAAAAAGTCTCGAAAGCTTTTTAAAACATTTTTAAAATTAAAAAATTTTCATATGTTGCAAAAGTAAAGTACCTATATTTTTCTCTAAAGTTTTCTTAGTGTTGAAACTTTCATTTTTTTGTAGCATGTCTTTGCCAGAATAAATTTTATTTTATTCTTTTTAGGGCTTCACAATAAAAAAATTTTAACATTAAAAATGTTTTTTTACTTAAATAAATATTATTTTCTGCTTTTTAGTTACAAAAAAGGAAAAAGCTTCTTAAAAAAACTAATTAAAATTTCTTAGGATATATTGTTGACAACGGAAGATTTTCGTTTATCAACTGACATTTTTTTTTCGATCTTTTATCTGCAAAAAAAGTAGTATATTGTCTTTTGAGGACTGAATCCGGGACCATAGCGTTATCAGCACGACACTCTAACCAAAAGTCTAAGAACTGTCAAGAAAAATCATAGAACATTCTAGAAAAGTCTAACACATACACTAAGCGACAAAAAAAAAGCCGCACTGCAGAAAAAATGACTTATACCTTTTTTATTTGTAATAACTTTAAAATTAATGTTTGAAACAAATAAAACTGTCTTGTTTGCATAATACCAAAGGTATGAAATGATACCTATGTATATTTTCGATTTAATAATTCGCTTTATTGCACTTTACGAAGAACTTTTTAAAAATCTGCATAAAACTTTCTTTTTGAACATTATGCAATAACTATACACTTTGCATTCTATTATGATTTATTATATGAAATAAACAAGTTATATTTTAATATATGAAATAAAACTATTTATTTGTTAGATCTAAGCAATATTTTGTTAAAAATATGTATTCTGCATTGAGTTAATTCCACCTTTATATGGAATTACTGCATTAATGCGCAATGGCATAGTTTTATACAGTGTTTTAATATAAATCTCAGAAATTTCAATGTGCCAAATATCACAAATAAATCTTTTTTTGGTTCTGGCAGAGTTATAGGCTGCAAATTTCGAATCCTCTCCCCTCTCCCCCGCCTTTTTAAAGACGAAACATTTTCGAGCGGATCGCGATTTTGACCATTTCCATGTCTGGTAAAGAAGAAATTCTACTATATCCTTTGTGGTATTTAACTTAAAGTGAAAAAAAGTATGATTACTTACAGAATTATAGATTCTCATGGGAATGTATAAGAAATTTTGACAATTTGAAGTGAATAAACTTACCACAGACGCCGTGTAGTAAGGTGCCTCATTATCTTCAAATGCTGTTTACGGAAATGTCTAAGATACCTCCAAAATAGTCGGTCAGGCACCACTTTTATGCAGATTGTGTTTTATTTCGAGTTAATTGATCCCTTGAGCATAAAAATTTCCTTGAGTTTTTGAAAAGTTATGCATCTCCGTACCACAATGTACGGAGAATGTGTCACTGTTTTAAAAGTGCGATTTTCATTAAGTCGGTCACATTTTCGTCTTCATTCTAGCTTTTTTCAACTACACGAAATAAAGAAAACTTGATTCATCAGAGAAAACCAATTCAGCCTAATAATTAACTGATAATGTTTTTAAATTTTGGTCAACTAAAGTATTGTTTTTTCTAATTATTTTCCTTAATAATGGCTTTTTTCGCAGATCTTTCGTTCTTTAACCCGCTTTGTTTAATTGTTCCCGCATTGTTTTTGAAGAAAGTAATTTACTATACACTTTTTAAAAATCTTTTTTAAGTTCTGAACATGATACAAATCGATTTTTTAAACCTTCGCATTTTAACTTGCGGTTATCTTGCTTGGATGAGCAACATGACCGCCTAAAGCCAAATTCCCAGTTTAAACGGCCAAAAAAAATTATATTTTGCTAAAATTCATTTTACCAATATTTCGTTAGCATTTAATTATTTTGCCATCTCACGTATTAAAATATTTTTTGATTTTCATTTAAAAATTAATACTTTTTGTGGCATCGTTAACTGCCTTATTCTTACCATTTTTGAAATAAATTCTAAAATTACAATTTTCCTGACAATTGCATTTTGTTTTTAACACTAGACTCAAAGCTAAAGTGTATGTGGAGGACACCATAGTAAAATCTGTTCGAAAATTTGCTTTTTAAACGATAAAATTGGCGGTTGTAGAAGGCGAAAAGGAAAACATCCAAGTCCGGCTTTTTTTTGTCGCTTAGTGTACTTGTACAAAATGAATATTGTTCTCGAATACTTTTTAAAATATTGGGAATATTTAAAATTTTTCATATTTTGCAAAAGTAAAATATCTATATTTTTCTTTAAAATTTTCTTTTTGTTGAAACTTTTATGATTTTACAGTATGTCTCTGCATGAATAAATTTTTATTTTAGACTTTTTAGGACTCCCCAATAATAAAAATCTTAATTTTCATTTATTTAGTTATTTAGTTATATTTTTATTTATATTTTTACTAAAATTTTTATTTTGTGCGTTTAGTAACTCAAGCACAATCCGGTGTGTCCTTCACACGATTTTCTCTTACCCTGAAACTTAATACTATAAATACAGGTTGGAAAATAAGAGGTTACAGAACGAGTAATGTTATATAAACCTAAAATAATTCATATTAGTTTGTGGATGAGTTTCATATGATAATTAGCTCTGTGTGTGTGGGGGGGGGGGCTACCACCGTGCGTTCATTACTGCACCCACATTTATATAGAATTTAAATCTTAAAACCCGAATAAACTACTACGTCAGAAACGCCAAAGAAAAACGTTAGAAACGTCAAAGTTTTCTTTGGCGTTTCTGACGTAGTAGTTTATTCGGGTCTTAATATTCCAACGCCAAGTCTCCTGTTATTATAGAATTTAAATCTGTTATTGAAATTAAAAGTTCACTTAAAATTATTCAGACAACATTCACATGCAACATTCCTTGAAACTTAACAAATTTATATTAATTTGAAAATACAAATTTTAGATCTCCTGAAATTGTTCGTTTTTAAGTTACTCTAAGAGACACAGACAATAATCAGAACTTTAAAAGACTTGACTTGGTAATCTGGGAACCTCAAAACGTGTAAATACGCAAAAAAATGATGACTATTTAGCTTAAAATCATACATTATTTATCATATGTATATGAAGAATTCATTTTTATTCCTGATAGCTTTCCTGGACATGGTAAAATATTATAGTAAAGCACTTCCACTAACAATAAAAAAGAATGTTTTCGCTTAAATATTTGCAACCCTGTATATCTTTTGAAGAATATGTATAAACCACATAGTGCACCTAAATACAATCCTATAGTAATAATATACGGCAAAACATGAAATGCACTTCGATCATTTTCAGCTATTGTCGCACTATAATTTAGTTCTTTTGTGTAGCCAGTAAACGAACAGTGAATGCTTTCCCTGCCATATTTTACATGAGGCATGTTTTTATGTATATAAAAAATATATATTCATTTCATTTGGTTTCATATATATTCATTTCATTTCATTTGGTTTTTATTCATTTTATTTGGTTGAGCGCCGTTGAATTCCGTCCAGCCGTTCTGAAATGCTGTACGGACAAAAAAAGCGACATACAGACACGATGACACATACACAACACAGGCAAAATTTTCTGAAATCATTTTCAGCTTTCATGGTGTGTGAAACGTGAAAATATCGCAAAATTTTTCGATTCTAAGAAATTTACAGACAAAAGACTGATTTTATTAATATATATATATATATATATGTATGTGTGTGTGTGTGTGTGTGTGTCTGTGTGTGTGTGTGTATTAAAATTTACAGTGAACTAAAATGTTTGTAGAGTACTAAAATGTATTTTTATTCGAATCAATTTCCTTCTAATTACTTCTCAGTTACATATCGTATCGTGGATATTTATTTGTGTCTGAATTATTTAAAAATATTGTGATAAGATGTCATGTTAGGTGCATAGATAATACGAGATAGAATATATGTCTGTTGGTTTAAAAATCAAGGAGTACTAGGTATAAAGCTGTACAATACTGCAACCTGATTCGTTGGCGAAATATTGACACATTTTTTTTTTAATCGTGTCGTCTCTCTGATGTATCTTATAAAGCAAAGAAATAAAATCCAAATGGCAATCAATGCGCAGAGGATGGATACATTACTTCGAGGTATATGGTACTACAGGGGCTAAGCTGTGGCAATTTGCTAAAATAGGTCTTTATTTGACTATTGGTGTCTTTTTTGATTATTACTCTATGGTTTGATGTCGATATTATTAAAGCAGTCGGTCTCAAAATGCTAAGCTTCAATGAGCAAATAATGACAGAAGATAGACAAACAACGTCGCACTTGTAGTGCTCCTCTATAGGTAACTGGCGACGGTCTGGGACGCACCTCTAAGGATAGACTGGAGACATGCATTCATGATTTTGATCCTCTTCGATAAAATGTATTTCTAGAAAAATGTACAACATATCTGAGTATTTTATAAAGGAATTCCTCTTGTTGTATTTTCTATATAAATTCTCTCATTTTGAATTTTGTTAAAATATTGTTAAGTGCGAAATAAACGGATATACAAACGTTGTTTAACGGTTTACAAAGTGATACATTTCTAAAAGTACCTCCAAAAAATAATTTAAAAAATATATATATATATATATTCATTACTTTTGTATTTATAGTAATAAATAAACTATTATTAATAATTTTATTCGATTTAAACATTTTTTTTTTCATTTTTGTGTAAGCGAAAAAGATATTATAGCAAAAATATCGGGAAATAACGTGAAAGAAAAATGATTTTAAAACTAAAGTCTGTTTAAAGTTTTTAAGTTAAGGTCTGTAAAAACTGAATACTACTGTTCGAATATTGGAACTCAGACTTATTTTTAAAATTTCCAAAGATATAGAACTGTATGGAAAATATTTGCATTTCCTCTTTATTTTTCAGAGCCTTGACTATTCCATTTATGTAATATATGACTTTGACATAACTAATGACATCTTATTACACTTATCTGACTGTTCATTATATGTTTACGTTAGTCGTCTTTGAATTCTATTAAATTCGAAATGAGCTTTACAACTATAATTGACACTGATTTATACTTAAAATTAATCACATGTATTGCTTTAAAATAGTTTTAATGCGTCTTATCATTTTATACTGTCCAATAAATGAAAATATTTAGAAATATAATTTAATCAATGCTATGATAGAGTTATTAATATTTATATATATAAAACATGCTTATAAAAAATTTAAGACATACTCTACCATAAATAATCTGGTGTGTCACTCACACGACTTTCTCTTACCCTGTAATTTAATACTATAAATACAGGTTGCAGATTAATAGGTAAGATAACGAGTACTTTTATGTAAACCTATGTTAAACAATTGATATTAGGCTTCTGAAGAGTTTTATATGATAATTAGTTCTGTGTGAGGGGGGCTACCGCCCCCCTCAACCCCCCATTTCATTAATGCACCTATATTTATATAGAATTTAATTCGGTTATTAAAAAAATAATTCTCTTTTTAAAAAATAATTTATAAAATTATTATTTAAAAAAATTAACTTTTATGATAAGGCAGACGATTTCCATATTAGAGAAGTAGTATAACACCAAATGTCCAAAAAAAAGTCCATTTTATTCAATATTAAAAAAAAAAAAAAAAAAAAAAAAAAAAAAAAAAAAAAAACGATTTTTTTTCTAAGTTTTTTTTTTTTTTTTGTTAAAAGTAAAAAAAAAAAATCGATAACTTTGTTTTAAATTATCGCAGATCGATGGTTCAACCATTCGTTTTAAAAGTATTGGCGAGCTCTTGTGAAAGATACCCATCATGAAAATTTACTCCCCTCGAGAGGGGACTTCTCCCCTAGGGAGGGAGGCGACGCTCCTACATACACAATTTTTTTTCCAGTTAACTATCTCTATTACAAAAAATATATATTCGTTTCATTTCGTTTAGAGCAGTCTATAGACGTTAAACTCTATTTTCCTGCTATTTCCCTCATAGACGTAATGTATTAGAATTCTCTTGATTGTCCCTGTACACGAACCATTTGCTTGATCTTAACGAAAACCTTACTGCAGCATCCCTATATGATACACATTTAGAATACCAATTTCGAACTTTCTGCCATAATTTGTTTTTGATATATGCTGATAACAGACAGACACACAGACACACACATAGACACACACACAGACACACACACAGACATACACACAGACATACACACAGACCATTTGCTAAAAACATGATTTTCGTATTCAGGGGACCTCAAAACGTGTAAATATAACAAAATCTCGCGTTCGAAAAATTTACCCAAAAACAATACTTTCTCTACCTGTATTAAGATATTATGTTATATAAAACAACATATTTGTTTATATTTCGATATATAAATTTGAACTTTTCTAATATTAATTGGTTTGGTTGACAAAGTTTCGTGTGTGTACGAATATAACGAAATTATAAATACAAGAATTAAAATGAAATAAAGTAAAATAAATCTGTTCAAACTATATCTCGTGCCTGTGTTTTGAAAATATTACTTTATTGAGATTTTTCGATATCATGAAGTTATTTTCGCTATTTTAGTCCTTTTCAAATAATTTCATATTTATCAAAAAACTGTTAAATTTAAATATTTGTACTTATATAAACCATGGAGAATATTGTTATCTATGTAAATGTATGTTCTAGAAAGTTTCTAAAAATTTTCATTTTAATTATTTCATGTTTTATTTTTGATAAGTAATTGTTAAAAGTCTATATTTCTTTAAACGTTTTAACCTCGGTTTAATGTTGAAGTTTTATACACATTTAGAAATTGCAATATTGTGGGAAAGGTATACAGAATCTGATGGAAAAGTGTATGGTAAAAGTATTAGTACAATAGACCTCTGGTCACGGTGTTCGGTTTTTTGTGAACCACCCACTTATAATTCATGATAAAAGTAAATGAAAACAAGCAAGGTTAGTTTTATTCATATATACGTATTACAAACTTAACTTGACGCAGGTGGTGTATTATATTTCGGAACTACAGAACTACGTATAAATAGCGCATATAACGATAATTATTGAATTACACAAGCACACAGTCAATAAATAAATATCCTAAATTTCCACAATTCTGTCACGTGTTAATTATAGCAAGAGCCTGCAATTTTTGTGTATTTGAGTTGCATAGTTCAGATTAGTGTTAAGGGCAACTTATTGCTAAAGTATAAAACCTACAAGAAGCCAGCAAAATTTCTACATAAAACTGGTTTTAATAGCTTTGGTAGGCAATTTAAATTACTTCAAACCCTCTCGCGTAGAATTCATTAATCTTTGACAAAAGTTACCTTTTAAGTTATGAAATTTTACGGAAAATTTCCTTTTGTTTATACAACTGCTTTTAACGTGTTCTGAACTACTTAATAAAAGACGACATTAGTTATACTAATTAATTAAAATATTTAATATAATTGATACATTTTATAAAGATGTGGGAAATAATGTAAAAAACAATGACAGCATTTTTCATTCTGCAATAATGAAAAATAAAAAGAACAAGAGTTGAAGCAGTTGCAATCATTACCCAAAATATCCATTCTTTATTAAAATGCATACCATATAACAACTTGAAATTGTTTGTGTAAACCTAGAAACGAACCAGTAAGCTCTACGATTTCTATAAAAACCATTCTTTTGAGAATCGTATATTAATCCTATTATGTTACATGTGTAGTGTAATGAAAATAAATATACACTTTTAAAAAGAACGCATTATACAGATTTTTTTTTTTTTTTTTTTTTTGTGCTTTTATGTTCCTGAGACACAAGTAATATATATACACCGCAAACTATTCACATAACTTCATGTAACTCTTAAGTATTCTTAACAAATTTCAAGTCCTGATTTTTGTGACACACATTGCGCCATATACAGACTAGCGTATATGAATGTCTATAGGGACACTAAAAAATATTTTAAGTCAGAGCAATTACATTGAGAATTATATAGCATAATGCAGTAACTGTGAGCATCTTAAAAATTTAAATGTAATTGAGGTTGAAAATTTAATGATATTTAAAAAAAAAAAAAAAAAAACTATTTTTTTCCTTTTCAAGGCTAAATTTAAATTGTGGCATGCATTTCATTCACAAAACATGATTTTTTAACTATTTGTAATTAGGAAAAATATTTGAGTGAAAAGCAAATAAAATATTTTATTAAAAAATTTCTGTAGGACTTTTTTTTTTTTTTTTAAGTATTGTGTAGTGAACATTTTTGTATGCATATTTGAATTTCGTAAGTTTTTAAATTTGGAGGAGGCAGACAAAATTGTTTTCTACATATTTTACTGCCGAAAAATTGCAGCTTACGAGAGAAAACAGTAATTAATTTGAATGTCCTACAATTTTTAATTTAATCAAATTTTATTAAGTTTTTTTAATTAAAATACATGGGAACATTTTTGATTCTATGAATATTGCCAGAAAGAAGTACCCACTGGAATAATAACAATTAGCATATTTTTAACAGATTTCTAACAGAAAAATTGTGTAATAATTTAAATAAACAACTTAGTCTGCAATATAAATTAGAGATATATTTTTAAATATCATTATATGATATTAAAAATTAACTTACGTATTATTATTTTTACTTTTTTAATGTTTAACATCACTTCCATATGAGTGCAATTAAAAAAACCATTATAAATTTATATTTTTGTGCAGTAGCATCATCGCAATTACATATCAATCCAAGAATAGTATTTATTGATATCTGTAGACTGTGTATAATGCCCATGTAAATATTTTAAAAATAAATTTACGTAGCATTTGGTTTGTAGCTTTCAGCAGCCAAATGCCTTTTAACTTACGGCATTAAAAGGCATTTAACTTACGGAACTTGCCTTTTAACTTACGGCAAAAAGGCATTTTACAATGCCTTTCTGTACTTTTAGAAAACAGAATTTTTGTGTGGAAAATTTGCTAAAGTTTTCTGATTTTACAGAATTTTTTAAAGTGCAGAAATTTAAAAATATAAAATCCTTTGATTTCAGTTGCTTTATTTTGCTTTACCACCGCATAAATTATCCTTTTTGTTGAAAAAAGAAGATTTTTGAGCATAAGATTTTTAATAGAATCTTAATTCTATTGATTCATTTTATGATGTTCCAAATGATATTTTATTTTGAGGACGAAATATCGAACAATTTTATCATATACTTTATGTGAAATATATAGTTAACGATGCGAGATAAAATAAGTACTGTCACGGATTTCACGGCATCGATCGAACACGTCCCGGTATTCATAATGTTTTTTCTTCACTTATTTATCTGCATATTCTAACTGGTGTCAACTCACTTGTATTTTTGCATTTGTGATTGCGAATTTTACAAAACTTTTCTCTTGATTTTTTGGCTTTTTTTTCATATTCCGTCCCATGCAAAACTGCGGAAATCACATACTAAGTGAGGTGTAAAAAGCCATGTCGACTATTCCAGGGCTCCGAGCTCATCCTCCCGTGTCTACGTTTTCTGATTGGTATCAAACTGTTTTTCCACAATTGATTACACATTTTTATTTTCTCCCCCTTTCTTCTTACAAGTTTTTACCCATGTATTTTTCCTCTCCCTTCATCTTTACCTAGGAGCCTTGCCCATGCAAAGCAAAAACGCGGTGGTTACCCAACCACCCAACTTCATCCTCTTTGACACAAAGAGTTAGTCGCTGTTCATGGTTTCAGAGCCCATCCTACCCGCGTTTCTGTGCCTTTGGTTTCTGACAGTTTACAAATTTAGAATTTTTCACTAATATATATATATATTTACTTTATGTTTCAGCAAATCTCTTTTATTCAGACAAAAAAAAAAAAAAAAAAAAAAAAAAGGTATAACCTACTCACAGCTTTTTACTATATGTGTGATGTATGGATACATTGGATCTTTGAAGTTGCAATACTTCCACATTTATAATAAGTGTAAACGTTATATACATATATATACATATACATATATTTACTCTATTGTAAATTTAAGTAATTAAGCTTGTATGAGGAACGATATATATATATATATATATATATATATATATATGTGTGTGTATGTATATGTATGTGTGTGTAATCCTATTTGTGCTTAATTTTAAAGATTTTTTTTTTTTATTCTTCTGGTACCTAATGAAATATTAATTATAAATATCCTTAATTATTGAAGTTTTCATTAAAATTTTTCGAAACTATAAATAATTTGTATTGCTTTCTTAACCTTTTATAATACCTATCCAATAAAGATTTGCTAGCATGTTTATGCAAAATTTTGGACGATTTTGATTAAAATTAGATCTTCAACAAAATTTCTCATTTTCGTCATTAATTTCAAAATGAAACTTCATTAATGTTCTAAATATGAGTAATGAGTTAAGTTTTATCAAATATGTACTGTTTACATTTCAGAGGGACAAGTTAATTTAGTGTTAGATAGATAAAGATAAATATAATGTCATGTTAAACAATTACATTCCGCATGCTAATGAAACACTTGTACACTTCTGCTGACATATAAATTAGAATCCAACCAACGTTTCTTTTTCAGAACTTTATATTATTAGAAATATTAAATCATGTATAATTAAATTCTCGAATATAATAAAATTAAATTCTCGAACGCATAATATTTTTTAAATGATTGGAAAAATGGAACACTTTTATATGGTAAAGATTACTCATAAAAAAGTCACGTGGCACGAGTAACTACAGTGTCTGCAGTAAGCCAAACTGGCCAACACTGAAATTTTCCCGCCCAGATATAAAAAGTCTGCTTTCTCATACGCAAACAATATATTACCATTTTTTTTTTTTAAGTTCTTTTAAAAAAAATTATTTCTCTTTAAAAGTTAGATTATTTTGAATCTAAATGAAATTTTATTGCAAGCAATAGTGATTAGATGGTCTGTAAAAAGCCCTAAAAGTTATGAAAAATGACGATTATATTTCACAAGTATTTTTTTTACATTTTATTACTTCGTACTTTTTAAGTAAATATTTTTGTAAAATGCTTATAACTACTATATTTAATTCTTTAAGTTAAATTAGCTTAAATATAATATATCATATATTAATTTCAAGAAATTCCATGATTATTTACTGGAGTTAAAGAGAGTTTACACAGTCAGACAACCTGAAGTTATAAACAGTTTTGAACATTGTTGGGAAATGTTAATGTTAAAACAATGTAAAAATAAATTTCAGCATATGTAGTGTTTAAAAAAGTTTTGCTTGCTGTATATTTTAATAATAATAATAATAATAATAATAATAATAATAATAATAAAATATTTACATTCAAAACAAATAACTTGAAAAAAGGTAAAATTTCACTACACTCAGCTGTTTTATCTTTGCCACATTTTCTTATATTCCCATACTAAGGGAATGTTACATCCACTGTTGTAATAGCCTACATGTAGTTTACTACATTTTAATAAGTTTGGAATTTTTTGAAAATTAAAAAATGAACTATTGAATGAAATAATCTTCTTATAAATAAAAGCTTAAGTTTGCTAAAAGGTTCGAAACTGATACCATTTCCAAAACAGTTTACTGGAATAAGTATTAGAAATCACCATGCTTGATTTTGAAGAATGAATAGAATACGAGTAATGTAAGAAGGGTGGCGTCACAACTGCAACAATGAACTGATTAAAAGAAAAAAAAAAAGATACTAATGATTTGGAAAAAAATAAAACATGTCTAAATGACAATTTAAAAAGGCATTTATCGCCAAAATTTATCGCCAAAATTCAACTTGGCTACATTTCCGGTCAATGGACTTTAGGGAGTGGGCCAATTATAAAATAATTCTTTTAAGAAAAATTCCTTCAACACTTTAATCCCTTACAAAGAGGGACTTTGACTATGTCCGGAATTGGCACGTCGGAATCGGCACGCCACCTGTAATTTTATGTAAAAATCGCCAATTAGTAATTTGGAGGTTTACTTTCCAATTGTCCGCTATTAATCGCCAAGTAATGGTCAAAACATTTAGCTACAGAAAATATAAAAGACAGAAAATGTAAAAAAAAAAAAAAAAAAAAAAAGTAATATTATTATAAAAAGTAATAAATATTTAATTAAATTCAGGTGAGCTATTATGTAAGAGTATTAAGTAAAACAAAATTTTATAATATTAAAAATAATATAAATAAAAATAAACGCAAATTGAAAACCGTTATGTTACTTATATCTTACTGGGATCAGATTCAGGTAGAGTATATATATAATAAAGAAAAAAAGAAAATAAAAATAAAATAAAATAAAGAAATGGCGTATTTAGGTGTTATCCCTTCAACAAATAAACTAGCGAAAATTTTAATGAGTTTCTGCTAAAGTAATTTTCCTAAACAATTAAAAGTAAATTACATTATTTAACTCAAATTCCAATATTTTGACAAAAAATAATCTGGTGTGTCACTCACTTACATTGTCACTCACACTTGGTGTGTTACTCTCTCTCTTACCCTGAATTTCAATATCATAAAGATAAATTGCACAGTCTTAAAATCAATAGCATAGTAAGATAATAAAATTTAATGTAATTTTAAAATAATCTAAACTAGATTTAGAAACGTTTTTATTTGACATGTAATTCTGTGTGAGGGGGCTACAGCCCCCCTCAACTCTCCATTCAATTACAGTCCATACAATTATTTTTTAAGAAAAAATAACGCTGTTATTAATTTGCCTTTAAAATTGCCAGTCTTGATCGAATTTTTAAGTGACAAACAAATACGGACTTCCAAATATCAAATTTGAATTTTCTGCAGTTTTTTGTTTATAAGTTATGCTGATAATAGATATACATACAGATCGACCGCTAAAAATTGAATTTTCATAATTAAGGATATTATAAAACGTGATATTATAAAAAAATAAAATAAATAAATCAATAAAAAGGACTTTGTTTACAGTATGTGTGTGAAAAATTAACTGTGCTTACTGAGCAGTCTTCGTCGACATAGTAAAATGTAGTTATAGTGCAAAATTAGCTAATGTTACTTGTGTTAATTTTCAGAAATTTAACCCTTAAACGCCTGGTTATTATTTTTTTTTTCATTTATTTATTTATTTATTATTTTTTTTTTTACCTCTGTTAAATATCATAAGAAAAATACTTTAAAAAGTCATAAGAAAAATACTTTAAAAAATAATAATTTATTTTAACGACCCTCTTCACTTACCGTCGCCGGAAGCACGAGCCAGTGTTATTCTATGGGGAAATTATCTTTACAAATAACTTATTAACTAATACATATTTTTGAATTCTGTTTTCACATTCTGAAAATTCCCAACTGTTAAATTGATGGACCTTTCTTAAAAATGTATTTTTTTTTTTTTTTTTTAATATTTTATTTTGAAATTGAAAAAAAAAAAAAAAAAAAATCACATATTGAAAATTCGTATTTTGCAGCTTCGAAATAAAATATAAAAAATTTAAAAAATATTTTTTTTAAAAAAAGGTCAGTCAATTTAACAGTTGAGAATTTTCAGAATGTGAAAACAGAATTTAAAAATATGTATTAGTTAATAAGTTATTTGTAAAGAAAGATTTCCCATAGAATAACATTAGCTTCGGCTTCCGGCGGCGGTGAGTGAAGAGGGCCCTTAACTCTGGTTTACAGCTAAAAAGTAAATTGTAAAGTAATCGGCAAACACGAGGCTTTAGAGTTTCAATATTATTCTAATAATACTTTAGAAGACAAAATTTCGTACGTTGCCGAAAGGCAATATACGACATTTGCAGGTTAGGCCATGTGTTTTTTAGACTTTTGTAAAAAGATAAAAATAATTATAGAAAAAATTATATGCAAATCCTTCAACATTCCATCAAAATATTTTAATTGAATGAAATAAATGTTTGTTCGGTTAGAAATGATAATTTCTGTCTGAATCTTTAAATTTGAAAATATTTTGAAGTTTTCCTAAGATATGGAATTTTATGATAAATATTTGGATTTTCTCATCATTTTCCTAAAACTCGTCTGTTTGATTGAAATTTTATATTTCGATTTTGAAATATCTAATGATATCTAGTTACATTTATCTGACGGTTCAATCATGGTTAATGTTAGCCGCCTAATATTTGAATTAAATATGAAATGAATTTTGTAAGTTTGACTCAGGCAATGCAACAGTCATCTGCACAGTTATAAAATAGTTTAAATAAGTCTAACTATTTAACGTTTTCCAATAAATGAATATTTACGAATATATATCTATTTAAAATAAAATACGTAATATATATTTATACATTTTGAATGAATTGATTGTTAAAAATAAATAAATCAGGTGCATAAGAATTGTGTCAGAGATATAATCAAAACATCTTTACTACTTTTTATAGTAATTTATTTTCAGTTTAATTCATGTTTTAAATGAAACAATCGATAGCAATAAAATTTTGCATGTATAACAAAACTACTACTACAGAATTTTCCAGATAGAAAAAAGAAAGTTGAAAACTAATTGAAAATAGATGAAAACAAGATATTTTATGCATTGCACCGATTTGTTCGGTACCGTTTATAGATGCGCTAAAAAATGAAAACATTTTTTATTATTTTATTTAAAAATAAGTGTTTATCTTTTAAATATTTTTTAAGAATAAAGAAAAAAAAAAATCTCTTTCATTTAATCAGGACATTTTTTTTTTTTTTTTTTTTTTTTTTTACATTTTTGAAACGAGAGATTCATTAATGCTCATATACTTTTTTCTCAGGATTCAATTAATTATATTTTCTATTTAGATAAAATAGGTGTTACTGAGATTTAATGATATAAACAAACACATTCCATCTCTAAAAGACTGTATAGTTTCAAATCTATCATTTAAAAATAAAGAAAGAAAGAAATTTAGAAGAGTACTTCTTAGTCAGATAAAAAATGACACAGTTGCCAACACTTAATTTTATTCCAGAGCATTTTTAGCCATGCCTTTATTCCATACCAGTTTTATTTTAAGGGTCATTTTATCATAATGTTATCGTAATTATATATTTGAGAAAGTTATATTATAAATAAACAGATGTGAAATAAAGACGGAGCTAAAAATGCTCCGCCAAAGCTCCCGCCAAGACAAGGAATTAATTACGGAGAACTGAATGTTTTTCATAAAAGTTCTTAGAAATGAATAACATGCACAAATAAGCTACATAAAACTCAAACAGAAAAGTAATAATCATTAGTCAGTTATTCAAAATGGATTGAAATTGATAGTTTCTTGATAACCAATTGACAGCCAATTACAACTAAATTTTTTTGGGCTGAATTTTCAGGTGTTGAAATCGAAATACTCGTGGATGGCATTTTTCATTTCATTTCTACAGCCTTTAACTCTTTCAGCTCTAGCGCTTTTTCAGCATATTTGTTTAATGTCTCATAAAAAATTAATACTATATGCTAATTAGATACTGTATACTACATATATGTATTGTTATTATTATTATTATTATTATTTTAAAGAAACATAGATATTAAAATTTGTCCGAATCCTTCTTTTATTTCTACTATATACGACAGAAAGAAACAGGCATAGTGGGTTACGGTTAATTTTGCCTAAGAGAAGCTTGTGCGTGACGTTTTTGGGAGGGCTGCAAGCTTCCGACTAAAAACAGACCGTTAACAATGAAAGATCTTTCATCTGATCGGCTGTTTAAATGCCATTATCTATAAGTTGTTTATCAAAATAAACAAGTAAGTCAGTGATAGGATCAAAAATTATTTTCTATGTACTTTTTCATTATAATTGCATGTAGCAACTTCAAAAAAGTAATTCCCGAACCTTGTTCATTAATTTCTCCCTGTCATTTTTATTATTATTATTATTTTTTTTAGTATAAATAATAAATATTTAAATATTTAATAATAGATATTTAATAATAATATTTAATAAATAATAAATATTAATAATCAATAAATATTTAATAATAAATAATAAAATATTTTTTATTATAAATAATATATTTATTTATTTTTTACTATTCATCAATTTCTCCCTGTCATTATTTATTTATTTATTATTTATTTATATATTTTCTTTTTTTTAATTTATTTTTCCCCATATGGTGAAAAAATAGACAGCATTCTGTTTCAAAACTATTTAATGGCAATCAATCACATTCGAACTTCCATTGCCAATCAATTACATTCGAATGCTGAGATTCGAGTATAGATAGGCTGAAATACATTTTTCATTAGGAGATTTTGAAAATTTGATTTTAAAAATTTGCTATATAAGAATGGAATTTAAGAATTTTCTAAATATTTCTAAGAATGCGTCCTTTTTTTAAAACGTAAAATGTATTACTTTCCTTTTCTTAATAAATCTTATTATTATTTTAATCTTTATAATGTATGTAGCCACATACAAAAATCTTATACACGATTTTTAAAATTGCTCAATAAATACTTTCAAAATAGTCTTAAAAATCTTTCTTATATAACTAAACTTAAAATAAACATTTTAAAATTAAAATGTACACTAACTTCGTTTTTTTTTTTTTTTTCTTTTTATAAGTTATGCAATTGTATTAATAATATTTCCAATGCATAGTGATAAATACCCGATAAAATACATAGACTGCAAGAAAAATATATATACATTTAAGTATTATGACTGCAAAATATCATTAAAAGCAACAAGCATATTACTTTATACTCGCCTCCAAAATTAAAATTACAACCTGTTTTCTCGTTTCCTTCTTTTACTCATAACTTTTAAACAAATAAACGTAAGAACATAAAATTTTGATGGCATGTTCTTATGAAACCGTTAATCGAATTTTATAAAACTTTAATATAAACAGTGATGTTAAAACTGATATTGATTCAAATTTCCCCAAAAGTAAGCTTTAGACAAAAATTAAAACTTAAACAGTTTTAGAAAAGAAAAGTAAATGAGAAATGGCGTTAAATATGCCTTACAGATAGTTGAGGATACACATGTATCCATATGTTAAATTAAAATAGGATTTTTCCTCCTGTATTCTTTTTTCTTTTCTTCCATATCAGACTTTTTCAAAAGTTATAATTTGTGAACTATAAACGCCGCCAGACTGTCAAATGAAATGACTGTCATGACAAAAATGTCAATGAATAATTTTATAAGGAATATCTCACCCGATTTTCATATCTGTTTGTATATATATATATATATATATATATATATATATATATATATATACATATACAATCAAACTTAGCTAACTAGAACACTGTTAACGTTAATTGTTTTTAACATGAACAGTTTCCACAATCCTCGTCGAAATGAAGATTAATTATATGAAGATTAGTTACTGATAGCCCGAACTACTAGTAACATGACCAAATTTGTTATCTCCCTTGAGATTCACGTTAACGAGGTTCAACTGTATATATTAAAGTTCCTTGCAAAAGAATAATTAAAAAATGAATACAGGAAGGGAAACCGCGTTTTAATTTAATATTTCAAGACCTGCATGTCTTTCCCTAACTGTCGTACATCGTTAACACGACTTCTCAACATGTTTTCTTTTCTAAAATTGTTTAAATTTTCCATTTCTTTCAAAGCTTACATTTGAGAAAACACGAAATAATATCAGTTTAAACATTTTTGCAATTTTTTTATATAGGGTTTTAAATGGAGCATTAGAAAAAATTATAATTAATAAAACAACGTTTTTAGAGCTCCATAACTATATTTACGGAGACGATGTTTTATCAGCTTTCACTGGTGGATCCGCCGCGTTGTCAACAACCTCCGAGGTCGCTAGTGTTGACACCAAGCTGCTACAACATTGTCTCCGTAAATAAGTGTGGAGCTTTAAAACGTTGTTTAATTAATTATAATTATTTCTTATGTTAAATTTATATAAAGTTCGATGAATGGTTTAATAAAGGACACATATTTTAGACAAATAAATTAATTGAAAATATTTATATAAACTTTCCCGTATGAAGTCTCCATAAAAAAATGAAGACTTGGCTCCTATGATATTACTAGACAATATATTATATGTCTACCAAAATGCAATTCAAAAAGTTCTTTTTATAAAAAAAATAAAAGAAAAAGAAAGAAGGAAAAAATAAAGAAAAAAAAATAAAGAAAAAAAATAAAGAACATAAAGAGAAAGGGAGAAAGAAAATATAAAATAAAAAGAGAAAACAATGACTAGTGGATGCATAAAATTTCTTACATGATGATATTTTGAAAACCCCTTTCGTAAGAAAGGTCGAGGAAATATCCCTTCAACATCTAAAAACTTTTTTAAAAATGTACTTGCCAATATCTTTATTCTAAATAGCAAATAAAATGTTTTACCATTTTTGCAACAAACGTGAAAAATATATAAAATAACGTTAAATTTCCTTTTTTTATCATATATATATATATGTGTGTGTGTGCAAGAAATATCGAAATAAGAGGTTTTTTTTTTTTTTTTTGTGTGTGTGTGTGTGTGTGTGTGTGTGTGTGTGTGTGCGTGAAACGAGTAGAGTTGATAGTATTATAATTATTCAAGAATCGAAACTCCCCACCTTCCTTACAAGACACTACTGAGTAAATTTCGCCTTTATTACCACCATTATTTTCATGCGGAAATCTATAACGTATTTTTATTGTGTAATTTATCGTGATTAAATAGAAAAAAGATTATTGTATAAAAACGGTAGTTCAAAAAAGGTGGCGATTTTTCATCCATGGAAATTTTTTTTTTAAAGATCTGTTCGTTATTGGATTCCAGTGTGTGAGTCTCTGATTAGTCAAGTTTAAATTATATAGAGCTGGTGGAAACAAGCTTGTGGAACGACGAAAATTGAGTGACTTATCGAAAATTGCACTTTTAAAACTGTGAAACATTCACAAATATTTAAGGCATCGAGTGAATTTTAATGCTCGAGGGATCAAATAACTCTTGACAAACCCGACTATTTTGTAGATATCTCAGACTCTTCAACAGCCATTGCTTCAAGGTGATATTGCACCTTTTCACACGGAGCTTGTGGTAAATTAATTTAATTGAAATTGTTGAAATTAGGTCATTTTATGTAAAATCCCACAAAGAACAATTTGCATTAAACCAATAATTGCACATAAATGTGGAAAAATCCAGTAAAGATAAAATTTGAATGGCATATTCTTCATCAAACCATTAACCGATTTTTTTTTTTTTTTTTTTTTATTTAACATAAACAATGATTATTAAGCTGATATTAATTAAAATTTTGAACTTTGCTAAATGTAAGCTTTGGAAGAAATGAAAAAAAAAAAAAAAAAAAAAAAGTTTTGGAAATATTTATCTATCTATCTGTCTATCTATATATATATATGTATATGTATATAAATGAGAAACGGTGTAAAGGATGCCTTACGGATAGTTGATGATACACATGTATCCAAATGTTACGTTGAAATCGGATTTTGCACCCTGTATTCATTTTTCTTTCCTTCCGTGAAAGACTTTTTCAAAAGTTATAATTTATAAATTGTGAGCTAAGAATGCCGCCAGACTTAATATTATGTGAGAAATGCCGAGTTGGTAATTATCGGGCGGCTAAATGCTAGAGCATCCACACGATGAGTGGAGTGCTCGGATTTCATACTCAGCTCTGGCATTTTTGACATAGTTGGTGTATATATATATATATATATATTAAATACTCTCTACCTCTATATAAACTTTAAATAACTTTTGAAACACTATTAAAAAATAAAGGAAAATTAAGTCATATAACCATCATACGTTTACTTACTAAATATTATATTAAATGGATCCAATAAGAAGTTTTTTAAATGAATGATAAAATTTAAATAAAATAAAATACTTGTATTATTATCATCATTATTATTATTATCACTATCAATTTAATATTTTAAAATATTTTTTGTATCCGAATTGATAGATTCTTACAGAATAACGGAACAACTAGCAATATTTATCTAATTATTCCCTTTATATATTTTTTTGGATAAATAATATTTTTTTAAATAATAAAAAAAAAAAAAAAAAAAGAAAAAAAAAAAAAAAAGAAAAGAAAAATATGAACGATAATATTAGTATACATTTATGGTTGATTTCTCAAAAATAAATTTGCGATCAATCAATGTTCGTCAGATAAAATATTCCAAAATAGTTAATATCCTGACTTCCTCTTTGATCAAGAAAAAAAGTAACTTATTCTGAGTATTACATTAATAAACACTTCAGAATCTTTCTTTTTTATTATTAATTTTTATGATTTTAAGTCTCCTGATTGTTGCTTGTAGCTCTTAACATTTTCTTTTACGGCATTTATTTATTTTCCTTGAGAATACCGCTTAAAAACACACACACACACACAAAAAAATTAATGCTTAATACATTTTTCTTCCTATCTATGTAATATTGTTTTATATCTTGTCGATTAAAAAAAAAAGTTTACTTTTGCATATTAAGGCACTATTTTTTCTTTCTACTTGCAGTATCACTTGTAACTATTTAAATAATAATTATATATTTTATAAATGTAAAATCCAAAATAGCATTATGGAGAAAACAGGTAAAAGAAGAAACTTTATAATATAAACATTCAATCATTAAAAATTAAAACTTCTAAACAGAGCATTTAACTTATTTAATTTATAAAAAATACCTTTAACTAAGCTTTGTTAAACTATAGACCTTTCAGGGCGAATCCGCCCCCTCTTCATTAGCTATTTCATGCTCTGCTTTGGTCGAAACTGGTCTTGTCTTCTTTCCTCTGTGTTGATCTTCTATGAGGTGGTGCCACGCACGATCTAAATCGGCTCGTGCCCGTCACACGCTAATTGGTCTTTTATTATAACTATGTTTTCCCGGTAAAAAGCATAGTCAGGGTTATTATAATTGGGTATTCTTCTTATTTCGTTAAAATTGATTTTTATATCGTTTTTGTTATTGACTTTAGTGACTATCGTTAATTTTCCATATTTAATGTCACTTTGGTGTTCTTTAATCCTGGTTGATATTTTCCTTTTTGATACTCTGATGTAGTGGCCTCTTTTTTCATTTGCATAATTAAAAGGAATCTGATATATTCCAGCAGTTTCAAGTAGAGGGGTTGTATCTTTAGAATTTCGGATTAATTGATAGATGTTAGGATTTGGTTTTATGGAGATATTTATGTTATGATTTTTGGCTATATTTTTAACTCTAATTGAAGTTCCCTGATCATATGGTATAGAATAAATAAAACTTGGAGAATTTTTTTGATAATTTGGGATATTATTAAGTATATTGATCCTTTTCTTATAAGAATCAATAAGCTTAATAATATCCCAAATTATCAAAAAAAAAAAAAAAAAAAAAAAAAAAAAAATCTCCAAGTTTTACTTATTCAATACCATATGATCAGGGAACTTCAATGAGAGTTATAAATATATCTAAAAAACATAACATAAATATACCCACAAAACCAAATCGTAACATCTTTCAATTAATCCGAAATGATAAAGATACAACCCCTCCACTTAAAACTGCTGGAATATATCAGATCCCTTTCGATTATGCAAATGAAAAAAGAGGCCACTACATCAGAGTAACAAAAAGGAAAATATGAACCAGGATTAAAGAACGCCAAAGTGACATTAAATATGGAAAAATAACGACAGCCCTCACTAAGTCAATAACGAAAACGATATAAACATCAATTTTAATGAAATAAGAAGAATACCCAATTATAATAACACTGATTATTCTTTTTACCGGGAAAACATAGAGATAATAAAAGACCAATTAGCGTGTGACGGGCACGAGTCGCGCGCCGATTTAGATTGTGCGTGGCACCACCTCATAGAAGATCAACACAGAGGAAAGAAGACAAGACCAGTTTCGACCAAAGCAGAGCATGAAATAGCTAATGAAGAGGGGGCGGATTCGCCCTGAAAGGTCTATAGTTTAACAGAGCTTAGTTAAAGGTATTTTTTATAAATTAAATAAACATTTAATATTATGAAATAAATAATATTATTAGTTATAGATTGAAATTATTTATCCGTTTCAGTTTTAAATATATAATCGAAATACATTTACTAAATACAAATTTTGCGATTTTTCTTTTATTTATTATTATTATTATTATTATTATTATTATTTATGCATTTTAAAATCGTGTGTAGATTGCGAAGAATTCTGTTTCAAACTTATTTTAAATAGGAAACACCACATTTGTTATATCCAATAGGAACATTTTGTTATTCTTATCAAAAATTAAAATAAAAATATTATACATATTTCATTCAAATGTATTCATATCATTCTTTTTTTCCTTTATACAGATAAATAAAAGTGATAATTTCATAGTGTTTGTTTAACTATACGACTGAAACAAATCTGAAACAGTTTTCACAAATATGATATTCATGCAAATGGTTTACTGTGGTAATTATTTTTATTATTATTTTCACATTAAATTCAAAATAGTTCTTAATTTAAGAGAAATATTTCAAAAACAAAATGGATAGAGGTTTATTATAATAACTAAACAAGATAGAAATGAATAATATCTAATATATCATATACTGTAAAAATTATATGAGTAAGCGTATTGTGAATGTTATTTTTGGGATTACAGTCTATTTATTTATTTATTCATTTATTTATTTTTATAGGCGTTAGTTTTTACCACGTGTAAACGATATGCAATATTACTGGTAATTTTCTCTTGTAATGATGTCTTTATTAGTAAATTGCTTTATTAAATTGTTTACTTTTCAATTTTTAGCTTTAATTAAAATATGCATGCTGTAATGATGTAAGAATTATATCGAAATTTCAATAATAAATGATGTGAATACACTTTTTTAGATAGAAATTATTTAAATAATTAAAAGTATTTTTTTTTTTTACGATTTCTAAAACGATTTTTTTTTTTTTTTTTTTTTTTTTTTTTTTTACGTTAATATATATATATATATATATAGATAGATAGATAGACAGTGCCCCATGTTTGGAAAGAAGATCGAATTGGTTTATCTGAAATCAATAGAAACGACAACTAAAACAATATAAAGAAACAAATAACAAAGTATGATTATGTTTTGATGTGATTTTAATATGCATTTATTGTGATATAAATATGTTTTTATTTTTTATTTGTTGAATATATAAACAATCTCCAAACACTGTATTACGGTCATTTTTTCATTACGAAAACATAGATACTATGAACTACATCACTTTGATTTACCAACCGAATCGAAATGAAAAAGGATTCTATCTTCTTCAAAAAACTAATAGTAATAACTAAAATAACTAAACTTACCATATTACCATTTTTTTTTTCAATGAATACAATAAACTAAAAATAATAATAATAATAATAATAATAATAATAATAATAAAAGGAATTAAAAGAATTAATTAAATAAATGAAAAATAAATATTTGTTTATTGTAAAATTTATACATAAACGTAAGTTCAATAATTATTATTATTTTTTTTTATTTAAAATTTAATGTATTTAACTTTTTCTACTGTTTTACCACTTGATTTCAATAAATACAATAAATTTAAAAAAAGAAAAAAAAGATTTCGCTTTCAAATGTATAAATTAAATATATAAATAAATAAAATGTTTAATAGCCGTTTCTAAGTTACGCAGACAATTAAAATGCAAGTAAAAATTTTAGAAAATGAAACAGTATTCGAATATGTTATTGAAGTTTTTTTTTTTTTTTGGTCTAATTTGTACGATTTGAAATTTTTTCTGCGAAATGGGAGAATTTTGTTATGGTTGCAAAATACACCTCATGTGAATATTTAAACGAAATTCAAAAAATATTTCTTGAGTTATCTTGAACGAAACAATTCAATATTCGTCGTAGCTATTCAGGATTAGACACCATAGACCCAGAAAAAAAACGCTCTGTATTAGTCTTCGCTGTCACTCAGACAGTTATGTTGTCACAGGAATGAAAAATATGTTATTTTCTTTACAGGAAATAAATTTAGGATTTATCAACGTTATATTGATTAAACAGGTGTACATCTAAAATTTTGATTCTATAATTTTGGCTGATCTTTGTTTTTGGATGCGCTGAAGCAGTAACTGAAGCTAATTTTTAGCTGTCACTTTTATATTGTTACAATACAGGATGTCTACCAACACAATTTTTTCTGTGACTCTTACACCTATATGATTATATTGTAATTTTTATAGTATATGTCTCTATGATTAACTATAATAAATCATGAAGACGTACTAGAAAATAGTAAAAATGAAGAAATTGTGTAAGAGATACCCTGTGTAGGTAAAAATATATACGTGATACAAAAAAATTGGTTTCATTTTTAGTTTCAGCACATCAAAATCATATTTATCAGGTAAAATTATCAAATCAAATTTTGCCAACATTATTCATGGGTTGTGAAAAGTTTGAGCAGTGCCAGTGTTTTCTTTTTGAGAAGAGCAGAAATATTACCACGTTGGGTGTTTCGCATAGTTGTGTTGTTTTCTACAAGTCGCTGCCAGTCTTTTCTGTTCTGTCTTTAGATTTTCCGGTTCTTCTAGATTTTTTAGTTTACTTCTTACCGCCGTTAATTTATTATGCAGCGACCTTACTTGGGGAGACCAAAGGGAGGGAGTAAAATGGGGAGTTTCTCTTTTTTCGATCACAAGGAGGAAGTTACGGAGGAAATCAGGGTTTCAGTGAAGATGTTTATTTATTTTATTTTATTTTATTTTTTTATTTTTTTTTGTGTATGAGATTTTGTTGAGTTGTTGTGAAAGTGTAGAACTAAAATTTTTAACTTTTTTTTTGTATGTATGTGTGTGTGATTTCCTTTATTTTATTGAATGTAATGCAGTTGTGAATTGTGTTATTGAATTCATCAGAGACTGACCATTCATGTAATAGAGGTAAAGTTGCTGGGTTGACAAACTTAAAGAGCGGCTAGCTCAGTGCAAAACTTTCCTCAAATATTGGCTGTGAATTTTCTATGTTAGCTAGGTATATGTTGTGTGTTATGATATGTTCAATGAGAGGGCTTCTTCTTCTGTACCCGCGATTAGAGCACCGAACAGGGGAGTTTGCGTTTAGATTACACTAGAAAATGAATGGGGCTCGAGGCTCGATGGCCAATTAAGTGCTGCCATTTCTCCAGACAGAAATCGAAATCTTTAGACAGGGCTCATAAGCACTGTCAATGGCCACTTCCTTATGTGAGGACAGTGTCACAAAGGCATAAGGGTTCCCAGTAAAAAGATAAATAAAGATTAAGTAGTGCGATTTGATAATGGCATAAAATGGCTTGTTATGCGATGAGTACATGGCCATGATGAAGGAAATCCTACAGATCCCACTCCACAATGCAGTACGCTTCCTGAAACAAACCGATATATATGCAATGAGCCTTCATACACACCTGATCTGACAAATTTGCAGGCGTTGAGGCTGATCAGGAGGGTTTTCAAGTCGTCAGCAGAAATGAAAGTTAATGTTATTATTTATAATAGCATTATTCGTTAATTTTGTTAGCTATTATCTTTGTATGCAATTCAGAGAGCTGTTTACCATATTAATAGTATTTCTGTAGCCGTAGTTGACTACCATTCTTTAGAGCGCATGGTTAGAGGAAATGGAGGATAGTATGTGCCATATTTCTTTGGAAGTAGCCGTCTGGAAACGGGAGAGAGAATGGATGGGAGTGATATGCATTTTTATGATGTTCTAATACTGGAAAGTCTTGAACGTTCTGAGACATTCATGATGGCAAAAGAGGATTTGTTAATCGTGGAGGAAGCTGTGAGCTAATAGGTTACGACCTTGCTGCACTTGAAAAATAAGGAGGAGTGTATTTATTCTCCAGTTTGTTCCTGAGCTCCTCATAGTTTTTTTTAATTATAATAAGGGCAGTGCATTGTGTAGGCTGGGTGGTTTGTTGAGAGTTTTCTGTTATTGCATTTGCTTTCAAATATGCAATTTGAGCAGAGAACTATTTCGCACATTTCTCTTCTTCGTTTTGATGATGGTCTGAATAGTGGAGCAGCTTAATGAATTTGAACAGTTCTGCGCAGCATGAAAAAACCATTGACAATGAGTACATTTTGTTACAGTAGTGAATGAGCGTATTCTGCACCTGTGTAAACACAGTTGAAATTTTGGCTACCAAGAGGTTCCCTGTTAGTGGTAGCGCCATCTGGAGGAGTCTCTTCTGGCAACCCTTGTTTTTTTTTTTTTTTTTTTTTTTTTTTATCTTTAGCTACCCGGCGTTTGCTTGATATGTGTAGGGCTTTTGTCATGAAGTAGATGACAGATTCGTCATTAATGTCTTTGGAAGCACCAAGAATAATAGTTTTCATATGATAAGCTCGTTTCAAGTAAATTCTTACTCATTTTAGGACTAATTACATAGGTGCCAAATTGTATGGTTTTTAACACCATTATTTGTTTATAAAAATATTCATCATGATTAATCGAAGGAAACTACCAAAAAGATTATTAAAAATTTCTGTTAAAAATTTCGAGTAGATAGAAAACGTACAATTTGGCATCTGTGTGATTGGTGGCTCATTAGTTCATCACTAAGCTGTTTTGCTTCTGTTGTTGTATTACAAATGATTTCCGTTGCTTTTTTTTTCTTATTCTAGTGTCTACGATGAGGGAGGTTGAAGATATTGAATGTTGTTGCAAAATTCCAAAGTCCAGTTACAGTTCTGTGCTTTTATACTCCTTACTAAAATGCTTTTATACTACTTACTTAAAATAATAATAATAATAATAAATAAATAAATAAAATAAAAACAGAAATGAATAGCTTTTTCTATAGTTTGGTACTTTCCTTTTTAGAGCACATATTTTCTGTTTGCAGAAATAGAAAATTCATATTCCTTGTGAAATTTTAAATATATTTTTCTTTAATCAATTTCGAAATATTTAAAAATACTTTTAAGATATAAGTCACAAACTTTTACGCAAAATAAATTAAGTAACCTCTCCTATACGAACATGTCAAAGTAAATGTGGACACGTTTTACATGAAATTCAATAGTTTGGGCTTACAGATTGCATATGTATGTACTCTTTTATTAAATTTCAGGAATGTACTCTTTTATTAAAATGCTCTAACTTTCTTGTTTTTTCCAAATTTCTATTCTTTTGAAAAAGTAGAATTTTCAACAAAGAAAGAAGATTATCTGACACAATGCATTTTTTTTTTTTTTTTTTTTTTTTTTTTTCGAGAGAGATACAGATACAGGTTTTATTTTTTAAAAAAAATTACACATATACAGTCAAATCTGTCTAAAACGGAACAGAATGGGACTGTTAAAACTTTCCGTTTTAGACAGATTTCCATTTTATGCAGATTTTCCATGTAACTGCCGTAAATTTGCCGTGTCTAACAGAAAATCAACTTTCTGAAGAAATTCTTAACTTTTAAATCATCAAATTACTACCAAATTAAATTCTAATTATACAAAAAATAAAATTGATAAAAGTCTTTATCTTGTATACTATTTTATCATTTATATATGTTTTAGTAAAGGTTCCCGTAGACTTTTGAAGGGACTGAAAATTTTTTCCGTTTTACGCAGGTTTCCGTTTTACACAGATTCCGGTTTAGGCAGATTTGACTGTATTTATACATATTATAGTTTACATCAATGAAGAATTTTCAAAATATAAACATAAATTAAAAAAAAATAATAATAATAATTTGAAAGTTTTAAATATGATGTTATATCAACCATTTTAGTACACTCTGAATTGTATTAATTGAGTTGCAAAAGTTTTTATTTATTTATTTTTTAAATGTGTGATAAACTTAAATAATAATGTAATAATAATAAAAAAAAAAGTAATGCTGCTGAGGGATTTTGAATCATTGAATATGTAAATTTTTTGATACATCAAAAAAGTTATATTTAAATATATGCTTACAAAGTTTCTTTAAAAACTTCAGGCTAAAAAAAATATTTTCTTTTTTATTTCGGTACGTTGCCGAAAAATATGCGAAAATTTGTCGTGTAAATTAAAAGAATCAACCCTTCACTAGCTAGTTATATAAAATTTTAATTTTCAGGTTTAAAAATTTACACTATATTTTCTTATTAAAATTCACGTGACGTTGATCAAAGCATTCACCTCTGCATATTACTTTGTAAAAAGATGAGGAAGTTGCAAATGTAACACTCGCAAAATCTTGCAAAAAAAAAAGAATACCTTTGTTTTAAATGATCACAGATATATGATTAAATCTTTTATTTTAAAATATCGAGGAGTTCTTTTGACAGGTATTCGTATTGTAAATATACACCCAGGAGGTGGGATACCTGCACGGGGAAAGTGATGCTCCGACATATACAAAAATTTCATCCTAGTTCAACAATATTTTTATCAATTACTACCCTACCAGCATAAAATGTTCCAGAAACGTAACAATAATATAACATTGAAACATTATAAACATTTCAGAAACTTTTAAAAACGTTCAGATTGCTTTCCGATTAGTTTCAAAAACGTAGAAATGTCCGCGATCGTAACAAAAAGTCAGATACGTAACAGAAACGTTACAATCACCTAACAGATAGAAAATCAAAAAGGTATCAGAGAGCATACTTAAATGCGTTACGTTCTTGAAAGATTGTAAGCTTTTTGCAACATAACTGAAACGTTCTGTGCTGTATGGGATAATTGTCTGCATATAACCAATCTTCACTTTAAACAAATTATAAATATTCACAGAATGTTAAAAGCGCCAATTTATGAATATATAACAGAAACTATGTTTTCGATACGATAAAACCTACCGTCATCAGCACAGAATGACGATGTAGATTATTGCTCTTATATATAGATAGGGATGCGGTATTTAGAGTCAGAGTAGCAGCCGATAGGTAATTGAAAAACCAACAAAAATTAGGAATATAAAAAGCTGTGTAAAATTCAAGGCTATGTAGATTTATATTTCCAACAATCCAATAGAGGTGTTACAGATAAATAGCAGTTATTGATATTTTTTTATGATTTTTATACGTAAGAGAAGCTTCTAGAAAATCGAGTTCATGTAAGTGTTTAGGCGGGCAGATTATTTTAGCTGATTTAAAGTTGAAAGTATGGTTATTCTCTATTACTGCTAAGAATGTCTAGCAGTTTCCGATTTGTTTATTTCTCTTTTTTGAATGTAACCCATACATTCTTTAAGACGAAACTTGAGTTTATGTTTAATTTGGCCAAAATAGAATTGACCACACTGACAGTGAATACTGCAAATACCGCAAGAGATGTATATATTTGTCTTTTAACATGGAATTCCACAGATTTAAAAAGCGTCAAAGTAATCGTGTTCGTGTGTAGATTTAGTCTTGGAAATTATTTTAGCTGTATCAAATTTAAAATTGAGTTTTTTTTCTTCTAATAATGCTCATAAAGGGCCAACTTATTCGTTTCTTCTAAAATACTGCCCTATTCTATTGGTTCATAAGCAGTGGTAGAATCGTATTCCCTTCTTAATACACAGGAGCAATTTCCTTTTGTTATTTTATGCACTGTTGACGGTGCGCTCAATGCTACAGAAATAGCTATCTGCAGTTGAATTAATCTTTTATGCGTTCTTCAAGATTTTTCCTGTGTTTATTTATTTAAAGACAAATAGCCTGTTAATAATTAAATTTATTAAAATCATTTTGATTATATGTTGATGCTAGTTGGCTAAACATACTAAACAAAATCTTTCAGTTCACGGCTTGGCCGGGAATATAAAGTGCTGCAAAATAACTAGGTCTGCTTTTTTTTTTTTTTTTTTTTTTTTTTTTAAAGCTTTAAAATAACTAAAAATATAATATAAACATTTTTTGAATTCCATAAATAACTTTAGATTTTTCAGTAGACTTGTTTAAACTCTAAAAATCTGCCCTATTCCAAATATTTATCATTGTTTCGTAATATCATGTACTGTTGCATAAATCATCCTTATTTTCTTTTCCGGTACGATCTAGGATATAATGATGATCGATGTTTTGAATATGAAAAATTTTTCTTTTTCAATCACAAATATAAATCATATTTTCTGACTTACATGAATATAAAAAGAACGATTAATTTAAATCTTGTAAATTTAGACAACGGTAAGTTATTGGTTTTTGTAAAAAAAGACTTTGACATATTCATGAATTATTATTTATTGCCGAAGTTTTTAAATTGTCTTCCTTTTCTAAAAAAACTTTCACGTTCGTTATTAACTGTTGTTTACTTTATTTTCATAAGAGCAAACTTTAGGTTAGTAGAATAAATATTATCAACTTTTAAATAAAAGTTTCATATATGCAGAATAAGTAAGCACATATTACTCTTATATTTGTAATATCCTATGCAAAATAAATTATTTTCATTTTCAACTTATTAAAAGAAAATTGTGATGTGAAGAGAAAATGTTTACTGTTGATGACTAAGACTTATCCGTCTGACTATCAACGCGTTAATTTTAAAATTTTCAAATTGATGTAAGATAATCATGTTAATTCTATGGCATATTCCTTACTGATAATGATATATATAGCACCAATGGTCGGTGTAAGGATCATCAAATATTTTCCCATACGTTGATTTCTAAGATAGACCCTTTTATAAATCTTATTTAAATACCTTTTTCCTGGACGAAATATAATGAAATTGTCTTTTATTATTCAAATATGCACAAAAACATGTTTTCTTCAGAATATGTCATGATTAGCATTAATGTTTACAGTACCGCATGAAAATATTCTGATACATTAATTTTTGTAATCGAAAATATTAAGAATCGCAATTTTCTCGCTTGTGTTAAGCACGTTTAATACTTTTCAATAACATTTAAGAGATATTATGTCTTCAGTAACTCGATACGTCTCTCATTCTGTCCGCGCACTAATTTCTATTAATATTAACAGAATGTCTTGAAGTTATTTTTTTTTTTATTCAAGATTACATTCAATATTAACTAATATATCTTCATGTAATTGCAACGTGCCAGCGCAAAACATCAAACGAAACTAGAACCGTCTTTGGAAGTTCAGCCAAGAAGAAGTCAGTCGCAATAGAAACTCCTACTCTGGAACCAAAGATGAAGGGAGGGGTTCCGCTCAAAAGTACTTTGTTCAAACTAAGGAAGCATAAGTAAGGTTATTTTTATTTATATATTTAATTAAAATGCTTATTTTCTTAAATGAACAAGCAAGTTTGCCTTAAAAAATATCTTATATTTAGTACAATTGAATCCTATACAAAAATATTAGATGTTTGCACTGATTTATTAAGTGGCATACGAAGGTATTACTCAAATAAAAATTTCTGTGTTGTGGATATTTTCTTAGTTATTGTGTGTTGCTTATATAAAGATTAGAATATTTACAAGACTACATAAAATCAATCATTTTAATGATAAACAACCTGTTTGAAATAAAGCAATAACCATGATTTTGGGAGTTTTTTACCTGCATATCTAAATATATAATATAGTTTTGTAGACTTGTATTTTTAAAAAGAATCTTTATAAAGAATCTTAAGAATCAAAAAAGAATCTTTAAGTGAGGACTTCGCAAAAGCAACCTAGTGTTTGGTTTCTCTCTCTCTCTCTCTCTCTTTGTGTGTGTATATATATATATATATATATACATATATATATATTACATGAATACATGTTTTTGCGAGTTTACTTCTTTACTAATTAAAAAAAAATTAAGGTGTCGTCACAAAATCAATATATATTAAATATAAAAAGAAGCAAAGGGTACGCCCAATCCAAACGCATTGACAATCTAGGCGAAGTGCTTCATTTTTCCTTCTTTTTTTAATTTTTGTAAAGTGTCACTTACCGATATTTTAATTTTGAACTCAGAAGAACATTTATTTCAGCAAAGAATATGTAAATTTTGGCATTTTAGTTTGCCTTGTAAATTTGCATTGTTAGACTTTAATATATCACTTTCAATTCAATTATCTATGGACATGCATTTTATTTACTATAATTAATAAATCAAACTTAATTTAAAATTCTATATATTTATTTCTTAAAGGAAATATTTTGCTTCGATAGATACTTACCGAAGAAAAAATACGTGAAAAAATATGTTTGAATGATTTTTCCCAGTTTCATACATATTTGAATCATGCGTTTTTGCTTTTAAATATTATGCAATATTTATCAAAATTAAAAATATTGTCAGTTGACTTTTAACACAATAAAAAACATTATGCAAGTTTTAAGCAATCTGCAGCAAGTTTTAAGCAATTTACAGATATATTCCTTATAAATAAGACAAATTAAAAGTCTTAAAATATTTTTAATTGTAGCAAAATTTAAATTTTAATTAAAGACATTTTGAAATGGTCTCTGTGCTTAAATTGTTAGCTTTAAGACTACCTATCAATAAATGACTGGATATTTTTGGTTTTTGATGTCTTATCAACTATCTCAAAAACTACTGCCGAGTTATCTTGAAACTTCAAGATTGTAAAGAAAATGTTGTACTTCATATGCTCCCGTGAAAGTTTTTCCCCGAAATTAAAATTGGGACCAATAATTGTATGTACATATACATAAATAAAACCGAAATATCTAGGATCACCCTATAAAAAGTAAGGCTTGCAATTTGTCATAGCTGTAACATGGGATTATGAGGCGTCGAATAATTATTTGTGTATTTTTTTATGATGCTATTGCATATATCGATAGAGATATGAAGTTTTTATTTTTTATTTTTTTATTCTTTTATTGCAAAATAAAATTTACTCCAATTTTTAATTATAACATGCATGTTACTAAACCCAATGATAAAGTTTTGTTTAGAAAACTTGAAATACTACATTAAATATAGCATAAATCAATCATAATACAAAATTATTAAATATCTAAAGAAATATGAATGTTTTTACTAATACGTTTGCAGGCCTTTAGATTATTATTATTTTTTTTTTTCATTAAAGTATGCCTAAAAATACTGAGCTACTTATTTGTCAAAAGTTTTCAGTCATTTATAAGTCAGTAATCGGCGGCAGAATAAACTAATATTCAATTCATTTCAAAATAACTATTACAAAAATTATAATAAAAATAAAAGACTAAACTAAAAGGAGTTTTGCTCACAATTCTATTTTCATTCAATCCATGATAATATAGTGTTCGTTGACTGTAAATAAATACTGATAAACCCTCTATAATTAAATTTTTCTTTAAAAAGAATGGATATTTACGACCGGACAATCAGAGCATAAACATGTCATCATATCATCAGCATCATTTAATTTAAATTTCAACGCCAGTTTCATTTATAAATTGATACTAGTTTAAATTACATTTCAACAACCGTTTTTATATGCCTTTTACTGATATTAATATGGTTATCAATTATTTTCTAAACTAAACAAACAACTTGTTTTACATCACCACGCAAAAAAAAAAAAAAAAAAAAAAAAAAAGATAAATAAATAAATACAATCGTGAAAATAATATATTGAGGATTATGAAATTGAATAAAAATAAAAGAAATTTAATAGTTCCGGATTTTAAAATATTTGTATTAAATTTTGACATTCCACATTATGCATTTATAACTATATAATTATTTATAACTATAAATATTTATAACTATATAACTATGTATTTATATAACTTCTTATAACTATATTTATTTAATACTTAATATAACTATAAAAATATTAAATATTTAATATATTTTACAGTTTTTATTTTTTATTTTATTCTTATTTCTTGAGAGATTTTATTATCCCGACAAATGTCACACATGATTTCTTTCCGAAAAATAGTGCATTTTATGTGCTAATAATTGCTAGTAGATACGTGACTTTGATCTCATAATTGTGTGTTTTGAAATATTTATTTTATCCTGTACTGAGATCGTAGAAACATTATGCATGTTATAAAAATAACAATCACGCAAACATATCCGATAGAAATTGTTTATGCGTGGAATATTTTCTCTCTAGATGATAATATGTAATAATGAATACGGAAACGATGCGTTTTAAGCAATTTTCGGGAAATGTATATTTATAAGTCAGTAATCGGCGGCAGAATAAACTAATATTCAATTCATTTCAAAATAACTATTACAAAAATTATAATAAAAATAAAAGACTAAACTAAAAGGAATTTTGCTCACAATTCTATTTTCATTCAATCCATGATAATATAGTGTTCGTTGACTGTAAATAAATACTGATAAACCCTCTATAATTAAATTTTTCTTTAAAAAGAATGGATATTTACGACCGGACAATCAGAGCATAAACATGTCATCATATCATCAGCATCATTTAATTTAAATTTCAACGCCAGTTTCATTTATAAATTGATACTAGTTTAAATTACATTTCAACAACCGTTTTTATATGCCTTTTACTGATATTAATATGGTTATCAATTATTTTCTAAACTAAACAAACAACTTGTTTTACATCACCACGCAAAAAAAAAAAAAAAAAAAAAAAAAAAAAGAAAAAAAGAAAAAAAGATAAATAAATAAATACAATCGTGAAAATAATATATTGAGGATTATGAAATTGAATAAAAATAAAAGAAATTTAATAGTTCCGGATTTTAAAATATTTGTATTAAATTTTGACATTCCACATTATGCATTTATAACTATATAATTATTTATAACTATAAATATTTATAACTATATAACTATGTATTTATATAACTTCTTATAACTATATTTATTTAATACTTAATATAACTATAAAAATATTAAATATTTAATATATTTTACAGTTTTTATTTTTTATTTTATTCTTATTTCTTGAGAGATTTTATTATCCCGACAAATGTCACACATGATTTCTTTCCGAAAAATAGTGCATTTTATGTGCTAATAATTGCTAGTAGATACGTGACTTTGATCTCATAATTGTGTGTTTTGAAATATTTATTTTATCCTGTACTGAGATCGTAGAAACATTATGCATGTTATAAAAATAACAATCACGCAAACATATCCGATAGAAATTGTTTATGCGTGGAATATTTTCTCTCTAGATGATAATATGTAATAATGAATACGGAAACGATGCGTTTTAAGCAATTTTCGGGAAATGTAATAGTGGTATAAAATATGTACTGGATTTATATAATAACAGTAAGTCAATAGAGAAGAAATCTTTTAATAGCATTTTTGCGTAATGTAATTTTCAAAATTTGTCAAAATATGTTTTAAGATATATATATATATATATATATATATATATATATATATATATATATATATATTTATAATAAAGCTTATGAACAGGAAAAATATTTATGTTTAAACGGTTTATTGTTATTTTTTAAAAAATAGATATGAAATTCATTTTACATTAAACTCAGATTAATTGAGATTACCAAAATAATTTTTATTTTATAAGCGTTCCTTTATAATTTTTCTTGTTTGCATTGTTTTTATCTGCGTACTTTCTCCTGTAAATGCAAATAAATTATAATTTATTTTGTCATGGTTAAAACACTTTCCAAAATTAATCGTTTTTTATATTATAAAAAATTAATTTTACTTTATGAATTTTAATACACTGTATATATTAGTAACACAAAGCAAATTTAATATATAATATATCACCGATAAAAAAGTGATGACATGCTTCACGAACAAAAAGTTGTATTTACTTTTAGATTAGCTTTAATAGAAAATTAGAAAATAAAAGTAAGATTAAAGACGAAGATAATAAGCAGGCAACTGTGTTATCAAAGATTTTAAATGTAATGGTGTTATGTTTTTATGTATCGTTTACAATCATGCAATTCCAAAACACAGTTTTTGTTATAAAAAACAGTTATAAAGTGGTCAAGCGATTAAAAAGATATTAAAATGTACTCGCCAGAAACATTAGAGTTAGTTTTTTGTAAATAATGTGGTTGTTTTGCACGTTGAATTTCTGATAAAAATATCTCTAAACGTTTGAAATTGTATTTATTTATATTTAATTCGCACCATTTATTGTAATAATAACTCCGCTATTTTATCTTTTATTGAGATGTTAAAACAATTATATTGCTTTTGTTAACTTTTAAAGGTACATATATCCCTTTATTATATCTCTCTTTTTTTAAACTTTTTCTCTGATAAGGTGGTCTTATTATTATTATTTGTTTGTTTGTTTTGTTTTGTCTTTACATATGTGCATTTGTGTATTAATGAATGTCTTTAAGTATCACCAGGGATATTTTGTAATCTATAAATGCGTTAAAATATCCCAAAATCATATAATATTTAGATTCTAAATTCTGTGAGGCACTGTATTGTCTGAAATTTTGGATGCAGTAAAGCGATTATAATATGACGTCCACTGAGATGTAGCTTACCAATCAGTACACCGCGTAGGTTAGGAAACGATTTAGAGTTACCAAACCGGGGCAAAAATTGTTAGAAAAGTGAAAATAGATTGAAAATTTGTAGCTGAAATATACACTGATGGAAAAAAAATCCCAACACCAGGAAGGGGCTGTGCTAGATAAACGAAATTTGGTAGGCGTGTTTATACATCTGAAAGATGACGTCGATTCAAATTTCGAGCTACGCGCATAAGTGTGGCGTTATTAACGATACTATGAACATGCAAATGAGGTTTGCTTTAAATAAGCCCTGTAAGGTTCGTGATCGTTATTTACAGTTGAGATTTGACGTAGTGGGTTAATGTTAGTCAAGGATGCCTCTAAGAAGACGAAGAAGCCATTATCAACAGCTCACTGAGTTTGAACGAGGTCGTGTAGTAGGGCTACGAGAAGGTGGGTTTTCTTTCCGCGATATTGCAGAAAGACTTGGCAGGAATGTGTCCACTGTGCATGAGTGTTGGCAGCAGTGCTCAAGAGAAGGTACTGCCTCAAGAAGACCGGGTTCCGGGCGGACACGTGGCACTACTGAGAGGGAAGACCGCCGTGTTCGGCGTATGGCTGTGGCTAATCTTACTGCGTCTGCAGCTGAAATTCGAGCTGCAGTTGGCACCATAGTGACACAACGAACTGTTACAAATCGGTTACTTCAAGGAGAGCTCCGAGCCAGACGCCCTGTAGCGTGCATTCCACTGGCTCCAAAGCATTGCCGTTTGCGACGTGAGTGGTGTCAAACTAGAGCTCATTGGAGGACGGAGTGGAGATCTGTTGTGTTTTCTGATGAAAGCCGGTTCTGCCTTGGTCGCAGTGATAGCAGTGTGTTGGTTAGAAAGAGGCCAGGTGAACGCCTGCTAGCGACCTGTCTGCGGCCTAGACACACAGGGCCTACTCCTGGAGTTATGGTTTGGGGAGCAATTTCATATGACAGCAGGAACACTCTCGTGGTTATTCCACGCACCCTGACTGCAAATTTGTACGTCAGTCTAGTGATACAACCTGTTGTGCTGCCATTCATGAACAGCATTCAAGGGGGTGTTTTCCAACAGGATAACGCTCGCCCTCATACCGCTGTTGTAACCCAACATGCTCTACAGAGTGTCGAAATGTTGCCTTGACCTGCTAGATTACCAGATCTTTCTCCAATCGAGCACGTATGGGACATCATTGGACGACAACTCCAGCGTCATCCACAACCAGCATTAACCGTCCCTGCATTGACCGCCCAAGTGCAACAGGCATGGAACTCCATCCCACAAACTGATATCCGACACCTGTACGACACAATGCATGCTTGTCTGCATGCTTGCATTCAAAATTCTGGCGGTCACACCGGTTACTAATGTACCAACATTTCTCATTTGAAATGGCTCTACCTGTGATCTTGAAAATTTAATCAATAAAATATGTTACCTAGACAAATGTATTACTGAAATTTCATTACTGTACAATAATTTTTTCTTGGTGTTGGGATTTTTTTTTTCCATCAGTGTATTATGCTATAAATATTTTATTCTGCACAGCATTCGTTTTTCATAAAGAACCAAAATGCACGCATATCACATGGTCTTTTTTCCGGACTGAACGAATTTTTATAGATCATAAAATTATGTAGAGTATGATGATGCGTTATTATGAGCAATCTGTAAGTTAATACATAACTATCAAAATTTTCAGAGGAAATTAGGAGATTATTTTTCCTGACACACCTATCCCTTAATGATATCTGTGACCTATGAATATTTGGCGAAATAACTTCCAGTAAGAGGATTGGTTAAACGAGCACACATATCTTTCGTTAATGTGCATCTTCATCTTTTCATCCGCCATTATTTTTGACGACTTAAGCAAGCAATAATTAGTAAATTTTTACATTTCCTTTAAAGTTTATTATTATATAGTTCATGCAATTAATATCATACAATATGTGACGAGTTGTGGCACCCTTGTGATGAGTTGGCACTTTCGTCACTCATAATTGAACCTGATGTATGTGTAAGAAAAAAAACACTGAAACTTTATTGTTCAACTTAACATATAATCAATTAAAGCTCTTCAAAGCAAGGAGAATACTTATTAAACGTATAATGAAATACAATTTCTATATAATTTCAATACAAATAAAATAAATAACTTGATATTACCAGTATACTTTCAGCAACATAAGGGCGTGAAGCTTTACTATATTTCTTTATAATCTGGGCGGCATTTGACTCTATCTTTCCTCCCCTCCAAAAACTCCCCGAGGATCGTTTTAATCTGCCTTTTATACTTTGTAACATTAATTTGCGTTTCGTATGTAACCTGCCTTCCGACAATCTCATTCCATGTCTTCTTATCTAATATATTTCGTAAAACCTGAAACTTTTACTTTAAATTCGTAGAATACCTTCTTAAGTAGAGTAATGACTCTTAACCGAACTAATGTTCCTCGCAACTCCGACTTGCGAATTTCTTAGGAAATCTTTCCCTGACTTTACAAATACTTTACATGTAATTATTCAAAGTTTTGAAAACGATTTGAAATATTTGTACAAACAATAAAAACTTTCCATCGCATATTTTGAATTATACCACCAGAAAATTAAGAAGTAAATGCATGTAAATTGTATGGAACTGGTATACGTGTATGGAATACGTGTATGGATACGTGTATGGAACTGAAATGTATATTTTAATTATTTCATCGTTGATTTAAACGTACAATTAGTAACTAAAAAATATTAATTAACAAAATTCGCATAGATCCGCTAATATGAAATTTAAATATTATATTTAATATAATACTAAATTCAAATCTGCACGTGTGTGTAAATATATATATACTAGCAGGCTTTGCCCGCTTCGCTGGACATTAAACTTAAATGAGTTGTCAAAATCCCATATCTTTATAAAAAAAAAAACCTAAGTTCTCGCTGTGATTGGTAGAGGTTTTCTCGCACGCAACGTGAGGAGTCTGGGTCCCCACTGCCTTCGGCAGCAACTTACCCACTTCTTACTTCCCCTTCCTCAGCGGGTGAGCTCGAAGTTTTGCAAAATCCCACTAATGTACATAATGCGTACATTTAATCAATATCCACACACCAAAATTCGCCATTCTAAGATAGTTCAAAGCGAATTCCAACGGAAAAACATGTTTTTACCATGTTTATTGCCTTCCGACTCCGAGAAGGGGGGGAGGGATTTCGAATTTCGTGAAATCCAGTTACAATAAGTGCATACAGACAATTTACGCACCAAATTTCGTGACCACAGAAGTCTTTAATAGAAAATATTATAAATAAATAAATACAAAAAGCACAGCTTTAGTATGGGATCCCTTTGGTGACTTTAAATATTTTAAGCCATTTTTGTGATGAACTGAATTGGCTATCTCAATTGTGCTATTAAAGATCTTGGCGAGAAACGTCCGAGCTACTTCGGTGCCGAATTTCAAATTTTGTCCAAAGGGATCCGATACTAAAGCTGTTCCATACACAAAATAAATAAATAAGTAAAATAAAATAAAATAAAAACTCTTTTCTGATATTTACAAAATAAAAATAAAAAATCTTAATAAAATCCAAATTATAATCATTTGCAATTGTAACAACAAAAAATTTTGTGTTACTGCAGGAAAGAAAAGTACTGCTTAATTAAATAAAAATATTAATCTGATGCCAAATATCTCTATGAAAATATCTATTCACATGCAAATTCCCGATTTAAAAAAAAAAAAAAAAATCACCAACTTTTGTAGGTATTTTTCTCTCTATTTTTTATTATTATTCACATGAAATTAAAAATATTTCATTTTATTTTTGGTAAATAAAAAATATATAAATGCGTATGCATAAATATAAAACCTTCTACCGAATCTGGGTTGAAAACGGAAAAAGGGTAAAATAAATTAGAAATATCAGACTTATATTTATAAATTTGATACCAAATAAAAGGGGCGTTTTTTTCTGAATCCAGGCGTGCAAACAGTTTTTCGGTGCAACAATTAGATATTTAAAAAATAACTAAAGTATGAAATTTAAGTGGCAACGGAAAAAGGGAAAAATAAATTAGAAATGTCAGAACTATCGTTACAAATTCAGTATCAAATGAAAGGGGTGATTTTTCTGAATCCTGGGGTGTAAACAGTTTTTCGATACGCCAATTAGATTTTTTAAAATTAACTAAAGTATGGAATTTAGATAGCAACACTTCATTTCAATCTTTTCATAATTTGTAGTGCGAATCACGCGAAAAAAAAGTCTTTAACTTAAAAATGTATTTTTATATTTTATTTTTCCATTCAAAGCGTTTTAGTGTTTTTTATCCACAATTTAAACACTAACCATAATTTTGAAAATTTATATAGATGTAATTTTAAGTTGGGTGAAGACCTAAGTTTCTGCCAAGCGCCGTTGAATTCCGTCCAGCCGTTCTTGAGTGATGCCAGGACAAACGTGTTTTAGTCTTTTACCCCCCCCCCCCCCAGGGGGGAACGCAGGGGAATTTCTGAAAAGTTGATAGATATTATTTTAAGTTGGGAGAAGACCTAAATTCCTGCCAAGCGCCGTTGAATTCTGTACAGCCATTCACAATTGATGCCCGGACAAAAAAAGCGACATACAGACACGATGACACACACACACGCGCGCGCGCGCACACACACACACACAGGCAACATTTTCTGAAGTCATTTTCGGCTTTCTCGGTGTGTGAAACGTGAAGATATCGCAAAAATTTTCGATTCCGACAAATTTACAGACAAAAGTCTGATTTTATTAATATAGATAAAGTTATACATAGGAACAATCTTAAACTAAAAATCATGTTGGATCAAATAAATAATTTTTATATATGCGTTTCGTAATAACATTGATTTTTTGACTAATAAGAAATTCCAATAAAGCATTAACATTCAAATTTCATTGAAAACTGACCTAAATAAGGGTGATTTCATTGCATATTTGCTTTTTTCTCATGGAAAATTCACCGGATGCAGATGACTTGTAAATCATTCTCATTGAAAATTTCTCATCTACTCATCCAAAATTTATCGGGTGCCGATTATTTATGGATGTTCCCCACATGAAACACTTTTTGTGAGTTTCTCATGAGAACTCATCTTTTTTCGTGAATTTTCGATGATCGACCTTTTATCATTTCTTTTGATTCCGATGAAATGTCTTCATTTGCCGACCAGATTTTGCTACTAGTGAAAAAAATGCTGCAAAAGCAAGCATTTAACTTGATCTGTTTTCTAGGAGTAAACTGTATCGAAAATCATATGCGAATTTTAATTTTGACGCTTTAATGATGGTTATTTTGATATTTCCGGTGAAAAACGAACCAGTGATTCACTGAATTCCTGTTATGAAAAGCACTGCTTAATTAATATGCATCTAGAATATCTAACCTAAAAAAGTTTGCCGAACATTTAGAATTATCAGAAAAAAACAAACATTCGTTTACATGTAATAGTAAAGTTTCTTAAGGGATCATTTGCGTTTCGTACGAAAAAAAAAAGCCAATTTTATTCCTCTCTATGTAAATAAATACAATGTTTAAGCATATAAAATAACAACATTTCAAAAATATTTTCTAAAGTTTTCATTAAAAATTTTGGAAAATTCAGTCAGTGTGCCCCGGTTACCCAAAACCCATCAGAAAAGAGATCGACACGATTTAGCAAAAACTGAGGCACTGATTATACTGAAATATTGCACAAGTTTTCAAATTAGATTTGACTCAAAAAAAAAAAAAAAAAAAGAAGAAGAAGAAAAATTCATCGTTCAAGTACTAGTCAATTCTATTTTGAAGAATCGTACAAAATTTCAATAAAATCGGTGCATTAGTTTTTAAACAACCGTGTCCGCCACTTTTCTCAAGGGTTTCCGGAAACCAGAACATAGCGGCTAAATTTTCTAAATTTTTTAAAGAAAATTTTATAAGATATTATTTTTATGTTGGTGATTCATATGTTTAAACTTTTGAATAATAAATTACATTTATTATATATAAAGAAAAAAAACATAGAGAAAATATGCATTTTTTAGCCTTCGAAATCCATGTGTAACTATAAAATAGGAAGATAGTTTCATATGTAGATAGAGAAAAAAGATTGAACGGCTTTGAAGTGCATATATCTGCTCAACATGCAACATAGAAAATCTTTCTTGCAGAAAATTGTGATAGGAATGTAAAATAGATACACTGAGACAATCTTCAACGTAAAAATCGTTAAATAACACCGAAAGAAACCATTCACTTCAAACAATTTCTCCTATGCATCTTATGGGATATGAAAAGTGTAATCCATTACAACTGATGAATGCCCTAAGGAATAATTTCTACGACTGAACATATAAATCGGTTTAAAATATTCATTTAGTGGAATGAGTTTGCGCTTCAGAACATTGCTCCATGATAATGTGAGGCATCATGTTGCAAGAACGGTCAAGCTTCCACTAGTAGCTTGTTGCTGGGAAGTTTTGAAACACCCATTCTTCGTTCTAACTATTCTTTGTTCTCATCCTCTGCTTCCACTATCAAAAGGATTATATGTATATATATATATATATATGTGTGTGTGTGTGTGTGTGTAATAGCAATAATCAACTAGAAAAATAAAATCTAAGGGCGATTAGTGTAGGGCATCGCTTTTTCCTTTGGGTTAAATTTTCAATATGTGTGTTTTACAAAGAAAGTAATCCACACCTTTTAAACGAATGCTTGAACCCTAAAAATCTGTGAAAATTTAAAACAATATTATCAATTTTTTACATTTTTTTATTTATAAAACATCCTACAGTCTCGACATTTTCATTTTAGGCTATAGCTTGTTTCATTCGATGCACAATGTCTTGTCTTCACTGTACTTATGTACAATAGGAAAGTACGAAAAGGGGTTAACGACACCTTCGTGTAAAAAAATAATCATTCTACACGGCTGGCATACGTCAACTGCCTGACCGTTTGTTGAAGGTGTTAAATAAGGATGGAAAATATTTTGGTGAGTAAAGGTGTTTTTTATAATTTTTAATTACAAATTTATTTCTCTAAAACACACTGTAAGTATTATTACTACACCCAATATGTACATAAGAATTAAATTACCATTACGCATGTCATTTCAAATAATAAGAAACTAACAAAAAATAAATATATATATAAATCAGGATATAGCCAATCATTGTGTATTTTTAATTAAATACGTTTTTAAAAGATTCTTTTAAAAGGTTTTTGAATATTCATTTAAACAAAACGTTTGATACAACTTATTTCTATATATAAAATAATATTTTAATAAAATAGGCATATTTTTTAATTGAAAAATAAAAATAGAAAAAGAAATTCAATTTTATTTATCTTTAGGCTTTTTATCTATTCCTTTTAGAAATTTATTTTTCCTGACACATAACACGATTTCTTTTAAAGTAAATATATTTTCATTTTCAATTTATTGAAGACTAACGTAATAAATCTCACATTTAGACTGATTTTAGAATTTTGTGACACATGCCATCAAGAAATTCAAATTGCTACATAAATATATACATATATATATCTTAGAATTCACTTTTGAAATATATCACAAGCTTATGAAAACGGGAATTCGACATTATAATATTTAACTTGGTGCAAAATATTTACGTCAATCTACACATCGTTATCACTGCTAGAAATTCATGATGCAGTTCTGTTTGTTATCAAAGAATATTAAGTTAAATAAATGTATTAGTTTTGTATAAAAAAGTGATTTTTTACACTTGAGTGCATTTATAAAATTTCTTTTAGAATTTGAAAAAGAACATCAAGTTTTTAAAATGTTTATTCAAAAGTATTTGCCGATATATTTCTTATCTCTTATCGAAAAGGTAATTGATATAAATTTATGATTGAAATTTTACCTGTACAGATTTTCCGAGAAAATATATATTTAAAAAAAAAAAAAAAAAAAAAAAAAAAGCTGAATAAATTACAGCTGAAAGATTAGTTAATAAGTCCTATAGTTATAGCCAGAAAATATCTTTAAAATTAAATTAAATTCGATTGCATGTAAATAAATTAGCACCGAGACTTTCTATTTTATACAAAATTTTATCATTAGATGCTTTATTTATGCAATCGTTTGCATATATGTATCATTTCAAAACAATCAATTTAGTATTTTAAGACAGTACATTTTTCATTTATAATCTGTATCACCTTCATCAATCATCTCGCTAAGCATTAGACTCCGGAAACTTATCTATACATATAAAAGCATACTTCCACTCACTCACTCACTGACTCATCAACACACAGCAAAATCTACTGGATCTACTGACACGAAACTGGGTTAGATTATAGAACATATAGTGTAAGCACCCCTAAGAAGCGATTTTACGAAATTCGCCCCCCAAGGGGACATAGGGGGCAAAATGTGATTTCACAAAAACCTCCATATCTCAAAGAAAAAAACAGATATCCGTAAAATTTTTGCTTTAAAATACAGCTAACACAAATATCTAAAAACCAATTTCTGGAATTTTAGAAATTCGGTCCCCAAAGGGGGGAAAGGGAACGAAACGTGATTTCACATGCGAAAAACGTGGTTTCACATACTCCTATATATCTCAAACAAAAAAGCAGATATACGTGAAACTTTTGCTCTGATATATAGCTAATACAAATACCTAAAAACCAATTTCTGGAATTTTAGAAATTCAGCCCCCAAGAGTGGGAGAGAGAAGGCAAAACGGGATTTAAAATAATCCTTTATATCGCAAACAGAAAAAATTATATATGTGAGATTTTTGCTCTAAAATATAGGTCTCACAAATACATAAAAACTAATTTCTTTAATTTTAGTAATTCATCCCAGGTGGGGCGGGAAAGGGGGCTATGGGGTAGGAAAAAAAAAAGAAAATAGAAATGCAGCTAGATCGTTCAAAATTGGTACAGATAGATTTTACAGGCCTGCAAGTCGAATAAGAATATTTACGAAAGTGTAAAGTTATTAGGAGGGTCAGAAAGGGGGAGGGGGCGAAGGGGCAAAAAAAAATAAAAATAGAGTTAGACAGTTCAAAATTGGTACATAGAGGTTTTTGATACTTAGAAATCGATTGCGGATATTTTCGAATTTGTAAAGTTATTAGGAGGGGTGGGAGGAGGGGGGAATGGAGGGGCAAAAAATAAAAATAGAGTTAGGTCGCTCAAAATTGGTACATGGAGGTTTTTGATACCTACAAATCGATTGCAAATATTTTCGAATTTGTAAAACTATTAGGATAGACGGGAAGGGGGGGGTGAGGGGGCAAAAATATATAAATAAAAGTTAGAGCGCTGGAAATCAGTGTTGTTAGGTTTTGAAGCCGAATAAATATATTGCGGATATTTTCAAAACTACAGAATTATTACGAGGGGCAGGGAGGGGGACAGGCGCAGGGGTAAAAAAAAAAAAAAGGAATTTCAGATAGAAAGTTAGAAAATAGTATTATTCGGTTTAAAAGACCCAGAGAACGATTGCAAGTATTTTTAAAGTCTAAAATAATTTGGAGGAGCGGGAATGGTAGGTGAAGGACTATGCAAGCCGTGCGCGCCTGTATACGCTGCCACAGGAAGTGGGGGCCCGGATCGATTATTCCACCGATGGGAGAAGATTTTTTTTTTATGTTTATGTTTTTCCCTTACGATAATATAGTCATTCAATAAGAGTGTCGAACATAAATCCGCACGCGCAGCGCACAGTGGCCTCCGCTGCCGAAGGCAGTGGAGACGCAGTGAAGACCATGTGTGACATTTTTTCCAACCAGATTTTTTTTTCTCTTTTTTTTCACATCATAAAAATTAATGCAGTTTTGAGAATTCATTAACTATAGTGATTCAGTTTAAAATAGTGACCAGCGAAGCGGGCGTTGCCTGCTAGTATATAAATATTCAGATGATACTGGCATGTATTGCAATGTTCGAGCATATACAAGATACCATAATATTAAAAAAAATGGAAAATATTTGTTCGCACACACTCACAACACTGACAGTAAAATTTCCTGTAGTTGACATTATTGAAATTTCTCTCTAACATCAATTTTCCTGGCCAAATTTTGTAGTCCGGGAATAAGACGTTTAAAAAGAGTCCCTCGGAGGGCATTCCACTCATTCCAAAACACTCGTTTGCTGATTCACATTCATAACTACATTTTTTTTTATGATGGACTTTTCAGCAGCATGCTTCATCATTAAAATAAAATAAATATTTCACATGATAGTAAAATACATATTTTTTAGAAATATGCTATCTACTATTAAGTATTTGTACATTTTCGAATTTAGATGTTTTGTCAAATGTCTAGAAAAATTCTTCACGAATTATTTCGAAACTTTGGAAGCATAAGGAACATAATTTACCTCATATATTTCAGCAAAAGTATTGTCCGGAAGACAAAAAAGGGACTACTAAAAAATTAATCAAAAAGCAAAATGTTTTTGATCACCTTTTAAAAAGCAATTGTTGGAAAGCGTTTTGACTGTATGTGATTATAAAGCTTCTTTTCATTATCTGTATAAATTTTTATGAAAGTACCATATGTATTCACGGAGATATAAGGGTTTATTTAAAAATCGAAAAAAAAGGATCCGTTTTTTAAACTATTAACACGTATGGTATTAGACTCAACGCAAAGCCATATTAATAAACTTGGATTACTACCATAGACACAACTATTGCAAGCAGAATGTAAATAATTTAATTATCTTACAAAATATGAACATTTTTACTAAATAATTTTTAGCTACAATCGGTAACAAAAGTCTCCGAACACTATAAAAACTTCCTATATAAAAAAAGTACATTTAATACAGTTTTGTTTAATAAATCCTTGTCGAATCCTGTTTTTACAGTGACGAACAACAGGATTCGACAAGGATTTATTTAAGAAAACTGTATTAAGTGTACTTTTTTTATGTAGGAATTGTTGCTAGTGCTCGGAGACTTTTGTTACCGACTGTACGCATACCAAGCCTTTAGCAAAAAATATTGAGCTGCTTATATGAAAACCCCAAACAAATTCCGTGTATATTCAAAAAGTTGTCGGAGACAGAATGAATAAAATTACTATTCCTCACAAAAGAAAACAAAACTCTATGATGTTTTTCTCAAGTTTTTGTTTTGATTCAATCTATGATAATACAATTTTCGCTAATTGTAAATAAATATTGATAATCCCCCCTATCATCTTTTGAGAGGAACTGAAATTTTGTTCCATATTTCTCCTACAACTTTTTAGGCCGCGGTAGCCCAGCCAGTAGAGTACCGGGCTCGCAATTGGAAGATTGCGGGTTCGGTACTCGAGCCGACCAATTTCCTAATGTACACTAATGGTGGTTGGTTCACGTAAAATCTGTCGTGGCCGCAATGTCCTCCATGTTCCCATCAAAATTATACCACTGGGGGTTACCGAAGCGGCGGAGCCATCCTCTCCTTATAGGATCAAAATTGTGATGGTATGTCTCCAGTCCACATCTAGTGGTGAGTCCCAGTCCGTCTCCTATTACCAATTGTGTTGCACTAGTGCGACTTAAAACCCAACCAACCAATCAAACCACATTTTTTTTAAATATACACGATATTTATTTGGGGGTTTTATTTAATCTTTAGAAAGGGACTCTTTCAAAATCCCATTGTTAAGCGTGACAACTGCTGTCATAGCCTCTTTTCTAAAGGTTAAGTAGCTCGGGACCTTATGCAAATGGATTTTTTTTTTAAAGCTTACGCATGCGTAAATAAACAATAATTTTATGAAAAAGGTTATATTTCGTACGAGAGTTAACATTTTTGCATTGAGATTGCAGTATGGGTTGTCTAATGTTTTATGCAAATTTATTTTAAAAATGGCTTTGCACTGGGTCTAATATACTGCGTGTTACAATAGATTTTTTTTTTATTTATTTAAGAATGGTTGTATGCCGATGAATGTATCTGATAGTAACCTCATAAACATTTCTGCAGAAAATTACAAGAATCCTCATAATCTCATACTACAACCAAAACGCATTTCAAGGTTTATTTTTACCGAGTGATCGAAAATATTTTGATTTTGTTTATTTATTTTTATTTTTTTATTAATTCCCCCTTTTTTACGGACCAAAGTTTTGGTGAATGATATAAGGTATAACATGTTCTTTATACTCCATATGCTCGAAGATAATTAATTCTTAAAGAATATTTCTAAATATTTGAGAAAGCGTCTAGATTCGAAAGTGCCCAAAAACTTATTGGTATATAGTGAAATAATCCCTCTTTCTAAAAAAAAAAAAAATCATTGAGTTAAAAGATATTTATAATAATAATAATATAATCAGAAGTTTAATATGATTCAAATTTCTACTTCATTTCATTATAGGAACATTTATTTGAATGATTTATCTTTAAAAGATATATATGAAGTATCCTGTTTCTCTCCCCTTACTTGGCTTTCCCATGACTCAGAACCCTAGCTATTTGATTTCTCTTTGCCGTTCCTGAAATCCAAGGCAGTTTAGTTTCTGTTTGCTGATCATGTGACGGAGCGCCAGCGCTTGAGAGGAAATACGTGCTCATGACGTGAATGACGTCTTTCCGGAACGCGCGCCTGCTAAGAGAGCGCTGAAGGAACGACATTCAGTTTTCGACGGGATGTTCAGACGGAACGTAATAACTGTATTCGATGACTTGTTTTCTTTTGAGTTTTCGACGAAGCGTGCACACTAGACGGGTGCAACTACTTCGACGGACATTACCAAAGTAACATTCGATAATGCTTATTAGCATTCCTGTATATATGTAAATAATTTAATCTTTTATTAAATTAATAATTAGTAAATAAGTATTAGTTTTTGTTTAACGCCTACAAAAGTGTGCCATCCCACAAGTTCAGAAGTGGGATCAAGAATAAAATCTACGGGATCAAGAATAAAATCTACTGGATAAAGAATAAAATCTACTGGATAAAGAATAAAATCTACTTCATAAATGATAGAACGCGAATTTTAATTTTAATTTAGAGTTTGGATAGAACGCGAATTTTAATTCTAAAGTGAATTTTGATTTTAACGTGAATTTTCGAGAAACACGAACTTTAAAAAAAAAAAAAACTTTATATAAACTTTTATAGACTGAACTTTTAATTGATTTTAAGAATGTGATTGAACTGTGTGTCTACGGTGTTGAATCACACTGAAGCTTCTGTACGGAGTGCTTTTTCTATTCTGCAATTTATAGTGGATAATAAAATAAGTAAAGTGCGTCCTGTGGATGCTACGGAATAGCTACGGATCATCTGGATAAAGGTCTGAACAAGAGAAAGATGTCCTTCAAGGTTCTCGAGGATCGACTAAATGGGAATTTTAAATAAAATTTAAAACAACAGCTGTTTCGACTCTACAAAGGTACGTACACTTTATCTTCCTATAAAATGGTTTCTCTGGGAGATATTCCCAAAATCGGCTCTGCACTGAGGACTGAGAGTTATAGTAAAATTAAAATTCTGCATCGTTTTTTATTTAATGATATTGGTGACAGAAAAAATCGATGCAGAATACGAAAGTTTTCCGGCTTTAATTTTGCCATAGATGATGAGAATTATATAAAAAAACAAAAATTCATCGACGAAAATTTTTCGTTAAATGAATTACTTATTATTTGTAATGTATTAAATGTCCCTTTTGATGGGAGCAAACATGAACTAAGAGACAGATTATTGTTACATTTGTGTGACACGGAGTTGTTAAAACAAGAGAGTTCAGAAAATAATTCGGAAGAGGAAGATTCGGAAAACGAATCGAACAGTGAATCCGAAAGTAGTGGCGATAATGATATTGAAAAAACTGACTCCTCTGTGCAATGCCATATCAGTAAAAATAAATGTTATGATTATTATAATGATAGTGACAATGTTATTGATGATCATAATAAGGGTAAAAAAAGTATAAATTATAGTAATAATGTGAATAATGGATCACTTGGTGCAATTTCTTTCAATGATTTTGAAAATTCTATTTCTAAATTTAGCGGCGAGCCGCATGAGAACATAATTGAATTCTTAAATGAATTTGAAGAGTTAGCTGAAATGTTTAACCTAAACGAATTACAAAAAATAATTTTCTGTAAAAGGTCTTTGAGCGGAAATGCTCTGTTATTTGTAAAATCCGAAAAAGGATTATTAACGTATAAGAAACTAAAAAATGCACTTATTGAAGAGTTTAAATTAGAAATTAATTCTGCCTCTTTACACGAAATTTTGTGTAAAAAGAAAATGAAGCCAAATGAAACAGTTATAGAGTATTTCTTTAAAATGCGCGAACTAGCAAAAAACGGGCACATTGAAGATGCCGCGTTAATGCATTACGTGATCCAAGGAATAAATGACAAGAATGAAAATAAACTAATTTTGTATGGGGCTAAAAATATTCGTGAATTTAAAGAGAAAATAAAATTGTATGAAATGTATAAACGTGATAGTGAAAAAGTCAGACATAAATTTGATAAAGTAGATTATAATGCAAAATTGAAAACTGTACAACATAATGTATATGAAAAATTTAGTCCTAGAAATGAAGTAAATAATAAATTGTGTTATAATTGTGGTGAAAAAAATCACTTATCTAGAGATTGCCCTCATAAGGCCAAAGGCCTAAAGTGTTTTACGTGCAAGCAGTACGGGCATAAAAGTTCGGAGTGTCCAGGTTCAAAACCAGAAGTTGATGCACTGTGTATTACCGTAAATCAAAACATGAGTAAAATTATACAAGTAAATGATGTAAATTTTATTGGAATTATTGATACAGGAAGTGAAGCAACATTGTTGCGTAAAAGTTCTTTTGATAGGTTGAATGTAAATAAATTGAATTTAATAAGTACCACTTTGAAGGGTATCGGGAAAAGTTCAATAAAGCCGTTAGGCTCATTCGACGCCAATCTTAAAGTTGATAATTTTGAAAGTAAAACTAATGTGTATGTTGTAAACAATGATGTAATACCATATGACGTAATCATCGGGTTGAATGTACTGATGGTGGGTGAGACGATAATAAATGAAAATGGTATTTTTATGAAAAACAAATCTAGTTCCCTCGAGGTAAATTTAGTAACAGTTCTTCCAATAGATAAATATCAAAATGAAGTTAAAACAAATATTGCTGTTGACGCCCCCATTAACATTGAAAGTAAAATTTCTGAGAAATCCCCAGAAATAAATAAAACATTAAATAGTGTTGAAAAGTGTAAAAACAAAACCCCTCAAGCTGTTATGTTCAAAAAATCATTAGAATCTTCCAAAAAAGATGTAAGTGAAAGTAATGACGATGACGAAAGTGATGACGGTAAGAAAATGGTTTTAAAGGACGATAATAGTGAAGATGATGACAGTGAGGAAGAGGTGGAGCCTCAACGAAAGAAACAAAATCAGATGAACATTTCCCAAATGAAATCGCAAAATCAAGAAAACACTCCTTCAAAGAAAGACGAAAAACGAATCCTACATGAAAAAATTTCACAGTTAGCCGAAGAGTTGAAAAAATTAAAAGAAAAAGTTGACGAGAATTCCGAACTCCTTAAAAGGAAGAAATCCAGAAAAAAGCCATCGACGATAGATTCCACTGAATGTAAAAGACAGAATTTCCCAGAAAAAGAGACTGCCGGTATAGATCCGAGAAAAGTGTTCATTCCATCACTTCCATTGACAACCACGATTGGTGAAATAGCCATATTGTTTCCCAAAGCTATACAAATAAAATTAGAAGTTTTTCCTACATATAAGACTGCCATTATAGACTTTTCGACTGAACTTGATGCAACAGAGGCCTTAAAAGGCATTAAGACTGAAAATGATCGATTGGAGGGTCTCGAGTTCGAGTCCCAAAATAATTTTGAACCCCAAAGTAAAGATTTAAGTACACATGATAAAAAACAACTTTCTAGAGTCAGAAAGAAAAATAGATTGAAATGCAAGTTGAGTAGACAACCACCAAAAACTGGTGAACTAAGCGACCAAGTTGCCGTAAACGCAAAATTGACTTCCTTTTGTAACTTTATAACAGCAAAAATGGAAAATGATAATATTGAAAATATTGATAAAAAATATAGAAATGGATGCCATGAAGGCTCCTATTACACATCTGCAAAAGCTGAATTCCTCAAATGGGGAATAACTTAAAAACAAAAATTTTTGAAGATTTGTAAATAAGTCTGTTTTTATTTTGTGTTGCTTTTGTGTTTGTTTGTTTTTTTTTGTTTGTATCTTTTCAGTGTGATCGCCTGGAGGTCCAGTCGAGGAAGGATGGCCGAGTGAAGTATCCTGTTTCTCTCCCCTTACTTGGCTTTCCCATGACTCAGAACCCTAGCTATTTGATTTCTCTTTGCCGTTCCTGAAATCCAAGGCAGTTTCGTTTCTGTTTGCTGATCATGTGACGGAGCGCCAGCGCTTGAGAGGAAATACGTGCTCATGACGTGAATGACGTCTTTCCGGAACGCGCGCCTGCTAAGAGAGCGCTGAAGGAACGACATTCAGTTTTCGACGGGATGTTCAGACGGAACGTAATAACTGTATTCGATGACTTGTTTTCTTTTGAGTTTTCGACGAAGCGTGCACACTAGACGGGTGCAACTACTTCGACGGACATTACCAAAGTAACATTCGATAATGCTTATTAGCATTCCTGTATATATGTAAATAATTTAATCTTTTATTAAATTAATAATTAGTAAATAAGTATTAGTTTTTGTTTAACGCCTACAAAAGTGTGCCATCCCACATATATATATATATATATAAGTAATATTATTACCGTTTTCAAATATAATTCTAGAAGGGAAAATAACTGTCTCTTTCAAAGATTGTAAATATCAAGTTACTTCAAACATTCTTCCATCAAAATTAGTTTAGCATAACATTCAACCTTCAAAGATTTCATTTCAAATATTTACTATCTTTTGGAAAAAACATATTTCATGATGAGATAAATATTTATTTGCAAATAACTTATATCATGAGATTTTGATAAGAGCAAGCTTGCATTGCAAAACTATTAAAAATTAATTTTAATTAAATTTGCAGAGTTATAAATTAGCAAATTTCAGTTCAACGCGAAAACTGATTTTGTTTGCGTGCTATTAACAAGAAGGACAATTGAATATTTTTGGTAAGATATATTTAGTTGTCAAATAAATACCAGATACAAACTTTACATAGTATTTAATTTGATAAGATTTTAAAATGCCTTAAGCGGTTAAGAGGATCTCAATCCCAATCTGACAAATAGCTCAAGATTAGATAAACCTGGTTGTAATACTGATATCGCACTATAAAAAGTCCGTAATATTTTGTATATGTGAATGTAAAAAAAAAAAAAAAAGTTTTTTTTTTTTTTTTTTTTTTTTTTAATTAATGAGTTTGTTTAACGAATTATTTTACAACAAATCAAGAGAAGTTTCTTTCTTTAATTGCCAAATTGAAAAAATTAGGGGAAAGCGGAGTTAAATGTCATAAGATGTTAGTTAGCACTCCGCTTTTATTTCCTGCTGCACTGGAGGTAAATTGCTGCCATGTTAATTGTGGAGTATGTATGTACTGATGTACCATCCACCATAAATTCAGTCTCGTTTGAAGCGTCAAGAAGAAAAAATCTTTTTCATAATTTTCCTGACTGGTGTGTAAATTATTTCATTGTGTTTTTTTTTTTTTTTTTTCGTCTTGTGCATCTGTAGTTCAAATTTGAGCACTGCTTATAGCAGTTTTCGAAAGAGTAGTTAAGAGTGGTTGCTTATGTGCATCGTAATCTTTCGTTTCTGATGTTGGGGAATCTGTGATATTTATCTTACGTTGAGTATCATTGTGGGGTAGTTGCTATAGAGAGGTGGTCAATTCGCATATCTATAATATAGCTATAACTTTGACTCTAGTTAATCATAGTTCAAAGACTAAACAACCTCTTCAGCGGGAATGGATTTTTTTCTTTTTTTTTTTTACTTTTAGGCTCTTGCCAATGCAATGGTGAGGGTTTTCATTCGACAGTTTCGACGAACAACAGATAACTATGCCAAATGATAAAAAAAAACAAGAACAACAACGATTTTTCCACAAAATACATGGTCTTCTGTCCACACTGTATGTGAAATATAATAGCAAAATACATGAGTTTTTATCAAATTCCAATTCGAACAGCAAGTTTGGTTAGTTAGTCAGCTAATTTAGTTAGACCGTTCAAAATTGGTATATGTAGGTTAATAAAGAGGGGCTGCAGGGGTGGAGAAGGAATAGGCACATGCAGCGTGCCCAGGACAGCGCTGTCGAAGGCAGTGGAGATCCGGTACGACTTTTTACCCGATGAGAAAAGATTTTTTTTAATTTTCTTTCCTGAAGAATAAAAGTTTGATTTCAGAAGGAATATGTGCGTACAACGCACGTATATCTTCACAGGTGCAAATGCAGCGCGCATGGGTTGGGACCGGTGCGAGTTTTTACCCGATGAAAAATGATATTTTTTCTTAATAACAGAAGTTTCAGTTGAGAAGGAATATGTGTGCACAGCGCACGTATATCCTCACAAGTGCGCATGCAGCGCGCATGGGTCTGCGCTGCCAAATGCAGTGGGGACCCGGTGTGAGTTTTTACCTGATGCTAAATGATATTTTTTGTAATTCCTTTTCTTAAGAATGAAAGTTTATGAGTAATAACATGAATTTTGAGAAACTATAAGGGTGGTGAAGGAATACGCACGCACAGCGCACGGGTCAACGCTGCCGAAGGCAGTGGGGACCCGGTGTGAGTTTTTACCCGATCACATTTTTTTTTTCTTTTCTTAAGAGTAATGTTAATGAGTGATAATATGCAATTTTAAGAATTCATTCATTATAGTGATTCATTTAAAAATACTGACCCGCTAGCGGGCGAAGGCAGAGGGGACCCGGTGTGAGTTTTTACCCGATCAGAAAATATTTTTCTTTTTATTCCTTTTCTTAAGAATAAAAGATTATGAGTAATAACATGGAATTTTGAGAAATCATAAGGGTGGTGAAGGAATACACACGCTCAGCGCTCATATATATACATTCGCGCGCAATGCGCACGGGTCTTCGCTGCCGAAGGCAGTGGGGATCTGGTGCGACATTTTCCCTGATCAGAATTTTTTCTATTTTTTTATCACATGATAAAAATTAATGCACTTTTGATAATTCATTAATTATTGTGATTCATTTAAAAATAGTGACCAGCGAAACGGGCGTAGCCGGCTTGCTAACAATAAAAATAAGATGGGGCAGAATTAAAAATAATAATAATAATAATAATAATAATCAACACAAAAAATTTATGAAAATTAAACTTTTTAAACTCAAACAAACCAAGATTTGTTTTGACCAAAAAATAAATAAATAAAATAAATTTTACTCTATAATTACTAAAATATGCCAAACAAATTAACCATTAAATTTGAACTTTCCTCTTTAATAATAGCGCTACGTATTACACTTCCAAAAAAATGTTAGGCAGGTATTTATTATATCAGCAAAATAAATAAATAAAATAACAATAATAAAATACTGGTAATTCAGCAAAACATTAAAAATAATAGTTTTAAAATGCTCATGTCTAGAAGCATAGTATAAAATTTAAAACAAACTGAACTGAAAAATTTTTACATTAAAATAATTTTTATTTCTTAAATTTGCAAGAAATAACACACAGTGCAATATAAAAAAGGAAAAGTGAATTATCATAGCGAATTTTAAGTATCATGTGAAATAAAAGTAAATAGATTTTTCCCACATTAATGCTTAAAATATATGTTTAAGTTTTTTTCACAAGAAATTGAAAATTCATGGGAAAAAAAAAAAGAATTTTAATCCTTTAAAATACAGTTATAAGTTTATTTCAAAATTGAGTAACAAAATTTATTTTTATGTAAAAGTTTTCTCACTAATAACTAAAAAATCAATATTTGAAAGCTAGCGGGTATCGGCTATTTTATAAGTAATTTTTCAGAAATTTTTCACAAAAAAAAAAAAAAAAAAAAAAAAAAAAAACTGGAAATTTATCAATAAAACTGAATTTTAATAGTTCATAAAACTTTTACATGCGTTATTTATTTCTAAAATGAGAAAAAAATCTATTTTTAACTAAAATATTTCTCACTAATGGTTAAAAATAAATATTTGCAAACTACGGAATGTTGCAATGAAAACCAAGTGTTATATTTTAGAAATTTCCAAGGAAATACCTATATTATTGCATATTTCACCTTAATAATGTAAAACAAGCATGATTCATGCTTCAATTAAACCTATTATGAATATTGAAAATATATTTTTGCAAGAAATTTGCTCAACATTCAAAATTATGCAAAACATAAATATTGTAAAATATCTGTTTACTTTTTTTCACAAAAAACTGAAAATTCACCAATAATACTGAATTTCAATAGTTTATACAACTTTTATATGTTATTTGTTTCAAAAATGAGTAACAAAATCTATTTTTAACTAAAATAATTCTCACTAATGGCTCAAATCTATTTTTGCAAGCTACCGAATACAGTCGAACCTCGTTAACGTGAACACGCTTAACGTGAATTACTTTTAACGTGAACTGTTTCCACAATCCCTGTCAAGAGGAAGATTAGTTTTCGAATTACTTATAGTATTAAGCACTGATAACATGGATGGATGGATGGCTACTGGTAACATGAACAGATCTGTTAACACCCTTGAGATTCACGTTAACGAGATTCGACAATATTGTCGATGAAAACGAAGTGTCATTTTTAAAAATTTTCATGAAAATTACTGCATTATTGCATACGCAATCTTAAAGAGGCAAAGCAATCATGATTTATACTTCAATTAAGCCTGTTATGAATATTGTTAATATATTTTCACAAGAAATTTTCTGAACATTCTAAATTTTTCAAAACATAAAAATCGTAAAATATCTTTTCACTTTTTTTTCACAAAAAACTGAAAATTCAGCAATAAAACTGAATTTCAATTGTTTATAAAATTTGTACATGTTATTTATTTCAAAATGACTTAACAAAATCCATTTATTTCTTACTAATGGCTTAAATTAATTTCTGGGAGGGAACGAATGTAGGCGATGAAATAAAGTGTTATTTTTTTAATTTTTCATGAAAATCCCTGTATTATTCTATATTTCATCTGAATAAGGCAAAATAATCATGAATTACGCTTCAAATATGCCTATATGAAGATTTTTTCCATATGTTAACAAATAATTTGCTCAACATTACAAATTTTTACAAACATAAAATTTTGAAAGTGTTTGTTTACATTTTTTAAAAATATAGTGAAAATTCATGAATAAAACTAAATTTTAGACCTTCAAAATACAGTTATGTACTATTTATTTCAAAATTAAATATTAGAATTCATCTTTATCAAAAATATTTCTCACTAATGGTTAAAAATCAATATTTGCAAACTACCGAATGTTGGCGATGAAAACCAAGTATTATATTTCAGAAATTACCAAGGAAATACCTGTATTATTTCATATTTCACCTTAATAAGGTAAAACAAGCACGATTTATACTTCAATTAAACCTATTATGAATATTGTAAATATATTTTTGCAAAAAATTTGCTCAACATTAAAAATTATGCAAGACATAAATATCGTAAATTATCTGTTTACTTTTTTTCACAAAAAAACTGAAAATTCATGAATAATACTGAGTTTTAATAGTTTATACAACATATTAAATACTAAATTTTATGAATACAAATGTAATAAACATTTACACAACACATGAAACACAAAATATTTTTAATAAAATACAATCGAGCAACTACGCTAATCGCCATTTTAGCTACCCCTAACGCCAGCACGCTTGCTTAGTAAACAAATATTTTTTATTTTTACCTGGTCACATCTTCGAGTTGAGTTGTAATTATCTAAACTTGAATGAATTCCATTGCAGCAAGCAAAACATATGGACGTTGTTTTTTATTTATCTAAATTTTAATAAAAGCAAAGAAATGGATTATCATAATTCACACACGCACCACACACCGCACAAACACGTAGTACTAAAATCTGTTTATGATTCAAAATGCTCACAAAAGTTCTACAGTTATTTTTCAGATTTAATTTTAACTTTTTGCTTATACCTAAAATAATAAAAGTGTTCGTGTTAAAACTTCGAAAAATCGAACAAAACTTCGAAAAGTTATTTTAAATATGAAACAAAATCTTTATAATGCCTATAAAACGTCGTAAAAAAATCTGTGGTTATTTTGGTGATAAATCTAAATCTGCAAAATTTATTTAGATATTTTTAATATTTCTGTAGAAAGTCGAAATTTTTTAAGATTATCTCAAGATAATTTTTAGTGGGGTCGTAACTGAAAGAATATTTTTCACCTTATTAATTACACATGTAACAAATTATTGTAACAAAACATTAATAAATTTAGACCCAGAGTCCCCAAATGTTTTCCCATTTTTTATGGACGAAGGTAATTTTCAAGAACGACCGGTCACCCTGAAAATGCGTTAGTTTCGTTTTCTTTCAGTGAGAAACTCGACCGAACTGGCCTCTGGTGAGAATTTAATCTTTAGAATACGGATTTGCTTCACGGTGTCACACTATGTATTCTAGGCACTGTGATTTTGCTATGACACCGATATCAAACTACATAGCATACAAATTCATATACAAAACATATATTCGTAATGCAATAACGTATGAATGAAAGATCGATCTTAATGAGTGATGTCGGATATTTAAATGTTTAAAAGCGATTTTTTAATTATACATGTATCTCCATCACTAAAATGTTACATTTAAAGTTAGAGGCTTTACACATTTATATTTATGTATTACTCATAGAAAATAATATTTCCTGTTTCTGAAATATATATATATTGAGGATTTTTCGCTAATGTTTAAAAAGTAAATCATTCGAATTTTATTTAGAGACAACAGTATTTTCACGAAAATTATGTAAAACACTAGTATTAAAGTAGAATTACAAATTTTTCAAATGTGACGTTGAAAAACACCTAATTATTGTTTCAAATTTTCATTAAAATTTATCAGTTTTAGTACTGTCTATAACGTCTTATGTGACACGTTTAAAACAATTTCTTTGGCTAATAAAAAATGTTTTAATATAATGAAGTTAAATAATTTATAAATAAAACATTTTTTTTTAAATAATCTTTGAAGAATAATTTATATATTTATAATTTTTGAACTAAAATAGCATTTAAAATTTTGAAAAAAAAATGGAAATCAGTAAATATATATTATAGTTTTTGTAATGTTCATATAGAATTATTCCGTTTAATTTAACGTTATTTGGCGTAAACGGGTTAATTTTGTGCATAAAGGAAACGGTCATTATCTACAACTCTTTACTGGCTAGATATATATTAGCTTCAAAACATCTAGTCATCAGCATTGCTGAAATATCATACCATAACTTACTGATGTGGCTGCTAGAGAAGATTAACCGTGAATATATAATATAAATAGGTTACAAATTTTAATGCGCATTTGCTTCATATTATGTTTGTTATTGTATTAACTATTTGATGAAGCACATTTTATAACCGTATTAAAATTCCCCATATGTCTATAAAATAATTTTAGTAATAAAATACATAAGCTACACAAATAAATTTCAACTTATTTTTTATAATTAGTCAGTGAACTTAAAACAAAAATTTGCATATTATAGATATATTAATTGTGTAATATTCATTTTATGTATTCAAATAATTGCATAAATGAACATAAATTTAAATTAAATAAATATCTATTTCTTTTTCTTTTTACCAAAATATTTATACTATCATGAAGCTGCTTAATTAAATTTGCGATGTGTTCAGTATCGTTCTGAAATAAAAAAAAATTTACATGCATATCTTGTATTGTAAATTTACGATAAATGGTACCAAATTTTGATATTGAATGGTGTTATTACTTTCTCGTACCCACATATATGATAAAGAAAGTATTGCTTTTGTGTTAAATATTTGAAATTAAGATCCCCTGTAAATTTTAATTAAGAACGAATTAAGAACGATTCCGAAAAACATGTTTTTAGCATTTGGTCTGTGTGCCTATATGTCTGTTATCAGTATATCTCAAGAAAAAATAGCAGCAGGAATTTCAAACTCGGGATTCTAAATCTGTATCATATAGGAATGCTACACTAGAGATTTTCGTTGAGATCAAGCAAATGTTTCGGGTTCAATTACATCCAAGAGAATTCAAATACATTACGTCTATGATGAAATTGCAGATTAGTAGAGTTTAAAAACCACTAATGGCTTCACTAAACAAAAACGAAATGTTAATACGTATTTTTCATATGCATAAAAGCTTGTCTCATGTGGAATATAACACTAAAATCATTTTTAGTTTGTTTACAGGGCTACACAAAAAAACTAGTATATAGGGGTACTTACTTGGAAATAATTGAAAGTGCATTTCAGTTTGTGCTACGTGTTATTAATATACGGTTCTATATAAATGCACAATGTGTGCGTATATAATTTTTAGACGATACACATGGCTCCCAATAACTGAAGGAAAGCATTCTTTTTTATTGAATGTAATTAGTGGAATAACTTTACTATAATATTTTACCATGCTCAGGAAAACTGCTCAGGAAGTAAAATTAATTGCTCATATTCATACGGTAAATAAAGTGTTTTAAACTAAATATTCATCGCTTGTGTTTGCATATTTACAGGTTTTGAAGTTCCTAGAATATTGAAGTTAACATTTAAACATTGGCTATGTCTCTTATTACAGTAACTTAAAAACAAATAATTCCAGGCTATTGAAATGTTGCATTTTGAAGTTAATGTAAGGTTGGCACTTGAAACGTTTGATCGTGATTGGTAAGTTTCAATCATGATGTGGATGCAGATAATGGTGTGGGTAAAATTACTCTGAATAATTTAGAATAGACTTTTAAATTTAATATCAACTTTTGAATTCTGTATAAATATGTGTACAATATGAGAATCGGGAGTTGAGGGTTTGGTAGCCCTCCTTTTCACAGAATTATTTGCTATATTCATCTGTTCCGAAGCCTGAATTGAATTGTTTCTAACGTAGATTTTTATAAAAGTACTCGTTATCTTACTCCTAAATCTCTATAGTAATGAATTTCAGGTAACAAAGAGTTATGTGAGTGCCATACCAACTTACTTTTTAATATCGATAATTAAAGTTATGTAACGCATTAAAAGAACAACTGTAATACATATATTGGTGTGGTAAAGATGTTTGCACTTATTTCGGTATACATAATTCTTGAAAAACATAATGAACAACTATACTAGATTAACAATTTTTTTTCTTTATGGAAATTTGTTTTCATTGAGGGAAAGATAATAAAATAAAATACATGTTATATGAAACTTTATTCGAAAAAAATAATACGAAGAGTTTTAGAAGATATTTGTAAACAAAACTTTAGTTTAAGATTAAGTGATTTTTCAAGAGAAGTATGAAATGATGCCAATTTTTTATTTATTTCCATTCAGAATTCAGAACATTTAATACGATTAGAAATGAAATCTCGAAGTTTTACAATTTATATAAAGTATTTGCATGTGTTTTGAGGTATTTTATAAGTATTTTTTATATTTATATTTATTTTTATAATACCCAAAATTTCTAGGGATAATTTATATCAATTTCATTTGGAAGTTTTTATATTTAGAAAGAATTAATTTGCGTTATGTCAAATCTCTGCACAATGTGATTATCAATAAAATTTATTTAAAAAGTTATCCTGTAGAAACAGTTCCGAAGTGACCGCAAGATGATTCTTGCATGAAAGAACAGAAAATTGAACAAAACAAAAATGACTTTTGAAACAACAGTAGATTTTTAAAATTTTACTTTATCTGATAATAATTTTATAATTTCATAAACATTACTTCTGATCATGAAGAAAGAAAGAAATGTAAAAGATTCATTTCTTATTAGTTAAACTATTCTTATATAGAGCAGATTTAATTTATTTATTTTTTTGTTATTATTTCTGTTGGTGTAATTATGACAAATGTAGGATTCAGGGTCCTTTAGAATGGGGTCTATAAATCAAGGGGTACAGGTCACATACTAATGAAGACATTAGGACATTAGTATATCCAGTCTTCCTGAAAAACAAAATAACTTACTGTGAGCAGGTGCTTTAATGAGTGGCAAAAATCTAATTAAAAATGTTCTTTTACTTCCTCTGGTACAATCTTAGATAGAGTGACCAATCATGATGCTGAAAACATATAAAATGTAAGTAAGTATGTATATTAATTTGATTTACTAAGTAGAGTTTTCAATATATAATCATACAATTTTCTTGGCATATCTAATTTTGGATTTTGCTGCGTAATTATTTGACCTATAGAAGGTGTATTTTTATTCTTGGATTATTTATATTTGGAAAAATGAGGCCGATTTGTCTCCATTGCCGTTTCATATTTCTCTCCACGTAGGAGATGTATTTCCCCCGATGTTGCGGACAATTTGCGCACGAAGTTGAAGACCTGGCGATTCAGAACGGATTAATGAGAAACAGACATCTTCAAAACAGCGTTAATTTCATATTCATATATAGAGAGAGCAAGGCACAACATCTTCAGAAACACAGATCGAGGTATTTTCAGCTTCCCTGTTGATCTTTTATTGCGAGCCAAGTTTAATTACTCAGCTTGTAAGGATGAGACAATGGTAGGTCAACATTGGTTGAAAATTGAGCTGGATCTAGCGACGCAATAAGTTGGGAGAGTTAAAAATACTTCAGCGCCAGTGGTCGGCGAAATTTTAGGTTGGAATAGTTTTGTGTCAATATAGCGCTGCAACGGAGGAAGTAAGTTGCGGAATGTAGGCGAATGCAAAGCGGCGTTAAAGTTTGGTTGAAGTGAAGAGACGGGAAGTTCATTGGAGGAAGTATAAATAAGAAGCTAGATTCGTAGAATGTGTGGTGTAGAAGAGTAGTGTGTAGAGAAGATTGTTCTGACATCTTGTTAAGTTATAATTTGTAGCATAGTGCTTAAATTTGTTTATTATTCGAAAGTTAAGGTCTTGCACTGTTGGAGCTAACAGATTTGCCGTGTGTAGTAGAGTAGTAGTGATAGATAAAGTGAATGGAAAATTCTTCTGGCTTGAGAAGCCACAGTTTGAGTTCACATAATCCAGCGAAAAAGAGTGCATCCGTCACTATTCTTCTGTTATCTGTTGTGGGTGAGATCTATTTTACAATTATCTAAATTATTTCTTATGCCTATTTCTTAAAGCACTTAATTTACGCTGATTGAGTTAATCACGACTGTTTAGCCTTCCATTTATTCCAGTTAAATAAAACTCTTATTTTTATTTTACTCAATAGCCTAGTGCTCATATATTCATTAGTTACTTGTATTTAGTTACTATACTTAGTTAATCGAGGTTAGGATGGGGGTCTGCATACACCCAAATCTCACAAGTTCACTACTTAATTGTCTATTAATTACATGTTACTAGTTAATAACCACTTAAATTTGACATTATATTAAATAACCTCGTAATATAATTAACAGAATCGCAATGTTCCATAAACTATTATTTGCTAGTTAATGCATGTAGGTTACATATTTCTACTCTGTACCCTATCCGCTTAAATTAAATTTGTATGATTTTTAGCTAATAAATCTATCACATAATTTTCGCAATGCTCTGATTTATTAAAAAATCTTTTTAATTGTGTCTATTCTTATTTCAAGAGGCTATATTCCATATTGTAAATATTATGCGTAACTGATCGAAAAAGGCATTTTTTCTCGCGCCTACTTTCAATAATATTATATTTCAACTCATTTTATTGACATTGATCTCTTTATTCCAATAAATACTCTAATAAAGAGTCACAAATTTTATTCAACAAAAATGCATGAAATTAATTCAGCAAAACTGAATTAAATCTTTTACAAAATCTTTTAGCTATATTTCATTATAAATTCATTAAGACGCTGCTGTAATCTCAAATATAAACGAAAAAAAAATAATAATAAACTCATACATATATATATATATATATTATTGGTACTATGACATTTTTGAACGGTTAAAATGAAAAAATCTCGAGCACTATAAATTGAGATTAAAATTTTGCTGTACGAATTTTCACGGGAGCGAAAAGTACGGGTTAGTACAGTGTATGACATATATTAATAATATTAATTTTGCTTCATATCTAACTGTAAACGGCAAAAAGCGAAATATGATTTACAAAGTCTCATAAATAAACATTTTTTTACCACACAAGCCGCGATTATTAAAATATGTAACGAAAACCAGCTCCCAAATAAACGAAAAATATGTGAGGAATAACTTTTTTAATTGTTCATTATGTTTAATTAACAGTAACTATTGTCAGAAAATAAATTTGGTCTATCATCAGGAAATATCATTCTTTAAGACGAAAATAACTGAAATTAATAAAGAAGTTTCTTCTCACTGACTGCCGAAGAAATTTGTACGGTGTTTTATATACGGAGTTCTAAAATTACAGCGACAAATTTTAAGAGGAGATAGACACTTCATAAGGATTTAGAATAACATTGCATACTTGCAAACATCCTAATTTATATTCCGTAGTATCGTTAACCCCGTCTTCTATTTTCACACCAGTATTTTTTAGAGTGATTTTCATCTTATTTAATCGTAATTGCATTTAGAGTATATTGCTCTACAAATTTACTGGTGTGAGAATAAGTGCGGGACTAACAAGTAACCCATGCTCGCAAATGTCAACTTAACCCTTTAAGAAAGGGGTTTTTGGGGATATTTTTTAACAGATGTGGGCGTAGCGTCTATTTTTTTTTAATTTTTAACTTTTTTTTTCTTTTTCGTGAAAAATCGCTACATAAAATGATATATGTTTTAATAATGCTATTTCTAATCGATGTATTTAAAGCACCAATTATTGATACGAATATTGTTTAGGAATTTGTGAAATGATGAACCGAACAAGGTTTTAAAATTTGAAATGTAGGCAGAGTTACACATAAATTAAACATTAGACCACACAAGATCTGCGATATTAATCATTTATGGCGGTAAGTGTTAAAAAAGAGCAAAATGTATCCGCTCGTTTAAGGGTTAATATGATGTTTGCGGCTATGAATCGCTATGTTTTCCTCAATCTTTCAGTTGTTATCTAAATCCACTTAAAATTTGTAGCTCTATTTGAATCCCTCCCCCCGCAATACCCTCTTGTTAAAAAACATACCCAAAGAACAGCTTATAATGGGTTAAGATGATACTTGCGGACATGAGATCCTATTCAATTCCGAAACCTTATGGTGTGAATCAGAGTGCTGCACGGGTCGGATTTTACCCGACCAGAACGCGACAGACGAGTTTTAAATCAACCCAAAACCCGACCCGAACCCGACAAGAAAATTTTCATAAACCCAAACCCGACAAAAAAATTGTTATTAACCCGAAAACCGACCCGAACACGCAATAGAGAATTTTTGCGACAAGAACTTCTTTTACCCCAACCCAACCCGAAAACTGAATGAACATTAATAATTCATCTAAAAATCATGCAAAACTTTTTTAATTATAAAATAATGTAAATTTTCATTGTCACACAGTTCGTAAACTAATTTACCATGTTTATTTATTTATTTATTTATTTATTTATTTTTTATTATTAACTTCGATTCTTGTTTGTTTGTTTTTTTGTCCAGCACAAATCTTTCAATTGATTTTTAACTAACTTCTCGACTAGCTAGATATTTGAAACTTTCAGGACAGATCAGAACATGGTGACAATACATTTTTTAATACTTTTAATCAACTGTTTCAGGTCCCGCTGCCTTTGGCAGCGTTTATATGATTCAACAAAAAATTATTTAACTAACTTCCCGACTAGATAGACATTTTAAACTTTCAGAATAGTTCAGAATACGGTGAAAATGCATTTTTAAAATATTTTTAACCAATTACTTTGGGACCCTGCTGCCTTCGGCAGCGTTATAAAGCTTGCATTCAATTTCTAACTAACTTTCCGCCTAGATAGCCATTTGAACTTTTATAATAGCTCAAAGACGATAGCAATGAATTTTTTTAATACTTTTATCCAATTGCTCCGGGTTCCCGCTGCCTTCGGTAGCATTTAAGTGATTCAACAGAAAATTTAAAACATGGTATATAAAAAATTCTTTTTATCTTGTAATTATTTTTAAAATAATATAAAATGTAATTACTAATTGTATTAAGTTAAAAATTAAAAAATCTGAAGAATGGATTAATGATAATGTTCAATAAATTTATGTGAGTTGTGAACTTCAAGAGTTCAAAAATGGGCTTCAAGTTTAAGTGTCAATAGTTTATTGTTTATGTTCAACGCTTAAATTCTAAAAAAAAAAAAAAAAAGGAAGATAAAAGAGTGACAGAAAATATGTATCTTAATTATTGCCTTCGTTCGATGTGAATATTTACTTTTCTATAATAATTTGGATAAAATGGATATGATTCGGAATTAAACGTCTCCTTTCCCCCGATCACTTTAAATTCTCGCGATCAGCAAATTAGCTTCCTCCAGTAGTTGCAATTTTTGTGATGCATGGTTTATTTGTTCTAGAGAGGGTAAAGAATACTATCTTCCTTTATGGAATCCGTTTCCTAAATGTTGTTATTTTACATTGCTTTTTTAAATTAAACCACAGCAAGTATTACTCTATATTTGCTGTATGTACAATTATAAATGGGGGAAAAATCATAATTTTGTTCACATAAAAACGAGGATTAAAATTTATTGAAAATACAGGTATCTAAAATAATAATAATAATAATAATAATAATAATAATAATAATAATTTAAAGACTTGTTCTATCAGCTTGATTTGCACTAAAATGTACGAAAAGTTTAAATGAAATGTTGACACATTTATTGCATACTTTAGTTTATTTTTAAAAAAAAATCTAATTGTCGTGAAGAAAAACTGTTTGCACCCCAGGATTCAGAAAAATTGCCCCTTTCAAACTTTATAAAAACTAGTTAAAACGAAGTTATAATACATATTTAAAATAAAATTATTAATACCTTTATTTAAACTTCGTGCTTGGCAGAAAGCTTAGCTTGGCAGAAAAGCGTGCTTGGCAGAATCTAAAGGAGAAGGTCAAGACTACAGTAGCCGCCAACTACGAAGTGCAGTCGGCACCGTTGACGGAGGGGATCCCCTCACGAAAAAGCTTTCTGTCAAGCACGGAGTTTAAATAAAGGTATTAATAATTTTATTTTAAATATTGCCCCTATCATTTAATACCAAATTTGTAACGACATTACTGACATTTCTAATTTATTTTCCCCTTTTTCCATTTTTAACCCAGATTCGGCAGAAGGTTTATGAGACAGAGAATGTAAGCTAAAAAAAGCCTTTAATAATAATAATGTAAATTCAGGAATCTTTTCAATTCCTAGAACATAAAAGCGAGGTTATACTATATTTCTTTTTTTCTTTTTTTTTTTTTTTTTTTCTAACATTCAATAGGGATTTACAATACTTCCCAATTGTCATACAATTTCTACAAAAGTTAAGTATTAGATTCGTTGAAAAAAAAAGAAAACAGGTACGGATAATTTTTCTTGTTTATACGGATCCAGATATGAATACGGATCATTTTTTTTCTGCCAAATACATACGGATATGAATACGGAGTTCCGATACATATCTAGTATATTTTAATCATTTATTAATTATGTCTAAAAATTTATGCTTATAACTGTAATTATTTTTAAAGATGTTCTCAAGTCGACCCGATTCGTTGAAAGTTAAACCCGACCCGAGCCCGACCCGCAAGAAAAAACTATTTGTTAACCTGACCCAAACCCGACCCGCGTGTCGGGTCGGGTTTGGGTGAAATTGGATTATCCGACTTATGCAGGACTCTAGTGTGAACTATCCCCTTTTAAAATTTGTCGCTGTAACTTTGGGACATACAGTATATATATATATATATATATGTGTGTGTGTGTGAGTGTATATACATATTAAAGAGACGATGAATAAAAAATTCTTCAATTTATTCTTTTCAAACTTTATAAGAATTTAATTAAAGTTTTGTTCATATATTTATAAGTATGCTATTAAAATTCGGAAATATTGTAACTTTAAGAATATTTTAATCACATTTTATTTCTTGCATTTGTTTCATAAGCTTTAAACAATCAATCATATGATAATAATATATTGTTGTTTTGAAGTTTAAAGACAGTTTCCTTTTACATATACTATAATATTAATACTGTTTTAGTACAAAGTTTATTGACTGTAGTAATAATATTAATGGTATAAAACTTATATAAAATTATTAAAAAATTTAAACAAAAAAATACGATCAGTTTAATCAGTATTTTATTTTTATATTCAATAATATGAGGTACGTTATGATATATTCTACAGATTTTTTTTATTATATATGTTTTATTAATGAAAAATAGAAGAAGTTATAATAAATATGTAAAGATATTTTTCTTATAAAGTAATACAAATCGCAATTTTACCGTTTTCCCTGATTTTCTTAATACTAGTGACTCTACTGGTTTTATCTTAATCTTTCTTAAGAATACAACACAAACATAGAACGACAAAACAGATGCATTGTATCTTTAATGCATGAGCTACCTAAAAACTCTTCCGGTATCTTTTTATCTTATTTCTTTAAACAAGAAATCTTACATGCTCTTTTTTACTTTATTTTATTTGGAAAAGACAAATGACTAATCTGCAAATATTTTCACTTTTATGCCAACAGCTATCGTACTTTTTTCAGTTTATTTTCTTTCTGTTTAAACTTATAGTAAACATTGAAGAAAAAATACACATATATATATATATATATTTCGATAACAGTAGTTTTGAGTTAGATATATTTTTGATAAGAAAACAGACGTTGAGAATTTGTAAAAATCGTTCTACTATAGCTAGAGGGAAATAAGGCATAAAATGAAATTTTATGAGTAAACCGTTGCATGAACATTAAGAAAGTTGCATTTATGGAAGTTATTCAAAAATTTAAATTATCATATGCTGAACAAGGAACAGAAAAATGCTAATATATATATATATATATATATATATATATAGTATATATATTGCTGAATAATTAAACATTGGAAATAAATTTTAGGTATGTTTCAGACACCTAAGCAATTCATTTCATTTTATTCATCATTCATATAAGAAAGAAAAATGATAGCTTTCTTTTTAAAATAAATAAATAAAATGAAAATGTTTCATGAATACATATATATAAAGAGAGAGAGAGAGAGAGAGAGAGAGAGAGATGGATAGATAGATGAGTAAATATAATACGATTTTTGAATTAAATTCATAATTTAAAAAATGCATTCTATTAGAGAATATTTATTATATAGAGATTTTCTCAGCAAAATTCGGCCATTGTCATCATGCATGCATACATAATACGTGCGTATTTATTTAAAAATGAAATGATGAAAACGGCACTATTTTTTAAGATGTTTGCAGTTTTATCTGTTGAAAAATGAAAGTAAATGGTGGATAAAATTCCCTATGTGACGTATTACCAGATGATTTAAAAATGTATAACAGTGTTAATATAGATATTTAATTAGTTTTAATCTTAGAGACTGGGCGGAGTCTTTTGCGCTTTGGATCTTTCATGTCTGAAAAAGAAAACAATTTCAAATGAGAAAACGAAATAAAAAAGTAAAAAAAAAAAAAAAAAAAAAAAAAAAAAAAAAACATATAAATTATATCTACAGCTTAAGCTTTTGAATAGCGAAAACAGTAATTTCGATTTGAAATAATATTTGGGAATATGACTGAAAATGATATTAAGTGATATAGTGATAAATATAATTTGATGTAAAAGGGCCTGATTATGGATTTTTATGCTACACACACACTTATATATATACATATATATATAACTAAAAATGCAATAGCAAGACCTTTTGGAATTATATACATAAAAAGTAATGTTCATATGTGTGTCCATTACATAATAAAATATACTGATCGTTTTATGCTGGTCGTTTTTATGTTTTTGCAAAAGGATTCATGGAGTCTGTAGAAGGTTTAATATATATTTATATATATTAAATCATTTTTGTAACCACTAGAAAAAAGTTTTTGAAATACAAATACTTTCAAGCTATCATATTGTTTTTTTTCGTCCGTTGTGCTTAACTTCATTCATATATGTTCTATATATTTGATTTTTTCGCAATACATAACTATCATCTAGTTAAGCTGTCATTTCTTTCAGCAACAAAGGTTTGTGTATGAACTCGTTTCTTCCTTCGCTCATGCAGCACTCCGAGTCCCAGCGTTCCTATGTTTTTACGATCATTTTATTATACTGTCACCACAATTTTCAAAAAGAAAATTTTCGTAAAATTTTTCATGACAAAATAGCATCAAAAGCTATGAAAAAAAATTTCTTTTTGAAAATTGTGGTGAAAGCATAATAAAATGATCGTAAAAATATAGGAGCGCTGGGACACTTGCGTTAAGGCTCTGACGCAGAAAACGGGGCCCTGGACATGGACACTGTATAGTCAAAAAGAGGAAGACGAAACAAATAGTAGTGTCAAAATCAACTCAGATTCATGTATGATTTCGCTTCTTTTTGTGCACATGGAGCAAACCTGGGTAAGGCGTTAACTCAAACAGTGAGAACACGATCCCGGCATATTGCGGGCGATATAGATGCTGCCGATAGCAGACGTGTACCATTGCGAAGTTTTGACTCAATGGTATTTCGTTTCAGATTTTATATATTTTGCGCTTTATGTTATAACATTTCATATTTTTAAGTTTTATGGCGAAAAGCGAATGAGCTAACCCTACTAGCGAGCAATAACTTATGCCATTTTATATGCGTTTAACAATTTTAAACTCAAAGTGCATTTTCAGTCCTCTATTGATGATAATACATTAGAGTTTAAAATGCTCGTTAGCTTCTAGTAAATAAAATTGAATGTAATATTAAATTTCAAACTGTAAATATTTAAAATGTTCATTATCAAATTCAAATAAGAGTTTCATAAACTTTATCCAGATAGTCTAAATTTAAATGAGATACGGAAAAAAAAAAATCACGTATTTGAATTTAAAATTACCGCTTAATTTTTTTTAATTATAAACAAACTTTGGTTCAATTAGTTGCATTAAAATTTTGTACACATAAAAAAAAAAAAAAAAAAATCACAGCAGTCAATCAAGTAAAAGATTTTTGATATGACAAGAAATACTACAGATAAGAAAAAAGAAAGATATTTGTCAACTTATCAACATCAATTCTAACTTATGTCATTTTATATACATTCAAAAATTTTAAATTCAAAGTGCATTTTCAGTTGCCAGTTGATGATAATACATTAGAATTTAAACTGTTTGTTAGCTTCTAGAAAATAAAATAAAATGTAATATTAAATTTCAAACCCCCTCCCCCGAAAAAAAAAATATTATTATTATTCAGTATGCTATTTTATTTTGGAGCAAAAGTATTAAAAATTTTTGAAAATAGAGAAAATTTGCAAGAGAAAGTAGCTTAGTATGTTTTTCTATAGGGTGAATTGGTAATGGAGAGAGAAGCGAAAGCACGCACCATGAATTCATACTGCTACTACGAGGCGACATTGTCTAGTTACATCTCCCTCTCAGTATTCGATTTTCATTAAGCCATTCCAACATATTTTACTCCTTTCTTTTGTTGTTTTCTCTAACAAATGGTTGAGAGAGTTGCGGAATAAATTAAAATTGTCAGGTTTTGTGAAAAATTAAGCAATTTCTAAAAGTAATTTAACTAACGTTGGCTTTTTAACCGCACCCAGAAAAGGAAAACGTTTCAAACTACATTCAGAGTTACTCAGGATACATTAGTTATTTTAACAAACTATTATTAGAAATAAAAGCAAAATCGTTTTATAAAAAGTATACTATAAAAACTACGAAGTTATTACAAAATTTGATCTGTTTTATCTTTTTTTTTTTTTTTTTTTTTTTTTTCTTTACCTTATATGATATAAGAAAGCCTTAAATTGGAGAAGAATTTTTAAACTTAGTTTTGGTTTGAATTATATGAATTGAAGTCCTCTGAATATTAACAATTGTGTTTTTTAGTGTTTGATCTGCTTATTACGAGCATAATTTGAAAACAGGTATTGGCGGAAAATCCAAATCCGGTATTTTAAATCTATATCATTTGATGATATCACTTGATAAAAGTACTGAAATCAAATCAATTACCTGTATACAGGGATCAACAATTAACTCAAATACGCTGTGTGCTAGGGTCAGAATTTCACACACTTGCGTTTAACATATAAAAACTATACTACTATTAAGCTTTTGCACTCGTAGCCTTTTTTGCATGGGTATACCAGCAATTCGAAGCTATTTCCCCAGATATTTGGTAAGCCGCGTATAAACCTTCATAATTTTTCCGGTTCTCATGGAATAATTTTTCGTACTAGAAAATGCTTCTTAAAAGGGCGTGGCTTGAGAACAGAATTAGAATTGTGTAAGAGATCTATTCAAAAATATAGAAGTACAGCAAGGTTCATAGTTCCCCATTTTTAGCTAGTCTAGCTAAATCTAATCTAGCTTAATATAAGATCTGGCTGTCCTTATGTTATGCTGGCCACGTAATAAAAGGCTAGCATAATGCACCTTTTACGAAGGCTGCGCCTTTTTTTTTTTGTCAGTGGCCTCTTTTATGTCGACCACCTTGTATTTTCCAAATGTACGGGCCTGAAGTCAGATGGAAAATTAACCTTTTCCATTCGAATCTTCTTTTGGTAAGCGTAATGAGCTACCCGACAATAGTTTTAATAAAAAATGCAAAATATGAAACATAAGAATTTTAAATATAAACTTTTTATTTCTGTATTTAATGTATATTTAATGTATATTTACATATTACAAGCATTATATATGAATATTGTGATTTATAATTTTCCATCGTGTGATATATTGCAAAGCATTCTTGGCCATTTATCAATGACCAAGGCAAGCAAAGCCCAAAGGCACTTAATAAAAGGTGGAGTCTCTTTCTTAACGAAGTATGCACCTGTTATAGCACTTTTAGTTGTAGAACATTTTTGGTGGATATCTATATACATAAAAGAGTAAGATATATAGTAACTTAATTGGACATGGTGCCTCTCGAGCGCCGTTCGAGTTGAAGTAATGAATCGGATGTCGCCTGAAAGGCGACGTTCGTGTGCAAGCGGTTAATAAAATATACATACATTTTTATATGCAGAAAAGCATTTTTTCCCTATAAATTTTGGCGGTATTACCCTATATTTTTGTAATTCTAATACACTGTTGTAAATTTAAGTGTGTTTATCTATGTGTCTTATTCACTTTTATCTTAACTCTTTTAAAACAAGTTTCATAGAAATGTTGTAGTTTTGTGTAAAATTGTTGTGCGAAGTCAATATCGTGTTTCAAACAACAGAGTTAATTATTCAAGGATGAACAAAAGTTTGGAATAGGTTAATATAATATTAATAACAACATTATAATAGGAATAGTAATAATTTGTGGAGAAATATTCTGGTTGGAAAAGTGCACTATGAAATTTATTTGAGAATTTGGTAGTTATCGAGGTTTCTGAAAAATCATAAATTGAAGCGTATTTTGAGTGGTGTTCAAAAATATGCAAATTGATTCATCAGTATTTAAGCAAAATGAAATTTTAAATCGAGATTAGTCGGATATTTAGTGGAATGAGATGCGTCCGGTCACTTCTAATAAAATAAATTAAGTAACTTAGTATATTGATTTAATCTCGCTTGTTAGTCATGATTTATTTTAATTGGTTTAATTAAACATTAGTAAGAATAATTGATTAAAACGAACAGTAAGAAAACAATTCATTTTAATGGACATTAAATCATAATTCAATTGATTTAAAGGAACATTAGAAAAAATACTAAGTAAAGTACACTGTTAAAAATTACAACAAAAAACTCTGTGTAATGTATTACCTTAAGTCTTACGTAAAATTACAGAGAAAAGTAAACGGAGATGTTAGGAAATGTATTTTATTCATAATATTAATAAATAATATTTCTTTAATAACTAATATTAATTTAATTAATTATTGGTGAGAATATATTTAGAACTTAGAAAGCTTTTCTAAAGTAGAAACCGTCATTTTTAATTTTGATTAAATAATAAAATAATAAAATTAGGTAAAAATACAGAATAAAGATTGAGAATCTCGATTATTCACTTTCAATTAAGAATTACTGTAAATTTACAGAGACTCCGGATAAATATTTACATTAAATTTACAGAAAGTTTTAGCAGTGTAGTATATAATTTCAATTTCGCTTGTTAAACAGAATTTATTTCAATTGATTTAAATGAACATTAATTAAGCAAAAGTAGCCTTGTCCTTTCAATGTCAGAAAAAATGAACTTTTGAATCGATTCTTAATATAAGATTTCGCTAGACTTAAACACGTTTTTTAACAGCAGTAGAAATGCAAGAAAGGAATCTAGGGGAGAGGAATGATCCTCAAAATGTTAAAATGCTTTTATTACTAGGATTTCTCAACATATCTCTAAAGCTATACTTTTGTCTGACTGCGTGTCTGTCTATTAGTCCACCTGTCCTCACTCTAATTTCTTTAAATATTTTCAGAATTTCTTGAAACTTACTTTCTTGAATCAAGTTTGCATGTCGCAAGTTCAGTACCACATGATTTTGGTTTTTTGTTTTATGTTATTTGTTATATTTTATCAGAAGGATTTTACTTTGATAATTAGTGTAAAATTTCATTGATTTTCTTATTGTAATTGCATTTTTTTTAGATCTATCAGAAACTGAATAATAACAATAAAAAATAGTAATTGAATTGAGTCATAACTCTACACCTGGAATTCCAAGAACATAGACTTTTTACCAATGCCATAGCGATTGGTTAAGAGTCCGATATCTTCGGAGTACATATTGCCACTCTTTTTTTAGTTAATATCAGTCTTCTGACAAATAAACATGTAAAAAGTTTTTTTTTAAACAGTTTTTGTAAACCTTCAAAAACTATCTAAAATGTGGCAGCCTTGCACGTTTTTTATTTTTTATTTATTTTTTATTATTCTTATTATTTTATCATTCTATATTTTAATTTTTATATTCACACTAATTACTCACGTTTTGAAAGGTTTTTAACACGATTTGACTATTTTTGTCTGCATGCCTGTATACAGGGTGGTCCGAAAAACATGATAGAAAGTAAGCGATCGTTGTGGAAAAAATAAAATATGCAAGAACAGGAAACCTATGTTATTGAATAAAGATATGAATGACATTTAATATACAAGGTGCTCGAAATGTCTACCGTCATTGACTATACTGTTATAAAGCCGGTTCTGAAACTCTGTCATAAAGTGCTGGAGTGTGTCGGAATCAAGTGCATCAATCTCAATTCTGATGGTCGATTTCAGGCCCTCAAGTTAATCAGGGGATTTCTATAGATTCTGTCCTTGGTCTGAACCCATAAAAAGAAGTCGCACGGATTTAGGTCCGGGCTGTATGGGGACCCCTCTATCCCGTGCCCCGTGAATATTTCTTCATCCAATGTAATCAAACGCTCACTAAACGTCGTTTTAAGCCACAGGAAGACATCAGCAGTTCTATGGGGACGAGCCCCATCTTGCATGAACCAGCACTGGCGCGTCATGTTGAAACAGCTCGCTTCAGGGCCAAAGTGACGCTCTAGAAACTCTCGATACTTCACTCCCGTGACCATACCGTCAATGAATATCGGACCACTCATCCGCTTCGACGATATGGCACACCACACCGTGACCCTTTGTGGATACAGTCGTGAGACGACACTGAGATGAGGATTTTCCGTACTCCAATGGCACCTCAAAAAATAGTCTTACGATAAATAATCGTTCTTCCAAGGTCAGTGATTCAATATTGGTTATTCATTATTTCCGGTAATCAAGCATTCATGTCAATGAATGTGCAATTACAATATGGAAGAATTATACTTATATCAGTACATTTGAAATCAGAAACTTAAAATACTTTCTATCATGTTTTTTGGACCACCCTGTATATATACGTGTCTGTAAATGAACTAGTATGAGTGTATGTATTACCATAATGTTGTGATCACTGCACCTATGAGACATAATATAACACAATGCCATAATCTGGTAGTGAATATGTTTTTGTATGTGTAGTCCAGTAGGTTAGTGCAACAACGGTGTAATTTTCACTGTTTACGGGAAGGCTATATCAAAGTTTCTATTGAGTAAAACTGCACATGACATCATATGAGAGAGGACCATTATGAAAATCGATGATGATTCACTGTGAGTGTATATTGAGCAAGAGTTTACTTTTATGTTATACAATTTTTCACGTGCACTTGAAAGCGCTATATCTCAGCTTCTATGCTACGCATAATACACTTGAGTTCAGTATTTGAAATAATATTATGAAAAAAATATCAATGCTTATGTAATTTAGGTGCTTGGTGATAGAGAGTTGACGGTGCTATACTGAAATTTTCTTCATTTTTAGCAAAGCCATATCTCAGCTTCCATTACATTCAAATGCAGAAAACTTGGTATGTGAAATGTATCTGCTAACTCAATTTCGATGTATGTAAGCTGATAAGTGACGAAACTTTACTGATATATACATATATATTACTTTTCTCATGACTGCATCTAAGCATTAGTTGATTAAATTCGCAATAAACTGCATACATTTTATTTTGTTTGTGAGTATATGTGTTGACTAAATTTTAGAGCAAGTAAATTGGTATGTGTCACTGTTATGTAGATTGTTATAGAAGAAAATTCTGTGATGGCCGCAGCATACCCGCTATATTAATCTTAGGATTTTTGTACACAACATGAGTTCAATCACGAAAAGGAAAATTTCATAATGGAAATATAATGTTTCTGGGAAAAATTTAAAGTTTTTAAATTTTATCGTTCGATTATATATTCCAACGAAGTTGATTTATTAGTTTCAGTCTTCGTTTCTTATTAGTTCAGTCTTCTTATTAGTTTCAGTCATGAGTTTCTTTAAAACAAAGAAATCTGTAAAAATATAACTAGAAGTTTCCAATATAGTTTAATAATTGCATGAAAATATAACTTATTGTCTGTTGCACACCGTCGGGTGCCGAATGGGTGAGAATATATTTGTCCATGTGTTGTAGAATATAAACAGAAATGTGTGGAAATTCCAGACAGAAAATAATTCGAACATTTGACGAAATTCACTTAAAAATATGCCAAATGTAACAGGATATAATTTAAAAATTAACAAACAAATAAATATGAAGTAGGTTTATTAGATTATAAGGTTTCCCGCAGAAATTTTAAACCTTTTTAGCGATAAGAAAGCTAATATACACCTTGTCCCAAAAGTTTAGACAATCATTAAAATTTGCATTAACATAAAAAGTAATAAGGTACAATTAAACTTCGTGAAATAGGTAATAAATAAAAACAGTTTTGCTGATATACACATATAAATTATGATCAAAGGTTTGAAATTATACAATGTACATTAAATTATATAAAAATGTGCTGTCCCAAAAGTATAGACACAATGCAGCATTACACACTTTCTTTTACTTTTTTATTCACAGAATAACATATTTTTATTGCATCTGCTTCTATAAATGCAGAATAATTTTCCCCTTTAATTGAAATATCATCTGCTATATTTTTAGCATAATAATTTAATGAGATCAATGTATTGTTTTGTTTGTGATTCGGAAAAGAGGTTTCCTGCGTATTTTGATAAACATGCAACGTTCTAAAGAAATTTCTAAAGATAAAATTATTAATATTTTACAGTTAAAAGAGCAAGGACAAAATCCTGTACAGATATCGAGAAGAAAAAAAGAGCTCCTTGTGCATATTTATAGAGTTTTGAGATCTGGTGGAATATGGAGTACTCGAAAGTGAGTCGGAAGACAAAAAAAAACAACGTTATGTGCTGATAAAATGTTTTTTAAAAGAGGCTTCAGTTGATTATTTATGTATGCGTGGAATTGTATCAACTTCCAGAATTTGAAAAAGTACTGTACACAGAAGAATTAAAGCTTCAAAATACATTGTTTACAGAAGAATAAAAGCAAAACCTTGCTTAAAGCAGAGACATAAAGATGCACGTTTAAAGTGGGCTAGAAAGCATATGTCATACGGTGAAAAGTGGCTTTCTGTCACCTTCAGTGACAAAACAAAAATGGAATTTGAACGGCCCTGACGGTTATAAATGTTACTGGTATGACCTAAGAAAAGAACGGAAGAACTGTTTCAGCAGGCAACAAGGCGAAGCATCCGTAATGACCTGGGGTGGTTTTATTTCAACGGGCAAACATTTCTTAGATTTACGAACAGAAAAATGAAATCAGAGGATTATCAGTATATTTTACGTACCAATTTTCTGCCAATTATGGATTTCCTAGCAAGACCGGACTGTGGTTTCCGACAAGATGGGGCATCCATCCATACCTCCAGATAACGAAAACGTGGTTCATGCAAAACAATATCACACTATTAGACTGGCCAGCACTTAGTCCGGATTTGAATCAACATGGAGAATATATGGGAGATCTTGTCTTGTAAAATATATGAAAAGGGAAAGCAATATACATGTGTAAATGACTTAAAAACTTTAATTGACAAAAGTGGTATGAAATATCTCCTTCTGTAATGCAACACTTAATTAATTCTATGAAAAAACGTGTATTTGATGTTATAAAGTGTCGTGGCAATACAATTCAATATTAAAAATAAGTTTTTAGCTACTTTTATAAATGTAAAACCAAAAACACTTACAAGTGTCTATAGTTTTGGGACAGCACATTTTTATGTAAAATTAATGTACATTTTATAATTTCAAAATTTGATCATAATTTATATGTGTATATCAGCAAAACTGCTTTTATTTATTATCTATCTCACGAATTTTAATTGTTCCTTATTATTTTTTATGTTAATTCAAATTTAATTGATTGTCTAAACTTTTGGGACACGGTGTAATGCTAGGCTTCATGACATCTGTTGAGCACCTGAACATGAGTCATAAAGCTAATTTTTGATTTCTGTAACGAAATATGTTTATGTTTGTGCAATATTGAAAGTCATACATTGCTCTTGTCGGAATTTCACAACCAAATCAGGAGATGCCGAAATTTTTCTTAGCAACGGAGTATATTTTAAAATTATAGCAAATGTATATATAAATATATAAATATATATTTCATATTAAATGTAAATATTAAAAAGGGGAAAAAATAACTATTGCAAAAGCCTTTTTTAGACTAAATACTTTCCTTAAAACATGTTAAATGAAATAATTAATGTACACTAAATCATTTATTTAGAAATTATTTTATATTTTAAATGATTATAATCATATGCATTTTTTTAATTAAATTCTTAATAGCAATTGTACGAGTTTCTGAGAGGGGAGGAGATGTCACACTTGAAACGTAACTAACGTAAAATCATTAAGTGTCAAATTGCCGACAAAAATGAAAAGTTGCTAAGAGCGGTTCTATACTAAAGCTGTACCAATTATAATTGGTATGATAACTAAACAGAAAAGAAGCAATAAATTTTAAATTATTAAAAAAACACTCATTTAAAAATATTGATCACCTGGCGAGTAAAAGGGAATTTTAATAATGCCAATAATATATACATAGATATATCGTTTTAAATAACGTCAAATGTATATATAGTTTTATCTTTAAAGGCCAACACATTTTCCTTTTTCAGCATACGTATGCAAATATTTCACTCGCATGCAACATCAGGTTTTAAAGGCATTTATAGTATCATGAAACAATAATATGAATTTCAGTTTTTAAATACAAATGAAAGAACCACAATTATTAAATTAATAAAAAATCTTCTTACATATATATATACATATTTCGTAAACAGAGTTTAATATAGTACGACAGGATTTGTTTGATCAATTATTCCATATAAAATCATGCAGAAACTGTTTTTCATTCTCTAACATTGGTTACTATATATATTTTTTAAAATTACTCTGGTATAGGTTTAGATTAGGAGCTTTAATTAAGGCTTTTAAATTGTATTGTCATTTCAACGATGAATTGAAATAGCTATAGCAATTGCATAAGTCAAGAACTTGGCAAGAAACGTGCGATATATATATATATATACATACATATATATATATATATATATATATATATTTAATTTCAATATCGATTTATTTCGTTTTTTTTTTTTTTTTTTTTTTTTTTTTGTTGTTGTTGTTAAATATTTTTAAAGTTAAAATGGGGATTTAAATTAATATTTTGGTATCAATTACCTCATTAAACCGAAAAATACAGCGTTAGCTAAGTTTTGTCCTTACTAATAAGCGTACAAAATTTTGATAAAATCTAATAATCCGGGCAGATACAATGACATACTTTCAGATTTATGCATTTTAAATAAGAACAAGAACTTTTGAACCTTCATTCAAGTTGTCATACAGTAAATGACGACAACTAAAAATCGCTGTCTGAAAGAAATAATCCTGTCGTACTAATAAATTTTATAATGCCTAACGCATATTTTAAATTTATTACGGGTTTTTAAAAGTTATAATGATTCTGACAAGTTTCAGAAATATGTGCTTTAATCAGACCTGCTAACTATGCTAGTTTATCCGTAATGGTATTAAACCCCGCCTTTTTCTCACACTAGATTAGTTGTAGAGTAATATTCAGCAATATGTTCTCGTGATTAAATAAGAAGACTATTGCTCTACAGCTATTCTGTTGTGAAAAAAAGGCGGGGCTTAATACCATTACGGATAAACTAGCATAGTTAGTAGGTCTAGCTTTAATTCTTAAATTTAAATATTACTTAATTAGTTTAAAATACTTGATACTCAAATTTACAAAAGTGTAGTCTAAACAACTATGATGCATTATAACTATTACAACAAACATTTGCCAAGAGAAATACGTATATTCAGTTTACAATTCACTTTTAATCGATTAATTAACCTAACATGTCATAACGAAGTGTAATTAATGATAATTAGGACATTTTTTTTTTTATGTCAGGACCTCTCTTGTTTACGATATGACTCTTCGTCTTAGAAAGATTGTAATTAAGTATTTACAAAATAAGCATAATAATTATACAAATGGGCTCACATAGGAATAGCTGATTTATTTAAATCTGTGCATTAAATATTTCCTTTATGTATTCTGTGTAGTACAGAAGATATAAAAGATTGTGAGTTATAAAGTAAGATACCCAACTTCATTTTTTTTTTAAACGTTAAAATATTGTCATTTTAAAAAGGAAACAAATTAACATAAATGACACACCAATAGGTAATACAAGCTATATATATATTTAAAAAAAAAAAAAAAAAAAAACAGTATGTGCACTTTTTAAGGGAGATAAAAGATAAAAACTTATTTCTTTCTTTTTTTTTTAATTATTTAATTGGACAAGCTAAGATGAAATTTATTAAAATCGAAGTAATTAATATATTTAGATTATTGTTATAAAATATACAGATCTTCAAAATTAACAATACTTATAAAATAACATATTTCGACAATTCCCCAAACATTATATAAAACGTTTTAGAAAATTTTAAACTTAAAATTTACTTTTGGGGGTTCGAAATTTCTAAAAAAACTAGACACTAAAACTGCTCCTTGCTAATTAGTTTTCTCCAAATCTTTTTAAAAATTTGTTCGAATGTTGAATAGTGTATTAGTCACAAAACGGGCAATCCGTTGAAGAATTTTTTATCTTTATTACAGTCTCTCAAATTTAGTCGCACGGTAAAAAAAAAAAAAAAAAAAACAGAGAAAATTCAAATTTTTTACTTTTCATTGTTAGAAACTGATACTTAGTTGAGATTAATATACAAAAAAATAACTCTCAAATATGCTCTGTTACATTATTAAAAAAATTGTAGTAATATATATATATATATATGCAGATTGAAATAATTTTATTTTGTCTTATTGCCCTATGAAAAACAATTTTCCATCTCTAAAATTACTTTTTATATAGTAAAACAGGCTATTCGGGGATAAATAAAATTATAGGTTTCATGGCAGTATAAGATTTAACAAGCGGTAGCATTTAAAACACAAATAATTAATTTCAATTTTCTTTGTCCTCTTAAATGTCTAAGCATAAAGAAAAATAAAGATACCAATATTAATTTTGAAATAATTCATGACATGTTTTTTAAACATGTATTTTACAATTAATTCTAAGATTGTAGAAATTTAATTAAAAAGACATTCATATGGAATATAAAAAATATATCTTAGTAAAGTTTTAGATTTAAAAACAGTTTTCTTTTTTAAATGAAGGAATTTTGTTCTAAATGAAACAGTTAGCAAATTACATTTGTAAGCAATTATATTGTTAATAGACTAGTGCAGATTAGGCTCCTCAACGTCCCACTTGCATCCCTCATTACTCAGCAGATTATTTTTATTTATTCAAAATTATTTAAAATTATGAATTAATCATATACATAAGAAATGTATATTATACGTACTCGCTACATAACCAGGTACGTTTGTGAAGGGGTCTAACAAACTATCTCTCTCTCTCTCTCTCTCTCTCTCTCTCTCTCTCTCTCTCTCTATATATATATATATATATATATATATATATATATATATATATATATATAATTTTATATAATTATTCCTTTGTAACTCATAGCCTTGTGTTAATTTCTTGTAACACATAAATACTGGTGCCAAATTTGATACAAAATTATTGCATAATTTTTCAGAATTATTTTGTTTAGCCCTGTAAACTAATTACCAATTCTATTCCTACTATTTTCCACAGAAAACCCATTTATAAGCATTCTAGTCATATGTTTATTGAATTAAGTTAAATGGAGTGTCACCATATTAAAATTCACTAATAATAAATACCGTCTACTGATCGTAATGGTAAGAAATTATTTTGTATGGCCCTTTACGTAAACCACAGTATTATAACATACACTAATGAAAAATGTACAGTCGGGGAAAAAAAAAACGCAACACTTAACGTAACTTCGTTGCTAATCAATGTAGAAAAATGTAATAGGTATCATTCGACGGGGAATTGTAAGTAGTTTCAGAAAATGAACTGGAATTTTGAATTGGGGGTCGTCTACATATTAAAAGGCGCACCAACTTTGATTTTTTCAATGGTAACACCCTATTTTTATTTTATATTTGAATTCCTGGGATCGCGACAACGCGAAAAAGTATATTGGTTGTATATTTTACTCATTTTTTCACAGAGTTATAAGCGTTCAAAGTTTGAAGGTGCTAATGTTAAATTCATATTTCAAACTTTTATTAATATCTTCATAATAAATAACTTGATCGATATAATTTTTTTTTTACGAGATACAGTGACGAAACCCAAACATAATCCATCATTACTTTCGATTCTGAAAAATATTTTTAATTCTGAAAAATATTAATAAATTCATATTCATAAAAATTATGAATTATGACCTATATTAATTTTTACATAAAATGAATCCTAATGCTGAAAAATATGGGTGTGCAAATTTGCAGCTCATTCCAATTATTAGTTTTCGAGATATAAATAAATCTTTCTTTTAGAGTGGTTTAGGGGGCCGTTTCTTATATAGTTTTGCATGAGATAACGAATCAAATCTTAAAAAATAACAAAGAAAATTAAACAAAATACTTTTATTTTTTATTTACGGGTCAAATTGTATAACAACAACGTCAAACGTAAAGAAATGAAACAAAAATGATGATTTTTTAGACATTAGTGTTAGCATCAAGAATTTCTGTTTTCTAAAGAAGACAAGCCCCGCGTTCATCGTTCTTCAAAACAAAACAATACAGAAATGGAAAAGTAAATGTGACATTGAGTATTCGTGTTAAACCCCTTATTTTATGTTGACAAAAATATGCACAAGTGGTATTTACTTCATCGATTAATTGGTGATTAATTTTGAATCTTTTAAACAAACACTAGAAGAAAAAAAAATTAACTAAATAGGCGGGGTTTACTGTTTTAAATAGAAAAATAGGTTTAATGTGAAATTGTCAAATATAAAAAACGAATGGAATTGGAATGGAAGACAGACCTGTAAAATCGTTTCTTAACTACCGTCATAGTTAAAAAAGGCTTAATCATTTGCTTCATATAATGTTTTATTTTATTTTATTTATTTACTTATTTATTTATTTTGTAGGGGGACGATTATTATTTCAAGGACACTTTATTCTTTAAAATTTTATTAATATATTTTAACTTTATACATTTTTAAAAACATACTTTAACTTTTATAAATATATTTTAACACTTTTTGCGACTGCAGGATTTTGTCTTTTTGACAGTAAGACCCGCCTACGGGCATTATACTCTCAAAATACAATATTTCAGAACAAATTTTCTGTATTCACAATTATATTACAAATAGATATACATTATAGTTATATTCTTTCTAATCAATATATTTCTATCCATAGTATATTTTATTGCAAAAATATGAACACTGGGTACACACTTAAGAAATATTTAACACATAAATTACGAAAGAAACGCCCACTGACAGAGTTACAGATTTTCAAATAGCGTGAATCTACGTAAGCGGTCGCGAAAGGGTTAATTAAGAAATTATATTTTCATAGAAATTATAAAACGAATCGTACAGTTCCAAAGATTTCAACTGATCCAAAACTGGTAAGTGCGATTAAAATTGTTTAATATTTACTTCATGAACACTTACAATAATTCAATCGAAAAGATTTAGTTTATGCGTTGTTGTATATATATATATATATATATATATTATTTCATTTCGTATATTATGTTACACCTACGAAAGAAAATTTAAGCTTTATTGGTGATCAGTACAGCCATAATAGACACTTTTACTTGAAAAATATTGCGCTTTTTTCACAGAGTACTGTATGGAGTAATCGCAAGTGTAATGTATTTAAATAAACCTAAAATTATCTAAAACAGTACTGAAGTATATATAAATCTAAAAAATTGAATTCAGAATAATTAAGGAAATCAAAACGAGGCAACGTTTTATTAATTGCTATAAATATTTTTTTCTCCTGAAAGATTTCCGGTGTGAAATATTAAAATTTTTTCTATTTCTTATAGGATTTTAATTTTATTTTTCTACGTTTATAGATAACCCCCTAACACATTTTTAATTATAACTCTATAAATACTAAAGATAAAGTATACAAACAGTATACTTTTCCGCACTGCCAGACTCTCAGAAATTCGAAAATGAAGTCAAAATTGGGTGTTGCTATTGAAAATAAATTACAAGATTAAAAAAATTTTATAAACCATGTTTTTAAATTTTCTGTTGAATCATATAAACGCTACTGAAGGCAGCCGGAACCCCAGCAATTGGATAAAAGTATTAAAAAAATTCCTTTGCTATCGTCTTTTGAGCTATTATAAAAGTTTCAAATGGCTATCTAGCCAGGAAGTTAGTTAAAAGTTGATTCTAAGCTTTGTACTGGAAACGCTGCCGAAGGCAGCAGGGTCCCGAAGCAACTGGATAAAAATATTTTTAAAAAGCATTTTTACCGTATTCTGGACTATTCCGAAAGTTTCAAATGTCTAGCTACTCGGGAAGTTAATTAAATAAATTTTCTGTTGAATCATATAAACGCTTCTGAATACAGTAGGGACCTGAAACAGTTGACTAGAAGTATAAAAAAAATTGTATTGTCACCGTGTTCTGAGCTATCCTGAAAGTTTCAAATGTCTAGCTAGACGAAAAGTTAGTGAAAAATCGTTTGCAATCGTTGTACTGATAACGCTGCCGAAGGCAGCAGGAACCCGAAACAGTTGGCTAAAGGTATTAAAAAAATGTATTTTCACCGTGTTCTGAACTATCCTGAAAGTTTCAAATGTCTAGCTAGTCGGGAAGTTAGTGAAAAATCGTTTGCAAGCTTTGTACTGTTAACGCTGCCGAAGGCAGCAGGAACCCGAAGCAGTTGGTTAAAAATATTTAAAAATTGCATTTTCGCCGTGTTCTGAACTATTCTGAAAGTTTCAAATGTCTAGCTAGTCGAGAAGTTAGTTAAATAAATGTTCTGTCGAATTATATAAGCGCTGCCGAAGGCAGCGGGACCTGAAATAGTTGACCAAAATTATTAGAAAAATTTATTGTCACCGTATTGTGAGCTGTCCTGAAAGTTTCAAATGTCTAGCTAGTCGGAAAGTTGGTGAAAAATCGACTGTAAACTTTGTACTTATAACGCTGCCGAAGGCAGCAGGAACCCGAAACAGTTGGCTAAAGGTATTAAGAAAATGCATTTTCACCATGTTCTGAACTATTCTAAAAGTTTCAAATGTCTAGCTAGTCGGGAAGTTAGTTAAATAAATTTTCTGTCGAATCATATAAGCGCTGCCGAAGGCAGCAGGACTTTAAATAGTTAACTAAAATTATTAGAAAAATGTATTGTCACCGTGTTGTGAGCTGTCCTGAAAATTTCAAATATCTAGCTAGTCGGGAAGTTAGTTAAAAATCGATTGCAAAATTTGTCCCTGACAAACACACAAACAAACCCACAAACAAGAATTGAAGTTAATAAAAACATGGTAAAATTAAATTTGGCGCTCACTGTTGATGACCCCTAATTCAAAATTTGACGACATATTCAGAAAGTGCTTTGAATTTCCTGTTGAATGATGTGTATTAGATGTTCCTGCGTCAATTAATAACGAAATTACAGCGGGTGTACGTTTTTTTTTCCCCGACTGTACAACCAATTCACTGTAAGTCATCAATATCTGAATCAAATCTGAGATCATCTTGATAATTACAGAATGTCATTCAGAATTCTTTTGTGTGGTCCTGTAAATAGATTATTTAGTCTACACATAACTTTTTTCTAAAGAAAACATATGTTAATTCCATTAACATAAACGCGTTAAAATGCTTTTAAATAAAAATGTTCTTTAGGCTCTAATATCACGAAATTCTTTTCTGTGTTCCTGTATAAGAGCAATAAACATTACATGCACCAGTAAAAACTATACACCCATTTTTACGCAACCCATGAATAATTGTTAAAAATTTAACCTAATTTGGATGATTACGTGAAATTTTTGGAATGCTCTTGTGAGGTCCTGTATATAAATTATTAAGTCTAAGAACACATTTTCTACAGAAAACATGCTTTTAAGGATTGCAATAGGGTACGTTAGTTATATTTTGTTGAATGCCATTACATGTTATAATGCGTTTCAACAAAATTCTTCTCATAGGCCAAAGTGATAAGAAAAGCTTTGATGTGGCACTGCCCAAGTTAAAATTCTTGCTGGTATTTGTTTGCTAGTCTAGCATTAAATGCTGTATCCCAGCATGTAAAATAGCATAAAATACCAAAAATATTTGCTGGTTCCACCAAAATTACCAGCAAGTCATGGTGTGTATTGGCACAGTTTATTGCTTGTCCAGCATACATAATCCAGCTTCTGTTGCTTGAATAGTATGTTGCTGGTCCAGCAGTAATTATGACTACTATTTGCTTGAAATTTCTGCTATACTAGCAGTAATTCACAACCAACAGATGCTTTCTTGTTGCTATTTTCTCACTTCTCACTGGCATCTAGCATGCCATGCTATTTCTACTTAAGCTGCCGACATAACATATTACGCTGGCAAGCATAGAAAAGCACATAATAGCTTGTTAAGGTACATACCTCTCCAGGCTTTGGAAAAGCTTAAACAACAAATAAGCATAAAATGCTTGTATATAGCTTGTCATGCTATTGCTGTGTAAGCTAGCTAATATAGCATTTTATACTGGCTAGCATTATAAAGCATATAACAGCATGAAAATCTAGCAGACAAAGCAAAACATAGCAATAACTAGCCTATTTTCTTTGCTGGTACTAGCATGGATTTTAACTTGGGTGTAGACGAACCATAAAAATATAGACAACAAAAATTATACAATAAGTTTTGTATAGCGCCTAAACATGTGTACCAATATTCATGTCAATCGGCGGATCTTAATGGCCGCTATTGCGATGCATACCTGCCCATAGGTCCAAACAGTAAAAATGAAAGTATATGTAATGAAAATATTGTTTTCGGTCCAAAAATTCAATATCAAGATTTCACCTGATTTTCATGTTTTAAGGTATCTTGAGTCCAAAGAATGTGGTATTTCGCAATTGGTCAGTGTGCATGTATGTGGGGAATCTTCTGGCTATCATATCTCGGAAACTATTAAAGGCAGAACTACGAAACTTCAGATGATAATAATAATAATAGTAATAATAATAATTGCGTTACTAACTAAAAACAAAATAATCGCCTAAATTTAGTCACTAGATATTATTTTCACGCAAATGCTACATATATATATATATATATATATTCTATGTTAATTTTAATGTCCGTATCTCAAAAATGGCTCTAACGATTTTCTTCAAAGTTGCTATACAAACACTCTACTAGATGTCCTTTAGAACGATATATAGTTGGTTAGTTCAGGAAAATTTATCGAAGTTCCGTTTTAAAAACTTTAAAAACTCAATTTCAAGTTTTCCAAGTGCGTTCCTTTATAAATGGTTGTGTAGATTTTTTTTCAAACTCGCCATATTAACTTCCTTTTAAATATCCTTTTGTATGTAATTATTGTTTTCCGGTCAATAATTCAATATTCCAAGATTTAGAAAACCGGAAACTTTAGAATTGAAACAGGTCTGGTGAACAAATGAATTTCCAAATTTTGGAAAAAATTGGAAAACTGGAAGTGGGACATTCGGAACCGGAAGTGGGGCCGTAAGATTTTATCTCAAAAATGGCTATAACGATTTTCTTCAAAATTGCTGTATAAAAACTCTATTAGATGTCATTTCGAATGATATAGTTGGTTAGTTCCGGAAAATTGATAAGCGTCCTTTATAAATAGCTGAATGTCATATCCTGCAAGTGCGCTCCTTTCAAAATGACTGTACGATTTTTTTTTTCAAACTTGCCAACCCTATTTTAAATATCCTTTTGTATGTAATTGTTGTTTTCTGGTCAACAATTAATTATGCCAAGCTTTCGTAAAAGTCGGTATCTCAAAAACGTCTCTAACGATTTTCTTGAAAATTGTTACCTAAATCCATTTTAAATCCGCTTTCTCATGCTTTACTTGGTTATCACAGGAAAATTAACAGTCATCATGATCAGATAATCAGTTTTAGATCTCGGAAATTAATGTTTCAAAAGAAAAAAAAAGAATGGCTGTGTAAACTCTCTTTTATATGTCTTTACACGTGTGTTAACTTTCTCCTACCGGAAAATTTTTAGGTGTCTATTTCATTAGGTCAATTCTATATGCTCTGATAACTATCTCCAAAAAAGTTCTTATTATACGTGTAATAGTGGGTAATCGATTTTATATCTTGTATAGCTCAATAACGGTTGATCGTATAATGTTAAAAACTTATTTTTGAGATTTCATAATATCTAGTCTTGCAACTGCATTTTTTATCAGTACTTCGTCCATCACTTTCGAAATACTATCAATTAAAAAAAAAAAAAAAATCATGACGTCGGTATCGACATATGCTTGTACGTGAGTATCTGTCATGGAGAAATATAGTTAATTGAATAATGTTAATTATATTTTTATAGGATTATTATAACATCTAATTGTGTACATCCGTTTTAATCTTTTGTTTTGAGACCTACCCTTATATGACCGTTCATTTGAAAGTTATATGTGTTATATATAAGTTATAAAAAAAAAAAAGAAATGCTGCAATTTCTTTATTTCTAAAAGTCAGCTTCTTTGAGAAGTCTATTTCTTTTTATAAGTCTACAAAATCCTAAAAAAAAAAAAAAAAAAATCTCAGTCATTTTCTCCTTTTTATATATTTAAGCATTTCTACAAATCCTGGTGTGATTTTGCCATTACGTCAGTAATAGCATTTGTTGATGATTGTCGTAGAGGTTTATCTTTTAGAAAGCGCTTTACAAAACTTCTCGTTTAAGATTTTTGTGGAAATTACAGGAAATTACGTCGAATCTGTAAATAGCAATGAGAGTATAGTTTTCTGCTGAGACAGTTAATCTGCTTGTAAGGCGCTTATCAAGAAACTACATATGCATTCCAGCTATTTTGGTGTTAATCTCTGTAAACTTCAAATGAATTAAAAAGAACTTAGTAACAATGTCGAAGACATAATATGAATAGATTATTAGTGTACACGAAAACCAAAAATTTTTCAAAAGACCATTTTTTTTTTCTTTTCTTTTTTTAATACACGCTACTTGTAGATCTAAATTGTATTATTTTACAGGAAAGCTTTAGTAAAATATATATAAATAATTTTATAGTAGGCAAACATTTTGGGTCATAAACATGTAAATATATTCAATCGTTTAAACAGTTTAATACGTCACGGTAGACACTTATGTTAAAGATATGCATGAAAGTTGTTTTATATGTAAATAATTTGTTTATTTCGTCTCATGAATTGGGTTCAATACAAACGAAATTAAAAATATAGTAATAGTTATAAAAAATTTCAATGCATTACATGTGTTATTGCCTTAATTAGTACATATTTAAAAATAAGAGCACAAATTTTACAATTCTGAATTTTCAGAATGTGAAAACTGAATCAAAAAGCATTTCGATTAAAAGTAACACTAGTGAAAAAGTTTCCCATTTGCTTGAGATTTTGGCAGCAACAAGTAGATAGTCCTTTTAAGAATATATAAAACTAAAAGTTTCAGCAGAAACTACTTCTTTTAATTAGTTATTATTATGATAAGTTGTTTTTTTTTTTTTTTTTTTTTTTTGAGTCCATTTTCCAATTACTCATTTGAAAAAAAAATGATTTTTAATTTATTTACAAATTCATGCATAAAAAAGATTTTGTAAGTAGATGTTAAACATAAAACGAATTTTTTGTAATTTCTTCTAAGACTGTAACTGATACATGTTGTTAACATTAAGCATATGTAAAGTTTTGGCAGACGAAAAAAAAATTTTAATTTGTTAAACGAACTAAATATACAATGTACGTAACAAAAACAATTTTAAATACTTTCAGCTGCAGTATAATCTGGAAATACATCGTCAATGATTTAAAAATTACATAATAATATTAAAATGAACCAGTAAATTTGGAACCTTATGCATTTATATTTTCATTTCATACTGCATCTTCATTTTATGTTTATTAGTAGGAGACAATCCAATTTAAACGACTCTGAAACCAATTTTCTGAAGCTCAGCAACTCAACTGTCTCTTACCTAGTCTAAATTTACTACTTGAACGAATACCAAAGATTCAATGATATTGCGATGAGAATTTGCATTACAATTGAGTCGGTATAAGATGAAGGGTTTATGGCCTAATCTTACTCTAGTTTCCATATTAATATGTCAGAGGAACTGGATATGTCTGCATAAACGATGTGTGTTTTGAAGGTGAAATTACAAAGTTATTAGTATGTGTTATGGTAAGTTTTTTTTATAGTCATAAAACAATTTTTATAGTAATTGAAATCATTAATATACGTTATGTTTATTTTTGTAAGGGTTTTTAGTATGTTTTTACTAATTTTAAACCTTTATTTATTTATTTATTTATTTATTTATTTTTTGTTACATCATGCAACATTTAACACCAGCTTATTGTACTTTACTGTATTGAAATTCCATACGTTATTGCAATGAAGTATAACTAAACTAATATAAATATTTTTTTAAATATATTCAATTTGAAAATAAATATTAAATTATAGTTAAAGAGTTTACATGCATTACAAGAGTTTACATAAGTAAGATATTTTTGAAATGAAAATTTATTTAAAAGAAAACACGGCAGAAATAGGACTATAAACACTAAATTAAAACTTTTATATTGTTCTTAAATATTTCTTGCATAAATAAAAAGGAAATCATTTCAGAGTTAAAGAATACTCTTTATGAATTCGCATGATATGTAATAATTTAAAAGAAGATAAAATATGTAGTAAATATAGGAGACTATATATTTTCTGTACTCATAGCTAATACATATCTCCTTATATTATTAAAATCTGTGCGCATCTGTGTGTCTGCAAAGACGTTGTAACGGGTTTGTCTCCGGCACTAATGGTCACAGCGGCTCGAAACTGGAGCCATTAGACGCAGAATTTCTTCATCGCGACTGATCAACAAATTTCTAAGTAATGCAACAATAATTAGCGGAGATATTAATTAAAACGTCCACCTATGTCTAATTAAAAAACGATTCAAACAATTAAACAGCCAGGGGACCGTAATTTTCATCCAGAACCCCCCGTTCCTCAAAAGAAAAAGCAGAGAGAGAAAATTTCACGGGTTTTTGTAAAGCGATCAACGGTTCCAGATATTGAAAATATGCATATACCACGAGAAAGGGCATTTATTACCAATTCTTACGCTACATTTTTTTTTTTTTTTTACGGATTTTTTATAAAAAGAAAAAAAAGTTTGAAAAGGGGTCCAAAATTTCTTTTTTTCTCGCCCGTCATTTTTTAATCTCCCTGTACGACAGAATAACTGTCCCATTTTTTAACAACTGGTATATTTGGAAAGGTCATTTAATCTTCTTTCGAACCATATAAACATTTTAACACAATACGCATTAGCGATCCACAATTTTATATTTTACGAAACATAGATTTTTTTCACAAAACATTTTATAACTCAAAATCTTTTACCGATAAATGTTTTTTTTTCTTTATACCACCTCGGTTAGACGAATCAGATATCGAAAGATTGAAAGATTATTTCAAAAACTGAATGAGTTATAATTTTTTTTAACTTTACGCATCCGGCCATAGACTTTAATAAAATTCTCGATGCAAGCATTCTGCGTTTGGGATTACCATGGCAACTCCCGATATCTCGAAAGCGTAGCGAAAGAGTTTTTACTTCGTGCCACGGAAGAGTTCAGGTCACATGTTTCTTGAATGAGATTAAAAATTGCAAATTTCAATATTCTTCAATTTTCCTTTCTCGCATTCGAAATTTACCATACAGAGTTTTCATCCCAAAACAAAGTTGCAGTTCAAATTTCATCGATTTCGGAGAATAAACAAAAAAGATACATTTTATTTGCAAATTAAATTTTATTTTAATACGCGTATTTCAAATTCAAATTACGATTAAATTATATTTAACACATCATTCGAAAGTACTTTTACATTATCGAAAATGGGATTCAAGATTTCACCTGATTTACACGATTTGAGGTCTCCTGAATCGGTTTTCTTTTGTCTCCCAGCTACTAATTAAAATAATTGCATAAGTAATGCATCATTTGAAAACTTTGTTGAATTAGAATCGAACAGTAGATTTCCAAAATGTCTACCACCAGATGGCGTTGTAATATTTTAAAATGTCAATATTTCCGATTCTAATTCTAATTGAATTATTTTTAATACATTATTCGAAAAACATTTAAAAATACTTTTATATTATCGAAAGTGGGATTCGAGATTTCACCTGATTTACACGTATTGAGGTCTCCTGAATCGGTTTTCTTTTTTATTTCAGCTACTAATTAAAATAATTTCATAAGTAATAATTGGCGTAATTTGAAAGCTTTGTTGATTTGGAATCGATTAGTAGATTACAGAAATTTCTACCGCCAAATGGAGCTGCGATATTTTAAAATTTTTAAATTTCAAATTCTAATTATGATTAAATTATTTGTAATACATTATTCGAAAGATATTTTATAGTTCTTTTATATTATCGAAAGTGAAATTCGAGATTTTATCCGATTTACACGTTTTGAGGTTTTCTGATAAGGTTTTCTTTTGCATCTCAGCTAACTGAGTTAGACCGTTCAAAATTGGTATATGTAGGTTAATTAGGAGGGGCTGGAAGGGTGGGGAAGGAATAGGCGTGCGCATGGGTCTGTACTGCCGAAGACAGTGGGGACCGGTCCGACTTTTTACCCGATGAGAAATGATTTTTTTAATTTTCTTTTATAAAGAATAAAAGTTTGACTTGAGAACGAATATGTGCACGCAGCGCACATATATCATCACACGTGCGCGCGCAGCCCACATGTGTCTGCTCTGCCGAACGCAGTGGTGAGCCGGTGTGAGTTTTTACCCGATGCTAAATGACTTTTTTTTAATTCCTTTTCTTAAGAATGAAAGTTTATGAGTAATAACATGGAATTTTGAGAAATCGTAAGGATGGTGAAGGAATACGCGCGCGCAGTGCCCGGGTCTACGCTGCCGAAGGCAGTGGGGACCTGGTGTTAGTTTTTACCCGATGCTAAATGATTTTTTTTTTTAAATTCACTTTCTTAAGAATGAAAGTTTATGAGTAACAATATGAAATTTTGAGAAATCGTAAGGATGGTGAAGGATTACGCGCGCGCAGTGCCCGGGTTTATGCTGCCGAAGGCAGTGGGGACCCGGTGTGAGTTTTTACCCGATCACAAATGAATTTTTTTTTAATTTTCTTAAGAGTAATGTTTATGAGTGATAATATACAATTTTTAGAATTCATTCACTATAGTCATTCCTTTAAAAATACTATCCCGCTAGCAGGCGAAGCTCGCTAGTTTCTAATATTAAAATTTGTTTCAAATTTTGAAAATTAAAATGATTTTAAACTTCAAAGGCAAGACATATATATCTATTTCTTTTATTTAATGTATAATTTACATTTTTTAATTTTAAATTTTAAATTTTAAATTTAAAAGATCGAAAATTTAACATATTGTCTTCGAAATCTAATGACACTTATTTTAGTTACACCCATCTAATTATGTATTATATAATCCGAAATAACTGTCAGTAGAAATATGTAAGATAAAATAGAAATTAAAATTCTTTAGCCCAACAACACGAATATCGGCTTCTTAACCCTTTCCTTCCCCGTGATTCCAATTGGAATCATAACATTTCAGATTTTCTTTCTTACCATCTAACACTCCCACTGATTCAAAATGAACAATATTAAAATCTATATACATTTTCCCACCAAAAAATGCCTATTTTAGATGATTTCACTATCTTTGCTGATAATTGAAAGTATATTTTACTCTATTATGATAATAATATCGGAATCAGTTTCCTGTTTTGGGCAATTTAAGTAAATTAACCGTTTGAATTTTTTTTTAATTCTTTAATGTTTATAATATGTATTTTAATTAATTGCAATATCTATTTCTTCTAAAATTTTGATATTTTTATTTATTGAAAAGTTATGATTTTTAATGGGATCAGTGGTTATATTAAACATAAATAAACATCTATCAATTGTTTTGTCAGCTATATTAATTCGTACTCTACTATTACTCCTATTAAAAAAAAAGATTTATATATATTACCTTTGAAATAAAGTTATGGCTAAATATAAGATTTATTGTTTTATGGAGGGTAAAAGTTGGGAATGAAAAGGTTAAAAGTGTATAATATAATTACGTTTTCTAAGCTATAGATGCCAGTATTTTTCCATGTTGTAAGTCGTACGAAAAGGAATCGCAAGTTTACGCTCTATTTATTTGTATCTTATTATTATCTATTTTTTATACTGTCAGCAGCAAAATTGTTCTAGCGCTAGCAATAATTCCTGTATTAATAAAAGTACACTTAATACTGTTTTGTTAAGTAAATCCTTGTCATGTTCTCAGTCAGTCTAAGAGCATAATTCGACAAGGATTTTTTTGACAAAACAGTATTAAGTGCACTTTTTTTTTACATAGGAATTATTGCTAGCGCTTGAATAATTTTGCTACCGACTATAAGCATCCTATTAGCATACTAAGTTTGCCTATGACATGGATTCTAAGATATACGTATCAGCGAGTCTAATTATATCTAATTATCTAATTATATATACTAATTATAAGTATAGAATTTTATGGAACTTTGTATGTTTCTTTTTCAGCTATACTGTTCAATATATGTTTATGTGACACATAAATCAAAATAGAAATATGAATCTGATGACAATCCCAAAATACGAAAATACCTATTAAAAAAATAAATAAATAAAAAATAAAAAATTCTACTCTCAGTTTACATATGCAGTAACTTTTTCTTCCAAATGAAGTAGATAGTAAATATTTAAGCAAAATTAAATAACAAATTGATATCTATATGAATAATGCTGCATAAAAACGTCTTGAAACAAACCAAAAAAAAAAAAAAAAAAAAAAAAAAATACTTTACTAAATTCATTGCATGCTCACGCATTTTAATCATGCAACCTAAACTCATCACTAAATTACTATTACCGGAAATTGCCTTCTTTATGCTCTAAATCACTCATTAACGCAACCAAAATTTATTCAAGAACGGCTTTCAGTGTGATTAAAATGGAAATACTTTCAACAGAGACGTATTCTAAGATGACCTAATTAAAAGGGAAGTTAGTTTCTCTTAATAGTTTGGTTCTGAACGCTTTATTAAGTATATCGATTACTCTATACGCTGAAAGTCGTGTTTTGTTTTGAATAATTTTAAGCTAGAAATTGACGAAAATTTTCATGCAGTAATAATAAATAGGTTATAAGTTTCATTTAATTTTCTAAACAACGATTTTAATTATCCAAATAAGTTTGAATTATAGATTTTAGCACACACACACACACATATATATATATATATATATTACAAATATATTTTTCAATACATTTATAATTTATTGTATGGAATAAGAAAAAAGTAAAAATGAAAAAATCTATATATTATCTCTCAGAGAGATTGGTTGAAATACGAGTATATTATATAATAATGTGTTAAAAGACACGTAGATATAGAAACATTATATTTAATAAATAGCTTATTTATAATAAAAATACTTTTTTTTTTAAATATTTTCGCTTTTATTAAGAAAGTATCATGAGGAAAACATTCTTACAATATTGTTCATAAAGTGCAGCTCAATATCTATCAATATCTTACACCTATAAATGAAATTAAGCTTGATGTAGAGGGAAAAAGATTGAAACGGCATTCACAAAAATTCAGTTTTAGACGAATCACAGGATAATATTCGTAGGGTGTTTTTCGGGTCACAAGGCGCCAAAGTCATGCCATAAAACTGTATTTGAGATGTGGATCCAGTGATTTAACTGTTCGAAAAAGAAGAAATCGAAGAAAATTGTAGATAGAAACTAGAATAGGTTTGCAATGTAGTAACATTTCGAGAAGAATTTGTAGAGTTAGATTCCGGTGAGTCCGTAGGTTTTAAATTACATGGAGATCGTAGATAGCGTTTGTTGAGAACTTGTAATATATAAGATATTCAGTCAAAAAGTCTATTATGTAAAAAAAAGATTCTTGGCTTCTAAGTAAATACACTGAGAAACGGATAAAAATCAACTAAATATCTAGTTCTAAAAGATAATACCTTATTTTTGGTAAAATTGCTGAATCTTTAGAGTTAATTTAAACGACTAAATGTAATTAATTATACAATTTCAGTTATTTTACAAAAAATATGGTATTATCTTATAGAATCCAATAAAGATCCTGCCAACCTTATTCCGTGATTCGTCTAAAACTGATTTTTTTGTGAATGCCGTTTCAGTCTTTTTTCCTCTACATCAAGCTTAACTTTATCTAATTGTAAGATATTACTAAATATTTTTCTGAACTTGAAGAACAAGATTTTAAAAATGTTTTCCTGGTGATGCTTCTTTAACTGAAGCGAAAAACTTTGTTAAAATGTATTTTCATTGTAAGCAAGTTCTTAGTTAAATATAACGTTTTTATATCCACGAGTTTTTAAAGTGTCTTTTGACATATTATATAAAAAAGGAAAAATATACATACCTTTTATAAATCTGTACTCACCTGACACTAAAACTAAATTGTTTTATTTCAATTATGTACTTTATAGTTCCTGTCACGCAAAATTTTAATAAAACAGTATATAAACGCTGTTTTTTATATCATACATATATACGTAACAGAAGCTTTTGCACTCAATGCTGGCTCTATATTTAAATAAATGTTTAAAAATAATTAATTACTATTTTCTTATATCGTTTTATAAATGAAAAAATAAAATAGAGAAAAAAAAAACCCCGTTGAAATCGACCATTTTTTTTTCAATCGCAGTTGCTCGCCGCCGCATCTTCTCCGCCCGCAGTATGTTACATTCACGACTCTACAGTCTTTACGCGGCGCCTTAACTGATCAATTCAATTTACGTATTTATCGGGCAACAGGAAACATTGTTAATTCAAGAACTACAAATTTACAAGTTTCTAAATCTCAGCATCTATTATACTACTATTAGTACCATGTATTCATGAGACCTAATATCTAGAGAAAAATAAAATTTATAATTATAGTATTGTTTATTGTTAGTTATTAATTAATTAATAAATGTTATAAATAAAATTGATGAGTAAAAATTATAATTTGAAATTTTAATAATAATTTTAATTGCTTCTACTATAACGCCATTTGTTTCATATATAAAAATAATTACTTAAAATAATAAATGTTTTCCTTTTAGAATTGAATTTTTATATCTCAGTATAAACAATTGTTTTGAAACGGCAAAGATTGATATAAAAATCACACTTTATTTAATTAAAAAAATTTTAACGTTTGATTAGAAAAGTGTATTAGCACATAAAAACAAAAAAACTTAGTCGAAACATTTCGCTATCGAAAATTTCGAAGCAGTATTTCCCTATTGAAATTGCGATTATATATGCATGATTACGTAACTGAAAACTAAATAATTTATTCGAGACTTCACTTAAGCAACATGAAAAACAGTTTAAATAAATAAATAATAAAATGTGTTGTAACCGTTCAGAAAATAATATTAAAAAAATTCGAATTGAAATTCGAAAATAGAAAACATCTCGATGAGGTGCGTCCATGCATTAATCAAGATAACCTCTGTCAAGTTTTGAACTGTACGATCAATGGCCGGGACATCAAAGAGCCCATAAATACATAGATCCGCACATATACACACAAATACACAAAGAAGTACACAGACATATTACTTTATTTATATAGATAATATATCGGTTTAGATGTATTAATATACATGTCACAAAATGCAATTTTCTAATCTGTAGATGACTGGTAAATCTATTTAGCAAATTGAAAAAGGGACGTTGTAATTTGGGTGTTTTTACTACAATTTTTACCAAATTCTATAAAGCTTCAATTTTCGCCTACCTTCAGCTATGTATAGAATTTAATAAAATATTGTACATTAACTGAAGTTTCAATATTAGTGCTTTAGAGAAGAGAAAGATATTAAACTATCGTTTAAGATAAAGGAATCCAAATACTTCAAAAAGAGGCTCCACTGAAAAAATACATTACTTATATTTTATACTTATATAAAAAATGTAAAACATTCAAAGTAATAATAACAACAACAGAAAAAAAAAAATCAGTAGTGACTCCACTTGACTCTCCAAACATTATGTCATTAACAGTTGTGTAAATAAAGTAAAGTAAAAGAAATCGTTATGTAAATCAAAGAGAAAATTATAATAGGTCTTTAATTATTTTTTCTCTATATAGTATGTTCTTTTATTGAACACTATCGTACTTCAAATAATTTGAACCAATGTTTCATAATGATAAGGAATTTTTCTTTGTATCCTTGTAAAAATGTACATAAGCTAGATTCACCAAGTCTATACAGTTCTTGTGACGGTAACCAATAACATGTATATAAAATTTCAGCCCAATCGGATATGGCGTATATACGATATCACGCTTTAAATAATTTGAGCCCATAGGACACAAAGATAAAGAATTCTCCTTTGTGTCCATGTAAAAAAACTGTAAATGCTAGATTCACAAAATAAATACACTTTTTGTGACGGTGACCTATAACATACAGATACATACATGCATCCCCATAAAAATCTCAAAAATTAACTCAGGGGACCTCAAAGCATAAAGATACACCAAAACCTCAAAGTCGAAATTTTGTCATGATTACAGAACTATCCACTGACATATGTGCTTGGAAAATAAAACTAATAAATACATAAATAATTTTTCATATAAAAACTTTGTAACAAAAAAAGTTTTTGCTAAATTCATTTTGTGATCAAATATTTTACTGGCGAAACTTGCACACATTACCTGATTACCATTAACGGAAATTACATTCTTTAGACTCTAAACACTCTATATCATAAACGAAATTTGTTCAAGAATGGCTTTCAGTGCGATTAAAATGAAGATATTTTAAACACGGATGTATCCTAAGAAGAGCTAATTGAGAGGGAAGTTAGTTTATCTTAACAACTTTGCTCCGAATATTTCATTACATTTATCGATTACTCCAAACGTTAAACGTCGGAATTTGTTTTGGATAATTTTAACTATAGTTAACAAATCTTCAGCATAATAATAATGAATAAGGTTTAAGTTTTCATTCAATTTTTCTAATTTCTTTCGAAATATTTATTTAAGTTTTAGCCACAGAAATATTTATCAGATACGTAATATATTTGACTTTAAAAGCTTTTTTTAAAATACTTTATGCATGCTATATCATATTGTTTCTATTTAAATTCCATTCAATGCATTTATTATTTTCTTTTATCTGTTAGTAGTATGCTTAATTGTTATTATTTTCTCTATGACGTTTATTTAAATACAGGAATAAAAAAAAAAATATTTAAATAAAATTAACTCTTTTTTGATTTGCTGAAAGGAAATTTCCTGTTTTTTGATTAAAATCAAAATTTAAAGATAAATATAGTCAATTGAACCATATTACAGAACCAGATTACAAATTTTAGTATTTAATTTATAGTCAAGGTAGACTTGGCGAAGACTCTCAAGACGTACATTACTGTTGAAAACAGATCATAAATAGATAAGAATAAAATAAAACTGAACTAAAATATCAGTTAGCTTTCTGATGTTAAAAACCTTTAAGTAGGTTAACTGTAACAAACTTAACATGCAAGTTTCCTTCTGCACAATAAAAATTACCGAGGTATTTTGTTTCAAAATTTGATATTTTATTGCTTTTTATCGTGCTACATTAAGAGATTTTTACCAATACCTTAAGGAACCATTAATAGATCCCCATATTAATTTCAAACACGTTAATTAAAGATATATATATATATTCATATTTAAATATCAAATAGAATAAAAAGATTTATTTTAAAATTTACTATGACATTTTATTGAAAATACATTTAATACTACAATAACTTCAATAATTTAGATCGGATATATTCTTTGTTTGTTTGATTATCTTTTCTTGTTCACCAGCAAAAATTATATGAAGTATATCTACTATTTCCTCATAATTCGAAAGTTTGTGACAAAAAAAAAAAAAAAAAACTATAAAGAGCGCTCCACTTTTTTAAATAAATTTAGAGAACAATAAAACATACAGATATGCTGGGTAAATATCTTTTTTTTTTCTCCGCATGATGAAACCATAGATATAGTAATTAGACATAGATTGGTCAGCGAGAGGGAAAAAGTGATTCCTTTTTACTCGGGAAAAGTTACGCTAATGGCTGACTTTCCCCGAGTAAATTACTCACAAGAATACACACGGATAATTTAGTAAATACAATTTATGAATAATTTATTTACTAAAGGTGAATTAAAAACTCCAGATACAGTTTCAAATTCAATTTTCTTTTTTTATTTCTTTTTTTCAATACCTTCTAATGGCTGATTCCAAAACTTTTTTTCGGCATCAAAATTTTTGCTCGATAACATGGGGATAATAGATCTATATATATTACTATATCTATGGATGAAACAGGAACATAAGAACTCATTAAATTGAAAGGTTTATGCTGGATCAATACAGATTCCACTTTGATATGTCCTGGTTATTTCGTTACGTAAAAGAATAAAAATTAAAGTTATTTGCATCCAAAACACATCTCTATAAATTAGCTATATATGTTTTCACCAGTGTATTTTCGTATTTGATTGAAGTTTGGCTTCAAATTCTGGACCAAAATGTGTATTTATTAATTTGTTTATATACAAAAAAACTTACTTCAATAAAAATAAATAAATAAATAAACAAAAAATAGTAGTAACATAAAATTAAAGCATTCAATTTTGACAATTAGGTAAGATCTTGAAGTAATAAGGAAAGGGCATGTTTACAAACAAACGCTCCGTCAATCAATCTTTGCCACTCTCGAGTGGCAAAAGATCAACTTTTATTGGTGGAAATGCCAATGTTTTGCCACTCTACTCATATTTTGACTGCCAATGACGTCACGTGCCTTTTCCTTATACATGCGTAAACTTCATATATATTTATATTTAATGGTTGGTTGATTGTGAGGGTTTTATGTCGCACCAATACTGCTCAATACATATATTTAATAAGATATAACTTCTCTGCAACTTTCATATTATTAACTACAAATACCAATACCAATTTATGCATTAAATAATTATGTCGTAAGCTAGTTGAGCACTTTTTCAACGAACTGTTTACAAAATTTAATTAAAAAAACAATATAATCATAGTCAGTGCTGTTTTCACACTATTGAGTAATGAATTTTTCAATGTGTCATTACCAGTTTCTTAACAGCAAATTTAGCTATAAATTTATTAAGCAGCAGTGACCTCTTTTGATACGAAAGTTTATCATTACAACGCAACCACTTTTAAAACTTCTTAAAAATTGATTTCCTGTTTTAGGTAGCTACTTTAAAATTTATTATGCACGAAGCAAGTTCTCTCTCTTGATTAATGGTTTCATTGTACAATTTATTACGTTAAAGTTCGACCTTAATAAGATGGGCTTAATAATAGGCAATTTAAATTTTATCTCTATGTTAACAAGCCCTAATAGAAGAAGAGTGATTATATTGTAAATAAATTATGAAATGTAATAGAAAAATTTCATAACTAATTAATTTGCTTTTAATTAATCATCAAATATTTTTAAATTCATAAATTTTAAGTCTATTAAATGTCTATATGAAATAAATAATAATAATAATAAATAGAGGATAATTAAAATGAAAATCCATTTACAGAGAATGGAAATAATATACATACACACACACACACACACATATATATATAATTTTTTTTTTTTTTTTTTTTTTTTTTTGTTATTGCTCTTAACGATGTTTTTATATTTATTTTTAATATTTCGCAAAAAATAAAATTATTATTAAAATAATCCAATAAGAGAAAGTGTTTTTTCTAATCATACATTGGTAAATCGCGTTAAAAAAGAGTAAAATATAGATACGTTTTAGTTTTCATTAAAGAAAAAAAAATCTTAACGCGCCATTTAATGAAGTATGTAACTTTGTTTAAATTTATCTTTTTTTTTTTTTTTTTTTTTTTTTTTTTTTTTTTTGAAAGTTTAAGGAAATTAGATGAATATTAACGAAGGATAATTTTAGTTAAAGGTAACTAGATTTAACCATTTTTTAGTAAAAGTATACATAATTAAATTATATATATATATATATATATATATATATATGTGTGTGTGTAATAATAAAATTAATATTTCATTAATCCGGATAATTTAATTTAATTATTATTATTTATTAAGAATTCATAATTTTAACTATATATTTCATTCGGGTTTAGATATTGCATCAGCCTTGCCACGTGTCGAAAAGATGATTGCGTAAGATCCCCAATCCTTTGCCCATATTGCATTACCATATAAGGTTATAAAGAGTAAACGCAAAGTTAAAATGTACATGTACCATGTAGATGCAGTCTATATCTACTAGCTTGTATTCTTCGCACTTTGGAGTTAGCCACTGAACAATAAAGACGTGTGATATATTGGCTCATGAAATTCATTTAATTCTTGAGTATTTAATTTTATAAAATTCAAGTAACATGCGAAACTAGAATGTTACATATATATATATATGCAAAATTATTCGAGCACTAGCCAATAATTCCTATGTTTAAAAAGTACACTTAAGACTGTTTTGCTTAGTAAATCCTTGTCGAATCATGTTCTTAGACTGATTAAGAACACGACTCGACAAGGATTTATTTAACAAAGCTGTATTAAGTGTACTTTTTTTTTGGCAAGGATTATTGCTAGTGCTCGAATAATTTTGCAGCCGACTGTATATATATATGTATAAATAAGTGAAGATTTAAGAATTACTAAATTAAAAATACATTAAAATAGTGAATTTAATCAAAGAAATTGCTCATTTGTAGGACCTTTATCGATTAATTGGGATTGGTTACGATATTAATTTTTTATATTAGAATAGTTCTGTTGGCAAAATGTTACTCTCTTAGTTTGGAGTTCACATGACATGTAGATAAATATTACATTTTTTTTTTTTTTATCTTCATGGGCTGTGTTAATGAATTGTTGAAATTGCTTCATTCCATTTAAATTTGGGTTTTGTCGCAAGATAGGTCATCGCAAGAAACATGAAATGTATTTTTGGCTTGAATTAGCTATACAGTTTTCCGAAACCTTGTGATCACTCTGCTCGTAGAAGTATGTTCCTTGAAGGGGGAATATTTCTGTTTTCGAGCAATTCCTATTTTAATTCTCATTTCGAGCTTTTATGTATATATTTTTTTTATAAAATTATTGGTTTACGTTTGATTACTTTTTTAAATTTCGAATAAAAATAAACACCTTGTGGGACTTAGTGTTATGGTCCTACTTGCTAACATTAGCGTAAGTAATTTAGAATGAATTTGTCTATTAACTGATACTGTAAATGAGTCATAGAAAAAATATGTGCTAACTTCGAAGTTCAATTACAATAACTTTTATGTGTGTGTTCTGGGTATTATCATGTATTTATTAATTGATAACTTTTATAACGTTATTAAATTCTTCAAATTATGTATATATATAATGGCCCAGCCTCCCTCGGGGGTTGGTGATCGTAGCAAACAGGGCAGATCCCCCTAGTATATATATATATGTATATGTATATATACATTGATATATTCATATTTAAAAGTGAACAATATTATTTTAAGTAAATTGGAGTGTAAAGGTTAATATTTTTTATTTACCAACTATGTGTGAAAAATACCAGAGCCGGGAATCGAACCCGGGTCTCACATAAATTCATGTGAGAAATGCCTAGCTGGTTATCAGCCCGGGTAGCTCAGTGGTAGAGCATCCGTGTGTTAAGCGGAGGTACCCGGGTTCGATTCCCGGCTCTGGTATTTTTCACACATAGTCGGTAAATAAAAAATATCAACCTTTACATTCCAATTTACTTAAAATGAATATTCACGGTTGATGAATTCATGAATAAATATTTCTAAAGGGAACAATATTATTTTAATTATAAAGTCATGGTCAATATTTACTATTTTATACCTTTAAAACCCAGTGCGATTCAGCACATAAATACTTTTATTTACAAGTAAGTTAAAATATATGAGTTTAACCCTTTAACTGCCCCTGGCGTATATGTACGTTTTTCTTAAGTACGATCTTTTGTATTGTACTGCTACCAGTGAAACTACTGGCACGGTTTGTCATTGCAATAAAATAAGCTTGAAAGTGATCTTGGCAGGATTTTCGAAGAATTTGCCCATTTCAGAAATGAGAGAGAACGGTGGTACTTGGAAGCGAATCTCGTTAAGATTCCGGTAAGGGTTAAAAAAAAAAAAAAAACTTAAAATAAGAAATAAGAAATAAGAAATTTAAAATGTATTCCTATACACATTAAAGCATAGTACGACATGCTTATTCCTTGCAAAATTTCTAGAGAGTTTTTTTTCATGATAAATAAAACTAAAAAGTTTTAAGTGTAAATCTAATATTAAAAATTTTGAATATTACATTCTTATTTTTTTTCAGTACTATATTAGCCCCATTTTTCCTAACTTTAGTAATAAGGCTTTTTTGTTAATGAAATTTGTAACAACTTGCATTCTTACTCACCAAAGAACTGTGTGCAAATTTTGGAGCAAAATTTCTTTTATTTCTTTTAATAAAAAAAGTATATATATATATATATATATATATATATATATATATCCATTTATTTTTGTTTTATTTTTAAGGTGCAGCTTTTTAAAAAGTAATCTCTTCAAACAACGTAAATTTAACATATTCATAAATAATGAATTTCTGTTTCAAGTTAAGTAGCTAGTCAAATTTTTTCTGTTAGCTGACAGGTTAGCGGTTTGGCATTAAATTAAACAGTGCAGGTCTCGAATCCCGAATCAGGCATAGGTGCTCGCAGTAGATTCGAATTCGCGGTAAGCTGTATAAGCCTTGTTCTAATATGCTTCGCTGAACGAAAATTTATCACTGTGCAACACATTAATTTAAAACCAAAACACTTGTAAGGAATGAGTTGCGCCGAGTTCAGAATGTAAAGGTAGCCAGTTGAATATAGTATTGGAGGAGGTTGCAAGTGATGATGGTAAGTTTGAATATTATGTTGGGAAAGAAATGGTCGCCAGTTAAATTTAGTATTGGAGGGGGTCGCAAAGGATAGTGGTGAGTTTGAATATTGGGTTGAGAAAGGTAGAGGTCGCCATTTGAATTTAGTAGTTCAGGAGGTCGCTAAAAATGGTGGTGAGTTAGACTATTGGATTGAGAAAGAAAAGGTAGTCAGTTGAATTTGGTATTGGAAGGTAAGTGATGGTGGTGAGTTAGAATATTGGGTCGAGAAAGTAATGTTCGCCAGTTGAATTTAATATTAAAGGTAATCTATAGTGATAACGTCGAGATGAGTTAGAATGTTGGGTTGAGAAAAGGAAGATCACTAACTGGATCCAGGGTACTTTAGTGATGTTTTGAGTGAGATAACTAGTTGACTTAGAAGTGTGCAGTGGAGGTACATTTGGGTTAGCGTAGAGTGTCTATAGCTATTAGATAAGTAGTTTGGCAATTTAAGAACAGGATTTACGGATATTGCGAAGATAGAAAGAAATTGAATATGAGTAATTTTAGAATGAGTATTTTGAATAGAATGAAGCAAATAATTGTAGTGAAAGGACTTTAAATTGACTTCCAAGCTTAAGGAAGTGTGTTCTTTAGTGGAGCGCTTATTCGAGTGATATGAAAAGTGTGTTTTGACCAGCGATAGTTTTCTTAATGATACCGAAAAATCCAGAGCGATCGTTGGTGACAACTAAAGCTTCTTCAGCGGTGAGACACTCTTTTGATATAGCCTAAATTATATTATTATTTAATTAAGCTCAGTATAGAAGTTTATCAGCATCCAGAAATCTCTTTTCCCTCTAAAGTTTAAAATAAAATTTGACATGTTGAATTATCTGGTTCTCGATTCTCCTATTACACACCTGAAAAACATGAGTGAGATAAATGTTCTAGTTGAGACTGCAGCGTAGTCGTCACACACTTGCTGTGTTTATTGAATTTTTTTTTTTCAATATAAATTAAATTGAACAATTGGAATTTGCTTCAGGAGATACTTTCTCCTGAAACACAGGCCTGAAATAGATTTAGTATTAATTTGTCAATGATTAGAAAATTCTGTGTTAAACTTTAATAAAGTAATCAATTACAATAACTTTTATGTGTGTGTTCTTGGTATTATCATGTATTTATTAATTGATAATTTTTATAACGTTATTAAATTCTTCAAATTATGTATATATATAATGGCCTAACTTCCCTGGTTGGTTGGTGAGCGTAGCGAGCAGGGGCAGATCGCGCTAGTATATATATATGTATATGTATATATACATTGATATATTCATATTTAAAAGTGAACAATATTATTTTAATTATAAAGTCATGGTCAATATTTACTATTTTATATCTTTAAAACCCAATGCGATTCAGAAAATGAATACTAATATTTACAAGTAAATTAAAATATATGAGGTTAACCCTTTAACTAACCCTGGAGTATATGTACGTTTTTCTTAAGTACGATCTTTTGTATTGTACTGCTACCAGTGAAACTACTGGCACGGTTTGACATTGCAATAAAATAAGCTTGAAAGTTATCTTGGCAGAGTTTTCGAAGAATTTGCCCATTTCAGAATTGAGAGAGAATGGTGGTACTTGGAAGCGAATCTCGTTAAGATTCCAGTAAGGGTAAAAAAAAAAAAAAAAAAAAAAAAAAAAACTTAAAATAAGAAATTTAAAATGTATTCCTATACACATTAAAGCATAGTACGACATGCTTATTCCTTGCAAAATTTCTAGAGAGTTTTTTTTCATGATAAATAAAACTAAAAAGTTTTAAGTGTAAATCTAATATTGAAAATTTTGAATATTACATTCTTATTTTTTTTTTTCAGTACTATATTAGCCCCATTTTTCCTAACTTTAGTAATAAGGCTTTTCTGTTAATGAAATTTGTAACAACTTGCATTCTTACTCACCAAAGAACTGTGTGCAAATTTGGAGCAAAATTTCTTTTATTTCTTTTAATAAAAAAAGTATATATATATCCATTTTTTTTTTTTTTTTTTTTTTTTTTAAGGTGCAGCTTTTTAAAAAGTAATCTCTTGAAACAGCGTAAATTTAACATATTCATAAATAATGAATTTCTGTTTCAAGTTAAGTAGCTAGTCAAATTTTTTCTGTTAGCTGACAGGTTAGCGGTTTGGCATTAAATTAAACAGTGCAGGTCTCGATTCCCGAATCAGGCATAGGTGCTCACAGTGGATTCGAATTCGCAGTAAGCTGTATAGGCCTTGTTCTAATATGCTTCGCTGAACAAAAAATTATCATTGTGCAACACATTAAATTAAAACCAAAACACTTGTAAGGAATGAGTTGCGCCGAGTTGAGAATGTAAAGGTCGGCAGTTGAATTTAGTATTGGAGGAGGTCGCAAGTGATGATGGTAAGTTTGAATATTGGGTTAGGAAAGAAATGGTCGCCAGTTAAATTTATTATTGGAGGGGGTCGCAAAGGATAGTGGTGAGTTTGAATATTGGGTTGAGAAAGGTAGAGGTCGCCATTTGAATTTAGTAGTTCAGGAGGTCGCTAAAAATGGTGGTGAGTTAGACTATTGGATGGAGAAAGAAAAGGTAGTCAGTTGAATTTGGTATTGGAGGAGGTCGTAAGTGATGGTGGTGAGATAGAATATTGGGTCGAGAAAGTAAAGTTCGTAAGTTGAATTTAATATTGAAGGTAATCTATAGTGATAACGTCGAGATGAGTTAGAATGTTGGGTTGAGAAAAGGAAGATCACTAACTGGATCCAGGGTACTTTAGTGATGTTTTGAGTGAGATAACCAGTTGACTTAGAAGTGAGCAGTGGAGGTACATTTGGGTTAGCGTAGAGTGTCTATAGCTATTAGATAAGTAGTTTGGCAATTTAAGAACAGGATTTACGGATATTGCGAAGGTAGAAAGAAATTGAATATGAGTAATTTTAGAATGAGTATTTTGAATAGAATAAAGCAAATAATTGTAATGAAAGGACTTTAAATTGACTTCCAAGCTTAAGGAAGTGTGTTCTTTAGTGGAGCGCTTATTGGAGTGATATAAAAAGTGTGTTTTGGCCAGCGATAGTTTTCTTAATGATACCGAAAAATCCAGAGCGACCGTTAGTGACAACTAAAGCTTCTTCAGCGGTGAGCCTCTCTTTTGATATAGTCTAAATTATATTATTATTTAATTAAGCTCAGTATAGAAGTTCATCAGCATCCAGAAATCTCTTTTCCCTCTAAAGTTTAAAATAAAATTTGACATGTTGAATTATCTGGCTCTCGATTCGCCTATTACACACCTGAAAAACATGAGTGAGGTAAATGTTCTAGTTGAGACTGCAGCGTAGTCGTCACACACTTGCTGTGTTTATTGAATTTTTTTTTTCAATATAAATTAAATTGAACAATTAGAATTTGCTTCAGGAGATACTTTCTCCTGAAACACAGGCTTGAAATAGATTTAGTATTAATTTGTCAATGATTAGAAAATTCTGTGTTAAACTTTAATAAAGTAATAAAATATTTTCAAAGAGAGAAGTTTAAAATTATGCTCCCAAAGACAAAAATAATTTGTATTGTATTGCAACTAATAGGAAACAGCACTCATAATATGTTTGTATTATAGTATCAAAAACGTTAAAACTTTAAGCAATAACAAATTTACCACAGACTCTTGAATCAGAAATCGTATAAAGAATTTCTTTCAAACAACTATGGTTTCATACCTTAAGCCCGTATTGCAATTATATTGTTAAAAATATTTAAATATTACTCAGTAGATAAAAATGAAAATATCTGCCAAATTAGACAAAATATTATCCTGCTGGAAAACGAAAGATAAATACACCGTACAATAAATTTAAACATTTTCTCTGTCATTTATATAAAACTATGTGAGTCTGTATAAACAAAAGACACTTGATTCATATATCAAAATCAGAATGGTCTATCACGTACCGTTTTTGTAGAGGAGACCCTTCTTATTATGTATGCATATTGGTTACTGAGAAATGTAACAGTGGCTCAATTATATAAAAAACAAACTTTAAAATGGTTATTTTCGTCTTTTCCTCTTGTAGGCATATGTTGGTGTATTCCTGGTAACAGACCAGTACCCTAACAGCACAAATTGTTCCAGAAACATAACAATCACATAACATCGAAACATTGTAAATATTTCAGAAATGTTTCGAAACGTTCAGTTTGCTTTCCGATTAGTTTCGAAAACGTTGAAATGTCCGCAATAGTAGCAAAAAATCAGATATCTAACAGAAACGTTTCAATTACTTAACAGATGGAACATGGAAAAGGGCTAATATTTCAGAAAGGTATCAGAGAGCATACTTAAATGTGTTGCGTCTTTGAGAGATTGTAAGCTTTTTGTAACTTAACTGAAACATTTTGTTCTGTATGGGTAATACTCAGCTAGTATACTTCCTTTCCGTCGTCCACTGAAACGTTTTTCAAACATAGAGATGACCAAGTGAATGTTTTTCCCACCTTTACAACTAATTGAGCCACGGTTGAAGGAAAGGATTCCAGATTTGAGTCCAAAAAGTGTAGTTTTTATGAAGAATTTCAACCTATAACATGAAAACATTTCACCTTATCACCAACAAGATCAACTTAGCTTACATATTCTTAAATGTAAGTTTTTAAGAAAATGGTGAGTAGTAAACAAAAAAATAATTACAAATTCGTTATTTTCAGCTGAAATATACAAGAACCATATTTTTATTTAAAGGACATTTTGTCATGTTTTACAGTATTATTACACTTCAAGTCTTGTTAGTGTACAGTCTGCCGCAAAATTATTCGAGCGCTAGCATTAATTACTTTTTGAAAAAAGTACACTTAATACTACCTTGTAAAATAAATCCTTGTCGAGTCTGGTTCTTTGCTGCTCTAAGAACATGATTCGACAAGGATTTATTTAACAAAATAGCATTAAGTGTGCCTTTTTTTATATAAGAACTAGCAGACCCGTGCGAAATTTTCGCACTTTATTTCTTTTCTTACTTAATTTCAAATTTTGAAACTCGTAAATATTATACCAATTTCACCACGTAATTAAAAGTTTAATTTTTCAGAAGCCAAATTATTATTAGAACCAAATTAATATTGTGCAGTAGTGAAACCGAAATCATTCAAAGAAAGATTAAACAATAAAATTCATGGTTGACGACCCAGTTTTCATACTTCGCAGGCAGTACAGTTTTAGTATAGGACCCCCATGGCTCCTTTTAACATCTCTCGCCATATTGGCGATGACATTTTATTTATTTGTATTAGCATAATTTTTTGTTTTTAAAAAAAAAAAAAAAGTGCTTCCTATTTTGATTATACTTTTTATGAGTGCGTTTTTTAGTCAATTTATTATAATAATTCGTATTCTGTATGTACTTTAAAGTATTTCTAGGTTTAAATGATGCAAAAATTCTGAAAAAGCAACTTTTAAAAATACATTTTTCTGTAACATGGTCTCATAAGACAAATGCCATTTTTTCTTATTAAATCATTTAGCTTAAACCGCGTGCTTAAATATTGTCCATTTATCTATATATATAAAAGAGTACTTCTACTCACTCATTAACTGACTCATCAACGCACATCAAAATCTACTGGAGCCATTGACTCGAAACTACGTCAGATTATAGAACATATAGTGTAAGCACCCTCTGAGAAGCGATTTTGCGAAATTCGCCCCCCAAGGGGAAGTGGGGATCAAAATGGAATTTCACAAAAAAATACATATCTCAACGAAAGAAACAGATACCCGTAAAATTTTTGCTTTGAAATATAGCTAACGTAAATATCTAAAAACAGATTTCTGAAATTTTAGAAATTAGGTCCCCAAAAGGGCAAAGGGGGCAAAACATGATTTCACATGTGCAAAACGTGGTTTTACATACTCGTATATATGTCTCAAATAAAAAAAAAACAGATATATGGGAAATTTTTGCTCTAATATATAGCTAATGCAAATACCTGAAAACCAATTTCTGGAATTTTAGAAATTCAGCCCCCAAGAGCGGCGAGAGGGGGCAAAATGACTTGACATAATCCTTCATATCGCAAACAGAAAAAAAGATATATGTGAAATTTTTGCTGTAAAATATATCTCCCACAAATGCATAAAAGCTAATTTCTTTAATTTTAAAAGATCATCCCAGGTGGGGCGGTAAAACGGGGGCTATGGGGCAAAAATTTGAAATACAGTTAGACCGTTCAAAATTGGTACAGATGGGTTTTAGAAGCCTGCATGTCGAATGAGAATATTTTCGAAAGTGTAAAGTTACTAGGAGTGTTAGAAAAGGGGGGGGGGCGTAGGGGCAAAAAACAAAAATAAGAATAGAGTTAGACCGTTCAAAATTGGTACATAGAGGTTTTTGATACCGACTAATCGATTGCGAATATATTCAAAATTGTAAAATTATTAGGAGAGCCGGGAAGGGGGTTGCGGAGGGGCAAAAAATAAAAATAGAGTCAGGTCGTTCAAAATTGGTACATAGATGTTTTTGGTACTTACAAATCGATTACGGATATTTTAGAATTTGCAAAGTTATTAGGAGGGGTGGGAAGGGGTTGGGCGAAGGGCAAAAAATAAAAAATAAAAATAAAAGTAGAGTTAAGTCGCTCAAAATTGGAACATGGCGATTTTTGATACCTACAAATCGATTTCGAGTATTTTCGAATTTGTAAAATTATTAGGATAGACGGGAATGGGGGGCGGGGGGTAAAGGGTAAAAAATATGTAAATAAGAGTTAGAGCACTGAAAATTAGTGTTGTTAGGTTTTGAGAGACGATAAATCCATTGCGGATATTTTCGAAATTACGGAATTATTACGAGGGGCGGATGCAGGGGTAAAAATAAAGAAATTCAGATAGAATGTTGGAAATTGGTATTATTACGTTTAAAAGTCCCAGAGAAATATTGCGAGTATTTTTTAAAGTCTAAAATAATTAGGGGCAGGAACAGTAGGTGAAAGAATATGCGTGCCTGTATATTCTGCCGCAGGCAGTGGGGCCCCGACCGATTATTCCACTGATGGGGGAAGATTTATATATATATGTATATATATATTTTATATTTATGTTTTTCTTTTATGATAATATAGTGATTCGTAAAGAGTGTCGAACATAAATGCGCTCGCGCAGCGCACAATGGCCTGCGCTGCCGAAGGCAGTGGGTACCCGGAGCGACATTTTTTTCCCAATGAGATTTTTTTTCCGCATGATAAAAAATATTGCAATTTTGAGAATTTATTAACTATAGTGATTCATTTAAAAATAGTAACTAGCGAAGCGGGCGTAGCCTGCTAGTAAATATTTTTTTTTTATCCTTGTGTATTTTATTAATTACATCACTATCGTATCGTTTCGAGAAAATATAATCGTAATTGGTCCACTTAGAGAAAAGTTATATAGATTATTGCTAGCGCTCGAATAATTTTGCTGCCGACTGTAGTTATTTGAGTATTGTACAATCATATACATTGGTCTTGTGTGTTAAATTTAAACAAAGTCAAATCTAATGTTATGGCTAAAAAAACTATATTAAAAATTTACCCAATTTTAAGTGCTGTCCTATGCAATATAAACACCCAGAGAATACTATAACGGAAAAAAATGTCAACATATTTCAAAAAGGGCTTAAACTATTTAACTTAAATCTTTCAATAATTAAAAGGGATCCTTAAACTTGTACTTTTTTTTTCAGGACAAATTAAACAATATTGGTTCAAAAATTTAAGCACAAAAATTGGTATTAAAGTATTAATATTTTATATGAAATGATACGCCAAATGAAATGAATACTGGAAGTATAATGTAAATATTTACAAACATTTTTAAGAACTCTTCGGTAGCTAAAATAATAAAATTTGTCTAATTTTGAAATGGGCAAAGAAAGTGTTAAATAGAAAACATGTATTAATGTATTGCTTTTTTAAAATATCGTTTATAAATCATTTCTGTGTAAAAATGATTTGACTTATTCCACAATTTATATACAACATATTTATAATAATACAATTTTAATCACAAAAAAAAAAAAGAAAGAAAGAAAATAAAAATAAAGAAATTTTTAAGTATTTCAACGAAATATATCACAAACTTTCACTGTAATTTGCAACTTTAACACTACCGAAAAAGGATGATTTTTACTATCGTTATTTTAATCATTATTTATATGTAAAATAACATTAAAAAAATTAAAACATTAAAACATTATGTTGAAGATATTTTTAGTTTAACGAGCATATAAAAGAAAATATATGTGAAAGTCAATGGAATTATTTGTTTTAAAATATCTGCTATAAAACAACATCCATATATATTATTTTTAATACCTATCCATTTATTATATATATACGTATATATATATATATATATATGCTCTTCTTTTATTTTAATATATGGGCTTTAATATGCAGTAAAATGAATAAAATCTAAAAGGTATTTACAAAGGTATAAAAGAAAAATGCTTCAAGAATTTCTTAGCTTAAGTTATAAATCCGTCATTGGATAGCATCGACTTAGGAGTAGTTATGGCTCTTCTTTTATGACAAAGCAGATAATTTATGACTGTATGACCTGGAAAAATGACCTTCGAATAAGAGAGATGCATGGTGCAGTGAAAGCATTAATGTACCTCCTCTATCAATATAAAGAATCGATTTAAATGGAAATCACATAAACATACTAAAAAGCGAATCAGTCGTTTATACGGAAGAGTAAGTACGTAAGTTCATTAATATGCTATTCTATAAAATTATTCGATGCTTTTATATGATATGTAAATATAACTTTATTTGAAAATATAATAGAACTTTATTTGTTAATATAATACAATTTTATTTAAATATTAAAGGATATATTCTGTATGTTTTTTAAAAATTATTACTCACAAATAAGACTTTTTTTTTAATTATATATTCAACACCTTAGTTAAACTTTATTTAAAAAAGAAATTGTTTTACATAATTATATTATTATGAATATCTATATTTTTACAGTAAATCTACCATTGATATTCTAATGATTGAAAAATATTAAAAGAATATAAAAAATGAAATATGTATATATATATATATATATATATATATATATATATATATATATGTATATGTATATATATGTATATACATACATACTACTCCAAATACTATAGAAACAATCGGGTATTTTATAGTTATAAGAACAAAACTCTATATAACTATAAAATATCCTCAGAAGTGTGAAATTTTTTTCTAAATAATATTTAATTACCCGCAAGTGTTAAAACACCTTAAAAATAATAATAATAAATTTTAGGGAACTTTTATTAGAAAAGTAAAATAAAATACAACAAAATATCGTAAATATTCAAAAAATACCACAAGTAGAATTAGTAGAACTTCAGTTGCTCTCAAATTGAACTTTTTGATTTTTGCCATATTTTTACAATAACAGCATATGAGGTGCGGGCTGTAGCCTTACTGGGCGCCTATAGTAAATACTGGAGTATTATCTTTATCATTTACAGCGACTGTAAGCTTCAGCTGAAGAAGATTATTCTCTTTGCATAAGCCTAGCTTTCTGGCAATACAAAATTAATGAACTGATGTACAATCAATTTTCAAACAACAACAACAAAAAACTTCTATAAAAACCTTGAAATTAATGAAAGCACCACCCGTTTTGAAAGGATGTGGTCTGTCTTCTTCAGATACAAAACACGTGCCATTAATTTGGAAACAAAAGCATGACCAGTGTCGCTTTTGCCTCAAAAGGAAGGCTCGTATTTCGCACCTGAAGAAGAAAGATCATTTTGAAGCCAGTAATAATTTTATGGTGTGTAAAAAAATATTTATATTTACATTTTGCTTGCTGTCACCTACGTAAGTGTGCAGAACATCCAGGTTTTGTAGTAATTGCTCATGTCACCATAATAAATTCATCTTTGCACGGAATGAAACATTTAATACACACATTAAATATTTCTGAGTGACGGTAAATCCTTATCCGTGTATCTAAATGTGCATTAGCGACGCTACTTTTTCCGTATTCGGGCAGGGATCATCGACGATCAGCTAACAGGAATGTATCTTTTTCGGGAACGCACTAACTAAGTCAAATAGCGAACGTTCTTTTAAAGGATGCTGCTCCATTTTAAGGAATGTAGCCAATCGGACCTCAAGCAGCATATGCGAGTACGAAATACCTCGATTCTAATTTGGGCAAGAATTACGTCATTATCTGTATCACTTTTCCTGATCGAGCGATTGTTTCTGTATATTGCTCATTACGAACGTCCAATCTGCCGCATCTTGATTTATTTTTGAGGAGAAACATCTTGACTTCACGGAAGACGTTTTAGCAGCTCTTGGAGATATTCAGAATGGCTATGGAATGTTCTTGGACTTTCGTGGAACCTTGTTTCTCCATTGTTCTTCTTTATCCCCGCTAACTGTTGCATTTTTAAATATTTTATGTAATTATTTTTAAAAATTTCTTTTTTTAATATGCACGTTATTTTTGTTTAATTTTCAAAATTTTTTGGTTTTAAAATGTTGTTCCTTGTAGCGCATTTATATTTCGGTTTAGTTTATGCATTAATTAATTAATTTTTAATGTGTTTATGTGCTATCGTGTATTACATTTTTCTTCATCTTTTCTGAATAATTATATATAGTTTCTTTTAGATTAGTGTTTTTAAGTTTTACTGCACATTAAGTGAAACAATTTCATAGCTATTCTGAAGAAACCTTGTTATCGATACTAACATATGCTATTTTAATATATCTGCAATATGATCAATTTTACTTTCTCTTACCCATAAGGTAGAGAAAGTCAAATTTTCGAAAGTGAGATTTTGTTATATTAACACGTTTTGAGGTCTCATGAAAACGAAAATCATGTTTTTAGCGGTTAGTCTGTGTGTATGCCTCTGTGTGTGTCTCTGTGTGTGTCTGTCTGTTATCAGCATATCTCAAGAACAAATAGTAGCAGAAATTCCAAACTTGGTATTCTAAATGTGTATCATATAGGGATGTCACAGTAAGCTTTTCGTTAAGATCAAGCAAATGGTTCGTGTACAGGGACAATCAAGAGAATTCTAATACATTACGTCTATGGGGGAAATTGCAGGTAAGTAGAGTTTAACGTCTATAGACTGCACTAAACCAAATGAAACAAATGCATATTTTTTGTACTAGAGATAGTGAACTAGGAATTTTTTTTGTGTATGTAGGAGCCTCGCCTCCCACCCGGGGGGGAAGTCCCCCCTCGATGGGAGTAAATTTTCCTGATGGGTATCTTTCAAAAGAGCTCGCCAATACCTTTAAAACGAGTGGTTGAACCATCGATCTGCGATAATTTAAAACAAATTTATCGATTTTTCTTTACTTTTAACAAAAAAAAAATCTTAGATTTTTTTTTTTTTTTTTTTTTTTTTTAATATTGAGAATAAAATAGACTTTTTTGGATATTTAGTGTTATACTACTTCTCTAATATGGAAATCATTTGCATTATCATAAAAGATATATTTTTTAAATAATAATTTTAATAAATTATTTTTTAATAACCTAATTAAATTCTATATAAGTGTAGGTGCATTAATGAAACGGGGGGTTGAGGGGGGCGGTAGCCCCCCTCACACAGAATTAATTATCATATAAAACTCTTCTGAAACCTAATTTGAATTGTTTAACATAGTTATTTTATCTCTTAATCTCCAACCTGTATTTATAGTATTAAATTTCAGGGTAAGAGAAAGTCGTGTGAGTGACACACCAGATTATTTAATATGTAATTTACTTATTTTATTTTATTTTTTAATGTGCGAAAAATAAAATATATCTAAAGCTAAACGCAAAAAAGTAATGTTTACACACTTAGATTTTTTTTTCTTTTTTAAAAATGAGCTATTGTTATTTATTTTCCGATGCGTATGTATTTCACTTTTGGAACACTTTCAAAAACAAAACAAATTTGCCCAGAAGTACATTTTTATAAATGCTTTAATGAATTAATTGCATGCTAGGAACACATACACAATACATCATTTAATATTTTAAGAACTTTCCTTAAGCAACTTTGTTTTAAATATCATAACTTAAAAACCCAAAATGATTCATCCTTTGTCTTCTTTCTTTTTTTTTCTTCTTTTTAATTATTTCAGAAAAAAAAATATTTTTTAACGTATATGTTTTATTTAAATTATGCTTTAAAGATTTTCTTATAATATTCTTATTATATTTTTCTTGAAATACTATGACAATTAATCTTTTGATATTTATTTTATTAAAATACAACTGTTTTTTTTTTTTTTTTTTTTTTTTTTTTTTTTTAAATTAAAAATATAATCAAAAATACACTAAGTTACATTATATTCCTGAAAGTCAAATAAATTAAAAATTTGCATTATACATTTTTATGAGTATTTACTGCAATGTTTAATGGACACTGAATGTTTTATAAGCATTATATAATTTATCTACGAGCACTCACACACACACAAACATACATATATATGCTTCTTCTTCTTTATTTTGTTTGAAAATAAATTTATGTCTGCATTTTTTTCCTCTTCTATTTTAACACTTTAAGTGGACTTGGTACCTTTGACTTGGTATCTCTGAAGGTTTCATATAAAAGCTTATATTTCCATTTTATAGTTATACTACATTTAACTGCTTTAGATTTGTTCGATGAAATGTAACTATGTTCAGCTAACAATTATTATGGTTTTTGGTATAAATTTTACGGATTTAAAATATTTTCACAGTTTGCATTTTTGTTTCATGAATTCGTCATATTTAAAAGGCTAAAATTTCTAAAAATATTTAAGAAAAAAAACCCAATATCATTACGTATGTTTAACTGAATCTACTTAAGTGAATTATCGATGAATTTTGCAATAGCTTTATAAGAAAGAATATTAAAAATTTAAATGTAACGATTTTTTTTTTTTTAAGTTTTTTGACAAGGATGTACTTTTTAATTTTTCTAAAAAACTAATTATTGAATACAAATAATAATATTTATATCATAACAATAATAAGAACATGAATTATTATTATTATTATTATTATTATTATTGCCATTAACTCTAATAAAAATAAGTTAATTTTATTTAGATTAGAGATTTTAACACTGTAAGTTACTAAGAACTATTTAAATAATATATTTAATTTTTAATAACCAGTAGATTATGCCCCTTTTAAATTTGAGATAAACAAATTTTGACATCGTTGTATTTTTAGGAATATTTCTAAAACCAAACATGTTTGAAATGAAATAAAAATGTATCGATATACGTTTGATATTGTATATAATGCGTTATGTAATACGTTATATAATACGTTATATAATGCATTTGATATACATATTGATTACGTTTTGATAATGTATTGATATAACGCTCATTCGAATAAAGCGTTTAGACGCTATCGAGATCAATCACACATATGTACACATGCGCATATATACACATACACATAAACGCATATACAGAAAGAGATACAGGAATCACTGTAAAAGTAGCAAAAATGAACTCAGGCGAGCTCTAAACTTACAGATACACCAAAATCACAAAGCCAAATTATTTTATGATTACAATACTTTCCTTACATTTGTATGCCTGAAAAGTAAAAAAAAAAAAAAAAAAAAAATCCTTGTAACAACCGTCTTTGTAACGAAAGTAACTTGTAAACAGATCTAAAATTTTTCGGTATATTGTAGAATTTCAATAATAAGTAAACAATAGTTACAAAAAAAAAAAAAAAAAAAAAAAAAAATCAAGTTATATTACCGAGTGGGCAAAAAGTCCGAACAAATTTTAAGAATTTATAAAAACTGGAAAAAATGATCTAAAAACAATTGTTTGCAGGGTTAGCATTGCTAGGCCATGGTATTTTTTTTTTTTTAGACAGTAAATAAATGCATTAGAAAAGCAGTCGATACTGGCGCTGTTGTACATAAGGGAAAAAAAAGGCAATACGCAAATAACAAAAAGAATACCTCCAAATATTTATTATAACACATTGTAGTCTAGTTACAAATCCAGCAACGGCAGAGTGCAGCATGTCCGGATGCATACATGACATCTCTTGGAGGATCGCATCTTTGAATTCCGATAAATTGAATGGAACGTTACGATATACCGAAGATTTTAAATATCATTGAACTCTAAAAATGTTATTAATAGAAATATGAAGCGCCAGAGCGCCAACCATATGTTTCTTTGTCTCCATGTTACGTCTACGAGAAAATTTGAAAATTGAAATGACGGTTGAAATATAACAGCCCTTAATTTGGCATAAATTTTGTCGCCAACATAAATTCGTTAGCAGGTGCTATCTTATATCTTGCCTCTCTTACAAAGTTTCACGATGTTAACCCTGCAAAATATTTCGATCATCCTGCTTTAAGAATTTTAAAGTTTGTGCGGACTTTTTTCCCTACCCGGTAATATAGCTGGCCCAGCAGATAGAGTATGTATTGCAGAAAACTTTGGAAAATCACTTTCTATGTTACCAGTTTCTTAAATTTAAAAATCATTCTACGTAGAAGTGTCCTAAAGGTTTAATAGTTATTAAAAAATAATTCACAAATTTAAACGAAATTTATGTTGAATATTAATTGATCCTGTAGCACAAAAATTCGCCAATTACATCTATTAATTTTCTTTTTTTACTATTTCACGAATACGTATATTGCAGTATTATATTACATGTATCCTGTCATGTAGATAAAGAAATAATTTTCGTAAAATTTTAATGTTTACTTAGAAATTACTGAAAAAATCTGGACAAGTTTTATTCTCTATAAACATTGATCTTCATTTGCATATTATAAAAAGTTACTTCTGCTAATATATATCTCATAAAAAACAATGCTATTGTAAAAGTCACCCCGCCCAGCAAAAACTCTTACCTTTCTTAAGCAGCCAAAAAAAAAGGATTGATATCAAATTTCTCCGCCGCTATTGAATCCCGGCTACTCAATACCTAGCTTAAGGAAGATCTGCCAATAACACTGCATGTATCTTTCTAATAAATCCTAATCTCTTTCAACATTCTTTGTTATCTGTGTTGATTTTTTCACTGCATTATAAAGTTATAATTTGAAATATTTTTACTGCGGGGTGCGTAATAATATTTTAATCTTTACTAACTAAATTTTTTATTAATTAAAACTTCTACATAGGTGACGCACCCCGCCGTAAAAATACTTCAAATTATAACTTTATAATGCTGCGAAAAAACTAACACAGATAACAAAGAATGTTGAAAGAGATTAGAATTTATTAGAAAGATACATGCAGTGATATTGGCAGATCTTCCTTAAGCTAGGCATCAATAACGGCGGAGAAATTTGATATCAATCCTTTTTGTGGCTGCTTAAGAAAGGTAAGAGTTTTTGCTGGGCGGGGTGACTTTTACAAGAGTATTTTCTTTTATGAGATATCACTTCTTTTTGCAGGTTATGTATGTGCTTTTATAAATATAAACGTATGCATAATGAATATATTTGTGTAATTGATCAATAAAAATCGTGCGTGTTATGCATAGTTTAGTTGTTATTAGTTAGTTATTATTAGTTATATTAGTTATTAGTTAATTATTATTTATTAGTTAGTTAGTTATTAGTTACATTAGTTATTAGTTATTATTAGTTATTATTTTAATATTATTAGTTATCATAGTTTAGTAAAGATAGTGTTACAGATTTCTAAATAAAACTAGTTATTTTTATGTGACTTCTTTCTAAGAGGTTTAGTCACATTATAAAATGACACTTTTTCGCATTTCTAGCTTGTTTCCGCGTTAAAAAAGATCCTTCTCCGTTAAAAACACACTTTATCAGGGCACGTAATGGACTTGGCGATGAATTTGGCGACTTTATCGCACTTTGACAACTATTTTGACGACCTTGGTGAAAAAACCTCTATTATCCATAGACCCATTGTCCAAGCTGTAACTCGATTATTAAGGAAGTTACTGTAACATTCAAGATTAATGGCAGGGTATAAAAGGAGTCCCGTTCCGACCACTGAGGTGAGTTTCTCGCTAAGACTTTACGGAATAGAAAGTTTTGCTTGACTCTCTACCATTGAATTGTAATTTATTTCTGAATGTTATGACTATGGTATCGATTGTGGTGTGATTTATATGTTGTCAGCTGTTATTTAAGCTGCGTTTTCTGGTGAAACTCAAGTTGATACTGGGTTTAACTAAAGCGATCAAATTTTTTAAACCTAATTTGAGGACAATTCATCGCAGCGTCCTCAAATTCAAACTCTATTTGAGGACAGATTTAAATTATGCTTTAATTTGAGGACATTTGAGGACAAATTTGTAACTTCGAGAACATTTCTCCTCAAATGATTATCAAACTGGTAAAAATGTATTGTCACCGTGTTCTGAGCTTTTCTGAAAGTGTCAAATGTCTAGCTTGTCGGGAAGTTAGTTAAAAAGTGATTGCAAGATCTGTACTGTTAACGCTGCCGATGACAGCAGAAACCCAAAGCAGTTGACTAAAAGCATTAAAAATGCATTATGTCCGTGTTCTGAACTATTATGAAAGTTTCAAATGTCTAGCTAGTCGGGAAGTTAGTTAAATAAATTTTCTGTCGAATCATATAAACGCTGCCGAAGGCAGTAGGGGTTTGAAACAGTTGACTAAAAGTGTTACAAAATGTATTGTCACCGTGTTCTGAGCTATCCTGAAAGTTTCAAATGTCTAGCTAGTCGGGAAGTTAGTTAAAATCGATTGCAAGATGTGTACTGGTAACGCTGCCGAAGGCAGCAGTAACCCGAAACAGTTGGCTAGTTGTGGGTCACCTCCAGCATATATATCAAATGCAGCATTTAGACGGTATCGTATTCACTGATACACATACATGCATACCTCTTTATTATAAAAAATGAAAAATGAATTCAGAATACTTCAAAACTCATAGAAACACAAAAATGTCAAATTTGAATTTTTCTATGATACTATTTCTTGTGTATAATATATGATCGGAATTTAATTATATGTATTCTTCCATCATCCGTAATTTTATAAAATTAACGAATCGCTCTTTTATTTAATCAGCCACATTACTTTTGTTAAAAGTCTCTTTAGCGCGTCCTTTAAGCATTTATTTATTACGAAATCCAAACTTATCAATTATTATTATTATTTTTTAATAAACATGTTTCTTGTAAAATTTTTAAAAAAATTAAGAAAAAAGTGTCTTTTAATTTATTTCAATCCATTTTTGTAAAAAAAGTAAAGAAAGAAAAATAAAAACAGAATTTATTTCTATTTAATGCCTTATTAAATGGCAAAATTAAATTCATTGAAGACTAGCGCCATCTCTTTACGAATTCACAAAATTTTTGGGTTAAATATCATAAAATTGAAAATAATTACCCTGTATATTGACCAAAAATTTTTTTGATTGCAAAAGGCACTAGTACAGGTCAGAAGGAATGTCTATGCACATTTTCAGCTCATATACTGCAGAAGTCTTGGCTCAATCCCCGTCAACAGTTTTTTGTCTTAACAATTACCAGAAGAAGCAGAAGAATAATCTAACCGGCAGTTTTCGGGTTTTCAAAGTTATATAACTCAGGCCCTTTAATTTGTAGCGACATGCAAATTTGTATGTTTTGTCTTAAGGGTATGCTTAAGGTCTGTGCAAAAAATCATAGGTCTTGGGAATCAAGGAGCTGAGATATAGGTAGTCGAAAAGTCCGAGATGCTATGTCGACGTAGCATACACTTGTAGCTTTCAACATTGACTTTCCTACATTGTAAACTTCATTTGTATTTCTCTTAGTGTTTGCTTTAGTTTGGCGGGTGTTTGTTTTATCTTGGCGGGGCGTAACGCTACAGCGTTCCTTGATATTTCTTTTTTAGTAGCAGCTTTCGAGGAAGCAATAATTTTTTTTAAATATATAATTTACATATATTAAATTAAAATTAAATTTATATCTTGATTAGTTTTTAGAAATATTTAAAATAATGTTTGTCTTACATGATATCTGGAACATAAATAAATTGCAAATATTTGTCTATTCTGGCCAATTTAATGACAAAAATCTTATTGCATATGCGCAAATGATTTTTGTCGATATCTAATAATTCAATTAAAACTTTTAAATGATCAATTGGCATAATTTTAAATTAAGTATAGACAAGTACAATGACAAGTATCCATGACAAGTACAATGTCTTGCTGTTTTTACATGATTCCCGACGCAATGAGATTCTATTCTAAAGACAATTTTTGCGTCCTTCTTGAATAAGAAGATATTGCAAAATATTTTGATTTTGAGTGACTTTGAAAAAAATATATATATGAATTAATATAATTACTCGTACATATAATCCTATTGAATATGACTTTCACTTGTTCCAGATGTATACCTTCCGTTTAATCTTTATATCTCTATTTTTATATTTAATGAATTTTGTATAGTTAAATTTTTAAACGCATGAATGTTTTAGTTTTAATGTTCTAGAAAAAAAATGAAAATATTTAAGATAACAAAATTTATTTATTTATTTATTAGTTTTATTATTATTATTAAATTACCTAAAAAATGATTGTTGTTCTTTTACACTTTATTTGTTCAAACAAGCTTTTTAACACATATAGTATTAAATTAGTTTTCAAGAAAAGAAAAATTATTAACTTTTATGCAATTTTTATTTAAAAAAAAAATAATTTAAATTCTGGATTTTTTTTTTTTTTTTTTTTTTTTTTTTTTTTTTTTTTTGCATGAAACAAATATTATATAAAAAAATAAAACTGAATACTAATTAAATTTTTCTCCTTAATATTTGTGTTTAACTTGAATATATATATATATATGTGTGTGTGTGTGTGTGTAATTACTTGAGAGAAGTTATAAAAAAATGTTTATTTTCGTTAAAATGCAATATTTTTCCATAAAAGAAATTTTATCTGTGCCATTCTTTTAAATTTAGATTTTTTTTAAACTCAATATTCATTGTTTTTAAATCTTTTTAACTGAATAAATCTTCCAAATTTTTAAAGTGTTGCGGTCGGTTTGGAAAACATACGCTTTGAGTAGTTTGTAAAATATAATAATTTCTCCCAAATATTCTGAGAAAATATGCATTACATTTAAAATTTGTGCAATCAGAATATTTAAATTTGTATATTTGCACACAATTTAGAATAATGAAAAGAAATGTTAAAAAAAAAAAAAAAAAAAATCTGCTATCAGGATGTGCAAACGGCTTGTTCTCGTTTTTAAAGTTATACGTCTAAGTTAAAAAGAAAAAATAAGTTCTTGTAACAATCAGAAGAAAAAAGAAAGTCAAATTTTTAATAACAATGTTTTAACTAATACTAAAATTTTAGTTAATAATAAAATAATCAAATTACAATAAAAAAAATCGAAATTGAATTAAACTAAATCTGATTTTTAAAAAAAAAAAGTGGGAGTAATCTGCATACACTGTAAAAAAAATTACTCGTATTTATACAGAAAAAAGTGTTCCAGCGCATTCTGCTGTTAAATAAAATAATTTACAGAAGAAACAACTGTAAAAGATTCTCTATATACAAATGTTTCTGTTGTGAAATATTTTATTTAACAGCAAAAAGTGTTGGGTCGTAGTTTTGCTAGAAAATTCTGCTGTAAAAATGAACGTAATTTTTTACAGTGTAGTAAAACCTTATCAATAAAAGTGAAGACGCTTTAAAAACATACGCTTTAATTCATAAATAGTTGTCAACAAGCAATGAACTTTCATAACGTTCTTTTACAATGAAGCAACTCTAATCATTGATTCGTCAGATACCCACGTAATGAAAACGTTGACTTCAGTAAAAAATGCGAAACAAAGATTACACAAAATATGGATTACATAAAATAAGGTAAATAAATAACGGATTTTATATTTGTCTAAGTATAAAAGTTTAATGAGATTACTGGAAAAATAAAAACCACAGTAACATTTTTAACTAAGAATATATACATATATATATATATATATATATATATATACAAGATTTTATACGTGAAATTCTAAACATTAAATAAACCCGTGATTGTTTACATGCATAAACAAGACTTAAGTTATTAATAAAAATATATTTTAACCATTTTCATTTACTAAAATAATTCGAGGATATATACTATATAACGTTTTCTTTTATATGAACGTATATTCACTTGTAAAGATACCCATCAGTTTTAATGAAGTGGAGACAAGTTTAAAGTGGCTTAAAATATATGTTTATCCGGGTAATTAGTTTTCTGAAAATTTGTCATTATTAAAAGCAATATTTCTCTCATTAGCGGAAATCTGTTCATCAATATTTCTGAATATCACTTAAGATATTTAAACAAGTTACAAAGTCAATTACCGTAAATTTAAAAGTCATTTTTCGTTCCCACCAATTAGGAGACATTAGAGGATTAGCTAAATGAATGGCCATCGTAAACACTCTAAATATATTGAAAACTAACACAGGACATGTAAGACTTATAAAGAAAACTACTTTTAAACTTTAAGCTAAAATAGAAAAATATTACTAACTAAACTTACACAAAATATAAAACGTGCGTAAATTTATTAAACTCTACCTTTCCTTGAATATTTTCATTTATTTTCAAGAACTTTTATTATTATTACTTTCTTCCATATTCATAAAGAAGTTATTGGATTCGTAAAAAAAATATCAACTTTCAAATTTTTGATAGATTAAAACTCTTAATATGTAGCGAACAAGATTTAACAATTTTCAGACGATATCAGTCTGTCTATCTCACTCTCTATATGAGACTAAATATTTAAGATTTTTGAAGCTAAAGTAACAAAGCACAAAATTTAATATCCTTATAGTTTGTTGCACCTTGGCATGGTGCCCATAAACTTGGTGTCCCAACCTCGGCACCCATAAACATTTAGTGCAGATCTCCCAACACGTGGCATTGTAAATTTGTGATTTTTTTCATTTTACGGGAAGGTTATATTGCGGTTTCTATTTTGCAAATCTACACATAAATTCATATGTGAGAGGAGCATTACGAATACATATCACGATTTAAACTGGGTTCGTTTCAGTGGACACTTTATCTCTGTTATATTAAAATTTTCTCCGTGTACGATAGATCACTTGTATAGCGTATAAATATATATGAAAATTGATAAACAAAATGGCTAATATATATATATATATTATATAAAAAAAAAACTTGCTGATAAAATGTTCGTTAAGATCGGATGACAAATGGCGACGTTTGGCTGTAAATTTCTCAAAATATTAAAAGACGGTTTTGCATTTTATTACTCACAATTCTTGTTCTGGATTGTTAATATTGTTTCTGTATTCCGTTTATTGTGTTAAATTTATGTTTTCTCGGAAAAGGCGCCCTCTGTTGGACATTTTGGAACTTTTTTTTTTTCGAATTTCCGTGAGCGCATCTCCTGTATAGTCTATATACCAAATTTCGTTGCATTCCGTTCTCCCCTTTGCGCTGCAGGATGCTGTTTATAGGGGAAGTTTAATTATAACCACCTTGTATATGGTAGAGAAAGTATTGTTTTGGGGTCAAGTTTACGAAATTAAGTTTGTTATATTTACTCGTTTTGAAGCCTCCTGAATCCGAAAATCATATTTTTACCGGTTGGTTTCTCTGTCTGTGGGTGTGTATCTATTATCAGCATATCTCAAGAAAAAATAGCAACAGGAAGTCCAAACTCGGTATTTTAAATCTGTTTCATGTAGTGAAACTATACTAAACATTTCGTTGAGATCAAGCAAAAGGTTCTTCTACGGGGAGAACGTCTATGGGGGAAATTTTTGATAATTATAGTGTAAGCATCTGTAGACTACCTTAAACAAAATGGAATTAATATATTTTTTGAATTAAAAAAGCATGTTTTGGGCAGATTATGGTATGGAAGTCATTCACCATTCGTTTACAAGGCAACTCTAAACGTTTGGATATATTGAGTCTATATTTTGAAATGGCTAGTATTTCATTTTGTTTTAGTTTTTTTTTTCATATAATATAATTTTAAGTACCCATTATGGCATGCATGTAGTTTATAGACAATATACACGGTTACAGAAATTAAGTTAAACGTTCTATTTCTATGACTATAATTGAGGAAAGTGTGTGGAGTTTGCGTTCCTGCAAATTCCATCTTACTTACTTAATTAGATTACTAAGAGAACACAAGACTTTAAATAACAATAACTAAAGTTTATTTGAGCAGACCAATGGGAGGGCGGCCTGGTACTAAAGCCTATCTCAGTCAGCGTTTTACTTAATCAAAATATATGAATCAACAATTTAAGTAGATAATCTTAATTATCTCACCACAGCAGATAGTCGAAGGTGTAGAGACGGTCACACTCGTACTCCAATACTACGGCTTCACTATGGGACAGAGGATTCCCTTCTGCCCCAGCTTGAACTTTCCAAAAGCTAGTAGACACTCACCAACACTCAACACTACTTAACTTCACACAACTAAATCTCCTCTACTCTACTCTCGTTATTCACCAAAATAAGAATCATCACATTCGCTACAATATCCTCCAACATCCACTATACGATCCTCCAACATCCACACCATCTACTAAAACCATCTCTATTTTTATACTTCTTCCTACACCCTCCTTTCACTACATTTCAATCCGTACTTTTAAAAATCACTTCTAATTTAACTAATATTCAAAATCTAAGTCTTTTAATGCAGCACCCTGCCGACACAAAACTATCTCGACCTCCACCGTCACCGAGCCACTGGCGACGGAGTGATTTTAACCGTCCCCGCTTCCTACTTTGCTGGATACAGCTTAATTGAAACAACTGTGGTGACGTTCTAACGTCTCAACCTCACAGTCCCCCTCCAAGAAAAAAATTTAGTCGGGAAAATCCCCAACGGGTTTGATCGATTAAATTTAAATAGCTTTTTTCCCTCTCTAACTATCTCAAATCTCTGAAGTGTGAGTGCAGCCGTCACTTAAATTTTAACCGGGTGAGAAAAACTTAAAAATTTGTTAAATCCCTGAGCGAAAACTCGGGGACGCAAAAAAAAATTAATTTAAAATTTTAAATAAAAGGCGTACATTTATCCCGAGAACTCCGGGACTCTGACTGAGCTAAAACCAGGCTTACAGTAGGATTTACACACGTCTCTCTGTTAGGCCAGGAAGGCAATATATTAAATTCAAACTTGATGTTGCGTGTCTTTACATAGTAAGTCGCTTGGGACAAATGCGACATTTAAAGTTTGTTATAATCACAAGAATAATTGTTCTTTTTAAAGAAAAACATGAGAAAATCTTTATTAGTAGGAGTATACTGGCTGGACTGGTATCTGGAGCGTTACGTCTGCAAGGGAGATGACTAAACGAAGAATAGGATGAACTTTCTTCATACTAGAGCAGACGTCGGAATGGGCAGGCTGTCCACATCCAGAAAAAAGAACTTTTTGACATCAAATTAAGAGATCTTTTACTTCAGATAAAAATACTTTTAACATCAGATTAAGAGGAATAGTCCATCAGAGTGTGTCTGAAATGGGAAAAACTTTTACAGTATGCATAGTAAAAAAAATAGTTAGAATTCATCTCTGGAAGAAACTGAGACATGTTCGTCTCTATTAACATAATAGATAGGTTACATACAGAAATATTTCTCCCTCCTTAGCTAAAGCATAAGCGGAAAAACTGAGTAGTTAGTCTTTTTAATGTTATATAGTTAAACACGACTTTTATGCTTATAGCTAAAAAAAACAGTTTTTTTCCCCCTCTAAAAGTACATACAGATAAACTTTTAGACAAATATTCAAAAGTTTTACAAATACAAATATGCAGTTTATAAATACATCATTTATAGAAAGACAAAAGAAAAAGGGGGGGAAATTTACAAAGGGGCCAAAAAAACAGTTTATATTACCAGCTTTCTGCAGGAGATGGCTACTAGGTAAGAGACTTAATACATACATAAAATAGATATTTAAGAGAGAACAAAAATGTTGACATTGAAGCAGAACATTAATTTTGATTTGAAAGATCATGGCTAAGTTAAATTTTGTATTTTTAGTTTGGGAAAGTCCATAACTTTCGTAAGAGTTCTTAAAATATAAAGTCCCAAAAAGGCTTCAAGGTACGTCGAACATTTTGTACAGCTCTGACAGAAATGCGCTTGTAATAGAAAAAAAAAATAGAAAACGGTATCACCTGATGTGAATTTGCAGCTGTAACTTCAGCAAGATTAGAGGTCTTGATGGATGTGCTCGTCAGCTAGGCCACAGGGTTGCAGGCTTTCAGACCGGGGTCTAGGGCTATCCCAAAAGGCTTGTACAAAGGCTTGTTCGGCAGGTGATTCATATGGCTGAGCCTGTTGTCGGAGTCTGGCTTGACGCCGAGTATTGAATCGGTGGTGTGAAGAGAACTCGTCCTTGCCGATCGAGTCAGGAGCTGCTAGGAATTTCTCCATGTGCCGTCCGCTAGCTGATGAAGAGGGTGGAGGTCTTTTTCGAACCCTTGCCTTTCTCCTAGGTCGGAAAGTGTCGGTGTGCACTGAATCTGGAACTGCTAGTACCTTCTGTGGGCGATGTGTTCCAGAGGACTTTGTGGAGGGGGCTTGTGGGCGTTTTAAACCCTTGTTCCAAGCATTTTTCTTTTTAATCTGTGGTATAAAAGAGCCATTAGTAAAAGAATAGTCGCGTTTGCGACCAGTTTGCCTAGGAAATTTCACATTAGAATGGTTTGATGACCCACTACGAGCTCGCTTTTGTGCGACGGGTTTGCTAACACTAGATTGGTCAGCGGAATTGCCCTGAACAGATTGTTCGGGTGTTGTAAGAGTAGGTAGTTCATCAGCTGTACAAGAATCAGGAGCACTAGGCTGGAGAGTGAGGTTAGGCGTAAGGACGGACTGTTCGTCAGGTGGGTTTGAACCCGGCACGCTATCACTATCAAGCGTTTCAGTACATGATTGAGTGCGCTCTTTAAAAATGCGTATCTGGTCAACATTTATTGTAGTTGGGGTGCCGTTAAAATCGATTGTCAGATTATTATGTTCTACCTTTAAAACAGAGAAAGGCCCAATGAATTTTGGCCCAAATTTTGCTACTTTAGAATCTTTTTTAGAGCTAAGAAAATGTGATTCTAGGAGTATTTTATCTCCCACTTTTACTTCTAAAATTCTACGTTTTAAGTTATAATATACAGCCTGCTGCTCTTGAGCTTTTCTCAAATTTCTCTGAACTTCTGGTAGCAATTCTTCAATATTTCGCGTAATAAATTGAGATGCGTTTTGCTGTACTAATACCAGTTTTTGGAAGGGGGTCAGAATCTTTCTGCCCAAAAACAATTCAGCGGGAGTTTTTCCTGTTGCATCACTTACCGCTGTACGAATTGCATAGCCAAAATGATAGAGAAACTGATCCCAATTTTCATGATTTTGACCAATGAACGTCGCAATCATGTTTATTAAAGTTCTATTGACACGTTCGGCCTGATTAGCTTGCGGCCGATATGGAACCGTGAAGACATGTTTAATTTCGAGTGTATCGCAAAGTGCCTTAAAAACATTACTTATAAATTGAGGACCATGGTCCGTTACAATTTGAAGGGGGGCGCCGTAACGAGAAATATAATTATTAAAGAAGGCAGTGGCCACTGCTTGTGCCGAAGCTTTACGTAAAGGCACAAATTCAACCCATTTACTAAAATAATCCACCATAACTAACACATAACGAAATCTATTTGCTTTAGAGAGGGGGTAAGGACCGATTAAGTCGAGTCCAAGAATTTGATTTGGAAAATCAACTTTAATAGGAATTAATTTACCGGCCGGCTTTACATTTTTATAATTATATTGCTGGCACAAGCGACAACTCGAAACATATTCATCACAAACTTCCTCATTTTAGGAATGTAACAGGCATCTTTGAGCTTTTTATAAGTTTTCCTAATGCCAAAGTGCCCCGAAATTGGAGAGTCATGAAACTCAAATAGGATGGCTTGACGAAGAGATTGGGGAATTACAACTCGTAATTCGCCATAAGATGATAATAATTTTGAATAAAAAAGCCAGCCATCGATTAAAGAAAAAGATTGGGACCAGTTTAAGGCAATGGCTGATTCAATTAATGAAACTGACTCAGGATCGTCTAAATACTTATAGATTAATCCAAATTCGGGATCATTTTTTTGTTCTTGGATTAATTGATCTCTCGAATTTAACACAGATGCTGGCATAAGCGCTAAAGCTACTTTTTCCCGATCAGATACGAATTTATCGTTTAAAGTAGTGACTAGATTTGTAGACGCACCTTGGTTTACTGGTTCACTTTCAATTTCCTTTACCCAAGTTTCAGTCACGTTTGCTAATACTTCGGATTGAACCGGTTCAGCTTTTAAATGCGAATGATAAATATATGAGGCTTTAACAGTAGAATTTAACTGATCATTCTTTTCATTTAAAGCAAGGGATTGATTTGTAAAATTAGATTCAATCTTATTTTCTTGAGTTTGAATAGTACGTGAAAGAACGTCAGCTACGATATTGCCAGAACCAGGTCGGTGTTCGATGTTTATATTAAAGTTAGATAACTTAAGAGTCCATCGAATCATGCGAGGGGAGAGATTCTTTCCAGTTGTTAACCGAGTTAATGCCGCATGATCCGTAACAACTGTTACTGGAAGTTGCGTAAAATATAAACGAAATTTTTGCAGTCCCCAAAGCACTGCTAAACATTCACGTTCAGTTACTGGATAATTTCTTTCTGCAGTGTTAAGCGTACGGGACGCATATGCTATTGGGCGGCCTTCTTGGCTTAAAACGGCACCAATGCCGTACGAAGAAGCATCAGTAGCTACTTGAAATTTAATATTATAATTAGGATGAGCTAGTACAGGAGAAGCGCTAAGTATAGTTTTTAACTTATCAAATGCTTCTTGTGCTTCATTTGACCAGTGAAATTTAACTCTTTTCCTTTTGAGTTTAAAGAGGGGCTCGCATATGTGAGCAAAATTAGGTATAAACTTCCCATACCAAGCACACATGCCTAGAAATCTCGAAACTTGTTTGGAAGTTGTAGGAGGGGGCATGTCTAAAACTGGCTGAACTTTTTCATTATCTACAGAAATACCAGCAGGCGTTATTTTGACGCCTAGGTACTTAATTTCCTGTCGTGCAAAATGGCACTTAGAGGAATTTAAAGTTAATCCTGCATTTTGCAGTAGAGTAAAAACAGTTTTTAAAGGATCTAAATGCTCATTGTAAGATGAGGACGTGATTATTATATCATCGAGATAAACATGTACAAATTTATTCAAAACAGGTTTAAGAATAGTTTCCATGGCTTTTTGGAATGTCGCTACAGCTCCTGAACATCCGAAAGGCATTCGTTTAAAACCAAACGTGCCGTTTTTAGTTATAAACGCTGTTTTTGATATATCAGCGGGTTTCATTGCAATTTGAAAATAACCCGATGTCAGATCGAGAGTAGACATAAAATTTGTTGTTGTTATATGTGCTAACAAATCATCAATTATAGGCTAGGGATACTGAGGATATTGTGTGATAGAATTTAGCCTACGATAATCGATTGCAAATCTCCATGCCTCAGGGTCAGTAACAGTTTTACCATTTTTCTTACGACATAAAACAACAGGAGATGCGTAAGGAGAAGTTACAGGCATAATAATATCATTTTGCAACATTTTATCAATATGCCAATTTATAATATCTTGTTTGGCTTGATCATATCCATAAGGCTTACTAAAGACTGGTTTATTAGTTCCAGTGTCAATTTCATGGTAAACAACATGGGTTAAGCCAGGTGTATCAGAGAATAACTGTTTAAACTGATTAAGAAAATTAACAAAATCAGTTTTTTCAATATGAGTGAGGGCACTTTCCTCTAAATTAACAATTATCTCTGTCGGCTCGACAGGTTTAGAATTTGACTTAGAATCATCAATATGTAAAGATTTATTGGCAAAATTAATTTCAACATTGTTTGCTTTCATAAAATCTAACCCTATAATGCAGGGATGCTAAAGATTGTCGATGACATAAAAAGGCCAATTAACACTTAAGGGGTTACATCCAGTTGTAATTTTCAAAAAATCGATTTTTTTTTTTTTACATATTTTGAATGTACATATATTTGATAATATTGTCTGAAAATTTCATATCGATCCGGCAATTAGTTTCGGAGAAATTTGCATATTTGTAAAGACGTCTCCGAGCGTTTTAAAGTAGGCGGACCGTAAACCAGAGTAGCAGCTGTTTTTCATTATCCCTATGCCCTTGTCCATGCTTTTCATAATGTTTTGCTTCTTAGAATAAGAATGTAAAAGGTTTATCTTATATCTGAGAGCTATATTTAGAAATTTTAGGTATACAGTAAGTAATAATCAGCTGATATGAAAATAACTCCAAAAATAATCCCATGTGGCTCTAAGATCGTTGAAATTGCTGCTTATCTTGCTGCCGGCATGTTCAATGAAGGAAAAACATCTCTTCTATACTTCATGAACGCAATGGGACTATCGCTTGGGCCTAATGCCCATGCCTATGTAGAAAAAGAGGACGCAGAGCGCATCTTGATCTCTGACGCACGAGCGCAAGGGAGCACGCGCGAGGGGAGAATGTCACGTTGACAACAACAGTTGGCTGTACTAGAAGCAAATGATGAAGCAGAGGGTTCCTCTTATGGTCCTGGAATAGATGACTCGATGTAAGTAGGAAAAAAAAATTAACTTAGTTTAAATGGTTCCCAAAACTTTAAACGCGTTTATCTCGAAACGGTGTTTTCAAAGTCGGTGAGCAAAATTTCTCCGAAACGGCTGGACTGATTGACTTGAAATTTTGACACGATTTTCTTAGATATTTTTGTCAGGTAAAGGAATAAGGTTTCTGATAATAATTTCGATTTTTTCAGCCACTTTCAAGTGTAAATTTTCATGAAAAAAACGATTTTTATTTTTTTTGGGAAGCCGCCTTTTTGTCAAAAATCAAAATTTTGACTATTCCTACGATCATTACCTGGATTCATCTATCCTAAAAATAAATCTTTTGGTTTTTTTCATTTCAGATAATTTGGATCAGAGATATCTTGCTCACCGCCAGACACCTTTTTGTGGAAGTCCTCTAGGAGATCTACTACAGGAACAGCGGAACCCAATATTTTTGTAAACTCATCACGGATTCTTAACATACATTAAATTTGCTATATGTATATGTATTGTATATATTTCTTTAATAAAAGGCCTCTTCACAAAAAATTCACAAAAAAACACGTTTTTTCGTGCATACAACTGGATGTAACCCCTTAAATTATGAATTTTAACATTCAGGCTGACTTCGCCTCTATTAACACAAGACTTGCCTTGAGCCGTTGTAATATTTAAATTTGTCCGCTTTAAAGGTTTAAAGTCAAAATACTTGTTATAAGTTTCATATGCTAGAAAGGAGCGTTCAGCACCAGTGTCCCAATAAGTAGGTATGAAAATATCATGAATTATTGCATTTAAATTAGGAAGGTCCAGCGGACTGATACAAATAGTGTCTAAACATATGGAGGTGGTTGAGTTATTCAGTGGCTGTTGACCCTCCTCACAAGAGCCACTTACTCGTTTAACTGACGACTCTGGTTATTACGAGAGTTACGAAAATTTCTATTATTTCTATCAGCTCGAGAAAAGTTTTGAGACTGATTTTGATTAGAACGATCGTTCCGAGAATTTTGAAAGTTATTACGCCTTGTCTGCGGCGATTGACGTTCGTGTTGATAGCGATTGAAATTTTGAGGGGGGGTGAAATTTTCACGCCTAGAATTTTGCATATTTCCATTACCCCGTTGGCGATTAAAGGTGTTTTCCGCCCTTGGAGGGTGTCCTTCTTGGTATTTGGCTAAAGTTTGAAACAGACTGTCGTAAGAGGTGACAGGTTTCAGATCAAGGTAATCTTGAATAGAAATAGTCAAAAGAGGGGTTATGATTTCCATTGCAGCGGCAAAAGATAAAACTAAATCCAGCTGCTTTATAATGTCGAATTTTCGTAATAAAAATGTGGTGGGTTTGTCATAAAACGGCATCTTTGTCGTATAAAGTTCTTGACGGAGTTTAGTTTTATCCACAATAGAAGAGAATGAATTTTTAGTTTTGAGCTTCAAATCCTCATACGTAGGATTTTGGCCTAGAGCTCTAGAGGCAATGGTTTCATACCAGATTTTAGCATCTCCTTTTAAGGAGTATTTTAATAAATTAAATTTATCATCCTCGTCAATTTTACATATATCAAAATACTGTTCAAGATCTTCAAAAAATTTAAGTACATTGTTTGAGCCAGTAAAATAAACCCGAGTGGGGGGGATGTCGAACTGAGTTGGGCGCCACTGTGGAGTTTGTGTTCCTGCAAACTCCATCTTACTTACTTAATTAGATTACTAAGAGAACACAAGACTTTAAATAACAATAACTAAAGTTTATTTGAGCAGACCAATGGGAGGGCGGCCTGGTACTAAAGCCTATCTCAGTCAGCGTTTTACTTAATCAAAATATATGAATCAACAATTTAAGTAGATAATCTTAAATATCTCACCACAGCAGATAGTCGAAGGTGTAGAGACGGTCACACTCGTACTCCAATACTACGGCTTCACTATGGGACAGAGGATTCCCTTCTGCCCCAGCTTGAACTTTCCGAAAGCTAGTAGACACTCACCAACGCTCAACACTACTTAACTTCACACAACTAAATCTCCTCTACTCTACTCTCGTTATTCATCAAAATAAGAATCATCACATTCGCTATAATATCCTCCAACATCCACTATACGATCCTCCAACATCCACACCATCTACTAAAACCATCTCTATTTTTATACTTCTTCCTACACCCTCCTTTCACTACATTTCAATCCGTACTTTTAAAAATCACTTCTAATTTAACTAATATTCAAAATCTAAGTCTTTTAATGCAGCACCCTGCCGACACAAAACTATCTCGACCTCCACCGTCACCGAGCCACTGGCGACGGAGTGATTTTAACCGTCCCCGCTTCCTACTTTGCTGGATCCAGCTTAATTGAAACAACTGTGGTGACGTTCTAACGTCTCAACCTCACAAGTGCTTTGCACAATTTACAATCTCGACGAACATAGCTCAGGAAGGAAAATAAACTTTGTATATCTATACTATATTTTGATTTTCTATTTTGATTTATTTATTTATTTATTATATAATATCACGTTTTGAGGTGCACTGAATATGAAAGTCCAATTTTTAGTGTTTGATCTGTATGTACAACATCTATTACCAGTATAATTGAAAAATAAATAATTGCAGGAAATCCAAATTTGTATTTTGGAGTTCGTATTAGGTTTCCACTGAAAAAAAAAATTCATCAAGATTGGCAAATTTGAAGAGAAATTGATAACAGCCTTGATTTTTTTTTTTTTTTTTCTGAAACAATGTTAAATGGTGGATGTTGAATTTTCTAAAACAATTTTAAATAAGTGAATAGAGGTTGAGAGGGCTGTAGAACCTCCCCTCCCCTATACAGAATTTAACGAAAAAAAAACTGTTCCTGAACCTATTTTAGATTATTTTTTAAAGTAGATTCAACTTCATTATTTTACTTTATTGATTTTACGACTTTTTTGCAATCTATCTTTATAGTATTAAAATGCAAAGTAAGAGAAAGTCGTGTAAGTGACTCAGATAATTATGTCCTTTAATTTTTCAAAAAGATTCAAGATGAGCACTGTCTGTTTAAATTATTATTATTATTATTATTATTATTATTATTTATTTATTTATTTTTGTTATGAACTTACTATTTGATACATAATTTAGTAGGAATACGTATAGTACAATATCATATTTATTTCTGAGCTATGCATTTTTTATGCCAAAAGTAATTGTCTGAGATAAAACAGTAGTAAATATGAGTAAATTTTTTCTTATAAAAAAAAAAAAAAACATAAAAATATATAATATTCACGGGAAAATATTGTAAACTCGCCATACAAGATTATTAGCAGATATAGATGCAGAACTGCTATGAATTATTCAAAATAAATTTGCTTTTAAACAGAACAAATAAGTCTTACAACATACAATAAAAACAATTTGTTGGTTATATACGTGAATTTGAAATCTTTTATGATTTTCAGCAACAATTGCAAGTTCAATGTTAAACAATACATTTTAAAAGAAGGTGACGAATTAAACTGATGGTGACGAGATTACATAATTAAACTTTGATATTTAACGTTTTAAGAAAACAAATTTTTTTTTAGATTCAATGAAAGCCAATTGAAATTCATTTTTCATTTTTAAAATAGACGTAATATATACTGCTACTTTATCAAAATATATCATAATCATCAATTTCAGTCTTTATGAATGCACTACAGGATGAAAGGCATCTCCTACATGATTCCAATTAGAGTCCTGCGCGGGTCGGGTTTTACCCGACCCGAACCCGACAGATGAATTTTAAATCAACCCGAAACCCGACCCGAACCCGACAAAAAATTTTTCATCAACCCGAAAACCGACCCGAACCCGCAACAGAGAATTTTTTGCGACCCGAACCCGACCCGAAACCCGACTTATCTAACCCGAACCCGACCCGAAACCCGAAAAATAAATCAACATTACTTATTCATCTAAAAATCATGCAAAACAAGGTAAATGATACAACATGTTATAAAATAAAGTAAATTTTCATTGTCACACAGTTGGTAAATTATAAAAAAAAACTAGTATGTTGTGGTCACCACAAGACATTCTTCTACATTTTTCTGTCAAATTCACTAAGTGCGAATAATTTATTAAAACTATTATTAAAAGGTTTAACGTGATGAATGCAAATAATTTTCATTTTAGGGAAATCTAACACTAAATATCCAAAGAGAGACAGTTTTATCGTCTATAAATAACTTCCTAAACAATGCGTTTTTATAATGGTTATCTCACATATCATGGTTCGTACAGTTATATGGCATAGAAGTTGAGATATAGCCATCCTGTTGTCGATGAAACAACGCCAGTATAACAACGCCACCTATTGGCCGACAAGTATTCAAACTGAGTCAGCATAATGTCTCATAATCTCGCCTTCTCACATATTAAGTTTTGTTTGATGATACACAATAGTGATGGAAGAATACTATATAAATGAATGCATGAGTTCGCAGTTTCCTCAAATTAGTTATTTTAAATATATTTTATAACAAATAATTCTTACTAATAATTCTTTGTAAAAAACAACAGTCATATAATTAAATAAAGTTTTGCTTACCTGGGTTGTCACAGGTAATCGTATATTCCATTGATGAAGAAAAAACCTCTTAATTTATCATCAGATCGTACACTTGAATTAGATGAAAAAATACATGGATATATATTTTAGATGACTTCTGTATTAAAGCGTAGCAACTTCTTTTCCTATAATTAATGTTGATTAGACTGAGAAATTCTTACATAATATGTAGATCAATTATTATTTAGGATAATTCACATGTTGCTGCGTAATGAAAGAATGCCTAGATGTTTTGACTTTTTATTTATTCATCTTAGACAAAAGAAAAAAAAATATGATTAAATAGAATAAGAAAATGGAACGTCAGTTCCGAATAACGAAAGTTACATGATTGAAAAAAGTATTACAGTGTACTCGTAGAGAGTCGCGACACATCGTCACGTGATGCGGCAGGTGCACCAAAACAATCAGTTGGCGGGAAGCAAAAAACAAAAAAGAAAGTCCGGAACAAGAAAAACGAGAGTCAATAAAAGAATGTTCTGAGATTAAATATCACAACACCCCCTCTTAAGCTCAGAAATTTTTCAATTGTTCATTAATGCATTTCTATGTCTATTAAAATCAGTTTTTGGCAGAGCTTTTGTTAGGGTATCGGCGGTCATTTCTTTGGTAGGTTTGTATTGAAGCTTGATTAGGCCTTCTTGTATTAGGTTTCGCAGAAGATGATATCTCAGCTGTAAGTGTTTTGTTTTGGACTGGGATTTTTCATTTTCAGCAATCTTGATGGTAGATTGGTTGTCCTGGTACAACACTATAGGACATTGTTGCGGCAAATTTAAATCATCCAGTAGTTTGTTGAGCCACTGTATTTCAAGTGCAGCACTCGCAGCTGCGACATACTCAGCCTCTGCTGAAGACATGGACACACAGGACTGTTTCTTCGAAGTCCAAAATATTGGATTTTTATCCAATATAAATAAATTTCCTGAGATAGACTTTCTATCATTTGGATCATTGGCCCAATCCGAATCCGAATATGCTCTAAGAACAGGTTCGCCAGAGTTACAAAGTTTTAATTTTATATCTTGGGTATTTTTCAAATATCTAATAACCCTTTTAACTGCCTCCCAGTCTTTCGCTCTAGGATTTTCGTTTCTACGGCTTAAGATGCCAACGGCAACACTTATATCAGGTCGCGATACTGTAGAAATGTAAAGTAACGCGCCTATAGCCTGTGTGTACATTGTGTTGTTTGGTAAGAGATTGTCATTATCAGTTAATTTTATATACCCTGGTTCCATTGGTGTGTCAGAGGGCCGTGCGTTATCTAGCCCAAATTTGGTTACAATGTCTCGTATTTTATTATTTTGATCAAGCGTAATTACCCCTTTACAAGGTCTTTCTATATTTATGCCGAGGTAATATTTGGCTTCCCCAAGGTCGGTTAATGGATATTCTTCCCTAAGTTGATTAATTAGTATGTCAATATTGTGATTTTTACCAGCTATAAGCAGGTCATCAACATACACTAGAATGTAAGTTTCTGTGTTATCTTTGTTACGGATATATAAACACTTGTCATGTTGACTTTGTTTAAATCCTAATTTACACAATGTTTCATTAATTTTCAAATTCCACGCTCTAGCGGCTTGTTTCAAGCCATATATCGCTTTCTTTAACTTACATATTTTATTTTCTTCGCCCTGGACAACATAACCCTCGGGTTGATGCATGTATACATCTTCTTGCAAATTTCCATGTAGGAAAGCAGTTTTGATATCTACATGCCTTAGATTCAAATTTTTATATAGTGACATGGTCAAGAAACTTCTTAGAGTGGTATGCGATGCAACTGGTGCAAAAGTTTCGTCATAGTCCACCCCGTATTTTTGAGAAAAACCCTTGGCAACAAGCCTGGCTTTATATTTCTAGACTTGTCCTTGGCTATTGTATTTGGCCTTGAACGCCCACTTACACCCTACTACTTTGGTCCCTGGTTGAGCGTCAACAAGTTCCCAAGTATTATTTTGTCTGAGTGAATTCATTTCGTCGAGTGTGGCATTCAGCCAATTTTCTTTTTCAGCTGGGTTTTGAATTTTTAGTATATCATCAAAACACTTAGGTTCATCAATTCTTTTGTCATTTACTGCAAATGCAAATCTGTCGGGCGGAACACCTTTATTTAATCGTTGTGATCGTCGCGGCAGAGTTTGCATGTCATCCGGACTATCGTTATCGCCCGCTATATCTATATTTATATCAGTATCTAATATTGGTAATTTGGATACCGGAATTTCATTATTTGAATTTTCATTCTTGATTTGTGATGTTTCATTATTGTGGGATTCTCTATTTTCATCCTCCAAGAACTTTACAGTTCTGCTAATTATTACATTTTTATTATTTGTGCAAATTCTGTAGCCTTTGCTACGATTATCATATCCCACAAAGATTCCTTCTTGAGCGGTGCTATCCAGTTTTCCCCTATGTATTTTATGTACATATGCGTATGCGCGACATCCGAATGTTTTTATATTTGATAAATCGGGTTTACGGCCGGTCCATTTTTCGTAAGGAGTTGAGTCGCATGAGGAGGTCGGGAGCCTATTTTGTATGTAATTTGCAGTATTTACGGCTTCCCCCCAAAAGGAATTCGGCAAATTACTGTCTTTAAGCAGACAGCGAGCCATTTCGGTCAGCGTACGATTTTTACGTTCTGCCACGCCGTTCTGAGCACTAGAGTAAGGAACGGTAAACTGGTGCTCAATTCCTTCTTTATTCAAAAATTCATTTACTTCCATACTCGTGTATTCACCCCCGTTATCGGAGCGAATTGCTTGCACTTTTCGGCCAAATTTGTTTGCGGTCATAGCCACATATTCCTTTAACTTAGAGAATACCTCAAACTTATTTCTTAGCAAATATATAATAGTATAACGACTGTAGTCGTCTATAAATGTAAGAAAGTAATATTTTCCACCTACAGTGGGGGTTTTCATAGGGCCACATAAGTCTGTGTGGACCAGTTCGAGTGGTACGTAGGCTCTAAATTGTGCAGCTTTGGGGTAAGGTGAATCAGTTAATTTTGACATTATGCATGTTTTACATTCAGTATTATGTTTGCAATCATTTAATTTTATACCCACAGCCATGTCCTTGTTAACTAAATCTTTAATGTGGTTAGTGTTTCTGTGGCCAAGTTTCACATGCCACTTGTTTATGCAATTTTCGTTATCACAAGTTTGTATTACAATGTTCGCTGTGTGTTTGTTTTCAGAATAATTTAATTGACATTCATATAAGTTATTTTTCACATATCCCTCAATGCATGTATTACCCTGATTTACGATTTTACAGGTTTTATCATCAAATATAGCGATACAGCCATTCTCTGTTGCTCTTTTTATAGAAATTAAATTAGTTTCTATTTCAGGGACATAAAGAACATTTTTAAGTGTTATTTTGTTCTGTGTGTTTTCCGAATTTACGGTATACAAATCCACAGTACCGGAACCCAAAGACTTTAGCTGCGTGCCGTTCGCGATAGTGACGTTAGAAACGTTATTTTTAAGTTCGCGAAATTTTAGTTTATCATTGCAGATATGTGAAGACGACCCTGAATCAACCACCCAATTTACAGTTTTATCTCCAACATAAAAAGAATACAATTTATCAGCTTTTGGTTTATTGCTCCCCTCTGCAATTTGAGCGCTATCTGGCTTCTCATTGTTCTGAGAGCATATGTTGGATCTGAAGTTGGGTTTTTTGTTGAAATTTTTACTGTGACTTTTAACAGCAGAATTATTTTTATTTCTTAACTTATAACATTCTTCAATATTGTGGTTACTTTTCTTACAGTATTTGCAGAATTTCTCCGATTTGTTATGGTATTGGACTTTTAACGCTGAATTTTGAATAGTTTTGTTTTCAAGCCTTTTGGCATATTCATCAGCTAATTTGTTTCGTATGTATTCAGGTGTCAATTGGGCTTCGTCTCTCGATTCGAGACTTGTTATGAGAACGTCATACGAAGGAGGGAGTGAGCATAGCATTAATGCAGCTAGGTGCGATTCATCTATGACTTCACCTATGGCGGTGAGTCTGTCGCGAGTTTTATATATATCAGCTATATGTTGGTTAACATCACCACCTTCAATTAATTTTATGGAATAAAGTTTCCTAAGTAAGAAAAGCTTACTGGAAAGCGATGATCTTTCGTGGACTTGGCGCAGAGCATTCCAGCACTCTCGTGCTGTATCTAGATTCATAACGTACACTATCTGTTCATTATCAATAAGAAGATTGATAATAGCTCTGGCTTTTCTATTTTTTGAACGCCACTGATCGGTTATTGGGTTGGGAGGATCGTCAGTAATGACTGTAAAAAGATCCTCTTTTTGCAAGTACATTTCGATACGAAACTTCCACACATTATAATTTGTGGAGTTTAGCGGTTCGATTTGTATATCTTTTGTTGCTGACATACTTAAACAAAATTTTTGTAATAGTTTTGTTAATATTTGTTCAATTTGTAAATATTCATTTAATATTTTAAATTAACACAGTTTGGATAAATAGTACTTGAAGAAGAAAATAAAATTAAATAGTTTTCATAAAAATAAGTACTTTTCAATACTTTCGATTTAGTGTCACTTCAGTTTTGAAGAAACAAAAACAAATATTTTTGCTTACATTTTCATTTTTTATTTTATTATTTTAAATGTAGCAATTTCTTCCAATGTGCAATGAAAAACTTTTGTCAAGAATAAATCTAAATTTTCAATTCAAAATTTCAGAATCATAATCTGATGGAAGAATACTATATAAATGAATGCATGAGTTCGCAGTTTCCTCAAATTAGTTATTATAAATATATTTTATAACAAATAATTCTTACTAATAATTCTTTGTAAAAAACAACAGTCATATAATTAAATAAAGTTTTGCTTACCTGGGTTGTCACAGGTAATCGTATATTCCATTGATGAAGAAAAAACCTCTTAATTTATCATCATATCGTACACTTGAATTAGATGAAAAAATACATGGATATATATTTTAGATGACTTCTGTATTAAAGCGTAGCAACTTCTTTTCCTATAATTAATGTTGATTAGACTGAGAAATTCTTACATAATATGTAGATCAATTATTATTTAGGATAATTCACATGTTGCTGCGTAATGAAAGAATGCCTAGATGTTTTGCCTTTTTATTTATTCATCTTAGACAAAAGAAAAAAAATTATGATTAAATAGAATAAGAAAATGGAATGGAACGTCAGTTCCGAATAACGAAAGTTACATGATTGAAAAAAGTATTACAGTGTACTCGTAGAGAGTCGCGACACATCGTCACGTGATGCGGCAGGTGCACCAAAACAATCAGTTGGCGGGAAGCAAAAAACAAAAAAGAAAGTCCGGAACAAGAAAAACGAGAGTCAATAAAAGAATGTTCTGAGATTAAATATCACAACAAATAGAACATGAGATATAGCTTTCCTTGTAATTGTAGAAATTGCTGTGTAGCAGCGCCACCTGTTGAGCGGTTTACACCAAAAGTTGACAGGCGCTAATATATATTAAATGGCACCTACATACAAATTTATATGAAATTATGTGCAGTAGTTCTTGAGATATAGCCTTTCCTTAAATTTTGGAAATCGCTGTGTAGCAGCGCCACCTGTTGGCTGATAGGCATTCAAATTGAATCAGCATAATATCTCATATTGGTCTTCTCACATATCAAGTTTTGTTGGATTATGCACAACAGAACCTGAGATATAGCCTCCCCTGAAATTGCAGAAATCGCTGTATAGCAGTGCCACCCGTCGAGCGGTTGACACCAAAAGTTGATACAATCTAAAACTTTCTTCTACTAAATATAGAAGAAAGTAAAAAAAAAAAAAAAAAAAAAAAAAAAAAAAAAAAAAACTTGTAAACTGCGAAATCTTTACAATTTTCAGAATGCAAATGCGAGGTTATACTGTATTTGTATTTCTTTAATTTATATATTAACAACAGTCGAGAAAGATTTATAATACTTTTCTAATTTTCATACAGTTTCTACAAAAGATACAGATTAGTTCCGTTGAAGAAAAGAAAACAGATCCAGATACAAATACGGATCTATTTTTCTGGCGGATATCCGCGGGTACGAATAGGAAGCTCCGGTACATGTCTGCCCACTAGCGGCCGAACGGTTCTGCGCTCGAAGCTGGTAGATGGGAGGTGTCGGGTTCGATCCCAGGTCGCGCTCATCAACCTAGCCTTTCGGAGTTTTCCGTGGTTTCCTCCGAAACACGCGTAAATACGGGCAAGGACCCCTTAGAAAGACTCAAACGGAGGGCAATCCCCCTATAGGCCTAGGACACATATGGAGTCAATCGGCCTTAAATCCTCCAACCAACCAACCGATACATGTCTAGTATGTGCAGAATGTTTAAATTAGTTACATAGTTGTAAACATGCCTATAAATTTATGTTTATAATTGTAAAAAATATTTTGAAAGGTGTTCTCAAGTCGACCCGACTTGCTGAAAACCAAACCCGACCCGAACCCGAACCCGGCCCGCAAGAAAAAAAATTCAGTCAACCCGACCCGAACCCGACCCGCACGAAAAAAAGATCAGTCAACCCGACCCGAACCCGACCCGCAAGAGAAAAATTTCTGTCAACCCGACCCGAACCCGAACCGCGGGTCGGATCGGGTTCGGGTAAAATCGGGTTACCCGACCCGATGCAGGACTCTAATTCCAATCTGCCCTTTTTTCTGCATTTTTTCAACAGTCTGTTCCTCGAAGCTTTATAATCACATACCTCCCAAGATAATGTAGTCACTTTTTTGTCTATTTTTTCTCTCTCGCTAGACATAATAGGACTTTGGTGGTTCATTTATCATCATTTTTTCTGGCAATGTGCACAACGTAATTCCATTTTAACTTTTCACTCTACAAATAATATCAGTAAATTAAGTTTACTCTCTATCTCATGTTTTTTAATGTCTCTTAGGGTAAACTCTAAAATGCTTCTCTTTATGCTTACATGAGTTGTTTGAAGCTTTTGTATACACTATCTTCCAAAGGGTATTTGTACACTTTCAAATTTAGATGTTTTGTCAATTGTGTAGGAAAATTCTTGTACACATTTACTACCATTTAAAAAAAAATAATCAAGGATTTAATTATATCTCATGTTAAAAAAAAAAAAAAAAAAAAAAAAAAAATCAAAAAGTTTTTTTTTTTTTTTTTTTTGAATAAATTAATGTAAGCATAGACTGTTACAATTTTATTTTTATCTAACTCTAAGGCTGCTGCATCTCTTCATAAAATATGGGACACGTTGTGCTCGTAAGATTATTGAAATCCTTCTCTTCAAGTTTTTTACCATGTAGTTCCTGTGCGACCTTTTGTGGACTGAACTTTTTTAACTTTTTTAACTTTAACCGTATTGAACTTCTCAATTATATATTGCTGGCTACTATGTTACTTAAGAATACCTGATGATACTAATTTGATGATAGTGAAAATCTTAGTGTCTGGTTTTAATAAAGATATTTTTATATACGTGTTTTTTAAAGTGATTTTACACTTTTTTATATGAAATAATGTATGTTTTAAACGCTTAAACATTTCATATAAGTTTGTTCAAAGAAGTGTCATTCCATGTCAGTTTGTCAACCAGGCCCCAACACCGACCACAACAGATTTTTATGAAACTCCTTTAACTCTCTTTTTTAAGGTTATAAGTAAACGTCTAACTTTCTTTTCTCTGTCTCAAAAAAGTTTTAACTTTATAGACATTCAAATCATTGGGATTTCGCATCATTTGCGAAGACATTAAGGACATTCATTGTTTAGACATTCAGGATCAGTTGGAGTCTTTATTAATAATTCTCTAATTAATGATAAAAACTTAAAAAAAATATATTATATGGTAAGACTAAAAGTTAAAAAAGTTCAGTCCACAAAATTTGTCCACATAATTTTGTTTTGTGGACTGAACTTTTTTAACTTTTTTAAATTTAACCGAATAATATTTTCAATTATATATTGCTGCCTACTATGTTACTTAAGAACACCTGATCATGCTATTTTGATGATGGCGAAAAGCTTTATGTCTGGTTTTAATAAGCTTTGTGTCCGGGTTTAAAGATATTTTTATATACGTGTGTTTTAAAGTGATTTTATACTTTTTTATATAATATGCGTACACGTGAAACGCTTTCTAATTTTAAACTTTCAGTAGTTTTTTAACTATTTTATACACTTTGACGTCAAGTTTTTTCGACATAGACAGCTATATATAAATAATGTTTCAAGTCCCTAATTTCATCGATGTTATCTGCATTAGTCATGGTCTACTTTCATCTTTGAAGCTTGGTGGTTTTAAAATATATATTTTACCATGTTTTTATTAACTTCAATTCTTGTGTGTTTGTCAGGGACAAATCTTGCAATCGATTTTTAACTAACTTCCCGACTAGCTAGACATTTGAAACTTTCACAGTAGCTCAGAACCCGGTGACAACACAATACTTCGAAGTCAGATTTTCGAATTTTCGAATAGTTTTCTTTTAATTAATTAAAATGTGAAAATGATAAGCTCCTAATAGCAATAAAAATAGCCATTAAAATATTAACTATAATTTAATTATTGCCAAAAAAAATTTACGAGTTCATTTTCTTTCGACCTAAAAATAAATACATTTAATTAAACGTGAGCGTTAAAAAAATTGTTAAAAGTTAAATTATGCATTTGGCAAAAATTGACGTCGTTATCATTTTAAAGATTTTCTACACAATGATAAAGTGCTAATGTAGTTCATGATGCAAGTATATGTTGTTCGGGAAGGATTAATATTTTATTTTTAAAACCAACTTTTATTTTTAAATTCAAATTTCCGGTAACTCTTTAACCAATCATATTAGAACGTCCAGCTTTGGAATATCGATAATAAGAATTTTCTCGCCAAAAGTCGCCAAAAAAGTCGCCAAGGGCAAAAAGTTGTCAAATTTGGCACCAAATCCATTACCTGCCTATTGGAGCTTTTTAATGCGTTTTAAAGAGAAGTTTAAGCTATTTAAAAACATGGTATATAATTTTTTTTTTCTTATAATTATTTACAAGTAACTTTACAATTTCTGCATTTGCGTGTTACCTTTTGATCATATATGGACATTTCATTTCATCTACCAAAGGTTGTTATTCATCGTATCTATATAATTAAAAATTCATAACTGCACCGTAGGTTTAATTTATCTACAAGATGGCTACTTTTCCACAATTTAAAAGACTTCGGTTTAAACTAAATAATATGCTGCTTCGTTTAAAATTCCTGATGGACTGTAAAAATTTGAAGATCTTTCCAAAAACTCTTTTAATCAATCCTAAATCTTATCCACCTGAGTGTAAAAATATTCCGCTTAATGCTCAACTCAAAATGCTGCGTAATTCTATTAGGAATCTTAGAAAATCCATTATTAAATGTGAAACAAGGACTTATTATTATATGTTAGAATATGCATCTACGACTATTCGTGACGAATTTGACTCTTTTTTGTAAAATGTTTTTTCAAGTATTGAAAATTTCCAACGCAAAATTACAAAAAAATATGACTTTAAACTTAAAAGACTTTACGACCTGCAATATAAGCAAAAAAATGTTTCTAACAAAACCTCTATATCTAGTAAAAATTTTTGAATTTATCAAACTATAAGTTTTCTAAACATGAAATTAATCTCCTTAAGCAAGGATCTAATTTTGCTTTGAAGCCTCAATTAAAACCTGAGCATGTGATTCCAAAATTTGAAAATATAATCAAACTGTTACCTGTTGAAAATCAAGAACTAGTTTGTGCACAGGCTGTTTTTCATTAAATAGACACATTAACCAGAATTCTGGGTCGAAAAACTTCAACTTACTAACGCTTAAAAAACTTAAAACCAACAAAAATTTTCGTATTCTTCAAGCTGATAAATCTAAACAATTAGTTGCTTTAAACACTTCTGATTTTAATGCTAAAGCTCTTGAAGCTATTAATGATTTAAATTGTATTACTGTTATCTCTAATCCAATTGACAATTTAACACGTAAAACTCAAAAATTAATTAACTCTGATAAACAGTTAATTTCACCATATAATATAAAAAACCCTCTTTACCTTGATATTCCTTAATTGTTTTTAAAATTAAAACGCATAAAAATAACCTTCCTTTTCGCCCAATTGTTTCGAAACGTAATAGCCCTACGTATTTTCTTGAAATTTTTTTATCTAATCTACATAACCTATTATAAGTGGTAATCCACATATTGTGAATTCAGGTTTCGATGATAAAACTAGAATTTTAAATACAAAACTAAGCCGTACTGATAAATTTTTTAGTTTAGATATAATTTCTCTCTTTCCCAATATTCCGTTAGATGAGGTCTACAATATTATTGCTAATAAATGTAAAGACAATACTGCCCTTGCTCCGTTTCTTAATTTCATTCTTGAAGCTTTCAATTTAATTAATTCCAATAATGTTTTTATATTTAATGGTATTATTTATAAACAAATTTTTAGTGCCCCAATGGGCTCCCTCCTTAGCCCTTTGCTTGCAGATATTCTATTAACTGATTTACAAGAACGTGCGCTTGCTTCAGTTACCCTTAAACCCACCTTATATTTACGCTATGTGGATGACATTTTTATTTCTTGGCCTTTCTCTAAAAATTCAATCCTTGACTTTATTGATATTCTCAATAAACAATTCCCCTCTATTAAATTTCCATTTAAATCTGAAATTAACCGTACTCTGTCCTTTTTGGACTTAGCTATTCACCGTGACGAAGATAACGCTACTATTTGGTTCGACGTTTATTACAAACACTCTTATATCTCTTCCCCCATCCCTGTTTCTTCCGCTCACCCTAATGAATTTAAAATATCTTTTTTTTGCTCTTATATTTTTCGTGCCATTAATTATATTTCTTTTCAGTTTAATGAAACTAAAGAAATTAATAAAATTATTCACTTAGATATTAATGCTGGTTATAATAAAAAAAACTATTTTAAAAATTATCAATATGGTCAAAAATAAAATCTATAATAATACTAGTATTAACCAAATTCCTAAATTTAAATATACCAATAGTCTACCTTTCTGTAATGAATTTAAAAATTTTAAGCACTTTGTTCTACGTAAATTTAATCTATTCATTCCTTTCTCTTCCCCCTGTACTATTAAAAACTTAGTTGTTAATGGCCGTGATATCAATAAACCTACTGGTGGGGTTTATAAAATCCCTATTAAATATAATGATAAACTTTTCTACTACATTGGGAAAACACGACGCACGCTTAAAGCAAGAATAAATGAACACATTAGAAATGTTAAAGAGAATAAAAGCTCTATTCTAGTTGATTTTCTTTACGAGCACCCTGAAGCTATTCCTCTGTGGACCCAGACAGAAGTAATTTCAGCTCCTCGTGACTTTGAAGACTTTCTAATGATAGAAGCAATAAATATTATCAAGTACAATAAAGTTATTAACTCTAAGGATGCTGCATCTCTTTTTGAAATATGGGACACGTTGTGCTCGTAAGATTATTGAAAATTGTATTGAAATCCTTCTCTTCAAGTTTTTTGCCATGTAGTTCCTGTTATGACCTTTTGTGGACTGAACTGTTTTAACTTTAACCGTATTGAACTTCTTAATTATATATTGCTGGATACTATGTTACTTAAGAACACCTGATGATGCTATTTTGATGATAGCGAAAAGCTTTGTGTCTGGTTTTAATAAAGATATTTTTATATACGCGTTTTTTAAAGTGATTTTATACTTTTTTTTATATAATATGTGTACACGTGAAACGCTTTCTAATTTTAAACTTGCAGTAGTTTTTAATTTTAAATACATTACTTCAATTTTAATGCTCGCTAGTGTCAAAATAATTTCATTTCATTATGGAATCAATAAATATTTTACCGTTTTCAATAGTTTAGAAGTTTATTAAGCAAATAAACCATTAGATTTTTTTATTTTTTTTTTTATTAAATTTTTTTTTAATAATTATATAACAATGTTCATAATATCAATTAATTTAATATGGTGTAAATCAGAACTGTATACAAAAGTCTTAAAAAGAATTACTGTGCAGTTACTAGAATTTCCAAAATTATTATGTACGTATACATTTCTTTAAAAGTTAACTAACAACAATAAGTTATCTTCAAAAACTCTATTCATATTTATTTTCATTATATATTTAGCACTTCTAGAATTAATCCTTAAAAATTTTTAGAAAATATAAGTATAATTGTTGACGGATTAAAAATTTGTTCATACTTACCCATATATAAATCGTTTGTTATTTCCAATATAAACACTTTAATTTTCGTTCTCCCCGCCACAAAAGGTTTGCTTACAGTCGCTAGAAGAGTTGGGTCCATTTCTATTCCGCTTGTGAATGACGTCGGTAGTTAAACATTGCAACTCGATTTGTCATATTTTTATCAGATGTTCTCATTTTCAAGTCACGCAATTGGTTTCTCTTTGTCTTGTAATGTTTCTGAAACAAGATGTGTAAAGTTGCTCAAAGGAATGATGTATTTTAAAACCTTATCTCATTACACGCGCATACGGAGGGAATTTACACAATGTTTGGGAGGAACGTTAGTAAGATTTTTAACAGTGTGGTCAGACGAGATAAATGACTAATCGTTATTCATTATATTATTAAATCTCTCTGACTAATAGCAAATGGTGAAGTTACAATTTTCTCGGGCTAAACGTACATTCAGTTGAGAATCACACTTGATAAACATAGGTACATTGGAACACATAGGCTCATATCTAATATTTTCTGCTGAATTGTGTGCCTAGAAGTGCCTCGACACGGACCTGCATTGTATTATAACTATTCTAGGATAATTCACTGTATGTTGAGGAATTTCTTTTACCATGCGGAACAATTTTAGGCGTCCTTCTTTTGCTGATAACGCGCAGTTATCGAATTTCTAAATATCTGTTGTTAATTTAACTACCATTCATCCGCTTTACATATTCACTTAAAACAACACATCGCGAATAATTCACGTGTCGTGGAATTTCGAAAATAGTTTCTTCGGGATGTTAAGCCATCATAATCTGTTCTTTAGCATAGTCGGATAGTTTAGATGTTTTTACGTTTAACATGTCAAAATTGGCACAAAAACTATTCCTTAGTTTTCCTAGTTTTATTAAAGGACATTGCCATCTGATCACACCCGCTCTCAATAACCTAGATAGCTTCATTGAAAATGACTGGAATTTCTCCAAGAGTGATTGAGTTACATTTCTTGGAAAATTTAGCTATTTATCTTAATCGTGATAAAATTGTTAAAGAAAAATCTGATTCCACTTTGCTGTCTTCAGCTTGGAAAAACTTGTTTAGTTTCATTAAATAATTTACTTTCTTTTATTAAATAAAATAATAAAATAATAAATTATAATGAATAAATAAATAGGAAAAAATATATTTAATTAAATTAAATAATTAATAGCAATACTTAGAAAAGCAAATATTTTATTTACTTATTTATTATTATTATTTTGTGCTTGTTTATTTTGTATCCAAGATAGTAGCATGTGTTTTTTGCGCCTGAAGAAGAAAGACCACGTCCTTTTGAGTTTTTATGTTGAAATTTCATAAAGTTTTAGTTCTTTAATGTATATCTTATCAATATGTTTAATTTCAAATCAGCACAGAGAAGTCTAGCGCAGAATATAATTACAGCAGATTAATAAGTTGCTTGTATGGCTTAATACAGATTGATTACGGGCCCTAGGCGTATAAGTGAAATGATTACATGGAGGGTCTTTCTGAGGGGTCATAGAACGTATATACGTGAGTTTCAAAGAAAACGGTCGATGAGCACGACCTGAGATTGAACTGCAGTGAACCGCTCGGCAATTGGTGGGGCAACAGGAACAGAAAATAACAGCAAAAAACACCACAAGCACATGGGACCAAAATTGTGCATCCTTAGGTTCACAATTTCCTGACGGATGGGCTTGTTACCATGTTTTATTTTTAAATATTTTATTGGTTTAATGTAACGAATACCATAATTGTAGAAATTTTTTATAGTAAACAAAATTTTCTAGAATTAGTTTTGGGCAGTTTTATTTATTTATTTTTATTTATTTATTTATTTATTTGATAAATTATTACGTTTACTTTATTTTCGCTTTGAACTCTGATAATGTTACATACCATTAGATCAATTAAATTTCAAGTAATATTTTTTAATTGGTGTTAATTTTTTTGTTGTTACTATCTGTTAATGTATTTGTATTAATAGAGGCTACTAGCATTTTATTTCTTTCATTTTGGAGTATGCTAGCATACCGCGATTTCTGAACTGTGCCAGAATTTAATTTATTTGTGTAAACGAAAACATATTTATTACATATTCTATTCATATATATATGAATAGAATTATTTTCACCCGCTATAGAAGAAAATGATGTTCTTATTGAAGAGTATTTTTAGATTGGAAATTTGTACATACGGTATTTAAAAAAAAAAAAAATTCTAAAGAAAGTTTTTTCATTAAACTATTCTCTAAAGTTTTGAAAATACACTTTAGAAATAATAAAGTTAACTCTCCAGGATTCAAAAACGAGTAAATTTTCTTATAGAAACCATTTGTTCCAAAACTTCCTTATAATTTGGAAAAACAAAATGCACAAAATAGGAATGATATTTACATTCCCCGAGAAGTATTTTATCTTTAACAATGGGAATTCAAAATAATTTACTTAAACTCTAAACATTTCCTGAAACAGAGATGCATTTTATAATAGTTAGAGGCATCTTTAGGTAGTCGTTTATTTTCGATTTCTCAATAATTTTTTCTTAGAAAACTCTTTATTATACGAGGGAAAAATAAATCAGCTAAGTTTCTTTTAAATGCTTTACGTTGTTTATAAATTGAGCTTTTCATGCGAAAGTGATATTCTAGAAATATATAGTATATATATATACGAATAAAACATTTCCTTGCTGGCATTTATTATGTTGTATAAATTTTGCTGCATGCAAATTTTTTAAGATTTTTTCCATTTTGTATATAATATAGATTTCGAATTTTAAAAAATGCATGATTATAATAATTTCTTAAAATATAGAATGGTTATATATTTTACCTTGCACATAACTTTTTTTTTAACTATACACATAGCACATGACTTTTTTTTAACTGTGCAGGGTGTTCCTGAAAGACTGTCTAAAGTCTTGTACTATACCTCCCTTTAGAGAGACCAAAAACACAAAAGGATTTACAAGGACCAAGGATAAAAAATCACCAAGGATGCGACAAAATTTTTTGAGAAAAAAAAAAAAAAAAAAAAAAAAAAAAAAAAAATACAACGTCATATGTGGTGCTAGTACAAAAATATTAACAACGTTAACAGCAGTATTTGCATATGAATATATTCAATATGTCCAATGTGCATATCGAGGAAGTTACGCACGCTCCGTATAATGTCTTACTGCACGTGTTGCACGTTTAGTAAGATAAACTAAACGTATCAATATTTTCGAACGAGATACGTAATCATGCAAGTATAATTAATTGGCAGCCACTAGAAACAACCATTTGAAAGCACGATTCTTGACGTCATGAAACGGTGCACGCATTGAAGCATCCATATGTGCATATTGAATATTTGTAACGTCTTCCTCCAAAAACATATGCATATACCGATATATTTGTTTTCAATAGTTTTATTATTATTATTATTACTATTGAATCAGATATGGCGTCATTTTTTTGACATAAAGTTTTTTAAGCATGTCTATGTATATCAAGCGATGGATCTGTCTATGCAGAGTTTGCGTGGTCTTGCTGAGACACTCTGTATATTTTCCAGAATAAAATAACACATTTTAACTAAGAATATGATTCGACAAGAATTTATTTCACAAAGCAGCATTAAGTGTGCATTTCTTTACATAGGAATTATTGCCAGCGCTCGAATAATTTTGCTGCTGACTGCAAAACCATTTAACACTCACCTAACTCCAATATTAATACATTATTTCGATATTCTATATGTTATAATATAACAAACAGAAGATCATCCTGAACCTATGAGAGAATATACATCTCATCTATATACACATATAAGAGCAATTATATATTTTTCCAATGCAAACGAAAAATTCACTAATTAATAAGTCATTTTTTTTTCTATGCCATATTTTAGTTTTCTTTCAGAACTTATTTCTAAATTACTTAAACCACATAATATTTTAACTGCTTTCCGGCCGATTAAACAAGTAAAGAACTTTCTTTTTAACTTTAAACCTGTAACCCCTTCTTTGGATCTAACTGGCCTAATATATTTAATTCCTTGTAAATATGTTTATATAAGTGAAACTGGTCGAACGGCAAGAATTAGACTACAAGAGCAGAGGCGGTCACATACAAATTGCAACCAAAATTCTTAAATTGTAATCCATTCAATAGAAACCGATCATATTCCTGACTTCGGTAATATACAAATTCTAAATTCTGGCTATGATAATTATAAATCACGTATTTTCCTTGAGAGTTGGCACACTGCCAGCCATCTCTACACTATAAATGAAGCATGTGCACTTGCTCCTCAATATTCAGTACTTCTATACATTCCTTTTGTATAAATGTAATGCTTGCAAATAATGTTGTAGTGATACTGATGAGGAAACATGGACGGGTTTCGAAACATCTAAATTTTAAATGTTTTTTAATGTATATTTCGTTTTTTAAATGTATTTTAACTAAAGTCTGTCTCGTAAATAAAATAGTTTTTGTTTTTTAATATATATAATAGATCTAATTAGAAATCTTTCGTATGCATCTGAATTTATATAATGAAGGATACAGTCGGTAACAAAAGTGTCCGAACACTAGCAAAAATTCCTATGTAAAAAAAGTACACTTCGTACTCTTTTATTAAATAAATCCTTGTCGAATCCTATTCTTAGACAGTGTAAGAACGTGATTCGATAAGGATTTATTTAACAAAACCGTATGAAGTGCACTTTTTTTGCATAGGAATTTTTGCTAGTGTTCGGACACTTTTGTTACCGACTGTACATCTCGTATTTTATGAATAAAATATATGAACATGAGGTATGGCATTTAATATATCTGTACAACGGAGGTAAAGGACGTCATGTCCACTTTATGAAAACAGTTAGTACCATATTTCTGATGAGCATATTTTGTTTTATATAGAGGCATTAAGCACTGACTCCAATAACTATAAAAAAAAGTAGGACTGTGAAAAAAAAAAACATGTCCATTTTCTTCATTCATGACACACGTGTTTTATTAAAACATCAGTAACATCATTTCTAAGGAATTACATTTTCGTAGCATGTTTCCATTGCCCCCGGAGTACAAATATGAAAACTTTTAATAACAGCATTTAATTAAAATACTTAATTTAAACATTTAAGAATTATTATTCTGTTTTTGCTCTTGTAATATCTTGCATAAAAATGGTTGGTGTTCTGACACAGAAATGTGTCTCGAATGAAACAATTCCGAGAACTGCTCTTACCTGTCACACTAAAAAACATTCTTTGACTGACATTTTGAAACTAAATTGTGGTTCGTGTAAAAATAATTTCATACCATTCATATAAATTCTAGTTCCCATTGCTAACGAGTTCTAAAAGACCCTATTAGAATCATAGAGCGTTTTTCTATATCGTGGTTAATCTTATTTTAAAATATCTGCAACTAAATATGAACACAACAGGCAAGTTTTAGTAGCTATAATTTTGTTTTATGTCCCAATTCTAGGAAATTAATATTTATAATATTGATTCACCATCTACAGTCGGCTGGAAAATTATTGAAGCACACATCCACTCTTTTCATATATATATATATTTATTTAGTTTGACCACTAATTTTTATCATCAACTTACTTTTTTATAAATAGTATAGGACTAAGATAAATATTTACTTAATAAAACAGAATTGCATTATTGCTAGTGTTTCAATTATTTTGATGCCGACAGTAGAAGAGTGTACATTTGAAATTTTCAATCATTTCGTCTATCCCGGATTATTTGCTTACCTTTTATGCATAACTCAGAAATCCATATTTTTATTTCAGATATCCAGAAAATGACTACTTATCTGGTCTATATAAAATTGTACATTTATTTCTCGGTGTTCTCTCTGAAAAATAACTTAATATTTTTCTGTTATAACTTTTAGAACATCAGAACTCCTGTGTAGCACGGGAACCTAGTATTGTTCTTAACAGTAAAATAATATGAAGGTGTCGAAACGACATTCTCTGTCTAACAACTGGACAATTTCAAAGTCTTACTTTCGTAGTGTTGTGAAAGTAAAAATTTTAGAGTTTTTGTGCTTATGTACAATATTTTTCGGAGCAAACCTCTCCTGAGTATCCATTGAAGCACATAGGGATCGACTGTAACGATATGTAGAATCTATCCTCTAGCAAGTACTTTACTCTAGGTAGATTTATTGACTGTTCGATTTTCTCTAAAAGTATTGTTTAGAGACATTCTTTAATCATACAAAATTATTTATAAAATTAATCTTATAATAATGGAAAGTGTTCCATAAACTTTGTTTTAGTATGAATTCTACACCAAATAAAATGTGAAAGATGTGTTTGATTTGTGCAATATACAATAATATAAATAAGGATTCGGATTGTATATTTTTCTAAGGTAAAATAGTGAAACCTTCTTCTTATATATCCATACATTTAATACGTATGTATATCATTGTTTACATAATTTAAAAATTATCATTTAAGTATTTAGATGTATAATTTTTGTAATAAAAATCAGAAAACATGTTTAATTCCTTTTAAAAACGTAATGTATACATAACGATAATATTATTTCTAGAAATTAAATAATGAAATTAAATTATGAAATAAAAATAATTCGTAATATTTGAGTGTACATATATATATATATATATATATATATATATGTATGCATATCGATAGATAGATAGAGAGACAGATATACTGAATTTAATACAATCCTTTTAAGTAACATTTTAATATAATTTTCTAAAAGTTATTCTCTTTAATAAATATGTGATGAACATAAAAATAAATTAGAAAATAATGAACACCTTAATGCAAAAATCATTTAGATTGTGGCATTAATTTTCTTGTCTCGATAAAATATAAAGTTACACATTGAGAAGATAAATAAATCTGTATTAACGTGATAAAATTTAATACTCTTTCAATTTGGCACTTGTGAACTTATTCTTTCGGAGCAGGTAGTTAATTAAATTACTTCGCATAACTTCGTGATTAAATCATTTATTTAATTATTTAATCTGTTATTTTCGGTTACTGTGCTAATATATTCTTTAACTCTCAAGTTAAGTATCAAAACTCATTTACTAGTAGTACAAAATATATTTTTTGTTTTATATTTGCATTTAAATAATGCTTGCAATATATGTTTTGAATAAAATCGTATGTATTCATATTAATCGGTATGTAATATACAGAACCTGAAATGTTATCTTTTAAATAAGAAACAAAAATTATCTTGAAAAGAGTTTTTTTTTTTTTTTTTTTTTGTATTGGGTGCACTTAATAGCTCTAAAATATATTGCAAAATGGAGAATTGTTTTTGGATAGACATCTTTGTTTTTTTAACTTTTGCTAAAAGTAAACAAACAAAAAAAAAAAGCCTTTTTACATATATGTATGTTTTGTTTTTTTAATTAATACACTGCTCGACATTCAAAATGCAACACCAAGAAGGAATGATAATAACGGAATGAAATTTGTTGGACACATACATTATAGTAGGAAGAACAATTGCTTAAAATTTTAGGAAATTTGGAGTAATATGCACTGAGAAAACAGTACATAAAGCAGCGACCTCTGTAAGCAATAACAGCACATATCTGCCTAGGCATTGAATCGAACAGCGATCGGATGACATGTACGGGTAGAGCAATTCATGAAGTTTTAACACGATGCACAATTCATCGAACGATGTTACTGGTGAGTGGTGGGGAGCCAGTCGCTTTTCAATGATTAAACAGTCATTTTCATTGGTGCAAGATCAGGAGAACGCGCTGGCCAGAGCAACAATCGAACACATTCTGTATCAAGGTCCGGAAAATACAAACAACTTGTGGTCGTGCATTATCTCGCTTAAATTTTGCGCTACGCAGACCTCGAATACAGGGCAGAGGGGCGGGCCTTAACTCATCAGAAATTTAATGGCCGCTGTTCAGAATGCCAGGAATACGAACATGAAGTAATCGAGACGTGTATCCAATGAAAACCCATAACATCATTGCAAATGATGGACATTATGATGATGTCGAATCCCAGCTGGCAATATGCATTAGGACTGGGCTTTATATCGATGTAAATTAAAATATCGATTTAACGCTAATATCGTTTATCCGATTTAAATATTTCATCTTCCGTAAAATATCGATGCAGAAACATCCGAACACGCGAACATATGATTCCAGGCTAAACCGAATGAATAAAGTTGGAATAATGCGAGGTAACTATTCATTATTCATTCAAAGGGATTCCGGTATAGTTTAAAGCATGCGCAGTCACAGACAGCTAAATCATGAAAATCCCGATTGAATATATTGGAATAATGCCAGATATTCATTCAAAAAGATTCCGGTTTAGTCAGTCTAAAGCATGCACAATCATAGACAGCTAAATCATGTAGATTGAAGTGCCGTTTCGATTTAGTGTTACGCAGGCGCATTGGGAAAAAGAGAATATCGGTTTAAGGGGTTACATCCAGTTGTATGCACGAAAAAACGTGTTTTTTTGTGAATTTTTTGTGAAGAGGCATTTTATTAAAGAAATATATACAATACATATACATATAGCAAATTTAATGTATTTTAAGAATCCGTGATGAGTTTACAAAAATATTGGGTTCCGCTGTTCCTGTAGTAGATCTCCTAGAGGACTTCCACAAAAAGGTGTCTGGCGGTGAGCAAGATATCGCTGATCCAAATTATCTGAAATGAAAAAAACCAAAAGATTTATTTTTAGGATAGATGAATACAGGTAATGATCGTAGGAATAGTCAAAATTTTGATTTTTGACAAAATGGCGGCTTCCCCCCAAAAAAAATCGTTTTTTTCATGAAAATTTACACTTGAAAGTGGCTAAAAAAATCGAAATTATTATCAGAAACCTTATTCCTACGATCATTACCTGACAAAAATATCTAAGAGAATCGTGTCAAAATTTCAAGTCAATCGGTCTAGCCGTTTCGGAGAAATTTTGCTCACCGACTTTGAAAACACCGTTTCGAGATAAACGCGTTTAAAGTTTTAGGAACCATTTAAACTAAGTTATTTTTTTTTCCTACTTACATCGAGTCATCTATTCCAGGACCATAAGAGGAACCCTCTGCTTCATCATTTGCTTCTAGTACAGCCAAATGTTGTTGTCTACGTGACATTCTCCCCTCGCGCGTGCTCCCTTGCGCTCGTGCGTCAGAGATCAAGATGCGCTCTGCGTCCTCTTTTTCTACATAGGCATGGGCATTTGGCCCAAGCGATAGTCCTATTGCGTTCATGAAGTATAGAAGAGATATTTTTCCTTCATTGAACATGCCGGCAGCAAGATAAGCAGCAATTTCAACGATCTTAGAGCCACATGGGATTATTTTTGGAGTTATTTTCCATATCAGCTGATGTATACCTAAAATTTCTAAATATAGCTCTGAGATATAAGATAAACCTTTTATATTCTTATTCTAAGAAGCAAAACATTATGAAAAGCATGGACAAGGGCATAGGGATAATGAAAAACAGCTGCTACTCTGGTTTACGCTCCGCCTACTTTAAAACGCTCGGAGACGTCTTTACAAATATGCAAATTTCTCCGAAACTAATTGCTGGATCGATATGAAATTTTCAGACAATATTATCAAATATATGTACATTCAAAATATGTAAAAAAAAAAAAATCGATTTTTTGAAAATTACAACTGGATGTAACCCCTTAAGACCATTCTTTCGAGCCGAAACGCGTGCGCACTATCAAAGTGAAAACCGATTCTGATACAAAGCTTTCCGGTTAAGATGTTAGGTTTGACTAGTTGAAATGAGATTTATTCATTCATTTAAAATTCGTTTGATTATTGGAGATTTATTTTATCAATATTAGTATTTTATTCTGCCATTTTTTTTTTTTTATAGTTCCAGTTCCTATAATTTAAAAATAAGAAACCCCAGTTTCTGTTTATTAGATAAGTGAATTAACTATTCTTTATGAACATTTTATATAATTAATATTTTTTCATTAAATTCATTAATTTCTGTACACAATACGACATTGTCATATTATCAAAAATAATTTAAACCAGGGCCCGAAATTTCAACTTAGATTACACTCGCTGAAAAAAAAGTTACTCGCCACAAAATATGATTAACTTACTCTATTTTTTACGTATAAGGTGAACAGAATTTTTTATTGGAAAAAAAAGGAGAAATTACACAGTGTCTTTTATTTTATAAGAAAAATAGAAGACATTCAATTTTGAAAAAGAGGTTATTTTAGAGGACACAAAATTGAATGAATATGAGTATAAAAGTCGATTCAAAAGCTATTTTACACAAGTGGTGGAAACATTTTTGTCCCAAATGATGAATTTGGATCAGTACACCATAATTTAAATTAATAATATACGGATACATGAGGAAAAATCCCTAATTTTCATAAATGTCACTGGACAATATAGATTTTTTTTTCGTTATGTTAGTGTTCACCAGTCGATACAGCCAACAGCCGATCGAGCTTCCCAGTTTTGCGAAATTTTTGAAATTAAGGACTAAATCCTTTTAATTTGAGAAGGAGGACAGAGGAAGAAAAACATAATAATATTATAGTTTTAAAAAATTAAAGAACACGCTTTTATAGAAATGTGAACTAAAAAGCACAAAATATCTATCTTAGTATTAAAATTCAGGGTAAGAGAAAATCGTGTGAGTGACACACCGTAATATTTACATACATTTAAATCTTTAATTAAAATAACTTAGAATTAACAAAAACCATTTTTAAAAAATCTCCCCTGACGGGGATCGAACGCTGGACCTTTAGGTTCGTAGCGCGGCGCCATACCTCTACGCCACATCGTTCACGTAGGGAAAGTATTTTTTTTACAATATAAATTTTTTGTTTGCTCCCAGAGAAGTTACAAAAAAACAAACATACATACATACATGCAGGTGAAGCTAATAAAAGCGTGTTAAAAAAAGAGGACGTTTTTTCCTGTATTTTTTTTTTTTTTTTTTTTTTTTTTCATTTAAGAAGGCAGAGCGTTGAATACAAAGACTGTACTCTTAAAAAGAGGATATCTGGTCACCTTACCTAAGATCAGCATGATCATACGTTTTTAAATCGATTTTTTTTTTTTTTTTTAAGTACCGTGTACTGTAAGAATTCTATCTATATTTAGACTGAAATTTTACTCGCCACAGTAAAATTTCCACTCGCCAATGGCGAGCTGGCGAATGGAATTTTCGCGCCCTGATTTAAACAACATTTAAACCTATCTAATTTTTATTTATTTCGAAGTGAGTTATTAACAGCAAGTATGGGTATTTAAAAATAATTTTAAATATGGTGAAAATTGATGCTTTCCCCTCCCCCCTTCCAATGCACTAAATTGTTGTTCTTTCTATCAATTTTATTTTTCTATACTGAGTTATAGTTATTTAAATCTTTTTGTATTTTGCAGTATTTGATGTAATTTAATCTGAAATAAGTAAAAATTTTAAATCTTCAATAAAAAAAAAATCTTGTATTTTTTTTTTTTTTTTTTTTTAGAAAATTTTAATTAAGAACTATATTTATTAAGGGATACAAGGCACTATAGAAATTTAATATCATGTGTGAAGTTCTATTAATTAGCAATTTTCTGCTGATTGCCATTTTGCAATTCATTCGTATGTACCCCACTAAAAATAATCTCAAAATTTTCTTTAAAAAAAATCTGCAGAATATCTTAAGTTATTTGGCCCACTTCTTAAGCCTATATGTTCTGAAGAAAATCTACAGAATATAATCTTCATATTTTTTTCAAAATATATAGGCCTAAGAAGTGGGCCAAATAACTTAAGATATTCTGCAGATTATAGTTTTTTTAAGTTAATCTTAAAATTATTTTCAGTGTGATCTACAGAAAAGTTTTGCATTCAAATCAGATGGAAGATAATTATAAATGAAAATAAAGTCTTTTCAAATTTAATATTTTATTCATTTAGATTATTTTAAATACTTATTCAAGACAGAAAGAGAAGGTTTAGAAGAAATTATATATTACTAAATTATGACATTTTGCATAAGACAGATCTGTTCACACACACACACACACACATATATACATATATATATATATATATATATATATATATATATATTGTATCTCAGCTACTAATTAAAATAATTTCATAAGTAATACATCATTTGAAAAATTTGTTAATCTGAAACGGAACAGCAGATTGCAGAAATTTCTACCGCAAGATGGAGCTGTAATATTTTAAAATTTCAATATTTCAAATTCTAATTATGATTATGATTAAATTATTTTTAATGCATCATTCGAAAGATATTTTAAAGTTCTTTTATATTATCGAAAGTGGAATTCGAGATTTCACCTGATTTACACGTTTTAAGGTCTCCTGATTAGGTCTTCTTTTGCATCTCAGCTAATTGAGTTAGACCGTTCAAAAATGGTATAGGTAGGTTAATTAGGGGGGCTGGAAAGGTGGAGAAGGAACAGGCACACACAGCGCGCAAAGAACTGCGCTGACGAAGGCAGTGGAGACCCGGTAGAACTTTTTACTCGACGAGAAATGATTTTTTAAATTTTCTTTTCTTAAGAATAAAAGTTTGATTTCAGAAGGAATATGTGCATACACCGCACGTATATCTTCACACATACAAGTAAAGCGTGCATGGGTTGCGACCCGGTGCGAGTTTTTACCCGAAGAAAAATGATTTTTATTTTATTTTCTTGATAATAAAAGTGTGAATTGAGAAGGAATATGCGTACACAGTGCATGCATTATTAAGATTATGTATGCAATAATACAGTAATTTTTATGAAATTTTTTTTAAATGACACTTCGTTTTAATCGACAATACAGTCGAACCTCGTTAACGTGAATCTCAAGGGTGGTAACTGATCGCTTCATGTTATCAGTAGTTCATACTATCAGTAACTCGAAAACTAATCTTCCTGTTGACAGGGATTGTGGAAACAGTTCACATGAAAAGTAATTCACGTTAAGCGTGTTCCCGTTAACGAGGTTCGACTATATTCGGTAGCTTGCAAAAAGGGATTTGAGCCATTAATGAGAATTTTTTTAGTTAAAAGTAGATTTTGTTACTCATTTTTGAAATAAATAACATATAAAAGTTGTATAAACTATTGAAATTCAGTATTATTGATGAATTTTTAGTTTTTTGTGAAAAAAAGTAAACAGATATTTTACAATATTTATGTTTTGCATAATTTTGAACGTTGAGCAATTTTCTTGCAAAAATTTATTTACAATATTCATAAAAGGTTTATTTGAAGTATGAATCATTATTGTTTTACCTTATCGAGGTCAAATATGCAATAATATTGGTATTTCCTTGGAAATTTCTAAAAAATAACACTTGGTTTTCATCGCCAACATTCAGTAGTTTACAAATATTGATTTTAACCATTACTAAGAAATATTTTTTATAAAGAGGAATTCTAATGCTCAATTTTGAAATAAATAGTACATAACTGTATTTTCAAGGTCTAAAATTTAGTTTTATTCATGAATTTTCAGTATACTTTCAAAAAATGCAAAACAAACACTTGAAAAATTTTCTGTTTGTAAAAATTTGTAATGCTGAGCAAATTATTTGTTAACATATGGTAAAAATGTTCATATAGGCATAATTGAAGTGTAATTCATGATTATTTTGCCTTATTCAGATGAAATATAGAATAACAAAGGGATTTTCATGGAAATTTTAAAAAATAACACTTAATTTTCATCGTCTTTATTCGCTCCGTCCCAGAAATTAATTTAAGCCAATAGTAAGAAATCTTTTAGTTAAAAATGGACTTTGTTATTCACTTTTGAAGTAAAAATAACATGTACAAGTTTTATAAACAACTGAACTTAGTTTTATTGCTGAATTTTCAGTATTTTGTGAAAAAAAAGTGAACAGATATTTTACGATTTTTATGTTTTGCACAATTTTGAATGTTGATCAAATTTCTTGTAAAAATATGTTTAAAATATTCATAAATGGTTTAATTGAAGTATAAATCATGATTGCTCTTTACCTCATTAAGATTACGTATGCAATATAATACAGTAATTTTCATGGAAATTTTAAAAACTGACACTTCGTTTTCATCGTCAATATTGTCGAACCTCGTTAACATGAATCTCAAGGGTGGTAACAGATCTCTTCATGTTACCAGTAGTTAATACTATCAGTAACTCGAAAACTAATCTTCCTGTTGACAGGGATTGTGGAAACAGTTCACGTTAAAAGTAATTCACGTTAAGCGTGTTCACGTTAACGAGGTTCGACTGTATTCGGTAGCTTGCAAAAATGGATTTGAGCCATTAGTGAGAATTTTTTTAGTTAAAAATAGATTTTGTTACTTATTTTTGAAATAAATAACATATAAAAGTTGTATAAACTATTAAAATTCAGTATTATTGATGAATTTTTAGTTTTTTGTGAAAAAAAGTAAACAGATATTTTACGATATTTATGTTTTGCATAATTTTTAACGTTGAGCAATTTTCTTGCAAAAATTTATTTACAATATTCATAAAAGGTCTATTTGAAGTATGAATCATTATTGTTTTACCTTATCGAGGTAAAATATGCAATAATATTGGTATTTCCTTGGAAATTTATAAAAAATAACACTTGGTTTTCATCGCCAACATTCGGTAGTTTACAAATATTGATTTTTAACCATTACTAAGAAATATTTTTGATAAAGAGGAATTCTAATGCTCAATTTTAAAATAAATAGTACATAACTGTATTTTCAAGGTCTAAAATTTAGTTTTATTCATGAATTTTCAGTATACTTTCAAAATATGCAAAACAAACACTTGAAAAATTTTCTGTTTGTAAAAATTTGTAATGCTGAGCAAATTATTTGTTAACATATGGTAAAAATGTTCATATAGGCATAATTGAAGTGTAATTCATGATTATTTTGCCTTATTCAGATGAAATATAGAATAACAAAGGGATTTTCATGGAAATTTTAAAAAATAACACTTAATTTTCATCGTCTTTATTCGCTCCGTCCCAGAAATTAATTTAAGCCATTAGTAAGAAATCTTTTAGTTAAAAATGGACTTTGTTATTCACTTTTGAAGTAAAAATAACATGTACAAGTTTCATAAACAACTGAACTTAGTTTTATTGCTGAATTTTCAGTATTTTGTGAAAAAAAAGTGAACAGATATTTTACGATTTTTATGTTTTGCACAATTTTGCATGTTGATCAAATTTCTTGTAAAAATATATTTAAAATATTCATAAATGGTTTAATTGAAGTATAAATCATGATTGCTCTTTGCCTCATTAAGATTACGTATGCAATATAATACAGTAATTTTCATGGAAATTTTAAAAACTTACACTTCGTTTTCATCGTCAATATTGTCGAACCTCGTTAACATGAATCTCAAGGGTGGTAACAGATCTCTTCATGTTACCAGTAGTTAATACTATCAGTAACTCGAAAACTAATCTTCCTGTTGACAAGGATTGTGGAAACAGTTCACGTTAAAAGTAATTCACGTTAAGCGTGTTCACGTTAACGAGGTTCGACTGTATTCGGTAGCTTGCAAAAATGGATTTGAGCCATTAGTGAGAATTTTTTTAGTTAAAAATAGATTTTGTAACTTATTTTTGAAATAAATAACATATAAAAGTTGTATAAACTATTAAAATTCAGTATTGATGAATTTTTAGTTTTTTGTGAAAAAAAGTAAACAGATATTTTATGATATTTATGTTTTGCATAATTTTTAACGTTGAGCAATTTTCTTGCAAAAATTTATTTACAATATTCATAAAAGGTCTATTTGAAGTATGAATCATTATTGTTTTACCTTATCGAGGTAAAATATGCAATAATATTGGTATTTCCTTGGAAATTTATAAAAAATAACACTTGGTTTTCATCGCCAACATTCGGTAGTTTACAAATATTGATTTTTTACCATTACTAAGAAATATTTTTGATAAAGAGGAATTCTAATGCTCAATTTTAAAATAAATAGTACATAACTGTATTTTCAAGGTCTAAAATTTAGTTTTATTCATGAATTTTCAGTATACTTTCAAAAAATGCAAAACAAACACTTGAAAAATTTTCTGTTTGTAAAAATTTGTAATGCTGAGCAAATTATTTGTTAGCATATGGTAAAAATGTTCATATAGGCATAATTGAAGTGTAATTCATGATTATTTTGCCTTATTCAGATGAAATATAGAATAACAAAGGGATTTTCATGAAAATTTTAAAAAATAACACTTAATTTTCATCGTCTTTATTCGCTCCGTCCCAGAAATTAATTTAAGCCATTAGTAAGAAATCTTTTTGTTAAAAATGGACTTTGTTATTCACTTTTGAAGTAAAAATAACATGTACAAGTTTTATAAACAACTGAACTTAGTTTTATTGCTGAATTTTCAGTATTTTGTGAAAAAAAAAGTGAACAGATATTTTACGATTTTTATGTTTTGCACAATTTTGAATGTTGATCAAATTTCTTGTAAAAATATGTTTAAAATATTCATAAATGGTTTAATTGAAGTATAAATCATGATTGCTCTTTGCCTCATTAAGATTACGTATGCAATAATACAGTAAATTTCATGGAAGTTTTAAAAAATGACACTTTGTAAATACACTTCTAATACAGGGGTTTTCATAGGAATTTCAAATGAAATTTACTTACACAACACATAAACACAAAATATTTTTTTAAAAATGAAATCGAGCAACAACGAATCCCATTTTAGCTACCGCTGGTTAATTGAAGTATAAATCATTATTGCTCTTTGCCTCATTAAGATTAAGTATGCAATAACACAGTAAATTTCATGGAAGTTTTAAAAAATGACACTTTGTAACTACACTTCTAATACAGGGGTTTTCATAGGAATTTCAAATAAAATTTACTTACACAACACATAAACACAAAATATTTTTTTAAAAATGAAATCGAGCAACAACGAATCGCCATATTAGCTACCGCTAGTGCTAGCACGCCGGCGTCTTTTTACTCCGTGACGCCGGCTGAATATAGTAAACAAACATTTTTTATTTTTACCTGGTCACATCTTCGAGTTGAGTTGTAATTCTCTAAACTTGAATGAATTCCATTGCAGGAAGTAAAACGTATGGTCGTTGTTTTATATTTATCTAAATTTTAATAAAAGCAAAGAAATGGATTATCATTATTCACACACGCACACCACACTCCATGCACAAACACGCGTACGTACTAAAAGCTGTATGATTCAAAATGCCCACAAAAGTTCTACAAATATTTTTCAGATTTAATTTTTACTTTTTGCTTAACCTAAAATAATAAAAGTGTTCGTGTTAAAACTTAAAAAAATCTGAAGTTCTTTTAATGATGAAACAAAATCTTTATAATGCCTATAAAACGTCGTAAAAAAATCTGTGGTTATTTTGGTGATAAATCTAAATCTGAAAAATTTATTCAGATATTTTTAATATTTCTGCAGAAAGTCGAAATTTTTTAAGATTATCTCAAGATATTTTTTAGTGGGGTAGGTGGGAAATATAAAAATTTCAATGAATTAAAAAGTAATAAGAAATAATAAAGTTCTGAATTTATTAATTAGTTAAAATAATAACACTAATAAATTGGAGTGTTTTTAAATATTCTGAAGATTACTCACAAAAGTCACGTCACGAGTAAACGTGGAATTCTATAACTTGTGGTAAAAGAAAACTGCGCTATATTAATTATACTGTGTTGCGATGTGTAAATTTTGAACTGTGGAAAATAACGAATAATTTTATAATAATTAGAATAAACATTACATCTTTATCAGAAGTCTAATTTTTTTCAAAGGATTTATTTTAGTAAAAATATAAATGTCTGTGATTAAGATAATAATTTCGAGAAAAAATTTAATTTGGTTAAACTAAATTAATTTCTCTATGGTCCATTGTTGATTTTTTGCGTATGTATTCATTATGAGAAAGTACTTGTAAAAATTTTTAACTTCTGGCTTTCAATGGATTTACACGTTTTGAGGAGTCTAGAGAACGTTTTGACCACTTTTGGTAACACTGCATTAAATCGATATATCTTTATATCGGTATTTTATATGAACGATATATCGATTTAAGAAATGTCAACATCGCCCAGCACTAATGTGCATTATTAATAATGCCGTTAAATATGGATAAAGCAATCTTGATGCTGTAAACAGGATTGTGATTTGTCTGAAAAGTGACTTCACGCCATTCCTGCGTCCAGGTTCATCGTTGATCACACATTAATAGCGCCCATATCAGTGATGCAGTTTTGAGGGTAATCAGAATTTTGGTAGCCGCATACTGAGTCACCACCTGGATTAATGGTATGTTGTACCATTGGATACACGTCCCGGTCACCTCTTGTTTTCATTCCCGCCACTCTGAATACCAGCCATTATATTTCTGACGAGTTAAGGCCCATAGCTCTGCCCTATGTTCAAGGCCTCCGAAGCGCAACATTTAAGCAGGACAATGCACGACCGCAAGTTGTCCATATTGTCTGAACTTTCTTTGATGCCGAATGTGTTCGACTGTTGCTCTGGCCAGCGCGTTCTCCTGATCTCGCACCAATGAAAATGACTGTTTAATCGTTAAAAAGCGACTGGCCCCCCACCACTCACCAGTAACTTCGATCGATGAATTGTGGCATCGTGTTAAAACTTCATGAAGTGCTCTACCCGTACATGTCATCCAATCACTGTCGATTCAATGCCTAGGCAGATATGTGCTGTTATTGCTCAAAGAGTTCGCTGCTTTATGTACTGTTTTCTCAGTACATATTTCTCCAAATTTCCTGAAATTTTAATCAATTGTTCTTCCTACTATAATGTATATGTCCAACAAATTTCATTCCGTTATTATCATTCCTTCTTGGTGTTGCATTTTCAATGTCGAGCAGTGTATAAGGAATTTATAAATGTAAGCTTTTTATGAAGCTTAAGGTTTAAACTCATTAAAATATATTCTTAATTCTTACCACATGATTTTGCAAATATCCTGCTTTTAACTTCAATGACTTGGACTCTGTTTTGATAATCAGTGTGTTGTATATCACGTTTATGTATACAGTCTGTAATCTTTGAACATTACTATTATTATTACCATTATTATTATTATTATGTAAATATATTATGATTTTTATACAATTGGATAGAAAAGGAATATTAAAATTATCCTTCATTAGTACATAAATATCGTTTATATGTAAAATGTACTCACCCTACGTTTAAAATACATTTATGACATAATTTAAAACTTCATTATTATATATGAGCATACATAAAACATTTATTCAGAAAATTATTTATAAGCATATATTTGTAATAAAATTCAGAAAAATATGCACATTTAACGCATGAAATAATTATATGTTAAATCCATTAACGTATTTCCGGGAGGTCAACAGAATTATTGTGGTTGTTTCCCTTAAATTAGCTTTTCACATGATGAACATTTTTTTATGCCTTTAAAAAATATAGATAAATAAATATTATATTTTTGGTCTTTTACAAAGATGAATTTATTTGCATTTTGATAGTTTCTTCATTTACGACATTCCATTATTTCTGAACAATTTTATGTTTTATTTTTTTTCTATTATAAACATAAATACTTTGACATTGTTAGAGTTTTAAGACTATCCTTTTGCTATTAGTAAGTAGGCTATCGACTGGAATTTAACATCCATAGCAATAGTGATAATAAATTAGCAACACTTTCTTAAGAGTAAAATTTCTGAGTATACATTATATACAGTCTGTTTCATGCATGTATAATTTAGCATGTTATACAAAATGCATAAAGATCATTTACGTGTTTTATTTTCCAAAAATCATGTGGTGATACATTTAATAAATATTATCGAATAATTTATTTTTATTTTTTTTTATTTTTACAGTCCTATATAATATACGATATCAAAGTTTGATCACCGTATGTTGATTTGAGATGAACCCATGTTAAAGGGAAAATGAGATTATCTAATATTAGCTTATATAATATTACAACTGAATACTTACGCAATAAAGAAACGGATACCGTGGCATTGTTTCTGTAATTTTTGTTTGAAATTTGTATCAACAAAATTTCTAGAAATTCTCCCCATCACTCTTTTTTTTTTCTTTAGTACCTACAACTGATAACACTTAACCAATCGTATATTTGTAAACTAGTTGTACATAGTTATATTAAGGTGCTAACTTTTTTTTTTATGTATTTTTAATTATTTTTATCAATTCAGCAGCTGGTTGTTCATCTGGAGCAGCTCTTTCACTCAAATAACTATTTTCATAAACCATATTTTTGTTGTATCGTATTACATTATCAATAACTTAATTTCATATTTATTTTGTTTGGAAGGTATATACATTCTAAGTTACAATTTTCTCTAAATATCGAGTTGTTTATCTATTGTTATTTATGCTTCAAATGCGCAACTGTTTTTGACCATTCGCGAAAGTGTTTCCCAAACTTCAGAGATAAGAGAAATTTTGTATCGAGTTTGACGTGTTTCTGGCGACTATTTACAATTGAGTCTCAGACAATTTCCCAAAATTAAATCCTTCATAAAACATTGTTAGTAAGCATCTATCTCCTCAATATCTAATAATAAATCAAATGATATATGATTATTTTCCAACGAAGCTGCAAAAATTACTAAAACGAGATTTGTTTTTAAATAAAAAAATAAAAAAATAATGTAGATTAAATTTTATAACTTATGCTTCAAAAATTATCTTTCAAAATATCTTTATAAATACATTTTAAAATTACCAGTCTCAGAAATAATATACTCAATTTTGACGATTCAGACATCCTCGGGCTTAATTTCGTTGTTTTTGACAAATATTTCGTCAAGCGGTCACGTGATTTTTAAGGAAATGTGAACTCTCAAATATCTGACGACACTGTTTACTCACAATAGCATGTGCTAGCTTTCATTACCGCCATATTGTTTTTTTTCCTATGTTGTTTCGACTTAACGTTACAAGGACAGCCTGGTGGTTCGGTCAGCTGGTTTATTTGCCAGCCTGGTGGTTCGGTCGGTAGGCCGCTGCCAGGTCCCGGTTTCGAATCTTGGTGCGGGCATGGATGTTTGTGATGTCCTATGTCTACAAAATATTGTGTGCGCTTGTTTCTGTGAATTTCTGTAAAAATATGGATCAATTGAGACGTAAGTCATTGTAACTATAGGTCTCAAAGCAGTCAAATAAATGTCGAAATGGCTTTTATTTGTTTGCTCTGTTTTATTTATATTTTCATTAAATATAATTAGGATTAATGTTTAAAGCAACCAACTTACAGGTTATTTTATAATTCTATAATTTGTATTTTATTCTGTATCACGAAACCAGGATGAAAATATGTATCTTTACTTTTTACGAAATTCGTATGTTCAAAAAAGTGACGAAAGTATTTTTCTCCATTTGACGAAATGGTAGCTCGGAACATATCCCTAAAAACACTTTCGTCAAAAATAAAGAAATTTTCGTATCCATTTCTGAGAGTGATGTTTAAAATGTCATCCAAGAGATATAGCCCGAAGCTGTGGATTGGATAGGGACCAGAGCAAGCAATTGAGCAATTGAAGCGAAACAAGAATAATAATCTAGCAGATATTATGCTTTTTTTTTTTTTTCTATTTAAAATCCTTTTTACCAAAAGTTTGTAATCCATTCATTGTAATTAATTGAGATATTTTGTGTTAGCTAAGAGTTTTCTCGATACTTCTTGACTAATATTCTCTTCAAAAGACCGTGTTTATTTTTATGAAAGGAAATAAAGTAGATCATTAAAGATGTCATCATACTGCTATTGCAATACATATTATTCAGCAGAGGATAATTTAGAAAATTTCCTTTTGCTTTCAAAAAAAATTTTTTTTTTGTGTGTGTGAAATTTGCGTTCTTGGCCTCTTTTAATAATAATAAAACTCAGACATGAAAATATAGATATTTACAACAACTATATTTTGAATTAAATAAGATTTATTAAATAAAATTAAAAATTAAACAATACTCCTTCTACTGCTAAATTAAAACAAACATTTTATACAAAATTTTTCTATTGATACATATATGCATATACAAGTTTATTTTATATTTTCAAAAATCTATCCAAATAAACAATGAGTAAATATATATTACAAAAATTGTTCTTCTAGTATTAAATATGACTAAATTGTCATCTTCATATAAAAATAAAAAATAATTTCCTGAACGAAAGAAAGTACCTTACATACATTCAACATTGAATCTTAAAGACGCACGAATGTAGCTGACATATTTAAATCATGGTGGTACTAGTGTACACACCTTAGCATTTGAGTATGCATTTCTCTGTTGTATATGTTTAGTTGTTGCAGAATAGTACAATAAAGTTCAAATATTTAAATCTTTAATGATCTTATAATTTTCAAGAAAATAGTAAAAAAAAGTGCCTTTTTTTTTTTTTTTTTTTTTTTTTTTTTTTTGTTATTGTTTTTATTATTATCATTATTAAAAAAAATTGTATAAAATAAAGTGTATGCATTAGTATATGAATTCATGTTTTATTTTTGGAATATTTTTAGCTTAAAATCAAGAAAATTTAATTTTGCAGGAAAAACAACAATTAGGGTTATTATGACTGATTTTTGGTTTTTCAGTGAGCAGAAAAAGTAAAAGATATGTTATTTAAATATTAAAACAGAATTTTATGAAAATAATTTTACGTACAATACGTACAACACTAGACGTATAATACACAACTCTCAGATTTACTATCAGAACTTTCATAAATATTACTTAATCCCGAATTACTCTCAAATGCATTTATATTAAAATTAGAATCCGAGTCACTTTGCGATTCTGACTGCATTATATACACAATATTATGTATTAGCACAGAGCAAAAAAAAAAAAAAAAAAACATGCATTTGATAGCCTAACTTAGCTAAAATTGAAAAATTAGTATTACAAATATTTAAAATTTGATAGTGCAGACACTTTAAAATAAAACTATTCTCTCCGATTACGTTAAAAATAGTCTACTCTTCCATTTATAGTGCAAAATAAGAAATAAAAAATTTCCCGAGAATAAGAAAGGATTTCTTTTTAAATCTTTTTATCGCGTTACTGACACTCCAGCCCGGAAATATCACAGGCACGAGAAGAAATAAAGAGCTAAAACTCAACCCACCAATTTCACGGAAGCTAGAAAAAAAGGGTTAAAGTTGGGAAAGTTATTTAAACGACACGTTAAAAGAAAAATAAGCTTCTTTACCTTTGGAAATTGTAAAATAATATCAAAATGTTCAATAAAGAATAATTTCTCAGTAGAATAATAACAAAAAAAATTATGTACCATTCTTTGGAAATTCTGTGATTATTATTATTATGCATTGCTAAAATAATTATAAGTAATATATATGTCTCCGGTTGTGGGCACAGTTTTGGTTTTGGCTTATAACTTTTGATAGAATAAATATTATGCGATCATATGAATACCAATGGAAAGCTAAAACCCTTAGCTAACGTTTGATAAAATAATTGTATCGATTCCGTCAACCAGAAAAAAATTATCACCAAATTTGTGAAGTTGTCATGTTTGGTCAAAAAAATGTTTGTAGCAGGTTGTGGGCACAATTAAAAATTCGTTAAAAATAGGAATATAATAAGAAAAAACACCATAAATACAGACAATAACAACATTCATTTTGTGAGGATTCAGTGGTAACCACAGAAACTGGCATTTTCCCAATTTTCCTTCGTCCTCCAAATCTGAAATACAATGCTTGCAAGTAAAATAATTTGCATGTATCTTGGCACACTTCAAATACACTAGACGATCACACTCGTTGCATCTCATTAAATTGACTCTTGTTAGGCATGGTAGCAGGCGCTCCAAACCGATAGATGCAGAAGTCGACATTATCAGATTGTGGATGTTTCTATTTTTAGCGCGCTTAACCGGTTGTTTGACAGTGTAGTTGCCTTACTTTTTCCAGGCTTCTTCTGGAGACACACGGATGCTGCGAGGAAGTCCATATTTTCAGGCGGTCGATTTTATGGATTTCTTATCTACTTAGCAATCTTAAATGGCTTTAACCCGCGCATTAAAACCCATTTCTTCTGGAACGGTTGACTTTTTGAGTGTTGACATGGCTAAAAATGCCTTAAAATACATAAAAACAATATTAAAATCTATTAAGTTCCCATAAACGATCATATTTTACAATTTGTAAGTCAAACACATGCTTTAAATGAAAAAAAAAAAAAAAAAAAAAAAAAAAAAAAAAAAAAAAAAACAGGGCTGCCCGCAACCGGAAATGGCAGCCTATTTTATGATGACAGAAAAAATCAATTTTTGGTCAACATTTTGGCTGAATTCGATAGTGCATCACATAATATAATTAATATACTGCTGGAATATACATTACACTTATATTTTTGAATTAATTTTCTATGATTTATCGCATTCTGGAAATATTCACGAATTACTTTTGTGTTGGTTTTTTCAGATTTTTTTTTTTTTTTTTTCAATGCTTGCACTTACTAAGCAAATGTGTCTATTAATTTCGGTGTTCGCACAAAAACTGCGTATTGTCACAATAGAAGTTTGACAGTACTCAAATCCACTATATTTATTTTTTGTTAAGTGATATGGTGGGGTGCCCATAACATGAGACATTCCCCTATATATATATATATATATATATATATATATAATTATCAATAAGTGAAGGATTTTCTGATTTCAATTTGAAATTGCTAAAAGCGAAATTTTTATTTAAACAATTTAAAAGAAAATTTTTTATTTATAAATAAATAATAATAATAATCCAAAAGAAAGTTCAAGTTTGAAATGAAACACATAATTTTCACAATTATGTTCTTTGTTTTCATTTATAAGTCGAAAACTTTTGAAATTAAACTCAGAATATAAAAATTATGAATTCTTTATCATTTTTTTCTTTTATTTAAACATGAAAGGATAAATTTTTAAGTTACTTTAAAAAAATGCTCCTTTTAATTTCTCGATATTTGACACTTTTTTGTATATTTCATTTAAAATGAAGAAAAGTAAACTATATGCATAAAATTCTTTAAGGCGAAGACTTTGTTTAAAGCATATTAATCAGAATTCTGTTTACATTTGACATTTTTAATTTTTCGATATATTATTTGCTTTATGTAAAATATTCGAAAAGAAATCATTATAATTTCTCATGGTAAAGGTCCTAAAAATAATAAAGTATTCAATCTTGAATGCATAAAAGTTTGGTTATAAAAATATTTTAGTAAGTTTTGAAATTGGCATTGTTTGCTTTGATTAAGTACTAGTTAGAAGTTATTTTCTTTACCTTAAGTTCTTTGCTTTCTACAAATTAAATAATTGAAGTTGTAGAATTAAAAAAAAAGAACATTTTCTTTCTAAAAAATAAATAAATAAATGAACAAATAAATAAGGCAAAAGTCAGAATGGTATTATAGCTTTAGGCATTTTAAATAGCGAATTTTATGAAATAAAATTGCAAATGTTTTTACCTAATAAAATTATATTTTTCATAATATTATATTTTTCATTATAATCTACTTTGTTTAAATTCTGGAATAAAGCTTTTAAGGCATGTTTACACACAAAATAAAATAGCCATAAAATTACTGAAAAGTAATAAAAATCCCTATTTTACATAAGAATTTGCAAAAATGGCATCGGCGCCGATTTTCATGGAGGGCAGTGTTATTTAATGAACATGTTTTCACTTTAACTTTTTTTTAAAACCTTCATTTTGGATTAGCTCCTAATTAGCCTTCTTCTTTTTTTTTTTTTTTTTTTGGCCTTATACATAATCAACATATTTTCGACATATAAGTGAGCAGAGTCTCAAATTCTGATCAAGAACTCTACCTCCCAATAAAATCTTTTAGTAAAAAAATAGAACCGAATCCAAAAAGCAATTACTAAACAAACAACTTAAAATAAAAGACAATTTACATAAAATGAAACTGTAAATTGCGCCTAAAAGTATAAAATAATTTTCTTTGCCAAACAACCTAAACACTACAATTAATCTTTTACTTTAATTAATATTTTACTACAATTAATCTACTACAATTAATCTTAAACTTTTGAAGTCTTCGCAAAATTAAATAAAATTTAATTCGTTTTTAAAGATTGTTTTTATACCGATAGCTACAAATGTTGATGTCTCGAATGATCCATTTTCATGTTCCTTTTATTATTTTATCACTGTATACAATTGGTCTATTATAGTAACATCTACATAGAGCAGTGCAACTCCTTCGCAATTTAGTATTTATCTTTCTACGAAGTTGATAGAGTTGCTTTTGCAAACTTAGTATAACTTTGATAACTATCATCTTTTGCGGCTTTTGGATTTGGCAATCGAAAAGTAATGCAAAAATATACACGCGAGGTGTATATTTTCCTGCTATATGTTATACGAAGTATTGTTTAATATTCTTGATTGCTCTCTTAATAAACCTTATTAAAAAAAAACATGATTTTTCAAAGGAATTGAATATGTTTGACAGATAATTTGCCATCTTTTTTCTCACTAAGGACGCCAGACACCAGAACATGGGCCCTCCGTGGCCGAGTGGTTATGTCACCACACTGCTAATTGCCGTCTAGCGTAGGAGAGCGTGTTATATTCCCGCGCTGGCCTTGGGTGTTTTTCCATTTCTTCGTATTGTAACTGTCATGTGATATCTGTAATTATCTGACGAAGATTTACAAGCGGACTACAAGTCAAGCATACAAACCTGATGTATATGTTATCAATAAACCAGAACTTCCACCAACTTTTGCAATTTACGAAATCTTATTTCTTTATTTGAATCAAAGTAATTTTCGACTGTGTTTTGTAGATCACAAAGTGAAATGTATATTTTGAGTATAATTTGATTTTTGTATTAAGTAAAGGTATCCATTTTTATTTAATTTTGCGCCAACTTCAGAAGTTATGATTAATTGTAGTATATAGGTTGTTTGGCGAAGGAAATTATTTTATACTTTTAGGCGCAATTAACAGTTTCATTTTATGTCAAATTTCTTTTACTTTCAGTTGCTTGAATGGTAATTGCTTTTTGGAGTCGGTTCTATTTTTTTACAAAAAATTTTTATTTTTTGTCTTTTCAGTGAAAACTTATTCATATAGCAGAACATCAGGAGACGTTCGATGGCGGTTTTACAAATCACAACCCACAAGAAAAGTGACATAATTCAAAAAACGGTAATTTTGAGTTTATCACTGAACAATATATAAAATTCCCTCAATATGAGCAAAAAACGTTACATTTCCATCTAGAAAATTTTCAACACGAGAAGCAGTTGTGTCAGTTTTATTCTAGTCAATACATTATCTTTAAATTATTTTTTTTCTAAAATACAGCATTTTTAAGTTGTGTCAATTTTCTTGCTTTTATCGGATATGAGAAAAAACTATCTGTTGAATGAACTTACATTAAATTAAGAAAGTTTTAGAAATGTAAAAAACGGGTACGCTGCATTCGTAATTAAATATTCTTTTAGGCATGTATTGAACTTTGCAGTGAATGCGTGTCACACGCTACGCTGGAATGTGCGCAGCGTAATGTTCAAACAAATATCAAAGTTCGAACAAGGCATTGCAGCTGACGAACAGAAGTTTCACCATCGAAATAAAGGTTTTTTGATTCGTTTACATTGTAAAAGACTCCGAACACACAGATGCACATTTAAATACCCTGCTTTTAGTATTTATATCTACATGGTGTTTTTTGTACTAAATTAATGATGCTGTAAAACTTTGTAGTTTACTTTTTCTTTCGTACCTTGTACTGTTTTCGAGAGAGAAATGCTAACTACGCTCTCTTCCCATCAGTTGGCGGTGTAAGCGATCACATCTCGTAGCGCATGGCCACTTTAAGATACATACATACTACTCTTACGAGTGTAGCTGCAGCCGTTTAGCAATTAGAGCGAGAACGGACTTTAGTGAGTACCCTGTAATTTGTTTTGATCTTAATGAAATAATAAGGAGATCTAATTCAGGCCAAGATCTTTATGAATACAAAAAAAAAGTATAAAAATTAAAGCATCTCATTCAAAGTTATAAGCTAATAATCGGTTTGTTACAAACCTCAAAAGCAACAACGTAAAAAAATATGGTTTGAATTGAGAATCTCCTCCTTTATAAAACGGTTTAAAACGTCTATGCATTAATCGATGTGACCGCTTATAATAACCATACTTTAAATTTTACATAGCACAAAACTCGCCGCTATGCTACAAGATATGCAATGTCGTTCAAGTGTACCCAAAGTAGGAAATTGCGGACACACAAATGCACGTTTTAAGCGTTCTATTTTTAGCATGAATATCTACAAACTGTCTTTTCGTTTTAAATCGGTCATGCTCTACAACTCTGTAATTCATTTTTTCCCTTATCTTGAATCGTTTTCGAGATAAGAACGCTAAATCACATTTTCCTATATGATTTTCTATACATATTATTTATTATCAAGTATTTAAAGCTTATTTATTTATTTTCATACATAATTTTTGTACATTATGAAAGATTTCGGGTGATTTCCTTATGAGGTTTCGATCAAATATCGAAAAATATTATCTACATTATTAAAAAAAAATTCTCTTTGCGTAGTTCATATCTTCAATCATTAAAAAATCATCTAGTTACAATTTTAAAATTTATTTTATCATTTTGTTACATTGTAAATGCTTATAAACTTTTTTCAGAAATAAAGAAACAGTGTTTCTGATAATATCCAATTAAATAGTTAAATAAATATAATAGATTTATCTTTTTAAATAGTATAACATTAAACAGATTTTATCAAATAATAATAAAACCATATAAAAAACGATTATTCGTAAATTGGCAATAATACAAATATCCACTTTAAAATCTTATACCAATTTTTTGAGTTCCATAAAGAAATATTTTATAAGTTATAAAATAATCGTAGCATTCTATTTCTGTAAATATTATTTTCTTTATAAAATCATAGTAATGTTTCTTTCTCTAAGGAAAATTAAAATGTATCTTTCAGATGCGCTTTTCATGAAATTACATTTCAAAAAGAAATTCATTTTTATTTCAATACGTAAATAAAATTTGATATTTAATAGAAAAGTGAGAAAATATATGTACTGAAATGAAAGTAAAAATGAATTGTAAAAAAAAATTACAAAATCTGAAGACTATAAAAGCATTTAGCAATTTAAAAAACTCCCTTCATTAATATATATATATATATATATATACATTGGCGTGTAATATTATGAAATTGTGGTAATATATATATATATATATTTATAATGTTACAAATTTGTAAATAATATTAGTGTTATTTTGTTATTTAGTTTTAATCTCCTTATATTATTAAAATCTATACGCGTGTGTGTGTCTGTCTGTGAGAAACGGCTTGAAGCAGCAAAAGCTCGGCCGCTAACGGTCGCACGGACATCGAACAGGTACCGATGGATAGAGAATTTATCGCAGATCTGGGTTATCTAATTTGCTAAACGATGCGACCCTAATTAGCGGAGTCATTAATTAAAATGTCGACCATTGTCTAACGAAAAAACGATTCGAAATGGCACGCGATCCTCATTTTCGCCAGGGACCGCTTACCTTAAAAGAAGAAGCAGAAAGAGGAAATTTCGTGGGTTTTTCTAAACCCATCGCTGCCGATCTGTTGGAGATATCGAAAATACACTTGTACCACGAGAAAGAGCATTTATTACCGAGTCTTACGGTACAATTTTTTTTTTAATACGGATTTTTTATATTTTTAAAAAAAGTTTTAAAAAGGATCGAAAATTTCTCTTTTTCTCGATCGTCTTTTTTGAAACGCTCTGTACGAGAGAATAACAGACAGATTTCTTAACAACTGGTATACAAAGAAAGGCCATTTAATCCTCTTTCGAATCATATAAACATTTTTACAAAATACGGATTAGCGATCCATATTTTTTGATTTTACGAAACATCGATTTTTTTCACAAAACATTTTATAACTCAAAAGCGTTTAGAGATAAATCATTTCTTTTTTTTAGATCTCGCTTTCATAATTTAATTCCCAAAAGATTGAGAGAAAATTTCAAAAACTGAATGAGTTATAATTTTTTTTATTTTAGCCATTGAAGCATTCATTTGAATAAGACGACCATCATTGCATCAGATCGGAAAATGTGTTCGTTGGCGTTTCCACGGCAACCATTTCATGGAAAAAAACGATGTCTGATGGAAAACGAAAAAAAAAAAAACCTTGAACGGAAATAGAAACATGAGCTGGTATTTAATGAGGTCACGTGCTTTGGAACTGCGATTAAAAATTGCAATTTTTAAAAGGCTTCAGTTTTTGAATGCCGCACACTAAACTTCGTATACAGACCTAACATCACAAAACAGCCTTGCAGTTCAAATTTCATCGACTTTGCAAAAAATTTACGTTTTAATTGGAAATTAAATTTTATTCTAATACGCGTATGTCAATTTCTAATTACGATTAATTTATTTTTAATACATCATTCGAAAGATATTTTTAATTTCTTTTATATTATTCAAAGTTTTCAACAGATTTACACGTTTTGAGGTGTCCTGAATGAGTTTTCTTTTATGGCGCTGTAATATTTTCAAATTTCAATATTTCAATTTCTAATTATGATTAAATTATTTTTAATCCATCATTCGAAAGATATTTTAAAGTTCTTTTAAATTATCGAAAATTTTCACCAGATTTATACGTTTTGAGGTGTCCTGAATCAATTTTCTTTTATGGCGCTGTAATATTTTCAAATTTCAATATTTCAATTTCTAATTATGATTAAAAAAATTTTAATACATCATTCGAAAGATATTTTAAAGTTCTTTTATATTATTCAAAGTTTTCAACAGATTTATACGTTTTGAGGTGTCCTAAATTCGTTTTCTTTTGTATCTAAGCTACTAATTAAAAAATTTTCATAAGTAATACATCATTGGAAAGCTTTTTTGAATTGGAATCGAACAGTGGAATACAGAAATTTGTACCGCCAGATGGCGCTGTAATATTTTCAAATTTCAATATTTCAATTTCTAATTATGATTAAATTATTTTTAATACATCATTTGAAAGATATTTTAAAGTTCTTTTAAATTATCGAAAGTTTACACCAGATTTACACGTTTTGAGGTGTCCTGATTACGTTTTCTTTTGCATTTCAGCCAAATGAGTTAGATCGTTCAAAATTGGTATACGTAGGTTAATTAAGGCCTGAAAGGGTGGAGAAGAAATAGGCGTGCACGGCGCGAGTATCCCTTAACTTGTGCGTGCGCAGAGCGCACGGGACTGCGCTGCCGGTTCGATCCCAGGTCGCGCTCATCGCCGTAACCGTTCGGAGTTTTCTGTAGTTTCTTCCGAAACTCACGTAAATACGTGCTGGGTTTTTTTTTTCTTTCTAAAATATCAGATTTAAATAAAAGTTTCGATTTTATCAGAATAAGAACCGTTCGGAGTTTTCTGTGGTTTCTTACGAAACTCACGTAAATACGGTTTTTTTTTTTTTTTTTTTTTTTCTTTCTAAAATATCAGATTTAAATAAAAGTAATTGCAATTTCGAAAAGACTTCAGTTTTCAATGCCGTACACTAAACTTGGTACAAAGAACTAACATCACAAGACAGCCTTGCAGTTCAAATTTCATCGACTTTGCAAAAAATTTACATTTTAATTGGAAGTTAAATTTTATTCTAATACGCGTATTTCAATTTCTAATTACAATTAATTTATTTTTAATACATCATTCGAAAGTTATTTTAAAGTTCTTTTATATTATTTAAAGTTTTCAACAGATTTACATGTTTTGAGGTGTCCTAAATCAATTTTCTTTTATGGCGCTGTAATATTTTCAAATTTTTATATTTCAATTTCTAATTATGATTAAATTTTTTTTAATACATCATTCGAAAAATATTTTAAAGTTCTTTTATATTATCGAAAGTTTTCACCAGATTTACACGTTTTGAGGTCTCCTGAATTAGTTTTCTTTTGTATCTCAGCTACTAATTAAAATAATTTCATAAGTAATACATCATTAGAAAGCTCTTTTGAATTGGAATAGAACAGTGGAATACAGAAATTTGTACCGCCAGATGGCGCTGTAATATTTTCAAATTTCAATATTTCAATTTCTAATTATGATTAAATTATTTTTAATACATCATTCGAAAGATATTTTAAAGTTCTTTTAAATTATCGAAAATTTTCACCAGATTTACACGTTTTGAGGTGTCCTGAATCAATTTTCTTTTATGGCGCTGTAATATTTTCAAATTTCAATATTTCAATTTCTAATTATGATTAAGTTTTTTTCAATACATCATTCGAAAGATATTTTAAAGTTCTTTTATATTATCGAAAGTTTTCACCAGATTTACACGTTTTGAGGTGTCCTGATTACGTTTTCTTTTGCATCTCAGCCAATTCAGTTAGATCGTTCCACATTTGTATACGTAGGTTAATTAAGAATGCATGAAAGGGTGGGGGAAGAAATAGGCGTGCACCACGCGCGTATCCCCTAACTTGTGCGCCCGCAGAATGCACCGGACTGCGCTGCCGAAGGCAGTGGGGACCCGGTCCGAATTTGTACACGATGAGAAATGATTTTTTAAATTTTCTTAAGAATAAAATTTTGACTTGAGAAGGAATATGTGCGCGCAGCGCACGTATACCGGGTCTGCGCTGCCGGAGGCATTGGGGACCCGGTGGGAGTTTTTACCCGATCAGAATTTTTTTTTTCACGCACGAAGGGTCAGGAAAGGAATACGCGCGCGCAGCGCGTGTATCCCTTAAGTTGTGCGCGCGCAACGCGCACGGGACTGCGCTGCCGAAGGCAGTGTGTACCCGGTCCGAATTTTTACCCGATGAGAAATGATTTTTTAAATTTTCTTAAGAATAAAATTTTGACTGGAGAAGGAATATGTGCGCGAAGCGCACGTATACCTCCACATGTGTGCGCGCAGCGCGCATGGGTCTGCGTTGCCGGAGGCAGTGGGGACCCGATGGGAGTTTTACCCCATCAGATTTTTTTTTAGGAGCCACGAAGGGTGAGGGCAGGAATACGCACGGGACTGCGCTGCCGAAGGCAGTGTGTACCCGGTCCGAATTTTTACCCGATGAGAAATGATTTTTTAAATTTTCTTAAAAATAAAATTTTGACTGGAGAAGGAATATGTGCGCGAAGCGCACGTATACCTCCACACGTGTGCGCGCAGCGCGCACGGGACTGCGCTGCCGAAGGCAGTGGGGACCTGTGCCGACTTTTTACCCAATCATAAATGATTTTTTTTTTTTCAATTTCTTTTCAAAAGACTAAAAGTTACTGTTAGTGATTCATTTGAAAATACTGACCGCTAGCGGGCGAAGCTCGCTAGTATTATATTAAAATTTGTAAACATTCAATACAAGAGCATAAAAAAGACTAACACGAAAATGATCATATCGCACTATATTCTTAAATTTCAAAAAAAATTCTTATAAATCGCTCGCCGATGCCCTGAACGATTTATTCATGCGTTAAAACGTGCGAGAATGTTAGTGTAGAAATAAAAATATTTAAATTGAATATTCTATTGAACGTTTATTTATTTCTAGAATTTGGAAGAGCTTACATTGCAAACATCTAGCATGTTTTATTAGTACTATTTCTTTCTTTCTTTCTTTATTCATTTTGAAATTTGCGTTAATAATTTTGAAACTTTTCTGTAGACATTTTGGTGCTTTTACAGTGCGCGTACCGTTTGTTCCACTCTTCCGTTGATCGTTTTAACTCTAAATTCGAGATGTCCTTAGTTATATATATTGTACAATGTACATGTCCAATTTGAATTTCAACAATATTGCAAGTCTGCTATTAAAACGTAAGCAACTCAAAAGTGTTACCTGGATAATATTTAAAATAACTGCAGAGGATTTCGAAATCAACAGATTCGTTATGCTACAGATCTCTAAAGTAAATGGAGATGATTAAATCTTATTGTCTACACGTGGAACATAAGTCAGTGTGGACCTCTCCGAGAGAAATATGCTTAGTGAAAACAAATATTTACTAAAACAACCATTATTTAATTCTTTTTACATTAAAATACATCTACATTTCGTTCACTTTAAAACATCTTAACTAGAAGTACTGACAAACAAGTGAACTCTAAATCTTTCCAACATCCAAAACCATACTCCAAGTACTTTTCACATTTCATCCAAAATCAATGCCGCCTACACGAAAATCGAATTGACAACTTACCTTTATCTAACACAATTTTCCAAGGAAAATCTACAGTTAGTCGAAAAACAACCTCAGGTAAACGAATTTTGACTAAACACCTTACCCTAAACTAGCCAAATTCTCCATGGACAACTTACAGTCACAAACTCAGCGCGATTTCGAGGAAATGAGTAAGTCTTAAGCCTCTTTCAAAATAATTTTAATGAATAATTTGCAATGCGGAAATTTGCATAGGACAATTTATAAAAATGTTTTGTGAAGAACACATTCTACTAGTTTTTATTTCGGTATGAATCATAAATTATTCATAGTCTTCTTTATTTGCCTTTTAATATCTTGAAATATTATCAAAATTAATTGTTATGGTTTTAACCTTACTATTTAACTTTCCTTAGCATTTTACTTCTTAAATGAAATATTATAATTTACTTAAGTAACTATTTAACTTTATCAAATTCTTACTTAATTTCATGGTTTGATGTTTTAAACAATTTTTAAATACCATGTATTAAACGTGTATACATCAAGAGGGTCACATATAATATCTCATGACAAGGCAGACGATAAACTCGTTAAAATACTGAATTTTTGTGTCCACGCAATTGACAATTTGAGGAAAAGTTACTAATTTAACTATTATAGAATTTATTTTAAATTAAGATGGAGCTGATAAGACAGTACTATATTGCCGTTAACTTCTCTTATGTTTAATTGGGATTCATCAAGAAAAATGTCTTTAAAAATAAAATCACTGTATGAAAATGCAGTTCTATGTTATAGATACAAATACTGTGTCGTACTGGATGGACGTAGTTAAAGTTGCATTGTTCAGACCTACGTATATTCCGTTCTAGTAAAAGTATGTCACAAAATCATCCTTCAACATACGATTAGAGAAGATAGATGGATTCTTATTATTCAAGTGGTTTTATTAGAAGGACAGTAGTTTTTCAAATCTACTGCTAGAAGATTGACGCTTGATAGGCTTCTGAAAAAGGCCTCTGAGAAGATAGTGTTTATTATTATGTTACAGTAAGATTATTATTAAATTTAAAGAGACTGTATAGTTTGGTATTCTGCGAGGGGAAGGACGGAAACTGGTTTTAAATGAAACTTTGGAGTAAGTCACGTGGTCAAAAAATCGTCTGGATTCCATAAATCTCCTCTAAATGCCGGTGTTTGGTGTTTTGTTTCTCAATTTATTTACATTACAGCATTAGAACATCCAGTAATGTCCGAAGCTAAAATGTCTTATCGGAAGGTTATGATGACTGGTTGAAATGTAATTGAAAACGAAAGTTTCTGCATTTCATCGTGAAGTAATGCATTCTTTGTGATATAATTTTAATTCTTCTGTAATAAATTCATACAAGATCCACGTTTTGAAAAAAAAAAAAAATGTGTTTTCTTTTGGTCAAATTAGTCGTTGACAATGCATCGGAACACTTGTAGTATTGCAGCATTTTATCTTCTTCCTCAGTTTATTTTGAAATTGGTTACATTCTTAATCAAATACCTAATTTTCAATCTCTCCAATTTCATTTTATTTATTTATTTATTTATTTATTTTTTGATGCTGCTCTAAAAAAAACAATTTGAAAATGTGTATCTTTCTGCTCTAAATGCATGACGAGGAAGGATTACGACATTGACGACTGGTATTTTAAAACACTGCAAAATTGCGTAACGTCTTCGCTACATTGCATGAAAAATGCCACCTGTCGGCTTATTTTTTAACTATTATTTTTTTTGTTTCAGAATTATTTTCTTCGTGGTTCGTATAATGCATATATAGAGATTTAACGAAATGCATTTAATGGAACGAGGTCTACTTTCATCTAAACTGGTTAACGTTAACTTTTATCAAAAAAGGCGTTATGTCGGCCATACGAAAAATGTTAAACGATGATAATGTCTGCAGCTATAAAATGATACAGAATGAAATTTACACAGGATCTACAGTTATACAAAATTATTCAATAAGCTATACATCTAAAAAAAGTGTTGTTTTGGGGTCCTCCATAATTTATTAGACCACCAAAAACGGGTGCGTGTCACAATATACAAACGCATAATTTTATTTGAGGGCAGTCGAGGTCACCTCATTTCTAAAATAACAACTGATAATGAAACCGACACACGTTTTTTAATTAGTTTAAAACTTCCAAAGAAGTAATGAACGGACGTTTTAGTATCATCCACATCTCAGAATGAATAAAAATAACAATCAATAAGAAAAAACTATTTGGTATATGTGGGTTCTGCTCATTTTCTCATTATATATTTCTCCTCCTACGTTTCTTCTGTAGTCATACTATTAGTACGAGAGCTAGCAACGTCGAAAACACAAGAATTTTAAGAAAGCTGGTTCTTTAATATATCTTTCCCTATGCTCTCTCGAACAACGTGAGGGTTACCTGGCTGCCAGTAAACGTTGCGTTTGTTAGTGCGCATCACACCTATACAGGTAAAAATATTGATTTTTAAATCATTTTAAGAAGAATGTTTTCTTTTTCAATAACTTCTAAACACTATTAGAAACATGAATTTATTATTGCCAGACATTTTTTTTATTGACAATAATGTGCCAGATGCCATTTTTTATAAACAAAAAAGAGTAAATTTCAAACCATTTTAGTATAATTTTAATATTATTTTACTTATATATAAGTAAGTACAAAATTAATTTGCCAGACATTAATTCGGTTGCTTACGCAACAGCCAGACTGATTTATTGCTGTACAGTACCGCGCCATTGTGCCAGTTGTTAGAGAGAGATAACGGCAAAGTAGATAGGCGGAAGAGAAACAGGAATAGATTACACTATTTAAAGTATCAAGTTTTTTTTTTTTTTTTTTTTTTTTTTTAAGTCTTCGATTATGAGAATAATAAAACATTATTATTAAAATTCTTATCAAAAAATTAAAAAAAAAATAGCTAAACAAATTACTTTTTAAAGACAGAGAAAAATTACGTTTTTTAAGTATCAAAATTTGATTGTTTATGGATCATATTTAAATCATAAAAATCAAATTGTAACTAAATTAAATAATTTCATGAAAGATACATGAAAAAATTATATTAATGTAGTATCAAAATTCTTATTTTTATTTATAAATATTGTATTTAAATAATTACAATCTGTTTTTAACAGAATTAAGTATTTTCAGTCCATAATTTTGTCTCAAAAAAGTGATGCATCTCCATAGTCGTCATCATCGTCACTGCTCTCATTATTATAATTATCATCATCATCATCTAGCGTAGTGTTTTCGTTGTCTAGTAGTGTAGGTTCTTTAACAAAAAAAAATCATTATTAGGTTACTCTTTCTATTTGTTATTTCCTAAATATAATAATTTACTTTTTATAATAATGTCAGCAACTGATGATGGAAACTGCTCCCCAGCAAACCAGGCAAAATCGTATTTATCATCGTTGAATACCCAACCAGAAGCTAACGGCAATAAAGATGTAAGATTTTTCAAATGAGCGTTTCTCCAAAACTTTGTCACCGCACTCGCAATAAATGCTGATATAACTCAGTTTTACATGGTGGTAAGCTCGATGAATCAAAATTTCGAAAATTTTTTTCGAATTTATCATTACATTCGTTAACATTTGAAGAGTTAGGCACCCCATACACGTGACATATAAAGTTTTCTAATCTGACAAATGTACGTTCGAGTACATGTTCATCGTCTGTTGTAACCTATTGACATTCCGACTGGTACTTAACAGATTTCTCGAGCAACATGAAAGGCCTTAGTTTGCCTTTCCGAAAAAAAGCTACGGTGTAATCGCGCCCTGTTATTGCGTGGAAACATGGTAAAGCTTTCGATAAAAAAATACCAAGAACTTGGCATTCATTGACGTTTATTAGACGTCCATGGTTTACTACGCCCCGTTGAATCCAAAGCTTTAAAGATGCATTCAGGTGATCCATGTTGCTGAGAGGTATAATGAGAATATCGGAATCTGAGTAGCGTATAACAACTTGAGCATCAAAAAGTATCTGGTAAATAAGACATTTTATTCGAGTATCAGCTTCTTCATGTTTTTCACATGATGATGATTTTTTAATGATTCGAATAACTTGGTTATTTTCAACATGATGCGAGTAACATTTATCAAATGGCTGTCCGACTATTCGATATTTGGAGTGGCAAGCATCATATAGAATCTTATGACGGGAAAAAAAAAAAAAAAAAAAAAAAAAAAAAAAAACGATTACATTACGGTAATTTTCCTGATAAAACACATAATTGCCAACTTTCTCAATTTTTAACTACTAGAAAATTTTAATGGAGACTTTTACTTATTTTAATCAGTGAAAAATGTTACACAAATACATAAAAAATTCTATTCATATTTTCCGATAGCCAAAAAAAAAAAAAAAAAAAAAAAAACTCTAAAGTTAGTAATTGTGATAGAGTGATTATATTTGATTTTAGATTTTGGTGTTTCTTAAACTTTTCCTCCAAATTGTTGAATCTATATTTTTTCTTTTGCTATTCATAAACATTTGTCACAAACTGATTTTCTGCCGCCTATCGCTACAGAATATTGTCGCTGCTCTAAGCAGACATTTTTAATATTACGTTGCTTCTCTTACCTTACATTCGTGAAAGGAGGTTTTCTTAGAAATAATAAAAATTTATATTAAAAATCATAATCCTTAAATATATGTATAATTCACATTCTAAAATAAGTTAAATTAAATATTATAATAAAAATCTGTAAAAAAAAATCTCATGCTCATTTCAGTTCTGTAAAATCTCATTCGTACATTGAAATAACATTGAATTTCAATTATTTAATGAGTGTAAATGGTGAAACTTAATATAAATGTTATTTTCAATATATTTTTGCTTATTTTAGGTTGATAATATTTTACATTTAATGCCGGCTCACTAACAATCCAATATTTATAAAAGGAGACTAAGGTTTCTGATGTTGATACTGCAATTAACCCTTATCGCTCTTATGTCCCTTCTGAGGAGACATTAAAAAATCGAACCACGCCTTAAGGTGCTCCTCTGCAAATTAAATGTTATTTTTCTAAAACGTGTAACTATAGGATACCTTTCGGCTACCGGAAAATTTTAACAGAAAGATTTATTTTATTTAATGATGAAATAAAATAAAACAAATTTTTCGGTAGCCAAAAGCTGTAAGTTGGAAACTATACGTTTGACGTTTTAAAGGAACGCCAAAAGGCGTGTCTTACGGAAAATATGCCGAGCGCAAAGGATTAACTTATAACGTGATAGGGTTTTTTGTGCTATATTCGTGTTTCGTTTCAGTAAAATTAGAAATATATGCGTGCAATCAATATAATAATTAAAAAGAAAACTGCATAACATCTGTAAAGTTTGAAATTAAACAAATAAAAGAAAATAAAGTAGTTATTTCTTCTTTCAGTCATTAGGGTTAAATGTAAAAAAAAAAAATTTAACCATCTATATTTAATGAAATAACAAATATATATGAATTAACTGTATTAAACTTAAATATAGCGAAAGACCCATAAGAGATATTTTGTATATCGATTAAACAAACGTTTCCTCTTGAAGTAAATTTCCTTATGCTGACTATCTTGACGATGTGCTTTCAAACAATGATTTATTTGAATAGCGTCATCTATTCAATTACAGCTTCAGTGATCATCAAGGGATATGTCTGCAAATATAGATACTTTAATCAGCTTGGAATTTCTCGTGGGCATTCTTTTAGAAATATTTCTGTGTTGTCTCTTTTAAATAAATAATAATACAAGGATGTATCCTACATATTTCAGAATTCCATTTAGTAATTAATTTTAATTCTTTTAAATATTTTGTACCGTATGTTTGTTTCTGTAATAAAACAGAGAAATCTGTTTGTAGTTTATTTTATTTTATTTATTTATTTTTTAATAATTGAATAAGGAAATAAAGTTTTATCCGTATAATTGACTGCATTTTTTTTTTTTTTTTTTTTTTTTTGGGGGGGGGGGGGGCGGTGAGCATCAATTAAAATTTCAAATGTCGAATTTTTAAGCTATTACCAGGTTATTATTTTCATATTTTAATTAATTTTAAAAAATCTAATCAAAATTTTGTTACAAATAAGGTACCAAATAAAAGGGGCCATCTTTCTGAATCCTTTGGATTAAACAGCTTATCTATTGGACAATTAGATTTTTTTACATTAACTAAGGTGTAAAAATTTGGTGGCAACTTGTGTCCACACACAGACAAACAGAGTCCAAGGAAATCTCTTAGCCGTTTATACATACATATAGGTTATAAACCTTTAGAAACAAACACAAGTAATGTGAGTATATTAATGTTTAATCAGGATAGCAGATGTATTGAAATGTAGTTGTTAACGTTTTTAACCTCCGTTTTTTGGACAAAAGTATTTCTCATAATGAATTCGGGAAACAGTAGTATTTCTTCCACGATTTTAGAGCCCCAAGCCCTAACATTTTCGCTGTTACACGTGTTTAGCCTAACTATTTTTTGTGCAGTTTCTGACTATTACAATCACGATTATTCGCTTAACGCTACAGTTTTCATCGCAGTGAAACCCAATATTTCTTTTAATAATGCTGTAAATATTTTTAAAGATAAAATTATTTGTAGAAATTTACTTCTAATATAATTTCATAATAATGATATTTAATGTTTTAGACTTATACTTCTTGCTTATAGATTTGACCTGCGCATCATGATCTGCGTGCTTAATAATTATAATAGTAATACAGGGCAGTTAATATAGCACTGAAGGTGATTAAAGGCCGATTGCTCTGTTACTACTAAAACAGTTGAAATAAAACTTATAACATATGTTATGTAGAATATGGGGTGAAAACTTTTGTAGAAAGGATATTTTTAATTTTGCCGCTGTTATGAAGGAAATAGAAAGGTAAGAATAATAAAAAAAAAAGTTTATCTTATTTGTTTACACCACTGTCTGTCCAATTATAAATCTTACGTTTAACGAGTAATTATCCCAAATATCCATTTAACGAAGAATTTATAAATTGAAAGAAAAAGAAAAAAAAAAAAAAAAAAAAAAAAACTGTATGCATTTCTGAACTTTTCAGCAAAGGTTTATACAGGGTATCCCATAAGTCGGTAGACATTTTAAAAATTTGTAACTATTGTATGAAGGCTAGAATTGAATGCGGTTTGCGAAAAGATCATTCTAGTAAAGAGATTTTTTTTTTTTTGATAACGAAAAAAACAATAATTAAGCTACTTGTCGATAAAGAGCTGTGTGCGTGACCACATCACACATTTTCATGAAAAACTGTACTTATTTGCATGCAAATGTATACAGGCATATAATTTCTATTCTATGTATCTGTCGTCAACATAAATTACAGTTTGCAAACGAGTTATAGCACTGCTAACTACAGGTTCAGTCGGTGTTTCTTACCTGGGGGAAAACATCTTCGCCAATAACGCTTTATCCACCAAGTCAGCATCGCAATTAAAACTTCATGTATGCACAAGTAGAAGTCAAAATAAGATATAAACTGTTCTAATCGCAAAATTGTGCAATTTGTAGGACTTTCATTTCCGTATTTTTCTTTCACATCAGTGCGAAAAATTTAGCTATTTGTCTAACTACCGTCGACAAAAAGTTTAATTATATTATTTTCTTTATCAAAAAAAAAAAAAAAATGCCCTTTCACGAGAATGATTTTTTTGAAAAACGCCTTCAGTTCTATCAATTCATTCAATAGTTTGAATTTTTAAAATGTCTGCAGATTTATGGGACAGCTTGTATATAAGTATCAGTTAAAAGAAAAAAAATCAAGTAATTCTTATAACAATAGATTCGAGAATATAAAGAGTGTTTTTTTTTTTTTTTTTTTTTTTTTTTGTATAGAAATATTTAGTTGGAAATGACGCATTAAGGCATGAACATTAAAAAAAAAAAAATAAAAAAAAATAAAAAAAAATCATGAAAAGGAAAATAATATTAACTTGCAAAATAATTGTATAATTTGCTACTTTGCAGTAATCTTTATAATAAATGCTTAATATTGTGTAATTACCAATATCATCGCAGGCTTTATAGCATCTAACGAATGACTGGGGCAAATATTCCAAATAGGTTACACGTTTTGATTCATGATGAATAATCGAGCAGCTGTCAGTTCAATGAACTGGAGTTTCGTGCGTATGTAAAAAATAAATAGGAGGTTTTCTGTTACCCACACAAAAGTTTATTCACATCGAAAAATCTTCTTGTATAAAGTTCTGTCATCGGAGAATAACATATAAGTTAAGGTATCCGAATTGTTTGTAGTGCATATTGCTACAAGAACCATTGGACGAATTCTAATGCAGAGTGTAACCATTTAGGTAAAAATCAGGATTCTCTTAACATGAAATGAAAAAGAAATGCTTTTTTAAGTTAAGATTCTTCAAATGGGGGTTTAACTCACAAGTGCACGATGTGTATTGCCTCTTATGCATGTGTTTGGTGTTTTATTCTACAGTGTCCACGATTTTTTTTTATGTTCAAATGTTGCACTGTTCTTGTTCTTCTCTTTCAGTCAGAGCTGGTGGCGAATGAATAATTTTTATAAGAGTGTCTATTGCCATCGCCTAAATATTTTCTGGTTTAGCATAGGCCTATTCAAAAAACGTTCCGGGTAAAGCTTAAGATTGTTTTCTGTAGAATAGATGCTCGTTTGACTTTCATATACTCATAAATTCTATCCTTACGGGCGAGAACGAGGGGCACTGTTAAAATACACTTCTTGAAAATAAGCAGAAACTTCTCATTTTTCCCCAAATTCTTATGTAATTACGCGCCTCCATTTAAAGGTAAATATAAGTTAGAGCGCCGTATTAGTAACGCGGTGGTCGAGCGTTCGATACCCCGAAGGTCCAGAGTGTTAATTTTTGCAGATAGTTAGTAGAAAAGATGTCAATTGATAAAAGATAATTTTTTTTATTTTACTACAGAGTATCCTAAGCATTTTTGAAGAGTTTTTTTTTTTTTTTTTTTTTATGAAGCCTTTTTTATGTTCGAATGATGATATTTAAGGCAAAAATTTAGTATTCTAACATAAAAATGTTTTATAAAAATTAACTCATCAATAAGTTCACAAAGTAGTATACAAACATATTTAAAATATTCTTTTAAAACTCAAAATTAAAAAATTGTTTGCAGGGAGCAACATTGTATACATACTGTTATAATTCTAAAACAATTACGCAGTTATTTTCAAAAAAGAAAATGCATATTTACGTTTGTAATGACCGATAAATGGAACAACCAGAGAAATAACTAATGGCCAATCATAGCAATGCATCGGTTAATGGATCAAATGCTTCAGAAAATTTTTTTGAAACTCGGTCAGGCGTGTATTGAATCTTCGACTGGCCTTCCCGCCGAGGCTTTCGTGGTTTATAAAAGCGTGCAAATTCTTTTCCTCTGAAATTTATCATTTCACCTTAATGCAAAAAATTTGTAAAATCATGACTTCGAAAAGATTTATGTGATATGATGCATTAAGAATTTAGGTTTTAAAAGTTTTTTTAAATATATTATTAAGAAGTTTCATTTCATATAATAGCTCCGAGTAGAAACTTCTCATTTTTAAGATATTTTTTTTTTTCTTATTATTTAACTGTTCATTTCGTATGCACTCTTGTAATATGTTCTTAAGATAATTATCCTTTTTTTACAATAAAATAAACATAAAAAAGCGATAAGCTGGCACATTCCTTCTTCTCGTAGTCATTTTGAGCGTGATGTTACAGATATAATTCGGTGTACGATTCAACGAAGTACTCGGAAGTCCTAGAATTTACATCATTCCAGGGATTTATAAAACAAATTAAAAGCATTTATCGTGATGCTTTTTATGGAATTAAATTATTAGTGACTATACTTGTTTTTACTAATATTCCGGTTTTTAAGAAACCAACGGCACCCGAATTTAAGTATGCGCCTGCTCGTTTTTGAAAAGAATCTCAAAAAGATATGAGGAGGCTCATCTTCTCATTTTTAAGTAGTTCATTTTTTAAGGTGTTTTAACGGCAATTTCTCGCAAATAACGAAATCATTGAATGCAAACTCTAACACGGCCATCTATCTTTAAAATTGTATTCTAATAAATCTGTTATTCTTGTATCAACGATTTTGGTCGTAAATTTTAGCATATATTGTAAACATTCCACGTGATCGAATAAATGAACTTTGTTTTATTTACGTTGGTAACTTTCTCGCCCCTTTCGGACATACAATTCGGGCAATCGTGATTACGTTATACAGGGTGTTTCAAAACTCATGAGCAAACATTTAAGGTGTGGTAGAAAACATCTAAACAAGCCATTTTCACTATACAATGCATGGGCGGAGAGCAAACGGTGACCGCCAGAGGGCACTGTAGTGGAAAGTATAAAGCGTGCGTTTTCTTACACATCGGCGTTTCTACCGTGGATTCCAGTAGGCAGGGTGATATACACTTATCAGGAGAAGGCGGACATGCATTTAATGTATGGTCTGACGAATGGGAATATTATGGAAGGGAGACTGCACAGGAAACGTTTCCCGAGAAGACACCTGCCAGACCGAAAAATGTTCGAGCGATTGCATGTATTACTTGTTACATCCTCACACTCCTGTCACATCCTATATCATGCATGCCGAAGACAAAGGATCCCACTTCACACAAACACCGATGCAATCGCTCGAACCTTTTCCGATCTAGCAAGTGTCTTCTCGGGAAACGCTGCCTGTACAGTCATGCGGCTTCTAGAGCATTCCCATTCACCAGACCATACATAAAATGCATGTTCACCTTTTACTGATTACTGCATGTCGCCATGCCTGCTGAAATCCATGGTAGAAATGACGACGTATAAGAAAACGCGCACTTCATACTTTCTATTACAGCGCCCTCTAGCGGTCATCGCTTGCTCTCCGCTCATACAATGTATTGTGAAAATGGCTTGTTTAGATGTTTTCTACTACTTCTTAAATTTTTGCCCATGAGTTTTGAAACACCCTGTATAATGTATATGACTTTAGAGCAAATTTACAACACCTTTGAAAGTTATTGTATAAAAGTTTATAATTTATATAGATTTGTGAACAACACATCTTAATAATGTATAGACTATCATGCTTTTGATATTTGTGATATCAAATCACTGCTATATATATTTCCTCGTTTGAATAAGGGGTAAGTTATTTATAATATATACTGGGAAATTTTCATATGATCAGTGCCGCAGAAATGTTTGAAAATTTTAAGATTTGTTAGAAATTTGAGTTTACCATTATTCTTTATTTGATTTTAAAGGATATATTGTAATTATATTCAATAAGTGTACGTACTACCTGTCTAAAATACGAATAAAATGATGTATATAGATATGTAATCTGAAAAGACTCTTTTGTTCAAAGCAGTTGCTTTATAATTTGTATATATATATTTTAGTACATATATTTATTTAGGTTCCGTACTTTAAACAATATTAATATGCTTGTATTTATTAGAAAAATATAATGCATTTTCTATAATATTTGTGAAAAAAAGAATTATAAATTACTTTCGTATTTCAAAAGAGGAATTTCAATAGATTTTAGGAAAATCAATCTAGACATTCTGGGATAAAATGCTTTCAGAAATATGCATAAAGCTTTTACCAATTTTCACAAACAATAATCGATAAACATGAAAATATATGTTTGAAATGGCAACTGATTTAACATTTTTTTTCTTTCGTTTTTTTTTTAATTTAAAATGTATCTATCATTTTATTATTTTTATCTTTTAGATGTTATATTGAATCCATGATAACATTTCTTACATTATTTAAAATACTTTAAGTATTTTTGTTGAATACCCTATATCCTTTTATAATAATCTTGAAATATATTAATTTCAGCAATTATCAAGTACGACGATACTTTGGTTTACTATTTACTGTTTTGTGGCAGTTGTATTTGTTGTACATTAATTCAATTATTTTATAGTCCGAAAGTAATTATTGAAAATATTGTATGAAAATTATGAAAACTATAAATATTTTAATAATAAACAGCAGTTCATATTTAAAACATTATTTTGTAAACCATTAAAAATAATTGCGTTGTACATTAGAAAACGTTTTTTGTAGAAGTACTATATTTTAAAACAAGTGCTAATTATGCCTTCAAAATCCTTGATGATTTTAACTACCAGTCTATGAAAACCAAGTAAAAAAAAAAAAAAAAAACTTGATTTCATTTTAATAATATTAATAATATTCTCCTAGACATTATTTATTAGATGTTTCTGTGTTAACACGTTTAACAATGAAATTTTCTTTAATAAAATATAAAGAATTAATGCTATTGAAATTTCTTTGAATCCAGATATTAGTGTCTGTATTTTCATGTACAGATATAAGATAAAAATATTTACACATAATATAGGCATCACAATTATATGAACCATGTACTATATATCCTAAGTTCTTGGTAAGAATTATCGTAACGATTTTACTTTAAAAAAATTTATCTTAATAAATTTAGATATATTTTCTGTTCTTTATTAGAATGGCTCACCATGAAATTTTTCTGTGCGAAAATCTAGGAAATTTTAAACAATGAATATGAAGAAAGTATTTAGGAATTAATGAATTTTATATCTAGAATATACAGATGCAAGCTGTTTATAATTTTTGCCATAAACAATATCCTGCATCTAAAATTGGGAAACGGCTTGTCCGAAATTTATATGTTACCGATTCGTGATATGCAGTAAAGAAACGTAAACAAAGTTAAAATATGTCTGTTACGAGACGATTATAAATAGAATATAACTTTAAAATGAAGATATGAAATGAAAGTTGGACATGTGTATTACATTAGCAAATTCAATATTTATTGATTTTTTAACTATTGTGCGTTTTTCAAATTGTTAACTGTTCATGAAAAGTACTCACTTGTAAAACATTTTGAACATTTAAAACCTTTTACGAAGAACAAATTGTTTCTTGAGCGCAAAATTGTCTTTTACAAAATTTCTTGTTCATCGTTTAGCTGTTCTATCTACTAAAGTCTGGTTATGTATGAAATTATATTAAAAGTGCTATGCATCGCTAACAAACGGGGATGGCTCGTAAAGTTAATACTGAAGGGATTATTATCGAAAAAGGAAAGCCAACTTCTTCATGGAGTCCTAAATTGTAATTGCATGTCTTCGGGCCGCCCCTATTAAGAAATTCTACATCATCGCAAATTGTCCAATGTGTAGCTTTAGCGCAGCGTTAAATAACCTCAAACTGAGCCAACACAAGTTATAGAAACATGTTCTTTAATATTTAAAATTTAAGAATTGTTTATATCTGAAAAATACCTTTTACAACTGAATTAATCTTTATTATTATTATTATTATTATTATTATTATTATCAAGCTTAGTAGAAGTAACAAAGTTTAAATAGTAATTCTTTTTCCAAGAATCCATTACAAAATTGCTGGAATGGCTCCGTGGACCGTCTCAAAAAAATGTAATTAAATACAGTATTATTTAAAAGCTTATAAATATATATATATATATATATTTTTTTTCTGTGGGGAAGTGAATATTTATTAGTGAAAAAACAATAATAAGAATTTTATTAAATGATTTACAGAAAAGTTGAAATTTTATCGTTTTATTAAATTTCTAACAATCGCTTCCAATTATGATTCGTCAAGTCCGTGTACAATATATGTATGTATATATATATATGTATATATTTACGCATATGTTAAATAAATAAAAAGAAAAAAAATATGTTTGGTTGGTTAAGTGGGTTTAATACCTCATTAGTGCTACGCAGTGAGCATTTGACGAAAGTTCTAATATTCAACAGTAAGGTGGAAGATAATTATTCACTATTTTAAACAGCAAGCTAATTCGATAAAAGTGGTAGATAGAACCAACATATGTTTACTTTCGAATCTATTTCAAACACCAGGATTTCCCGAAATTAAGAATTTGTACTAACACTTGCGTAAGCACAAGCATTGTCGAAAATTATATCTTTTATTGTATTTCCTATGCTATATCATTTATTTTCAAACTTTAATTTAAAAAAAAAAAAAAAAAAAAAAAACATGTTTGCATTTGGCTTTATTAGCAATATTCGAAGAAAAAAACAAACATTAAAAATATGATTAACTAAAATATTTTAATTTTGAGACATGAGATATATTAGTTATATTATTCTAGTTATATACTAGTTATATACTAGTTATATTATTTTGTTAAATGACATTTATAAAGAAATTAACACATTTTGTACCAAAAGCTTTATCCTCACATATTTTTAGCAAGCAGTTTTTAACGTAATATATTTTTTATTCTTAAATGAAGAGTAAGAAGAGTGCGAATTTAAAAATGGTTGTTTGCATAAATCTCCAAAAATAATATTGAAATAAATATAAAGTAACACGGTTTTTCTTAAAAAAGGGCATTTTAAATTAAAAAGAAATATATTTCTCAATTTATTATATTAAACTGTAGAGATTATAGAAACCTATGTAATAGGAAACTAAATTTATAATGTGTATCCAGAACACCAAATTGACATAAATTGCCAAAATACCCTTCCAACCGTGTATATTTAAAGACATTTATGTAGATGTATTTATTAAAGTGTCACAGTGTCATTAGTTTCATGTATTTATACTTACATAGCTTTTATCTGGAGTTATATTTTATGTATTCTCCACACTAAATGATTTTTAAAGATATATACAAAAGCGATTTAAAGAATTGCGTTAGCATATACTAGTATAAGAAAAAAGTCAGAACTAAAGTAGAAATAAATTTGATTTCGAAGTAGTTTTTTCTTAAAAAAAAAAAAAAAAAAAAAAAAAAAAAAAAAAATGCTCATAAATGTGCTCACTGGTAATTGTATGCATATTTTCACTGTAAATGTTGGCTGTTCAAAATTAGTGTTTTGTTTTAGTCATTTATTCTGTTTCAAAGAAAATATCATAACCTTTAGTAAAAGTGTCAAAAAAATGTAGAAGATGCAAATAATTAATGTATATATATACAGTCGGTAACAAAAATATCCGAACACTAGCAATAATTCCTATGCAAAAAAAGTGGAGTTAATACTGTTTTGTTAAATAAATCCTTGTCGAAACATGTTCTTAGTCAGTCTAAGAACATTATTGGACAAGGATTTATTTAACAAAACAGTATTAACTCTACTTTTTTTTATATAGGAATTTTGCTAGTGTTCGGATACTTTTGTTACCGACTGTACATATCTGTACTGATAAGTATAAAGGATTTAAGTCCATATTCTTAATTTTTCAGGAGACGAAAAATAAAGTTAAACTAGCTAAACACTATTCAGAAGAATCAATTAGGAAAAAGGGATTATGTTGATTTATACCCTTTATACTGTTCAGTGATTGTCAACCTTCATTTAATAAAGGGAAAAAATTGAATTAAATATTTTATACAAAGATTAATGCTAAATTTCTGACTTGAATCTTTTTTTACCAATGAATTTTCTCAAAGACTAAATGACATGGATTTAAATCCTTTATACCAATCGATAGAGAATTTTTTTCTGTGTCTGACTATGTACATAACTCAAAATCCACATTTTTGGACTTAAATCCTTTATACTTATCAGTACAGATATATAATAAGTAGTTATTTTAAATTTATTTTTATTAATTTTAGTTTAGGAATACAACTACAAAGAAAAATTAACTTTGAATTATTCTATGCAAAAAGCAAAAAAAAAAAAAAAAAAGAAAGAAAGACAGAAAGAAAAAAGAAAAAAAAAAAGAAATACCTGAGACTTTAAACAGAAATTTACTTGTAATTTAAATTGCACATTTTTCTTTTTTTTTTTTTTTTTTTTTTTTTTTTAATAGTCTGGTATAGCTTTCACACTATTCTGTTGCATTATTTTAGTTTTAGAAACAGTTTCATTTCCCATATATTTCTTTTCCAGAGGCTATCCCACCGACCCACCCTTCACAATCCTCTTTTTAAAATATTCTATCCTCATTCGTAAAATATTTAAAGCTATCATTGCTATCATTTAACCTTTAATTCAAAGAACTGTTTGGAATTTAATAATCTTAGTGAACATGTTCAAGTAGCATTCTTTTAAAAACAATAAACTACTGTATTTGAGTTATCTGCGTTTGTATGTTTTTAAGTTATGCTGAAAAAAGAATGGTGAACCAAAACTAATTATCTTATTCAGGGGATCAAAACACATAGCATAAATTTCTAAATAATCCTTGTTTAAATTCTGGATAAGAGAAAGTAAAATAAATACATTTGGTTAGTATTAATTATTTCTATATATCGTCTGTAATTATTATGCTTAAATTTAGAGAAACACATAGCAGAAGTTGATATGTATTTAAAGCAATCATGTGTTACAAACCATAATATATCCAGATTTTTTGTAGCTGTAAAACCAATGGGAGATGTATTTCATGAAATATTTTATCTGAACACTTTTTCTGCATAGAAATAAAATTTTAATATCACATTGTTTACTACATAAAAATGTTAAAATGTAGAAACAAAAAAGTTGTTCCCATAAACGTAAAACGTAATTGAATTTTGTGGTATTTTTCTATGCATGAACCTTTTGTCGTATCTGAAAATGAAGTTTAAAAAAAATATTTCTATGTGGTATTGGTATGGAAGACCTTATATGAACTCTCTTATAATATGTATTTTTTAAAGTATTCGGTTATCAGACCCACAGACAAAGAACAATAATTAAAAACCCAATATTCTGATTCAAATTATCTCAAAACATATAATTTCTGAAAAAAAAGAAAGAAATTCGTTTCGAAAATCAAATCTTAAAGCAATACTTACTATATAATTTTAATTAAAATGGTTTTGCTCTATTCAAATTAAATATTTTAAATAGTATTTGTTCTGTTCACTATCCATTATCACTCCTCAAAAATTTCTCGATGGAATTAATTTCAAATATCCATAAATAAGTATAATTAGGTTAGACGTATTTCTCTTTGAATTAACTAACTACAATTAGATTTTTTTTTTTAATTCGAAGGTATTTGAATACAAAGCATCAGGAACTTGTTAAATACTTTAAAATTTGTTCAATCATTTAAAATATAGAATAACAACTCTTATATCATATTTGAACTGTTTAATGTCTAAAAATGCAAATATTACTTCTTTCACAAAAATTCTCTTTCAATATAAAATATGTTACATATAGATTAATTTAATAATGTATTAAGATACAGATTTTTCATCATAGGAATTCGATATTGACTCAATATATTATACATTGAAAAAAATGTTTTGCTGAAAGAGGTAAATTTTTGCTGAGGAATAATCATAGTTATATTAGTTCAAACACTAATTTATATGTATGATTTATTATCTATAACATTTCGCAGTAAATTGCTAGTTTTTCTCACAAAATCGAATATCAATCCATGTAAGACACCCAAAATTTAGATGATTTTTTTTTTTTTTTTTTTTTTTCCTCTCTCTTTTTTTTTTTTTTTTTCAATTTTTTTGTAATGGAGGCTTCATTCTTAAACTGTTGATAATTATGCTCCTTTCTGGTAAATATAATTACAGATTTAATCCGCTAAGTTTCAATTTGTTTAATGTATTATTCATCTATAAGAAAAATAATATTTTTATGGAAGCATAGTAGAAAAAAACCAGTCAATAAGAAAAAAAAAGTAGTTTAAAACTAAATTTCATTTATATATTATATTTTTGAACTAAAAAAACTAAATTTCTGTGTTTTTATTGCAGGATAGAGTTTCCTATCCTGCCTCAACATTTTATTGTTTGGCAAAATGAAGTTTTTACTTCATTTTACCAAACAATAAAATGTTGAGTTTATACATATATATATAGTTTGAGAGTCACTGAACCTTCGAAAGATAGATTACAGATTATGTCAGATTCAGAAACATGGAAACAATTTTGCTTCAAAATTTTTCCCTTTACAAAAGAAGTCTTTATAAAAATATAAGTGAAAAAATTTTGTCTGCAGAAGCTGAAATCCTCTTAATCTTCTTTTATTGTATTTTTATTCTCATGTTTCTTTTTTAACATGTTACCGAAAACAGTTTATATTTCTTTGATAAAATTTCTTTTGTTATGGATTGCGTATAAAAAGCATTCAATGAATAAAATGCATTTCAATGCTTAAAATGCATTTCTATGCTTAAAATGACATTAAAACTAAGTAGTACGCTTTGGGCCTCACAAGCGTTCATTTATACTATTCTGTATACGAGGGTCAACTACCGGTTATCGCGCACAAATGTATTTTAAAGAAAGATTTGTCCATAAAGGATTTCTCCATGGAATTTGGAATGATTTTAACAAGTACTTACTAAAATATAGTCATATGGAAAATTGTAGAAATAAAATATTAGAAGCGGTACTTTTCAGTCGATATGCACCGAACCAACTTAATGCTTCATAATAATCATCTCAAATATCAAGTTTGGGGCATTTATAGATCATAAAAATTGAGATACCTTGTTCTCGTAAACAAGAAAATTGCAGCAAAGCTTTGACCGATAATTGAATACATTCAATAAGCCTTATTTAGCCATGTTGAAGATCTTTCTACACTTTTTACGGAAAGAACTAAGCTGAGAACACCACTAAGAAACACACCTTGGGGAGCTAGTAAACGTACTTTGCATCTAATGTGATATGAATTCATGATTTATTGCAACTGGTCAACAGTCAACACTACATCATCAGTATAATTAAACTTATTAAAAAAGGTGCAAACTCCTCTTCTAAGTAATTTCTTGAAGGAACCTCGAACACTTCTCCTTTGATTCTTCCTATTAAACTTTACATGAAAAAGGGTTTTAATAAAAAAAAATATAATTAATTGGATGACCAAATTCTGTAACTGAATTCTGTAATCAGAAATATAGTGCAAATATATGGAATTACAGGGAGTCAAATTAATGAATAATTGCTGATATAAGAATAAGCAATAATCAGTTATAAAACGAAAGATGGCCCATCAGGTTATTCCAGCATTTATTGCAATCATTACTACCCTACAGCATTTGGTAAGCATTTGCATCACATTCAAAGATTAGCTTAAACCCAGAACCCGCAATAACTGAAAATTATCTTCGCCAAATCAATTAAAGGGTCAATTTCTTCATAAGAGAGGTAGGCAGAAACAAAGTCAAAATCAACATTAGTAACCTCGTCATTATGTTTAATATTATCACAACTAAATCCTTATTCAGGAAGTTAACAAAGTTAAAGGCATTAAGCTCAGACCCAGCAATAACGCAAGCCTTGGGAGTATCGGAAAGAGTGTCATAGAAAATACTAACACATTTGTCAACAATAACAAAGACTTTACCATAACAGGTCCAAGGCTCGTAAATTAAAAAAATATTCAAATCTCCATATACAAGTCTCTTTGAAAGAAGATTCAAAGTAGTCCTACTGCGATGACGATTCAAATGATTAAAACCTAATTCCATCCATTGCAAGAGCAACAGAGAAGGACAGCCAGGTAACTAGTATAACCCGTCTCAGGTCGAAAATCATCGTTCAAGCGCTCAAAAGCTCTATCATTCTCACACATAGACTGTGGCGAGACAGGCTGTGTGATACCCTCTAACTCAAAGTCTAGCGCAAGCTGCTTAAATCAGGGGCTACGATTATTGAATAGTTTATCAAATATTTCGGTCTCTTTTTTAATTCGGTAAGGTTATCAGATGTGTTCGTTGTTGCATATAAAAAACACTTTTGTCTAGACAATCGGCACGACAAATGAACATTCATTTGGGGATTTTCGTATTTCAATCCACTGGTTTTTAATCCAAATTTTAACATCACCGCTATGGCAGGAAGTGGTTAGTGAAAGTATGGCCAAATTTCTTCCGAATAGTATTTTTTAATTATCTTCTACAATAATTTTTAGCTTTTCGAAAACGTACTGTCATTTTAGTCATAAAACGTGCGAGTAGCGTCGAATCATCAATGCCGGCATACGTACAGTTGGCACCAAAAGTATCCGAGCACAAGCCAATAATTCCTATATAAAAGAAAGTACACTTAAAACTGTTTTGTTAAATAAATCCTTGTCGAATCATGTTCTTAGTCTGACTAAGAACATGACTCGAGAAGGATTTATTTAGCAAATGTGTAATAAGTGTACTTTTTTTAGACAGAGATTATTGCTAGTGCACGGATACTTTTGCTGTCGACTGTATTGCAAGCACCACGCGCTGAGAGTTTTTGGAGATTTTATTCGAAAAACAGTTTACACCAACCACAAACTATCACAGCTTGAGAAGCTTCTAGAAAGTTTCATCCAAAGATGACGTCAAGTTTACAATGCTGCAGCACTATAAATTCAAACGGCAGTTCTTGGCTGTTTATGGCAATATGCTAAGAATACTTTCCTAGCGGTCATACAAAATTTGCATTACAGTCGGCAGCAAAATTATTCGAGCGCTAGCATAAATTCCTATATAAAAACAAGTACATTTAATACTGTTTTGTTAAATAAATCCTTGTCGAACCATGTTCTTCTACTGACTAAGCACATGATACGATAAGGATTTATTAAAAAAAAAAGTATTAAGTGTTCTTTTTTTATATAGGAATTTTTGCAAGCGCTCGAATAATTTTATTGCCGACTGTAGCAACCTAAGAAAAATCCGGGCATTAAAAAACGCAATTTTTCTTTAAATATCAGTACCCAAAAATTCTAGTCACGTCTTATTTTGCAAATTATTGAGACATTGCTGTATCTTAGACATTTTATAAGGTATTCCTTAAGGTATCTGCTAAGATCTTCTCTAGCTTCTCTATAGAAGATTGACAAATTCTTTAAATGTTGGTATGTAAGGGTCACTAGAGCTTGCTCGACAGCATTTCATTTTATTTGTCTTTTGAGTTTCAGAAAAAGATAATCCAAAGTCGGGAGTTTTTTCTTATAAACGTAGTCTTTGCCTATTTCTAACCCTATGTTCCTCCACTAAAAAGTATTTCCCCAAGCCTCCACCAAATTTATCATGAAGATCTAAAGGTATAAGGAAAACAATGATAAAATTTTAAATGCAAACTGTTTATATTATCATAAAATAAACATACAGAAAATGTAGACAAAGAGATGCATAAATTTTTCCAAAATAATTTATCTAAGGTTGTCTCATGATTTTAAGAAATTTCTTGAAGTAAAAAAAAAAAAAAAAATGAATAAAGAAATTAAATAAGTAAATAGTAAATTTATATAAATTTTCACTTATTAAGGTGACTGTTCATAACGCGTTTTTTTTTCTATATATATATTCAGCATAAGAAATATTTTGTGATCCCTATGAGTCTCTGTATGCACTTTTTAACCCGTTAGTAGTCGCTATAGACAGCGCCACCTATTACTGATTGCGTACTTTTTATTTAACTGTCACCAATAATTTTAAGAAGTGATGTGATCGACGTTTCTTCGATTTTATTCCCATTTTACTTGTATCAAACGCCACTTCTAAAAATTTTTGTTGGCTATTGAATAAAAAAATCTGCCAACACTGAAGGATGGGCAGCAAATCGAACAACTAGCGACTACTAACGGGTTAAACCATTTTCATTAGAGAAAATTCTGTATAGTACTTCATAATAATATATCAATTTTAAGTTATTCTAAACATGCTTTGCGAAGTTTAAAAATCTAGAGACCGAGGGAGAGTCAGATACGGGAATATAAGTCATAATAACTTTTCAGTTGTTCCTAAATTTTCAAAATGATTTTTTGTATAATGTATACAGTCGACAGCAAAAGTATCCGAGCATTATCAATAATCCCTGTTTCAAAAATGTACACTTAATACTCTTTTGTTAAAAAAATCTTTGTCGAGTCATGTTCTTAGTCAGTCTAATACCATGACGTACAAAACTCCCCTTTAAAATTATTAAATCAAGGATTTATTTAGCAAAACAGTTTTAAGTGTACTATTTTGACATCGGAATTATTTGCTAGTGCTCGGATACTTTTGATGCTGACTGTATATTATGATTTTTAAAAAATATATAGATACATGTTCATGCATGCGTAAAATATATATAAATATAGAGAGTGCCGAGACCCAGATGGTAATACATAAAAAAATAGAAGACATAAAGATTTTTTTTGTTAGTCTTATTTAAAAGTGTTAAAGACGTGTGATAATACGTTCAATCCCCATTGTTTTCTATAGGGAAACTAACGGGTTAAAATTGAGAGTAAATGAAGGGAAAAACATTGCTGGAAAAAATTTCCCACTTACAAGTTCAAATAAAAACAAGAAAAATCAGATGACACAGAAATAAAAAAAAATCTTAAAGACATCGAAAAGAAGGAAGTATGGTGTTGTGACGTAGGAAACGTTGGAGAGATGTTGCTTTATATCGAGTACATTACACACTTATTTAATAAACAATATATATATTAATTGCTTTTGCATTTCTGCAAGACAAACTTGTAATGTTTCGTTTGCTACGTCCACTTGAACTGTTTCATTCATGACTGCCAGTAGCGTAAATAGTAATAAAAAGAACCAGATAACATTAACTTTTATTTTAACTTATAGTGAAAATGAAGGGCCTCGTTCATGGAAAAACTCGTATATAGACTTAATTGTACAATAATGCAATTTAGAATATATCAAAACTTTCCTCACCACTATATCGGATTGCGCTATCACTAGCTGTCACTCGAGAACTTTAACGCTTCATAAAGAAGAACTATTATCAGACAAAACACTTTTTAGATCGTTTTCTATTAAAAGAACACTCTATCAAAAAGTCACACCCCACACCAAGTGCTCCGTTAAAAACTTTAATTAAAGTCCTTACCTTAAAAAAAAAAAAAAAAAAAAAAAAAGATTCACTTCATTTTATACAAAAATACTTCTTCTAAGACTACTTACATTCAACTTCTTCGCAGATTTTGCAACCTACGTAGATCCTTTTATTGATTTGTCAAACTACCTTACCAATAACTAGAGACTCTTCCTGCCAACGCAAATGCACCTCTAATCAACACATCAATCACCTCTCTGCCGCACAAAATCGCCAAAATTATCCTAGATCCAGATAGAGACTCCTCAACCCAATATTCTAACTCACCTCCATCATTTGCAACCTTTCTCCAGTACTGAATTTCATTTGTGACCTTTATTTTCTCAACTCGACGCCACTCATGCCTTACAATCTAAAACATCAACCACATCACCTGATTTAAATTATAAAGATCTCTGTGTTAAATACCAAATACTGCATATCATATCTATCTATAAAATGATAAATAGAAATTATATAATTTTCATAGACAGCAAAAAATCTAAATAATCACTTCTTTTAATACATGGTTATAATTACTTTCCATGTATGCTCGGCATTTGTTTAAATAATAATAAAAAAATGGTCTTCCAAAGAATTAAAGCACAACTATAGCTAATTTGGGTGAATGTGTTTAGATATAGAATCTGTCTAGCTGTAGTTTACTCTTTGATTGCTTGATCTATACTATCAATCTGTAAAGATAGAAAATAAACTCTGAATTCCATCTACCGATTTTTAATAATTCTTAACAAAATTAACATAATTAAAGAGACCCATACAGAAAACCCCACGCCATGAAAAAAAAAAAAAAAATGAATTAAATTAAATTACAATTTCGAATGTTGTAGAAGCATGCGAATATCGAATCGCTTCTCTTTAATTTTCTTTTCGATGTTGACGAATGTCCGATAATTTTTCATCGAGAAAATCTAATTTTTGTTTTTCAATTTTACGCCAGGTCTCATTCAGTTTAAAATTGGTTTTAAAATTGATTTTTAAATTCCTTTTTTTTTTTTCTTTTTTAAGAGACAGACATTATTTCAAGATAAAAAGAATATAACAGAAATTCTATAATATATACTTGGTCACAAAATTACTTTTGAGTAATTCCATTATAACGAATATATTTTGTATAATTCAAAGAAAATATTTTGATTTAAATCACATAAAAGCTTCATACTGAGTATATTTTTAATATTAAAATATGTTTATAAATCATAAAAATAATGCATTAAATGTTAAAATACAAATAAGATTTTTTTTCCCTTAATATAATTTTTCGCAAACTTGACATGTGGCGAACTTTTGTGTCACGTTCACTGTAAACTTTAATTATGCAATCGTGACCATTTACTATATTTATATTAGAATATATTTTAAACTAGACATGGCATATCATTCTAATAAATATTGCGTTTAAAATATTATACAGAATTTAAAAAAAAAAAAAAAAAAATCTAGTACTTAAAATAAATATTCGTAAAATTTTTTAATTAGTGTGCAATATATTTCTGATTCCCAATTTAGGAATGCATTATGTTTATTTCTAAAAACCTATGTTCATTTCTAAAAAAAAAAAAATTCTTGATTTACATGTTTTAAGAGATTCAGAACAAGATTTGTTTATATTTTGAAAATGTCTGATTGTCTTTCTGTCTGTCTCTGTGTGTGGGAAAAAAATTGCAATTGTATCTCAGGAATAATCGTACAAAATGTCATATAAATTTTTATTTAGTTGCACCTTGACATAAATTAGTGCAATTAAATATTGTACAAATCCCACAACAAGTGGCGCTACTCTACTGTGATTTCTCACGTTTAAGGGAAGGCTAAATCTCATGCTTAGTTGTGTATAATCGAACAAACTTGGTATGTAAGAGGGACATTATGAAACATAGAGACTGAAATTGGGTGCATATCAGCCGATACATGGAGCTGTTATGATGCATTTTTTCCCATGGCTATATCTCCGGAATGGCTATATCTCCGAACCTATTGCATATTATTGCACAAAACATTGTCTATAAGAGGGTCAATATGAAATAATGTATTAGTTATATTTGAGTTCACATCGACCGAAAAATAGCGCTGCTGCGCTTTAATTATTCCATGTATCCGAAAAAAAACTCTTCTGTGGCATATAAAAGCACAAAACTGGATATGTAAAATAACCATTACGAAATAGAATGCTAAATATTTTGAGTGTATATCAACCGAAACGTGACGCTATTATTATTCTCCTCCATTGATTTTTCGCATGGCTATAACTCATAATCTGTATATTAAAATTGCACCAAACTACATAGGTAAATTATGTATTGTGACGATCTATAATTCAGTCATTTTCCATGTTAAACACTAATTGGAGAATATGTACGATGCTATCAAAGAAATATTTGTGATTCCCACAATAGACTAGTTTATTATTATACCAGCAGCTTATAAATAAAGATACAGCATTTAAATGTAAAATCTAATAAATAATAAATAATTTATTGGAAATGGAGCTAGTTAGGAAATATTCTTTGTGCTGTATAATTTTCAAATTAAAAAAGAAAAAAATAATTTGAAATTTTTTAAAGATTATTAAACTTTTAACAATCATACAAGCTGATAAACATGAAACTTTTAATGTTTTATTTTTTTTATATAATATTTTAAATAATTAATTTCTTTCGAAACAAATCTCTTGCTCTCTCTCGTGGCTATAACCCCTCTATTATCGATAAAGCTTTATATAAATTTAATAATTCTAAACGTTCTGCTCCCAAATTGAACGATCACAGTCTCATCCCAGTTGTTTTACCTTTTTATTCTTCACTCTCTTTTAAAATCTCTAAAATTCTTTCACTGTTTGGTTTCAAAGTTATTTTCAAACCCATCAATAAAATTAAATTATCTTCTCTTAAGGATCCCATTCCCACCGAAAACCGTTCTGGAATTTTTTTAATTCCGTGTTCGTCCTGCAACTTAGGTTATATTGGTCAAACTAGGAGACGTTTGAAATACAGAATAAATGAGCACCGTCGGAATGTTCGAAATGAAGAGATTACCAAATCTTCTATTGCTTCCCACTGCTGGTCTCAAGGTCATCGTTTTGATTTTTCCAAAACTAACATAATTTCATCACCTGTATGTTCCTCCCATTTGGATATTCATGAAGAATTTTACATATTTAAAAATTCGAAAAATCTTGTTAATGATATTTCTTCCACTCCATTCTTCTCTGATGCTTGGAAATTACTCACGTAACTTAGATTTTCGTTTAATTTTTGATATCCTTAGATTATTATATGTTTAATCTCACTCATTTATTTATTTTCTTGTTTTCTTATACAATTCTACTCACACCAGTAGCTATATTTACTTTCTACTTTATAAAGTTTTTCTTTTAATTTTAAACGATTTTGTGCGTTGCCGCTTTGACTGCAGCACTCGTGCTTACTTTATTCGCCTGATGAAGGGTCGTGGGTTTTTTCGACCCGAAACAATTGTTGCGAGTTTATTGCATTTTATGGTGTTTATTCAAAGTTTGTAAGTAATATTTCTTACAACGCCAGTTTTGTGGTGCTTTTTTATTAAATAGTGAGAAGATTATTTTTTGTGCCATACAACTTTTTTTGTTTACAAGATTCTGATTTTTTTTTTTTTTAGGCAAGTATTGCAAATTCTGTAATCTATTTACGAAGCAGTAGAATGAGTGAAAATCTAGGGTCATTTTCGGTAGAGAAGTTGAGTTACCATGAACTTAATTTTTAAAAATTAGCGATTGAGGTCTATTTATTCTACAAGATAACGATTTGAGTTTTATAAAATTATATACCCAGCTATTCCATATTATTCGAGATTTTTCTAAAAATAGAATATTGTTAATTTCAACAATACTTTTATTTTCAATAAGAATTTCGAAATAAAATGTTTATATTCTTATGATATTCATCCTTTTCTGTAAAAAAAACTACCCTATTCTATATAATGCTTAAGATGGGTATTCCCTTTTCCCCTTCATAACTGTTTCATGTTACGCGCTTTGTCCATATAACCCGAAAAGGAAAAAAATTCTTCATTAAAAATTTTACATGTAAACTTTTTTCTTTTTTTTCTCTTTTCTTTTTCTTTTTTTTTTTTTTTTTTTTTTTTAAATAATAAAACCATCAAAACACATCAACCACACTTGAAAGTTTCCGATAGTTTATTCCGCAATAATCTAAAATACTTCAGTTTATTATGGTGAGTTCCAATAGAAATGGTATTTCACATTCACATACTTTTAACAAACGCATTTCATTATAATAGCAAGTTAGATAGATCTTTGTATATTTTACTTTATTTTTAATCTAAAGAGAAATTTAACACACTGGATAGTATTATTTTTCGCGATATAAAATATGAAACATTATATTTGTTTTTTAATTATTCTCATATAACAGGGAAATTCTTTGTATTAAAACCCGAATAAACTACTACGTCAGAAACGCCAAAGAAAAATATTGGAAATGCATACAGCTGTTTCGGTAGCCTTAAGCGAACCGTCTTCCGTGCAAAAATAACTTTTTTGCACTGAAGACGGTACGCTTAAGAATACCGAAGCAGCTCTATGCATTTCCAAAATTTTTCTTTGGCGTTTCTGACGTAGTATTTTATTCGGGTTTTAATATTCCAACGCCGAGTCTCCTGTTATCAAATTCTTTGTATGTCAATATGTTAAAACAAATGCGATACCTTTTTAAATGCAATGCATTTAATCAAATTAAAAGTAGTGCACTTACAACAAAGTAATAATTTATTTTCATTTACATTTGTTTTACTGTAATATATAATATGTGAAAAGAAATTTAGTATCAATATTCGATGTATTATGCAAATGTAAAACGCTATATAAATAACCCATTAAAAAATATGAAACTTAATGAATGACATAGATATTACTTTTGTTACTAAGGATGTATTATTTCTTAAAAGTATTATTTTTGGTATTTGTATCAGAAAGCAAATATTTGAATAAACATTCATTAACCAAGGCTGAAGAACAGTGATTAAAAAGACAAACATGGTCTCTTGACAACAACCACTTTCATGTATGAATATTTATTAAATTTGTGACGAAATGCGTTCAGTTCAAAGATACACGAGAAAAAAACTACGTAAAAGATTATGAAAGTTATTATTATTATTTTTTTTTAAATCTTACTTAAAAATTTCCATTTCAGTAGTAAAGCATTTAAAAGTTATAAATTTATTTAGAATTCTACAGTATTTTGTGCTGCATTCAATAGCACATTAACAAAAATTGCTTGTTAGTAGAACATTTTGCATAAAAAATTAAATATAAAATATAAGTTTAGTATTTTTATTTCGTAAATGACTTCATGCTATACTTTAATGGAACACAGCATTAATTTTCATAAAGTTATATATATATATAATTTTATTTAAATAAAACCTTTTGGAATATATGTAAAAGATAGCATTTATACTTATGTATTTAAATACATTTTTTTATGCAAGAATTAAAATTTACATACAGCTTGCAGTAAAATTCTGCTCCTGCGTTAAAAAGGTTCTGATTATATATATATATATATATATATATAATCAGAAGCATTTTAACGCAGGAGCAGAATTATATATATATATATATGTGCAAAATAATTAAAGCCAGATGAAAAATTAATCCCAAAACATGAGGGCCTTCTTCAGGGGAGCTCCGCGATGTAGGGAATGGAAGAGGAGAAGTTTCTGACGAAACGCTGTTAATTTAACCAAAAAACACGTTTCTAGCCCCTAAATTCTCACAGATGGTAGCAAGACTATACAGTAAACGAATTTTAATTAATACAAAGCATAAAAAGCAATTAAATTCAGAAATCAAGCACAAAATATATATAAAATACAAGAATATAAATAATACAAGAATATATAAATACATACTTGGACAAACTGGAATAGTCATTACAATATGGAAAATTGAAAACCACCCCCATTATAAACATAGAACCCGCTTCAGCTAGTAGGGCCACTTACCAGTACTTAAATGTCGCCCAAAATGGAACAACAAACTTTAAGTGGGATTGTCATCAAGAATACTGAAATGTTTATTCATTAAAATAACAGGATAGCGGTTAGCAGTTAGTATGTTTTTGAGATTTTTCATAGCCAGATTCAGGTCTAAATTGTTATTGCAAACCATTTTAATTATGTTTATTTGGGTTAACATAATATTTTTTGAAACTTTATTACTAATACAGGAGAAACAATTTGTTAAATTACAAACTTTAAAGTTAAAATCTTGTCTTTTATCATAAATCCCAATTAACCAGTTATTATCTATTTTTTTAATTTTTAAATCCTGGAAAGAAGTTTGGTCTTCAGAGTCAGTACGGTTTAAGGCAAGATCGGAGGGATAGATTTCAGCTGCATATTTCGCAAAATCTACACAGTTTACTGCTATTACGTCATCAATATATCTATAAAACTTAATATCTTTGAAAAATTCAAAGAATATCTTTGATTCTCTCGTTCCGTCAGAAACTTATCATATTCCTTTCCCTACAGGGGGAGCTAGCCTGATGAAGGCTCTCATGTGTTTTGGGATTACTTTTTCATCTGGCTTTAATTATTTTTCTTATTTTTTATAGTTTTATATTTCCTTTTGCTGCATTTTTGCATTGATTTATAAAAACTTTGTTCTAGTTCTATATATTTAATAATTCTAGTTTTATTCCATCCTATATTTAAATTTTATCTTATATATATATATATATATATTAATAAATATTATCAGCAATTGCAACAATTAATATATTTTCTAAAGCGAAAATCACTAAAGTGCACCGTATATTTTTTGAGGGACGTTATTAATTCTTTATTAAAAAAAAAAAAAAAAAAAATGAACCATACAATTTTTATAAAGTTACCTGCTTTTCACATTTAAAAGGAATGGGGATATAATCGTCATTTTCCAATTAATAAAAATAGTTCAAAGTATTTAAGGTTATCCTAATTAGGTAATTTATTAACTAACTTTATTAAACGTCATTTATATATGTGAAAGCTAAGCATATTAAAGATAAAAAAAATATTAGTTTTTAAAAATAAAATAAAATGAGTTTTTTTTTTTTTTTTATGTGAGTTTTTAAATTGTTTCAAATTTTTTCATCACTTTCATTTTTCTATATACAGTTTATGATCAGTTTTTAACATATCTTACTAATTTTTCATACATATCATCTAAGCTTTTTTATAGTAAAAAACAATTTTCTTCGAACCTAAATATAATAAAAAGCATTATTTCTAAGATTAGATTTCGATGTTTGTGTTTTTAAATTTTGATAATTGATTTTGATGTAATTTTTAGCACTGAACATGAAAATTATTTTTACGGTACAGGCACAAAGAAAAGGAATTTATTGCATGTTTTATTTTACGAAATAAGGGGATTTTTTCTTAACAGATGTATGCACATATGTATTAATATAACATTTCGTACGAAAGTAACGATTGAAGAATATTCATCCATTCGTTCACAAAAAGCCACAGTTGTTCTGCTTCACAATGGGAATATGTATGCGTCTATATCCATCTGGTATTCTATCCATGCACAAGAGCCTTATGAAGATTTTAGAATGCGTTCAAGATAAAATTAATTATGAAGATCATGAATGGATTACGTGCGGCGATCACGAAATAATGCAGATGCTCCTATGACAGCAAGGAGGGTGCACAAAGCTCTCATCTGTTTTGTGAAAAAGGGGCGGCATGGAAAAAGAAATTTTTGGACAAAGAAATATCGGCCAAAAAGATCCTCATTAGAACTAGAGCCAAAAACTTGGTCAAAAAAGTCTTATACATCTAAATAAAGTCCATCTGACACTTTAAGTTATGTTTGATGAAGAAATTCGTCAAAGCTTTACCAAACGAAAACAAATGTTTTAAATATATCTGTAAGAAACTTCGAGCTTTATCAACCAAAATAATAATAATAATAATAATAATAATAATAATAGCAACAGGGTGTCTTTACCAGTCTTGGTAATACAAAACCAATAAAATATGGTAATTTTTACTAACAAACTTTTAAATTGCAGAAAACGGAGCCGGGGGAGTATTTAAAGAATCAGTAAGCATGCTTCTGGGCAATACGAAAGATCCAAAATGGAAATCAATCGCTACAAATGTGATGCAGGAGTACAAAAAAATAGTCAGTTTTATAAGCTTGAATGTTCTGTTCTCTCTCTAAATGTAAATAGGGACTATTTTTTCTAAATGTACATAGGGAATTTGGGTTCAGTTAATAAGGTGATGGATGAGAAATTTCATCAAGATATAAAATAGATGGAAAGGAGGATTATTACGATGATTGCGGAATAAGCCTGGCTGTACATCGAAATGAATATTATAGATAACAAGGAAAAGCGCAAAATTGAGACAGAGTGGTCTAAAGAAATTCCATTAAAGAAACAAATGGAATAAAATTGTAAGTGAAATTGAAACAGATAACAGTCTACACGTTTAACTGCAACAATGCATAGTACGAGCCAAGAAAAAAAATCATTATAAAATATTACGTCTATTTTCTAGTATCCAATTTTTGAAATATTGTGACTTAAAAATTTAAAATTTACGATTTGCAAAAATTCCTTCTGAGATGGCAAAAATTTAAGGCCGTTTTCGGAATCAGCGCAAACCAATAAATATGAATCAATCATCAAAAGCTAAAAATCATGATACAACCCAAACTTTACAGACTAGTGTGTATTTATGCTTTTTTTTTTTTTGCGGTACATATATAATGAAGTAAAATTCATACCCAAAAAATCATCATAAGAATAGTTATGCCATAAAATAAATAAATTAAAAGAATTATAGTTGTTTTATCTTGAAAATGTTTGAGTTATAAAATAGTTGATGAAAAATTCGATGTTTTGTAATATGAATCGCTAATTCGTATTTTATTAAAAGTTTTGTTATATGATTTAAAAAAAGATTAAATATTCTTTCTAAATGTAGCTTTCATTAAAATATTAAAAAATTAATTTTTCCTACAACGTATTCAAAAAGAGATGATCGAAAGAAAGCGAATTATTGGACATCTTTTATATATATATATATATATATATATATATATATTTTTTAAGTATAAAAATTCCGAAAAAAATACACCATTAGAATCAAGAATAAATGGTCTTTCAAATGGTATCACAACTACCAACTTGTACAACTTTTTGCTACCGGAAATTTTTAATTGAAATTTAATAACCTATTTAGCAGTTTCCCTCGATTATACATGATGATTATTATATTTTTCTTTTTTACAAAGAGATAGTTGTATAAAAAGCCGTGCAAGTTGGCACCTATGTTGTATAGACGTGTTTTGTATACATTACTGAGGAATGGCTTTTCAAATATTCGCGAAAATTTCTACCATTTTTTTTTTTCTGAGGAAGGCTTTCGGATGTGCTTGGAGCAACTATTTGCAAGTTAGCAATTAGTGTCTTTAATTTGTGTCTTTATAGACACAAATGTTTTAGTTAATAACTTCAATTATGCAGGTGATAGAAATTTCTAACCATGATAAAATTCCTCCTTTGATTATTTGGCAAATACCAGTGTTTTTGATAACACTAAAAACCTTCTTGTTCACAAGTAAATGTGGTCACAGACAGAAAAAATACAACAGCAGCCTCTTTTTTTTTTCCAAAATAGAGATTATTTAGAAAAAAGTAAATTATAGAGAACAGTAAGTTATTGAATTTATCGTTTTGTCTCATTAAAAAACAAACTTTTTTTAGTAAAGAAGTTACTAACTTATCTAATAAATTTTGAAATTCACAATGGAATTCTCGAATATTTTTGGGGTATGTAATTAAATTTAAATGGTAGCACATAAACTAAGTAATCAGTTTTTATATCCATGCACTCAATGAAATGGAATTGGATTTCATAGATTTTTGAATTCTTCTAAAAAATATTTATAATACACCCATAATCACATTAACTTATAAAATAGATGTAATTAATTATTTTAATCGTAATAGCTAGCTATATGAAATATAAAATAACAGTTTTAAATACAGTAGAACTAACTAATATGTAATATCTAAAAATATAATATACTTTATAACTTTTTGTTAAGTTGTTTAAGTTTAATGAAAGTTTCTTAAAAGAAATAAGTATATTTAAAAATTTTTATGGATTTCTTTACTAGAAATTGTGAAATATTGTTTTTATTATCGATATACCGCTTTTTTTTTAACTAAAGTATGTTATCAAATTTACTTGAATTCCACTTAAGTTTTCAACTATGGAGTTTAAATTTATAGTTTGAAATATCTATTTGTTTGGAAAAAAGTTATTGATCGTATTTATTGATTTATAATATCTGTTTACAAGCAAAAAATCTATACCTCAAAACAAACTTTAAAGTTGTGTTTTAGGAAGTATTGGAAAATTAATTATTAAACCAATAAGCATCTCTATATTAGCATATGTGTATATTTGACATTTTAATTCTACTTACTTTCATTTTATTACGAAAATTTAACAAAAAAAAAAAAAAAAAAAACATTGTTGAGACTGAAATTTTAAATTCAAATGAAAACATTTTACTATTTTGTTTAGGATATTCCTTGGCTTTACACACACACGCACACATATATATCAAGGAACGCGGTAGCGTTCCGCCTCGCCAAGCTAAAACAAACATTAAGAGAAAAACAAATGAAATTTACAAAGTAGAAAAGTTAATGGTGAACGCTACAAGTGAAAAAATATCGACATAGCATCTTGGACTATTTGACTACCTGTATCTCAGCTCCCTGATCCCCAAGACCTATGATGTTTTGTACAGACCTTAAGCATACCCTTAAGACAAAACATACAAATTTGCATGTCGCTCCGAATTAAGGGGCCTGAGTTATATAACTTTGAAAACTGAAATTTACCAGTCAGATTCGTCTTCTTCTTCTTCTTCTTCTTCTGGTAATTGTTAAGACAAAGAATGTTGACGGCGATTGAGCCTAGAGATCTGCAGCTAATGAGCTGAAAATTTGCATGGATATTCCTTCTCACCTGTACTAGTGCCTTTTGCAATCAAAATTTTGTTTTGGTCAATATACGAGGTAGTTATTTTCAATTTTATGATATTTAACCCAAAAATTTCGCGAATTCGTCAAGAGATGGCGCTCGCATTCAATGAATTTAATTTTGTCATTTAATAAGGCATTAAATAGTAATAAATTCTGTTTTATTTTTCTTTCTTTACTTTTTTTTATTGGATTAAAAAAAATTAAAAGACACTTTTTTCTTAAATTTTTTAAAATTTTTACAAGAAACATGTTTATTAATAAAAAAAATAATTGATAAGTTTGGATATCGTAATAAATAAATGCTTAAAGGACGCGCTAAACAGACTTTTCACAAAAGTAATGTGGCTGATTAAATAAAAGAGCGATTCGTTAACTTTATAAAATTACGGATGATGGAAGAATACATATATTTAAATTCCGTTCATATATTATATACGAGAAATATTATCATGGAAAAATTCAAATTTGACATTTTTGTGGTATGCATGTACGTGTATCAGTGAATACGATAGCGTCTAAACGCTGCATTCGATACGTATGCTGGAGGTAACCCACAACTAATGATTTTAATAATGTAGAACTCAGTTTTTTTTTTTTTTTTTTTTTTTTTTTTTCCCACCACGTTTTTATTAACTTCGATTCTTGTTCGTTTGTTTGTTTTTCCAGTACAAATCCGTCAATCGATTTTTAACTAACTTCCCGACTAGCTAGATATTTGAAACTTTCAGGATAGCTCAGAACACGGTGGCAATACATTTTTTAACACTTTTCGTCAACTGTTTCAGGTCCCTACTGCATTCGGCAGCGTTTATATGATTCGACAGAAAATTTATTTAACTAATTTCCCAACTAGCAAGACATTTGAAAATTTCAGAAAAGTTCAGGACACGGTAACAATACATTTTTTAATACTTTTAGTCAACTGTTTTGGGTTAATGCTGACTTCGGCAGCATTACCAGTACACATCTTGCAATCGCTTTTTAACTAACTTCCCGACTAGCTAGACATTTGAAACTTTCAGGATAGCTCAGAACACGGTGACAATACATTTTTTTTTACACTTTTAGTCAACGGTTTCAGGTCTCTACTGCCTTCGGCAGCGTTTATATAATTCGACAGAAAATTTATTTAACTAATATCCTGACGAGCTAGACGTTTGAAACTCAGAATAGTTCAGAACACGGTAAAAATGCATTTTTTAATACTTTCAGCCAACAGTTTCGGGTTACTGTTGCCTTCGGCAGCGTTACCAGCACAAAACTTGCAATCGATTTTTAACTAACGTCCCGACTAGCTAGACATTTGAAACTTTCCGGATAGCTCAGAACACGGTGACAATGCAATTTTTAACACTTTTAGTAAACTGTTTCATCTCCCTACTGCCTTCGGCAGTGTTTATATGATTCGACAGAAAATTTATTTAACTAATTTCCCGACTAGCTGGACATTTGAAACTTTCAGAATAGTTCAGAACACGGTTAAAATGCATTTTTAAATACTTTTAGCCAACTGTTTCGGGTTACTGCTGCCTTAGGCAATGTTACCCTCACACATCTTGCAATCGCTTTTTAACTAACTTCCTGACTAGCTAAACATTTGAAATTTTCAGGATAGCTCAGAACACGGTGACAATACATTTTTTAACACTTGTAGGCAACTGTTTCATGTCCCTACTGCCTTCGGCAGCGTTTATATGATTCGACAGAAAATTTATTTACTTAACTTCCCGACTAGCTAGAAATTTGAAACTTTCAAAATAGTTCGGAACACGGTGACAATACATTTTAATGCTCTTAGTCAACTGTTTCGGGTTTCTGCTGTCATCGGCAGCGTTACCAGTACACATCTTGTAATAGCTTTTTAACTAACTTTCCGACTAGATAGACATTTGAAACTTTCAGGATAGCTCAGAACACGGTGACAATACATTTTTACCAATTTGAAAATCATTTGAGGACAAATGTTCTCGAATTTACAAATTTGTCCTCAAATGTCCTCAAATTAAAGCATAATTTAACTCGTTAGTAGTCGCATATCGGTCTTTTTACAGCCCATCGCTTATAAATTCCTCCTGCAGATCACCCCTTAATAATAAAGTGGGGAAACTCAGTGTACCTGACCTTGGGTGGATGTCCTCTAACATAGTATGTTTTCATGTCATTCCTGCTATTTTTTGAGCAGTTAAAAACATTTTACTTCTCAAATCGGTCTATTTGACCGTGACGCGACCACTAACGTTGATTCATTTTTCTCCCCATTTCCGGTTTTTCAGGCAGGTTAGAGTGTTGCGGGAAAAACTTCGCGTGAATTAAAAACACTTCATCTTTCTCTACTGGCTTTCTTTTGGCTTTCCCTCAACACTAAAAAGCGGCAGCAAAAGACCGACACGCGACTACTAGCGTTATACAAAATGACGCGACTACTCTCGCGTTAACTCTGTCCTCAAATGGTCTTTCAATTTGAGGACTCTGCAATGATTTGTCCTCAAATTGGGTTTAAAAAATTTGGTCGCCTTAGTTATACCCAGTACCAACTTGAGTTTCACCAGAAAACGCAGCTTAAATAACAGCTGACAACATATAAATCACACCACAAACGATACCATAGTCATAACATACAGAAATAAACTACAATTCAATGGTAGAGACATAGTCAAGCAAAACTTTCTATTCCGTAAAGTCTTAGCGAAAAACTCACCTCTGTGGTCGGTACGGGATTTTTTTTTTATAGCCTGCCATTAATCCTGAATTTTACAGTAACTTCCGTAATAATCGAGTTACAGCTTGAACAATGGGTCTATGGATAATAAAGGTTTTTTCACCAAGGTCGTCAAAATAGTTGTCAAGGTGCGATAAAATCGCCAAATTCATCGCCGATTCCATTACGTGCCCTGATAAAGGGTGTTTTTAACGGAGAAGAATCTTTTTTAACGCGGAAACAAGCTAGAAATGCAAAAAAAATGACATTTTATAATGTGACTAAACCTCTTAGAAAGAAATCACATAAAAATAACTAGAAATACTATTTAGAAATCTGTAACACTATATTTACATCTATGCAAAACACGCACGATTTTATGATCTATTACACAAATATATTCATTATGCATAAGTATTTTATTTATAAAAGCACATACATAACCTGCAAACAGAAGTTATATCTCATAAAAAAACAATATTATTGTAAAAGTCCCCCGCCCAGCAAAAACTCTTACCTTTCTTACGCATACGTATTATATTTATAAAAGCACATACATAACCTGCATGAAGGAGTGATATCTCATAAAAAACAATACTATTGTAAAAGTCACCCCGCCCAGCAAAAACTCTTACCTTTCTTAAGTAGCCAAAAAAAAAGGACTGATAACAAATTTCGCCACCGCTATTGAATCCCTGTACTCAATGCCTAGCTTAATGACGAACCGCCAATAACACTGCATGTATCTTTCTAATAAATCCTAATCTCTTTCAACATTCATTGTTATCTGTGTTAGTTTTTTCTCTGCATTATAAAGTTATAATTTAAAGAATTTTTACGGTGTGGTGCGTAATAATATTTTAATCTTTACTAACTAAATTTTTCATCAATTAAAACTTCTACATAGGGGGCGCACCCCGCCGCACAGGGGATCGAACAATGTTAAAATACGAACATATGCCCAAAAATCAATCTCGAAATAACTGATATTTTGCAGTGAAATAATATAAAAGTATGTCTAGAAAATACAAATATATGATTATTTTTTCAATCACACGAAGTTTTATTATATACAAATAAGTTCAAATCGAAAACTTTCAGAAATAAGGTTTTTCGATGAATTTCAGTAACTTTATTTGAATAGCCATCAAGTGGCACTTAAGATAACTATTAAAAAATACGAAATAAAAATACTTTTAATAACGTCTTAATAAAAGTTTAAGGTACTTCTGCCAATATTTTGTTGTTTTTTTTTATGTTGTGATTCACGCATGAAATGTGAATATAAAATTAACAACAAAATTAAATTTATAAGTTGTGCAACTTTTTATGTCCAAAATTGTCCGAAATTTCAAACACATTTTACTTCTCCCAAAAGTATACATTTTAATCTGTGAAAAGGATTTTCGCCACAAAGCGCCACTTTTAGAGAAAAATAAATTTTTATTCTGTTTACCCCCAAATTATCAATCGAGAAATTTATCTGAATAACTGTATTCATTAATGACAGAAAATATATTAAAATTTTTATAGTGAAAATATTATAGAAATTGGATGATTAAAATAGATTCAATAAATAAGAAATTATTTCTTTTTTTTTTTTTTTTTAAATATTTTATAAAATAATCAATTTTGCTTTAAAGGCCACCGCCACTTTAGAATGTAGAAAAAGAGGGGTAAAAAGGCTAAAAACCCCATAGGAATAGCATGCGAAGAAATGCAAAAAAACTCACAATGTCAAGTGTGTTAAAAAGAAAAAAAAATAAATAAAAAAAAAAAAAAACGGTTAACACCGGAATTAATAAGGGGATAAAATTGACTAGAAAAATACATTGAACAGCGGGAACCGGGCGGGGTGGGGCATGGGTCTTATCGTCCAGGATTAATACGACTCGCCTAGTACCGTTGGACCCAAAAAAGAGGGGAAATGTAAATGGTTGCTGTGATATGTCTTAAAATGTTAATATTACATAAATGCTTAATGTTAAATTACTAAATGTTAAAATTAAATATTATAATTCCATATTACGATTTAAAGTAAAAGTTTCTGTGCAATAAAAATAAAGACAAATGTGAATTTTTCATAGAGTTTGTCAGTAAAGGCTTTTCTATTGAAATACTATATAAACTAGTATGTTGTGGCCACCACAAGACTTTCTTCTATATTTTCCTATACATATTCAATCAGTAACAATATTTAAAAAAAAAAAAAAAAAAAAAATACGATTTTTTTTTCAAAGCTTTTTTTTTTTTGTTAAAAGTAAAAAAAATCGATAACTTTGTTTTAAATTATCACAGGTTTATGGTTCAACCATTCGTTTTAAAGGTATTGACGAGATCTTTCGAATGATACCCATCTTCAAAATTTAACCCCCCTGGGGGGGTACTTCCCCCCCAGGGGGGGAACCGATGCCCCCCCATGCACAATTTTTTTTCCTAGTTAACTACTACTATTATCAATAATTCATATTAATTTTACAATCACAAGTTAAAAATAACTCTCATTATGCCCATTTATACGGAATTTCGTCCTATAAAATGCGATCACAGCGCCACCTGTTGAGCTATTGATCCCCAAATCTAATGGGCACCAGTTCATGTCAGGGTGCAACTAAATACCAAGTTTGGTTAAATTTCATTCATTGGTTCGTGAGATACAGCGTCCACAAAAAAATGATACAGACACACAGACAGACAGACAGACACACAGACAGACAGACACACAGACAGACATTTTTTAAAAACTATCAATTCGTGTTCAGGACATCCCAAAACGTGTAGATCCGTCAAAAAACGGAGGTCGAAAATTTTCGCGAATCCAATACTTTCTCTATATTACATATAGAAGAAAGTAAAAAAGAAAGAAAAAAGAGGCAGTAATGTGATGATATATTTAACATTGTGAATTAATTAATTGTGTTATAAATATAGATTTTCTTCACGAAATTTTTATTTATTTTCTTTTATTCTCTTCTTTTTTACAACATTTGTTACTTTATCAGGTATGTTTCTAAATACCTGTTTGAAGCAGAAAAATATGATACTGTTTAACCCCTTTATAATGCCATTTTTTCCTCAAATAGCGCATTAAACTAATTTTACGAATGAAAATTGATGTAAAGAAAAAAATCATTTAGCTTATTAGAAATAATTAATTTTAATTTTGACACATAATTCTCTTAGTTAAACGCAAACTTCTCACAAATTAGCATAAGCAGAATTGCCACAAATGACTATTTTTTATTCTTTTTCTCTCACCAATATTATAAAAATAATATTTATACTGATATTTTTCTAGAGGAATGATACACAGGAATCATTATTAAAAAAAAAAAAATGGTGCCAGTTGAATTAAATGATAACGAATTTTGTGGGAAAATTATTCCTGTGGCCTTATAAAGGGTTAAAAGAAACACAGAATCGCTTTTAATATCATACATATATACATATTAAAATCGAAATGTGACAAAAAGCATCATACATAGATAGTACCATAACCTTCCTATGTTCGCCAGTGCCTAGACTTCGATCCACTGTGCGTCGCAAGAACGGTATAGATGTTGGTGAATCAAGTACTTCTGGGTATTTACAGGGACACAACGGAAAATTCTTTATCATTGTGATCTATGGGTTCAACACAGATAACAAAGAATGTTGAAAGAGATTAGGATTTATTAGAACGATACATGCAGTGTTATTGGCAGATCTTCATTAAGCTAGGCATTGAGTACCTGGGTTTAAATATCGGCGGCGAAATTTGATATCAATCCTTTTTTTGGCTGCTTAAGAAAGGTAAGAGTTTTTGCTGGATGGGGTGACTTTTACAATAGTATTGTTTTTTATGATATATATTGTTGCGTACTTGGGGGTTCGTGAGTTGTCCGAGAATGAAAGGCAAAACTTACAAAAATTCAGTAATTTATTCACAGAAAGTTCCAGAGAAATACAGGTCTATAACCCAAGTATCAGCTTCAATTCAACCAATAAACACAGCTTAAACAACAGCTGTCAATAGCAAATCCACAGTACAAACTGTATAGCAATAACACTTGAAGCACGTCTCTTTCAAAGAGGCTCAAGAGCAATGCAAGCACTAGCGAAGCTGGCTGAGATCTGAACTGAACTAACTGCCTTGGCGAGGAAGCGCTCCTTATATGCTGTTCCATGGAACCGAGATTTTACGAGAAAACTCTAGAAAGTGGTCAACCAATCAACTTACAGCTTCCATATTTGGTATATCCCATATCAGGATTTTCTCGCCAAGGTCGCCAAAAAAATCGCCAAGGTGGGAAAAAGTCGCCAAATTTGGCGCCAAATCCATTACCTGCATTACTGGGCTTTTTAATGCGTTTTTAAGGGGAAATAAGGCTCTTTCAACGCTAAAATGACTAGAAATGGACAAAATTAGCACTTTATCAACTTACTAAGCCTCTTTGAAAGAATTTATACAAAAATAAACACAATTATTTACAATTTTGTAATACTGCCCTCCTCCCAAGGCCTGCACGTCCCAGGCAGTGCAACCCTTGGTTAAGAGGCGAAACTAACCAAATTTACACAATCTCAAGTACAAAACTAAGTTGCATATAACAAAAATCAAGTGAGAAATATTTACAAAATTCACAAATATGTACAAGTATCTATATACAAATATTTACATTACGCATGCGCAGATTTTACCAGTATTTACATTTTTAATTTTAATATTACCGTTACTTGTGGTACTTGGCTAGCCTATTATAGTGCACCACCTTCGGTTTTGATGAAGGTGTTTCAGTGATCCGCACCACTACATCATTTAGCCTTTTTAAGACTGTGTATGGTCCGTCCCAGTTGCACTATAACTTGGGAGAGAGTCCTTTGCATCGAACAGGATTTCACAAACAGACCTTCTCTCCTTCCTGGAACTCATGTTGTGTAAACTTTAGATCGTACCTTGTCTTCATTTTCTCCGTTGCCATGTTAATCCGCTCCCGAGCAAAGTTGTGTACGTCCTCAAATCGTGCCTGGAGATCTTGGATGTTCTCCTCGGGCGATGAAGGCGCATCGGGTGGACAACCAAACAGGAGATCACAAGGGAGACGAAGTTCACGTCCAAACAGCATCTGGGCTGGAGTATAGCCGGTGGTTTCATGGACAGCACTTCGATAAGCCAGCAGGAACAATGGCAACTTCAAGTCCCAATCTTGCTGGTTCCTTGATACTAGAAGAGAGAGGTTATTCAGGATGGTACGATTGAACCTCTCGACCATGCCGTCCGACTGGGGATGTAAGGGTGTTGTCCGGGTTTTGTCTATGCCGAGTAGTTGACACAGTCCTTTGAAAACATCGGAGGTAAAGTTCCTACCTTGGTCGGTATGAAGTTGTAGGGGCGTGCCGTACCTTGACACCCATTGCTGCACTAGGACCTCTGCGACTGTGCATGCCTCTTGATTGGGAATGGGATATGCCTCAGGCCACTTGGTGAAATAGTCCATCACGACGAGGATGTATTTATTTCCACTGGAGGTCCGTGGCAAAGGACCCAAGATGTCGATTGCAATCCGTTCAAATGGTGCTCCCACGTTATACCGTTGCAGACTTCCTCGACTTCGTTTCTGCGGGCCTTTACGTGCCACACAAGCATCACAGGATTTACACCATTTCTCCACATCCTCCTTTGCCTTGCACCAGTAGAAGCGTTCCCGAACTTTCTGCAGAGTCTTTATTACCCCAAAATGGCCTCCGGTAGAGCTACTATGCAGTTGTTCTAAAACATCTGGAATTCTTGATCTTGGCAATGCTATCTGCCATCGGAAGCTTTTCCCATCATCAGATTCCCACTTTCTGTATAATATGCCGTTTCTGATATGAAGAGAGTCCCAAAGTGCCCAATAACTCTTCGTAATGGGACTGAATCTGGAAATGTCCTGCCAGGTAGGTCTGTTGCTGGTCGTCTCCTTGAGCTGTAATATTGGCTTTATGTCAGGATCTTCCAACTGGGCTTTTCTAAGTTCTTCGTCACTTCATGGATCGGGATCTTGATCTGATGGTGTTGAGACAGTAACTTGGCAGGCAACCGGATTTATCGGCAGGTATTTCTGTTCGGCTCTAGAGCAGTACTTGCAGCTCTCCAAACAGGGCTTCCGTGACAAGGCATCTGGATTACCATGTAGAGTCCCTTTACGATGACGTATCTCGAAGTCATATTCCTGCAGGCGTTGTATCCACCTGGCAATCTGTCCTTCCGGGTTCTTGAACTGGAGCAACCACGTTAAAGATGCATGGTCAGTAAGGAGCAGGAATCTTCTGCCATAGAGGTAATGATGGAAATGTTCTATGGCTTTTACGATGGCGAGTAGCTCTTTCCTGGTGGTACAGTAATTTCGCTCCGGTTTAGACAGACATTTACTCCAATAGGCAATGACATGTTCTTGACCATCAACTTCCTGAGACAGAACAGCACCGATACTCTCATGGCTGGCATCTGTATCAAGTATGAACTGTCTGTCGGGCTGTGGATACGAAAGATAGGCGATGATGTTAAGGCCTCTTTAAGTCGCTTGAACGCATTTTCACATTCATCTGTCCACAGGAATTTTTGTTTGGCTTCCGTCAGCTTGTTTAGTGGTCTGGCAATATTTGAGAAACCCTTGACAAACTTCCTGTAGTAAGTGCATAACCCCAGGAAACTTCGCAGTTGGTGTACATTTTCAGGGCGACTCCAGTTCTCGACTGCAGAGATCTTCTCAGGATGAGTTCTCACACCTTCGGCAGAGATGATATGGCCAAGGTAGCTCACTTCACGACGGAACAAGTTACACTTGCCTGGATTCAATTTGAGGTTAGCCATTCTGAGTTTCTCCAGCACCTTTCGGATGTTTCGTAGATGGTCTTCAAATGTGCGCCCCACAATGATAATATCATCCAAATACACCAGACAGGCTTCATAGGAAAGTCCTTTTAGCACTGTCTCCATCAGGTGTTCGAAGGTGGCAGGTGCATTACATAATCCGAACGGCATAACTTTAAATTGCCACAGTCCTTGTCCCGTGGTGAATGCAGTCTTCTCACGATCATCAGGATGTAATTCTACTTGCCAGTAACCGCTCTTCAGATCCAACGTGGAGAACCATTTATTGCCAGCAAGTATGTCTAATGTGTCGTCAATTCTAGGAAGAGGGTAACTGTCTTTCTTCGTGATATCATTCAAACGACGATAATCCACTCAAAATCTTGTTGAACCATCTTTTTTTTCGCACCAGTACTATGGGAGATGCCCAAGGACTCGTTGATGGCTCGATGACGTCATTGTGCTGCATTTCATTTAGAAGTTCAGTGACCTCTTCCTGTTTAGCAAATGGAAGTCTTCTTGGATGTTGTTTGATTGGAGGATGATTTCCTGTATCAATTCTGTACTGGGTGATGTTCGTTCTCCCTACGTCTTCAGGTGTTCGAGAAAAAATATCTTTAAATTCTTGGAGTAGCTTCTTCGCAGCACACCTCTGTTCACTTCCTAATTCTGCATTCTTGAGTATCTCCGTTATTAATTGCTCAGAAGACTTGGATTCGGTTGATTGCGTGGGGAAGTTTATGCATGTTACAGGAGTGCAGGCTGCTAACACCTCATCCTTCTTTACTGTTCGGACCTTATCGCTGATGTTTGCGACTCTCACAGGAATAGTACTCTTTGAGAGATCAACTAGAGATGAAGCAACCAGAACTCCTCTTGGGCTATTGTCTGTATTCGGGTATTCAATCAGTCCATAGCGGAAGTATTGCTTTGTGGGAGGTGTTCCTGAAACTATTGTCTCTGTGTATGGAGGGATGGAAATTTCAGACTTGGCTGTTATCTGGCAAATTGTCTGAAAGTCTTGATTTTCAGTGTTGAACACAGCGATGTCTTCCGAACTCGAATGCAGTTCATTATTCTTAAAGTCCAATTTAAAGTTAAATTTTCTCAGGAAATCAATTCCAATGATTAAAGGATCTCTTATATCAGCCACATATGCCATATGATGGTAACTGGCATTCCCAAAAGTGATGGTCAAGTTCATTTTCCATATATTTTGATTTCGTCTCCGGTCACAGTCTGGAGTTTAACGCAGGGCGGAGTCCAGATGATCTTCTCTTTTAGTTCTTGAGCCAAATCCGTTCTAATGATGGTCACGTTGGCTCCCGTATCCAGAATCATCCGGCAGGTGGTGTTGTTAACTTGGCCATAGACGTGCAGTCCATTATCACCGCCACTCATCGATGAAACATGAAATACTGTAAATTGGGGCTCTTTAATTTTAGGCAACCTCCGCCCCGCGAGATGGCCTCCTCTTAGTTTCCCTGCAGTGATGGTGAAGACGGGTGATTTCCTATAGTTGGTCGTACAGGGCAGTTCCTCTTCACATGACCATCCCCTCTACAGCCCCAGCACTTTATCTTACTATCCTTTATCTCCTTATTATTTTCCAGGCTGCGCAATCTCTTAAAGATCTCTGCTAGACTTCTCTTCATTTCATTTTCATAAGCAGGCGTATCATTTAATGAGACTGCTCTTATGGTATGGCGGTCTTTACGGGAGGCTTGTTGGGCAGCCTCTATCCTAAGTGCATAGCCTAAAGCTGATTCTACGTCTCTGATGTTGGAGAGTCTCAGCGCTTTTTGAATTTCTGGATCCCGAACAGCATCGATAAAGTACTGAAGAGCTAAGTCGTTTCGAGTGTCAGCTTGACAGTCTGAGAATGCTAGGTGTGACAATCTCTGAATGTCCGCTGCCAGCTCTTGCAAACTTTCGCCCGTTTTCTGGTAACGAGATTTTAGCTGAAGGCGACTATAGTCCTTAGAACACTTCTCTCCGAACCGTAGCTCCAGTGCTCTAGTAAGGGCCTCGAAGTCGTTCCTTTCTTCTTTAGAAACATTTCTCAATATCTCAGCTGCATCTCCCCGTAATGCTGCTGCTAAGTGGACTGACTTGGCGGTAGAGTCCCAGCCGTTAGATTCAGCTACGATGGAAAACTGCGTCTTATATACATGCCAGGAGGAACTGCCGTCGTAGGTAGATAGCTTAATAAATTCGTGATTCTGGCTTCTTCTCTCTTTCTTTTCAGTTTCCTGGGGCATGGATTTTAACTTTTCTTCCACTTTTCTCTCCAGATCTTCTTCTATTCTCTTCAATTTACCGTCTATCTCTGAAAACCTTTCTTTCAGTTCCTGATCAAAATTTTCTTTAACTTTCTCCTCGAAACTCCGTTCTATCCTTGTAACACTCTCTTCAACCTTCATAACATTTTCTTCTATCGTCATAGCTTTCTTTTCAAAATTATCTTCTATTTTCAAAACTTTCTCTTCTATTCCATCTACTCTGCTTTCCATATCCGATAATTTATTTTCAATCACTCCCTTTACTGCCGAAAGTTCTCTCTTCATCTCCTCTTGATTGCATTCAACTTTTTCTTGGATTGACTTAATTTCTTCCTGAACTTCACCCATAGTGTCTTTCAACTCTCTTTGCGATGTCTCCATACTTGCTTTCATCTCTCTTTGTCCTTCTTTCATCTTTTCCAGTCCTGTTTCCATTTTCTCTATCAATCCGGTTTCCATCTTTTCCTGTCCGGCTTTCATTTCATTCATCTGGGTAGCTAAGGTTTCTAGAAGTTTTTTCATCTCTTGCTCCATAGCTCTCGTTATCAACATTCACAGACAACCCCGCTCCTGACACCAGAAATGTTGCGTACTTGGGAGTTCGTGAGTTGTCCGAGAATGAAAGGCAAGACTTACAAAAATTCAGTAATTTATTCACAGAAAGTTCCAGAGAAATACAGTTCTATAACCCAAGTATCAGCTTCAATTCAACCAATAAACACAGCTTAAACAACAGCTGTCAATAGCAAATCCACAGTACAAACTGTATAGCAATAACACTTGAAGCACGTCTCTTTCAAAGAGGCTCAAGAGCAATGCAAGCACTAGCGAAGCTGGCTGAGATCTGAACTGAACTAACTTCCTTGGCGAGGAAGCGCTCCTTATATGCTGTTCCATGGAACCCAGATTTTTCGAGAAAACTCTAGAAAGTGGTCAACCAATCAACTTACAGCTTCCATATTTGGTATATCCCATATAAGGATTTTCTCACCAAGGTCGCCAAAAAATCGCCAAGGTGGGAAAAAGTCGCCAAATTTGGCGCCAAATCCATTACCTGCATTACTGGGCTTTTTAATGCGTTTTTTAGGGGAAATATAGCTATTTCAACGCTAAAATGAGTAGAAATGGACAAAATTAGCACTTTATCAACTTACTAAGCCTCTTTGAAAGAATTTATACAAAAATAAACACAATTATTTACAATTTTGTAACAATATATATGATTTATGATTTTTAAAGAAGTTTAGAAGAAATACAATACATGCACTCTTCAAAACTGAAATTGCAACACCATGAATTAATGATTCGATTAAGCTGCAATTTTCAGAAAATGCAAATTACCTATATATATATAAGAGTAAACTCACTGATTCACTGATCCACTGATTCACTGACTCAACACGGCTGTGGCGATCCTATGGGAGATAGAGTCACAATTTTTGGTGAGCAGGTTGGTTTTAGGACACTGACGCTCACAAAGACGGGATATTTTGAAATACCCCCCCGCCGTTCCCCCCGTGGGAGTGGGGGCAGAAGGCAAAAATATCTTTATAAGCATCACTCGGCTCCAAATTACTTCACGGTGAAGAAATTGCAGATGGGGAGACTAGATTTGTATACAAAAAAAAAAATCATTTTCTGCGATTTTGGAATTTTGGATTTTTAACGGGGTGTAGGGAGTAAAAATGAGATTTTCGGAGGCGCATAAGGCAAAAACACATTTATAAGTATACCTAGGCTCCAAATTGCAGTAAAGAAATTGCAGATGGGTAGACTAGACTTGAATAAGAAAAAATCATTTTCTTCGAATTTAGAATTTTCGATTTTTAAGGGGGGAGAGGGGTAAAAATGATTTTCGTAGGCGCAGGAGGCAAAAACATCTTTATATGCATAACTCGTCTCCAAATTACTTCACGAGGAAAAAATTGAAGATGGGGAGACTAGACTTAAGTACAAAAAAACTCATTTTCTGCGATTTTGGATTTTTAAGGGGAGAGGGGGTAAAAAGAATTTTCGGTGGGAAATTTAGCGATGTATGGATTTTCGAGTAAAATTCTAGCAGTAATAGCTCAAAGGTATTTAAAAAAAAAACGCTAAACTTCTTCTAGAAGGTCTTTGCAAAAACTAATTTTCGATTTTTTCCGATTTTCGATTTTCGACACCCCCCCCCCCCTTTTTTTTTTAGCACGAAATTCGTCCGTGAGGTTACAAATTTTAGTGTTTGGCTTATTTACGTGTGTCCAACACCCATTGTAACGAGATTTTGTAAACGGCTCCCCTTTACCCATTTTGGGGGTGGGGTGGGGACTAAAAAAGTAAAATCACTGATTCACTGACTCAACACATTCGTAGCAATTCTATGGGAGATAGACTCGCAAATTTTGGTGAGCACGTTGGTTTAAGGACTCTGACGCCCACTAAGGCGGGATATCTCGAATGATCCTCGCTCCCCCTGGGAAGACAGAAGACAGAAACTCCCTTATAAGCATAATTCGGCTCCAAATAGCTTCACGGTGAAGAAATTGCAGATAGAGCGAGACTACACTTGAGTGCAAAAAAATGCATTTTCTGCGATTTGAGTTTTGGATTTTTAAGGGGGGGGCGCAAAAACTATTTTTGGAGGCAAATTTTGCAAAATACGATTTTTCGAGTAAAACTCTACCATTAATAGCCCAAATGTATAGAAAATCGCCAAAAGTCTTCTTCAGGATATTTCCAAAATCTTACCTTTGATTTTTTCCGATTTTCGAAATTGGTGGGGAGAGTTACGAGGGGGCAAATTCGACCCCCTCTTTTAGCGCTAAATTCGTCCGTAAAAATCTATAGGAGCTAAGGTTGCAAATTTTAGTGTGTAGCTTATTTACGTTTGTCCAACACCCATTGTAACGGAATTTTGCGAAAGCCCCCCTTTCCCTCCTTGGTGGGAGGGGGGGGGGATAAACATGTTTCGAAGCATAATTTTGCTTCAAATTATCTCAGTAAGATTAAATTGTATGTGTGCGTTGTTTATGTGCTCCCAACGCGCTCTATAAAGGGATTTTACAAAATTTCTCTCTCCCCCCTTTAAAGGCAGGGGGGGGGATAAACACATTTCAACGCTTAACTTTGCTTCAAATTATCTCAGTAAGATTAAATTTTATGTGTATATTGTTTATGCGTTCCAAACACGCACTGTAAAGTGATTTTACGAAATTTCTCCCTTTCTCGCTTTAAGGGCAAGGGGGAGTAATAAACACGTTTCCAAGCATAACTTTGCTTCAAATTATCTCGGGATAACAATTTTTGGATCTGTAGATTGGTTATGCGAATTCAAAACACACACTGCAAAGGGAATTTGTGAAATTCCAACATATCCCCCTTGGGGGTGGGGTGGGAGGAATCATTTTTCCATGCGCAACTCTGCTCTGAACTATCTTAGGTGATTTTTTATGAGTGGGGTGGTTATGCTTTCCCAACACGCATTATAAAGGGATTTCGTGAAATTTACTCTTTCCACCTTTTAAATGCGGGGGGTGGGGCAAAAATATATTTAAAAAAGTAACTCTGCTCCAAATTATCTCAGGAAATGGATTTTTTGTTATGTCGATTGGTTATGCGTACACAGAAACTACAAAGGGATTATTTGAAATTCCGTCTTATCACCTCCCCCCTTTTGAGGATTTGTGGGTAAAAAACATGTTTTCACACTTAACTTTGTTCAAAATTACCATAGAATGGCAATTTTGTAAGTGTTTATACGTATTTAACACACACTACAAAGTGATTTTGTGCAATTACACCCTTCCGCCCCTTACGGGGCGAGGGTGGAAAAACATTTATTCATGCGTAACTCCTGCAGTAAATTATCTTAGGAAGGAACTTTTTGATGTGTGGGTCAGTTACCTAACTGATAATATAAAGTGATTTTGCAAAATTTCCTCCCCTTCCTTCCTTTAAGAATGAGGCTTAGAAAACACAGGGGGGGGGGGCAAAAAAACATGTTTTAAAACATAACTCTGCCTCAAATAATCTCAGGATCTCAATTTAATTTTTTAATGTGTCGGTTATGTACGTCTATGCAACATGAACTATAAAGGGATTTTGGGAAATTACTCCTACCCCCCCCCCCTCTTAGGGATGGGCGGAGCAAAAAACACGTTTTGAAGCTTAAATTACCTTTGAATGGCAAATTTTGGTGTGTGGGTTTTGATTAAATGTACTTAATATGCTCTTTGATGTAATTTTTCAAATCTTCCCACTTTACCCGCGAGGAAGGAGGAGTTAAATGCAGGCAAGGCGCTACGAAAGGCATGTTTCTCCAGACTCGAAGTGTGGCGTGTGGAAAAACCGCTACCGAAAGTAGCAAGAACTTTAACTCAGATTTTGACTGATTTCAATGATTTGTTTTTATTATTATTATTTTGATATGGCACTTTGAGAAATCATTTCAGTATAATGAACAGCGAAGAAGGCAAAGCCTGCTAGTACTGTAAAAAGCAAATGATTAAAATTTCAAAGCCGCCACAAATGCGTAGGCTTAGCAGCGCCCTCTGAACTGCTGCTGAAACCGTATAAATAAAAGGGTGTAGAGGCATGTTTAATATAGTCTGTGTTCACCTCTTTGTGGTAGAGGTGAGGTGAGATGTAATTATGCCTTGTCGACGACAGAGGGCGAAATTTCAACAACATATGAAGTTTTAGCAGGGAAGAATCATCGCCTTCGTGATGGAGGATTTTCCTATCATGTATAAGCAGCTCGTGTGCAACGTAACAGCAGCATAGTGATCCGAGTTTGGAAGCAGAGGACAGACTAGAACCGGACAACTCGAAAATGAAGGAGTGGACGCCGAAAAATGACGTCAGTGCGAGATGATAGACACATGGTTCGCATGGCGCTGATGGAGCGTACAGATTCATCTAGAAAGTTGGCAGCACATTGATCCACTGCTACAGGTGTATCACTGTCTTCTTCGCGAATTCTTTGACGTCTGCTGCACCGTGGACTGCGGGTACGAACTCCTTTATACAGGATACCCACCTCACGTGAAACCATCGGCGCTTGCGGCTGCCATGGGCTCATGCATATAGAAACTGGCATGCAGACAGACAGGAAGTGTAGTTTTCTAACAAATCCCACTTTAATTTGAGGCATCATGCTGGTCGCATTAATGTTATACGCTATTTTGGTGAACGCTACCTTCCAGAGTACGTTATCGAACGTCATAGTGAACAAACACACGAAGTTATGGTCTGGGGTGCGATTGCGTATCATGGATGATCTTATCTTCTATGAATTGTGGGTAATCCGAACAGCAACAAGTACATCAGTGAGGTGTTGGAGTCCAAAGTCGTACCTTTCCTTCAAGCTATTTCTAGAACTATCTTTCAACAGCATAATACCCTCCCACACGTTGCAAGGAATGTTTAAGTTTTCTTCCAGCAGAAAACATACAGTTTCTTCCACGAGCTGCTTATTCGCCGAATACGACGCCTATTGAACTTGTGTAGGATTTCGTTGGTTGGCGTCTTGTTTGTGATCCGCATCCTACAGCTTATACAGATGAACTTTGAGTACACATATAAGCAATATGTAATGCTCTTCCTCAGGCAGGTACTCAAAATCTGTTTGACTGTATGCCACGTCGTGTAGCAGCATTTACTTCAGTATGTGGTGACTACAATAGATACTGATCTCGGACACTTAACATTTTTTTTGTACTTTGAAAATTTAATCATTTATTTGCCCCAGCAGCAGTCATTTGTGTACAAAATTTCATTAATTTCTGACAATCCTTTCATGGTGTTGCAATTTCACTTTTGACAAGTTTATATTGTATCTCTTCTGAACTTCTTTAAAAATCATATAAATATATAATTCAAAACATTAAGTGTTACTATATTCGATATTTATAAACTAATTTTAAATGATGTATAATTGGAAGTAACTTATTTTCACACAATTACAAATCTCAAAACTAACTTCGTTAAAATTAAGAAACCTTTACTCATTTTGAAAACCCTAGGAATAAGGTTTAAAAAGAAATATTATTTTAACCTTAACCCTTATTTTAACCCTGTAACTCTTACTTTCCGCCAAATTGTGTAGCTATTCTAACGAAGTCGCCAAGATCATCACCAAAACGAATTTCGGTCTTGGCGTTATAGTTAACGACCTGGCTCCAAATTGGCTATTTAGTGAAAAAATTTGGTGAAAATGGGTTACCAAAGCTTGGAAGCTTTAAGATGAATAAGATCTAAGTTCTAGAACTTTTTTAATGAATCCATCGGTTTTTAGCGCAGGTGTAACTACAGTCGGTAACAAAAGTGTCCGAACACTAGCAAAAATTCCTATGTAAAAAAAGTACACTTCTTACGGAGTTAAATAAATCCTTGTCGAATCCTGTTCTTAGTCAGTGTAAGAATGATTCGATAAGGATTTATTTAACAAAACCGTATGAAGTGTACTTTTTTTTACATAGGAATTTTTGCTTGTGTTCGGACACTTTTGTTACCGACTGTACATGAATTGTTCTATAACGCACTAACGATATTTTATAAAGAGTGGAGTCTTTATTGAAAATTGTTGATGAGAACATGCCTATTTCTCTACGCACAACCTATTACACGATATTACACTTAAAATGGAAACAGATGGTAGTTTTTCATTTCCACGAATCTGGGTATTCACGAAAAATGTTTCAACAGCGTATAAAAATAGGCACTTTTTTCGAAAAATGGTTGTTTTGATTGCTTAAGTATGGAAGCTCTGATTTCAATCGAAGACGAGTTCTAGAAGTTTCTCTAATCATTCATTGGTTACTAACTCAAAACAACTTCAAAAATTCTATAAATTGGTAATAAATACTAAAACTGACTTTTTTTTTTTTATCACAAAATCAATAATTAACGAATAACGTCATTCAGGAGGTCATTTTACATAAGAATCAGCAAGAATAACATCAGGGCTCGAATTTTTTTTTTTTTTTTTTTTTGCAGCGCATTAACATAAAGTGAGCCAAAAGTATTCCATACATAATTTTGGACAATAATTTTTTTTTTTTAATTATGAAAATTAATAAACTCATATTCGAAAAACTTATGAATTATGATTATATACATTATTTTTTGCACAAATAGAACGAGTCTCATGCAAAATCTGAGTTTTCAAATTTACAGATCATTTTTTTCATTATTTTTCGAGTTACAGTTATATATATTACAATTTTCCTTATTTTTAGAGAGCCATCACGTGTTATTATTTGTGTTATCTAGTACATAGCATACTCATGAATTAAAATAGTTATTCAAGTAAGTTTAGATGCACACAGCATTTCTTAATTTGCATTACTTTAGTTTATTTTAGATTTAAATTTGTCATACCTGTTTTCTGGTAAAATACTTTTCTGTGTGAGAACTTAATTTATTTTTATTATCATTATTATTAACATTTTTTTTAATGGAGAGACTAACCCTTATTTTTTGTTGTTTGTAACCCTATGAAGAATTAATTAAAAATATATAAACCATAGCATTTTCTAAGCAACCTTAACCACAGAAATTCGAGTCAAAAGAAGGTGTTATTATTAAAAAAATAATGAACTTTTAATATGTGGACCAACACCTAAGTAAAAATTAAATATTGTGTTAGTAACTAGATATTATTATTGTAAATAGATCGACACCAACCTTATGTTTCTTCAATAATTTTTGACGAAATTAATTGGAAGGTGACATTTTTTTTTTTTTCCTGACTGTACGTACGGATGTCATAAAATTCATGAAATTACAAGGTGACCATAATTAAACTTGGCCTATTCAGAGCACTGTGTAGCTGTAAATAAAATGCAGATTGAGTCGGAAATTTGTATATAGATATTTCAAAGGATGCGCTCTAAGTATCTGCAAAAAGAATTTTAAAAATAAAATTATAAAAATTTCCGCTTTGAGGACAAATACATGAAAATACAAAAAAAGCTACAAATTTTTATACAAACAACTTTACTTATTATGAATTTAATTGTTATATTTTACAAGTTACAAATTGTTTGAGGATTGAGACCATATTGTCAGCAACAGCCAATGAACAATGTGTTCAACAGCTGATCGCAGCTAATCGCCAGTCATCCTCTGCACATGCAACGCTATACAGTCCTTCAAGTCAACCACAGTTACAACATTTATTTTAAAAACAAAACTTTTTAAATGGCCCCATAACCAAAAAATCCCACAGATTAAGATCGAGGGAACGTACCAGCCAAAAAGTGCAAAAATGAACGAGAAATCACTCTGTCATCTCTAAAACTTTGCAAAATGTAAGAATAACAGTTTTAAATGTCGTATGGTTTGAAAATGTTAAAATAGACCAATGTTATTTATTGCATAAATTTTCAAGCATTTTGAGTGTAATGCTTGTTTGTACTTTGATGTATGTCCCCTCAGAGCGGAAATTAAAAAAATTTTATTTATTTTTATTTTATTATTTTTATTATTATTATTATTATTATTATTATTATTGCAGAATCTTTGAGCGCATTCTTTGAAATGCTTATATATATATACAAATTTTCGCCTCAATCCACATTTTAGTTACAGCTACAGAATGCTCTGAATAGACCAAGTTTAATTATGGTCACCCCGTATATCTAAACATGGAGCTCGTGTCAAAACTAAAATTAGAAGTGTTTTACTAGACGTAATGACGTAATGATTGAAATATAAATTTTCAATGTTCTACGACAATTAATTATTTGGCTATGCGAGGTACAAAATTTAGGGTGGTCACTGACCACATTTTTTCCCTGATTCTTCCATCAATATTTTTCTTTCGGAATTTTTAATATTTATGTTTGCACCATTAATTAATTAAAAATTATCATATAAATATTCTAGTGGAAGAATCAGGGAAAAAAGGCTGATCTGTAACCACCCTGAATTTGGTTCTGCAAATAGGTTGTTAGGTTACATTTATTTTCCATTACCAATGCCTCTTGTATTTACCCTCCTTCACTGTATAATAGATCATTCCAATAACGACTGGCGCGCCACCACTTGGACTGTTTTGTACGGCGCATCTTTTACCTGTACCTTGTTGAATGTTTGTTTTCTCTATATGTAACTATGTGATGTGAGTGTTCGTCTAATTAAAAGTGTTTCGTTTTAATATGGACTCATCAATATGCATTATAATTTGCGTGCTCTGCTTTCTAAGCCCAATATAGGTTTCACATTATTTTCTTATAATTTGTATAATACAGATGAAGGCACTCTTGATAAAAAATGAATCCTGGATTTATGTATCTGGCTCTAAACCAAAGCCAGAGCTCGTGGCAAGTGATGCGACATCAAAAGAAGCGTTTGATAAATGGACTGATATGGATGAAAAGGCCAAAGCCGACATAATTTTGTGTATATCGCCTTCTGAACTGAAACAAATAAAAAACTGTAAAACATCCCTGGATATATGGAAAAAATTAGAAGAAATATATCAATCTAAAGGCCCCGCTAGAAAAGCGTCACTGTTAAAATCGCTTATTCAACATAAAATGGCAGATTCCTCTTCTGTGAGCATTCGAGATCATCTTCGAAAGTTTTTTGACATAGTCGATAAACTATCTGAAATGGATATTAGAATAGATGATGACTTGTTAACTGTGATGTTGTTATACAGCCTACCATCCAGTTATGAAAATTTCCGGTGCGCAATAGAATCCAGGGATGAGCTACCGAAACCAGAAGTACTACGAATAAAAATAGTAGAAGAAAACGACGCCAGACGCCATGATGACAGACCGAACGATGGAGCGTTCATGACTGGGAATTTCCGAAAGAAACCTGCTCCGTGGAATAAAAATAAAAGGAATCCTAAGATTATTGAACAGTACACTCAGAACGAAAGAGATAATTCAAAAATTACTTGCTGGAAATGTAAACGTATCGGTCACCGTGCAAATCAGTGTGAAAAAGATAAATCATTTAAATATCGACAAAACAGTTTAGGACTACTGGCCAGCACAAATTCAACGAATACGAACATATTATTCAAAGAACAATCCGAGAATCTTTGGTGTGTTGACAGCGGCTGTACTCGACATATGGGGAAAAATTACTCCAATTTTCACGATTTAAAGGATACGGATATAAAATCTGTAAATTTAGCGAATAATGAAACAACTGATGTGTCCGGTGTTGGTAAAATTTTAATTAAAAGAAAAGTCAACTCAAAACTTCAAAATGTAGAGATCAATGATGCTCTATTGGTTCCAGAATTGAAAACGAACTTATTGTCCGTGTCACAAATGTGCGACAAAGGTTTCACTGTAACTTTTAAAGACAAATGTGCTATTATAAATAACAGACAAAAAAATGTGACTCTAATTGCGGACAGAAAAAATGAACTTTATTATTTGAGGGATAATAATGCAAATATAAATAATGCAGCTAATTTTTCTAGTGAATCAATCGATAGTTCTAAAAATATTTTTGCCGATGTGGAAAAGTGGCATTGTTCATCTAAATGTAAAAGATTTGATTGATTCAAATTTAAATGGTCATATTAGGGGGTTAAATATTAAAAAGGTATCCGACTTTAATTGTGAAGTTTGCGCGTTAAATAAAATGACCCGTGCTCCTTTTCCTAAGCACTCAGATCGTGTTACAAAAATGTTAGAAATAGTTCATTCGGATCTTTGTGGGCCCATTAGGATTCCCTCAATAGGTAAGTCCCTTTATTTTATTACATTTATTGATGATTATTCTCGTTATTGGGCAGTAAAATTCTTAAAAACTAAAGATGGGGCATTGAATGCTTTTAAAGAAATCAAACTTCTTTGGGAAAATGAAAAATCTATACAAATAAAAAAATTCATGAGTGATAATGGGGGCGAATTTATTGGGACTGAATTTGAAAATTTCTTGAAAGAAAATGGTATTCAGCATAGATTAACAACCCCTTATTGCCCGGAGCAAGCAGGTGTTTGTGAAAGGAAAAATAGAACTCTCGTCGAAATGGCCCGTTGTCTATTATCACAATCAAAATTACCCTTAAATTTATGGGCAGAAGCTATTAACACCTCTAATTATATAAGAAGTAGATGCCCAACAAAAGCTTTAAATGGAAAAACCCCATATGAATTATGGAATAATATAATACCTAACGTTAGTTATTTTAAATCTTTTGGTTGCACTTCTTATTATTTTAATAACCACCCTAAACATAAATTTTCCCCAAGGTCTAAAAAGGGAATATTTGTCGGTTATTCAGAAAATTCCAAAGCATTTCGTATTTATCTTCCTGAATCAAATACAGTAATTATATCCCGTAGCGTAAAATTTTTTGAAACGAAATCTAATGATTTTTCAAAAGTATGTCAATTGTATCCAGATGTTTTTGAAAGAGAAATACAATTAAGCGAACCACAAAATGAATCAACACATGCAGCAGTCAGAAGAGAAAATTTCTCCTCAGAAAATAAAAAATGAAAAAGATGAACTGTCACGTGACCTTGTTTCTGCGCCATTCGATTCAGAAGAGAAAAATATATTGTCGTTGCGTAATCGCGAAATAATTAGGGAGCCGGAATCAATTGCAAATGCTGTTTATAGTTTTAATTCGGAAATAGAAATAAATAATGCCTTGAAGGGTTCAGAAGCTTCTAATTGGTATAAAGCAATGACTGAAGAAATCAAAGTGATATTAAAAAATGATACATTCGTAGTAACAGACAGGCCCGAAAAACAATGCATTAAAGGTAGATTTGTCCTTACCAATAAATATGATCAAAATGGATCTCTTTTAAAATATAAGCGAGATTAGTAGCTCGCGGTTTTAGTTAAAAATTAGGTATAGATTTTCGTGAAACTTTTTCTCCGGTAGCACGAATGGGATCTATTAGAATCTTAGCAGGTTATGCTGCTAAATTAGGAATAAAAATACATCAATTTGACATAACGTCAGCATATTTGAATGGAAATTTAGATGAGGAAATTTTTATGGAAGTTCCCGATTACTTTAAAGAAATACTTCAAATAATTATAAATGAAAATTGCGATAGGGACACATCTGATAAAGCAGCCGAGATTCTTAAATATCTAAATGTAGGGAATAAAGTTCTTTTGTTAAAAAAATCGCTGTATGGGCTCAAGCAGGCCGGGAGATGTTGGAACACTAAGTTAAATAAAATTTTGAATGATTTCGGAGCAAAACAAACAAATGCAGATCAATGTTTATATTATATTAAAAGTGATAAAGGGTTGACTCTTATAATGATTTACGTTGATGACATATTGTTTATGTCACAGGACCCTGATATGTTAGAAAACTTCAAAATTCATCTTAATGAAAAACTAGATGTTAAATATTCAGGCATAGTTAAATATTGTCTAGGGATAAATTTTCAGTTAGAAAATGGCATTATAACAATGAGTCAACATAGTTATATTAGAGAGCTGTTAGAGCGTTTTGGCATGACAGAAGCCAAGCCCGTAGCTTGTCCTATGGATACAAGCATTCGATTAAAAAAGGCCGAAAAATGTTGTGAAAACGAATATCCCTACCGTGAATTAGTTGGAAGTTTGATGTATCTTGCAACTTCCACCAGGCCGGACATTGCTAATTCTGTCAGTCAATTAAGTCAATTTCTAACTTGTTTTGATAAAACTCATTGGACTGCCGCTAAACGAGTTTTACGATACTTAAAGAAAACAATAAATTTTGGACTTGTATTTAGAAAAAGTCTTTGTTCGGTTACACTGACGCGGATTGGGGGAATTGCCTCGATGACCGTAGATCATATACAGGTTACTGTTTTATATTTTGCGGGAGTGCAATTACATGGGAAAGCCGTAAACAGTGTACCGTAGCTCTCTCATCAACGGAAGCCGAATATATGGCTTTATCCGATGCCACTGAGGAAGGGATATATTTATGTAAATTACTAAATGAGTTATCTGATGGCAAAATTGAAAAAGTGAGTATATTTACAGATAACTTAGGATCTATTAAATTAGCTGAAAATCCGATATTTCATAAGCGCACTAAACATATAGACATTAGGCATCATTTCATAAGGGATGCACTGAAAAATGGAATTATTGATTTAAATTTTGTGTCTACTGAAAATATGGGGGCTGATATTCTTACAAAAGCATTAACATCATCAAAACATTACAACTGTTGTAAAATTATGGGATTGGAAGATGTAACATTGTTATTTGGGTAAATACGTCGACATTGTGTGTGTGTGTGTGGGGGGGGGTGTTAGGTTACATTTATTTTCCATTACCAATGCCTCTTGTATTTACCCTCCTTCACTGTATAATAGATCATTCCAATAACGACTGGCGCGCCACCACTTGGACTGTTTTGTACGGCGCATCTTTTACCTGTACCTTGTTAAATATTTGTTTTCTCTATATGTAACTATGTGATGTGAGTGTTCGTCTAATTAAAAGTGTTTCGTTTTAATATGGACTCATCAATATGCATTATAATTTGCGTGCTCTGCTTTCTAAGCCCATTATAGGTTTCACATTATTTTCTTATAATTTGTATAAAGCAGTAATAAATAAATAAATACCGTTAACATATATAAATAAAAAATAAAATATTTATTATAATTCATATTCTAAATGTGAAGTATCTTTGGGAATTTTTGGACTGTAAATTGAAATCAATTTTCCATAATGGAGTTCTCAGATTTTTTTTCAAATATATGCTTAATATTGTCTTTTCTAAAGCATTCGTGTATTTTCAATAACATTCAATTTATGATGAGAAATTTAAACATTTACTCAAAAGAAATTCCTTAACAAGAAATACACAATATTACAATTTAAAACATATTGTAACGTAAATGAATGAAATTTAATAAAATTCATAAATGTTTAATAACATAAATTTTCTTCGACGTATTTCGTTAAACATGAATAGTTTTCAAATATGCATGTTACTGTAGACAATATTTGAGTAATGAAAGAATTCGAGTTTATTAGTATTTACAATAAACATATTGAGATTAAAAAAAAAAAAAAAAAAAAGTTGTTTAAAGTTATTTTTGTAAATTCTTCTTCTAATTAAGAAATGGGGAAATGTATGAAAATGTATTCCAATCTCTATATCTGAAATTGAAATTGTCATCTTCCAAATATATTTAATTTCCCTTCCTATAAGTTATAAATACTTAATTAATTAGTTACAGATTTGCATTAGAAGTTCTGTTCTTGAAGTTGATTTTTTCTTTTTTATGTTAAAGCGACGCCATTTTTTCTTTAAAAAAATGATTATTGTAAAAGTATTTAATTTAGCAAAGTTTAGTTTATCTATGTACTAAATGAAATAAATTGATAAAATGATATTAAGAAAATACAGAGTGAGTATAAATTATTGAGTGCATTTCATATTTTTCTAAAACATAAACAATGTAATGTAGAAAACGCTGTTCTTTGTTAAATGAGAAATTAATTTAAACAGCTATTTATATAGGTAGCGCAATGTGTCTGCAAGTGAAATCATGTATCATGAAATCATTAATCTGTATCCCAGTTTAAAAATGGCTTACGTGTATCAAAAAGAGATTTGCAAAATTATGTTTCATGAAATCAAACTTGTCATAACATTTCAAAGGCATTTTTGCGTAGTATCTAAAAACAAACATATTTCAAGTGACGACTCCGTTGAGGATTTGTATCAGAAATTTACCGGTATAAGAAATGTTCTGTGAATATTCTACTCAGCCAGAAGTCTCCGATGGTGCTTTGATCATCTCAGAGATGTTTTCTCGAAGAACAAAACTTAATCAACTTATAGTGCGAGTTTGCAACTGGGAATACCATAATCAACTGTCACAAAAGTCTTTCATAAGTGCATGAAACTGTATTCATAGAAATTGTAGTCACCGCACAATCTACAACCTAATGATAAACCCAGAGATCGTCAGGCGTATTCTTGAGGAATTTTACCGGGATAACTATTTCTTATCGAAGACTTCTTTAGACTGCCAGATTTTCTTTGTTAAATCATAGAACGCATATAAGTACGAAACTTCGATTAAACACCATAAAATGCAAAAAAAAAAAAAAAAAAAAAAAAAAAAAATCTCAACAATTGTTTCGGGTCGAAAGAAAACACGACCCTTCTTAGACCATTTGGCTTTAAATTCATTTACGAACCAGTCAACAAAATTAAATTATCTTCTTTCAAATACCTGATTCCTACTGAAAACCGATCTGGCATTTATTTAAGACCGTATTCATCGTGAAATTTAGGTTATATTGGTCAAACTAGGAGGCGTTCTGAAGTATAGATAAAATGAGCACCGTCGGAATGTTCATAATGAAGAGATTTCCCAATATTCTATTACTTTCCACAGCCGGGCTCACGATCATCGTTTTGATTTTTCTAAAACTAACATAATTTCATCTCCTGTCTCCTCTTCCCATCTGCATATCCACAAAGCTTAAAAAGCTTTATGGATATGAAGATGGGAATAAAATAACTTAAAAAATAACTTAAAAAACATACTTAAAAAAAAAATGTCAATGATATTTCTTCCACTCCGTTCTCGTCTGATGCTTGGAAATTTCTCATATAACTCCGCTTTTCATTTACTTTCGATACTTTTAAGTATTTTAGATTTTTTTTTTTTTAATCTTATTTATTTATTTATTTTCTTCTTTTATTTTTTAATTCTGATCACATCAGTGTTTTTACTTACATTAATCTTTACATATTTTTGCTCTTCACTTAACATGGTTTTGCCGGATGCTGCTTTTATTGCAGCACTTGTGCCTGCTTTGTTCGCCTGACGAAGGGTCGTGTTTTCTTTCGACCCGAAACAATTATTGCGAGTTCGTTGCATTTTAAGGTGTTTATTCAAATTTTTGTACTTATTACTTAAAAACGCCAGCACAGTGGTGCTTTCTAATTATAGAACGCATATCCCTTTTTGATGCGTGTTAGCCATTTTCACACTGGGATGTTGGTTATCCCACTCTGCTTTAAATTCCATCTGCAGAGTAGACACACTACTTATCTAATAAAAACTATTTAAACTGCTCTCATTTAAAAGAGTCTGAAATACACTGAATACTTAATGCTGACACTGTATTAAATTTTGTTAGCATTCCCTAAAGTAGCCTAATCTATTTTAGACATTTAATACATGATGTTAATTTACGAATAAATGATGTTAATTTACAAATGTAACACATCTTTGAAAAAGCATCATTGAGGGTATTTTGGCGCATGTTTCAAGAAAACCTACCTGCAACAATTATGAGGCAATTTTCGTGAAAGGTCCATTCACGTTTTCATAATGATCGTTATACATTCCATGTAACCATATATAAAGCAAAACAATCAAAACAATATATTTTTAGGCGCATATCACCTACATATTTTTTTTTATATATACTCGTCCGTTTTCAAGATGAGTAGAGCTTAACATAAATTAGTTAAATTTGCAGCATACTCTATATGTATAGAGCTTGTTCTGAAAATATATGATAATTGGAATTAGAAAAAGTAAAGAAAATACAGTAAATAAGTTATGCCCTACTAAATACGATTAGGAACCCTCGATAGAGAGAGACTGGACATTGGCGCGCCGACTTTTTGACGAAATTCTCCATTTGAGTGCCAGTTGCTCCATTGCTTATCATTACGCTGAGAAGAAATTTTGATTATTTTGCGTCATTATCGAAAAAGAACTTATTTATTACATTTTTACTTTGTCGGGAGATAAATTGCTTTAATTTTGGAATACTTTTAAAAGATAAAAATGCATAATTATTTATTTTATATCATTCTTTAAATACATTGAATTCTCTTGTTGCATGCTGTTTTACTTATTTATTTCCTAACATATATGAGATAATTACATTATTTATTTGCTAGCTATTAGTTTTTAAGTTCCGTTGCGCAATATATATAATATGTTATATCTCAATGTATTTTTCTGATATATTTTAAAATACATATTTAAAATAACTATACACACACACATATATATATATATATATATATATATATATATATATTGTTTTTTGCTAGTACGCAAAATGTATCAGATTTCTTAAAATAAATTGTTGAAAATAAAGAAAATAGTATGTTATTTGCTAACATATGAAATATAAATTTCTTTTAAATAATAATTGCCAGAATAAATTTTATAAATAATATTTAAATAAGTAATTATTTTTATTTACATAATATTTCAAAAAACTAAAAAGAAAAAAAAAATCAGTGGAATAAGCAAATGTAAATAAAATAAATAAAAATATTTTTTAATTTCTAAAGATATTAGTTAAGATTTTTACAAATTATTATTAATAAAATTATTATTTTTAATATTTAACTAAGTCATTATTATTAATAATGCGTAACTGAAATAAATAAAATATGTATTTTTAGATTGTAAAAATATTACGTAAATATTTTTATAAAATAATAAAAAAATAATTTATGTTCTTCTGCCGTAGTTTTACATTTATTCATGAATTACTTGACAAAAACTAAGATTACCATATTTTTGTTAAAATTTTCTAACTTTTTATATATAGAATGTATGTCCTCAGAAAAAATAAGGTAGAATTACTTTCACTAAGGTAGAATTGCTTTCACAATCAACGTATTTTGCTTAATATAGAAATATACAACAAAAACTTCCTCTGTTTTCCGATAGGAATTGAAAAAGTAACCATGTCGAAGGTTAAAACAAAACTCGTTTTTCTTCAAATTCTTTTACTTTAAGACGAAAAAAATTACATATTTATATTCTGCATTGCTTTCTGCACAAATTTAGCACAATTTCATTTCATTAATGTTTTATAGTAAAGCGTCAATCGCGAAGAAAAAAGCATTACGATCTACGGGGATCGCTCCGAATTGGCACTAAGATGGCCGACTTTCGGTCAATGTCCAGTCTCTCTCTATATAGGGTCCCTAAATACGATTGACGGGCTGCGTCATCTGGTGGAAAACAGCCGAGTTAATGATTCTATCTCGAAAACATTGCGAAAGAGGAATGTCATCATTTGAATCATTCAAAAGTAAATATTTGTATATAATCTGATGGAAAATTTTTCATTTTATTTGATTTTTATAGTTTTCTGAATAACGTTTCTATGTGTATTATGCAGACTGATTGATTTATTTTTGTAAAATTAACGAACTGCAGGCGTGTGATTGTGAAAGAATTTCAAAAGAAAGAAAGCTTCGCTTTCTATATCTCTGAAACAATATAAAAAAAATAGATTTTACATTTTCGTATTTGACTCTATATGTGACACTAGTAAACGTAAACGCAAATGGCACTTACTGCATTGATTGCTGAAGACAAAAGTTAAATGATTTAATCATGGATATGCAAAATCCTTTTTAATGAAAAGGTTTTAAAAAAAAAGCGTAAAGGCGGCTTACTTTTCAAAATAAAAATATATCTGACGTGAATATGTTGTATCTTTTTCCTTAAAATAGATAGATTAAATACATATATTTTTTCTTAAATTAGATAGATTTTCTTAGTTTTTCAAGCCTAAATTTTTATTTTTACAGTTTCCTTCTTTTTTTTTTTTTTTTTTTTTTTTTTTGTATTTGAAAATTGTAACTAGAATAATACAACATTTGTACACCTCAAGTTAAATGTAACGTTTTAGAAAACGCGGTGGGGTGGATCTTACTGTTTAAAATTGCAACATACGTTCGATAGTGCACAGAACTCGAAGTCTCCACCCTTTTCTCAGGACACTTCAAGACATGAGAAAATTCCCCGTTTTTATACAATAATCTCTATTGTGTTTAATAATGACATATCCTATGAAAATATGGTTAAGATTTCTCTATTAAACGAGTGGTAACAATAAAGACGGGAATTTCTCATTCTTTAAATTGTCCTTAAAAAAGTGCTGAGACTTCGAGTTCTGATTGTTGATTAATTTTTGTAGTAACAACAGGACTATTTCTTTCAATCTGACATTTTGTGTCGTGACCAATTTATAGTGTTCCACTTTGAAAACACCTACGTAATTTTGCGCAAGTCGATATTTATAGTCACAATTTCAACTAACACTTTTTTAGTGGTGGGAATATGCTTTTATTAACAGCACGCTATTTCGCCGCGTATTTTTGAATAGCAAAGTTGTAGTTGCTGTTTTTAATATACCATGGTAAATTCAGTTTTTTTGGTTTTAATATTCCTTACGATTTTCGAGATTTTAATTTCCAGTGAGAGTGATTAAATGTAGTAGTTTTGTCTACATCTAGAAGTTTGTGGAATTCATACCGAAACAAATTTTCATAAATAATTTAACGATATATTTCTTTACTCATATTCCCTTATTTGAATAAAAAACACAATTTTTTAAATATTCTTTTTTTTCATTTTTGGCTCATGTTTCCAAATATTAATTAAAATTAACAGGTCTTTTTATTAGTACGACAGGACTATTTCTCTCAATCTGACATTTTGCGTCGTTACCAATTTATAGTGTTCCACTTCAAAAATGCCTTCCAATATCCAGTTCTACCACTTATTTTTTTTCTCTATCTTAAAGTTTTTTGTGAAATCCGTAAAAACCTCTATATGTATTTTTTTCTCTTCCCATCGGTGAGGATCGAACGCGCAACCTTCGGGTGCGTAGCTCTGTACTCTGACCACACAACCAACGGCTCTTGGCTAAATATTTCTAAATATTTAGATTAGTGTTTTGAAGTATTTTTAGTACGACAAGACTATTTCTTTCAATCTGATATTTTGCGTAATTACCAATATATAATGTTCCGCTTCAAAAATGCCTGCTAATATCCAGTTTTATTACTTAATTCTCTAATATTCTTATTCTATCTGTATTTTCTCTCGTACTCTAATACTGTAATATTATCTCTCTAATTTTACTATTTAATTCTCTAATTTAAACCAATTCTATCTTAAAATATTTGTGAAATCCGTAAAAACATTCATAGGCATACATATATGTATATATATATATATATATATATATATATATATATACAGTCGGTAACAAAAGTGTCCGAACACTAGCGAAAATTCCTATGTAAAACAAGTGCAGTTCATACAGTTTTGTTAAATAAATCCTTGTCGAATCCTGTCTTAGTCAGTGTAAGAACATGATTCGATAAGGATTTATTTTACCAAAAAGTACTGAGTGTACTTTTTTTACATAGGAATTTCTGCTAGTGTTCGGACACTTTTGTTACCGACTGTATATATATATATTTTTTTTTTCTTCAACTTACCATCAGTGAGGATCGAACTCACAGTCTTCGGGTTCGAAGTTCTGTTCTCTCACCACATAGTCTTGGCTGAATGTCAATGGATTATATTAATTAATCTGTGATGAATTTTGAGTATAATTTAAGTATTGAATAATCAGTTTATATATATATATATATATATATATATATTAATATTATGCTTTTTTTTCTGTAGAAATTGACACTGTTAATTTTTAACAATAAATGCGAAATTGTTTTTAAGATTATTTTAAAAATTAAAATATTTAGTAAATAAGTATTAAGCAATTAGGGGAAGATACTATGCAATCAATGTATTCAAATTCCAATAATTTATTTGGAATTAAAAATCAATATACTATTTGAATATGTGTTTAGGAATTTTACTGAACGCCCTCTATTGCATTTTTTTTAAGGGTGTTAAACCACATATATCATTAGTCCTGTCGCACTAAATTAAATTCTGTCATAGACAGAATTTCATCCATAGTCTTGTTTCATAATTATTATTTAATAACTTTCATTTCTTTAATTTATTTTTTTTCCCGCAAATTTTCTGTTTTAATTTTGTTGTCCATATTTTTGTATTTGATTATACGGTTTGTAAGCCTCAAATTATTTAAATTTTATCTCTTGAAGTAACATAACATAATATTTAATTTTTATTAAATGTTTTTTGTATTGAATCAAATGTTGAAAATTTGATGGTTTAAGGTACTTTAGTGTACGAAATCTATTATCGAAAAAAAAATGGCGTCATTTAACTTATATCTATTAATTCTAATCCCGTCGAAAATTTAATGTTCATTATGCAAAATTATTTAAATAAGCTGGTGTGTCACTCACACGACTTTCTCTTACCATGAAATTTAATACTATAAATACAGGTTGCAAATTAATAGGTAACGTAACGAGTACTGTTATTTAAAATTTGTTAAACAATTCAAATTAGGCTTCGGAAGAGTTTTATATGATAATTAGTTCTGTGTGAGGGGGGCTACTGCCCCCCTCAACCACCCGTTTCGTTAATGCACCTACATTTATAAAGAATTTAATTCGGCTATTAAAATATAAATCTGTTTTTAAAAAATAATTTAATAAAATTATTATTTAAAAAAAATTATCTTTCATGATAATGCAGACGATTTCCATATTAGAGAAGTAGTATAACACTAAATATCTAAAAAAGTTCCATTTTATTCTCAATATTTAAAGAAAAAAAAATACATTTTTTTTTCTAAGTATTTTTTCGTTAAATGTAAAAAAAAAAAAAAAAAAAAAAAAAAAAAATCGATATCATTGCTTTAAATTATCGCAGATCGATGTGTTCAAAAATTCGTTTTAAAGGTATTGGCGAGCTCTTTTGAAAGATACCCATCATGAAAATTTACTCCCCTCGAGGGGGGACTTCCGGGAGACGAGGCTCCTACATACACAATTTTTTTCCATGTTGACTATCTCTATTACAAATATATATATATTCGTTTCATTTGGTTTAGTGCAGTCTATAGACGTTAAACTCTACTTACCTGCAATTTCCCCCATAGACGTAATGTATTCGAATACTTTTGAGTGTCCCTGTACACGAACCATTTGCTTGATCTTAACGAAAAGTTTAGTGTAGCATCCTTATATGATACACATTTAGAATACCAAGTTTGAACTTTCTGCCATAATTTGTTTTTGAGATATGCTGATAACAGACAGACACACACACAGACATACACACAGACCATTTGCTAAAAACAGGATTTTTGTATTTAGGGGACCTCAGAACATGTAAATATAACAAAAACACGCGTTCGAAAATTTGACCCAAAAACAATACTTTTTCTACCTTATGGATAAGAGAAAGTAAAAAGAAGTATCATGAATCATCTTTGAAGGTTTAGATAATGATGATACACCTTACATTCTTAGAAATTCAAACAGTTGTTTAAATCAGTTCAGATAACGACACAATACTTTAAGCAATGCGTATATGCGTATGCCTATGTAGAATATCTATTTCAGGGTACATGGTAAATTCAATTTAATTTAATTATATATTTAAGATTTTCAGGTCTGAGCTATTTCAGCTACACATCTCCCTCTGGTCTGAGGGTTTCTGGTACTTTTTATGACTTTTTTTTAAATACTTGGCAGATATATATTTTAATAATTATTTTTTTATTATAAACTTCTAACTGTTTTTATTAATAATGAAGGAACTATTTAAATACGTTAATAATTAATATTTAATGAGAAATTATTTGAAAAAAGGATGTTTTAAAGTAAAAATGTTCCACATTAGAAAACATCATTTTTTTAAATAAAATTTTACATAGACTTCAATAAAAACTTACTGAAATGTTGCACAAATGCCTGAAATTAGGTTTTATTTGTAAATTAACATTATTTAGTAAAATTTGTTTTTGTATGGCACATTTCAGAGTAATCAAAGAAGTAACTATGATTCTAGGTCGTTATATAATTCTTACATCGGTTTAGTGCTGCCATCTATATACATATATATATATTCTTTTTTTTTTTTTTTTGAACTAGAAGGTTCGTAGTTGATATTTGAAAAGTCGGTGAACGATATAATTGGTATTTTTATAGCTCAGAGAGTTAAAAGTTAAACCCGAGAGAATGTCGGTTTAGTTCGCTTCGCTGAAAACGACAACCCAACAGGCGCTTGGGCTTAAACCTAAAATTGTTAGGAATGTCATATTTCTTTTCTGTTAGAATTTAAATGAATAATTTATTTTTTATGCAAGATCGTTATTTACTTTTTCTAAATATATGGACAAATCCCTGATACATTTTCGGTTGTAGCTCAATCAATAATTAATTAAAAGCATATAAATGATACTTTTCTTCCGAAATGTCTTGAACACAAAAATTTGAATATGGAGTCAAAAATGTGTGTTAATTTTTAAAAAGATGAAACTGATGCAAGTTTCAATAGAAAGACGACGCCCATAAGGAAAAGTTTAACAATAGCATCAATCACTATAGGCATATATCACTATAAGCTAATACGAATCAATCGTGATCGGCCGCATACCTTATGGTTATTTGCAGCGAAATAAGTCGGGGGCGGGCGCGTGCTTTTTTTTTTTTTTTTTTTTTTCTTTCTTCCCGTAACTGCACATACAAAAATATGCTTTATTATATATATACATATATAAAAGTGTCCATTTTTACTGAGAAATATTTCCCGTTTTCTAAAAAAAAAAAAAAAAAAAAAAAAAAAAAATTCAAAAAACTATCAGAAAAGTTTAGAATATAAAGATGTAGGCATGTAGGCACTTGACGCAAGCTTCTTTGTCTAGTAACAAATAGTTTATTATAAAAGAGAGTGAAGCGTGAAATTAAAGCTTGCCTTGAATGCATTTCATCCAAATTTCTGACCGCGAAGAATGATTTTGGTCGCTATTTTACAAGATAATACAAGAATATTTTGTGATGTTTTATTCAGAAACGTTTCTTTTACGGACTTCAAGAAAGTTATGCATATCGTAAAGCATATATCACATTCTCGAATCATTCAAAAATAGTTTTATATATTTTAAGCGAAAATATGAAACACTAGAAAATCTAGAAAAATAAGTGAATAAAAATTTTGGCAATTTTTAAAAGTTAAATGTTTGAATTAAGTATGTAAGAAACAGATTACATATTAAGTATGTAAGAAACAGAAAGTATAAAATCTATACAAATTATCTTATGATTAATTGTCATAAAATATGTATTTTAGTTAAGTATTAAAAATAAAATTCTACCGAATACATGTACATTTAAAACATAATGTTTTATGTGTTATTTCCCAAACAGAAAACCATTCGAATAATTGCACTTAAGACAGATGAAATATTTTTATAATCTACGCTATTCATAATCATATTTCTATATATAAATGGCTAAGAGAGTTTTTTTCCTGTAAGTCCGTAGCTGGACATAAGTTGATTGGCTAACAGAGATTTTCTTCTGTTTGTCTGTGTGTTGTTGCCACCAGATTTTCATACTTTAATTAATTTGAAAAATTGTCACCAGCTTTTCATACTTTAGTTAATTAAAAAAAATCTAATTGTCCGATCGAAAAATTAATTAAGTCGACGGATTCAGAAAAAATGTCACTTTCATTTGGTACCTTATATGTAACGAAATTTTGATTTGAATTTTTAAAATTAATTAAAATAATAAATTTGTAAAAGCTTGAATGTGGACATTTAAAATTTTAATTGTTGCTAAAAAGAAAAAAGAAAAATACTTTCTTTTTTCAAACATAATATGAAATATGCTTTCACGCAAAAAATAAAATATTATAAAATATTTTACTCATGCACATGAAAAAATGAAAATTGAAAATGGAGTAAAAAAAACAATTTGGATAAAGTTGCACGAGAGTTCAAAAAATTAATGGAAATATAAATGAACATTAAATAAATAAAACAGTCGTCTGCTCAATCACGTGATATTGAAAAACAAAGAATCGAATTCAGTTAATATGGAAAGGAAAGGGAAACGAAACGAAAAGAAAAAAACAAAAAAATTAATAACATAAATTATGTATTTTTGTCTAAAGGGACGATATAAATTCAAAAGTCGCCAAGGGGAGCTACATTAAGGCTGTACCATGATCAGGTTTACATATTTCATTATTTATTTTTCTATATACGAACTACTATTAACTAACTCAACTACTATTATAACCACAATATTTGATTGTCTCATACGATAGGCGTAGCCGATCATAGCACATTGTAATATTAGATTTCGTGTGAAATTGTTGTCATTTTATGGTTGATCGAATAAATCAAATAAATATAGAAAATAACGTGAAACAAAATATTATGTACACCATGTTCATATGTAACTGGGATTGAAATACAAAATGGCTACTTCAATTTTTTCGATACTTTCCATTTCGAAACTGTCATCTGATAAGCACCCAAATGGAAGCCCACTGGTAAGCTATTGTCATAGGCAATAGGGACAGACACCCAAGAGTCAGCGAATGAGTGGGGCGCTGCCGAAGGCAGCGTGAAACCAAAGCGGGCTTTAAAGCAATTTCATGATTTCTTTAAATTTGATTTTTTTGTAAAGCGATATAGAAAAGAGTTTTAATTAAATATAGTGACCAGCGAAGCGAGAAAAGCCATCGTTGATTCACTACCTTCATTGATTTCATGAATTAAAAAATGGTTTCGTTGACAAACTTTGTTCTATTGGCACGCAGGCAGCATCAAGTCGAGTTTTGTACATTTCAAGTTTGATTTTGAAATTTTTCCCGCATTCGGTATTCGGCTCGTTCCCGAACCGGTGCTTTGCTAGTTGTTTAAAATATATGTAAATTGTACGCATACCTAAACAAACAAGATTCAGTGTATCATTTATTTAACGCAGAACAAACACTTTATTCAAAATAGAATTCAAAATTCAACTCTTAATTCAATATTTTTAAGAGGAAAAAGAGGTGTTATAAAACTGTACAAATTGGCACCTATGGAGCTAGAAACTCATACGCAATATAATATTATTTTTTTGCAGAAAAAATAAAACATACTAGTCTTGTTTGTGTATTATGATTTTTCTTCTACGCTTAGATCAAATAGAAATGTATATAATTCTTTAATCTACATATTCTGTATCTTTATACAGAGAATTATATATATCTATATATTGATAGGCAAGCATGAAATTTGTGGTACACTTTTAACATATTAATTATGGGAGTAGAAAATTAAAAGTGGTATAATTTGAAATGTATGATTAACCATACTTGCAGAATACAAAAATTATTTTCCTTCGATGTTAAGAAGGTATTTAAAAATACTTTCATTTTTTGTGCACTTTTTAATTTTATACACGTATTCTTTGCGTTAAAAAATTCCAAAAGAAGAAATTTGTTAAATGTGGCAATCTCTAAAAACTCAAAGACACAGTAATTTGCAATGTAGTATCACTATACTCTGGACTACAGATTTCTCATTCTAATTGAGAACAGTCATTAGAGAGGTAGAAATGTGAGTGTTTGAGTGGCAAATCAAAAGTTCATACTGTTGAATATATACGCAAATTAAAAAAACAATTTGATTTATTAAAGTTCTATTTTTTTCTACTTTATTTATGACCTAATTTCTTTCGTTTCTTTTTTTTTTCCACTTCCTTTCCTTTTTTTTTTTTTTTTTTTTTTTTTTTTTGTGTGTGTGTGTGTGTGTGTGTGATTTACGTCTAATTTGAAGACATATTTTTAAACTAAGACATAATTTATTTCAATTAACTGAAATTGACTACTTATTTTTTTTACCATGTTTTTTTTTTTTTTTTTTTTTATTAACTTCGATTCTTGTTTGTGGGTTTGTCAGGGACAAATCTTGCAATCGATTTTTAACTAACTTCCCGACTAGCTAGATATTTGAAATTTTCAGAACAGCTCACAACACGGTGACAATACATTTTTCTAATAATTTTAGTCAACTATTTCAAGTCCCGCTGCCTTCGGCAGCGCTTATATGATTCGGCTGAAAATTTATTTAACTAACTTCCCGACTAGCTAGACATTTGAAACTTTCAGAATAGTTCAGAACAAGGTGAAAATGCATTTTCTTAAAACCTGTAGCCAACTTTTTCGGGTTCCTGCTGCCTTCGGCAGCGTTATCAGTACAAAGCTTGCAATCGATTTTTCACTAACTTTCCGACTAGCTAGACATTTGAAATTTTCAGGACAGCTGACAACAGTGACAATACATTTTTCTAATAATTTTAGTCAACTATTTCAAGTCCCGCTGCCTTCGGCAGCGCTTATATCATTCGACAGAAAATTTATTTAACCAACTTCCCGACTAGCTAGACATTTGAAACTTTCAGAATAGTTCAAAACACGGTGAAAATGCATTTTTTTTAAACCTTTAGCCAACTGTTTCGGGTTCCTGCTGCCTTCGGCAGCGTTATCAGTACAAAGCTTGCAATCGATTTTCACTGACTTTCCGTCTAGCTAGACATTTGAAACTTTTAGGACAGCTCACAACACGGTGACAATACATTTCTCTAATAATTTTAGTCAACTATTTCAGGTCCCACTGCCTTCGGCAGCGCTTATATTATTCGACAGAAAATTTATTTAACTAACTTCCCGATTAGCTAAACATTTGAAACTTTCGGAATAGTTCAGAACACGGTGAAAATGCATTTTTTTAAATACCTATAGCCCACTGTTTCGGGTTCCTGCTGCCTTCGGCAGCGTTACCAGTACAAAGCTTGCAATCGATTTTTCACTAACTTCCCAACTAGCTAGATATTTGAAACTTTCAGGATAGCTCAGAACACGGTGGCAATACATTTTGTTTTAATACTTTTAGTCAACTGTTTCAGGTCCCTACTGCCTTCGGCAGCGTTCATATGATTCAACAGAAAATTTATTTAACTAACTTCTCGAGTAGCTAGACATTTGAAACTTTCGGAACAGTTCAGAATACGGTGAAAATGCTTTTTAAAAATATTTTTATCCAATTGCTTTGGGACCCTGCTGCCTTCGGCAGCGTTTCCAATACAAAGCTTGCAATCAACTTTTAACTAACTTCCCGGCTAGATAGCCATTTGAAACTTTTATAATAGCTCAAAAGACGTTAGCAAGGAATTTTTTTAATACTTTTATCCAATTGCTGGGGTTCCGGCTGCATTCAGTAGCGTTTATATGAGTCAACAGAAAATTAAAAAACATGGTTTATTAATTTTTTTTTATCTTATAATTATTTAATATAGATTTATTACTGTATTTTCTGCACATATAAGAAAAAAGTATGACATTTAGAAAAACATTTGATTTCCAATTTTCAATGAATTTACGCGTTTTGAGATTTTCTTGCATTTCAGTCAACTGAAATTGACAACTAATTTTTTAAAAAAGTGGATTTATTACTAGCTTCTGTACATATAAGAAGAAAGTATAAGACTCAGAAAAATTTTAGATTTTCGGTTTTTGATAAAGTTATCTCTTTTGAGATTTCTTGAACTCAGTTCGACTATTTTTAGAAAGTGTCTCATTTTTTTGAGTTCGAACACTGTTCTTTATGATCCAATCGACTTAATTTAATCAAACTCGATATTTGATTGGGTCTTGGTTTGGATTGGCGCCCATTAGCTTTTGGGCTATATTACCAATAGTAGGCACTTCCGCTTTGGGTTTTTCTCACATTTCAGGAAAGGCTCAGCATCTACTGAGTACCAAACTTGCAGATTAAGTAAAACTCGGCTGATTCAGTTTTAATGCATGTCGGCCAAGAAGTGGCGCTATTATGTTGCAATTTAATCTCTTTTTGGGGAAGTCTGTAAGCTTCTGTAGTGTATAAATGCATGAAACTCGGAGTGTAAGACGATTATTAGGTAAAACTATGCTGATTCACTTTATATACATGTTAGATGACAGGTGGTGCTGCTAATCAGCAAAATTTTCCGTTTATGGGACAGGTATATCTCAGCTTCTATAAATATAAATGTACAAAGCGTGATGTGTGAGTACGTATAAAAAATTATCTTGATTGTATTTTGGTGTATATAAGGCGAAAGGTGGCGCTGCTAATACTTTATACGGTTTCTCATTGCATATGTAAAATAAAATTATGAGAAAATAATTTATTGTTATTATTTTTTTTATGTTAACGGTTATAGGTAGCACTGCTATATAAAATGATGCAGAAGAATTTACTGGATCGTGAAAATTTGTCACTTCCAGTTTTCGATGAATTTATACATTTTGAGATGTCCTAAACATGATTTGATGGGTGTACTGCAATTTAATTACGTTTATGAGATGAGAATTGTTTTTTTTTTTTTTTTTTTTTTTTTTTTTTTGCAAAATGTGATTAAGTTTTGGCCATTGGGCGATTCTAGTATAATTCATTATATCTGCCATTCTTTAACCTCTCTCTTGCACGAATCTGACATTGTTTTATTGTTGTGTTTGAATAGTTTTAATCTAATATCCTATTTTATCAATAATTAATAATTTATTTTAAAAAGTTTTAAAAAAATACATTTTCTTTCTTTGGCTATGTAACATATTTTGTGTTTTAATATGTGAATATTTATTAACTTACTTGTTTAAAATACTTGCTTATCTAGTTCAAATTTATGATGTGATAATGACTTCTATAAAAATAGAAATTCATTATAAGAAAATATTACAGATTGAAATGTAGTTTTTGTGAAAACGCGAAAAATTGAATATTTATTATTATTATAATATTGCATAAAAAATATTTCTCAGGAATTGTAAACACACACAACATTTGCTTTACAACATTTTACACGTCAATTTCCCCCCTCCTTCCTCCCCCCCCCCAAAAAAAAAGATGAAAAGGAACTCTAAATTATGTGTTATACTGTAATAAGAAAAAAAACTTGTCTTTCTTTTCAGTTTTATCTGTTTAAAAAGAACTTTATGATTGATTAGGTTCATGTTTTTGTATTAAAATTACAACGATTCAGAAAACGGACATCCCTTTCTAAGAAAAAAAAAAGGAAACCATGAAATGGGGACATGAGATGTGCAGTTATAAAAATAAACGACGAAAAGAAAAACTACAAAGTTTTTTATGTTAAAATCATTAAAACTTCCATTATAAAAACTCAACCATATCGAACACAGGAATGTTTATAAACAATAAAACTTTAAAATTACTTGTTGTTTTTAACTGTTATTCTACAGCAAAACAGATCCGTATTCATTTTCACAATTTGTCTGGTATAATTTCAAACATTTGAACATATTTCTATTGACAGAATCTTTATTTTACAAAGAGGGAAAAAACAGTTTAAGACTTCTTTAACGATATTTTTTATGATCAAACAAAAGTTACTTTCATTATTTTTCTTTCAACATCAATAATTGGTAGAGAAAACAGCTGCTGCGAAATCGCATCGATTTTGGGGGCAAAAACCATTTTATTGAAAATATCGAATTATTATTATTTATTTTATTTATTTTTTTTTTCAGTTTCCTCTTTCTCTTTTCAGTAGTAATATTATTTTTATGTACCACTTTTATTTTCATCTTTCAAATAGAAGACAAATATTATTAATAATAATTAGTATGTAAACTTTTATTACCTACTGATTAGTATTTTATAAATACTTAAGGAATAGGCAAGGAAAGGAAATGGAAAAATAAGATTTTTTAATAATATAAGTGTTAACAAATGCATTTTTTAGAGATTATTTTATAAATTCGCATTTATTTTGGAAGGCAATTATCCTTTTTATCTAAATCGAACTATACAAATGATATGATATTGTTTTAAAATGTAGAAAATTAAAAATTTGAACAAACTTAAATTAGCTAATGTTTAGAAAAAGACATATTAAATCTGAAACATTTATAAAACTGCGTTGTCTAATTTCATTTAAGGTAAATGATGCAAATATGGACAGCCCTTAATTGTGTTCTTAATTTCAATGAAATCCAAAAGAAAGCGCTTGAATCTAGTCGCGCAAAGACAGCGGTGTAGTCGCGCAAAGACAAGGTTTGTAGGCATTGCCTACAAACCTTGATCACGTGCACGGAGGGACAGTCATTGTTGAATTATTGTTAGTTGCATTGGCATATTATTAATTTGTCTCTTGTAAGTTTGTTACATTTCCGGTTAAAACAATGTATATGTATTTTGTGTTATGCATTACAAGTTAGCTGGTTTAACGATCTTTTCAGCTATATACATAAATGAATTTCAATAGCTGAGTTTTCAGAGAGAATTACGAACAGTTTTTTAAAACTCATTGTTGGCAATATGCCCAATGGGCATATTACCTGCACTTATCAAAATGTGAACTACAAGGACGCTGTTTTCTCAACTTTGATGGATCAAGTCCAATCTTGATTATTTATTTCTGGATTAGGCTGAAAAAAAATTAAATTATTCTATCTTGCTCACCTTCTAATACAACCCATAAGATGGATAAATCCTGTTTTGGGCCTTTTGAGCAACTTTGTGAACAAGAAAGTCTTTTATTTTTGGAACAAACCACGAAAACATTAAAAAGCTCGGTTTGGAAGAATATTTTCTCCAGTTTGGGACAAAGCTATGATATTGAGATTTACAATGTTAAAGGTGGCTTCAAAGGGACAAGTATCTATCGTGTCAATTCGACCCTATCTATCCTGTCAATGTAATTCCCGAGGAAGATTTTGCTCCAAATTCTGTATTTGAAAACCCACCTCCAATACAAAATAGTTCTAAAAGTGGAAAACAAATTTCTTCTCCAGAGACATCTTCTGAAACCATAGATATAGTAATAATATATAGATTGATCATTGAGGAGAAAAAGGTGATTCCTTTTCACTTGAGAAAAGACGACGATTTTACCAAAGTATGGCCGTCTACCCCCGAGTGAATACACACTGGAATACACACGAATATTTTAGCAAATAAATTTTAGGAATAACTTATTTACAAAAGGTGAATGAAAAACTCCAGATACAGTTTCAAATTCTTTTTTTTTTTTTTTTTCCTTTTTCAATATCACTTAATGCCTGATTCCAAAGCTTTTATTTCGCTATAAAAACTCTTTGCACGATAACATAGGGATAAGAGATCTATATATATTACTATATCTATGTCTGAAACACAGGTTCGTTATACTTCTTATTTCTCAAGTACTGCTATATATATCACTAGCAGGCTGCGCCCGTTTCTCTGGTCACTATTTTTAAATGAATCATTATAATTAATGAATTCTCAAAATTGCATTAATTTTTATCATGTGAAAAAAAAAAAGAAAAAAAAACTCTGATCAGGAAAAATGTCTCACCGGGTTCTCACTGCCTTCGGCAGCGTAGACCCGTGCGCGATGCGCAAACACGAATGCATATATATGAGCGCCCTAATAATTTTACAAATTCGAAAATATCCGCAATCGATTTGCAAGTATCAAAAACCTTTCAAAAATATCCGCAATCGATTTGTAGGTAACGAAAACCTCGATGTACCAATTTTGAATGATCTAACTCTAATTTATTTGCCCCTCTGCCCCCTCCCTTTCCCGACCCTTCTAATAACTTTGCATTTTCGAAAATATAACCATTCGATTTGCAGGCCTCTAAAACCTATCTGTACCAATTTTGAATGGCCTAATTGTATTTCTATTTGTTTTTGCCCATAGCCCCCCCTTACCGCCCTTCCTAATAATTTTACAAAATCGAAAATATCCGAAGTATCGAAAACCTCTATATACCAATTTTGAACGATCTAACTGTATTTTTATTTTTTTTTGCTCCCTCGCCCCTCTCCCCGCCCCCCTTCTCGTCCCTCCTAATAACTTTACACTTTCGAAAATATCCCCATTCGACTTGCAGGCCTTTAAAACCTGTCTGTACCAATTTGAACGGCCTAACTGTATTTCTATTTGTTTTTGCCCATAGCCCCTCCTTACCGCCCCACCCTCCTTCTCGCCCCTCCTAATAATTTTACAAATTCGAAAATATCCGCAATTGATTTGTAAGTATCGAAAACCTCTATAAACCAATTTTGAACGATTTAACTCTATATTTATTTTTTTGCCCCCCCCCCTCTCCCCTCTCCCCTTCTCGCCCCTCCTAATAACTTTACACTTTCGAAAGTATCCCCATTCGACTTGCAGGCCTTCAAAAATCTATCTGAGCCAATTTTCAACGGACTAACTGTATTTCTATTTTTTTTGCCCCTAGCCCCCCACCCCCCTGCTGCCCCACCTGGGAGCTGAATTTCTAAAATTCCAGAAATTGGTTTTTAGATATTTGCATTAACTATATTTTATAGCAAAAATTTCACGTATATCTGTTTTTTTGTTTGAGATATACAGGATTATGTGAAATCACGTTTTACGCATGTGAAATCACGTTTGCCCCCTCCCCCCCCTTGGGGACCGAATTTCAAAAATTCCAGATATCGATTTTTAGACATTTATATTAGCTATATTTTAAAGCAAAAATTTTACGGTTATATGTTTTTTTGTTCGAGATATGAAGGATTTTGTGAAATCACGTTTTGCCCCCCTTCCCACCTTGGGGGGGGGCGAATTTTGGAAAATCGCTTGCGGCGTTGCGTTTCTCGGGTCGTAAACCTTAACCGTGCCGAATTTGGTCCCGCTCGGTGAAACGGCCTAGCATTCTATAGCGGACAGACAGACAGACATACACACAGACTCTGCTCTTTTTTATATATAGATTATCTATAATTATAATTTGGTTATCTTTATAGTTATAGAAAGACATTCGTCATGTGCTTCAAGATTCTGAAACGCTACTTTCTTAGTCGACAAAATTCTTAGATACTTTGCTTAAACTCAATTACTGAAATATCTCTATCCTTCTCAACGTTTCTTTTTTCTCATCACTTTTTCTACGTGTTAATTTTTAAATTCCACCTCTTTCAAAAACACAATAATGTTTCTCCACTTCTTTTTCGATCTCTATTAAAATGGCTCCTGTATTAACTGGGCCTCTCTTTATTCCCACTTTTATTCGTTTCTTCCAGGGAGATCGAAAAAAACAACCTCTCGAACTTGGTCTCATCCTCTCGAATATGGCCCGTTATATACATATATCAATATTAAAGCAAGCTTGCTGCTATAATGTCAAACTACGTGCCTCACTGTCAAAAGATTGTTATCTTCTCTTTTCTTCGTATTCATCTCCTTTATTGATATTCATACATATATACTATTCTATTTACAAATTCATTAATTAATTACATTGTTATTACATATTTATAATTTTTTTTTACTTATGCGCATTTTTTTTTAATTATCAAGCATAAGTAAGAGATTGCATTGTTATTACATTTTTTATAAATATTTAAACTTTCTTTTTATATATGAACATTCATTAACAATTAGGAATAATTCCATTATTATTACATTTTTATAAATTCTACAGTAAATGCATTTGAATTTGTTAATAATGTTCTTTTTATAAACATTATTTTTTATTTTTTATTTATTTATTTATTTATTTTTTTTTTTTTACTTAATAAAAAATACACATTGTAATATCAATGTAACATTACTGTAGAAATCGTTATTTAGATCGTTATTTAGGGCTATCTCGTTTACTCCAGCATTATAAGATGTTTAATTTTTTTTTTTTTTTTAAATAATATTAAAAGTATTTTAACACTATTTAGGCTATTTACACGTTTTTTATTTAGTAACATGCAGGCAACGCCCGCTTCGCTGGTCCCTATTTTTAAATGAATCATTATAATTACTGAATTCTCAAAATTGCATTAATTTTTATCACGTGAAAAAAAGAGAAACAAAATCTGATTGGGAAAAAGGTCGCACCGGGTTCTCACTGCCTTCGGAAAAAATTCCCAAAATGCTGTAACTCTTATTTCTATTATTTTCCTCCTTCGCCACCCCCCTCCCGTCTATCCTAATAATTTCCTGGCCCTCCTAATAATTTTACACTTTCGAAAATATCCCCATTCGATTTGCAGGCCTCTAAAACCTATCTGCACCAATTTTGAACAGCCTAACTGTATTTCTATTTGTTTTTGCCCATAGCCCCCCTTAACTCCCTACCCCCTTCCCGCCCCTCCTCATAATTTTACAAATTCGAAAATATCCGCAATTGATTTGTAAGAATCGAAAACCTCTATATACGAATTTTGAACAATCTAACTCTATTTTTATTTTTTTGCCCCCCCTCCCCCTTCCTGCCCCTCCTAATAACTTTACACATTCGGAAATATCCCCATTCGACTTGCAGGCCTCTAAAATCTATCTGTACAAATTTTGAACGCCCTAACTGTATTTCTATTTGTTTTTGCCCCGTAGCCTCCTCCCCTTACTGCCCCACCTGGGGGCTGAATTTCTAAAATTCCAGAAATTGGTTTTTAGATATTTGAATTAGCTATATTTTAGAGCAAAAATTTCACCTATATCTATTTTTTTTGTTTGAGATGTATAGGATTATGCGAAATCACGTTTTGCCCCCCCGTCCCCCGTGGGGATCGAATTTCAAAAATTCCAGAAATTGGTTTTTAGACGTTTGTATTAGCTATATTTTAAAGCAAAATTTTTACGGATATCTGTTTTTTTTTTGTTTGAGATATGAAAGATTTTGTGAAATCACGTTTTGCCCCCCCCTCCCCTCCTTGGGGGGGGGCGAATTGTGTAAAATCGCTTCTTAGTGGATGCCTACGTCATAGAAAGAACATTGTCACAAAATTTCATGCTTCTAGGTCTAGGGGTTTGGTCTGGGCGATGATGAATCACCCCCTCACTCAGTCAGTCAGTCAGGAAGAACGATTTTATATATATAGATTTATTAATTTTCTTTTTTTTTTTTTTTTCTTCTTTTCTCTCATTTCATTTCATTCCATTTTTTTTAATAACTTTAAGACGATCTAACCTTAACACTCGTTTTTATGAAGTATTATATAACCACATTATTCATAAAAAGATATTATTAAAGTCATAAGTATATTTAACCATAAGTAGGTTTTTAATAAAATCTTCCTTAATGAAATTTTGTTTTTATTAAACCGTTATTTTAAAGAACTTAATTTTACACAAAATTATAAAATAAGCAAATAAAAAAAAATCGAAATAGATTTATGAATTAATATTAAATATAAAATTATGTATTTCAAATATATATATATATATATATATATATATATTGTGTGTGTGTGTGTGTCTGATATTGTTCTCATTTTTTTAAATTTATATAAAAAAATGTTCTTATAATTATTGTTTCTAGAACAAGATAATTTAATTAAACAATATTAATTTAATACACAATTCGTTGTAGATTTTATTGCTTCATTTACCTACCTAAGCATGTAGACATGTCAGATGTTTATCCTGAATCTCTAACATTCATAATTAATTTCTCATACAGTATAATTTGCGTGCATATGTGGTATGCAAGTGAAGCTTGAAAGCAAAATGACGTCTTTCGAAAATTAGACTGGTACACAATTAATTGAAAAAATACGAAAAAGATTGGCAATTTTAGTAACTGTACTAGTGAATTTTCATAAATAGAAATAGTTTATAAAATAATAATAATAATAAAATAAATAAAAAATCATAAATAAGCACACATTTTTCCTTCACTCATACTGACGGCAAATATACACATTAACTTTCAATTATATATATTAATATTAAAAATTATAACTATTACAAGTTTAAACTTTTCTTTCATAAACGTATACCTTTTTTAATTTAGAGTTTTCTTATCTACCAATTTAGTTTAACATTCACATTATATTATCTTTCTGAATACTGCAATTTAAGATTTACTGTATTTTGAAATTTCTAAAGCCATTTAAATTCGTTTTAAAATATATTTAGGAACATTTTTTTAGAATACACATTTCTGAGGCGTGGGATTGAGAGGGATGCCAAATCACTTGTATAGCTACATTTATAAACAATTTAAGGTTTTTATTAACTCTCGTAGAAAAAAAGTGTTGTTGTAAGTATGGAGGTTCGTGACAGTCTATCTGTGAAACTGTAGATTCCAAACGAATAGGTCGATTTCAATGCCCCTTTTTACCTAAAATTTATTCGGGTTGGTTCTTACCTATGTAGAAAGAAAATATGTTTAGTGGATTTTTTTTATCTCCCCACCGAAAAAGAGAACTTTGTCAGTATTTGTGAAAATTTCTGAATGTCGCCCTGTCTTATGCCAAACGAATAAAGATTGAAGAATAGATTCCAAAAGCATAAAATTTTGAGATACAAGTACAGGTAATCCACCAAGGGTACACGATTTTCAGCTTGATGCATTTAATCCTTTGGCGAAGGTAAATAATGTACGATCCAGCTCCACCACGTTCAGGGACGTGCCTGGAGGACTGTGGATTTAAGGGACCGAAGTTTACAGAACAAATAATACATAAATACGTATAAGTTAAAGCAATTAATATGTATAAATTAACAAAAGTGATTTTGTTAAAAGGAAATTTCGGTTGGAAATTTTCGGATTTAGAGTTAGAGGAGGATAGAAGTACGGCATTTGAAGTAATCTTTGAGATAAAACGTCCACAATTTTTTGCTATTAAATAATTGCACACACAGAGAAAAAGACAAATATTCCCTAAAAATGGTCGAACGAAGTTCGCGGAGATCTCTAAACATTTAAATACTTCAAAATAAGTAAGCATACTTCAAAGTAAGTATGTAAATTCTCCTTAGTTATATAGAAGAGTATAACAGTACGTAGAGAATGTCATGCATAAGGCCGAAAAAAATGAACGAAAAGTCGATATAAATGAGCTTTGCTATGCTATAACGTTTGGGACTCATCCGTTTCTTCAGTCTTATTTAAAAAAGAAAAAAAACTTTTACATATACTTGTAATAAAAATTAGTTCACAAAATGGTATGGTGTTACACACATACCAAACAAAGAAGCGTTTTTGATGGCGGATATTTTTGCATAAAATTTACTCTACCGTTTTAGAGTCCCTATGACCTTCATTCAGATTAAGGTGTTGAATTTCAGCGCTTTATACAGTACTTTGTATAAATATGAGTATATAAACACTCAGTCAACATCTTTGCATCCTGAACCTGATGATGTATTTGATATGTTTATTAGAAAACTTATGGATCATCTGTCTCTTTTCTTTTCCAAGAATCAAACTGACAGAAACTTGTAACAAAAGTTCAAAATTCATAGACAAATTACATTAACCCTTGTTCATTAACGACAGGAAATTAAAATGTATCAATCAGATTCAATTCTTAAAGTGCGACGTCCTGTATTTATAATGTAACTTAAGATTTTATTTATTTTATGTATCTTCAGTATTACATAGATTTAAAATAATGCAAACTCAAATCCAGATTTTCTTTTTAATTTGCATTACACTATGTTTACATTAAGCATGTTTACAATAATTTGCAGATGGAAAATGCAAAATGAAATCATATTAGAATTTTTGGAAATGGAAATAAACATTTGATAAATGAATCAAAATATATCTTTCTAGCAACAGTAGATCGAAGTAGCAAATACAGTTCTCGCCGCTTATTAAAATCACATTCGTTCTGAGCCAAAGTGATTTTATTAAGCGGCTGATTTCTATATCCGGCGAACGTTCCTGCCCTTAAGGAAAAGGTATTACTTCCCTGAATTTCGAAAGAAACTTCAAAAGGTAACGAATAATATAGTTAGTAAACAATATTAATTATTTTTTGGTAGATAATTAACTAATTGATTCTTCGATATAAGTAAATTAAACGCATTGTAAGTTCCCGTGCACATTCGTTAGAGAAAATTCATAATTACTTTACCAAAAGTTCTCGCTGTTCTTATAAATTTAAAATCTTTCCGTTTAAACCTCATGAATTATAGTAATTTCAAAGTAAGAACTAGAAATTGCCTTCTAATAATTAGAAGAAAAAAAAATCATTTCATTTTATTACTGCGCTTTGAAAAATACGTTCCTTGAAATTGTTACAGAGATAAGTTCCGATGTTTAATTTGTAACTATGCTGCAAGTATAAAATCTTGAACAGTGAGTGATAACGGTGGATTTTTTGTTCTTTAATTTCTTTTTCTATTTAAAAAAAATATCACAATGTAAATTAAAAAAAAAAAATTAATGTGCATAAATGATATTTTTGGCTGCTGAGAAGATATTTTTGAGTTTATTAAACGGCGAGGCTGATTTTATTAAGTGGCGGATTTAAAAGTAGTTTGTATTGATTTGATTCCGGTCCTGGAAATTTGATCATATTAAGCGTCTGATTTTATTAACCAGTGACTTTATTAAGCGGCGGTTACTGTATGTGCTACTGCGAACATATCGAAGTTTATCGAAGATCAAATGTGACATCATATTGACGTAACATTTTAAAATAAATAAACATTTTTAATCATTTAGTATTTTCAAAAACAGTTTATAATAGTAAATATATCAAACAATTTCGAGGAGGAATTAGCGAGAAGAACTGCTCTCACTATACCTTTAACTTCATAATTTCTATAAACATATTTCTACTTTACTGTTTGACGATCGAAACATTTCACTGTGTTCGTGGTAGTAGCCATAATTTCGCCAAGTAGACTCTTGTTTGGAGATATTTCTACTATACATTTATTTTTAGTAATTTTGTCTAAATTTTCTATTGCTACACTACGTTTTTTATTTACAGAAAATACTTTTCTTCATTAAATCTTGTTGTAGTATTTCTTCTTTTCAAGAAATTCAGCAATAAACAATTGAAAGGGTTTCCTAGTTAGTAATGATTTGTATTATGAAAAACATTTTATTAATCAAATTAGGAAAAGACATCGAATTTGTATAAGGTACTGCTCTGTTTTTTTTTTTTTTTTTTTTTTTTTTTTTTTTTTTTACAAAACAGAATTATTCCATGCTTACTGGTTTGTTGAGAACCTAATGGCACATAAATTCTCCAGATATTTAGGGTGATAAATGCCACTCATTTCAGAATATGGCTAAGTGAGACATACGGTAAATGATGTACATTATTTTCTGAAAAAATTGTATGTGCTTGTAAGAAATGGCAGTTTAAAGATTGTTCTTCATTTTTTTGTATAAATTTAGTCATTAAATATTACTAAGCAATTTATGAAATTTGTATTGTAAAATTCTGTAGTCATTTATAATATATGTGTGTATATATATATTTATATATAAAACCAAGTAAAGTAAAAATATTTTAATATTAAAAATATAGCAAAAATTTATAGTTACTAAAAATTTATAGAAACGTTTATACAAAATAAAACCACCAAATTGCATCTACACATTTTCTTTAAGAGTTTACTTGTTTTTCGAAGGTGAAAAAATGTTTCTTTTTATAAATAGAAGAAATAAAAGAAGAAGTTTAATAAACACTTTTAATAAAAAATATGAGCCTACAAAGAAGCACCTCTTAAACGATATTTTATAAAAGTTTTATGAAAATTTTCAGAAAACTCAACCGGTAGGACCTGTTTTTCGGGGACCGTTCAGTGAGGCTGTAGAAAAAACAGCTCTTTATAGCTTTAGCTGGGGGGGGGGGGGATTTCTGTGAGTAGATGAGCAAAACTTGTGGTTGAAAGAAAGTTTTTCTTTTCTTTTCTTTTTTTTTAATAATTAAATTTGCAAAATTATATAATGGGTAAACTATATCAAAAATTGTACGGTTTTGACTTAACACTCAGCCAAAAATTCAAATTTAATTTTTTATTAATCCTTCGTTCAAACAGAAGTTATTCTTATCTAGTAACTAATTTTTCTTTTCATATAAAGCTATCATGAGTTATGATGTCGATCACACTTAAAAATCGATACAATATGTGCGATGATGATCTGAAACATTCGTACTAACTTTCAAAAAATAACAGTTCGGCACTATCATGTTCTTTCACACATATACATTCATGAATACATACGCCACGGTAAAATATAAAAAATGAGCTCCGGATATACAATAACATCAAGATATAGCAAGAGATTATACTTTTTTTTATGATTACAACATTTTCTTTACGTAATATACGTTCGGAAATTAGAAATAAACTGATCTGTGTTTTAGCGATGATTTTAAATTATAATTGAGAAAGAAATCATTAACTGTATATTTAAAAAACAGGTTTTTAAAGAGTTATTTAACTTTTTCCAAATAGTTCCAATTTAACAAGTTTAGAAGAACTTTTACAATTAAAGATCTAACAGAAAAGTTTAACAAAAACTTTTATCGAAAATATTTTTTGATAGAAAGTTATTTAAAAACTCAAACCAAAAGAACGTTTTCAGAAATTTTAAAATATTACTAAAATATTTTTTTTATATAAATGTTCAGTTAAGGATGTCCCTGGTAGATTTTTATAAAATATAAGTTCACATATATAAATTCACAAATGTACGGCTCAGAATTCGATGTACTATTATTGGAAAGAAACCTCAGGAGACAGCGGTTTCAGTGGCATGTTATTCTAGTTTTCAAAGTGTTGAATGGATACACACTTAAAAAAACAAACTCTTTTCATTTCAGTTTCATTTATTTATTTATTTTTCTTTTTAGATGCCTGTGTTACTTTTCAAAATGCATAAACTTGGTTACAAAACTTTCAAAACATACTTCGCTGAATAAAAAGAGTTATTGTAAATAAATAAGTACAAATATGAACGACAAAATAATTTACATCAGTAATTGGCTTTATTAGTCAAATTTTAAGCTCAAATATTAATTAGTATATTTTGCATTGTGATTGGTGGGGAGGGGAAGGAGTTGAAGTTAGGATGGATTAAACATTCACATATTTGAATGCATTTTTAGCTAATGTCACGTACCTCCGTTTAACAAGTAGCAACTCTTACCCACCCCCTTTCTAAATAGTCAATTAAATCGAAGTATTTTTTATCTTTACCTTCTGTATCCCATATTTAGACAAAAGACGACTTCGCAAAAGGTTTACATATAGAGGGACTTTACTAACTTTTATATTAAAGAACTTACATTTTCGTAGCCAACCACTTATTTGAGAACTCAGCTTTTAAATAATATATTTAAATTTATTTAAAATTTAGAGACATCACACGGACTTAACAAATAAAACGAAAACTATTTCTACATAGCTGTATTATATATATATATATATATATATATATATATATTTCTTCCGTCTAATTTTACTTGAATTACATGATATTGTAGGTAATATGCAAGCATTGTATTCGGTCCAAAAATCCGATATCGTGTTTTTACCTAATTTATATATTTTAAGATTTCTCGAGTTGACAAAATGTAGTTTTCGACAATTAGTCAATATGTATGTGTGAATGTGTGTATTGGGGAATTTTCTAACTACCATATCTCTGAAACCACTAAAGGTAGAACCACGAAACTTCGGAATCGAGACATATCTCGTATACAGATGATTGTTACAAATTTTGGTAAAAAATGGAAAACACGGAAATCTCAAAAACAGCACTAACGATTTTCTTCAAATTTGCAATATAAACACTCTATTAGATATCATTTCGTATGATATAGTTGGTTAGTTCAGGAAAATTGATAGGCGTCTTGTATAAATAGCTCAATTTAAGGCTTCACAAATGCATTCCTTTAAAAATGGCTGAAAGGAGTTTTTTTCGAATTCGCCATTTTACCTCCCCCTCATCTATCATTTTATATATAATTATTGTTTTCCATTCAACAATTGTGTATACGAAGTTTTTGTAAATGTCGGTATCTCAAAAGTGACTCTAACGATTTTTCTTTAAATTTTTTGCATAAATCCCTTTTACATATCTTTACACATGTATTACGTGGTCATTACGCAAGGAAATTAATAATCACCCTGATTAAGTACGTCACTTTCAGATCTCGGAAATTGGTGTTTCAAAAAATAAATATACCGATTTTTTTCCTGATTTTTAACTTGCTGTGTAAACTTTGTTTAATATGTCTTTACACGTGTTTCAGCTTTCTCTTACCGTAAAATTTTCAGGTGTCTGCTTTTTTAAGTTCTGATCAAATTATCTCCAAATGGTAAGTGCATATGATACGCGTAATAGTGGCTATTAGAAGTCGTGTGGTTGTTTCACCAGATTTGTTTCTTTTTTTCCTTTTTCTTTCTTTCTTTCTTTCTTTTTTTTCTTTTTTTTCCTTTTTTTTTTTTTTTTAAATAAGAATAATAAGTTAAACGTATTGCTTTCATAAATGAAAATTACGGTTTAAATACAATTTTAAAAAGCTACGTGGTATTATCAACTACAAATCCAATATAATCCAATATAAATCTTGAAGGCTTGCTCCGTAAAGGCATTTTTTTTTTTTTTTTTTTTTTTTTTTTTTTGACAGTATTTCTTTTCTTGAACATTTCTTACACAATATTAGTAAATTAAGTGAAATAAAATTTCTAGCATTGAGTAAGAGGAAAAAAAGTTTATAATTTTATTTTAAATAATATGGTGTGTCACTCACACGACTTTCTCTTACCCTGAAATTTAATACTATAAATACAGGGTGGAGATTAAGAGGTAAGATAACAAGTAGAATTATGTAAACCTATGTTAAACAGTTCAAATTAGGCTTCGGAAAAGTTTCATATCATAATTAGTTCTGTGGAGGGGGTACCGCCCCCCCCCCTTAACTCCCCGTTTCATTAATGCACTTACTTTTAAATAGAATTTAATTCGGTTATTAAAAAAACAATTCTGTTTTTAAAAAATAATTTATTTAAATTATTATTTTAAATATTATCTTTTATGATAACACAGACTATTTCCATAATACAGAAGCAGTATAACACTAAATATTCAAAACAAGTTGAATTTAGTCTCAATATTACAGTTAATATATATATATATATATGTATATATATATATATATATATATATATATATGAAATTATAATTTATGTTTTCAGTCATAATAGTTGTAAATAAGTAACAAAAATAACTAAAGAAAAACTTACGAGAAAATTAATTAATGTGAAACAATTCATAAGTAAAACTAACTGCAAAAACATAAAATAAATGATTTAAACTGTCAAAAATGCCCCATATGACTTGAGACATATGTGTGGGGTTAAAGCATGCTTTTATTGATCAAACTCTCCCCCTAGGCAGACAGTTTAATAAAAAAGCACATATATGGCTAAATAATAGATCGATAAAATAAAATGAATAACATAATATGGAAAAGACAAAAACTTAAATGGATAGGGCAGAAAAATGATCAAACATTTACATAAGCAGTAGCATGTATTTCATAATAACTCCAGCAAGACAGCTAACCAGAATACGAAACAATCGAAAAAATATATTACAACGCCATCTATATTAAATTAAAGAAATTAAAACAATAAATAAAGTTATTATAGCTAAATATAATCGAAAAATAAGGAATATAGAAAAAGGAAAATTAAAAATCATTTATATTTCAAATGTTTTAAATATTTTTCTATAATATAACCATGTAAAAAATCAATAGGATAATCACTTTCAATAGCACTATTAAAGAAAACCTGAATATTTTTAATTTTGTCATGATAATTAGAAATTAATCTATTATTATCATATATATATGTATATATATATATATATATATATATATATATATATATATATATATATATATGTGTGTGTGTGTGTGTGTGTGTGTGTGTGTGTGTGTGTGTGTGTATGTGTTAAAAGTGAAAAAAAAATCGATAACTTTATTTTCAATTATCGCAGATCGATGGTTCAACCATTCGTTTTAAAGGCATTGGCCAGGTCTTTTGAAAGACACCCATGAAAATTTACTCCCTTTAAGGGGAGACTTTCCCCCCCCCCCCAGGGTGGCGGCAAGGCTCCTACATACCTTTTTTTTTTTCAGTTGACTATCTCTATAATAAAAAATATATATTCGTTTCATTTGTTTTAGTGCAGTCTATAGATATTAAACTCTACTTACCTGCAGTTTCCCCCATAGACGTAATGTATTTGAATACTTTTGAATGTCAAAAACTGCTGTTTGTACACTAACCCTGTATACAATATTAGTAAATTAAGTGAAATAAAATTTCTAGCATTGAGTAAGATGAAAAAAAGTTTACAATTTTATAATAAAAAAAATATATAGTGAGCTATAATAGCGTCAATTTTACCTGCAAGTTTAATTTTTCGCAAAGTTTCATATAAATTTTAATATTTACGCGTGAATTAATTTTCATTAAAAAAAAATAAACTCGTAAACTTTTTTGGCAACAATTAAAAATTAAAATAAATTATTTATTATTTATTTTTGTCTAATAAAGAGCTTCTTCAACTTTTTCGATACTGATGATTATTAATTTTCCTTTTTTTTTTTCCTAAAAAAAAAAAAAAAAAAAAAAAAGAGATGAAATTCTGCCAAAAGCAGAATTTAGTTTGTGTATGGAGGGCTATAAGTTTTTTTTTTTTTTTTTTTTTTTCCTTCAAATTATAAGATCGCTTTCAAATTATAAGATCGCTTTCAATAAATATATATATATATATATATATATATATATATTTATTTATTTTTATTATTAACTCACTACATAAAGATAAACGCTTCCGAGGAGAGCTGCCGCCACCTCATCCCCTTTTTTCTGTCTGTCTGTATCTATCTCTCTGTATGTGTGTATATTTATATGTTTCCTTCTCATAAATATTTGTATTAAATTTGGTGCGAAATGGTTAAACAGAGTATCGCAATTATTTTGTGTGGCACTGTGAACTAATTACCGATTCTATGTCTACCATTAGAGACCATCCTTTTTACCATGTTGATAATTTAGTTTTCTTTCATTGTGTTTCATAGAGAGCAACCATGTTAAAATGCATCTATGAGAAATATCATCTATAAGTCATAATGGTACAAAATTCTTTTGTATATCCTTGTACACGAGCCACAATAATTATACACGAATGAAAAGTATACAACTAATTCCTTGTAAATCACCAATATTTGAACCATATTTGGTACCATTTGGATGTTTACAGAATTTCATCGGAATTATTTTGTGTGGTCCTGTAAATAAACTATTTAGTTTATGCATACATTTTTCAGGAGAAAAACATACTTTTAAGAATCTTAATATATATATTTTTTCGTATTCCACAATGTTAAATGCTGCAAACGCGTTAAAATGCGCTTAAATAGAAATGTGTCTATAGGGTCTAATATCACGATATTATTTTGTGTGTCCCTGTAAACAAGCCATAAACATTATATATATCAGTAAAAATTATACAACTTGTCCTAAGTAGCTCATGAAAAATTGTTCGAAATTTGACATGATTTGGATGGATAAGTGACATTTCCGAAACAATGTTGTAAGATCCTGTACATTACTTATTATGTCTAAGCACATATTTTTCAACAAAAATAAGCTTTTAATTATCTCAATAATGCATGTTGGTTTCATTTTGTTGAATGAAAGATGTGTTTAAACAAAATTCTGTCCATAGCATGTAATGATAAGATAGGACGTGTGAATAATGACTTAGGTTTGTCCATGTACACGAACTACGAATAGAATACCCACCAAAATCATACAGCTGATCCTGTGTGACTCATGTACGTGGGTACCAAATTGCATGTCAATAGCGTGATTCTTTCGACCAATGTCGACTGACATACGTACTGGCAGACAAACAAACAAAAACATTTTCAATCTTCACATGGAGGCCTCTCTTGATTTTTCCGCACTTTCTGCTTGGCATATCAGTCTGATCAGATTATATTTCAAGAATTAAGAAAATTAATGATTATAATGTGTTTAGGCAGTTTTAAAATATCTCTTATCATATTAACAAAATCTATACCCTACTTATTTTCAACATTGTAACACAAAAAAATTGTAATTTTTGAAATCATTGATTCTCTCAATATAGGTGAATAGGGCAAATTCGTACATTACAAGGATTATTCTCATAAAAAAATCTAAGATTAATTTTTAGATATAATTTATTATGCTGATATAAACTTGAATAACTACATATGTTGTTCTTTGAAAATTTTGTATTCGAAATTTACGATTTCTTAACTTAGGAAATTAGGGCACAATTTAATATAACATTTTCGTTATAATGATTTGATAGCAGTTTTAAAATATCACTATAATCTCTTATAAGTAGTTTTAAATTATCATTTAAATCACTATAATCATTTATGCTTTAAAATGTATCAGTATAAAAATAGTATAAAATACGGTCATTCTATTTTCAATTTTTTTTTTTATTCTGTTCGAAAATAACGATTTTTTATAATTTAACATAGAAAAGCGAAATTTTACATAAACATGCATTATTTGGAATATTTCATAGTAACATTGTCAGATCAGACTGAATACATTTAAAATACTAGCAAAAATATCATTCACTTTTAACTCTTTCATTCCCAGTTATTTTTCATTCAAAAAACAAAAAATGTTATGTTTAGTCATAAATTTATTTCAAATATATAAATATATTTTTTTTGAATGGAAGTAATAGAAATCATATAGCTAACAAAGCAACTGAGAGGTGTTTATTTATGTTTAATATAATCACTGTTGCCATTTAAAATCATAACTTCTCAATAAATAAACATATCAAAATTTTGGAAGAAATACATATTGCAATTAATTAAAATACAAATTATAAACATTAAAAAATGAAACAAAAAATATTTCAAACAGTTAATTTATTTAAATTTCCCAAAACAGGCAACTGATTCCGATATTATTATCCGAATAGAGTAAAACATACTTTCATTTATGAACAAGGAGAGTGAAATCATCTGAAATATATATTTTTCTGTAGGAAAATGTATATAGATTTTATCATTGTTCTTTTTGAATCAGAGGGAGTGTTAGATGGTAAGAAAGGAAAACTGAAATGTTATGATTCTAATTGGCATCACGGGGAATGAAAGGGATAATATTCTAATTTTAGAACTTCATAATTTATTCATAACTTTAGAGATGTTTAATTGGAATGAATAGGTCTGAATTTTGAATAGACATGCATATTTCATTGGAAATAGTATGGGATCACATAGAAACAAGTAATATAAGAGAAAAAAATTTTAAGTCAATTCCTACTTACAAGCACTATCGAAAGAGTTTTTTTTTTTTTTTTTATAATTTTGAATTAGGAAATAAAAAGCTCGCGTGCAAAATAAAATAAAAATTATTATAAGATTAATATATATACATACATATATATATATATATACCATGTTTTAAATTTTTTGATGAATCATAGAGCTCTTATCAATGTGCATAAAATTTTAAAAGTGATAATGGCGTCAATTTTTGTTAGATGCATAATTTAACTTTTTATAATTTTTTAATGTTCACGTTCAATTAAATGCATTTATTTTTATGTCAAAAGTAAATGAACTCGTAATTTTTTTTTTTTTTTTTTTTTTTTTTGGCAACAATTAAATAATGGCTATTTTAACGCTATTAGGATGTTATTATTTTCATATTTTAATTAATTATAAGAAAACTATTAAAAAAATCGAAAATCGGACTTCGAAGTATTGTGTTGTCACCGTGTTCTGAACAGTCCTAAAAGTTTCAAATTTCTAGATAGTCGGGAAGTTAGTTAAAAATCGATTGTAAGATTTGCACAAGATATATATATAGGGAGAGTGTGAACTAATAGTAGAAATTGAATAAATACGAAACTAACTCAAATAATATTAATCAGCATATTAAGATAAAGTAAGTCTGTTGAACCGAATGCAGGGTAGCTTTGTTGGTGGGGAATTTTAGTCTGGACCATGCTGTGTGGTTAACCGAGTTAATAGCTTTCAAAACGTATAATATAATACGCTTTATAATACAAAATTATTTGAAGGTAAACTGAGCAGAGTCTAACTATGACAACTGATTTGTACTGATGCTGGTTTATCATGCCTTCTAATGTATATAACCATCCAGTACATTGATCTGATGCCATGTTTTAAAACTAAATATCAATAGAATGTCTGATATTTTGTGTTGCATAACGATTAAAAATAAAAATTTATAATTAATTAAATAAATTAAACCGTGTAATCTCAAACGCTTTTAACATACTATAGCATTTTGTTTTTTTAATAACTATGTCACTATGAATTCTAATTAAATAAATAAAATAAAATAAAATTATCTCAAAGATACGCCAACTTTCAGCTACTCAGAAAAAAATATCATCTTATTTTATGAATTTAATTATTTTCTATATGCATCATCTCACACTGAAATTAAAAGAACTGTAAATGAACGAACTTAATAAAGGATATTTAACATGTCTTAATTTGGCTCCAATCATATTTAGGTAGTGTTTTTTTTTTTTTTTTTTTTTTTTTTTAAGAAGAAACTTCTTTTTGCTATTCCAAGAATGTTTTGGGCTTTACAATATTTTTTTAGTATTTATTTTTCTCGTATTAATCGATTTTCAAACTTTTAGTAATTGTTTGTTCGGTAAATAGCAGCAGTACTCCAAAATTAAAAATATGATTTTTTCAGAAAATGGTAAATGTAGAAGTCACGCGAGATTTCTTAGTATGCATGAGTGCAACCCGCTGCTTTGATAAGGCACTCGTGTCCAATTTTTTACCTGATGAAGACAGGAACACATAGTTTGATCTGAAGTAACTGCCGTAAGATTTTTTTTCTTCTTTTGGCAGTTATAATGTTTACTTATAATTTATTATTATTATTATTAAATAAAATATTATTTAAATTTAATCAGTTAAAAAAAAAAAAAATTCTGAAAAATTAAAAATGTTATTATTATTATTTTTTTTTCTATTTACATGTTTTTTAACCACTATGTGTCTAATAGCCATATTTCAAATTTGTTTAGCAGTTTTCCAAAAAATATATGAGGTAACAGTTAATATGCTTATATTTTATAAACTACCGGGGTCTGTATATAAAAATTCCCCCTTTTAGATTTAACAGTCAACTTATTAATGATCTTTTTTTTTGTATGAATTTATAAACTCAGTTTTAATATAATGCAATAGCACATTAAAATAGTAGCTAACTTTTAGAGTATCTTACAATAATGCTTTGCAAGAACATGTGCTTCACTAAACTATGCTAACTTCATTGTGCTTCACTAAACTATGTTTAGCTTGATATGTGTGATTTAAGTTCAAGCTAAGATAACCTACTGGAATTCTAAATCCATAAGAGTCCTAAGAAATCATATTATAACAATGGTAGAATAGAGTACAATAAGATTATATTGTGCAGAAAGATATTATGTGCCTTGGAATATAAATTCAGAATTATTTAAAGTTCATAAAGCTATTTTAAAACACATAGTACCTTTCAAATTACGAAATTATTATTACAATATATTCTATTTCATTATTTTAGAATAAATTCTATTATTTTAGGATAAAAATTATTACATTTACCATGATTTGAAAAATTCAAAAAGTAAAAGTTTTTATTTTTATTTTTCCCTTTTTCAGTTATATATAAAAAAAAAAATAAAAGAAAAGAAAAGAAAATAAAGGAAATATCTAGGTAAAAATCATTTTACTTACATATATATATGGTAAAGTGACCAGTATGTTTGTCATTGCCATTGCGCGATACTTCTTTGAAATTCATGGTGTAGATCCCCAAACTTGAAGTGAAATGAAATTAAAATGTTAATATATTATGTTTTGTTTCCTGCTCTGAAATTTTTCCTTATTAAAAAATGAAATAATTAAACTATTGAAGAACATTTCTGACTTATAATGCAAAGTTTTCCCCACGTATTTGAAAATTTAGATAAAAATTGATGAATAATAGAACAAACAAACAAACAATAAATAAATAAATAAATAACCGTTTAGAATTGAATTTATAGTTTTAATTTATGTAAACTAAAAATTTAAAGCAAATAAATTCGAAAAAATAAGTTGTATTTGTAAATTTCTACATTTTTATCAACACACACACACACTTATATATGAGGTAAAGGTAGAAGAGATTGCATAGAGGAGCAGATGAAAGGAGTCGCGTGGACGCGCTGAGACTCCAGGTAGTTGTACAATATAAACAGTGGTGTGCCGAGTTGAATTTGCATGTTAATTGTTTCAGACGTCAGGGGGGGGGGAAAGGGGGAATTTCTTTCGCTGTCAAAAATGATTTCTTGGATTTTCTATAACTCTTCCTAGGAATTTCTATAGAATGGTAGCATTGCAAAATATCTTTAATTTAACCCTCCTACTACCAGAATTGTTTTGTTACACTGAATACCAATGGGGTCCAATTTGACCCCAATACGATTTTTACATTATTCCTGTACACTTATGTAAAAAACGCTATGAAAGGTTAATTCAATCACTCTAAATGAGAAAAATGATATATTTATGCTTTTAATGAGTATTTTAGGTATGGAAAATTAATTACATGAAATTTGTTTTTTGGAACTTTGTATTTGTATAGCTCCATCATATTTTCACATGTATTTTAATAATATTGTAGAAAAAATACAAATGTGTAATATATTATGTGAATATAATTTCTTGCACACCTACATGATGATTTATTTGCATGAATGATAATTTAGATTAAAATTTATGTTGGAACATCTTACGACTTTTGTTTTCTTTCATTAAACATACTAGAATATAATTATTAATAATTTAAATATAAAAAGTGTAAATGAATAAATTACACATATTATGCAGTTATCAGTGTTGTATATTCTAAAATTTGTGACACAATTATTACTAGAGTCATAATTAATTAGACATTATACACATTTCTGACAATGTGGTGAAATATTTGAATGAAGTTTACAAACAAAAACGGAGCATTTTCACACAAATATCATGGCATTTTCTATTTTATGATTTTACACAAGAATGTATCTCCCACACTTACTTTACCTAGCTTCAAAAGAAATAGTCGTCTTTTACAATTGCATATTTGTTCCCAATTCAAATTCAAATACAATTAAACAACTAAATTATTCAAGGCACTCACATGCAGGATATTATTAAAGATAGTTATTGGTAATCTTCTGGATGTTTTTTTAAATTATATTTATTACTTTATTCATTATATTTTTACTGTTTCGTTCTGTTGTAATCTATTATCATAACTGTTAATGATATTTCAGTAACTTGATTTTCCGTAGTAAAAGGCCTAAAACTTAATATGTTACAACTTTTCCTTTACTTTTGCAATTCTTGTTAATTTTAGAAATCTAAAAAATAATAAATATTCTTTCTTTCCACTACTAGTAGTAAAAACTTAGTATAATTTTAAAGGAATTAAAATTCCCAAAATTTTCAGCTTTTTTCTTCTAGTTATCTGCAGTGATATTTCTTCCAATAGTTTTTATTATTTTTTTCTTTTTCAAGATATCTAAATTTACTCCATTTCTGTGTTTTTCTTTCCTAGGCACATTTTTCGTTTTCTTGTATACACTTGCATTTTAAAACATTGACATTAAAACCTCGTTAAAAAAAAAAAAAAAAAAAAAAAAAAGAACATCTTCCTCTAAATGTCACTAATTGTTCATCAATTGTAAAATTTTGATAAGAAATACCGGGTGATCCAAAAGTCAGGACAAACTTTAAAAATGAATAATTCGAAAACGAATCAAGATACAAAGGTACGGTTTGCACCAAACGGATGAAAAAGAAACCGGGTTTTGTGTGGCAAATTAAAAAAATAGTTCTGTTGGCAACCAACACATTGCGCTATAGTGTTTTATTTCACCAAAAGATGATTTACAAATGAAAAAAAAAAATGTTGCCAACTTACAGGTCAGTTTAATTACAGTTAATTGGTAATACTGTTGGTGAGAAATAAACTCAAAATGACATTCTTTCAATAATTACAAAAACTTTCATTTTCATATTATTCTAAAAACATTTCATTTGACTCTTTTATTTCTTCATGCATATATACATCTACATTGTGACGACGCTATGACGCATTTGTTTTCTGATTGGCCGTCTGTGTTTCTATGTACATGTAATAATGTATTTTTCGTTTTTTCTTTTCTCCTTCTTCGATGTTCAGTTTTCATAATAAAAGATGTGATTAAAAGGATAATACGTGGGTTCATTTTTATTCCCACAAAATAATGCAACATAAAATAATATATAATTTCCTAATACACAAACCAAGCTAAATGAGGCTGGTTTAATTAAATTGAAACATCATTATTTATATATTTGAAATTATCTTTTGAATAGCTTAGCAGAAAAGATATTTATAAAAGAAAATAGAAATTGGTTCTTCTTTTCATACATGGAATAAATTCATCTGTTTTTGCAAGCCTCATGGGATACTCATATACAAGGTGAGTGCATTTTACTTACCTTATAAATCTTGAATTTAAATATTTGATAAAAGTTTCTTCTGTGAATTCTATCAGATTATGCTACTGACGCGCTAAATCGAAACTTTGAATTTATTCTTGACAGTTTTTTTTTTCTATAATAATGATAAAAAAATGTAAGCGAAAATAAATAAATATGTTTTCTTTTTTGTTTCTTGAAAACGAAAGTATAGAAATAAAAGAATGTTTAAAATAAACATATGAATGATTAAATATAAAATTGCAGTTATTATAAACTAGAAAGAAAACAAAATTGAAATATTAAAATGAGTATCCTCAAGGACACTATAATTGAAAAACTTAACGCACAAAATTATGATGTGTGGAAATTTAAATTAGAAATGTTTCTCCAAAAGGAAGATTTATATTCCGTGGTTCTTAACGATGCTCCGAATCCTATTACGGACACATGGAATAACAAAAATAGGAAAGCACGAGCCATTATAAACCTCTTAATAGAGGATAATCAAATAATCCATGTCAAAAATCTTGAGACCGCTAAAGAATGCTGGAACGCCTTAAAAGCTGTACATGAGCGTTCAACCCTCAGCAGTAAACTATTTTTGCTTAGAAAGCTTTACTCTACGAAATTAACTGAAGGTGGCGATATGATAGACCACTTAACTAACATCTATGAATTGCGAGATAAGTTAGCATCGCTCGGAGAAGAAATAAATGACAGGCACCTTTCAGCCCTAATGCTCTGTTCCTTACCTCCAAGTTATGATGTATTAATTACCGCTTTAGAATCGCGTGATGAAAAGGATCTTGTACCAGAGTTTATACGCTCGAAATTGATTGATGAATTTTCTAAAAGAAAAGAAAACAAATCTGAAAATAATTCAGTGTTAAAGGTTAAATTTAAACCGAAACCAGAAAATTCAAAGTTCTGCCGTTATTGTAAAAAAAAATCGCATACAATTGAAGAATGCTGGCATCTTAAAAATAAAAATAAAGAAAAGACTCTGAAACAAACAAAAGCCAGCAATGCCAGATCAACTTTCAAATCTGGTATGTACTCTCAAGACAGACATAACGCGGATAGGGCTCTTATTACTGAGAGTGAAAATAAAAAACCTAACGATAAAATATTCACTCTATTTATCGGTGAGAAATCTAACAATTGGTATGTAGACTCAGGTTGTTCAACGCATGTATGCAATGATAGGAATAAATTTCATGAATTTAATCATAATAATTCACGCGTAACAATCGCGAATGGACAGGAGATAGAATCCCTGGGTCATGGGTCTGTGAAATTAAACACCATAAATTCCAATAACACACATAATACTATAATATTGAAAAATGTTTTATATGTACCAGAGATAGAGACAAACCTCATATCTGTAAAAGAAGCTACTGAAAATGGTTGTGTAGCAATATTTGAAAACAAATCATGCAAAATAATGCATGAAGGAGAAACATGCATTGAAGGTTACATTAACAACAATTTATACGAATGCAAAGTTAACTATGATACAACACACACTATAAACATGGTAAAAATATGTGAAAATACAAATTGCATTGATAAATGGCACATTAAATTAGGCCATAGAAACATTAGTCATATAAAACGATTGGTAAACAACAACATGGCAGTTGGGATAAAACTAGACAACTGCAAACATGATAATGCATGTGAAACTTGCATATTAACTAAATTAACGGACAATCCTTATCCCAAAAAGGCTCAGTTTAGGGCAACTAAAGCACTAGAGTTGGTACACACTGACTTGTGTGGACCAATGACAACCCCCACGGTCGGTGGAAAATACTATTTTTTAACCTTCATTGACGATTTTAGTAGATTTACAGTAATATACCTACTGAGAAAAAAGGATGAAGTTTTTGCAAAATTGAGGGAATATATCGCAATGACATCAAATAAATTCGGACGAACTTTGCATGCAATCCGCTCCGACAACGGAGGAGAGTATACCGGGACAGAATTAAATGAATACTTAACAAAATTAGGTATAGACCACCAATTCACTGTTCCCTATTCAGCTTCTCAAAATGGAACTGCTGAACGTAAAAATCGTACCTTAGTTGAAATGGCACGTTGTTTATTAAAAGATGGCAATTTACCAAATTCTTTCTGGGGGGAGGCAATAAATACCGCAGTTTACTTGCAAAATAGACTCCCAACATCTTCGTGTGAATTGACACCTTATGAATTATGGACAGGTCGAAAACCTGACTTATCAATGTTAAAACCATTTGGTTGTCGTGCCTATGCATACGTACAAAAGGTACACAGAGGAAAATTAGATAATACGGCACAGGAAGGTATATTCGTAGGGTACGACAATAGAAGTAAAGGATATAGGATCTGTACAAAAGCAAAAACATAATTATTAGTCGAACCGTAAAATTTGTAGAAAATGAAAAACAAGCGATACTTAAATATGACACATCACAAAACAATGATGAGAAAAGTGATAATAAAAATCCATCACCAAATTTGCAAATAATAGACTCAGAGATAGATGAAACTAATGATAGTGTTGTGTCAGATAATTCTCAAAATACTCCACGTAGATCACAAAGATCTAATAAAGGGGTACCACCAGATAGATTCGCATTCACATTACACAATGAAAGAATAAGTGAACCAAAATGCTGGGATGATATAATAAGTATGGAAAACCCTGTAGAAAAGGAAAATTGGATCAATGCTACATTAGATGAAATAAATTCACTCAAGCAGAATGACACCTGGGATTTAGTTGAGGTTTCACCAGGGATGAAAATAGTAGGGTGCAAATGGGCATTCAAAGCAAAATATAACAGTCAGGGCCGTGTTGAAAAATACAAAGCTAGGCTGGTTGCGAAGGGCTTTTCACAGAAATATGGAATAGACTACGATGAGACTTTCGCCCCAGTGGCGTCTCACACAACCTTGAGAAGTTTTTTGGCAATGAGTCTTTATAAGAATTTAAGTCTTAGACATATTGATATCAAGACTGCATTTTTACACGGTAAATTGAGTGAAGATGTTTATATGCATCAGCCAGAAGGATACGTGGTATCCGGGGAAGAACATAAGGTGTGTAAATTAAAAAAGGCAATATACGGGCTAAAGCAGGCCGCGAGAGCATGGAATTTAAAATTGAATGAGTCATTACTTAACTTAGGCTTTATTCAAAGTCAATTCGACAAGTGTCTTTATAAACGTAAACAAAACGATGTAACTACTTATGTACTTGTGTATGTCGATGATTTGTTAATAGCGGGGAATGATCAACAAATAAATGAAATTGTAAACAAACTAAAACAAGAATACCCGTTAACAGACTTGGGAGAAGCAAAACAATATCTTGGGATAAATATTAATCGCCCTAATGAAAATACAATGACTCTTGATCAAACACACAAAATACAAGAACTTATAGTCAAATACGGTTTAGAGAATTCAAAACCTACAGACACTCCTATGGACACAGGTTACATAAAATTAAATGACGAGGAAAACCTTTTACCAGAAAATACACAATATAGACAGGCTGTAGGCGCATTGTTATATATTTCAACCGTGTCACGTCCGGATATTAGCGCCGCGGTAAATATTTTGAGTAGAAGAAATGAGCGCCCAAGAGCAAAAGATTGGGAAGCGGTAAAAAGATTAATGAGATATTTAAAAAGTACAATTAATCTTAAATTGACATATAATAATATTGAAGAGCCTGTCTTGAGGGTATATGCAGATTCCGACTGGGCAAATGATCCCAGTGATCGTAAGTCTACAACAGGAAATTTGTTCTGCATAGGAGCAAATACTGTATACTGGACAAGCAAAAAACAAAAATCTGTATCAATGTCATCAGCGGAAGCGGAATATATTTCTGCAGCAAGTGCCGCGCAAGAAGTAAAATGGCTTATAAACCTTTTTGAAGAAATTGATATGCAACAAAATTGTCCTATTACACTCTATGAAGACAACCTTTCTTGCATTAAATTAGCGGAAAATGATAAGTTTCGACAGAAAACTAAACACATCGAGTTAAGATACCATCTGATTCGAGACCTTGTTGAGCAGGGCACAATAAAGATTGAGTATGTAAGCACGGAAAATATGATCGCCGATGTGCTCACGAAGCCTCTGCCGAGACATTCTTTTCGAAAATTGCGAATTTCCTTATTGAACTGTGATTAAATGTCATCGAGTTTACGCAGGGGTGTTGGTGAGAAATAAACTCAAAATGACATTCTTTCAATAATTACAAAAACTTTCATTTTCATATTATTCTAAAAACATTTCATTTGACTCTTTTATTTCTTCATGCATATATACATCTACATTGTGACGACGCTATGACGCATTTGTTTTCTGATTGGCCGTCTGTGTTTCTATGTACATGTAATAATGTATTTTTCGTTTTTTCTTTTCTCCTTCTTCGATGTTCAGTTTTCATAATAAAAGATGTGATTAAAAGGATAATACGTGGGTTCATTTTTATTCCCACAAAATAATGCAACATAAAATAATATATAATTTCCTAATACACAAACCAAGCTAAATGAGGCTGGTTTAATTAAATTGAAACATCATTATTTATATATTTGAAATTATCTTTTGAATAGCTTAGCAGAAAAGATATTTATAAAAGAAAATAGAAATTGGTTCTTCTTTTCATACATGGAATAAATTCATCTGTTTTTGCAAGCCTCATGGGATACTCATATACAAGGTGAGTGCATTTTACTTACCTTATAAATCTTGAATTTAAATATTTGATAAAAGTTTCTTCTGTGAATTCTATCAAATACTACAGTAACTGTTCAATGTCCATCAGTCAGAAGTACAGATGGGAGAAGATTCACCACATCGTTCGCAGCATTTAGTAGTATTTCTTGCATTATGGCAGACACATTTTGGCGGATGGCATCTTTCAGTGCTGCTAGTGATGATGGTTGGTCGCGGTACAACTTTTGAATTTAAGAGCCCCCACAGGTAAAAGTCACAGGGTGTCAGATCGGGAGATCTTGAAGGCCATGCGTGATTAAAGTAGCGACTGAGAATGCGATATTTCGATGCATATAAGCTTCGACTACCATTACTTGCTGTAGTTATTCCTTTTTATATCGTTTGCTGCTTTGCATAATCCTACATCACAAATTCAACAGCGCCATCTGTTGGTCGCCAATAGAACTATTTTTTTTTTTCGTAGCCACACAAAACCCGGCTTCTTTCTCATCCGTTTGGTGCAAACCGTATCTTTGTATCTTGATTCGTTTTCGAATTTTTCATTTTTAAAGTTTGTCCTGACTTTTGGATCACCCGGTATATGAATCGTAAATTTCCAGTCTGCGACATGAAAAAAAAAGTGTTTCTGATGTTTTGACGTCTGAAATTAGCATCATAAAATCGTATGCAGCGTATGGTAAGCATCTATTTCTAAACATATATATGTTGAAAATTAGTAGATCATTAATTTTATTCCGTAATTACACATTTACTCATAATATGATTTGTAGATTCCAGCAACAATAAACAGTCTAAAAAACACAACATTTCTAATATTTCGAGTTATTTTTTTTTTTTTTTTTTTTTCAGAAATGTGGAAATTTTTTTCAGAAATTTTTTACACATAATTTTTTTTTTTTAAATTTATTTAACTATTTTATTATAATTTATTAGTTTTTATAAACTGTCAAATTCGGATAATATAGTATCCTCATTTCTCATAAAAGTAGGGCCTCTTGCTCACGTTATCGTACTTCGGGATGTCATTTTCATGAATAACTCTTTTAGTGGAATGTCATAGCACGATTACTATTTAGCTTTCGATCTACAAACACAAAATATGCTTTGTAATGTGTAAAATGTATTTGTAATTTATACTCCAATAATATAAAAATTGCGTTTGTTTATAGAAGAAATCGCAGATCGCGTTTATTTAATTTTTTTTTATGTTTTATAAGATAAATTATGCCGATTTTACATCTTTGTTGAAAGGAGATAATAATGTAAAAATTGAACATTTAATAAATTTACAAATAGTAATCTTTAAACCGGTTAAATAATTATTTAATTTCAATTCATTCAAAAATATATAGATATTTTCCTTTGAATTTCTGTTCTTTCTACGAAATATCACTAGGGTCATTTTCGACCCCATTGGTATTCAGTGTGAGAAATGAGAAAAAACGCTAGAATATTTCATATATTTTTATGTTACTGTTAATCATCGTGAAAATTATGACAAAATGAACAATGTCAATTTATTTTCAGAATCTTAGTTATTTACTTTCAGTATAGTGAAACTTCAAACTGGCGTTGGGGTCATATTTGACCCCATGGTAGTAGGCGGGTTAAACGATTTCTCATGGACTTGTTTATCTATGCCACTTGTGCAGGAATTTGCACTAAAGCTGCACCATTTACAACAAAAACAGCAATGATTGTGGACAACGACAGATTAGATCAACAAACAAGAAACTATTCAAACTGAAAAGGAACTGTAATAACTGTACGTTAAGTGGGTACAACACAGATTGTAACGGTCATCCAAAGCCCAGATATGAGTAAAATTGTTTATAGAATTACAAATTACCTAATTGCTATTTTAAATTCCGTTTTCACATTCGGCAAATACACAAACAACTGTTTAATTAATACTCGCTTTCCAAATATATATATATATATATATATATATATATATATATATATATTTGTAATTACATTTGAATTTTTAGTTTAAAAATTCGAATTTTCACTAAAGGCATTTTTATCATTTCACAGATTTAATTATCATATAAAACTCTTCCGACGCCTAATTTGAATTGTTTAACATAGGTTTGAATTGTTTTACATAACAGTACTCGTCATCTTACCTCTTAATCTCCAACCTGTATTTATAGTATTGCATGTCAGGGTAAGAGAAAATCGTGTAAGTGACACACCAGATTAATTTTCTTTAAATCAAAATTATTTGATTCTTTTAAAATTGATTTTATTTTTCTGATTTTCAATTGAAATAGTCTCTCCTAAAACAAAAATACTTGTTTACAAAAACCATACAACATTTTTTTTTCTATTAAAGTTCACTTATTTTTGTAACAATTTAATTGTGGATTAATTAAGCGCAATCTCTCCTATCCTTGTGTGCAATATCTCGTATCCTATAAGGAGTGATTGCCCAAAATAGCTCTCCTGGTGTTATTACAGTAGTTGCTTTAATTTATAGCATAACAGCGATATAGTAATAAAAATACATATAATATGAACGAATTCAAAATTATTTAGCATTAGTTTAGCATAAAATTAATACTTGAAGTTTTTGTATATAAATTTTTTGAATTGTACAAAAACTCGCTTCTTTTTATTACCTTACATATCTATTTTAAATTTCTTTTGTTTTAGTATCAAATATTAAAATACAATTAAAAACATTAATTTAATATTAATCACTGAAAAAAATATGTATGTAAAAAGTATACTGAAAATAAATAAAATTGTATAAGACATTTAAATTTATGACAGTATATTTAATCATAATATGCTTCTTTGAGCACATTTAGTTTTCTTTGCTTTTAAAGGTTTAAGTTTTTAGAAAGATATTTTTTCAAGCATTGCTAAATCTCGATATTTCACTTCGAAATAACAATAATTTAAGCTCTATGTACTGAAAAATAGTTCTAAAACAAAATCATCGTTTTAAAAATCTGTAAGTTTTAATATCGTACAGAAGCTACATGTTTTTAAAATAATATTTACAAACTCCTGTATACAAATAGTGTAAAAGAACCAGTAGTGCGCCCTGTAACAATAGTGGATACTAAGAGTTAGAAAACTTTGAATAAACACCATAAAATGCAATAAACAATCAACAATTGTTTCGGGTCGAAAGAAAACACGACCATTCTTCGTCAGGCGAACAAAGCAGACACGAGTGCTGCAGTCAAGCAGTAGTGGACCAGTAACAAGAAACAAACAGACAAACAACAACAACAAAAAAAAAATCATCAGAACCAGTTATGAACCCACTAACAGTAGTGGATATTAATAATTACAAAATTTTAATATACACTATAAAATGCAATAAACTCGCAACAATTGTTTCGGGTCTAAAGAACATAACACCCTTCGTCAGGCGAACAAAGTAGGCACGAGTGCTGCAGTCAAAGCAACAATACTCTGATCATGTTTTCTTTCGAACCAAAATAATAGTTGCGAGTTTATTGCATTTTATGGTGTTTATTCAAACTTTTGTATTTATTGCTTTAAAACGCCAGTTCTGTGGTTCTTTTTTATTAATAATAGTGGATACTTTTAAATTAAAAAATCTGAAAAAGAAAAAGAAAAATATTTCTACTTATTGTATAAGTTCGAACATTATTCAGGATTGGTGTCACACATCACAATAATATTTCTCTCGAACTGCAAATGTTTCCTACGATCAGCTCTGGAATACAACTGGTTTAAGTGAAAAAATTGAACTTTCTATGGTTTTACCTTTTCTTCTTAAGGTTTAGAATAAGGAAACAAAATGTTGTCTGCTTTGACTCTCACTGATATTTCTCACTGTTTATTTCTCACTGATTTCTTTTAACTTTTCATTTCATATGATTAAACTTTGATTAAACAAGTATACAAAATACATTTTTGTGCTAAACTTTCAATTTCGAATTTACATATACTCTATTTTTGGGTGTTTAATAGTGGTTAAAAAAAAAAAAAAAAAAAATGTTGTCATTGGGTTGTCTAATTGCTGTCAACCCATTTGGTTTTTCATTCCGTTCCCTATACTTCCAATTGTTTCAATAGTCAAAGCAATATGGAAGTAAATTTGTACACCTATTCTGAACTTTCTCACCGAAAATTATTCAAATCTGACGTCATGTCATTATGCAAACAATCGCTTCTAAAACTGGTTGCAATTTTTTTCCCATTTCACTACATTGTACACTTTTCACCTATATATATATATATATATATATATATATATATATACATAGACATGTCATAAGTAAATAGACACCATAATTGTAAAACAATGTTATTTTTTTTATAGTATCTACTTGAGACAAAAACAAAATATGTACGTTAGAACTTAGTTTAACCCCCGCTTGCTTTTTTCAAAGCCTTTACTTTGTCTGGCATGGAGGCAATGAGTTCTGCTATCTAAGCCTGAAGAATTTTAGTCCACTACTCAAGTAAACATTGCAAAAGTTCTTTACGAGAATAAGGTTGTCGTGAACGTCGATTAACTGCTGGATCGAGCAGAGTCCATACGTGTTCTATGGGATTTATATCTGATGACTGACTGGGCCATGGAAGCTTTCGAATGCCCTGTTTTGCTTCCCATTCTTTGGTCTTTTTAGCCGTATGATAAGGGACGCCATCTTCCACGAAAAGCGTCAATGATTTATTCAGTACCCCCACCTGATAATATTGGCAAAATCCCCTTCTCCAATATAACAACGTATTTGTCACTCTTAACATTACCCACACATTCCACTAGCTCTGATTTTCCAGTGCTCCAAATCGCACCCCACATGAGAATAGAAAATCCGCCATTTTGTGTAGGTTGTCTCTAGATCCATGTGCGTCCGCTACGTGAAAATTGAGCAAAAGTGGATTCGTCTGAGAAGACGGCATGTTGCCAAAATGTCAAATCATGTTTAGACATTGCGATTACTCATTGTTTTCTTTTCTTAATATTAGCTGCAGTGAGAAGAGGTTTGCGTCTAGCAGCTCTCCCATGATATCCTAACTTATGAAGATATCTAATAGCTGTACGGCGACTCGCATTTAGCTGTACTGCTACACCTGCAGCTGTGCAACGAGGATTCTTTTCGGCGATCCTTTTGTCAGCCCTCAGTAGACGTGCTGTTGGTCCAGGTCGATCTGAACGGCGTTTGTCAGTTTTTTTTTTTTTTGTCAGTGTTGAATTCACAGGTCACCCGACTGACAGTTGAGAGAAGAATCTGCAGCTTTCAGGCAATTTGCCGCTGACTTCTGCCAGCTTTATATTTTCCAATTATTCCCTCTCGTGAAAACATCACTCAATTCTTTTGAACCAGGGTTTCGAGGCATATTTTAGGAGCTTGACAATATTTTACTTGAAAAAAAAATCAATGTTGGTCTTAAAGTTTTTCCAGCTCTACCTTATGCATAAATCATTATGTATATATATATATATATATATATATAAATATATGTCTAGTTTCTGTATTGTACGCCTGTACATTTATGTTACTGCAGATTCCAGTGCCATTGCAGCCGCGATGTTTTCGTTAAGTGTTGTTCATTTTCCCGAAAGGTACTAGTCTGCGACAGATATTTGAACCCTTGTTAATCTATTTGTGCGAATCCTAATTAATTAAAATTATATGGAATTGCCTTAATAATATATTCTACATAATCATTAAAAAAAAAAAAAAAAAAAAAACCTCTTTCATAAAAAATTTACATATTACCATTATTTGTGTAAATAAATAAATATATATAAATATATATATATATACATATATATGCGGATTATTAAGAATGTGATATGTATTTTCTAGCGACATTTTTCTAACACATTTTAAACAAATTACGCACTCTTCAATTTGTGAACAAGAAAGTGTTGTAATATTTAAAAATTTGTTTAAAATGTCTGATATTAATGGAAAACATCTTTTTTTAGAAATTTTGCCAGTAAACACACACACACACACACACACAAAAAGAAATTACCTTACTAGTGATATTTGGAAAAAAAAAAAATATATATATATATATATATATATATTAAAAAATATATTATTCATAAAAAATTTATATATTACTGTTTGTGTGAAAAAGATGTAGATTATTAAGAATGTATTATGTATTTTCTAGTTGTGTTTTCTAACACATTTGGAAACAAATTACTTACTCTTAAATTTGTGAACAGAAAAATGTTGTAATATTTAGGAAATTGTTTAAAAAGTCAGATTTTAATGGAATACATTTCTTTTTTTTAGTTAATTTTGCTAGTATACAATAATAATAATAATAATAATAATAATAATAATAATAATAATAATAATATTAATAATAATAATACCTCACTAGTGATATTTGGGGAAAACAAAGTAATAAAACCCTATACAAGGATCCTGTTTAAATAGATAGAATGTAAATACAATACAGTTGAAATGTTTTAGTAATGTTGACAATAAAATTAAAAAAACAAAACAAATTGTTTAGTTATGAAAAACCCTTTTTATTATGTATGAGTATTTCTCTTCATTTTTTAAACCTTTAATAGTTTTACATTATAAAAATTCTTTTTTCGGTGTGTTAAATAAAACACTCTTAAAGAAATGTATAGATTTTAATGAAATATCTTCAGCAGTATTAAAAAAAAAAAAAAAAAAAAAAAAAAAAAAAGAAGAAGATTAAGAACAAAATTAAAGTTCAAGTTTTGTATTGTTATTTTTAGTGTAAAATAATATTTCCCTTATAATTTCATTAGTATCAATTTTAGCGATTGTTACTTAGTAATTAATGCAATAAACACTTCTTATCTTGAAATTATTTTCTAAAGGGAGCTTTTAAATCCTTTAAATAAATAACATTAATATTTCAAATTGACAAACTTCTTTTCTTTTAACTATGAATTTGTTTATCATTTTTGTTAGTAAATGTTTATAAGTCCAAGTGATTTTATTAGGTATCCTACATTACCTTGTGAATTACAGGTACCTTAAGTCATATTCCATGATATTATTCCTAAATAGTTATGCTTATTTACTAACAAGATTTTTTTAAATTGCACGTAATGCACGCTGCTATTAAATTATTGTAGAATAAGAATAGGTTTTTAAAAATAAGAGCAATAAAAGAGCAAATTAGAGAGAAGTCAAATTACTTTAAGTTAACTTTATATATATATATATATATATATATATATATATATATATATATATATATATATATATATATATATATATATATATACTTCTTTCACAAGCAAAAGCATCTCGTTATATAACTTTAGCACATTAAGAAATCCTAGCAATACTTTAACCCAGAAAGAAATATCTCTCTATTTTCCAGAACATAATGTAAAATAATTTATTTGCGTCATTTAGGAAAAAGGAATATATATATGTTTGTATGTATACATGTTATTTCCATTCAATTATGTCAATATTTTATAACACCAACGTTTTCCTTTACATAATTTTACTTAAAATACTTCAAAGAATAGCTTGAAAGACTAGAAATTTTTTTCAGGAAACTCAGAAGATTAGAATATGAGTAACATTTATTCAAATTCTAAATAAATGTTGTTTATTTTTCTTCAAGATAAGGTTAAGCAAACAGTCTGTAATATAAAAATGCGCATAATAGATGAGGTAAAGATCATAGTGTTTGGTTGTTCGGAGAAATTTTATGTATTTTAACTACTGAACTCTACTGAATGTTTGTTTACCCCACAAGAAACCAAATCGTTTATTTATGATACTGAGAGCATTCGATTACAGCTTTAAAAAAAATGCATACTTGTTTTGATACATCTTCTGTTATGAAGAATAAGGTTATGTGAAATTATCTTATCACCAATTTATAAAATCAGACTGTTATACATGGTTAAAACCCGAATAAACTACTACGTCAGAAATGCCAAAGACAAATATTGGAAATGCGTACAGCTGTTTCGGTATCCTACAGCGTACCGTCTTCAGTGCAAAAAGGAGTGTCGTACCGACTTCAGTGCGTCCTTTTTGAACTGAAGACGGTACGCTGTAGGCTACCGAAACAGCTGTATGCATTTCCAATGTTTTTCTTTGGCGTTTCTGACGTAGTAGTTTATTCGGGTTTTAATATTCCAACGCCAAGTCTCCTGTTATTATTTGTTATACATGGTGTTTCGAAATTACAGCGACAAACTTTAAACAGAGATAAGGCACATCAAAAGGATTCAGAATTGCATAGGAACCTACAGGGTATTCGGAATAAATTTGACACTTTTGTGTGATAGTAAAAAACTAGGAATATAATCCCGGAAACACGTTTAACTGAACTCATGGAAATCGTAAAGTACGAAGAGAACACAATAAAGCAGAGTTACTGAAAAAAAGCACCCTTTGTGGCCACAACAGCCACAAAGTGGTTCTTGAATCTGGAGCATGCACAATTTCTCTTGGGAGAGCTGGAAATGCCGTCTTAACCCTGTCGGTGAGCTGGATCTTTGTGTTGCGGGCAGTGCGGTTGGTGTGTAGCTGCACTACGACACACACATACAGTCGGCAGCAAAAATATCCGAGCACTAGGAAAAATTCCTATATGAAAAGAGCACACTTAATACAGTTTTGTTCAATAAATCCTTGTCGAATCCTGTTTTTAGACTGACTAAAAACAGGATTCGTCAAGGATGCATTTAACAAAACAGTATTAAGTATACTCTTTTTAATATAGGAATTTTTGGTAGTGCTCTGATACTTTTGGTGCCGACTGTAATAATCCATAGGATTCTAATCAAGGGAGCTGGGGGGCCAGATGTCGGGACGTATGAAGTAGTTTGCCTTGATAAGGATTGCCTTGTGCCTTTTCAGTCAAGAATTGTCATTTACGCCTCTTGCAGTGAGAAAGAAGGTCTTTGTTCAAAGTCAGGCTTCATGGTGGAGGGGGCTACACACATTATCCTCGCTAGAACTTGTATTCTCTTCCCTGGATCTTTCTAAACCGTTTTTTTTTTTTTTAATTGGCACAGGCATTCTGGCGAGCGGAAGTAATCAGATCGTTTCTGTAAGATTTCCTAGCAGCCACGGCTTTGTAGACACCGTTGCACTGCATTTCCCTTCGCATCGCTGTCACTGCGTTTAAGGAGCACTGCTCAACTGTCTTGATTGCAGAATTTGGTTGGCTTGCACGAATCATCATGATACAGTTATCCCTTTTCCAATATTTCGACGGCTTCCAACCGTGCAGTTCTGTTTCACTTCACAGCTGCATCGAGAACCAAAGAGAAGTATCCGAGGACTAGCAAAAATTATATAACAAAGGTACACTTAATACTGTTTTATTAAATAAATCCTTGTCGAATCGTGTTCTTTGACTAAGAACAGGATTCGCGAAGGATTTATTTAACAAAACTGTATTAAGTGAACTTTTTTTATATAGAAAATTTTTCTAGTGTTTGGATACTTTTGCTGCCTTCTGTAATACACGAGAACGCTGGCAATACCTTCAGGCAACTCATATATACATGCAATAAAACCAAATGTCAAATTTATTCCGAACGTCCTGTATATCCGCATATCAAATGTTACCATACCATTTAAGAACCGTGTGCTTTGGAGTAATTTTTAACATATGAGAGCTGTACAAACGTATAACTACAAGCTCTCATTTGATGTAAAAAACAGCTGACGGAAGGAGGATTTCACAGGAATTTACGACCGCAGTCGCATGAATCCTTTAAAATGCAGATACAGTCTTGTGTTTTTTAAAACTTACCGTCATGTATGAGTATTATCGACTATTTAGTTGTAATCTAGTTTTTTTTTTTTTTTTTTTTATTTGAAACGCCGCTTTCCTTGTAAATTTTAAAATATTGCCCAATACATCATTTTACAAAATCATAACAATATTCGTATTAATCAATCAGTGTTTCAAATAAATCGATTAGAAACAATATCGTTACTGCGCATACCTTTTTATGCAATCATTTGCACAAAAAATATGTTCGTTAAAAATTTAAAAGTTATAAGTCATGCCCACTTTTGTTAAAAAATACATAAAAATACATGGTTCTTAAAGGTTTAAGACGGCATTTGAGGCATGAATTCCTATATAATTCTGAATCCTTATGACATGTTCTATATCCTATTAAAATTTGTCGCAGTAATTTTGGGACTCCCTGTATGAATTTATTTATTTTTAATCATTAGTTTTGTAGTTTTAGTTATTAAATTTATAATACTACTATTATTTTTATTTTTATTTGGAGGATATTAAACATCCGTTTATAGTTGATTTTAAAGTATTAAAATAATATTTACTTATATATTATTAGTAGTAAAAAATATTAGTATAAAAATTAACTATACTAGTTTCAATAAAGAATGTACAAAATTGAGAAAAATAATTTCTGTTTTTAATGTTAGATTTTGCGCTGCTTATCATATACATTAATTACGGCTATATGGGAACAAATAACTCTTCATCTGAGTTTAGCCAGCAGATGACATAAATTTTGAAAAGTGCTTTAAATTATATCGTTTTATTATTGAAACGTATTAATAAAAATTAATGTATAGAAACTATTTGTAATACCAAATAGTTTTCGATAAACAAATTAGCGTATTTTTCAAACCTATTTAATTTTTTTAATCGCTTTATTATTTTGATAGTATAAACATTTTAAAGTTATTATTCTATGCAGCATAAAAAATCAATTAATATAAACTCTGTCAATAGATTGTTAAACGTTTCGGTAGTGTTACTCTGATATAGCATAAATCTTTATATATTTTTTTATTTTGAACATATTGCTGAGAACATTATTATTATTACTATTGTATAATACGTTCCTGATTTTGAAAAAAAAAAAAATGGGAAATGGAAAAGAAAGAAATAAGAAAGAAAATAAAATTGAAAAATTAGCATCCTCGAGATGGGCGAGAGACGAAACAAATTATTTAAAATAATGAAAACATTTAAAAGAGAGTAACTGAATTTATAAAATATTAAACAATAATTCGTTCGAGATGAAGTGAAACATAGTTTCTATTTTATTAATTTCATTTTTCCATCAGACGGAAAAAATTATTAATGAATATCATGATTGTGTTAAACAACTATTGCTATATAGTTTTAATAATAGGTCAGAAATTTTTAAAATGAAATTTAGGAGATAACAACTTAGATCAGTTTATATGAAGATTTAGTTTTTGAAATCAAAATATATTTAAACAATTGGCTAAATGGGAACGTCTTCAGTATAACCAATTTACCAATTTTTAAAGTTTAGAGATGACGTAGTTTACTCATTTATTCGATATTTTTTGACAAGGAATTCATCGTCGCAAACACGATAGCATTTTTAACTCTAGCCATGCTTTAAATATGCAGATTAAGTATAAAGTACTGCAATAATAATAATAATAATAATAATAATAATATGATTAAAAAATTTACTATAATCACATAAGTTATTTATTTTCAATGTGTCTGACTGTATCATATTCTACAAAGAATATATATATATATATATTTAGTTATATCTTTACTGTTGCAAGAACGTTTTATACCTAGCTGTAAATTACAAATAAAGTATTACATAATGACTTAACTTAATTAATAAATACAATTGTATTTTTTAGTTAATTTAAGAGATTAAAAAATTTATGCATTAAAAAAATTAACCTCATAATTTGATTAAACAAGAGCAATTTTACTGAAATATTCATAGCCAAATAGTGCAAAAATTTAAAATTCTCCAAGGGAAAATCTTGTACTAAAACTGTAACGCTAAATGGTTTAGATATTGTGAATTTTTCTCTGTTCTGAAATAAATGTTACCGCCGTCGTTGTTTATTTTATGTGTAATAGCATATAATTCCTCCTAAAATAGCGGCAAATTGTTATTAAATTTTCAAACGTTGGAACGTTAAATGTTACCGCCGTCGTTGTTTATAATATGTGTCTAGCTAGCATATAATTCCGTCTAAAATAGTGGCAAATTATTATTAAAATTTCAAACGTTAAAACAGACTTTTGACAGATTATTTCATTAAAGAAAAACAACTACGTAGTATTTAATACTGTGTGTTTCAATGTGATAACAAATATGGGATTTCTATAATATTTTTCTGCTTTTGTCTTGTGCTAAGTATTATTATTATTATTCATATTCAAAGGAAGGCAAAACTGCGAGTAGGCGGGTTGAGCCCTGCAGGGGTTAATAATTGAAGCGAAACTGTGTGGTGGTGGGTTGAAGCCTACCTCTGGGGTTGGTGAGCGGAGCGAACAAGGGGGAAGTGTCCCCTAGTTCTTTATATTAAAAAATATGTTTCTCTTAAATAATGGTACGATAATATTTATCTTTTATTTGCACACAAAAGAATTCTGCTATATCATTGTTCTGTTTCAAAATAGTTTGAAATGCATTTCAAATTGTTCTTTAATGTTTTTAATGTGTACTGAACTAATTTTGTGTATAATGTTGATATAAATTATTGGTAATATGCAGAGATTTCCAAACATAGCCCAATAAATTTTGGAGCGTGGTTTTTGCGATGATTCTATCAATCATTTAAAACAAATTTTTAATTGATTGATAATTATAAAATAATAATAATAATAAAATAAATAATAAAATAATAATAATAATCCATAAACGTTTAATGAATGTAGCTACAATGTTAAACTTTGGCGATGAAGGGGATGTAACTTCTATTACATAGAATTTTTTGGAATAAAATGATTTATAATGCTATCATAATCAGCTGTTTAAAATGCACTCAATATGTTCAGATACACTGCCTCAAGTTTTGTATGTCTGTTGTATAGGAGAAAGTGGTACGATTGCCGCATCAAAATAATTTTAGTTATAGTTGTTGTTTTTCTTGTTCTTTAACAAAATATCTAAACACACACACACACACATATATATATATATATATATATATAATTATAACAAACAGTTGTAATATAAAGATTATTAAATATTATTAGCAATTCAAACAATTAATATATATATTTATATATTGTTAAAAATGATATTTATTTATTGTATCATCATATGTTCTACTGAATTTGAATAGTATTTCGAAAAATCTTTAAAGTCTGAGTATATATGTCCACATATTTTTTTTTATTAATTTACTTTTTTGTATCAATATTGTCTGAATTAAAATATTGTACTCCGATTGTTAAATTTTGCTTCACGTGATGATGATATATCCAACTTTAATTCCGATAAAATATAAAAGACACCTAGGAAAATATTGGACTTATGTCCTTAATGATGTTGTTCCGCCTAATCACCTGTCAATTTAAAACGTCACCTTCATTTGCTTTTGCAATTATTCTTCTATCTTTTGCCTTTTGCGATTTTATGTGTCTTATTTTTACAGCTTAAAAAAGACTATTTTACGGATAGTAGAAATGTTCCATAATTTCCGTTGTATAATTTGCAATTCAGATAAAGACATTTTATAACATAAGTTTTATTTAGCAAAACGTATTGTTGTTCTTTGTCATTAACACCTGATACAGATATAATATTATTATTTTAATTTTCTGGTTTAAATGGGTATATCTATCGCACGAATTATGCACAGGGAATTAGGGTAAATAGAATTAGGGTACGTAACATTCAACAGATTAATACTAGGTGAACGAAGAGTCACAGAAAACACAAAATGCGTTCTGTACTGAATGTAGCTATATATAGTTTTCATTGAAATGTTCAGAAAAACATGGGATCGTTTTATATATATACTAGCTGACCCGTCCGGCTTCGCACTGATGAACAAATTTTAGTTAAAGATGGATTGATAAGTAAAAAATCAAGAAATATATCAGTTTATATGTTATAGTCAGGCAATATTATTAACTGGAAAGTCAAAATATAATTTTACAATTATTTTTTTTAATTAGTTGTTAAATGTTGGCAATTTTTACTTAATGCTATTTATTTATTTATTTATTTATTTCATAAAAAGAAACATTTCTTTACTCATGAATAAAAAATATTGAAAAATAAACCTATGACATGAAAATGTTTTTGATAAAATTGACGTCATAATAGCTTTAATTATTATTTATTTTTTCATTTCGCAAATATATTTAATTTTTTCATAATTGATTATTATTTTAATAATGTATATTAAAAGAGAAATCAATAATATGAAACAATATTCGTACAATATATACTATTACAGAATCTGGTGTGAAACAACCACACGACTTCCATTACCCACTATTACACGTAATATATACAATTTTTTGGAGATATTACTTGCATTTTTTGAGATTTTCGAGTAAGAGAAACTTGATACACGTATAAAGACACATACAACAGAGTTTGCATAGCGAGTTAAAAAATAAGGGGGAAAAAATAGATAGTTATTTTTTTAAACACGAATTTCCGAGATGTAAAACTGAACTACCTAATCAGGATGACCGTTAATATTCCTGTAATAAGCACGTAATACTTGAGAAAGGTTATCTAAATTGGATTAAAGAAAAAATTTTCAAGAATACGTTAGAGCCGTTTTTGAGATACCAACTTTTACCAAAACTTAACATACTCAATTATTGACCTAAAAACAATAATTACATACAAAAGGATATTTAATAGGAAGTTAACATGGCGAGTTTGAAAAAAATCCGTACAGGCGTTTTTAAAGGAACGCACTTGCGAAGTCTGAAATTGAGCTGTTTATAGAGGACGCCTATCAATTTTCCTGAACTAAGCAACTTTTCAATCGAAAGGGCATCTAATATATTATTTATATAGCAACTTTGAAGAAAATCATTAGAGGTGTTTTTGAATATGGGCTTAGGGTCCCATTTCTGGTTTTCGATGACCCAATTCCGGTTTTTCAATTGTCACGAAAATTTGGAAAATTTATCTGTACACCAGACCTGAATCACTTGTGAAGTTTAGTAGTTCTATTTTTATTAGTTTTGGAGATATGACAGCCAGAAGATTACACACACACGTGCACATATACACACACACTGACCAATTGCCAAAACCTATATAATACTTCCACTACCTACGGTAGTAGGGTAATTGAAGTAAACACATACATCTCGTATTTACTACGATAATATACAGATTTTCGTATTACGCTTTCGATCGCCAAATACAAAAATCGCCAATGACGATAGATATCAAATCTATGCTTTGTTTTCAATTAAAATATTGAAAATTTTAATTAAAAATTTATTTTACCAAAATTTATTATAGCTTCTAGCACTTAGAGAGAGACAGTGTAACTTTTGATTATTGAAAGAAAAAAAAAAAAGCAATCGGCTTTTTAGTTCTAGCGATCGTTCTCTACATATGCATATAAACCTTTCTTTTTTTTTATATTAGTATAGCTATAGAGCATAGGTATATTAAATAGGTTTCCAGTCAACATAATGTAACTCAAATAATTAAATGCTATTTACATTTCAGTAATGGCTGTATGCGCTATGTATATTGAGCTACTTGCCATAACTGTTAGTTGCTAAAAATAGTCGCCAAATAAATTTAAACATCTCAATACGCAAGCGAAGTATGACATCACTGACCGCCCGTAGATGCAAGAAAAAGATTTTCCATGTTAATCGCTCATTGGATTTTTTTTTTTTTTTTTTTTTTTTTTTTTTTTTATTAAAATTCTAGAATAATTATTTCCCGATTTTAATCCTCATATTTGGGTATAGATATGTATTAGTTATTGTATGCATGCGTTAGATTGAGTTATTTTGCTGTCAAATTGACAAAATTTTAATTTTAAATTTCAAAACTGTCACCCTTGGCGTTTTTTGTATTTGGCGATTAAAAACGTAATACGAAAATATACATGCCAGATGTATATTTTCGTAATATGTATTGTACGAAATATTGTTTCATATTATTCGTTACACTCTTAATGTAAGTTTTTAAAATAACCATGATTTTTGAAAGGAATTAAATTATATTCGCCAGATAATTTGGCGATATATTTTTTTTTTCTGCCAAGGATGACGGATATCAAATCTATTCCGCTGCAACATATTAATATATTATATCAGATACTTTATTTAGACATTTGAAAACAAATTTGACTTCAAATTATGATAGAATATTTATCCTTTCCCTTTTAATTAGTTTATGAGTTGGATGTTTATTGTGTAAATATCATCCTTTGAAATGAAATGTTTATGTTTTCAATCGAATATGGAAATTTGCCATTTTTTTTCTAGAGTTTTGAAATTTAAAATTCCAATTTTATCAATTTTACAACAAAACAATTTAATCTAACGGATGCACATGATAACTAATACATATCTATATCCAAATATGGGGATTAAAATGGGGAAATAATTTTCCTCGATCTTTATTATTTTTTTACAAAAAATCCAGTTCACTTTTTATATTATTGTTCGCGTGAAAATATATTTTATTATATGTCTAAAAATAAATTAATTCGTAAATCTTTTTGTCAACAATTATAAATTAAAATAAATAATATTATAAAATAGAATTTCTTATTTTATTTTATTTTATTTATTTATTTATTTTTAAATTCCAATTTCGTTTACACACATCAGTTTAAACCACGGAGTAATAAAGACTCCGTGGTTTAAACAATGATGCTTAGATCATTATATTATATCATATCATATCGAATTAAATTATTAGAAAAATAAACACTTTTAATTCTATAATGACGTCAGATTTAACGTGTAAGTTTAACAATTAAAAAAGCTTTATGTGAATTTCAATTTAATGCACGTGCAAATATATTTCTTTTCTTTTCACGTCAAGATATTTTAAAAACGAAATGAATATGTAAATGTTTCTTTTATGTTGGCAGCAGCTAATTTTTTTAATATTTCATTATTTCCATTTCTATTACGGCTTCTATGGGGATTTTAATTAAAATGCTCAGATTTTAAACTAAAATTTATTTTATCAAAATTAAATATAGCCTATAACAATATGGCATACTGTAGCTTTCGGTCAGTGAAAGAAGTTTTTAAATCGGTTCAGTAGTTTCAGAGATTACCCTCCACAAACAAACAATTTTTTGCGCTTTATATAATGATATAGAAGACAAAATATTAGTTATAATTTTCATCAACATATCGCGCTGTATTCGCAAATCCTTTCACATTTTAAACTGATCAAATGACACCATATTTTGAATACTAAATCTTTTTTTTTTTTTTTTTTTTTAAGAGAAAATTTACAATGCACATCATCAGACGGTCATTCTAATAAATGACGGCCGTCGCAATGAGCATTTGTAGTCCTATTTACGTTGTTGAATGTACTACGCTACTATAAAAACGTAATTTTACAATTAAAGCGACATCTGATTAAGAAAAGTTAAAATATTGAACACTTAAAAAATTATATTCTCTTATTAATTGCACTGTAGGAAATTTTGAAAAAATAAATTTTAGAATCCAGAATAATTAGAATAAGGCAAAATAATATACATTAAAACTGTGCGTTTCAAGATTTAATCAAGTGTGTGTTTCAAGTGCTTTATGTACGCATTTCCTTTTCTTTTATATATATCAGTGTATTCCTTTTTAGATTTCTTTTAATAAACAATGCGGAAATTTGATTCAGAATTCTGACAATATTAAGAATACATTGTAATTCTGTATTTCAAATAGGTATTGTTGTTTTAAGAAACAATTTATCGATACAATTTTTAATTAAGATTATGCATTTATAATTAAATTTACACTTTCAGTTTTTCTAGGCATATATTTATTTATGTATGCATTTTCCTACAACAATGTGATGTAATAAATTGCATGAATTTTATTTTTTACTCATATACCCTCATATATATATATATATATATAAAATCATAGTTGTAAAACGTACAAATTACGTAAAAATAGATTTTTTTTTTTTTTTTTTTTTGTGATACAATTTAAAACTATTTACTTTTTTTATACTTATAAATTACATGCGAATAGTTTTCATTAAAATAGTCAAACTCTCCAAAATTATGCAACTATTTTGAGACTAGTCTATTTAATAAATTCTAAGGCTTACAACGAGTTTCCTACATATGTGACTAATCTTGTATCCGAATAGTTTGCGATCAGGACCTAAATTGCCAGTTACCGGTTTGAGTCCTGGTTCAGGCATCAGCGTTCACAGTGGTTCAGAAATAATTTTAAACCATAGTTAATCTTAGTCATGAATTAATTTTAAGCCATAAGACTAGTAAAATTAATTTGCAAAAGTTGACTGCACACATAAACCCTAAACATGAATTCAAATCTGCTGAGTACAATAGCTCCTTTCTTGCAGCACTTTATGGAAGTTAGATTTTTTATTCTTTAATAAAAATTACCATACAAAGATGGTAATTCCTTATTAAATTTCCATGTGAATTTTTATCGATTATTAGAATCTAAAATTATCTTCTATACTCGAACACTGTAAACTCCTTTGGTATCATTTACTTCACTTTTAGTTTAGTAAACCTATCTCTCCAAATATAAGTTTTTAATACGATTGATTTCACTATTTTTAACCAAAAAACTTTAGAAGTTATCAAATCACAATATGTCATATATACTGTATTTGAAATTTGTATTTTTTCTAAATTTTAGCAATTAATTGTTTTTATGAATAAAACAAAATGGAAAGAAAATTTACATAGACATCTGTTGCTAGGACAATTCCTTCAAGTCATATATTACAAGGAAGTAAAATTAACCAAAAATCTAGTACGGCACAGTATAATACCAACTCATCTCATAAAATTTTCTTTTATATGTATATCAGGGGTCGTAGCACTCTTTTTTTTTACGGTTTTTTATTTTACTGTCACCAAAATTTTAAAAAAGAAAATTGTGGTGACAGAGAAATAAAATTGTAAAAAACATAGAAGTGCTGCGACCCCTGATGTATATATTACATGTGTTTTTGTACATGTGTGTACCTGAAATTATATGTTATGTTTACGCTATACAAATCATTTTTAATTTCCCAAAGAAATAAAAAGCAGATACTCTTTTTTTTTTTTTTTTTTTTTTTTTCCCTATATAGAATTTGTTAATCAATTTATTTATATTTATATTATTTTCATAGGAATATAAAGTAGTTATATTCTTAATTAAACAACAGAAAAATAAATAAACTGATTATATAAATGATGAAATAGTTTCATTACGAATTAGAAAATTTTGTGCAGAAAACAATTAACACAATCCTGAATATCACTTGAATGCCTGATTTTTATTTAAAATATGTATAAGCTAAAAACAATTGTAATTACCTAGTGAAAAAAAATAACAACATTTTTATTATTATGATCAATTCAAATTAAATTGAATTGAATTAAATTTTAATTGCTTTAAGCTCTTTGATATTAAAAAATAATTGCTACTCACTTCTGAATTACCAGTGAAATGAGTTCTCGTATTATCTCATACTGTTCCCTTAAGTGAACTGGGGACAGGAATGCTAAACAAGCTGATTCATTTCTCTCGGAACTGAATACATAGGATTAGTTTCATTACGTAGCTATGCATAAATATATTAGGAATCTCTAAGGGTTCTTATTATATATGAAGTTTCAGCTTCCGTAACTGAACGGATAAATGTACATTTTGTGAAAGGTAAACAAATATGTGCTAGTTATACATTTCTTACTATAATATATCATTATTCATTAGTTTGTAAATGTCCAATATACTGGACAATTCCATCAAATGAATATATGAATGACATTATATAAGAACGGTTTTGTAATACCAGTTGTTTTTCAAAATTTAAATCGCAAAATGTTTAATAATTGAATGAAATTGTACTCTACATTTTACAGGCTAAAACTCTCGTTACTTTCCGTATTGTTTCAGTACACTCGTTTTTTTTTGTTAAGTAAGTAAATGATATGTTGAAACTTTACAGTTGCAACCAAAAAACATTTTGCTATGCTGTTCTCTTACATAGGTTTTTACAATATTGATTAATTTTCGTAGTATTTCATTGAATCCGTCATTTTTTGTTCACTACTTAAGCGACAGTTTTAAATCTTTGCATTCGTAACCTAAAAGACATTTTGCTATAATCTTCCCTTATATAGGATTTTGCAATTTATTTACCTTAAATATTTCAAGTTTAGTAGCAATTCTATTATTAAAATCAGATTTGAGAACCCACACTGCGTGATATTTAAATTTTATGCTTTGTAGTATTGGGTTATTTATTTTATTTTATTAAATATACCTATACTACCTACCAATAAGTATTTGGACGCTTTCGAATTTAGACGCCTTATCAAATATGTAGAAAATTTCTAAAAGAATTATCTTGAAAATCTGGGGGCATAAAGAACATGTTTTACCTCATATACTTCAGTAAAAGATTTGTCCTGAAAAAGAAAAGGGGACCAGGCAAACAATGAAACAGAAGTCAAAATATTTTGGATGATCCTGTAAAAATTAATACATGAAATGAGTTTTCATGTTAATTAACAAGTGATTTTAACATGTGATTATGAGGTTTCTTCTAATTGTACAAATATTTTTTAGATTAGTACATATATTCATGGAGAAACAACGGTTTCTTTAGAAAATTGCTCCCCCCCCCCCCCCCAAAAAAAAATAAAATAAATAAAAATAAAATAAAATAAAATGAATTATAACACGTAGGGTCTCATGCCCAGTGCAAAGCCAATTTTAGAAAATCTGCCGTACTAAATTAGAAATGGCATACTGCAACCATAATCAAAAAATGTTAAATATCTTATGAAATATGAGCATTTTTATAAAATAATATTTTACTATGCATGCGCAAGCTTTAAAAATAAATTCCTTTGCATTTTTTTAAAGCCAAAAGTACTGAGCTACTTATATGAAAGCCTCAAACAAATATAGTGTAAATTCAATATCAATATCAATATATATATATATATATATGAGAGATTGAATGAACAGAAATTCCATTTCTCTCACAGTAAAAACTAAACTTTAAGGGGTTTTATTCACATTCTTATTTTATTCCAATCAATGCCCAATCGTGTTACAGAGTTAGATGACGGAAAATAAATATTGATAAAACACCCTTTCATCTTCCGTTTTTTTTTTTTTTTTTAGTGCTAGAGGCCTATTTCAGTCGGCACAGTTGTCGAATTTTTATAGGTCATTCTTAATTAGTGCTAGAGGCCTATTTCAGTCGGTTTATTGAATGGGGATTTATTGAATGAAGTCCCCCCAAGGCACAACTTTGACATGAGTCCCCCCCAAGGTACCCCTATTTCAGTCGGTACAGCGTTGTCGAATTTTTATAATACACTCTTAATAGTGCTAAGGGCCTATTTCAGTCGGTTTATTGAATGGGGATTTATTGAAAGAAGTCCCCCCAAGGCACAACTTTGACATGAGTCCCCCCCAAGGTACCCCTATTCCAGTCGGTACAGCGTGGTCGAATTTTTATAATACACTCTTAATAGTGCTAAGGGCCTATTTCAGTCGGTTTATTAAATGGGGATTTATTGAATGAAGTCCCCCCAAGGCCCAACTTTGACATGAGTCCCCCCCAGGCCCAACTTTGACATGAGTCCCCCCCCAAGGTACAACTTTGACATGAGTCCCCCCAAGGCCCAACTTTGACATGAGTCCCCCCCCAGGCCCAACTTTGACATGAGTCCCCCCAAGGCCCAACTTTGACATGAGTCCCCCCCCAAGGTAACACTTTGAGATGAGTCCCCCCCCAAGGCACACCTTTGACATGAGTCCCCCCCAAGGCACACCTCCCCCTCATTGGGAAAGAGAGAAAAAACGTTGTTTTGCGGCTATAAGACAGTTTGGACTTCCAACGTTATTTGTTACAATATCTGCAGCTGAAACACATTGGTTTGATTGAATGAAAACTTTATCATGGAATTTAGATCGTCACGAATTAACTAAAGAAGAATTTGTCGATATTAATAAGTTTAGCAGTAGGCCTCTGGCACTAAATTAAAATCTGTCAATGTCAAATTTTCATGTTTTAAATAATGAAATAATGTCGTGTCTGTATAATTTTTTTTTTAGTGCTAGAGGCCTATTTCAGTCGGTACAGCGTTGTCGAATTTTTATACGTCACTCTTAATAGTGCTAAGGGACTATTTCAATCGGTTTATTAAATGGGGATTTATTGAATGAAGATTTTATAGATAATTTGATTACTCATAACGAAGGTTACAAGTTTTTAAAAAATATAAAAAATTCTCCCAAGGTACAACTTTGACATGAGTCCCCCCCAAGGTACAACTTTGACATGAGTCCCCCCAAGGCACAACTTTGACATGAGTCCCCCCCTAGGCACAACTTTGACATGAGTCCCCCCCAAGGTACAACTTTGACATGAGTCCCCCCAAGGCACAACTTTGACATGAGTCCCCCCCCCCGAGGCCCAACTTTGACATGATTCCCCCCAAGGCCCAACTTTGACATGAGTCCCCCCCAAGGTACAACTTTGACATGAGTCCCCCCCCCAAGGTACACCTTTGACATGAGTCCCCCCCCCAAGGTACACCTTTGACATGAGTCCCCCCCCAAGGCACACCTCCCCCTAATTGGGAAAAAGACAAAAAACGTTGTTTTGCGGCTATAAGACAGTTTGGACTTCCAACGTTATTTGTTACAGTATCTGCAGCTGAAACACATTGGTTTGATTTAATAAAAACTTTATCATGGAATTTAGATCGTCACGAATTAACTAAAGAAGAATTTGTCGATATTAACAAGTTTAGCAGTAGGCCTCTGGCACTAAATTAAAATCTGTCAATGTCAGATTTTCCTGTTTTAAATAATGAAATAATGTCGTGTCTGTATTTTTTTTTTTTTCCTGAGGAGCTGATGTTTGTTTTCATTTTCAACCAATATTACTTATCTTAACATTAAATAAATCAATTAATATTTTTGTTATAAAAATTCAATACCAATGACTTTTTCTTAACATATAGTTTATTTATTTGAAATTTTCTGAATCATATAATTATTTAAACACACTATACATTAATAAAGTTCCTACTGCTTCTTTAGGTAATAAAAAATATTTCAGCACATAAAGTAAAACTATTATTGGTGCCATTTATTTAAACTAATTTGCATAGTTTAACACTGCTCAGTCTTCATGACATATTTTTTCTCATAAATTTCTACCATACCTATATGAATATTGAAAGAAATGAAGTGTACCGAGAACACAACCGGTCGCAGAATGAGATGCGTTATCCTGTAGGCTAACAATTATCGGCTTCGTTACGTATAGTTTATCCTAATTTTACCATGTTTTTATTAACTTCGATTCTTGTTTGTTTGTTTGTTTGTTTGTTTGTGTTTGTGTGTTTGTCAGGGACAAATCTTGCAATCGATTTTTAACTAACTTCCCGACTAGATAGATATTTGAAATTTTCAGGACAGCTCACAACACGGTGACAATACATTTTTCTAATAATTTTAGTCAACTATTTCAAGTCCCACTGCCTTCGGCAGCACTTATATGATTCGACAGAAAATTATTTAACTAACTTCCCGACTAGCTAGACATTTGAAACTTTCAGAATAGTTCAGAACACGGTGAAAATGCATTTTCTTAATACCTTTAGTCAACTGTTTCGGGTTCCTGCTGCCTTCGGCAGCATTATCAGTACACAGCTTGCAATCGATTTTTCACTAACTTTCCGACTAGCTAGACATTTGAAACTTTCAGGACAGCTCACAACACGGTGGCAATACATTTTTATAATAATTTTAGTCAACTATTTCAGGTCCCGCTGCCTCCGGCAGCGCTTATATTATTCGACAGAACATTTATTTAACTAACTTTCCGACTAGCTAGACATTTGAAACTTTCAGAATAGTTCAGAACACGGTGAAAATGCATTTTCTTAATACCTTTAGCCAACTGTTTCGGGTTCCTGATGCCTTCGGCAGCGTTATCAGTACAAAGCTTGCAATCGATTTTTCACTAACTTTCCGACTAGCTAGACATTTGAAACTTTCAGGACAGCTCACAACACGGTGATAATACATTTTTCTAGTAATTTTAGTCAACTATTTCAGGTCCCGCTGCCTTTGGCACCGCTTATATTATTCGACAGAACATTTATTTAACTAACTTCCCGACTAGCTAGACATTTGAAATTTTCAGAATAGTTCAGAACACGGTGAAAATGCATTTTTTAAATACCTTTAGCCAACTGTTTCGGGTTCCTGCTGCCCTCGGCAGCGTTATTAGTACTGAGCTTGCAATCGATTTTTCACTAACTTTCCGACTATCTGGACATTTGAAACTTTTAGGACAGCTCATAACACGGTGACAATACATTTTTCTAATAATTTTAGTCAACTATTTCAGGTCCCACTGCCTTCGGCAGCGCTTATATTATTCGACAGAAAATTTATTTAACTAACTTCCCGACTAGCTAGACATTTGAAACTTTCAGAATAGTTCAGAACACGGTGAAAATGCATTTTTTTAATACCTTTAGCCAACTGTTTCGGGTTCCTGCTGCCTTCGGCAGCGTCAGTACAAAGCTTGCAATCGATTTTTCACTAACTTCCCTACTAGCTAGATATTTGAAACTTTCAGGATAGCTCAGAACACGGTGGCAATACATTTTTTTAATACTTTTAGTCAACTGTTTCATGTCACTACTGCCTTCGGCAGCGTTCATATGATTCAACAGAAAATTTATTTAACTAACTTCCCGAGTAGCTAGACATTTGAAACTTTCGGAATAGTTCAGAATACGGTGAAAATGCTTTTAAAAAATATTTTTATCCAATTGCTTCGGGACCCTGCTGCCTTCGGCAGCGTTTCCAGTACAAAGCTTGCAATCAACTTTTAACTAACTTCCCGGCTAGATAGCCATTTGAAACTTTTGTAATAGCTCAAAAGACGATAGCAAGGAATTTTTTTAATACTTTTATCCAATTACTGGGGTTCCGGCTGCCTTCAGTAGCGTTTATATGATTCAACAGAAAATTTAAAAATATGGTTTATAATTTTTTTTTTTTAATCTTATAATTATGTTTCTTAATCTTATTAGGATCCGATTTCTATTTCAGTTTTCATGAAACGCTATAGAATTCCCATTAAATAATTTCTTTAATGCAAGTTTACAGTCGGTAACAAAAGTGTCCGAACACTAGCAAAAATTCCTATATAAAAAAAGTACGCTTAATACAGTTTTGCTAAATAAATCCTTGTCGAATCCTCCTCTTACACTGACTAAGAAAATGATTCGACAAGGATTTATTTAACAAAATAGTATTAAGTGTACTTTTTTATATAGGAATTTTTGCTAGTGTTACCGACTGTACGTGAAATATATTTATATTCTACCATGTTGAGTAAAACACAAATTGCGAATAACCTGCAAAGGTTTCAAAGTACACCCGATAACAAAGAAAAAAAAAATAAAAAAAAGAAGAAGAAGGCGCATCAAGAAAGCGTTATCCGACAGGTTTAAAATTGATGGTTATGAAAATCTCACGTAGAAAAACAATGATTATCGTTTCAGAACAATTGAATAATTTATTTCAGATTTCTCATTAGAAGGAGGTGGAGTAAATAAAGCGCAGGTTCACTTCTAGCCTGGATGAAAGCTATCATCTTGCGAGGCATAGACTGATAAAGTTCTCAGGTGTTGTCCTGAGAAATTTCTTGCGAAACTGTTTCCAAATATCGGGCTAAATCGTTACCATTCCGGGATAACTATAATCGCCATTCCATAACAAATGTTCTCTATGGAGGAAAGATCGAGTGACCCGGATGGATAAGGAGGTATAGCGAAAGCATGAAAACAATTAATAGGAACATGTGCCTTGCGATACCGGCATTATCTTGTTGAAAGTATGTCCAGGATGTCGGAAAAAAGAAAGACAGTGCAAAAGGTCGTAGAATGTGTTTAATTTAACTTAATTTTTCAAATTTTGTTTTTAACAGTCTTTATTTAATACCTTTATATTACATTAATATTTGCTTTTGTGCAGAAAAGTAAACATAAGAAATGAATATAATTAGTGAATTAAAATTAGATATGCACCTTTCAATTTTTTTTTTTTTTAAACACGAATTATCTAACAGTTATTTCGGAATTATAGTGTATATATTTCAAAACCACAATATAAATTAATGCTCAGGAATGAAATGTACTGATATTATTTACTGAGATACATAAGCTATCTTATTAAATAATTATGTCCCGCTGCTAGTTAAATATTCGTGCATATTAATCTGTTTATAAATAGCTACAATTACATGAAAGCAGCTAGTTTTAGATATAATATTCACCGCAATTTAAAATGATTTATAATTTTATAAAGTTAACGTTGTCGGAGATTAGAAGCGTACGAGCTTCTATAATTTATATATTACGCGATATAATATGCACCATATTATGAATAATTAAAGGCGCAGAAAAAATGTTATATAAAAGGTAAAATATGCATTTAGCAATTGAAAGTTGAAATTAAAATTTATAGGTAAGCGTAGTTAATGCTGCAACGGCTATCAATTCAATTCATAAAAGATTTTCAAATTAATAATATTAATTCATTTTCTTTTTACTTTTTTCTAATACATACCAGCAGTAAGAATGTAAAAAAAATTGCTTGTGAGTTAAAAAAAAAAAAAAAAAAAATGTAGGCAATAGTTATAATAAAGTTTCTTTTCTAGAAGACATGCTGCAGCTAAAAAAGGCGAATAGATAATCACAAAATTTCGTCTGAGCACGATTCATTGTTTGCGCTAAACGAATTAAAAAAAAAAAATAGTTCAAAAACATTTAAAAGCAGACTCATTGAATACAAAAACGGAAAGAACAGTAAACAAATTGAGTCATAAAAATGAAAAGAAAAAAAAATCTAAAAGTTATTCATTATCAATTACTTCAAAGTTTGATCTGTCGTTTTCAGAAAACACTTTATCTGAAGTCATATTTACACTTTTTTTTTTTTTTTTTTAATTCTAGTATCGCTTATCTCGAACCGTCAATATCTTAAATGTATTCCCAATCCACCCACTCGTTTTAACTTCAGGTCTTCTGGAAATTTAATTATTGCTGCCCTATATATAAAAACACCACGTTAAATATTTCCTAACAGTACATAGCGAAAATTAAATAAATAATAAATGCATATATAATATTTTGAGAAATTGGTCTACTAGAAGAAAAAAATCAATAAATTTTAATTGAACAAGGGGTCGAGTAAATGTTTATAGCGACAAATATTTTTAGTGTAAATAATAGTAATAATGTCTATTTAAATAAACAATATACAAAAATCTGATCTCCTTTTTTTTTTTTTTTTTCAATACACTTATTGCTACGAAAATGCTATCATTCTTTGATGTAGTTCATACACAGAGAGTTTATATGGAGTAAATACCCTTTTTTCGAGAGTAGTCTTGAAATAGTCTAATCCAACTCATTGCCTTAAGGGGACGATAATAGCATTATATACACTGTTGAATGTATACATTATTTTTTCAGCAATAATAATCAACAGTTGGTCGCAAAGTCTTCCGACAAACGCACAACTTAGAATTCAATGGAATATACTTTGGATCAGATGACCTCCTATTATATTCTTATTAGAAACAATAAGTTTTATTCCTGAAAGGTATTTGACTTCGCTTTAAATTTCACTAGTTCTAAAGATTTTGACAAAACTAAATTAATATGTATTTTTTTAATTTGTTTTCGAAACTCGTCAAGGGGCGAATAATGTACATACGTTATCTGTCAAGGTGGACTACCATTGAAGCCAATAAACTGTTATGTTACCTGAGCAGTAGTTTATATATTAAATGCAACGTAATTGTAATAAAGAGAAGTATTATATTTTTTAACATTAATTACACTGCTCGGCATGAAAATTGCCCCAACACCATTTTCGAAAACTCTTATGTAAAATGACCTCCTGAATCCGAATATGACATCCATTTTGCCTTTTGGTCCCCCCCCCCCCCCAGTTATCAGAGATGGCCCCTATTTTTATCACTTTTCGGTAATTTTATGGCTATAAATTTGATTTTTATGGGGGGCGGGGATTATAGTATCTGTTAAATATCTTCTGAGGGGCTATAGAGTTGGAAAATTCTGAAACATGAACATTTGCGGCAAGGGTAGAATTTAGGGGGAGGATTTGCCACTGAAATTATGTATTACATTTCTTATATATATATATATTATCTATTAATAATGCTATTTATTAAACATTATACATATGTATAGATAGATATATAATTTGGATTTTTTGCCAGAAACTCTTAAAAACTGATATTATTACCAGATAGCCAAATATGGTTGAAGCTGATTTGTGTACAGGTGAATTATCTTGTAGCAAAAGTAAATAGTAAATTTTTATGCATCTGTTTATCTCTTAGTGAAATACTTGTTCACTATATTAATTTTACATAGCGTATTAATCCTGCCTAAATTGTAACTAATTCATTACTGTACACTCATTTTTAAAAAGTACACTGGATCTTATTTTAAATCAACCCAATACTTTCTGAAACCACCAGGTCAGTCCAGTTTTTTTTTTTTTTTTTTCATTCATTGAGTACAATTCCTTACCGCTAGAGGGTTTCTAAATTACATTTGATGTTACGAATTCCAGTTTGCATCAATATGTATTTATCATAGAATCAATTGTATCAATTATATTATCATCAATTGTATTATCATAGAATATACTAAGCTATGTCAGATTTTTAAATTAATACCATTCTACAGCTTTATAAGATTGTTACAAAGATTTAAATTTTAAATTTATATTTCTTGGTTACCAAATATCGGGAATGATTGGTTACTTAAAATTCTCCTTGCTAATTGTTTTCATCCAGTTCTTTTAAAAATTTGTGTCAATGTTCATTGGTGTATTTATCACAAATGTGGGTATACATTTTGAAAATCAAGATATTATTACATTTATTATGAACTCCTAAATTCAATCGCATGACAAAAGTTCATGAAATTTTGAAGTTTAATTTTTTAATTTTTTTTTTTTTTTTTTTTTGTAACTGATGCTGCAACTGAAATATAAGTTTAGTGCATTTTGTAATTGGGTATTGTTTTGTATTATTATTCCCATAAAAGAAACCTTTACATCGCAAAAACTACTTTTTACCATTTAAAACACGGTATATGCATAAAAATGATAGATTAATGACAGTACCTGATTTGAAAAGCATTAGAATATAAAACAAAAATAATTAACTTCAACTTCCCTTGTCTCCTTAATAGCTCTCTTTATAACACTTCTTTTAATTTTCACTGACAGTTTTCATTGCAGCCCAAAACTATTCATTGCACTGTATCTGTGTAAATGGGATATGTGAATATAAATGAGAATTTTAATCTATTAACCCTTATTTATCATTGTCACTTTTTTAGGATGTAACATTTTTAGACTAGTATTTCAAAGTTGTTGTAATCATTTCATATTCTTTACTAAAACTTATAAATTGCAATAATTAAGTGAAAATTAGATTTAAAAATTTAAGAAAATAATAGGTTAATTTTGCCAGAAACGTGTCATTCACTCATCTAGTTTGGGCGAAATGCCAAGAATATCCCTTTTAATAACAGCAGTCAATACTTTTCCGCTTCTGAAACTCCCAATTGATTCAACAGACAAATCAATCTCTAGGTAATTTCTCTGTGATTTATCACAACAGACAGATACAAAATTATTTAAATATGACGTCATGTTATTAAGCAAAGATTTGTTTTTAAAACTGCTTTCAAAGTTTCTTTTATTCGCTTTCTCTACATTGCACATTTATCTTACGTGTCTCTTAAAAAATTTTAACATTCTAAATTCTTATTTTATCTGTTACATTTTATGTAAAAATTAAAATTTAATTTTCAAAAATTTTCCAAAAATAAAATGAATGAAGAAAAATTGATGAATTCTCAGTTTTTTTTTTTTTTTTTTCAAACACTGCGCTTATTCCTATTTTATCCCGAAAAGCAAATTTTCCATTTAACTATTGAATAAAAAGAAAAGGAAAGAAAAAGAAATTCATTTAAGTAATCAGTTTTTAGCTAAAACGTCAGTAATTAAACATTTCACCACCTAATTTAATTTCATATTGGTAAAAGTCGCTCCAGAAATTTTTAACTGAATTTTACTTTACTAATATAGAAGAAAAAGTACATTTTTTTTTCTTTTCTTTTAGAATTGTTTTTAAATTTTTGGGTCAGTTTATTTTAAATGAGGGAAATTAATGTCATTCTTAAATGTCGTCCGAGCGTGACATTTAAGACCAGCTGAAGAAAATCAACGTTTTTCAATCTACTTGTCATATAAATTTACTATTGTACTTTATTTATCAATTTAATTGCTTTTTTAGTGCTTTGTATTAATCTTGAATTCGTTTGCTGTATAGTTTTGCTTCTATCTATGAAACGTCGAGGGCTATAAACGAATTTTTTGTCTAAAAATTGCACGTTTTTTCATAAACTTCTCCTTTTCCATTTCCTACATGAATGGATGGGACAGGGGGGGGGGGGGGGGGGGCGTTCCTGAAAAAGGCCCTCATGTGTTTTGGAATTACTTTTCATTTATTATCAGTTTGTTTATATATATATATATATATATATATATATATATATATATATATATATATATATAATTTTATAGTAATTATACAATTTCACGTAAAATAGCATCTAATTTTAAATTTTGTTTGTATTCAATAAGTACTATATGAGCACAATATACACAAAATTTAACAAAGTCTCCGAGACTAACATACAAAGCATTATTCTTATAATGATTTACTTTCACGGAAAAAAAAATATTTGCATTTAAACTCTTTAAATAAAGCAAGCGAAACTTTAAATTAACAAAAACTAAATAAAATAAAATGTAAAAAATTTTATTTTGCCTTTTTAAGTAATCTGAGTGGAAAGAAAGAAAAATGTGTGAAATTTTTCTCTCTCTGTAAATGTACTTTTTTTTCTTATCGAACATTTTTCTCCATCAAGCATGTAGAAAGTAAATGGATAGAAACAAAGAAAAACCAGTCAAACAAAATGAACAAAGAACAAGCAGATTTTAAGATTCAGTGGGTACAGAATTTATCCTGTTATCGTGTTTGAGTTTGAGTTTTTTTACTTTCTCTGTAATCGATCAAACAATGGACAGGATAAAGAAATCTGAAAATCTTGCCTTTGATGTAACCTATAATTTATCTTCACAGCATTACAAAATTTAAAAAGAATAATAAAATAGTAATTCCAGTTCTTGTAAAAAGAATTTTTTTTTTTAGGATTATAATTTCTATTAAATTACTTTATGATTTCAAATGTATAAAATAAAAATAGTTTCTTTTATTTTTTATTTATTTTTATTCCTATCATAATCTTGCATACATCTGGAACTTTAAAACAGATCACTTTTACCTTTTTACAAACTACACTTCAATTTCGTATTTTTTTTTTATTTAATTTGTCTCCTCCCGTTTAACACAATGTTATGGTATAGAACATAAAGCTTATTTAAATTTTGTATATGTAACTGAATTAATTCACAGAATAGAAATTATAAATAATTCACAATAAATAATATAGATTGTTTCAAAGTCAAATATGCTTAGTTTGTACATCATTTTCAATCATTACGAAATTTTTAATCTCATTTTAAAATATTGTAGGTATTTTTCAACAAGTTCAGAAGATATTGTCCCGATTAATTTTAAGAATTTTCTCACCGGAATTGCTTCTGATTTAAAATTAATGAATAGAACATATTAACTAATGAATATATTATTTCGATCATAACTGTGTTTTATATCACTCATACGTCTTAAAGTTCACAGCATTCCATTGTAGTGGTTAAAACTGGAAGTAAAAATAAAATCAGTAGAGATCTTGTACTCAGTTTTGGTAGTTTGAATAAGATTAAAGTAGCATTGAGTAATTTGGTGCAATATCACCTCAAAATATTCTCTTTTATATTTACTATACAAATTCAAATATTTTTTGTTTATCCCAAAATTTGTCCATTTTATATAAAACACAGTAATAAATATAGAATAAATTGTGGAAGAGAAGGAAAATTTCAGAGAGGAATATATAATTTCCTAAATTTATTACGTTAATTTAGTGATTAATTGGTCAGTTGGATATTTAAAATTTATCAAAAATGAAATAAATTTTATATTTAACAGATTCTGTACATAAAATTTCAATAGCAAATTAGTAAATGATTCCTAGTATATTTAAGAAATAATGCACTTTTTATTAATAAAAAGGGAATTCAACAATTCTAATAAAAATACAGGCATAAAAAAAATCCACCCTCCCCCAACTAATTTCGTCATAAACAAATGTAGAAACATACAACTGGAGCACATCGATTATTAATTATGCCTATTTTATAAATGTACAGTTAGATTGTGCCTAGGAGTCGTCTACATATTGCAACTGGAATCAAATTCCTTTTTTTCAAAGGAAAACCCATTTCCGACATTTTTGGGGTTAATTGGATCAAATCGATTCAGAAAATTGTGTAGTTTTTTACTTTCTCTTACCCATAAGGTAGAGAAAGTATTGTTTTTGGGTCAAATTTTCGAATGCGAGATTTTGTTATATTTACACGTTTTGAGGTGCCCTGAATACGAAAATCATGTTTTTAGCAAATGGTCTGTGTGTATGTCTGTGTGTGTGTCTGTGTGTGTATGTGTGTGTCTCTGTGTGTGTGTGCGTGTGTGTGTGTCTGTTATCAGCATATCTCAAAAACAAATTATCACAGAAAGTTCAAACTTGGTATTCTAAATGTGTATCATATAGGGATGCTACAGTAAGCTTTTCGTTAAGATCAAGCAAATGGTTCGTGTACAGGAACAATCAAGAGAATTCTAATACATTACGTCTATGGGGGAAATTAAAGGTAAGTAGAGTTTAACGTCTATAGACTGCACTAAACCAAATGAAACGAATATACATTTTTTGTAATAGAGATAGTTAACTGGGGAAAAAATTTTGTGTATGTAGGAGCCTCGCCTCCCCCCCTGGGGGAGAAGTCCCCCCTCGAGGGGAGTAAATTTTCATGATGGGTATCTTTCAAAAGAGCTCGCCAACACCTTTAAAACGAATGGTTGAACCATCGATATGCGATAATTTAAAACAAAGTTATCGATTTTTCTTACTTTTAACGAAAAAAAAACGAAAAAATCACATTTTTTTTTTTTTTTTTTTTTTTTTTTTTTAAATATTGAGAATAAAATGGGCTTTTTTTAGATATTTGGTGTTATACTACTTCTCTAATATGAAAATTGTCTGCATTATCATGAATGATTTTTTTTTTTTAATTATAATATTAATATTTTTTTTAAAAAAACAGAATTATTTTTTAATAACCGAATTAAATTCTATATAAATGTAGGTGCATTAATGAAACGGGGGGTTGAGGGGGGCGGTAGCCCCCCTCACACAGAACTAATTATCATATAAAACTCTTCAGAAGCCTAATATGAATTGTTTAACGCAGGTTTACATAACAGTACTCGTTATCTTACCTTTTAATCTGCAACCTGTATTTATAGTATTAAATTTCAGGGTAAGAGAAAGTCGTGTGGGTGACACACCAGATTATTTTATTTCTCTCAGTTTTGCATGTGGCAAAATAGGGGAATTCTAATCTACGAATGAGACAAACATTAATTCATATCTTCCAGAAAAATTATTATGTTCAAATTTCCCTTTTTTATACATTAGAATGAAGTTGCCCAAACATTTCATGCATATTTTTGATTAAAAAAAACATTTTTTGAATTTTGAAAATTATTAATGAATTGATATTTCAAAAGAAAATATGAAATATGATTTTTTACACGAATAGAACGGGCATCATCAAATATATGGATTTCCAAATTTACAGATCCTTCCTATAATTACTTTCGTATTACAGTGATATTTCGATTTTTATTGCTGTTAGGGGGATGTCACTTGTTACCAATTTTGTCATCTATAAATCTGCATACATACGATTTAAAATAGCTATTCGAGTGAGTTTAGGTGCACACATCATTTCTTAGTTAGCATTACTTTAGTTTATTCTATACTTAAAATCGTAATGCTTCTTTTCCGATTATTATCGAGATGAACACAATAATTTTCTGTGCGTGATCTTATTTTTTTTTTCAAATGTTAGTATAAACCCTTAATACATTTCACTTGTTAGTAGGTCAAGAAATGTTGAAAGTACAGTCGGTAACAAAAGTGTCGGAACACAAGCAAAAATTCCTATGTAAAAAAAAGTACACTTCATACGGTTCTGTTAAATAAATCTTTATCGAATCATGTTCTTAGACTGACTAAGAAGAGGATTCGACAAGGATTTATTTAACAAAACCATATGAAGTGGTTTATTTTTTACATAGGAATTTTTGCTAGTGTTCGGACACTTTTGTTACCGACTGTATATATAAACTATACCTTTCTCTGAAACTTATTGATCTCCGATATTCAAATATGATATCAAAAAGGTGTTATCACTTAAGAAAATAAAGTTGATGCAAAAATTAATATGTAGACGACTCCTAAAAAATCTAATTATACTGTTAAATATTTCATTAATAATTAGACGTTATTACCAATGAATCGGCACCAGCCGCATGTTCCTACAATAATTGACGGCTAAAGTGGTCAGGTATTGGGGATTTATTTATTTATTAATTTTTTTTTTTTTTTTTTTTTTTTTATGGCTGTACATTTTTAGTTTAAAACAAAAGTCAATCACAACGTCAAATAAATAAAACGGAAATTCAAGTTCAACCATTTTTTTTTTTTTTTTTTTTATTAATTTGTGGGAAAAAAAATAATGTAATAGTTGCAAAGTATAATTAAATAGTCTTTAAAAAAAGTGTGGTTCACTTTTCAAACATTGGAACAGTCGCATAATTGGGAAGTTAATATGAAAAATTTTCAAGTAATCTGATTTTGTATGAAATAAAATTGTATTAAATACTATTTAAATTTTATATAAATATATAGGAAAATGTGATTTTTAGCCTAATCCAGTAAGAGTTATAAATAATAAAGTAATAAGAAATAAGAAAAATATATACTAGTACAAAGTAAATAAAATTTCCTGCAATATTTTACGATATTTTCTTCCTTTTGAATTTAAACGTACTGTATAAAGCGAAAAAACAATAAAATTCTATATCAGATAGCGGTAAAACTCTTTAATGTCATAAAACAAAAGCTCTTTGGTGTTTTATGATTTCAGTTCTTAAAAATCTGCAGTTTTTTCACAATTCCAAATCAGCAATATGTGAAATTTTTAGATGATGACCATAAAACTATCTTTAAGAGAATATTATTATTTTATAAACTCGTATTCCTTAAATATGTTTTAATATTTAACTGAATTTATTCTTAATACGTATGATATTCAAATTAAAATTCATATGGTTATTTTTATAGAATTTCGTGTTTATTTCTATTGAAATAAATCTATTTTAAACACTTAATTTATCTACACACACACACACACACACATATATATATATATGTATGTATGTATGTATGTACATAAAAGCAGGTCTCCCCGGCGTTGCCCAGATTAAATTAATGAAATGAATGAACAAAAGTGTAAAATTGAAAGAAAAATATATGAAACATTTCTCGAAGTCTATTAATATTATAAATAAATAAATAAATACAAAAGGTACAGTTTTAGTATTAACAGGGATTAACAGGGAGGAGGGGCCGCTCACCACTCCAGGAGTGGTGTCCAGCGATTCTAGCTATGTTAGTCCCCTCCTCCGGAACATTTATTTACAAAACTTAAAAAAAAAAAAAAATGCAAAAGCCGCTGATAGTTTTAGTATTGGAAGCTTTTGGCGACTTTAAATGTTTTTGGCTATTTTTGAGATGAATTTAAATGACTATCGCAATTGCGGAACTAAAGGTATTGGCCAGAAACTTCCGAGCTATTTCAATGAAAAATTTCAAATTTTGACAAAGGGATTTGGTACTAAAGCAATTCCATAAAAATACATAAATAAATAAAAAACTTAATAAAATCCAAATTATGACTATTTACATAATTAAGGCGAGAACATAAAAGAACCTCATAAATTAGATATAAAGTATAAATAAAAATGAGAAATATTGTTTCTCTGTTTCATTGAGAAAAAGGAAATCAACCTACTCTTCCAATTGAGCCGTAAAGACTTGTTTTTAATTCTTTCTTTTTCTATGTCCCTAAAAACTACTCTTTTTACTTTCTCTTATCCATAAGGTAGAGGAAGTATTGTTTTAGAGTCAAATTTTCGAACGTGAGATTTTGTTACATTTACACGTTTTGAGGTCCCCTGAATCCGAAAATCATGTTTCTAGTGGTTGGTCTGTGTGTGGATCTCTGAGTGTGTCTGTCTGTGTGCCTGTCTACGTGTGTGTTATCAGCAAATCTCAAGAACAAATAGTAGCAGAAGTTCCAAACTCGGTATTCTAAATGTGTATCATATAGGGATGCTACGCTAAGCTTTTCCTTGAGAAGAAGCAAATGGTTCCTGTACAGGGGTACTCAAGATTATTCAAATACATTACGTCTATGGGGGAAACCGCAGGTAAGTAGAGTTTAACATCTATAGACTGCACTAAACCAAAAGGAATTAATATATAAGTTTTATATGCATAAAAACATACCTCATGTAGAATATGGCAAGGAAATCATTCACTGTTTACTACGCAAAAGAATTAGATTATAATGCGACAATAGCTGAAAACTAATGGAAGTGCATTTCAGGTTCTGCCGTATATTATTACTATATGATTGTATTGCACTATGTGGTTTGTACATATTCGTCAAATAATATACAGGGTTGCATACATTTAAGCGATAACATTCTTTTTTATTGTTAGTGGAAGTGATTTACTATAATATTTTAGCATGTCCCGGAAAGCTGCTCAGAAATGGAAATGAATTCTTCATTGACATATGATAATGAAACGGGGGGTTGAGGGGGGCGGTAGCTCCCCTCAAACAGAACTAATTATCATGTAAAACGCTTCCTAAGGCTAGATTGAATTATTTTAACATAGGTTTACATAACAATGCTCGTTATGTTACCTCCTAATTTCAAACCTGTATTTATAGTATTAAATTTCAGGGTAAGTGAAAGTCGTGTGAGTGACACACCAGATTATTTAAATATGAAAAACAAAATTTTGCAAGACAACACTATGAATTAAACAAAAGCAAATGTTTTGATTTGTAAAAAAATTAAAGTTATCCATTATCAGATAAAAATGGTCTCAAATACATCGTGGAAACAACTTCGTTTACGCTACACGCTAATATTTTAATGTGTATATATATATATTAATTTTTATTTTCTATTACTAATTAAAATTCACAAATATTGAAATCTTAATCACAGCTTTTAATTGTAGTTTGGATGCAAGTTATTTTTTGCTATAAAAATGTATTCCTTTTTTTTTTTTTTAAATAACTTAAAAAAGATTTTGCAGAATATTTATTAAATCTTTACTATTTTACTATTATTTTATTGAAAGCAGAGTATGTCACAAATATTTACTAAACTTTTATAATAAAAAATTAGCTTTTATTTTAATCTTTCTATTTCAAAAATTTACGACATTTACAAAACTATGAATTATATAACTCCACATTTATTCAGCCTCATTTTAAAATGCATTGACTAATTAGCAGCTGTGAGTTTGGGATTTAAACAATGTAAACATAATTTACTATTGAAGGAAATGCTGTGAAACTTTATAAAAACACTTATTTCTTAATTGGTTCTCTCTATGATTTGTTCTATGCATGCTTAAAAAAAAAAAAACAGAGAGACTTTGTTAAATATTTTGAGCATTGTATATGTAGAAATCATTAGTGATTTTGAATATAGTGTTATTACAATATAATACAAATATCCAAAATAAATTGCGATAAACTGTAATTAGCTGAAAATATCATTACACTTTATCGTTAATCTAAAATTAAATAAAAATATGGATGTGATTATAGATAATAACGTTTGATTTTGAATAAAAATAAAATTTTACATTTCCTCTAAAATTAATTAAAGAAAAATACATTTCTCGGAATAAGTTTTAACAATAATGTATACGCATTTGAACATTTATTATGTTTTGATTCGAAGAACCTTATTCAATAAATTAAAATAAATAAAAAAATGAAAATATATATTAGAAACATGGAATATTATAGAAAATAAAATATTATGTTACATTAAATTTTTATGGATGATAGCTTAGATTTCACTTTTTATCCATTTATTATAAATTCAATATTTTAACGGGTATTTGTTTCATGTAATGGCTTCACGTTTATACAAATTTATCATGTAAACATACCTATCATTCAATTGAATATAAATAACAAATATATAATAACAAACACGAGTACGTAACAAATGTATGTATAAGTGCAAAACTGTAATTTTGAATTAAACGTGTGTGTTTACGTCAGGTGTGTAATAAGTTTTCAATAGATTATATTTCTGATATTGTTAAAGATTATTTTGGTATTACATTTACACGACTTTCTTTTACTCTGAATTCTAATACTGTAAATACAGAATACAAATTAGGAATAGTTATACGATAGAACGTTTCGCAAACGACCGTGATTCAATGAAAAGAAAAAAGCAAAAATACTCAAAGAATACAATTGTGTCAAATTTAAGTATGTCACATGCTCAAAATAGCTCCCATGTAAATGTTCTCAAATTTAAAAATCCCACCTAAATATCATTGAGTATATTATAATGCTCAAAAATCCGAATATTCCAGACACATACTCATTCATGTATTCTATTGAAATCCAATATGAAACCGCCTTGAAATATAGTTCTGCAGATTTGAGGGAACAAGTTTTGTGTTTAAACTCTTTCTGTTTAAATTTGTAGAAATTCTAGTAAAGAACTTCGTTTAGTTTAGCATATTTATAATAAGTTATGAAGTGAACAGATAATAATTTGAAATCATGCGATATTTCAGAAATGAGACATGCATGTTTTCCATTTTGAAGCAGAATTACTCAGTTCGAAATGAGTACGCTCATTTACTCATTTCTGAGAACTTTATTTCTAACAGTGAAAACAGTTGAAAATAGTTTAGAAACAAATTTGTTTGGCGCACATGTCTGTGAGAAAGAGGCTACCGACCACCAATCCTTGAATAAGTATTATACAATCATTCATTAAAAATAATAATAATAGCTATTATTAAATTAAATAATTTGGTGTGCGACTCACACAACTTTTTCTTACCCTGCACTGTAAAAAATAGGTTCTTAAAAATAAGTATATATTGTCTCAAAATAGCCCCGAAACAATATATACTTAAATTTGAAAACAAATGTACTTGAGTATATTGACACGCTCAAAAATGGGGTTGACCAATAAGAGTCCCAATATCTTCATGTTTGACATGTCAATCTTCTCGAAAAAGAGTACATGGGTTTTCAAATTTAAGTATATATTGTTTCGGGGCTATTTTGAGACAATATATACTTATTTTTAAGAACCTATTTTTTACAGTGTGCATTTTAGTACTATAAAGATAGATAAAAGATTAGTCTTAAGATCAATAAGGTAAGATAATAAATCTCTACTTTTAAAATAGTCTAAAATAGGTTTAGGAAATGTTTTATTTGACATGTAATTATCTGTAAGGGGGGCTACCGCCCCCTCCAACCTGCCGTTCAATTATAGTGCCAATATTTATTTATTTTTTATTCCAGGGCTGCTATTAATTTTTCATATTAATTTTCTGTCATTCTTGATGAAATTTTTCAAGAGGGTACCTCATACGAACTTCAAAATAACAAATTTGAATATCCTGCAAGTTTTTTGTTTTAAGATATGCTGATAACAGACATGCATATAGGTCAGCAGCTAAAAGTTTGATTTTCATATTCAGGGAACCGCAAAATGTAATATTATACAATAAATGGAGTTGAAAATAGAACTTCAAAAAATACTTTAATTCCAGTATGGGTATCAAAAATGAATTTCCTTCCTGGGCAGTGTTCGTCGACATAGAAATAGGTAGCAAAGCACTTGAATAAGTTACGTTCAATAGAAAATAACATTTAATTTAATTTTGTGTAGCCCTGTATATTGTCTATAAACTGTATGCACATCAGATCGTGCATCTTTTTTTTAGGGGGGGGGGGGATACCTACTATAAAATGAAATGTACTTCCAGTAATTTCCAAGTATAGTCCTAATATATCCAAATACTTTGGGTAGCCCTGTAACCAAATGATGAATGATTTCCACATCACAATGTACACTAAACGTGCTTTAGTGCGTATAAAAGAATATGTAAATTTCATTTTGTTTAGGAAAACTTATGGATGTCACACTGTACTTATACCAGAAATTTCCTCCATAGACGTAATGTATTTGAATTATCTTGGATTGCCCTGTACATGAATCAGTTATTTGATTACAACTAAAAGTTTAGTGTAGCATCTTTATATGATATAAATTTAGAATACCGAAATTCGGGTTCCTATTTGTTCTTAAGATATGCTGATAACACACACACACAGATGCATGCTTAGACACACAGACACAAACCAAAATCTCAAAACATGTTTTTCGGCCCCAAACGTGTAAATAAAACAAAATCTCAATCTTGAAGATTTGACCCGATTACAATACCTTCTCTACAATATATATGAGTAAGAGAAAACAAAAATATATCCAAAATGTTTAAGACATTCATCCACACTATTCCTTGAAATATATCATTTTTAAATAATTTTTTTAAATAGCAACCAACAAGGAAGTAAATTTATCATTCCAACAATTATGCTGATAAATATATACACACAGATCAAAAGCTAAAATTTTCATTTTCGTATACAGGGGACCATAAAACACATAGTTACAGCCACATATCTATGCCGAAATATGGACGTTAAACATATATCTTTTTTTCCACATGGGTGTGAGAAAACCATTACCATTACTTAGCATTTTTGCGGATTTGATAAAATTTAGGAAAGAACTTTCATCAACTGCAATTTTTAATATATATTTTCATTTAATATTGCGTAATACGACAAGGGTCTTTGAGTTCTATAGACACCATTATGTGTTCATCATTTAGTAGAGCATAAAAAAGACATTTTACATGATATTCTTATACATACGAATCAGAAAATCGTACATGGCTATTACTGATTTTTTGTTCAGTTACGCATCATTTTATGTTTTTATGTTACAATATGATAAAAAATATATGTTTCTTACTTTTTTTATGCTACATTTTTTGTTGGACTTAATTAACTACGTAATTAATTTCGTAAAAAAAAAAAAAAAAAATCTGGAAGGTATAAACAATACCTCATCCTATGTATGAATCGTTCATTATAAAAATGAATTATCTCTTGCAAATGGATTTGAAAATAACGAACTTTTTGAAAATCGTCTGTAGGAAAATAATACAAGTATTTATTCAGTGTTACCGATTTTTTTTTTTTGTGTTTAATACAAATCAGAGTTGTAAGGATTTATAAGTTATGAGAAAATTAATTTGAAGCAACTGCAACTTAGAAACTTCACATTTATCATGAATATTTAAACGTTCTAGTTCTCTAATAAACAAAGTAATACTCTGTATTTGATTTTAATGGAATTATTAAGGTTTTTAAATTTCATAATGGAAGCTATGACACGTGATATAATTAAGCAAAAAGATACTTATTTAAAAACACGGTGTTACATCACTTTTACAATGAACGACAAACATACTTAAAGCATAGCTGCCAATATTTTAATTTATTCCGGAGTAATTTTAGCCCCGCCTCTAATTCGTACCACTTATTTTTTAAAAGCAATTTTTTCTTATTTTATCAAAGTTATGTATTGAAGAAAATTTTTCTATAAATAAAGTGGTGCGAATTAAAGGCGGTACTCCGGAATAAATTAAAATATTGGCAGCTATGTTAAAGTTAAAACATCTTCTTTTTTAAGCCATTTGTAAATTGATTGGTTTGTCGGTTGGGTATTACTTCGCACTAGTGCTGCGCAATGGGCAATTACAGTGATGGTCCGGGAATCACCCCTAAAGTTGGTCTGGAGACATGCCATCACAACTTTGACCTTCCACGGAAAATATATTTGTAAATGGAAAAATATTTTTTTTTTCATATATTTCTAAATTTCTGAGCAAAATTGCAAAGTTATTGAAAATATTGTAAGATATTGAAAATACTGCACAATTCATTCAGTGAAAAATGACAACAATCACATTCAGCATAAAACTCTGAATTAACTAATGATTTTCATCTTAAAAAATTTGCTGTCATACTTAAAAAAATAATAATAATTAATTAATTAATTAATTAATTAAAAATATCTCCAATACATAGTTTACACATACGTTTAAACTTCAAAATACAGTTTTTTTATTTTCTGAAATTTAATATTTTAAGTGACTCTGAATTTACAACGTGAACAAAACAATTATTAAGGCTTAAAATAATTTGCTTTACACAAATGTAATGTGTATATATATATATTATATAAAGTATATAAAATTAGCGAATTTTCTTTTTTATTAAATATAATATTTAACTGTGATGTTTATTTCAAAACCATTCATTACATTATGTTGATATATTTTATTCTTAATAAAAAAGATTTTGCAGCTGACTATTACTATCATATCGTTTCCTTCCTTTCTGATCTTCAATACATTATGAATAAATAGTTGGAATATTTTAAATATTTTAGGCAAATATTGCAATGGTTTTGAAAGGATTTAACACTGTTGCAATTTACGTAAATTGCAACAGTAAATTGCAACAGACCCTACAGTCGGTAGCAAAACTATTGAAGCACACATCCACACATTTCATATACATTTTTTTTTTTTTTTTTTTTAGTTTGATCGCTAATTTTTATCATCATCTTTCTTTTTTATAAACAGCATAAGACTAAGATCATGACTCGACAAATATTTACTTAAGGGCCCGCTTCACTCACCGCCGGAAGCCGAACCTAATGTTATTCTATGGGAAAATTTTCTTTACAAATAACTTATTAACTAATACATACTTTTAAATTCGGTTTTCACATTCTGAAAATTCCCAGCTGTTAAATTGACGGACCTTTTTAAAAAATTTATTTTTTATATTCTATTTTGAAGCTGCAAAATACGAATTTTCAATACATAAATTTTTTTCATTTTGCAATTTCAAAATAAAATATTAAAAATTAAAGAAAATACATTTTTAAGAAAGGTCCGTCAATTTAACAGTTGGGAATTTTCTGAATGTGAAAACAGAATTTAAAACTATGTATTAGTTAATAAGTTACTTGTAAAGAAAATTTCCCCATAGAATATCATTGGCTCCGGCTTCCGGCGACGGTAAGTGAAGAGGGTGGTTAACAAAGCAGTGTTAGGTGCCCACCTTTTAAGTAGGAATTACTGCTATTGCTTCAATAATTTTGCTGCCGACTGTAAACAAGAAAAACTGATAGCGATTGGAAATGTCATATATTTTTACTTGTAATACGTATAATATTTAAATCAAGTATTCTCATTAATTGTACGCAATACCAAAACTTTTTATTTTATTTTTTATTTATTTATTTATTTATTACAGTTTTATTGATGTAATAGTGTAAATTTTGTTTTCTTTGATATACAATATAATGTTGCTAATAGATAATCACTTTAAAAATTTAATTTTTAAATAAGCAAATTAAACTGCTCTATCTTTTTCGTTGTTATTGCTGTTATTCTTCAACTAAATTTTGCCAAATTAGTATGAATCCAACACACTTACAATTTTCAAAATGATTATAAGGGTGGTGAAGTTAGTTGGGCTTAGTTTAAACAGTATCAGGTTAGGTATTTATATGTTCTTTAAATGGCTAAACTATTTAAATTAAATGGTTATTTCAATACTTAATTAGAAACCAGCACTTTCTGTTTGCATTGTCAGTTAATCGAATCAATATGGAAACCTCATTATCGTCCAGCATATATGGGGTGAGATTAAATTAGACTAGATGATTTATATTAAACTGGGGGTATAACTGCAGCATTAAATTTCGTATGTTATAATAAATTGACAACTCCCTAATTTACTTATTAATCCTACTATTAATGCATTATTTTCGCAATATATCTGTATGAAAAAAGAAAATTATATAATTTTCTAAATTTTAAATTTTAGACAATTTAATAGTTTGCTAAAAAGTTAATTTACAAAAATGTTAAAATTGAAAAAAAAAAAAAAAAGTAAAAATAAATAATATGAATAAAAATACATACACGTACATTTGTAACAGCACCGTAAAAGTAACGAAAATGAATTTTGGGTATCTCAAAATGTATACATAAAGAGAAAGGATAAAAGTTTATATTTGAAAGGTTAAATAAATTAACTTTTCCTAATTAACCAAACTGAGTGTAGAATGAAGAAACGTAAAATAATACGATATAAGTACGCAGCTATCTGTGCAGTTAAATTACAAAGAGATGGGATAATATTGTTTCTGGTTATGTGATTAAATTCAACTATCGGCAGTTAAATCAGAAGGAAAAAATATTACATTTTACATAAGATTTTTTGAAGTTATCAATCATTCAACAAAATCATTGCAGTATTAATAACTGTAATATTAACCAACAACAATTATCATAACCTTCAATTAGTATTATTTCTTCAATTTGTTAAGAGAAATAACTAGTGAATTCCATTTAGGTTTCAGTTTTTGTTTTTTTCTCCTGGTGTAATTTTAATTTTGGTGAAAACTAAAAAAGACTTTTCGTAAAAAGTAGATTAAAAAAGTAAAATAAAATAACCATATTGAATAAAGCAAATGAAACAGCATATTCAATAAATATAATAACCTCGTATTCATTTTTTTTTTTTTTTTTTTTTTTTTTTTAGGACAGAATGTTACTTTAAAAATTGGACGAGAGAAAACTATTTAAATGATACGATCTTCTGCGCCTATGACTCGCCAAATTGCGTCAAATAGTGTGATGGTTTTAAAACGTAAAAGTATCTTATACTTTAGTTTGTTCTTTTTTTTTTTTTACGGAGTTTTCTTTCTAGATTCTTAATTTTTGTGGTTAAAAAATGTTTCTTTCTTTCTTTCTTTCTTTTCTTTCTTTCTTTTTTTTTTTTTTTTTTTTTTTGTATAATAGAATATTGTTTAATTTATTATAAATATTAAAAGGCTTGGTTTTAATAGAAACGTTTAAAAATAAACAAAAAGTAGCTTAATATTTAAAAAATGGAAATATGTGGATACTAACGTGGGTGGAATTATTTTATTTGAAATATCTGTGATTAAAGTTTTATAAACATATGTATATATTTATATATAATTTTTATTTCAACCAAAAATATATGTATATAAGATTTAAAGTTGATTTACACTATAAAATATTAAAGATTATTATTAGTCATATTTCATGTCTCAAAAACATCTAAGTTATTCTATTCATTGGAAGTTTTGTAAAAAATAGTGCTTATATTGCATTTATGTAGACGGGAACAAATTATTGAGAATCAAAACAAAAAATTACAGATATTCTCGATTATTTTTTATTTTTATTTTCTATTCGTTTGACATAGAGTTTACAATATTTGTAATTTTTTAAGGAAAATGCTATGGCACTTTCACAATTTAAAAAATCTTTTCTGTTATATCTACATAAAACTGTGTAGAAATCTGATAATCTGTAAGTAATTTTGCGACTTTGGAATATTTTATTTTAATTACATAATTTTACGATAAAGATTATTACGGATTATTTTAGTATAAACACTAAATTACTACTTAATTTTACAAACGGTAAAAAAAAAAGAATGTATTGACATGAATTTATTCAATCAACTTTGAAATAAATGTTATGTACATGAATCAGTCACATGGAGTTATTCCACATATAAACGTGAGGCTAATATACATATCCTAAAAGTTTCAAACAGTAAATTTTAAGTCATTTCTTTCACAGCAAAATTCAAAGCATAATTGAAACTCACATAAGCCAACATTGTACCATTATTTATTCTGTTTTTTAGCTTTCTTTTTTATGTTTTTTCCATGTGTATACCATATATTGTGTGCAGTTTTTACCTATGCCAGTTAATTTTATTTCTTTCTGTTTTTTTTTTTTTTTTTTTTTTTTCTTTCTGCCATGCGTAATCATGCGTTTCTTCCATGCTTTTTCATAGATTTTTGATTTTCTTTGTGCTGTTTTTACTTAAAAATTTTGGTGAAAGGTCTCACCGAACGTCCCTTTGTTGAGACAAAGGAACGTTTGGTGAGAAGTATATAAAAAGGAAATAATTTACCTGTTTTTACATATTTATATCAAATACAAAAATATTTCATAATTACATTTGAAGTTTATAATACTATTAGGTAGTACCTTATAAATAATAGAATAGCTTTGTATTAGCATGTTAAATTAAAATCTTATTCTTAAACAAAGAAAAATATTTGCTTTCTAAATTAAGTTTCCAAATTCAGCAATAAATTATACACGCAAAAATATTTTTATTTTTTATTTTTATAAAACATTTTTAAAATACATACAGAAGTTAGAGTTCTTTAAAATGTTGTTGAAACGAAATTCGGTTAACAAAAGTCGGCATACTTCCACATTAGAAAATCGAAAACCAATACATAAGACAAAGAAATGATCACGAGGTCAATATAAAAGATAAAATTTAAGCAAAAAATCATTTTTTAAAGTTAGAAGCTTTTTATTTTGAAGCCCTAAAAAGCATAAAATAAAATTTATTCTGGCAAAGACATGCTACAAAGAAATGAAGTTTCAACACTAAGAAAATTTTAGAGAAAAATATAGGTACTTTCCTTTTGCAAGAGATGAAAATTTTTTAATGTTCAAAATATTTTATAAAGCTTTCGAGACCAATATTCTTAGTTATTAGTTTTTCTATAATAATTCGTTAGGCCAGAAATTGCAAATGTCTCGAAAGCTTTTTAAAATATTTTGAACATTAAAAAATGTTCATCTCTTGGAAAAGGAAAGTACCTATATTTTTCGCTAATATTTTCTTAGTGTTAAAACTTTCATTTCTTTGTAGCATGTCTTTGCCAGAATAAATTTTATTTTAATCTTTTTTTAGGGTTTCACAATAAAAAGCTTCTAACTTTAAAAAATGATTTTTTGCTTAAATTTTATTTTGTGATTTTTAGTTACCAAAAAGGAAAATACATCTTTAAAAAACTATAATTAAAATTTCTTAGGATATTTTGTAGACAACGAAAGATTTTCTTTTATCAATTGACATTTTTTTTTTCGGTTATTTATCTGCAAAAAAAGTACTATATCGTCTTTCGAGGATAGAATCCGGGACCATCGCGTTATCAGAATGACGCTCTAACCAAAAGTCTAAGAACTGTCAAGAAAAATCATAGAACATTCTAGAAAAATCTAAAGAATACTTATACAAAAGGAATATTGTTCTCGAAGGCTTTTTAAAATATTTGGAATATTTAAAATTATTCATGTTTTACAAAAGTGATATATCTATATTTTTATTTAAAATTTTCTTGTAGTTGAAACTTTTATGATTTTATAGCATGTCGTTGCAAGAATAGATTTTTTTTTTTTTTTTTTTTTTTTTTTTTTTGGCTTTTTAGGGCTCCACAAAAATAAAAAAACTTTCAGTGTTATTTTTATTTATTTATTTATTTATTTTTATTTTTACTGAATTTTTTATTTTATGCGTTTAGTAACACACACACATACAAAAAAAAAAAAAAAAAAAAAAAAAAAAATGCTTCTTTAAAAAGCTATCAAAATTTCTTAGGTCACTGTGTAGACAATGAAAGATTTTATTTTATGAATTGGCGGCATCGTTTCTATTAATTATCGGCAAAAAAGCAACACATCGGCTCGCGAGGATCGAATCCACGAGCATCGCGTTATCACCATGACGCTCGAATCAAATGCGCTATTGAACGACGAAAAAGGCTGTTTAAATTTACATTAAAGTGGAGGTGCCTTCTTTTTCAGAATGACACAAAGACACGATGATAAAAATCCAATTTCAATAAAAAGCTTCTAAAATAATAATAATAATAATAATAACAATAATATATATATATATATATATATATATATATATATATATATTTAACTTTTTATTTTGTGCCATTTAGTACCTAAAAAAGAAGCTTCTTCAAAAATTCTTCAAATACTGTGTAGACAATGAAAAATTTCCTTTTATCAATTGACATATTTTCTATTAATTATCTGCAAAATTTAACGCATCGATCCTTCGGGGATGGAACTCAGCACCTATAATGACTGCTGACATTTACTTTAAAGTTGAGGTCCCGTATTTATTAGCTTGACATAAAGACGCGATAGCGAAATCCAATTTCAATAAAAAGCTTCTAAAAAAATTATTTATTTATTTATTTATTTTTATTTAAATTTTTATTTTGTGCTTTTTAGTAACTAGATAAAAAGCTATTTAAAAAACACTTCAAAAATTATTAGGATACTGTGTACACAACGAAATATTTCCTTTTATGAACTGACACCTTTTCTATTAATTATTTGAAAAATTAACATGATGCTCTAACCAACTGAGCCATTAAGAGATAGAGATACAATAAATTGCTTACATTTTTTTTTTTTTTTTTTTTTTTTTAAGTGGAAGTGTCTTACTTTTTAGCGTGACAGAAAACGCGATGACAAATTCAACTTCATGTAATAAAAATCAGTTAAAATAGGTGAAAATATCTTACCTGAAAAATAGAGATTTAATACTTTCAGGTCTAAACTATTTCAACCACATATCTCCTGCTTGACTGAGGGTTCTTTTTTTAATACTTTCTTTTACTAATTAACACCTTTTCTATTAAATATCTCCAAAAATTACCATATCGGCCTTTCGAGGATCGAACTCATAACCAACCGTTTTCAACATGAAGCTCTAACCAACGGAGCTAACGAGGAATGCAATACGTTGCTTATATTTATTTTAAAGGGGAGGCATCTTGTTTTTTGGCGTGTCACGAAGACACGATGAGAAATTCCAATGTTAATAAAAAGCTTCTAAAAAATTTATTTATTTATTTATTTTTACTTACATTTTTATTTTGTGCTTTTTGTAAAAAGTCGTTTAAAAAACTCTTGAAAAATTGTTAGGACACTGTGTACACAACGAAATATTTTCTTTTATCAATTGACACTTTTTCTATTAATTATTTGCAGAAAATAATACCTCGGCCCGGCGAGGATCGAACATACGACTCTCGCGTTATCTACATGACGCTGTAACCAGCTGATCCATTAACTGATACAATGAGTTGCTTCGATTATATATATATATATATATATATATATATATATATATATATATATAATGCAAGCTATAATATATATATATATATATATAATGGAAGCGTCTTGGTATTTAACGTGACAAAAAACCGATGACAAATCCAATTTCATATAATAGTAATATATACATATATATAAAGCTTCTAAAAATATTTTTTTATGTATTTTCTACTTAAAACTTTTTATTTTGTGCTTTTTTAATATCTAAAATGTTTTGTGTTTTCCAATAGCTTAAAAAAAATTGCTTCTTAAAAAAACTCCTAAAGAAAATTCTTAGTGTAAGCAACAAAAAATTTTCTTGTATCAATTGATACCTTTTCTACTAACTATCTGCAAAAATTAACAAGCTGGACTTTCCAGGAACCGAACTCACGACCACCGCGTTTCTAACGGGACGCTCTTACCAACTGAGCCGCAAAGCGACAAACGTAATTGCTTATATTTTATTTACTTTAAAATGAAGGCGCCTTGTTTACTAGCGTGATAGGAAGACACGATGACCAAGTCAATTTCAATTAAAAACCTTCTAACTAATAATAAACCAAAAGTATAAAAAAGTGCAAAAAGGAAAAAAAGTCTGATTACTTAATATAGAGAAATATTACTTCAGGTTATAATACTTCATATAGAGAAATTTCCTCTTTTAAAATGCTAAAAATAATTTTCTATAGGAATTCTGAAAGACATTGTATCATGACTGTGTTTCTTTAACACACGTAACATATTAATCTCGAAAAAGTACTTGATATACATAATTTTTACATGAACTTTTTGGTAATAGCCTAACGTGATATATTAGAACAATGTATTTTTAGAGGCTATTTAGATATACATTTTTGGCCCGCTTATAGTCATAAAGTGATATCAATTTTTCATTTCATTTATTCTTCATTTTTCATAAATAGTTACAAATAATATTTCATGTTTATAATTTATTTGAAATTACTTAATATATGTGTCGTCAAATTGCAAAATCAGCTAACATCTTAAATTTGAAAAATACGTTTTTTCATTTTTTTTTTTTTTTTTTTTTCAATTCTAAATAAACGTTTCCACCATTTGGAAACAAGGAACCCTGAAAAAAGCCGATCCACCACCGTGTTATATGCGTTTGAAAATCCCGATGTGCGGTAAAATCGGTCAAATCCTAAAGGCTGATGAGTTTAAAAACCGGTCATCCACAAAACCGCGAGATCACGAGTCTGCTCCATATGATTAGAGCAGCATACTTGTTGATTAAGTTAGTGTTATCGTGTTTTCCCTCACCTGTGACTGCTCTTTCCTTCGTGCACACGAAGTACGAAGTTTTTAATTATTGAATTTCGTGTTTCCTTCGACTATGGAGAAGTTTGTATAAAAAAGTATCTGCTAATGAATCGAGGAAGAGAAAAAGTGACCCTACGACGTGAAAAACGAACAAAGCCAAAGTTCAAAAGAAATATACTATAGCTTTTTAATAGCATAACAATAATTGATAATATAATAGCATCATAATAAGCATATTATGATGGATTAATCTTCTATATAATATTTCTCTAGCGTGCACCAATTACGATTATATTTTGTAGAAACGATACGATAATGACAATAAAATACACGAGAATTAAAAAAATAATACACAAGTAATATTTAAGCACGCGGAATCAGTTCAGTGATCTAATAATAAAATAATAATAATAATAAAATAACGACATTTCTCTGGTGAAATAATTTTATAGAAAAATTTATTTTCAAAATTTGCATCTTTATAATCTTTGCAAGTATCATTTTAAACCTATCTATACTTTAAAGTCATAATTAAAATATGAAATTTTGTGTCATAAATTGACTAAAAAATGCAACAATAAGAAGTATAATCAAACTAGGTATTAAATATTTCAACAAAAAAATTACGCCAAAAGGATTAAAAGACATCGCGAACATGGCGGCAAGAATTTAAAAGTCGCCATAGGGATCCTATACTGAAGCTGTCTTGCCTGGGGAAGGGATCGTCAAATATGAATTTATTTTGAAATTTTTCTTTGAATGATTTTGGGTTAACTATCATTGGCGTTTCATCCCCGTCTAAAAAAAAAAAAAAAAAACTAATAATAAAATTATAGACACGACATTATTTCATTATTTAAAACATGAAAAACTGACATTGACAGATTTTAATTTAGTGCCAGAGGCCTACTGCTAAACTTTTTAATATCGCCAAATTCTTCTTTAGTTAATTCGTGACGATCTAAATTCCATGATAAAGTTTTCATTAAATCAAACCAATGTGTTATATGCAGATATTGTAACAAATAACGTTGGAAGTCCAAACACTCTTATAGCCGTAAAACAACGTTTTTTCTCTTTTTCCCAATGAGGGGGAGGTGTGCCTTGGGGGAGACTCATGTCAAAGGTGTGCCTTGGGGGGTGACTCATGTCAAAGTTGTACCTTGGGGGGGACTCATGTCAAAGTTGGGCCTTGGGGGGACTCATGTCAAAGTTGGGCCTGGGTGGACTCATGTCGAAGTTGGGCCTTGGGGGGAACTCATGTCAAAGTTGTACCTTGGGGGGGACTCATGTCAAAGTTGGGCCTTGGCGGGACTTCATTCAATAAATCCCCATTCAATAAACCGACTGAAATAGGCCCTTAGCACTATTAAGAGTGTATTATAAAAATTCGACAATGCTGTACCGACTGAAATAGGGGCACCTTGGGGGGGACTCATGTCAAAGTTGGGCCTGGGGGGTACTCATGTCAAAGTTTTGCCTTGGGGGGACTTCATTCAATAAATCCCCATTCAATAAACCGACTGAAATAGGCCCTTAGCACTATTAAGAGTGTATTATAAAAATTCGACAACGCTGTACCGACTGAAATAGGGGCACCTTGGGGGGGACTCATGTCAAAGTTGGGCCTGGGGGGGACTCATGTCAAAGTTGGGCCTTGGGGGGACTTCATTCAATAAATCCCCATTCAATAAACCGACTGAAATAGGCCCTTAGCACTATTAAGAGTGTATTATAAAAATTCGACAACGCTGTACCGACTGAAATAGGGGCACCTTGGGGGGGACTCATGTCAAAGTTGGGCCTTGGGGGGACTTCATTCAATAAATCCCCATTCAATAAACCGACTGAAATAGGCCCTTAGCACTATTAAGAGTGTATTATAAAAATTCGACAACGCTGTACCGACTGAAATAGGGGCACCTTGGGGGGGACTCATGTCAAGTTGGGCCTTGGGGGGACTTCATTCAATAAATCCCCATTCAATAAACCGACTGAAATAGGCCCTTAGCACTAATTAAGAGTGACCTATAAAAATTTGACAACTGTACCGACTGAAATAGGCCGCTAGCACTAATAATTTGGTTTTTGATGAATTAAAATTTATATTGGATGGTGAAATTGGTATAAGACTTCAAATTGTAAAGATAAAAAAAAAAAAGAAAAAAACTGCGAGAATTTCGCAAAGGTTGGCTAGTATGCTATGAATTTAATAACATACCTAGGATTATTCAGAAGGTTATAGCGATGTATTTATGTAAGCTTATTTACAACTCCAGTAATTTCCCACTGAATTAAAGAATAGTTCGTGATTTATGAATTTAGGAGCGTTTGCGATACATTTTCATAGCTTTTTAGAGATATTTTTTGAGGTGAATATTCGTTATTTTAAATCAGAATTTTTATGCTTCACAATTTTGCTTCAAAACATGGAGTTTTAACTAGTGGATCTGCAGATCAGGAGCCTCAACGTCCTATTTGCATCAGACGTTATTCAATAGGTCATTTTTATTTATTCCTTATTATATAATAGTATATATTGATTCGATCGACTTGTTACCATAATCAAAGTTGGTAAAATGCTAATTTTGTGCATTTCTAGTCGTTTTAGCGTTAAAATAGTCTAATTTTCCCTTAAAAACGCATTAAAAAGCTCCAATAAGGAAAGAAATTGATTTGGCGACAAATTTGGCGACTGTTTCCCTCCTTGGCATTTTTTTGGTGACCTTAGCGAGAAAATCCTTATTAGGGATATACCAAATATGGAAGCTCTAATCTCATTGGCTGATGAGATACGAGAACTTTCCAGAACAGTCTATGTTCGATAGAAAGGTATAAAAGGAGCATTTTTTTCACCAAGGCGGTCAGTCTCAGATCTGTGTCAGCTTGGTCAAATGCTTACTTTGCTTTGAGCCTATTTGAATGATACTTGCTTTATGTGCTATTGCTAAACAGTTTGTACTGTTATTTTGCTGTTAACGGCTGTTGTTTAAGCTGTGTTTACTGGTTGAATTGAAGCTGATACTTGGTTTATACACCTGTATTTTTCTGCAACTTTCTGTGAATAAATCATTGAATTTTTGCAACTTTCGCCATTCATTCTCGGAAAACTTACGAACACCCAAGTACGCAAAAAATATGTATTCTTAATAAACGACGGTCTTGTATTATTTGCCTGAAATTCATAAATACCAAATTTCATAACTACCAAATTTCATACAAAAAATATTACATACGATATCGGAAATATTTTGCGTAACCTTTAAACTAATACCAATTCTATGCCCACAATTTTCAATAGGAAAACATGCTTTTAAAATTCTAATAAAATTTTTTTATATTTGATGGGGTGTAACCATGTTAAAATAAACTTTTAAGCAATACCGACTATAGACCGTAATAGTACGAAATTCTTTTATGTATCCCAGAAATATAATAGGAATAAACCTAATTGATTATAACTCATTAATTTTTCAATCTAATTTGGCATCATTTGGATAATTACAGTATATACACGGAATTATTTTGTGTTATCCCAAAAATTATTTAGTCTATACATAACCCTTTTTAAGAGTAAACATGATTTATACATCTTTACAATGTATGTTAATTTTATTAAGTTCAATTCAATATAAACGCATTAAAGTGCACGCTTAAATAAAAATTTGTCCATAGGCTCTAATGTTACGAAATTATATCGTGTGTCTCTGTAAACGAACCGTAAACATTGTATACACCAGTAAAAACTATTCAGCTTATTTAGCGTTTAAAACTAATAATTGTTCCAAATTTAACATCGTTTGGATGACTACGTGACATTACCAGAACACTTTAGTAAGGCCCTGTACATTGATTAGAAAGCCTAAAAGCACATATTTTCTTCAAACAACATAAGTTTAAGCATCTTACTCACGTACGCTAGTTTCATTTTCTTCATTGCAAAGTAATGATATTAAAAGGCGTTTAAACGAAATTCACCCCATACACCGTAATGTTAAGCATTTTTGGCGTGTCCCTGTACACAGTTTATAAACAATATAGCAATAAAAATTATACAGCTACTTATATACAAAGCTAGAACGTGTGCACAGATTTGCAAGTCAATCGAAGGATATTTGCGGCCGCTATCGCGCGACATACTAATTTTTCCCATAGGTCGTTATGAAAAAAAAAACACTTTGGCGTGTCCCTGTACACGAACGACAAATTGAATACACGCCTAACACTATACGGTTATTTCTATTGAGCTCATGAACATGTGTACCAAATTTCCAGGGAATACTGTGATTTTTGAAACCGCTATCGCGGTACATACAAATTCTTCCCGTAGGCCGTAATGGTAAGAAAAATTTTGGCGTTTCCCTGTACACGAACTACAAATGAAATGCACACCGAAAACTATACAGGTAATTTCGTGGAGATCATGAACATGTGTACCAAATTTCAAGTCAATTGCGTGATTTTTGCGGCCACTATCGCGCGAAATACAAATTTATCCCATAGGCCGTAATGATAAAAAAAAACTTTGGGGTGTCCCTGTACACTAACTACAAACGGAATGCACACCCAAAACTATACAGCTAATTTCGTGGGGATCATGAACATGTGTACCAAATTTCAAGTCAATAGCGTGATTTTTGTCAAGTCAATAGCGTGATTTTGTCAGGCTATACGTTTTGTACACGCTATACGTTTTGTCACGCTACACGTTTTGTATAGTCAATAGCGTGATTTTGTGATTTTAGCGCCTGTCGCGCTACTGACGTTTCGGCAAAAATTGCAATTCAAAAGTTTGATTTTTGCGGTGGCTATCGCGGTACATACAGATTCTTCTTATGGGTCGTAATGATAGAAAAACTTAGGCGTGTCCCTGTACAAGAACTACAAATGGAATGCACACCTAAAATTATACAGCTAATTCCGTTGGGCTCATGAATATGTGTACCAAATTCCAAGTCAATAGCGTGATTTTTGTGTCCGCTATCGCGGTACATACAAATTCCTCCCATAAGCCGTAATGATACGAAAAACTTTGGCGTGTCCCTGTACACGAATTACAAATGAAATACACACCCAAAACTATACAGCTGATTCCGTGGGGCACAAGAACATGTGTACCAAATTACAAGTCAATAGCGGGATTCTTGCGGCCGCTATCGCGCAACAGACAGACAGACAGACAAGCACACAGACATAGCCCAAAACTGTTTTGAGTCTCAACAGAGGGCCTCCACTGACGTTTCGGCAATTAAATATAAGAATTTTTAAAAACAACCTTTTGTTAACTCCACGACATGGCCGGAGTACTTTCGCCGGTGTTCCCCGGCTTTTTCGACAGCAACTCTTGGTGCTGGAGGGTTTGAAGACTGTGCTGTTCTCTCTTGGCTCCTCTGCTTAAAAGCATGTTGCGCCATTGTTTATCGACCCTGGCCATATCGTTGCCATTACAAGAATTTGAAAAATTAATTATCTCTACTTCTTCCCGATACGCGGCATACTTATAATTTTTATAATAATAGAGTTGCCGTCGAAAAAGCCGGAGAACCCCGGCGAAAGTACTCCGGCCATATCGTGGAGTTAACAAAAGTTGTTTTTTAAAGTTCTTATATTTAATTAAAACACCATGTTTTGAAGCAATATTGTGAAGTTTAAATGTCGAAAACATGGACTTATGATGTTTTTAAAGGTGGAATATGAAGGGTTTTTCAGCCTTGGTTCGTATCGTGCCTTTTAAAAAATACCAGAAATTATAAAAATTATAAGTATTCCGCGTATCGGGAAGAAGTAGAGATAATTAATTTTTCAAATTCTTGTAATGGCAACGATGCGGACAGGCTCGATAAACAATGGCGCAACATGCTTTTAAGCAGAGGAGCCAAGAGAGAACAGCACAGTCTTCAAACCCTCCAGCACCAAGATTTGCCGTTGAAAAAGCCGGGGAACCCCTGCGAAAGTACTCCGGCCATGTCGTGGAGTTAACAAAAGGTTTTTTTTTTTTTTTTAATTCTTACACAGAATTTTTATTTTTAGCAGATGACATAAATCAGTTATTCTTAAATAAAATTTAATTGAACAAAACATTTTGTGTATTTGCAACCCTAAATAGATAATATTTACATTAAATTTAACGAAAATTAAGTTCTGGTTTATTGTAAAACCGACCAACCGTAACGTGCAAAGGCGGTCAAATCCAAAATAAAAACTTAAATAAAAACCTCCTTTCACGCGTCCCTGCCACGCTATTTCGAGATTTAAACATAATTAACTGACAAATATAAAGCTAAAGAGTTTTGATACCAATCTTATTTTGGCTGAATGTAGCAAAAAATCAGCTTCCCTCATCCTCTCCCCCCCCCCCTTTTTTTTTAGATAAACGATTTTACAACCAGACGACACATATGTATTACCATAGCCTCCTAAAGTAGATGCCTGTCGCGTGGCTCGGTAACTTACCAACAGTCCAAGCGGTAGTCAGAGCCGCCTGGTACAGACTGCGCGACTTTTTTATTCAACAGCCACCAAAAAATTTTTAAAGCGGGATTTGATATACATAAAAGGCAAATTTAGTCATAGAAACGTCGATTATATCATATATGACTTCTTAAAATTATTGGTGACAGATGAATAAAAAAGTCGCGCAATCTTTACCAGGTAGTGCAGTCTACCGCTTGAACTGTGGCCAAGTTTCCGAGCCACGCGAGAGGCATCTAGTTTAGGAGGCTATGGTATTACAGTCGTTTGTTTAAAATTTCATTTTTACACAGAATAAATACACATATTTTAAAAATAAAGACTTTATTTCTACTTCTACAAATAGTTTTATATAAAGTTATACTATCTACAAATAGTTTTATATAAATTTTCATATATTCTAAATTATTTTAGAATATATGAAAAATAGATTTATATTGCCTTTTAATTATAACCTATATCTATTATATCTCAGTTAAAACGAAACTTCTCTCTATAAAATGATTATATGTATACATATTTGCTATTCATATACTTTGCTGTTCATCCACTTACAGTAGTATTATGAATAATACATATGTGTATGTATTATGATTACGTAAATTTATAATACAGATTCAATTATACATTAAATCTTTTAACACATGTTACACTATACAATAAATAGGCATAAAACAACGGAAGTTTTGGCACATACGAAACAAAATAATTTCTGTTTATTTTTCGTTTCTTGGGAGAAACATTTTAATAAAAAGATATTAAATCTTTTAGAATTTTAGTAGAAGTGTAATTTTCTGGTTTGTATAAAAAATGCATTATCTTAAAAATTAATTTTATATATATACTATTTGGTACCCGTCAAAATTTGACGTCTTAATAACATTTAAAAGTACAACTGAAATCTTTTTATAGCCCACCAGCCGAGAACCATTGTTTTAGACTAACTCTTTTAAATGAAGCTTAAAGTGGGTGCGCTGGTTTTGTATGGAGTTGTTGCTCTACAATAGAATTCGAAACAGTCACTTTTTAAAGATATTTTTAGCAATTTTCATATTATTTAGTCAAAAAAAAGTAAGTTAAACATTTATGAAATATTTATTTAAAAATATTTGATATATAACAACCCCATGAATTCCACTACCATCAATTATGCATACTGTAAACCAAAAGGTGAAAGTAACAAACATGTAAAAACCCTGAAATCTCCTACTTGCATGCAGATTTAAAAGCAAGCAGAGATTTAATAAAAGGTATATTATATAGTTAATATTAAAAGTGTTTATTTATCTAAGTTAAAGTTTAAACTTTTCTTTAAAGCTTTTGATATTTGAAGTTGGTGTAGCCGTATTCGCGATGTGACACCCTCGATCATCAGCACCCTGTATGTAAACAGAATTTTGTGCATACCTGCGATCTTGAAGGGAGGGGGGATTTTTGTTGCTTACGAATTATTTGATAGATATTTTGGTTGGGTTTAATACATACAATTACATTCTATTTTTCCGCTGCATTTCTGATTTTAATTGATACTCCTATAAAATAATTTTAATGACAAATATCCCCTCCACCATCAAGACCACAGGTATCTGCAAAATCCCGTCTAACAATTAACAAAGTTGTTACATCGGAATAGCCAAACGAAATTGACTTTTCGCACTTATAATATTTTTTGTGATGTGACAGACAGAAAATATCCCCCCCCCCACCCTTTTTCAACCAATACATACATATTATCCAATGTTTGAAAAATAGGACTAAAGAGACTTTAAAACATATAAATTATGTAAAAAATTTATATGTAAGAAAATATGTGAAAAAGCAACTAATGTATGAATGAATTACGACAATGTTTTCCAATTTGGTCGCAAGTATTGGCTTAAAGGTTCATAATTTCCTTTTTTGGAAAACAGCAAGGCGTGTAATATATATTTTTTTCTTTTTCTTTCACTTTGTATAAAGTATACACTTTTGCACGAGTTCTACAATATTAGGTATAATTCATCTTTTTTTTTTAGCATTGGAAATTCTGCTTTTAATTTTAACTTTTTACTTTTAAACCTTTTTTCTGGTTAAATTTTTATTTCTTATTGAAATAAAATTTGCCTAATTCAAACAGACAAACCACCAATAAAATTTTTAGAACTACTATTCAGTAACAATTAATAGTTTACCTGATTTTGTTACTTCAAACTGGTCTTTTAAATGTAATACTAACAACTTAATTTTCCGTCACTTTTTAGTTATAAATGTTCATAGTGAACTATCTACTCACATAAATATAAGAAAATAAATAAAATAAAAGAATCATTTTAGTCTAACTTTATTCATACCATTAAAATAAAAGTTGAAAACTAAACCAAATAAATAAGCGGTAATTTATAAACTCCTTTCCAATACATATTTAACATGAAAAACTTAGTACATAACACATTTATAATTATCAAGCAACTAATTTACATGTTTACAGAACAACAACAGATTTTTTTTATATACTTCTTTTGAAAGCATGTATAATCGTGTAAGTGATCCGAATCGTTAACTTGCCATAGATTAAAAAATAAAATAAAAATAAAATACTTCTTTATATACAAAATCGAGTGTTTTGTTAATTTTTAGTACGATGTGAACATTAAAAGTTTTGATTAATCGAATTTAATAGCTGTGCAAAGTAAATAAATACCGTCATTGAAATAAACATATAGATACAGTGCAGAAGAAAGGTTAAATATTTATATACAGGAATATTTTAAATAAACGACGTAATTTACACAATGCAGGAAAAAAAAAGTTCAAAAATTCAGTTTTCTGTGCTAAAAGATAAGGAATTATACACAATAACGTAGGACACCTGCAAAAGAATAAGCTTTATACAAAGTGGATGAAATAAAACAAAAGAATCCATACACAACTTGCTGTCGTTCAAAGTACGAAATTGTGAACTTTTTAAGCTAATACTTACTATCAAATTGAAAAGAAACGACGAAAGATAGCAGTCGCTCGATGCGATAAAGTAAACACGAACGATCGTCTTTACAGTTACGGAAAGGAATAGAGCCTGCTTCGGTTGCTTCTCATTGGTTCAAAGCAAAGCGTGCAAATTTCAGCTATTAGTCTCCGAATGCATCTAGGGAAAGGAATAGCCTTCAGCGCATGCTCAGATCGTGCGATTTTGGTCTTAAAGAAATACCTTTGTGCTTTAATATATAAGATATATATATATATATATATATATATATATATATATATATATATTCACTATATGAATTTTCTCTATATTTTTTAAATGCGAAAGAAGACAAAAAGTTTTTTTTTTTTTTTTTTTTTTTTTGTATAACGTATAACCTACATATATAGGTCCTTCTCAAAATATGTTATAAATGTTGTCACATTCATTCATTAACATTCAGCCTTATTTATTATTATTATTTTTTTTTGTAATTACAGTATTTATATTTATTTTTTAAATCAAAGCATATTTTAAATCTAAAATCCTTTAATTTGAAAATGAAAAAATAAAAGTTACTAGAAAGTTATATGCATATTCTTTAATATATATTCTTTGAATATGTTTCTACAGAAAAAAAAAAAAAGATACGCGCAGAGCGAAATCAGGAGTACGCTCTGACCAGAGCAAGAGCTGTACATATTCTGCGTCAAAAAAGGTCCAAAAATATTTTATACAGAAAGTTACTTTTAAAAACGATTTCTTTTTCTTTTTTTTTTTTTTTTTTTTGCGTGAGTATTATAACTTTAAATGATTGAGTTTGTTATTTTTGATAGGTATTAATAAGTAGCGTTCATGGTATTACGCTAAAATATTCCCTTTTATTTTAATAAAAACTTGAAATATGCATTGGAACTAGAAAATGATAATTTTCATTTTTTTATGGGTTACTTAGGTAGTTGGTAATCCAATTTATTCAGGTCTTTAAAAAAAAGTAAATAAAATTGAACATTTGAGAACATTCGACAATTTCTTTGTATTCCATAAATATTCAGAGAATTGAAATATATATATAAAAATTCATAGTCATTGTTTAGTCATTCATCAGTTGCTTTAAAACTTTATTATTATTAGTATCGCACTGAAAAAAAACTTAAAACTTTTTATGAAATTTTTTTTCAATGTTCTTTCTTGTCTTATTCAATTTTTTATCTTTGGAGTTCCTCTCTGTTCGATAGACAGCAGCACTACTCTGAAATTTAACAAACGATACTTCCGAGGAAACCAAATTCAGAAGTCGCTTTGAATTTCTTAGTAGTCACATTTGCATAGCTGCTACAAATGTGCAAGTATTGTACGCATTCTTAATTTTTTAACCTGATGAATTTCTTTGCTTTTTTTTTTTTTTTTTTTTTTTTTACATAAAATAACTACTGCAAGATTTTTTTTTCAATTTTTAGGTTATTATTATTTTTTTAAGTTATTTATATACTAAATTAACATTTTTAAAAATCTAATTAGATTAATATATACACGTTTTAAACGACATATATGTGTATATTGGTTTAAAAATTTACGATCAGTTGTGAGTCTAATACTTAACCAATTTTTCAAAAACAAAATACGGAGTGAATGTCAAAGGTTTAAAAGGACATTTTCTGAACAAATTTATACATAATTTAATGCAAAAACGAGAAATGGTTATATGATAGTGAGAATATTAACGAAGAACATAAATTCGATTAGATTATTATCGAAGAACATAAATTCGATTAGATTATTATAGAAGAACATAAATTCGATTAAAAGATTACGTTTGATGCACACTTTTATTGTTGTTGTTTCTCTTTTATTCTATTACATCTCAAACATCTTGTTTGTTGTGTTCGCAGCTGAAATTTAAACTCAAGTCATATATGAATAAATGTTTTGTAGTCTTTATTCAAATATTGAAAGAAAAAATAATATAGTAGGTTGATATTGTTAATTAATGTTGCAAATTTGAAAACTTCATATATATTTATCATTTGATGAATGTTTCTATTGGATTAATGGATTATGCAAATTATCTCATCGTTAGGCTTAATTGTTATGTGTGTCATTTCTCTTCTGCGTAAGTACTTAACATGTTTTTACTACTCAGTTTATTTAAATTAAATTATCATCGTGACAATAATTTTATTCGAAATTCATCTCATTTAAAACTTCATGCGTTGGTATTTTCATTTATCTTTCATTTGCTGAGTGTTGTAAAGGAATTAAATTATTCAAATTATGTATATATGTATATATATATATATATATGCAATTATCATCACTGTACTTTTTACATTTATTATGAAAACGGAAAAAGGTTTCAAAAGGGGAGATAAAAATATAAATCTTTTAATAAATAAAGAAATAAATTTGTTTAAAATTGTAACAGCTGAATTGTTGAGCCATTCGTTTTAAAGTTATGTATGTTTTTTTTTTTTTTTTTTTTTTTTTTTTTTTTCAAAAAAAATTTTGCTGTGTATTTATACCACTAGTTGAAGCAGCAATCCTCTTACGTGATACCAAAATTTTTTATCGAGATTGACTATTGTTATTATACATATATATATTTCCTCTATTTTACAATGATTGGTTAAAAGTAATCTTAAATATGTGCATTTATACCAAATGTTGCCCTATATTTTCATAGTACAAAAAAGGAAAACCGTCACTCCACCTGTTAATCAGTAAGTATCAAAAGTTGAAAATCACCAATCTATGTGATGTTGCACCAAATATAACATTTCTTATAATTCTGTACATTAGTTCTTGATTTAGGGTCTTTAAATTAATTTTGTTACTTACAGATATGCACACGGGAAGACAGACTACCATTTTCTAAAATTGTCGAATCATGTTTACAACATCTGAAAATGCTGTAAAATAATTTAAAGGGTCAAATTTCCAATGTTATACATCATTAACTATATAAAATAGTAATAATTATATAGGGAAAATTGCTAATCCTTTTTTTTTTTTTTTTTTTTTTTTTTTAAGCTTTATTTGTATGTTTAATTGAAAAGTTAACTATAATGTTAAATTATATTAAAGTTATAAAATAATTATTTTCTTAAGCAAAATTTAATTTTCTACACGAGTCCTATTTATGAGTCAGATTATTATTATTATTTCTGTAATTATCTGAAGCGCTTACATTCTGCAATAGACATTTTTTATTTTGCAAAGTTTGTTCGAACAATCGGAAATGGAGACGATGCTTTTTTTATAGTCTCAAAGAAATATAAGTAGGCTCCTACAAAAAGAAACCGAAGTAAAAGTATTTTTATTCTTAACCGTTTTTGCTTCAATACTAGATGCAACTGTTAATTATAAATTTCCTCTTTTTCAAACTTTAATGTTTTGATATTTAAAGTTCAGAATAGATAAACTATTTGTTAAATTTAAATACGTTATGATATTATGAATCGGTATGGATTTTCATTGCTACTATAATAACATGAATATCACTCAGCAGAATGAAATTTGTGTTAAACATCTAAGTTTTGCCGCGTTTTTTTTTTTTTTTTTTTTTTTTTTTTTAGCTTTATTTGTATGTTTAATTGAAAAGTTAACTATAATGTTAAATTATATTAAAGTTATAAAATAATTCTTTTCTTAAAATTTAATTTTCTACACGAGTCCTATTTTTGACTCAGATTATTATTTTTTTCTGTAATTATCTGAAGCGCTTACATTCTGCAATAGACATTTTTTATTTTGCAAAGTTTGTTCGAACAATCGGAAATGGAGACGATGCTTTTTTTATAGTCTGAAAGAAATATAAGTAGGCTCCTACAAAAAGAAACCGAAGTAAAAGTATTTTTGTTCTTAACCGTTTTTGCTTCAATACTAGATGCAACTGTTAATTATAAATTTCCTCTTTTTCAAACTTTAATGTTTTGATATTTAAAGTTCAGAATAGATAAACTATTTGTTAAATTTAAAGATGTTATGATATTATGAATCGGTATGGATTTTTATTGCTACTATAATAACATCAATATCACTCAGCAGAATGAAATTTGTGTTAAACATCTAAGTTTTGCCGCGTTTTTTTTTTTTTTTTTTTTTTTTAGCTTTATTTGTATGTTTAATTGAAAAGTTAACTATAATGTTAAATTATATTAAAGTTATAAAATAATTCTTTTCTTAAGCAAAATTTGATTTTCTACACGAGTCCTATTTTTGACTCAGATTATTATTTTTTTCTGTAATTATCTGAAGCGCTTACATTCTGAAATAGACATTTTTTATTTTGCAAAGTTTGTTCGAACAATCGGAAATGGAGACGATGCTTTTTTTATAGTCTGAAAGAAATATAAGTAGGCTCCTACAAAAAGAAACCGAAGTAAAAGTATTTTTATTCTTAACCGTTTTTGCTTCAATACTAGATGCAACTGTTAATTATAAATTTCCTCTTTTTCAAACTTTAATGTTTTGATATTTAAAGTTCAGAATAGATAAACTATTTGTTAAATTTAAATATGTTATGATATTATGAATCGGTATGGATTTTTATTGCTACTATAATAACATGAATATCACTCAGCAGAATGAAATTTGTGTTAAACATCTAAGTTTTGCCGCGTTTTTTTTTTTTTTTTTTTTTTTTTTTTTTTTTTTTTAGCTTTATTTGTATGTTTAATTGAAAAGTTAACTATAATGTTAAATTATATTAAAGTTATAAAATAATTCTTTTCTTAAGCAAAATTTAATTTTCTACACGAGTCCTATTTTTGACTCAGATTATTATTTTTTTTCTGTAATTATCTGAAGCGCTTACATTCTGCAATAGACATTTTTTATTTTGCAAAGTTTGTTCGAACAATCGGAAATGGAGACGATGCTTTTTTTATAGTCTGAAAGAAATATAAGTAGGCTCCTACAAAAAGAAACCGAAGTAAAAGTAATTTTATTCTTAACCGTTTTTGCTTCAATACTAGATGCAACTGTTAATTATAAATTTCCTCTTTTTCAAACTTTAATGTTTTGATATTTAAAGTTCAGAATAGATAAACTATTTGTTAAATTCTAATATGTTATGATATTATGAATCGGTATGGATTTTTATTGCTACTATAATAACATGAATATCACTCAGCAGAATGAAATTTGTGTCAAACATCTAAGTTTTCCGTGTTTTTTTTTTTTTTTTTTTTTTTTTTTAGCTTTATTTGTATGTTTAATTGAAAAGTTAACTATAATGTTAAATTATATTAAAGTTATAAAATAATTCTTTTCTTAAGCAAAATTTAATTTTCTACACGAGTCCTATTTTTGACTCAGATTATTATTTTTTTCTGTAATTATCTGAACCGCTTACATTCTGCAATAGACATTTTTTATTTTGCAAAGTTTGTTCGAAGAATCGGAAATGGAGACGATGCTTTTTTTATAGTCTGAAAGAAATATAAGTAGGCTCCTACAAAAAGAAACCGAAGTAAAAGTATTTTTATTCTTAACCGTTTTTGCTTCAATACTAGATGCAACTGTTAATTATAAATTTCTTCTTTTTCAAACTTTAATGTTTTGATATTTAAAGTTCAGAATAGATAAACTATTTGTTAAATTTAAATATGTTATGATATTATGAATCGGTATGGATTTTTATTGCTACTATAATAACATGAATATCACTCAGCAGAATGAAATTTGTGTTAAACATCTAAGTTTTGCCGCGTTTTTTTTTTTTTATTATTATTATTTTTCTTTTTAGCTTTATTTGTATGTTTAATTGAAAAGTTAACTATAATGTTAAATTATATTAAAGTTATAAAATAATTCTTTTCTTAAGCAAAATTTAATTTTCTACACGAGTCCTATTTTTGACTCAGATTATTATTTTTTTTCTGTAATTATCTGAAGCGCTTACATTCTGCAATAGACATTTTTTATTTTGCAAAGTTTGTTCGAACAATCGGAAATGGAGACGATGCTTTTTTTATAGTTTAAAAGAAATATAAGTAGGCTCCTACAAAAAGAAACCGAAGTAAAAGTATTTTTATTCTTAACCGTTTTTGCTTCAATACTAGATGCAACTGTTAATTATAAATTTCCTCTTTTTCAAACTTTAATGTTTTGATATTTAAAGTTCAGAATAGATAAACTATTTGTTAAATTTTAATATGTTATGATATTATGAATCGGTATGGATTTTTATTGCTACTATAATAACATGAATATCACTCAGCAAAATGAAATTTGTGTCAAACATCTAAGTTTTCCGTGTTTTTTTTTTTTTTTTTTTTTTTTTTTTTTTAGCTTTATTTGTATGTTTAATTGAAAAGTTAACTATAATGTTAAATTATATTAAAGTTATAAAATAATTCTTTTCTTAAGCAAAATTTAATTTTCTACACGAGTCCTATTTTTGACTCAGATTATTATTTTTTTTCTGTAATTATCTGAAGCGCTTACATTCTGCAATAGACATTTTTTATTTTGCAAAGTTTGTTCGAACAATCGGAAATGGAGACGATGCTTTTTTTATAGTCTGAAAGAAATATAAGTAGGCTCCTACAAAAAGAAACCGAAGTAAAAGTATTTTTATTCTTAACCGTTTTTGCTTCAATACTAGATGCAACTGTTAATTATAAATTTCCTCTTTTTCAAACTTTAATGTTTTGATATTTAAAGTTCAGAATAGATAAACTATTTGTTAAATTTTAATATGTTATGATATTATGAATCGGTATGGATTTTTATTGCTACTATAATAACATGAATATCACTCAGCAGAATGAAATTTGTGTCAAACATCTAAGTTTTCCGTGTTTTTTTTTTTTTTTTTTAGCTTTATTTGTATGTTTAATTGAAAAGTTAACTATAATGTTAAATTATATTAAAGTTATAAAATAATTCTTTTCTTAAGCAAAATTTAATTTTCTACACGAGTCCTATTTTTGACTCAGATTATTATTTTTTTTCTGTAATTATCTGAAGCGCTTACATTCTGCAATAGACATTTTTTATTTTGCAAAGTTTGTTCGAACAATCGGAAATGGAGACGATGCTTTTTTTATAGTCTGAAAGAAATATAAGTAGGCTCCTACAAAAAGAAACCGAAGTAAAAGTATTTTTATTCTTAACCGTTTTTGCTTCAATACTAGATGCAACTGTTAATTATAAATTTCCTCTTTTTCAAACTTTAATGTTTTGATATTTAAAGTTCAGAATAGATAAACTATTTGTTAAATTTTAATATGTTATGATATTATGAATCGGTATGGATTTTTATTGCTACTATAATAACATGAATATCACTCAGCAGAATGAAATTTGTGTCAAACATCTAAGTTTTCCGTGTTTTTTTTTTTTTTTTTTTAGCTTTATTTGTATGTTTAATTGAAAAGTTAACTATAATGTTAAATTATATTAAAGTTATAAAATAATTCTTTTCTTAAGCAAAATTTAATTTTCTACACGAGTCCTATTTTTGACTCAGATTATTATTTTTTTTCTGTAATTATCTGAAGCGCTTACATTCTGCAATAGACATTTTTTATTTTGCAAAGTTTGTTCGAACAATCGGAAATGGAGACGATGCTTTTTTTATAGTCTGAAAGAAATATAAGTAGGCTCCTACAAAAAGAAACCGAAGTAAAAGTATTTTTATTCTTAACCGTTTTTGCTTCAATACTAGATGCAACTGTTAATTATAAATTTCCTCTTTTTCAAACTTTAATGTTTTGATATTTAAAGTTCAGAATAGATAAACTATTTGTTAAATTTTAATATGTTATGATATTATGAATCGGTATGGATTTTTATTGCTACTATAATAACATGAATATCACTCAGCAGAATGAAATTTGTGTCAAACATCTAAGTTTTCCGTGTTTTTTTTTTTTTTTTTTTTTTTTTTTTAGCTTTATTTGTATGTTTAATTGAAAAGTTAACTATAATGTTAAATTATATTAAAGTTATAAAATAATTCTTTTCTTAAGCAAAATTTAATTTTCTACACGAGTCCTATTTTTGACTCAGATTATTATTTTTTTTCTGTAATTATCTGAAGCGCTTACATTCTGCAATAGACATTTTTTATTTTGCAAAGTTTGTTCGAACAATCGGAAATGGAGACGATGCTTTTTTTATAGTCTGAAAGAAATATAAGTAGGCTCCTACAAAAAGAAACCGAAGTAAAAGTATTTTTATTCTTAACCGTTTTTGCTTCAATACTAGATGCAACTGTTAATTATAAATTTCCTCTTTTTCAAACTTTAATGTTTTGATATTTAAAGTTCAGAATAGATAAACTATTTGTTAAATTTTAATATGTTATGATATTATGAATCGGTATGGATTTTTATTGCTACTATAATAACATGAATATCACTCAGCAGAATGAAATTTGTGTCAAACATCTAAGTTTTCCGTGTTTTTTTTTTTTTTTTTTTTTTTTTTAGCTTTATTTGTATGTTTAATTGAAAAGTTAACTATAATGTTAAATTATATTAAAGTTATAAAATAATTCTTTTCTTAAGCAAAATTTAATTTTCTACACGAGTCCTATTTTTGACTCAGATTATTATTTTTTTCTGTAATTATCTGAAGCGCTTACATTCTGCAATAGACATTTTTTATTTTGCAAAGTTTGTTCGAACAATCGTAAATGGAGACGATGCTTTTTATATAGTCTGAAAGAAATATAAGTAGGCTCCTACAAAAAGAAATCGAAGTAAAAGTATTTTTGTTCTTAACCGTTTTTGCTTCAATACTAGATGCAACTGTTAATTATAAATTTCCTCTTTTTCAAACTTTAATGTTTTGATATTTAAAGTTCAGAATACATAAACTATTTGTTAAATTTAAAGATGTTATGATATTATGAATCGGTATGGATTTTTATTGCTACTATAATAACATGAATATCACTCAGCAGAATGAAATTTGTGTTAAACATCTAAGTTTTTCCGCGTTTTTTTTTTTTTTTTTAGCTTTATTTGTATGTTTAATTGAAAAGTTAACTATAATGTTAAATTATATTAAAGTTATAAAATAATTCTTTTCTTAAGCAAAATTTAATTTTCTACACGAGTCCTATTTTTGACTCAGATTATTATTTTTTTTCTGTAATTATCTGAAGCGCTTACATTCTGCAATAGACATTTTTTATTTTGCAAAGTTTGTTCGAACAATCGGAAATGGAGACGATGCTTTTTTTATAGTCTGAAAGAAATATAAGTAGGCTCCTACAAAAAGAAACCGAAGTAAAAGTATTTTTATTCTTAACCGTTTTTGCTTCAATACTAGATGCAACTGTTAATTATAAATTTCCTCTTTTTCAAACTTTAATGTTTTGATATTTAAAGTTCAGAATAGATAAACTATTTGTTAAATTTTAATATGTTATGATATTATGAATCGGTATGGATTTTTATTGCTACTATAATAACATGAATATCACTCAGCAGAATGAAATTTGTGTCAAACATCTAAGTTTTCCGTGTTTTTTTTTTTTTTTTTTTTTTTTTTTTTTTTTTAGCTTTATTTGTATGTTTAATTGAAAAGTTAACTATAATGTTAAATTATATTAAAGTTATAAAATAATTCTTTTCTTAAGCAAAATTTAATTTTCTACACGAGTCCTATTTTTGACTCAGATTATTATTTTTTTCTGTAATTATCTGAAGCGCTTACATTCTGCAATAGACATTTTTTATTTTGCAAAGTTTGTTCGAACAATCGTAAATGGAGACGATGCTTTTTATATAGTCTGAAAGAAATATAAGTAGGCTCCTACAAAAAGAAATCGAAGTAAAAGTATTTTTGTTCTTAACCGTTTTTGCTTCAATACTAGATGCAACTGTTAATTATAAATTTCCTCTTTTTCAAACTTTAATGTTTTGATATTTAAAGTTCAGAATAGATAAACTATTTGTTAAATTCTAATATGTTATGATATTATGAATCGGTATGGATTTTTATTGCTACTATAATAACATGAATATCACTCAGCAGAATGAAATTTGTGTCAAACATCTAAGTTTTCCGTGTTTTTTTTTTTTTTTTTTTTTTTTTTAGCTTTATTTGTATGTTTAATTGAAAAGTTAACTATAATGTTAAATTATATTAAAGTTATAAAATAATTCTTTTCTTAAGCAAAATTTAATTTTCTACACGAGTCCTATTTTTGACTCAGATTATTATTTTTTTCTGTAATTATCTGAACCGCTTACATTCTGCAATAGACATTTTTTATTTTGCAAAGTTTGTTCGAAGAATCGGAAATGGAGACGATGCTTTTTTTATAGTCTGAAAGAAATATAAGTAGGCTCCTACAAAAAGAAACCGAAGTAAAAGTATTTTTATTCTTAACCGTTTTTGCTTCAATACTAGATGCAACTGTTAATTATAAATTTCCTCTTTTTCAAACTTTAATGTTTTGATATTTAAAGTTCAGAATAGATAAACTATTTGTTAAATTTTAATATGTTATGATATTATGAATCGGTATGGATTTTTATTGCTACTATAATAACATGAATATCACTCAGCAAAATGAAATTTGTGTCAAACATCTAAGTTTTCCGTGTTTTTTTTTTTTTTTTTTTTTTTTTTTTTTTTTAGCTTTATTTGTATGTTTAATTGAAAAGTTAACTATAATGTTAAATTATATTAAAGTTATAAAATAATTCTTTTCTTAAGCAAAATTTAATTTTCTACACGAGTCCTATTTTTGACTCAGATTATTATTTTTTTTCTGTAATTATCTGAAGCGCTTACATTCTGCAATAGACATTTTTTATTTTGCAAAGTTTGTTCGAACAATCGGAAATGGAGACGATGCTTTTTTTATAGTCTGAAAGAAATATAAGTAGGCTCCTACAAAAAGAAACCGAAGTAAAAGTATTTTTATTCTTAACCGTTTTTGCTTCAATACTAGATGCAACTGTTAATTATAAATTTCCTCTTTTTCAAACTTTAATGTTTTGATATTTAAAGTTCAGAATAGATAAACTATTTGTTAAATTTTAATATGTTATGATATTATGAATCGGTATGGATTTTTATTGCTACTATAATAACATGAATATCACTCAGCAGAATGAAATTTGTGTCAAACATCTAAGTTTTCCGTGTTTTTTTTTTTTTTTTTTTTTAGCTTTATTTGTATGTTTAATTGAAAAGTTAACTATAATGTTAAATTATATTAAAGTTATAAAATAATTCTTTTCTTAAGCAAAATTTAATTTTCTACACGAGTCCTATTTTTGACTCAGATTATTATTTTTTTCTGTAATTATCTGAACCGCTTACATTCTGCAATAGACATTTTTTATTTTGCAAAGTTTGTTCGAAGAATCGGAAATGGAGACGATGCTTTTTTTATAGTCTGAAAGAAATATAAGTAGGCTCCTACAAAAAGAAACCGAAGTAAAAGTATTTTTATTCTTAACCGTTTTTGCTTCAATACTAGATGCAACTGTTAATTATAAATTTCCTCTTTTTCAAACTTTAATGTTTTGATATTTAAAGTTCAGAATAGATAAACTATTTGTTAAATTTTAATATGTTATGATATTATGAATCGGTATGGATTTTTATTGCTACTATAATAACATGAATATCACTCAGCAAAATGAAATTTGTGTCAAACATCTAAGTTTTCCGTGTTTTTTTTTTTTTTTTTTTTTTTTTTAGCTTTATTTGTATGTTTAATTGAAAAGTTAACTATAATGTTAAATTATATTAAAGTTATAAAATAATTCTTTTCTTAAGCAAAATTTAATTTTCTACACGAGTCCTATTTTTGACTCAGATTATTATTTTTTTCTGTAATTATCTGAACCGCTTACATTCTGCAATAGACATTTTTTATTTTGCAAAGTTTGTTCGAAGAATCGGAAATGGAGACGATGCTTTTTTTATAGTCTGAAAGAAATATAAGTAGGCTCCTACAAAAAGAAACCGAAGTAAAAGTATTTTTATTCTTAACCGTTTTTGCTTCAATACTAGATGCAACTGTTAATTATAAATTTCTTCTTTTTCAAACTTTAATGTTTTGATATTTAAAGTTCAGAATAGATAAACTATTTGTTAAATTTAAATATGTTATGATATTATGAATCGGTATGGATTTTTATTGCTACTATAATAACATGAATATCACTCAGCAGAATGAAATTTGTGTTAAACATCTAAGTTTTGCCGCGTTTTTTTTTTTTTATTATTATTATTTTTCTTTTTAGCTTTATTTGTATGTTTAATTGAAAAGTTAACTATAATGTTAAATTATATTAAAGTTATAAAATAATTCTTTTCTTAAGCAAAATTTAATTTTCTACACGAGTCCTATTTTTGACTCAGATTATTATTTTTTTTCTGTAATTATCTGAAGCGCTTACATTCTGCAATAGACATTTTTTATTTTGCAAAGTTTGTTCGAACAATCGGAAATGGAGACGATGCTTTTTTTATAGTTTAAAAGAAATATAAGTAGGCTCCTACAAAAAGAAACCGAAGTAAAAGTATTTTTATTCTTAACCGTTTTTGCTTCAATACTAGATGCAACTGTTAATTATAAATTTCCTCTTTTTCAAACTTTAATGTTTTGATATTTAAAGTTCAGAATAGATAAACTATTTGTTAAATTTTAATATGTTATGATATTATGAATCGGTATGGATTTTTATTGCTACTATAATAACATGAATATCACTCAGCAAAATGAAATTTGTGTCAAACATCTAAGTTTTCCGTGTTTTTTTTTTTTTTTTTTTTTTTTTTTTTTAGCTTTATTTGTATGTTTAATTGAAAAGTTAACTATAATGTTAAATTATATTAAAGTTATAAAATAATTCTTTTCTTAAGCAAAATTTAATTTTCTACACGAGTCCTATTTTTGACTCAGATTATTATTTTTTTTCTGTAATTATCTGAAGCGCTTACATTCTGCAATAGACATTTTTTATTTTGCAAAGTTTGTTCGAACAATCGGAAATGGAGACGATGCTTTTTTTATAGTCTGAAAGAAATATAAGTAGGCTCCTACAAAAAGAAACCGAAGTAAAAGTATTTTTATTCTTAACCGTTTTTGCTTCAATACTAGATGCAACTGTTAATTATAAATTTCCTCTTTTTCAAACTTTAATGTTTTGATATTTAAAGTTCAGAATAGATAAACTATTTGTTAAATTTTAATATGTTATGATATTATGAATCGGTATGGATTTTTATTGCTACTATAATAACATGAATATCACTCAGCAGAATGAAATTTGTGTCAAACATCTAAGTTTTCCGTGTTTTTTTTTTTTTTTTTTTAGCTTTATTTGTATGTTTAATTGAAAAGTTAACTATAATGTTAAATTATATTAAAGTTATAAAATAATTCTTTTCTTAAGCAAAATTTAATTTTCTACACGAGTCCTATTTTTGACTCAGATTATTATTTTTTTTCTGTAATTATCTGAAGCGCTTACATTCTGCAATAGACATTTTTTATTTTGCAAAGTTTGTTCGAACAATCGGAAATGGAGACGATGCTTTTTTTATAGTCTGAAAGAAATATAAGTAGGCTCCTACAAAAAGAAACCGAAGTAAAAGTATTTTTATTCTTAACCGTTTTTGCTTCAATACTAGATGCAACTGTTAATTATAAATTTCCTCTTTTTCAAACTTTAATGTTTTGATATTTAAAGTTCAGAATAGATAAACTATTTGTTAAATTTTAATATGTTATGATATTATGAATCGGTATGGATTTTTATTGCTACTATAATAACATGAATATCACTCAGCAGAATGAAATTTGTGTCAAACATCTAAGTTTTCCGTGTTTTTTTTTTTTTTTTTTTAGCTTTATTTGTATGTTTAATTGAAAAGTTAACTATAATGTTAAATTATATTAAAGTTATAAAATAATTCTTTTCTTAAGCAAAATTTAATTTTCTACACGAGTCCTATTTTTGACTCAGATTATTATTTTTTTTCTGTAATTATCTGAAGCGCTTACATTCTGCAATAGACATTTTTTATTTTGCAAAGTTTGTTCGAACAATCGGAAATGGAGACGATGCTTTTTTTATAGTCTGAAAGAAATATAAGTAGGCTCCTACAAAAAGAAACCGAAGTAAAAGTATTTTTATTCTTAACCGTTTTTGCTTCAATACTAGATGCAACTGTTAATTATAAATTTCCTCTTTTTCAAACTTTAATGTTTTGATATTTAAAGTTCAGAATAGATAAACTATTTGTTAAATTTTAATATGTTATGATATTATGAATCGGTATGGATTTTTATTGCTACTATAATAACATGAATATCACTCAGCAGAATGAAATTTGTGTCAAACATCTAAGTTTTCCGTGTTTTTTTTTTTTTTTTTTTTTTTTTTTTAGCTTTATTTGTATGTTTAATTGAAAAGTTAACTATAATGTTAAATTATATTAAAGTTATAAAATAATTCTTTTCTTAAGCAAAATTTAATTTTCTACACGAGTCCTATTTTTGACTCAGATTATTATTTTTTTTCTGTAATTATCTGAAGCGCTTACATTCTGCAATAGACATTTTTTATTTTGCAAAGTTTGTTCGAACAATCGGAAATGGAGACGATGCTTTTTTTATAGTCTGAAAGAAATATAAGTAGGCTCCTACAAAAAGAAACCGAAGTAAAAGTATTTTTATTCTTAACCGTTTTTGCTTCAATACTAGATGCAACTGTTAATTATAAATTTCCTCTTTTTCAAACTTTAATGTTTTGATATTTAAAGTTCAGAATAGATAAACTATTTGTTAAATTTTAATATGTTATGATATTATGAATCGGTATGGATTTTTATTGCTACTATAATAACATGAATATCACTCAGCAGAATGAAATTTGTGTCAAACATCTAAGTTTTCCGTGTTTTTTTTTTTTTTTTTTTTTTTTTTTAGCTTTATTTGTATGTTTAATTGAAAAGTTAACTATAATGTTAAATTATATTAAAGTTATAAAATAATTCTTTTCTTAAGCAAAATTTAATTTTCTACACGAGTCCTATTTTTGACTCAGATTATTATTTTTTTCTGTAATTATCTGAAGCGCTTACATTCTGCAATAGACATTTTTTATTTTGCAAAGTTTGTTCGAACAATCGTAAATGGAGACGATGCTTTTTATATAGTCTGAAAGAAATATAAGTAGGCTCCTACAAAAAGAAATCGAAGTAAAAGTATTTTTGTTCTTAACCGTTTTTGCTTCAATACTAGATGCAACTGTTAATTATAAATTTCCTCTTTTTCAAACTTTAATGTTTTGATATTTAAAGTTCAGAATAGATAAACTATTTGTTAAATTTAAAGATGTTATGATATTATGAATCGGTATGGATTTTTATTGCTACTATAATAACATGAATATCACTCAGCAGAATGAAATTTGTGTTAAACATCTAAGTTTTTCCGCGTTTTTTTTTTTTTTTTTAGCTTTATTTGTATGTTTAATTGAAAAGTTAACTATAATGTTAAATTATATTAAAGTTATAAAATAATTCTTTTCTTAAGCAAAATTTAATTTTCTACACGAGTCCTATTTTTGACTCAGATTATTATTTTTTTTCTGTAATTATCTGAAGCGCTTACATTCTGCAATAGACATTTTTTATTTTGCAAAGTTTGTTCGAACAATCGGAAATGGAGACGATGCTTTTTTTATAGTCTGAAAGAAATATAAGTAGGCTCCTACAAAAAGAAACCGAAGTAAAAGTATTTTTATTCTTAACCGTTTTTGCTTCAATACTAGATGCAACTGTTAATTATAAATTTCCTCTTTTTCAAACTTTAATGTTTTGATATTTAAAGTTCAGAATAGATAAACTATTTGTTAAATTTTAATATGTTATGATATTATGAATCGGTATGGATTTTTATTGCTACTATAATAACATGAATATCACTCAGCAGAATGAAATTTGTGTCAAACATCTAAGTTTTCCGTGTTTTTTTTTTTTTTTTTTTTTTTTTTTTTTTTTTTTTAGCTTTATTTGTATGTTTAATTGAAAAGTTAACTATAATGTTAAATTATATTAAAGTTATAAAATAATTCTTTTCTTAAGCAAAATTTAATTTTCTACACGAGTCCTATTTTTGACTCAGATTATTATTTTTTTCTGTAATTATCTGAAGCGCTTACATTCTGCAATAGACATTTTTTATTTTGCAAAGTTTGTTCGAAGAATCGGAAATGGAGACGATGCTTTTTTTATAGTCTGAAAGAAATATAAGTAGGCTCCTACAAAAAGAAACCGAAGTAAAAGTATTTTTATTCTTAACCGTTTTTGCTTCAATACTAGATGCAACTGTTAATTATAAATTTCCTCTTTTTCAAACTTTAATGTTTTGATATTTAAAGTTCAGAATAGATAAACTATTTGTTAAATTTTAATATGTTATGATATTATGAATCGGTATGGATTTTTATTGCTACTATAATAACATGAATATCACTCAGCAAAATGAAATTTGTGTCAAACATCTAAGTTTTCCGTGTTTTTTTTTTTTTTTTTTTTTTTTTTTTTTTTTTTTTAGCTTTATTTGTATGTTTAATTGAAAAGTTAACTATAATGTTAAATTATATTAAAGTTATAAAATAATTCTTTTCTTAAGCAAAATTTAATTTTCTACACGAGTCCTATTTTTGACTCAGATTATTATTTTTTTTCTGTAATTATCTGAAGCGCTTACATTCTGCAATAGACATTTTTTATTTTGCAAAGTTTGTTCGAACAATCGGAAATGGAGACGATGCTTTTTTTATAGTCTGAAAGAAATATAAGTAGGCTCCTACAAAAAGAAACCGAAGTAAAAGTATTTTTATTCTTAACCGTTTTTGCTTCAATACTAGATGCAACTGTTAATTATAAATTTCCTCTTTTTCAAACTTTAATGTTTTGATATTTAAAGTTCAGAATAGATAAACTATTTGTTAAATTTTAATATGTTATGATATTATGAATCGGTATGGATTTTTATTGCTACTATAATAACATGAATATCACTCAGCAGAATGAAATTTGTGTCAAACATCTAAGTTTTCCGTGTTTTTTTTTTTTTTTTTTTTTTAGCTTTATTTGTATGTTTAATTGAAAAGTTAACTATAATGTTAAATTATATTAAAGTTATAAAATAATTCTTTTCTTAAGCAAAATTTAATTTTCTACACGAGTCCTATTTTTGACTCAGATTATTATTTTTTTTCTGTAATTATCTGAAGCGCTTACATTCTGCAATAGACATTTTTTATTTTGCAAAGTTTGTTCGAACAATCGGAAATGGAGACGATGCTTTTTTTATAGTCTGAAAGAAATATAAGTAGGCTCCTACAAAAAGAAACCGAAGTAAAAGTATTTTTATTCTTAACCGTTTTTGCTTCAATACTAGATGCAACTGTTAATTATAAATTTCCTCTTTTTCAAACTTTAATGTTTTGATATTTAAAGTTCAGAATAGATAAACTATTTGTTAAATTTTAATATGTTATGATATTATGAATCGGTATGGATTTTTATTGCTACTATAATAACATGAATATCACTCAGCAGAATGAAATTTGTGTCAAACATCTAAGTTTTCCGTGTTTTTTTTTTTTTTTTTTTTAGCTTTATTTGTATGTTTAATTGAAAAGTTAACTATAATGTTAAATTATATTAAAGTTATAAAATAATTCTTTTCTTAAGCAAAATTTAATTTTCTACACGAGTCCTATTTTTGACTCAGATTATTATTTTTTTTCTGTAATTATCTGAAGCGCTTACATTCTGCAATAGACATTTTTTATTTTGCAAAGTTTGTTCGAACAATCGGAAATGGAGACGATGCTTTTTTTATAGTCTGAAAGAAATATAAGTAGGCTCCTACAAAAAGAAACCGAAGTAAAAGTATTTTTATTCTTAACCGTTTTTGCTTCAATACTAGATGCAACTGTTAATTATAAATTTCCTCTTTTTCAAACTTTAATGTTTTGATATTTAAAGTTCAGAATAGATAAACTATTTGTTAAATTTTAATATGTTATGATATTATGAATCGGTATGGATTTTTATTGCTACTATAATAACATGAATATCACTCAGCAGAATGAAATTTGTGTCAAACATCTAAGTTTTCCGTGTTTTTTTTTTTTTTTTTTTTTTTTTTTTAGCTTTATTTGTATGTTTAATTGAAAAGTTAACTATAATGTTAAATTATATTAAAGTTATAAAATAATTCTTTTCTTAAGCAAAATTTAATTTTCTACACGAGTCCTATTTTTGACTCAGATTATTATTTTTTTTCTGTAATTATCTGAAGCGCTTACATTCTGCAATAGACATTTTTTATTTTGCAAAGTTTGTTCGAACAATCGGAAATGGAGACGATGCTTTTTTTATAGTCTGAAAGAAATATAAGTAGGCTCCTACAAAAAGAAACCGAAGTAAAAGTATTTTTATTCTTAACCGTTTTTGCTTCAATACTAGATGCAACTGTTAATTATAAATTTCCTCTTTTTCAAACTTTAATGTTTTGATATTTAAAGTTCAGAATAGATAAACTATTTGTTAAATTTTAATATGTTATGATATTATGAATCGGTATGGATTTTTATTGCTACTATAATAACATGAATATCACTCAGCAGAATGAAATTTGTGTCAAACATCTAAGTTTTCCGTGTTTTTTTTTTTTTTTTTTTTTTTTTTTTAGCTTTATTTGTATGTTTAATTGAAAAGTTAACTATAATGTTAAATTATATTAAAGTTATAAAATAATTCTTTTCTTAAGCAAAATTTAATTTTCTACACGAGTCCTATTTTTGACTCAGATTATTATTTTTTTCTGTAATTATCTGAAGCGCTTACATTCTGCAATAGACATTTTTTATTTTGCAAAGTTTGTTCGAACAATCGTAAATGGAGACGATGCTTTTTATATAGTCTGAAAGAAATATAAGTAGGCTCCTACAAAAAGAAATCGAAGTAAAAGTATTTTTGTTCTTAACCGTTTTTGCTTCAATACTAGATGCAACTGTTAATTATAAATTTCCTCTTTTTCAAACTTTAATGTTTTGATATTTAAAGTTCAGAATAGATAAACTATTTGTTAAATTTAAAGATGTTATGATATTATGAATCGGTATGGATTTTTATTGCTACTATAATAACATGAATATCACTCAGCAGAATGAAATTTGTGTTAAACATCTAAGTTTTTCCGCGTTTTTTTTTTTTTTTTTTAGCTTTATTTGTATGTTTAATTGAAAAGTTAACTATAATGTTAAATTATATTAAAGTTATAAAATAATTCTTTTCTTAAGCAAAATTTAATTTTCTACACGAGTCCTATTTTTGACTCAGATTATTATTTTTTTTCTGTAATTATCTGAAGCGCTTACATTCTGCAATAGACATTTTTTATTTTGCAAAGTTTGTTCGAACAATCGGAAATGGAGACGATGCTTTTTTTATAGTCTGAAAGAAATATAAGTAGGCTCCTACAAAAAGAAACCGAAGTAAAAGTATTTTTATTCTTAACCGTTTTTGCTTCAATACTAGATGCAACTGTTAATTAAAAATTTCCTCTTTTTCAAACTTTAATGTTTTGATATTTAAAGTTCAGAATAGATAAACTATTTGTTAAATTTTAATATGTTATGATATTATGAATCGGTATGGATTTTTATTGCTACTATAATAACATGAATATCACTCAGCAGAATGAAATTTGTGTCAAACATCTAAGTTTTCCGTGTTTTTTTTTTTTTTTTTTTTTTTTTAACGATATTTATAAAAAATAATGGTATACTTGAATAAAAAATTTCCAACTATTTATTTCTTATATTAATTCAATAAATTACCTTACATAAATCCTTACTATGGTCGAGCTTCATATATATTTCGGTCACCTAACGGTGCCATCATCAGTTCACTCGGCAAAAAATGATTCTAAGGCGCTAAGACTGGACGGCTTGTTTATTTGTTTCTTTCTTGACCTCTTCACTTCTCTTGTCTTCTTTAAACAGCTGTTGCCACTCGGGAGGAATTATGCTATGTTCGATATCATTGACATTGTTATTATTGGTTAGTATTTCGATAGATTCTCTTTTGAGGGCATAATGGTGAGAGTTGTACGGGGCTATTTTTTGAAAGTTAATAGAATCAAAGTTAATAGAATCAACTTTCAAAAAATAGCCCCGTACAACTCTCACCATTATGCCCTCAAAAGAGAATCTATCGAAATACTAACCAATAATAACAATGTCAATGATATCGAACATAGCATAATTCCTCCCGAGTGGCAGCAGCTGTTTAAAGAAGACAAGAGAAGTGAAGAGGTCAAGAAAGAAACAAATAAACAAGCCGTCCAGTCTTAGCGCCTTAGAATCATTTTTTGCCGAGTGAACTGATGATGGCACCGTTAGGTGACCGAAATATATATGAAGCTCGACCATAGTAAGGATTTATGTAAGATAATTTATTGAATTAATATATATTAGTAATCCTTTCTCCAACAATTGGAATGTATTATTTCTTTTTTGCAATGTATTTTCCAAATGATAAAACATATATATGTACTTTTTATCATGTTTCAATTCAAGTACTTGTTTATTTTAATTCAAAATTAATAATAATAATTCGAAGTAAACTAAATTATAATTCTGATATTGTATTTTATAAGATGATATCCTCTTTATAGAAAACCATTCATGTTCAGATTAAACTTTCTTTTATAATTACGTTACGTTAATGAGATTTGGATATTCATTCATTAAATTGGCAATAGATTGGAAAAGTAATTACTTTCAAATACTTAGATATTCAATTAGTTAATTAAAATTTGCCTAAGATTAATATAACTGACCAGTATTTGAGTTATTAAAATTTAAAACGAGCTTAATGGAATAGATTTCCTGCTCATTTTTCACTCAGTGTTATTAATATGTGATGAACATTATTAAAAATAAATAAAACTCGTTTCATAATTCTAAAGGACTTAAAAAAAAAAATAATTTGAGAAAATATTAATTTTATCAGTTCGTTTATTTATATTTCATAATATATCTGAAATAATATAAATTTATAACTGAACAGAAATCCATTGAAAACAATAAATTTTCAACTTAGTATGGAATAAAATAATAACTTCTATTCTAAGCCTCTTCTTATGTCTAACACACGTACACAGACATGCATTTTTACTTCACCATAAAAATAGCAATAAATAAACTTAGATCTCAAAATGTACCAAATAATACACCCAAATCTCAGAGTCATTTTTTTTCATTATTGCAATACTATCCTGATATAATGAATGTTCAGAAATTAAAAGCATTACAGTATCAGTTGTTACGCAACGTTATTTATCATAATACTCAATTTTCCAATGATTTTACATTTTTTTTTTAAATTTATATATCTATATCAATATATCAATATATACATATATATATATATATACATACCGGGTGTCCCATATGTTTGTAGATATTTAAAAAATTCATATATATATGTAGAATCTTGGCTGGGTGTCTAGAGGTGGGGCAATGATGAGTTGCGACTTAGATGACTAAACATTTATTACGTAACACACATACAACACAAGATACACAAAGAAAATATGATAATAGCAGAAATTGCATAATTAACCAACAGCTGGTTTCGAGGCTTAGCATATAACAAACTCTCTTCATCAGTATAACCGTAACAAAGCAACATTTAAGCACTTGCTCACACTTAGAATTCACAAAAGTACCTTTGCGAACTTTCTCAAATATGTGAGATTGATGCATTGAGCCCTCCATGGCTCTACACAACTATTATGAGCATTCTGTGCTACAATTAGGATTAAAGGACCACATCAGCCTTCGCGCTGACGGTCTCAACCGATCTCCACTGCAGCCAGATCTAAACTCTCTTCCGTTTGTCCTCTCGTCGAAAGATGAGCATCGTCGGCATATGAGGAACTTCCCACAACGCTCTGCCACTCTGATGTGCGGTGACCTGACCGTCATACCAGCCTGGAATACTAAAGGACATCTGCAAAGTACAATTAAAAGAAAAAAAAAGAAAAAAAAAGAGAAAAGAGAAACAGACATTAAAAAAAATTATGTACATTAAAAGAATAAATATCAGTCTTTTTTTTTTCAAAGTTCTGGGATTTTTGACTAGTCCGTAACCCACAATTTCATGTTGTCTGCAGAAGTACTATTGTGAATAGGTCCTTCGTGATCACCTATCTTCTCGACATCATATCTGTCTTTGGTCTTTACTCGTACAATTTTATAAGGACCTAAGAATTTTGGTCTTAGTTTCATGCCGGTCCCAAACTGAGTTCGCTGGATGGCAACTAGATCATTAATTTTATACACATGGGCTTTCTTTCTCTTCTTGTTGTAACATCGGCGATTTTCTTCTTGAATCTTAAGAATGTTTTTTCTTGCTTCTTCACGAATGTTATTAAGGTTATCAAGCATGGAATTTATCCTTTCCACTTCGAGGAGTTCAAGTATTCTCTTATCTTCTTTCTTTCTCATTGTTACTCCAGTGAGTAGTTCAAAAGGAGTTCTTTTGGTACTTCTCGATGCGGTGGAATTAATTGTTCTCTGGACAGCCTCAACAAACTTGTACCACTTGTTAGGGTCATTTATACATAACTTGGATAATACAGGAATGATTGTTCGATGAAGTCTCTCAATTTGACCATTCCCTCTTGGGATTCCAGTTGTGATGGTGTCATGTTCGATTCCCTCTGATTTACAGTAATCTGCAAATTCCTCAGATATGAACGCAGGTCCACGATCAGATATTATTCTTGCGGGGTTACCAAAAATAGCAACTTGCTGTTTTAATTTTTGCAAGGCGTCTGCTGAAGAAGTTGATTTTACCGGATATAGCCACGAAAATTTACTAAATCCGTCGATGACAGTAAAAAATGTGATTGTAGTTTTTGTTAGTGGTTGGTAATGAACCCACAAAATCAATGTGATACGTGGATAATGGTATATCTCCTTTAGGGATAGGGTTCAAAAAACCTTCTCTTTTTCCCTGTTTCTTATTTACGAGAATACATTCTACACAACTTTTTACAACGTTATCTACGCATTTTTTCATATTAGAAAAGTAATAGTCGCGTTTAACTAACTCTTCAGTTTTATTAGCCCAAAAATGTCCTAAGGCATGACATTTCTTTACGACCTCAATTTGCATGGTCTCTGGGACAATTAGTACATCCCTATCATTTAACACTTTATATAAAATATTATTTTTTAACACATATTCGTCATTTTGGTTCTGTTGTAAAAGAGATTTCATAGTGTTGATAAACTCATCATTTTCTTGAGCAGTAGCAATACGATGAGTGAGAGTATCAGTTGTTACAGTCATTACAGGGTGTCTGCTAAGCGCGTCAACATGGTGCATTTGTTTACCAGGACGATGTTCTACTTCGTAGTCGAATTCCTGTAGCAGGAAAGACCACCTGACTACCTTAGGTGTCAATTCACGTTTATCTAAAGTTTTAGTGAACGCTTGACAGTCAGTATAGATTTTAAATTTACTACCTAATAAATAGTTCCTAAATTTTTTAAGGGCTTCTACTATCGCTAACACTTCTAACTCATAACTACAGTATTTTTCTTCTTGTACCGAGGTCTTTTTACTCATATAATGGATTGGATAGTACTGTCCATCGTCATCTTGTTGTAGTAAGATTGCACCGAATCCTAATTTAGATGCATCTGTATGAACTTCTAACTTATAGCCTTGTTTAAAAAGGTGTAAGACAGGCGTATTAGATAAAATGTCTTTCAGCTTTTGAAAAGCCAATTTCTGCTCTTGCTCGAATTTAAATGGAGTGGAAGCACGTAATAAGTCACTTAGTGGTCTTGCTATGTTGGCATATGAACGAATAAATTTTCTAAAGTAACCCGTTAAACCTACGAAACTCTGCACTTCCCTAGCATTACGGGGTTCTGGGAAATTTTGGACTGCAAGAGTTTTTTCTACTGAGGGTTTAATTGTGTCATTCTCAATTATGTGACCGAGGAAATCGATCTTTCGTTTCAAAAACTGACATTTCTTTAAATTTAACTCTAGACCAAATTTTGATGCCGTTTCTAACACACGTTTTAATTTATCTAACCTTTCATTCTCATCTTTAGATGGAATAATTATATCATCTAAATAAATAATTACAGTACGATCTTTTAATAGGTCTTTAAACACATAATTTACATATCTTTGAAATACTAAGGGACAATTACATAATCCATAGGGAACTTTTAGAAACTCATACTGGGCATTATCGGTCACAAAAGCTGTATATTTCCTACTTTTTTCCTCTACATCAACTTGTAAAAACGCATTCTTTAAATCTAGTGTCGAAAAAACTTTACCCTCCCCTAATCTATCAAATAAATCCTCAATATTTGGCAACGGGTATTTATCTTTAATAATTTTCTTATTTAAAGCACAATAATCACAGCATAACCTTATTCCTCCATCTTTTTTCCTACACACCACTATTGGCGAAGCGTAATTTGACGTACTTTCTCTAATTATACCATCTTTTAACCACTGGTCAATTTGTTTATCCACCTCTGATTTCTCAACAAATGATAATCTGCGAGAGTGTAAACATACTGGTGTATCATCAGATAAAATAATGGACATTTTTAAATCAGTACTTTTTGCTTTAACCGGCTTATAATTTTTTATTAACTCGCGTAATCTCTCTTTTAACGACTTATCTAAAATGTGAGTGACATCGAATTTTGCTTCTTCTGAAAAATTGCACATATTTGAAAAAAAAAAGAATCTATTTCATTTTCCCTTCGATCAAATAAAGAAAAAGTACACTCACTTGCTCCATCGAAATCGCTTTCCCCCGAACTCAGAAAACTATCCTTCCCCCCTAAGTCGCTGGAACTCGAAACATCTGTTTCTTCTTTATTTTGTTGTTTCAAAATATGAAAGATATTACCAGGGAGAATTACGTCACATGACAAATTGTTGCAATAAGCACCGATTACATTTATTGAATCATGATTAGATAAAGATATTTTAAATTCAGTCAGATTTGCATCTTTCTTTTCATTAAAGCAGCTAACTAGAGTGGTTGAAGAAATAACATTTTTAGTCTGTGGAATGCTATTTTTATTCACAACTAGAATCGAAGAACATGAATCTTTTAACCCTTTAAGTGGAATATCATCCACTAAAATATCAACATATTCGAGCTCATTAACAATTAGGTTAATCGGACTTGTTTCGGATTGAACTACTGAATTCGTTGGAAGATTTTCACGGAATTCTTTTTTCTCTGGAACACGTTTAGGGCAGACTCTAGCGAAATGAAATGTTTTCCCTTTTGCACCACAAATGTAACACATTCTTTCATGCTTTTCGTGAGTTTGATTAGATACCGAATTACGTACTATGGGATCTTTATTATTATAATGTGTCTTTCTAAAAGGAGTTTTGTTTACAAACCGCTTATTCTCTGAACTTTCGTTTCGCGTATTATTATTAGTTTCAATTAACGATTTACCTCCAGAAGAGTAGAATAAATCACACTCCCGACCTTATTCGTTGGGTTTAAACCAATTTTGATCTTCTCGAACACTAATATGTTCCCTAGTTCTAGAATCCAACGTTTCATATAATTTATCAGAAACTATAAGATCACACAATTGCTTAACATCGTTAACCCCTCTCAATCTACAATAGTAATCAAAAGAAGCGCTTGGACGGGAAGCGAACTGGACATGAGATTCTGACGGATTACGCAGCGCATTTTTAAAATTACTTAAACATTCACGCGGCATTGGTTGAAATTGTCTTAAAATTAATTCCTTAACTTTTTCATAATCGTTAATTTCTTCGGTGGTTACGTACGCAAGAACCTTATTACATATATGTCCCAATAAATTAATCAATATTTCCGATTTGAATTTAGACGGTTCATTTTTAGAAACGAATGCTTTTTCAAGGGATTGAAAAAATAAGTGCAAAGCTTCCGGTTTCTCAGGTACTGAAATGGTTAATGTTCGAATACTTCTAATAAATTCTCTAATGATTGTGAACTAGTTTCTGAATTTGATTGCTCAACATTATTACTAGAATTATTTGCTGCAGCCTGTAACTTTAAATTCTGTAACTCTATTTCTTTTCCTAACTGGGATAATTTAATTCTTTCTATCTCAATTTTGGTTTGTTCTTCTACAGATTTCAACTTTTGTTCTTCTACTAACATTTTAATAACACCTCTAACAAATTCTAAATCATTTTTATAAATGTCAGAACTCTCAATTAAAGTTTTGATTTCAACTACCTTAGCTTCTGCCGGAACAGTTAGGCCTAATTCTTCAGCAATTGTTCTTAAATCGGCTTTTCTAATACCTTGTAACACGTTTTGGGCCATTATAACTCTAAATAATTACTTATACCAAAAAATATTTCAATATTTCTACCAAATTAATATCATACTTAAATAGAAACACAATAATATGAGAACAATTTTCTTAAAAGTGCTTCTGTGGTTTTTGTTCTCAAATCGAAATTATCATGATTTTTAAATAAGAACATTCAGAACAATTTATTTTATACAACAGAATACTTAGAACATCTTATATATTTCTTAGTTATTATTATATACACATAATATCACTATTATTGTTATGGTTCTCTATTTAATAATTGTTATCACTTTTGTTTTAAAATAATATTGTTATAATATTGTTAAAATAATATTTCAAACAACAATAAGCAAAATACTAAATGATTATACAGAATATTTTTTCAATCATAATTCCTATTTCTATTCATTCTTCTCAAGTAATGTATTTATTTTATTTCATCACACAGTGAATCCAAAACTGTTCTCAAAAAAATATTTCTCCGATAATTTCTAATTTAAAACTGTATTAAATTCCTTTTGCTCAATTTATGCATTAATCATTATTGTTTATTATCAAACAGAATGATAAATATATAAAAGTTACCTTTTATAACTTGTTGGTGTTGCCATAACATCGCGGCAGAGTCCCCACTTGTAGAATCTTGGCTGGGCGTCTAGGGGTGGGGCAATGATGAGTTGCGACTTAGATGACTAAACATTTATTACGTAACACACATACAACACAAGATACACAAAGAAAATATGATAATAGCAGAATTTGCATAATTAACCAACAGCTGGTTTCGGGGCTTAGCACATAACAAACTCTCTTCATCAGTATAACCGTAACAAAGCAACATTTAAGCACTTGCTCACACTTAGAATTCACAAAAGTACCTTCGCGCACTTTATTAAATATGTGAGATTGATGCATTGAGCCCCCCATGGCTCTACACAACTATTATGAGCATTCTGTGCTCAAATTAGGACTAAATGACCACATCAGCCTTCGCGCTGACGGTCTCTTCCGATCTCCACTGCAGCCAGATCTAAACTCTCTTCCGTTTGTCCTCTCGTCGAAAGATGAGCATCGGAGGCAGCGCCATCTGTTGTCTGTATGCGGAACTTCCCATATATATATATATATATATATATATATATATATTGAAAAAAGATACTTTTAAACAATACTGTTGTAGTAAGACAATTTATTTTTCTTTTTACCAAAGTCTTATTTTTGATTTAAACTTTCCCTTGTAGGTATTTGTAATATCTTAAAATCTGTAAAAACTATTTCTTTTTATACAAATTTCAAAAGGATATATTGCAAATGGGGATGACTCTTTTTCTTTTGTCTGAAAGCAATAAGACTCTGCTCCTAAAAAGAAAGAAGAAACATGCAGTCAGCATAGATTAAAAATATCTGTTGAATAGTTTAACCTGTAATGTATTTTTGCTCCTTGATTGAAACTTTTAAAAAATAGAAATCTCTTAGAAATTACTTTTATACCATCCCGTTTGAGTATATATATATATATATATATATATATACATAAAAATATATAGCTTATGAAAATAAGATACAAAAAATTAACAGCAATTCTCTTTTTAATACGTAAGAAATAAAGTATTAAACTTGTGCAAATTTTCCGTGATTTTTTTTTCTTTTTAAATAAAATGAAACGATATTTTGTTCCATAAGAAATTCTGTATAAAGACAAAATATTATTTTCTTTTAAGCGGTCACAAACATGTTTAAGAGGATTATCATTTTTGTTAGAATAAATGCTGTATGGAAATAGAAATATTGTTTAGGTATAAGTCTATGAAAAATGTATTAAACTTTTTATTTTTTACTACATATTATAAAAGGCTTAAGATAACGCGCATCACCTATTGTCTTTAGGATATTTCATAAAAATGTATTCATTAATTAATAATGCAGTTACATAAAAGGGGTAAAATATATGTTTGTTGAACGACGATTAAATATTGCACATGTAAATTCCCTCGTAAAGCAGTTTAATAAAATTACTGAATTTTAAATCGCGAAAAAAAATTAAATTTTAAAATTTAGACCGTTTAATTTATATTCAAATTCAAAACGATATAGGAAGAATATTAGACATTTTAAATAATACATAAAACGTATGTTATGTATTTTTCAGATATATACCTTTGAAAAAAAGAAAGTAATAGTGTATTTTATTTCGATAGTTAAAACGAATTCTCTGGCTGAAATTGAACGTTTATATTGGTTAACAAAAATAAAAGAAAATGAGAAAAATTATGATCATTAAGTTACTGTTGCTACCAATGTTCATTGCTGTAATTATTTATATTAATTAAATACAAATGAACACAAATTTAACTTCTGTGCATACTTTAGTGCTGGAAATATACAAATTCGATGATTGATAAAAAGGTTCGCAATCAATGCATGTTGTAATTTCTGTAGTGAGTGCGTTTTCTAAGAGTGATCCGTATTCATTAGTTAAAAAATAAAAGCCTCATTTCAGTGAAGGTCAAAAGGGACGAATAATTAGTAGAATCGAAGGAGATTAATCACAGATGGAGGTCGCCCAAGAGTTGAATATCCCTCAAAGTTTCATATCAAGAGTTTGGAGCCACTTTTTCAGCATCGAATCAGTTGATAGAATGCTTGATCTAAAACGATCAAGACCAACAACTGCATCTGAAGACCGTTTTCTCTCATTTTTGACTCAAAGAAACCGCATACTGGCTACAAGAGGTTTGATTTTAGAACTTCAGGCTCCAAACAAACTTGAATTTGCCATTCTACTGTTGCACGATGGCTTAACGAGTTAGATCTGTATTTGAGAAAATAAATGTTTTGTGTCCCACGCACTCCAGATTTCAGAGGAAAGTTGCAGATGTACCTTCCTCTCTGCAGAGCAAAATATGTCTAATATTTGTGTTCAGCTTATATCTGGACTCATCAGTAAGCAGTACATAGCCCCAGTATTCATGGCTACATTGAACTTACGACAGTACCAGTTAAATGGGGCTCTCTGGAAACTAGAGTGATTGGGAAACAAATCATTGGTTTTCTCACATACAGTTCAAATTCTTTAAGCCTTCGTGTAGCAGTAAAAGGATAAATTGAACGCCTGCTGCAGACTATAGGTCTAAAACCAATTCTTTTCTTGACGTTTATCTATTTCCTTGAGACCGTCGATGACAGAAAACGTTCTTTAGAAGCATTTGTTGCTTTTGGTCATCCTTGACAAGGCTGTCTATCAAATGATCTAGTACTTAAAAAGCGGCTTCAAATTCTACATATGAGACATTGAGGGATATTCAAATCTTACGAGATCTCCACTTGCATTTGACCTCCCTCGATTCTATCAATTATTCACCACATTTAATCTTCACTTATATGATGTCTTGGAGTAATAATTAATGAATATAGATCACTCTTTGAAACCGAATTCACTTTAAACAACACTACAGACTAAAATTTCAACTTGTAACCATAGTGCACCTCATTTTCAATGATTAAATTTGCATACTTCCGGCGCTAACGTATGCGCGGAAGTTTTATGGGTTCAGTTGTCTTTAACATAAATAATTACAGCATTGAGAATTGGTTACAACATTAATTTAGTGAGAAAACTTTTTCTCGTTTTTCTTTAATTTTTATGAGCAGTGTATGTGTTTATTTAGATACCAGAAAGAAAAGAAAAGAAATTTAGTTTAAAGTAAGCAACCGTTACCAAATCATTTTCCCTTTTTATAACATTTAGCACATTTTATAACAAAGTGTGTCAATGAATATGCCTATCAAAAAACTAGTCATAATTTCTATTAAAGTTGGCAATTATAAGCATATTTGAAAAAGTTATCCAAGGTTTCAAGCTCAAAGTCTTCTATAAATCTCTCGTAACCTTGGGCGCTTGTAAATATAGGCAATCTTGTTTGGATAGAGCTACAATAGCAGCGAATAAACCACGTTAATATTCGGGAATTGCTGGCGGAACCGAATGGACACTTCAGAGCCTAGAAAGGTCTGTAACGGACTTTCCTAAAATGTCAGTATTCGTTTCTACACTTGTATACTCTGGTTTAAAATACTATACTAAATACTTTGGAAAAAATTCTAAAATTTTAATGTTTAGATATCACCGTTTGAAACTGGTTTCGTTTACACTGAAGATTACTGCCCATTTTTTTCTATTTCTGATATCATCTTCTTACTTTTTAAGTGTCCTTTACCAATTTCATCATGATAAAATTATTATTTCGTTTTGCATTATTGTTATTATTATCATTAAAATTATTATCATGCTATAAAAAGTATTAATAATCTATTAAAAATAAATCAGTTTAAAAAACGTTGGCATTTGGATAAAGTTATTATTTACCAAAAAAAAAAAAAAAAAAAAAAGCAAAGAATTTTTAACTTCATAAGACATAGCAAACAATTCTCGTAAATATCAATTTAAACAATACAGTACATAAATAAACTAGTATGTTGTGGCCACCACAAGACTTTCTTCTATATTTACCTATACATATTCAATCAGTAACATTATTTAAAAAAAAAAAAAAGTACGATTTTTTTATCTAAGTTTTTTTTTTTTTTTTTTTTGTTAAAAGTAAAAAAAATTGATAACTTTTATATTATCACAGATTTATAGTTCAACCATTCGTTTTAAAGGTATTGACGAGACCATTCGAAAGATACCCATCCTGAAAATTTATCCCCCAGGGGGGGGAAGCGATGCCCCCCATGCAGAAATTTTTTTTTCCTAGTTACATACTACTATTATCAATAATTCATATTAATTTTACAATCACAAGTTTAAAACAACTCTTATTATGCACATTTATACGAATTTTTGTCCTATGCTGCCATGTTAAAAATTTAGATAAAATGCTATCACAGCGCCACCTGTTGAGCTATTGATCCCCAAACATAATCAGCACCTGTTAATGTCGGGGACCAACTAAATACCAAGTTTGGTTAAATTTCGTTTAAAAAAAAAAAATGCGATTTTTTTTTTCTAAGTTTTGTTTTGTTAAAAGTAAAAAAAATCGATAACTTTGGTTTAAGTTATCACAGATTTATGGTTCAACCATTCGTTTTAAAGGTATTGACGAGATCTTTCGAAAGATACCCATCTTGAAACTTTGCCCCCCCGGTGGGGGGGGGGAACCGATGCCCCCACATGCACAACATTTTTTTCCTAGTTAACTACTACTATTATCAACCTGATCTTTCGGAAGATACTCATTGTGAAAATTTACCCCCCTGGGGGGTATTTCCCCCCCTAGGGGGGGAAGCGATGCCCCCCCATGCAGAAAGTTTTTTTCCTAGTTACATACTACTATTATCAATAATTCATATTAATTTTACAATCACAAGTTTAAAACAACTCTTATTATGCACATTTATACAAATTTTTGTCCTATTCTGCCATGTTAAAAATTTAGATAAAATGCTATCACAGCGCCACCTGTTGAGCTATTGATCCCCAAACATAATCAGCACCAGTTTATGTCGGGGACCAACTAAATACCAAGTTTGGTTAAATTTCGTTAAAAAAAAAAGGCGATTTTTTTCGGGTTTTTTTTGTTAAAAGTAAAAAAAATCGATAACTTTGTTTTAAATTATCACAGATTTATGGTTCAACCATTCGTTTTAAAGGTATTGACGAGACCTTTCGAAAGACACCCATCTTGAAACTTTGCCCCCCCCGGGGGGTACTTCCCCCCCCCCCAAGGGGTGGAACCGATGCCCCCACATGCACAAAAATTTTTTTCCCAGTTAACTACTACTATTATCAACGAGATCTTTCGAAAGATACCCATTGTGAAAATTTACCCCCCCTGGGGGTGTATTTCCCCCCTACGGGGGGGAAGCGATGCCCCCCCATGAACAAAATTTTTTCCTAGTTACATACTACTATTATCAATAATTCATACTAATTTTGCAATCACAAGTTTAAAATAACGCTCAATATGTACATTTATACGAAATTTTGTCCTATGATGCCATGTTAAAAGTTTACGTAAACTGCGATCACAGCGCCATCTGCTGGGCGATTAATCCCAAAATCTAATCAGACACTTTCCATGTCAGGGTCCAACTATACATCAAGTTTGGTTTAATTTCATTCATCGGTTCGTGAGATACGGTGAAAAATACGAAATTTTGCGATTACAGCGCCACCTGCCGGACGATTGATCCCCAAATCTAATCAGCACCTTGCCCCGTCAGGTTCCAACTATATACCAAGTTTCGTTGCATTTCATTCATTGGTTCGTGAGATACGGTGAAAAATACGAAAATTTGTCCTATACTGCCATGTTAAAAATTTACATAATATGCGATCACAGCGCCACCTGCTGAGCTATTGATCCTCAAATCTAATCAGCACAATGCCCCGCCAGGGTCCAACTATATACCAAGTTTGGTTGAATTTCATTCATTGGTTCGTGAGATACGGTGAAAACAATAAACCACAGACAGACAGACACACACAGACAGACATTTTCTAAAAACTATCAATTCGTGTTCAGGACATCCCAAAACGTGTAGATCCGTCAAAAAACGGAGGTCGAAAATTTTCTCGAATCCAATACTTTCTCTATATTACATATAGAAGAAAGTAAAAATGATTAAATCATTTTAATACCAACAGTAAAAACATATTCAGTTATATAAATCATATTACACTTTCAAATGAACTAATAGCCGCGAGTACAAACATCATATAATGTTTATTTTTACTCGACTAAATGCGCTTTGCTATTAAGAAATTAAAAAAAAGTTTATTCAAATAAAAAACTATATCTTTAACATTATCACATTTTGATTTTCAAATTCCTATTTTATGTCCTTCAAATCATATTTTCACATATGATATTGTCCTCCCATTAAATATTTAGTATATTTTTATTGAATATATATTTATTTAATATATTTTGCAGAAATTGATTATGCTTCAACTTTCGTTTCATAAAGCATTTTTAAAATGCTATTGGTATTTCACTTTTTTTTTTCCTGTTTCGTTTTGCACAGTTTTTAAAAAAAATACCTATCCAAAAAATTAATGTCTATATATTTTTTTTTTCTTTACATGTAATGTGAACATTCTTTAAAGACAGACCTAAGAGGTGTCAGAGTTTTATACTTGGAAACGAAAAGAGTAATCCAAAATTAACCATAAAAGGACGCCGTAATTTAAAATAACAAATTTTCATTATGCAACAATACTGAAAATATACCAAAAGTCCAGGAACAGTCCACAGAGCATACAAATAAAGAGTTCAGGATGTAAAGGATCAACTAGTCACACAATCAATACCAAGTTCAAACTTACAGTGAAGTAATCGAAAGGACGTGCTGTTCAGGCCAATGCAACATCATCTTAAAAAGTTGAAGGAATTCGAGCACTCTACAACATCAGCCCTCAAAAGTCATTTCGTCGTGCATCACAAACATTAAAATAACGTAAATTTGCGGATAATCTTGAAACGCGATTAGCATCGATATCCATGCAAAATTCAAATGTACCATTGATTTAGTGAATGGCGAATGCAGAATGATTCGGGGGTGGAGGGGTTCTTCAAGAACTGTTTTATGTGTAATAGAACAAGCAGAATGCTCATCTCGCAGTGCTGCATCTTCAGCGTATCACTGTCTGCCGTGTGCTCTCATGTATAAGGATTGCCGAACTAATATTTATTGAGGGGAGTGTTACTACTGCTCGATTTACTGAAAGACTCCTTCATCTTATTTGTGTAAAAAAAAAAAAAAAAAAGCGTGTTATTGATTAAACATTGTGTATGCAAGACAGACATTACATGGCCGCTCACATACTGTGGTTGAAGACCTTCAGGAATATAGTTTGACTGGTAATTGCACTCGACAACAAAAAAGTTCTACGGTATTAACATGGTTGTCCCCATACTCACTCTCTAAAATATAAAGAGTAAGATATGTTTCTAAAACAGTGGCATATCACTCTTTGAACATGCCAAAATGAAGCCAACTAAAGAGTGAAAAGTATATTTTTGAAAGAGTGAGATTTCTCCCTTTTTATTAAGCGTGAGATTACTCCAAGTCATTCAAAGACTGTTTATTTTTCTTTAAAAAATAGTATACACTAGAGGATATCGTTTCTTTTCTCCTGGCGAACCGATTCCGGTTCAACGGTGGAAAGAACGCAGTTTGAATATGACAAAAATCGAACCCAGGCCGTCCCCATAGCAAGCGAGCGCCTTACCTTTGAACAACTGAGTATCTGTACGAGTTGCTTAATTTACATTATTAAATACTTTTCATACGAGATTAATCACATTTATACATTTTTACTTCATTTATCAACAATATAAAATTGCGGAATTCTAGCGAACGGTTTAAAATAAAATTAGAATTATTTTAAAAGTATAATATATATTTTAAAGCAAATTCCCTAAAACAAAAAGTAGCTTAGGAAAAAAGAAGTTAATCGAGTGTACACATTGTTAAATATTTGCGTACAAATCTACACTTTCTTGAAAAATACATTTGTTTAGGAGCATAAATCTTGCTGTTGATTTTACATATTAGTAAAATAGTATAGCCAAACTTTTGAATATTTCACATATGTTAGCTGTCAATGAATATAGCAAAAATATGAATTGCTATAGATTTTAAGGTGTTATGCATTAAATATTTTCTCTTATATTTTATATATTTCTGAATTAAACTACTTATTTTATAATACGAATTTCGATGTGTTTCTTATGATTTTCGATTATTTACTGATAATATTACTTCGATTTTATCAATCGTATATATATATATATATATATATATATATATACATATATATATAATTATTTTCCTTTTGCATTCATCAAAAATCATCAATAAGTTCTATGAAACAAATACATGAATGAGATCATCCAGAAATTTTCTTTCATATTTCATTCGGAATATGGTTGATAGATGGCGCCAGCAATTTCTCACTTTACAAAAGGTTGATCTCACAAAAGATAATGACCTCACGTTTTGTGACAAATTGACTATATGCCACTCTCTCATGAAAAATGAGTATGACAGATTTTCAAGAACGATAATAGTTTTCTCACATTAATCGGAATCAAAATAGTGGTCACATTTTTAAAAAGAGAAATCCTTTTAGATTTTAGAGAACAACGGATCTCAATTCGTGCTACTTTTAGTTATACGATTACGTCAAAGACAGAGTATATTAAAAAATTCTGAAGACGATAACTAATTTTATTGCAGTCATAGAAAAAGAAAAACTTTATATCCGCAGATGATCTAAAATATGTGACTGACATTTTCCTTATGCGTATCAGTACCGTGATAAATAATTATGATTGTGTAGAAAACATTTACAATTATAAATTCCATATAAGTACTAAAATACCTTCTGGATTATCACATTATCTACACTGTTAAAAATTTGGTGTTAGTTTGAACCAAAACATGGCACTGAAGTAGCTGTAACAACCCAAAGGTTTTTTATGTTGAACTAAATACTGGAATTATATTAAAAAAAAAAAAAAAAAAAACTCAACATTCAACCGAGGTGGGGATCGAACTGAAAACTTTCTTGTACCGTGTCACGTTTTTTCCCCTGATAATTCTGTTTCGTTGATTTTGATAAAATATTGTGATATAATAAGTGTTTTATCTCACAAAAGAACTTTTGAACTTTTGCAAAATGGTTGAAATAATTGGATCTTCAAATTAATTACGCGGCATGTGAAAAACCCCTTATGAATTTCAACTTTTTGGAAATATCTAAAATCTAATTCGTTCTATTGCCGACAGTTTGTTTAATTTTCATTCTATCCAAATGTACTTTTAACAAAAGTTGCTCAATATATCGAGCTTTCAACCTATGTAATAAATTGTTTTCTATTTTTCACGCTTGCGCTCTGAAAGAATTTTCCATAAATATTCTCATATTTCATAAGATATTTAAGATTCTGATTACAGTATATTGTTTTAAAAATGATTTTTCAATTCGCATCAAAATGGGAATAATTTTCGTTGAAAACTCTGTATATATTATAAATAAAAAACATGCTGTTTTATTTTTATTTTTTATTTTTTTCAGTTTTAAAAGAAATGATTATATGTCCATTATTTAACATGCTATAGTCACACAAATTCATCCAGAAATTGTACTGGGTCTATATCAACATATCCAAAAGCTACAGATCATTTCGTTTACTTAACGATACAGGGTGATCACAAGCAAGTCTCAGTTTTGTAAATACCCAATGCTTGAAACAATTTCATCGCTAGATAAGTTTTTAATTTGAAAAAAAAAAAAAAAACTGATAATTTGAAAATCTTGCTGAACTTTCGAGCAAGAATGTATAACCACATATGAAAAATATTCTATATTACTTTCAAAAATACTATTATTATTATTTTGTTATGTTTTTAATGAACTGTATGTTTGTAAAATAATGCTTAATGAAGTTTGCTCATGTATTACAATTATTTTTTATAATAATAAAATAGTTACATGAAATATGCAGTCGTCAAAGTACACCTAACGAAATAATCTGTCGAATTATATGTGAACCATCGATATTCATGTAAAAGGAAATGTGGTGTGTCACTCACACGACTTTCTATTACCCTGCGTTTCAGTTCTGTAAAGACAGATTGCGTATAAAGACTTAAAATGAATAGCGTAAGATAATAAAATTCAATGTACTTTTAAAATTTAATTGTAAAATAGGTTTAAAAACAGTTTTACTTAACATGTAATTTTGTGTGAAAGGGGCTACCGTTCCCCTTAACCCTCGTTCAATTATAATTCATACAATTCTTTAAAAAAAAAAAAAAAAAAAAAAAAAAAGGTCAAGGCTGTTATTAATTTGCCTTCAAACTTGCCAATCAAAATTTTAAGTGGCAACCTAACATGAACTTCAAAATACCAAATTTGAATTTCCTGCAGCTATTTGTTTTTAAGTGACGCAGATAACAGATATACATACACATCAATCACCAAAATTTGAGCTTTCGTAATCAAGACATCTCAAAACGGGATATTATACAAAAGGAAAAAAAAAGAGTGGAAAATAGAATTAAAAAAAAAAAAAATCCTTTTTTTTTTTTTTTTTTTTCATTAAGATTATGAAAAATTAATTTTGCTTTCTGAGTAGTATTCGTCGATATAGTAAAATGTAGCAAAGCTCTTCCACCAAATTTATTCAATAAAAATGAATGCTTAACTTAATTTTGGGTAGCCCTGTATTATTGACTATAATCAGTATGCGCTATAAACAATAATGTTCAATTGAATTTTTGTCTTAGTTCAAAAATATCTAACATAAAATGAATTACAATTCTACCAATTTCCAGTATAACCCTTAATATATCCCAATAGTTTAGGTAGCCATGTAAAAGAATGAGGAATAATTTCCATACCACAATCTACAAAAAACATGCTGCTATACCTATAATAAATTTTGTTCATTCCGTTTCGTTTAAGTCATCCTATAGATATTACACTGTACTTACCGTAAATCTCAACATAGACAGTACATACCGTAAATCTCCCCGTTTACTGGGACATCCAAGAGAATTCATAATGTGTTTGAATTCTCTTGGATGTCCCTGCACATTAACCATTTGCTTGATCTCAACGAAAGGTTTAGCGCAGCATCCCTATATGATACAGATTTGGAATACTAAGTTTGGACTATCTGCTATAATTTGTTCTTGACATATGCCAATAACACACAAACCAACAGCTAAAAACATGTTTTTCGGATTCAGGGGACCTAAATCATATAACTATAACAAAAACTCAATTTCGCTAATTTGACCCAAAAACAATACCTTTTCTACCATATATATGGGTAAGAGAAAGTAAAAAGTTAATTAGTGCGAAAATATAACGCGGATTATTAATACTTCAGAGTATATCGACAAATTGTAAAATGACTATTATATTTATAATTAATAATAAATATTAATATATACATATGTATACAACTTAATAAATATCTTGAAATTCAATTTAAAGTACTTTTGTTTTTTACTTTTTATAAAGCGTAGAGGAATGACCCGTAACAAAGATATAAATACACACACACGCGCACACACACACACACACACACACATATATATATATATATATATATATAATACCCGCTCGCGACGCAACAGACTTTAAGGAAAAGCCATACTTTAGTGTAATTTCTTGTATAAACTAGTATGTTGTGGCTACCACATGACTTTCTACTATATTTTCCTATACAGATTCACTCAGTAAAAATAATTTATTAAAATTATTATTTAAAAAAATTATCTTCCATTATAATGCAGACGATTTCCATTTTAAAAAAGTGGTATAACACTAAATACCCCCCAAAAAACGTCAATTTTATCCTCAATATTATAGAAAAAACATTTTTTTTTGTTGTTGTTAAAAATGAAAAAAATCGATAACTTTATTTTAAATCATCGCATATCGATGATTCAACCATTTGTTTTAAAGGAATTGGCGAGCTCTTTTGAAAGATACCTATAATGAAAAATTACCCCCCTCGAGGGGCAGGCGATGCTCCTACATACACAATTTTTCTTTTACCAGTTGACTATCTCTATTACAAATGCTTCTTTTAAGTTTCATAATGAATATTAAAAAATAATTCTGTTTATGCACATTTATACAAAATTTTGTCCTATACCCCCATGTTAAAAATTTAGAAAAAGCGGGATTACAACGCAGCCTGTAAGACAATTTTTACCAAACGTTGATAGGCACTAAATTATGTCAATGTGTAACTACATACCAATTTGTATGAAATTCTGTGCAGTAGTACCTGAGATGCAGTCGCCACAATATTTTGAATTCACACACACACACAGAGAGAGAAAGAGAGAGAGAGAGAGGCATACATTTTCTAAAAATGGTCAAATCGTGTTCTACAGCTCTCAAAACGTGTAAATCCATCAAAAACCTGAGGTCGAAAATTTTTTGAATCCAATACTTTCTTTTATTGAATATAGAAGAAAGTAAAAATGTATGTTTATGATTGTGTCCTCAGATTATGTTTTACATATCAATATAATTTGTTACGTACTATTATAAATAAAACTTTAATGAAAATAATATTTTATTTTTTGTACCATTGAAATTTAGCATAGCATACATAATAAAATATCCAAAAATTTTATATTTAATTTTTATACAAATTATTTCAGTGGCACTAAATTTATGTTAAATATTATTAAATGCAGCGTAAAATAACGAAAACACACAAATTGCTTTCTAAACATTCAGTGATTTAATACTTAAATATAAATTGTTGAAATAAGCTTAGAAATAATATATATACATATATTATCTTTTAGACAAGTTTACTTTCGTGTGTCCTTGAGCTAATTTTATTTCGTCGCGAATTTATTAAAAATAAATGTATGAACGCGATTGTTGTCAAGAGACCATGTTTGTCCTTTTTATTATTGTTCTTCAGCTTTTGTTAATCAATGTTTATCCAAATATTTGCTTTTAGATACGGGTACCAAAAGAAGCCCTTATAATAAATAGTAAATCTTTGTTATAGAAATAAATTGTGTTACAGTTTTTTAGCTCCGGTAATTTCAAGTATATTTGCACAAAATTTTGCGTTTGAATATAAATACGTGGAATATTTATTTGACATTTATTTATTTAAATATAAAAATATATAAAAGTAAAACACGATAATAAAGTATGATACTGTTGTAATTATATTGTTTTTAATTTGGTTAAGAGCATTTCACATGAATAGTGTTTGCTTTTGTTTTAAATATAATAATAGTTTTGTATTTAAATATAAAAATATATAAAAGTAAAACACGATAATAAAGTATGATACTGTTGTAATTACATTGTTTTTAATTTGGTTAAGAGCATTTCACATGAATAGTGTTTGCTTTTAATAACGTGAACTACCAAGAATTTTCTTTTGATATGATAAAAAAATAACTAAATAATTTATTGTTTTGAGTTTCATGATTCAGAAACCAATACTATATCTTTAAGTAAGATAAAATGTATTTTTATATTTCAAAGAAAACAAATTGTTAATGAGCGTGGTTTGTTATTTTATTGAAAAGGAATTATTATACTTATGGTATGCAAGAAAGGATAAAAAAATATTTCTTCTCTGCAATTTATGACGTCGTATTATAAAAAAAAATTTAACGATTCTTTTCGTGTTTTTATAGTTTGTTATATTATGTTACTTGTGCATATACGAATAATATAACTATATTTTTTTTTATTAGCCAATAACAGAAAAAATAACATTATCATGTTAATCAGATTGCAATTTTTTCTTGTATTCAAATACTGATCTAAAATATTAAATATACATTTTGATTATTATTTTAAAATTTATAGAGCATCTATATATTAATGGGCAAGCATAAAATTTGTGGTACACTTTTAACATATTAAATATAAAAATAGAGGGTTGAAAATGGTATCATTCGAAAGGTATGGTTAACCAGAATTGAAGAATACAAAATAATTATAAGATAAAGAAAAAAAAAACTTTTTATGTACCATGTTTTAAATTTTCTGATGAATCATAGAGCTCTTATAAATGTGCATAAAATGTTTAAAGTGATAATGACGTCAATTTTTGTGAGATGCATAATTTAACTTTTTTTAATTTTTTAACGTTCACGTTTAATTAAATGTATTTATTTTTATGTCGAAAGAAAACAATTAAATTATAGCTAATATATTAATGGCTATTTTAACGCTATAAGAATGTTATTCGTCATCCTTTTTCAACTCTTTTTCCTCCGGCATTATCAGACTCGAATCACCAAACTATAATATGCCCTCTAGTAGTGGTTTTTGGAACTTTTATTTTGTGATACATAAAATTGCCAACATCTGCTTTTGCTATCACCTAATTCCCATGATATTATGCGGTATAGATTTTGATACAGAGTACTTTAAAAATGGTAATGTTAATTATGGACACCCTGTATATATATATGTACATAATAGCTGTATAGAACAACATATATATGTAACACTAACTAGTAATTCAGTACCTGGGAAAAAGAGAAAAAAAAAAGCTGCTTAAACTTAAACTCTTTGGGATTTCATGGTTAAGCGTGGGACTATTCCGCTGACTAAATTCTTAGTCTTCTTTTATTTATTTTTTTATTATATTTTAATCAGGTTATCTGTTTATTTGTGGATTTTGAACCGGTATGTAGAGCCTATATTATTTAGCGTTTGCAATTTAACTAGCACTGTTTCAGCATTTATTGCTCAAAGTTGCAGCAAACTACTTCTCTTGAAAAATCTTTCTTATTGTGAAAAAATATGTTTATTAAATATTTTGTCCGTACACAGCGGTAGGTTGTGATGTTCCATAAATCGATTAAAAAAAAAAAAAAAAAAAAAAAAAAAAATGAAAAAAAAATGTTATGGCTACAACGTTATTTATATTTATATATAAAATTTAAAAGCTTAAAATTGAATTTTTTTTTTATTTATTTATTTTTTTTTTAACAGACCATAACAAAAGAAAATTTATCGAAGAAATATAAACTTTTCTCGGTAACAAGTTAAGAAAGGAACTGAGGAAGAAGATACAACAAAAGAAGATATATAAAATTTCAGGTTCAGAGGACAGAAAAAAAAAATATTTCTTTTAGTTTTTTTTTTTTTTTTTTTTTTTTTTCAATGGCTTCTTTTGTAGAACGAAAAAATTGAAGCAAATTGCTCTTAAGCTTCTGAATCTGACATAATCTTTAATTTATCTTTCGCAGGTTCAGTGACTCTCAAAAGTATATAGAAGGGCTCAATAATTTATCCTATTTTAAAATGATTTTTTTTAGAAAAAAAAAGTGTAATCTTTTTCTTTTCATAAAAAAAAAAAAAAAAAAAAAAGAATTTTTTGTCAAAAATATGAAATATATAAATAAATTTTACGAGCTATTTTTTTTTTTTTTTTTTTTTTTAGTTATTGACAAAATTTTCTTAAAGTATTTTTTTAATGAAATATATTGTTTTCGTTACTGCTGAATAGTTTAAAGAAGTTTTTAACTACTAATAATAAAACTACTTTTAATCGAAAAGAGCATAACTATAGTTATGGTTTCATGAATGGACTTTTTTACATAGATAACATTAAAAAATACCAAAATGTATTTTAATTTAAGATTTTCCTGCTTGAATTCATGGATAACTGCTGAGAACAAAAGTGACAATTTACTATAAAAAGTTTCATTTAAATTCAGTTATACCTAAAATTTGAAAATATCAATGTTAAATATAAAATTATTATTTTAAAACCATCTCAATTACTTATATTTGTTTAAAACATATCAGATTAAAACACTGATAAATTTTCTCTTAAGGGAAATGAACATAATAAAATGAACAAGTTATTGTTACATGCATCTATTTTCACTGAATCCTAAAAAATTAAATACAATAGTTTCAAAATCTAAATCATTAAATATTTTATTTAAATATTTATTTTTTATATTGTTTTAAATTTATTTTAATGTTAGTTTTACAATTAAAATTATTTAAGAAGATATATATATATATATATATATATATATATATATATTTATATTATTTATATATAAAAAAGCTTAGCAACTGACAAAAAAAAAAAAAAAAAAAAAAAAAAAAGTGTTTTTTCTGATACCGATCCCTTAATTCTTTTTAGATAAAGTTCTCTTGATTAATGAAATTATTTGACAAAGTGACAATATAATCCTATTCTTTATTTTTCAATACAGCTATACGTGAAAAGTGTTCCATTAGAAATAGAAATTTTCCTTTAAACAAATATATAAAGTTATTATAAAGAGTTAATATATGCAAATATTATTCTCATATTATTATTATTAATATTTCTCTTACTTTTATTTTTTACTTACTATTGAAATGAAAATTTTTCAATTATATTAGAATTCTGTAGGGTAGGGTGGTGTAGGAATGCGCACTTTCACTATGACGTTTTGTGCCAATAAAAAAGAGATATTAAGTAAGATATAATACCTTTTGTTGTTTTTGGTTATATAATTACCAAAATAATATATATAAATGAACTTATAAATAACGTTATAGGAACTATTTCAAATAAAATAAATTGCTCTAAAGCACACTCTTGTATTACCAATGAGGATAAGAATGTGCCGTTAAATGTGCAAGAGTGCGCATCGTTTACAGACGTAACATTTGTAGAGACCTTGAACTGACTCATTATTTTTACTACCACTCTTCTCAAGAAATACACTCTATATCCGGTCTTCTACAATTCGTTATTCATACATTTCTGAGTAACCAGAACATGACCACAGTTTGTCTTTGGTGGAGTTTTTGGCTTTTTGTGTTTACGTTTCCTTTCTTTTTGGTGAAAATAGTCTGCTTTCTTCACAGCTTCATCTTTAAGCAGATTTTTATGTAAAAGAACTGCTTATAAGGTCAATTTTGCATGCAATGAGAATTTGTTAATTTGACGCGAGATGAAGTTGTTGGAGTTCAGATTATACCCTTTGAATCTAAAATATGGTTAAATGCGTCTTTTCTTCGCATAGCTGGTTTAACTCTCCTAAACGGGTATTTTTTGCTCTCTTTTTCTGCGGTGCCATGTTTCATTTAGAAAGTTCAGTTTCTAAAGGTTTTTTCAGTAACGGAAATAGTCAATATAAAAAAAAAAATGTCCTGTTTTTTTTAAGTCTATACTCCGTTACTTTAAATACTTCAATAGCCCTAGCAGTAGTAGCAATTTTTGCAAAAGCTGGCTTGAAAACTGGTGTAATTTGGAAAGTGGTTATTATGCGACCTGGTTTATTTCTCATCCAATTTTTTATCTCAATAAAGTAATATTTGAAGTTACCTTCTAGATATGTATCTTAAGAAGAATGCATTAAATACAGTTTGACTCAAAATATTAACATGTTATAACACTTCTGAATATAACTTTTTATATTAATTAAAATGTATGGACATTTATAAGAATTTTAATATACAGTGAATAATAGTTTGGCAAATTTAAAGCGACGTTAATTTAATTTTTTTTTTTTTTTTTTTTTTTTTTTTATAATTCTTTGTGTAAGAGAAATTATATAAGTAACCAAAGAGATCTTTTTCGTAGAATTGATAAGGAAAAAAAGACTCAAAAGAATTTTTAAAGTAAAATTTTGTATGCTATATATATTTTTTCAGAAGTGCAATAATATTAATCTCATTCAGACGAAGGATTGGTTGGTTAAATAATCTAAATAATCCTTCACTTATTTCGGACCTGTAATATAGTTTTTGTTGGATTATGGGTTGATATTAAACTTATAATCCGATAAATATATTCATTAGCAGAGATCCAGAAACAATGGAGCGTGGTTACTGTTTTTAGTTATGCTTAATTTAAGTCTAAGAGAGCTTTGAAAAAGAAATATTTAAATCAGAATTTTAATAACTTAACCTTATTCATGAACTTTAAATCCTTTCAGAAATTTAAATTAAGTTTGATCTATAAATAAGATAACTTACACACATATGGTAAGGGAAATAAAACAGAATCAAAATTGAAATAAAATTTTAATAGATAAATAAAATAGATTATTAATAGATAATAGATAAATAAAATAGTTTATTAAAACTAAAATGAAAAATTTTTGTTTGAATAAAAACAGAAAAAGAAAAAGCCATTATGGCATTTTTACAAAACACATACAGCTTTTGCACCAGCTTAGTGCTTTTAATTCCTTCTAAAAAAACTGGACACGAACATCAGCCTCAAGATACTCTTTATCTGCAGGACTGGAAAAAAAACCAAAGAAGGAAGCACGCAAGCCAGGAAGCAAGCAAGCGACTCTTCATAGTCTGGCTGAAGTATTTATACTCCTTCCAAGTACTTGTATTTGCACACTGACGCAATGCGCCCTCTGGGGAACTCTGTTGAAGAACCATCCGTGAATCAAATTCACTGCAGTTGCGGCTTGCGTTGGAGGAATGGAATTCAGAAGAAATGAAGCCGTGGCGTTCATTACGGATTCTGTAACATGGAGTCAGAATGAAGAAACTAGCATTTGTCCAATTGTCAATATCTGACTGTCTCGTATCTTGACAGTTTTCTTTATATTTTCTATAAAAACATGCAGTGTACCTCTGACGAAACTCTAATGTCCCCTGTAAAAAAAAAAAAAAAAAAAAGACCAATTAAAAAAAAAAAAAAAAAAAACAAGGCTTATGCATTAGCTTAGAATTGCGCAGTTCTTTGTACAAAAATAATCTGGAATTGGTTCCCCCTTCCTACATAATTTCCCCCTTCCTTTAAATTTTTGTCACTATTTGGTGATGGATTTTTCGATATTTAAAGAAATTATGAACTTCTTTTTTCTAATGTTTACATTTTTTACTATATATATATATATATATATATATATATATATATATATATATATATATATATATATATACCTATATATATATATATATATATATATTGAGTTAATTTAGGAGAATATGTAATATTTAAATTTATTTCAAATATACAGCTTGGTTTAAAATGTTACTTACAGCAGTAAAGATGCAACTATTTAAAGGGCTTTTTTTCTAGCATATGGCATAGTCAGATTCATTGAGTATAAATAACTTATGTGATTATTTATACTCACATTATTTAGAGGGGATTTAGAGGAACGAAGAGCCGTTCTAGGAGCAGTGTCGAGCGATTCTAGATATGCTAGAGCCATCCTCTGGAAAGTTTATTAAAAAAAAAAAATCTGGAGTGACTCCACTCGACTTTCCGAACATTGAGTAATTAACAGTTTTGTAGATAAAGTAAAGAAAGAGGAGTTGTTAAACAAACAAAAGAGAGAAAACCATAATAGAGTGAGTATTTATCTCCATCTATTACACGATGTTTTATTTAACGCTACTGAACTTTGAGCCCATAGTGTCCCTGTAAAAACCTATAAATGCTAAATTCACCAAAATGCTTATAGTTAGTGCAACAGTGATTTATAATACTCATATAAATTTTCAGCTCAATTCAATAAGGCGTTTAGATGCTATCGTACTTTTAAAAATTTAGTCCCACAGGCCTTAATGATAAAGAATTTTTCTTTGTGTTCCTGTAAAAAAACTGTAAGTGCTAGATTCACCAAAGTCTATACAGTTAGTTCAACTGTGATCTATAACATGTGTAAAAATTTTTTGCTCAGATTAATAAGGCGTTTGGCGCTATCACACTTTTAAAAATTTGGCCCCATAGGCATAATGATAAAGAATTTTTCTTTGTGTCCCTGTAAAAAAACTATAAGTGCCAGATTCTCCAAAATCTATACAGATTGAGTATTTGTGACCTATAATATGTGTATAAATTTTTTGCTCAATTGAATAAGGCGTTTAGATGCTATCGCACTTTTAAGATTTTGCTCCCATAGGCCATAATGATAAAGAATTTTTCTTTGTGTCCCTGTAAAAAAACTATAAGTGCTAGATTCACCAAAATCTATAGGGTTCGTACTATGGTGACTTACAATATGCGTACCAACTTTCAGGTTAATTGAACAAAGCGTTTAGACGCTAGCGTGTTCACTCACAGACATACACACATACACACATACACACACACATACATACATCATCGTAAAAATAGTGAAAACGGACTCAGGGGACCTCAAAGCGTATAGAAACATCAAAATCTCGAATTCGGATTTTTGTCATGATTACAATACTTTCCTCACTATAGTGTTCGGAAAGTAAAAAAAAAAACAGAGACCGCCAGAGATAGGTCTCTTCCATGCGGCAAGGAGCGAGTAGTATAAGTGATTATATTGTGACATACTAGGCGAGTCGTATTAATCCTGGTCGTTATATTTAACGCCCTAGCCCCCCCGTTCCCGCTGTTCCATGTCTTTTTCTAATCAATTTTGTCCTCTTATTACTTCCGGTGCGAGCCTTTTTTTTTTTTTTTTTAAACACACTTGACATTGTGAGTTTTTTTGCTTTTCTTCCCATGCTATTTCTATGGAGTTTTTTCTTTTTTTTTTTTTTTTCCTCTTTTTCTACATTCTAAAGTGGCGGTGTTGGTGGTGAAGCACTAGCGTGCAGGTGTCTTTTTAAGAAAATATCTTTTCCTTTTTGGACCCGTTACTTTGACGACACCTTCACGCTTATCGACATATCTCATCACAATATTGACCATGTCTTAGAAACTTTAAATTCAATTGACAGTAATATCCAGTTTACATATGAAATAGAAAATAATGGCTCCCTTCCATTTCTTGATACGCTCGTCTCTCGCACTGTAAATGGATTTTCAACCACCGTCTATCGAAAAAATTTTGCTGTCTCCCTTCCTCCCCATGCGCGTTCATGTCACCCACCTAACCAAAAAATAGCTGCTTTCTATACTTTTGTAAACCGTGCCCTTTATATTTGTTCAAATCCTAGTTTATTAAAATGTGAAATTAAATACCTGAAAGCCATTGCAATTGACAGACCCTTCCATTATAGACAAAGCTATCCAAAAATTACAACTCCCTCGTATTTCATCTACTAAGTCAGTCTGTTCTAATATCAGTATTGTCTTACCCTATTTTCCTAAATCCAGTCAAACCATAGCTAAAATTCTCAAACAATATGATTTTAAAATAATATTTTCGCCTTCCAATAAACTCACCTATTCTCAGTTAAAAGATCCCATTTATACGCATAATTCTTGGGGTATTTATAGTATTTCCTGTCAGTGTGGTTTATCATATATTGGCCAAACTAAACGCAGTCTTAAATTTCGTCTAAAAGAACATATGAATTACGTCCGCAAACAAGAAACCAATAAATCGTCTATTTCTAAACATTGCTGGGAGGAAAATCATAACTTTAAATTTAATTCAGCTAAAATAATTTGCAGACCTAAATCCATTAATGAACTCGATTTCTTTGAAGCTTTTCATATTTATAAAAATTTTAAAAACCTTGTAAATTGTGATTTCGCTATTCCCTATTTGTCTGACTGTTGGAAATTTTATATACAGTCCACATTTTCTTAATTTTTCTACTGTTTACACAGCTAACTTTAATAAATTCCTATTGGCCACTCTCCCTACCTTTCCCGTAATTCTATTGGTTGAGCTGAATTCAGCCCCTCTCCTATATATACGAACACTTCTGCAGATTCAGAATCCTTTTTACACTGAAGTCGGCACGCTTAAAGCTGCCGAAACAGCTGTATGCATTTCCAATATTTTTCTTTGGCGTTTCTGACGTAGTCGTTTATTCGAGTTTTAAAATTCTGTATATTATTAGAATTTTTCATCACTTATGTAAATAACCATTTACACGTGCAGAACTGTCATTTCTATGTCAAAATATGCTTATACGAAAGCTGCATAAAAAAGAAATTCGAACGATTAAATTTATTGGTTACCTGAACCCCCATACCCAATATATGTATATATATATATATATAGAGAGAGAGAGAGAGAGAGAGAGAGAAAGAAAAGAGAGAATAAACGAAAAAGTGAAAATGAAAATTTCGATTTTCTTCCCCCCCCCTTTTTTTTTCTGGTAAATATAAAGCATGTGAATTAACATTTAATTAAATATTCACGTTTAAATAAACGGAAACTGGACGATGACGTCCATTTGCATACAAAGCAGAAACGTGGTGCACATGTTCCCTAATACTTTACATTTTAAATAAAACAAGCGAGCTTCGACCGCTAGCGGGTCAGTATTTTTAAATGTACAGTAACTTTTAGTCTTAAGAAAAAAATTAAAAAAAAAAATCATTTTTGATCGGGTAAAAAGGCGCAGCGGGTACCCACACGCGCTGCACGCGCGTATTCCTTCCCTGGCCCTTCGTGGCCCCTAAAAAAAATCATTTCTGATCGGATAAAAGCTCACACAGGTTCCCCACTGCTTTCGGCAGCGCAGACCCATGCGCGCGCACGTGTGAAGGTATACGTGCGCGGCGCGCACATATTCCTTCTCAATTCAAATTTTTATTCTTAAAAAAAGAAAATAAAAAAATCATAACTCATCGTGTAAGATGTCAGACCGAGTCTCCACTGCCTTCAGCAGCGCAGTCCCGTGAGCGCTGCGCACGCACAAGTTAGGGGATACGCGCTCAGTGCACGCCTATTTCTTCCCCACCTTTTCAGCTCCTCCTAATTAATCTACATATACCAATTTTGAACGGTCTAACTCAATTATCTGAGATGCAAAAGAAAACCTAATCTGGACACCTCAAAACGTTTAAATCTGGTGAAATCTTTCGATAATATAAAAGAACTTAAAAATATCTTTCGAATGATGTCGTAAAAATAATTTAATCGTAATTAGAAATTGATATATTGAAATTTTAATATATTACAGCGCCATATGGCGGTAGAAATTTCTGTAATCTACTGATCGATTCCAAATCAAGAAAGCTTTCAAATGATGTATTACTTATGAAATTATTTTTATTAGTAGCTGAGATACAAAAGAAAACCGATTCAGGAAACCTCAAAACGTGTAAATTGGGTGAAATCTCGAATTCCACTTTCGATAATATAAAAGAACTTTAAAATATATTTCGAATGACGTATTAAAAAAATGTAATCATGATTAGAATTTGAAATATTGAATTTTTTAAATATTACAGCGCTATTTGGTGGCGGAAATTTCTGTAATCTACTATTCAATTAAAATTCAACAAAGCTTTCATATGATGTATTACTTACGAAATTATTTTAATTAGTAGCTGAGATACAAAAGAAAACAGATTCAGGAGACCTCAAAACGTGTAAATCAGGTGAAATCTGGAATTCCACTTTCGATAATATAAAAGTACTCTAAAATATGTTTCGAATGACGTATTAAAAAAAATAATCAGGATTAGAATTTGAAATATTGAAATTTTAATATATTACAGCGCCATCTGGCGGTGAAAATTTCTGTAATGTACTGTTCGATTCCAAATCAACAAAACTTTCAAATGATGTATTATTTATGAAATTATTTCAATTAGTAGCTGAGATACAAAAGAAAACCAAGACAGTACACCTCAAAACGTGTAAGTCAGGTGAAATCTCGAATTCCACATTCGATAATATAAAAGTACTTTAAAATATCTTTCCAATGACGTATTAAAAAATATTTTATCATAATTAGAATCTGAAATATTCAAATTTTAAAATGTTACAGCGCTATGAAACCTCAAAACGTGTAAGTCACGTGAAATTTCTAATTCCATTACCTACGGTAGCGGTTAATGGAAGTAAATAGAAAAAGAAATATTTTTACCTTCAGTGTATTTTTGTTGCTATAGAAACTGGCATCCTCTTTCGAGAGATATACTCTCAGGCGTGTTAGGATAAAATTTAATTTGCAATTAAAATATAAATATTTTGTTTATTGATCAAAATCGATGAAATTTGAAGAGGAAATTTGTTTTGTGGTGTTAAGATTGTAAGTGTCGTGTGCGAAAATGAAAAATTGAAGAAACTAGAAATTTGCAATTTTTTATCCCAGTCAAAAAACATCTGACCTCAATCAGTGGCAGGTGTTTTTTTTTTTTTTTTTTTTTTTTTTTTTGCTTCCGCTGTCTAGACATTCGTCTGCAAATCTGAAATTCTTGTGATTTGTTGCCAACATTTTTTTATAGTTTAGTTAATTAAAAAAAATGTAATTGTCCGATCGATAAGCCTTTTAAACTATCGGATTAAAAAAGAAAAAGCCCTTTCCAATGGTACCTTGTTTGTAACAATACGACTGATATTTCTAATTTATTTTCCACTTTTTCCGTAAAAATGTCTCTTTTTATGCATTTAGACATGAATTCTCGGTCATTTTTTGATCAACATAGGTCGACGTTTTAATTAATATCTCCTCTAATTAGGGTTCCATCGCTTAGCGAATTATTGCGATGTGGAGATGAGGAAATTCCACGTCTTCTGGTACCGGTTTTGAGCCGGTGCAACCATCAGCGCCGGAGCTTTAGCGCGCAAAAGGCATTTCTCACAGACAGACAGACAGACAGATGCGCACAGATTTTAATAATATAAGGAGATAGTTTTTACAATCAGGGCATCTATTCTCAGACCAGACTATACCTCAATTCCGACTGTGGCAATCGTTATTTTGATCACGTGACGTCACATTCCAACTTTTGATTTGACGACTGTCGTTGTTTAAGGATGGTCGCTATGGCAGTCGGATCGGAGAATAGATACACTGGTATCAAACCATTGTTATCTGCATAAAGGAAAAAAGGTACAAATAAACCACTCATCCATGTGTTATGCTGTTATTTTGTACGTAACAAGCATTCTTAAACCAGCCCAACAAACACACGAGAGTCGGGCCAATTACAGAAAGCGTACGGCATGCCTATACAGGGATTATGGGCCACGTACAACCTTCTGTATGGGTCATTCTCAGATAATGGTAAATATTGGTTTCAGAAAAAAATAAAAAAAAAATGTTTTAATTCCTGATTTTTTTACATTAATGCAATTATCCACGTCTCCTATAGAGGAAAAAATTACCAGCAGAGATCGTTTGCCTTAATTACAGCTTAAATTAATTTTTTAATTTTCCATTGCAACATGGTAAGGACATTTGTGAACTTGGTAATGACAGACAGAACCACAGAAATGACCAATGGCCAAATAATTACACATTTATTTGTGGATAGCTGTATTTATCATTCTAATTTGCAACAGAAAAATTAAAATGTCTAGATGATATATCAATGGGGAGATTTTTGGAATAATTTTCACTTTATGAATCCTATAACTTTCTGTCAAATGAGACAAAAAGCTTTATGATAGACTAAATTAGTCCATAAAATGGAATTTTGGCAATTTCTGCTAATGAACAGTTATGAAATGAAAAAAAAAAAAAAAAAAAAAGGGTCTGAAACAGTCATTAACGTGTTCCTAGACATCATTACCATGTTTTCAGAACACCTTGGTAATGACCACCTTGGTAATGACTTTTTTAATGTCATGCCTATTTATGGCTAAATTAGAACAATGAAAAGCTAATGCGATATTTATTCTGTATGCGGTCCCAAGGATCTTCATAAATCATTCAGCAAATTCAAATTTATTAATTGTGTATTTCTGTAATAATGGACTTTGTAATGACACACAATAAATACACTGACTATAATTTTAGAACAAAAACAGCAAAAAGAAATAATTTGTATTTACTTAAAATAAAAAAAAACTTGTCTGCTTGTAAGTGCATGAAATACTTTACTTTTGACAGGTTGATAATTATGACAGCACCATCTAGTAGTGAGGTACTGAAAAAAAAACTTACGCACCCTGGTAATGACAGTTACACATAGGGACAAGTTTTAAATAAGAATAATTAATAGAATTTTTTCTTTTATGTCTAAAGTTCCAAATATATTAAAAATAGAAACATTAAATATACCTAGAAAATTGTTAGCTTTATTTTTAAATTTTTCAATTCTTTAAAATAAAGGTTCAAATAATAAAGTTTGGAGTTTGGGACGAGCCTTGGTAATGACATTTACAACTTTAAAAATTTTTTAAATATTGAAATTTTAATTTTTTTGATATTCAAATTACTGCACAGTGTAGTGCTTGAAAAGAATTGTTGAAAAAAAATTTTAACTTTCATAGCTGACTTGCTCAAGTAACATTTTTCAGCCAAGGACACAAAATTTACCATTATGTGAGAATGACCCGTATCGTTTCCATAAAGTTTTTGTCCTCTCCACCCCAACGTCGCCAAATGGCATCGGCCCATATTTGGATCATATCGGCGAAATATAATTTGTTTTAAACATTAAGTAAAATGTTTTGGCCCACAAGCGTATTTCCGATCACAAAACAGTCATTGGTTTGCCGACACTGTTGCGTGTATTTTTTCTTATGAGAGTGTATTTTTTCGTATAGATCGTTATGCCGTAATCGCCATTGCCGGACAGTACAGCTACTGAGAATTCTGTGTTTGTTGGGAGGTTATTTATTTTTATATGGTGTGCATCCGATTCTCTTAATAAAATAATGAACATTCTTCAAGAAAGCTTTTAAAATCTCAGTAGCAGAGTGATGCGTGGGTCGGTTGTCTGTTGGTAACATTCTCTCCACTTGCGCGAATGGCTCAGGTTTTCAGCAAATTCACAGCATTTCATGCTGTAAAAATTGCATGGATATTTTTAGAGAGCTCTTTAAAAATCCAGTCAAGTGGTTATGTGAAACACGTTTGAAATTTATCGAACACAGTGTTAGCGGTTATTTTTGCTGTGCGTGTTGGGGTGTACTCTAGCAACTTTTATCAGTTCAAGCCAATATCTAAATCAATTTTCTTTTTCAATTACAATAGAACACCGATTATCCGCGAGTGCGAGAGCCTCGAAAAACAACTTGAATTACTATAACCTCCAAAAAACCCAATTTTAATTCAAGCTAATAACAAAGAAAAGACAATAGGTTCTACAGTGCGAAGGTCGAAAATTACCGACATGTTTACAGTACATTGCAATTCTATAGGCCCACTTGAAATTTATTTGACGATTTTAGGAGGAAATGGATTTTTTTTACTTTAGAAATAGGGGTTATATTATTCTACCGCATATTTTTTTCATGTTTGCACCTCATTTTACTCTGTTATTCGAGTTATCCGCGATTGCCACCCAAATGAGTGGATAATCTGTGCTCTTCTGTAATATGAAACTTAAAAATGTATTATCTTTAAAATCACTTTATTTAATATCTTTAGTTATATAAAGACAATTTATTTTACCTTCATAAAATATTTAATAACATTGATAAAAAAAAAAAAAAAATCAAACAGATAAATATATTTCAATAGAAAAACAAATGTATGATAGAAAATATTTGCAAGTATTGAATGTAATTTCTAAACATGTTTCTAAAATACATAAAAATTGCCCTTGTATTATTATTTGTTCTAAAGGAAACATAGATATATTTATAAAAGAATGCCTACAGAGAAATTCTTCTCTGATTTAAGTTTTCATATTTCCAGATTTATTCCTTGAAGATAAGAAAAGCTGTAATTAATTAGAAGATAGTATACAAACAAATTAATGTCAGAAAGTATATCATCAGGATATTCAACGGGGTAAAATTTCGCTTTTGAGGAAACGTTTGTTTAATATTATAATGGAATATCTTTCATGAGAATTACGTTAGATTTATAAATTTTAATAGCATTAATTTATGTATATTCGACGTTACATTAAATAATAAGTGTAATTTACCATTATAATAAAATACGAATTTCCCTTTTTACAGATTTTTTTTTTCAAAATTGTAAACTTAACAGATTTTCCGACATGACATAAATATTTATATGCTTCATCAATTTTAATTTCATTTTTACTTTCTCCTACCCATACATACGCTAGAGAAAGTATTGCTTTTAGGTCAAATCTTTGAATTTGAGTCTGTGTTATATTTACACGTTTTGGGGTCCTTTGAAGCCGAAAATCATATTTCTACCGGTTGGTCACTGCCTGTGTGTCTGTGTGTATCTGCGTGTCTGTGTGTCTGTCTGTGTGCCTATTATCAGAATACTTCAAGAACAAATAGAAGCAGAACGTCAGAACTGGGTATTCTAAATGTGCATTATATAGGGATGCTACACTACGCTTTTCATGAAGATTAAGAAAATAATTCGTATACAAGGACATCCAAGTGAATTCAAATATAGTATGTCTACGTGAAAATTTCTTATACGTACCGTGTAACATATACAGATTAACTTAAACAAAAAGGAAATATTTTTTTCATAAGTGTAAAAGCATGTTTTGTGTAGATTGTGGTATGAAATCATTATTTATTCTTTTACAGGGCTTCCAAAAGTATTTGGATATTATTGAGCCTATACTTGGAAATTGTTGAAACTGTAATTCATTTTGTGTTAGGCGTTTTTCATATAAGACTAAATTTAAGTACGCAATATTATTTATAGTGCATTTTGGTTTTAGATAACGCACAGATCTACCCAAGATTGAGCTAAACTTTCTTTTCTATTGAATGTAATTGATGGAAGAGCTTCGCTAAATTTTACTATGTCAAGGAAAACTGCTCAGAAAGAAAAATTAATTTTTCATACCCATACTGTAAAAAAAATATTTTTTGAAGTTTTATTCTCAATTCCGGTTTTTTGTTTAATATCACGTTTGAAATGCCTTTATTACGAAAGTCCAATTTTCAGCTGTTCATTTTTTTTATATATAATTTTAGTCACTATAATTGAACAAGAGACTAAGGGGGCTTTAGCCCCCCCCCCCCAATTATATGTGAAGTAAAACTGTTCCTTATCATATATTAGATTAATTTTAAAGTACATTAAACTTTATTAACTTACATTACTGATCTTAAAACTTAATATGGAATCTATCTTTATAGTATTGAAATGCTGTGTAAGACATAATCGTGTGAGTGACACAACAGATTATTTTATTTCTAATAAAAATATGTTCATAAATTAGAAACTGTAAAATATAGTGTTCGAAAAATAAATTATGAAAAAGGAAAATAGTTTAATTTGTGTATAGAATAAAAAAACGCATTATGTTTATCTGCTAAGACATTACTTTTTAACAAATAAATAGTAACTGTACATTTTTTATTATTTTTTAAAGTCATGAATTAATGCACTAAATATCAGTGCATATATTTATTAACGTCAAAATATAACTCCTCGGAATGTTCGTTATATTTATTTATTTTTTATTCATTCATAAAACTAGAGTATCGTGTATGCTCTTTCTTTTTTTTTTTTTTTTTATTTAAATGTTAAAGTTTATATACAAGCATTTTTGTAGAAATCTGTCGTACTTTCAGACTTAACAAATAAAGGTGAAATTTTTTATTTTAATTCGTTTTACATTGCAAATCCTAGAACGACATGAATGCAGCCGTAAATGTGTAGATGGTGGAACAAGAGATACATGCAAAATTTAACAGCTTATTTATGCTTCAATAAGAGGGATTGCTGCCCAAATGATTAATTGTTGAAACAATACTGTGTGTAAAAATGGAATATGTGTAGCAGGTTATGGCAAAAACCACTCGTGACAAGTGAACATAACTATGCAAGCAATAAATACTTCTTTGCTCTGAACTGGATTCAAGTATAATTATTCTCATTCCTGAAATTACCCGCAAGAGACTATTATAGCTCTCCAAGAAAACACTCTAAGGAAATGACACCTTGACTTTGAATTTCTTGCTACTTAAATAGGTGACAGCGTAGCATGACATTAAATAACTACAATAAAATGTATTTCCTGATATTTTCCGACTGAACTACCGCATCAAAATATCTCCTAAAGCTAGAACTCGCATCTCTACTAATGACTGGAGATTCCCAACGCGGCATTCTTCAAATCCCTCCAATTCCACCGAGGTTCTTAATAATTTGCTTCAACCAAGAAAACCATTTGAAGTATATAAACGTCACAAAAACTTTGAAACTTTTGACATTTCTATAAATGGTGCTTGTAACCACTCTCAAACTTAAAAAGTCTTATTTGGAAAAAATACCTATAATCCGCAAAGTATTGCACGATTATTGTTTATCAAAAGTTGTAATATTAAAAGGAGTCCGAAAATTATAAATGAAATTCAAAATTTCTAGTATTCTTTTTTCACTTAGAGATTGACAAAAGCTAGTACTTGCACCATAAATCCTGTGATCGGACAATTGGTCTAATGTCCAAATTTTAAAATGCGACGCAAGATAGAATTTAATGTTTTCAATAAAATCATCTTTTATTAAAAATCATTTAGACATATTTATACTTCTATTTCAAATGTATAAATTGAGATTCATTAGAAGAATCAAAACATTAAATCTATCCATATGGTCATTAAAGCAAATTAATAACATATGAATAGCTAAATATTAAAATTGGATTGAAGATGTATTTAAACTTTATCAATCAAGATATCGTCATTAAAAATCATATATATATATATATATTAAGTACAAAAATTTGAAAAGTTATCTTGAGAAACATTTTTAAATTAAGTAGTTTTTTGATACATATTCTGTTTCGAAGATGTCCGTGTATCTTTTTCCAAATCATTTGAAACCTATTCGAGTAAAATCTCTAAGGTTTTTGGCATACAGCTGGAGTACTGACAAAGATTGAGCTTTTGAAAACTTAGGTTTGTTGAAAGTAATTCTCTCTGTCATCAACGCATTTTTACAGTTGAATGTTTCAAGATAAATTGCCCCAAGACCTCAATAAATTGTGATCGATAAAAAAATATATTTCTCTAATCTCAATAATCCCATTTTTAAAGTGAAACCGATTGTCCCGTATTATGTTAAAAAACAACAACATCTCACACAAGTTAAGATCAGGAGAAGAATTCGTTGATCTATAATTTTCATAGGATTTTGGGTTCGACTGTCAATCTTGTTCAATGATAAAATGCATTAATTAAGTTGTACATTGTTATCTAAGAGTACCTTAATGTTTATTTCTGAAAATTGTTTTGAAAGCCATAATGGTGTAACACTTAGTTTGGTATAACTAGTAGTGTAACACTTATATATAACTATCTCCTCTCACTCCTCTTTGATGACTTTTAACAGTCCCCTAGATTTGAAGAAAATGACTTACATTACTTTTCCTTCCTCACCTTACTTATAGGTAGGTATGGGGATATACAGGGTTCGCCAAAAGTCCCAACCCTCATATCCCAGAAATGCGTTGAAATCTTGAAAAATGTCGAAAAGTATGTTCAAGGAATTCAAAGGCGACCTCTTTTGGTGGAAAAAGTTTAGACCCGGGGAGCCAGGGGGTTGCCAGGGTGGGCAACTTTAAAATTTCAAATAGGAAGGTATATCTTTTGATGTATCCCTGGATACATCTCTTCAAGACAATGAATTTGGTATAAATAGTTTTGTCTTGCGATGATTATTAAAGGAGATAATATGTATATATATACATCAAAACTCGAAAAACTCTTGTATCTCCTTTAATAACTATCGCATGACAAAACTAATCATTTTAAAACCATTGCTTTGAAGAGACATCTCCAGGGACACAAGGCGTAATTTCCTACTTAAATTTTATATTTGTCCTTTCTAGCTGAACCCACCCAGCTCCCCTGGGTTCAAATTGTTTTCACCAAACGAGATCCTCCTTGAATTCATTGAACATGTGGTTCGCCATTTTTAAAAACTCCGAAGCATTTCCAAGATAGGAAGGGGTGTCAGACTTTTTTTCGAGTTTTGAATTGCGAATTTTATGTTCATGTATCGCCTTTAATAATTATAAAACTAATGATAATAAAACTATATCAAATTTATTACACCAAAGAGAGGTTTCCAGTCAAGTATCACAAAATATACCTTCCCATTTAAAATTTTAAATTTGTCCTCCCTAACAGCCCCTACCCTCCTTCTCTGGCTTAAAATTTCTTCACCAAAAGAGGTCCCCCTCGAATGCATTGAACATGTTCTTCGCCATTTTTCGAAATTCAGACACATTTTCGAGATAGGAAGGGGTGTGGAACTTTTAGCAGACCCTTTATAGCTGGTTAATTATAGTATAGTGAGATAGCTATTTAGTTAAATAGTAACTTTTTTATGTTCGTTAGCTAGTAAATTAATCTGTGTGCAGACGATAGTTCTAGAACGGATGGTTGTAACATGGTCGGACTATATTTACAGTTTATTATAACACTGACAAGAACCCATTTTTTTTTCAGCATTCCAACTGGAAAACTTCATAGGATATTCGAATGTTAAGAATTTCATAAAATTAGAGAATAGGACGAATTTTCGTATAGGAGGGTTGTTATCATCGTAAACACATTAGAAATGGTTGAAAATATTATTTATAAACCTCCCTAACTATTAACGATTTGTTTTTGAAATTTTGTAAGTTATTCAAAATTTACAATTTTTAACGTTGGAGAATAGTGTAAAATTTCGCCTAAACGTCTATTAATAAGACAATTGTCATCGTAAAATATGGTATTAGTTTTAAAATATCAATTAAGGATACGCACTGGAACATCATTTATTACGAGCATTGTATTTGAAAACTTTGTAAGTTATTCGAATTTAGGATTTTTTTAACATGGAACACAATTTTTTAACAGAGGCAATATTTTCAGTAAATTTCTATTATAGGAACAATAGCACTGAAAATACCAAGGTGTTGAATGAAAACTGAAATATGAATAAACACTAATAGAATAATTGAATAAATTAGAGAAATAAAAATGTATCGAATCGGAAATTAGGTAACCAATTGGTTGGGCAATTCAATATGGACTATGCTGCATGATAGGTGGAGTTAATTTTTCGGAATAGACAAATAGTATGCCATTAGTACATATTTAACAGAGCATATACTATATATATATGTGTGTGTGTGTGTCTGTGTCTGTGTCTGTGTGTATAATGTGGAATTGAGCAGAGTTAACTTATGACAATTAGCTTTTATTTATTATTATTTTCATATTGACTTATACATAAATTTTGAAAGTTTGAACAAAAATATATATATATATATATATATATATATTTCCTCACCAGCTATGTTTATAGAAATTAGACGGCGTCCAGCATCTTTAACTAAAATTTTGGTGTATTTGCATATAGCGAGATACTACAGCTTTAAATATTCTATTAAATGATGGAGGATAGAAAAATAATATAGCAATTTCCTATGCATATCTTCCTGAAAGATTACATTGGTATAGCTTCGGATCCAATGTTGTGTTCATTCTGTATATTTCGTGTAGCTGACATAGCACATTTTTCGGTATTACAGTTGATAAGATTTTAACTCTATTTTTGTCAAGGAACGATTTTCGGCTTCTACGAAATTCTGTAAAATATATTAATACAGTGGATCTAGGTATACATATATAACACGCTACAGAGCTATATGAACATAAGGAACTAGATATATAAAATGAAATTGTATGTGGGAATTTTATTTGTTGAAGGCATTATTCTCGATTTAGCCCTATTTTAAATTTATAGAAAATCATAATATGACAGTACTCTCTCATAAAGTCTGTCTTATGTTATTTCAAAAATTATTCCTTAATAACTAGATTGCAGATGTGCCTCAATTAACTATAATTGTTAAATTTTATTAAGGACATATTAATGTTCAAATTAAAAATAATAATAATAAATAATGCATATTATCCTCTGCTATTGTCTCAAACATCACCATGTGACCATCGCATTATACAAACGTTTATAAGAGAGTATTTAAAAATAATACAATGCATCAGACCTTACAAATATTATAAGAGGGCAACTGTAAAAAAGAAAAAAGAAAAAAGAAGAAGAAGAAGTATTAAGAAGAGTAAACATAATTTTTATCAGGTTGTTTAAAAACCTATATGATATTTTTGTTATTTTTAGATATTTCGTGGAAAAAAAAAAAAAAAAAAAAAAACATAATGTATTTTTATTATAAGGTTTTTTTTTTCTGAGGGGAGGGGTTAACGTACTGCATAATGGCTGATTATGTTTTACAGGAAAACCAAAACAAACCTCTGGTACGAAACCTCAAACTTTATTGTTAAACTCGATATATTAGGGTAAAAAAATAATAACGAGACAACGAAGAATTTTGAGATTCACTTAAAAATAAAAAGTACTATGTTGTAATTTTTACAAAATTTTCTTCATACAAATTTCCGCAGTACGTTTTATTTATTAAAATTATTATACATAGGGGGGAAAAATGTTCATTGTGAGTTCAGACGAATCTCATCCCAAAAAAGTACAACAATAAATCATCGAAGAAAATCAATTATGTGTCCTAAATTTGATATCTGAGGAAATGCCTTTTTCACATTATTACTGTTATCATTATATTGATAAAATAAATTCCTTGTTGCATTCCTTTGTACGAAATATGCCTATGCTCTCCTATTAAAAAAATGAAAATAACAGGGTTCAACCTGTTAAACGGTATACAACAAAACCTAATTAGTACCAGCTAAAATCGTAACCAAACAAATTAGAATATATGTTGAATTCCGTCGACTTGTTCGTGAGATGCAGCGTGCATAAGATCTTGATAATATATGCACACAAAGAGACAAATATTTTCTAAAAATAGTCATATCACGTTCAGGACATTTTTAAGCGTGTAACACCATCAAAAACCAGAGTTCGATAATACGTTCTGTTGGTTTCCATGTTATCTAATGTTTAAAATAAAATGTACTAACATCTCAGTATACATAGATAGAAAAACTATAATTTAGTAACATATATAAAAGAAAAGAAAAAGAAAAAAACTTTAAAAAATATTACTTATTTCGAAATACGAGAAAAATACTTTTTCTCCTTTTCCTTATTATTATTATTATTATTTAATATTAAAACGTTACAGTATATTTATTAAATTACAGTTAATACAAGCAAACAAAGTTATTTTTATTGTTACATCAGTAAATCTGAAAATAAACAGGAAATATATGTAAAATTATTTGCTTGAAACTCTTACAAACTAAACAGCAGAATAATCAATAATCCATTACAAACACCATAATCTATTTCATGCTGAGAAGCAGAAATCTTTTCATTAACTAAATTGCAGACAGTGCATAGAATCCTTTTACAGTCCGTTCTCTTAGAAGGAAAGATTCATTAAAAAGTGATCGAAAGCTTTCTAGAATAGTACATAGACATTTATTTTAATTAAAGAATAATCATAAAAGTTTATTACGACTAAAAAGTAAGAAAGTTAAGTATATAGTATTATTTAAAACAATCGTTAAATGTTCAAAGAAAATCAAAGCAATAATTATTCATTAAAAAAGATCGAGAAATTTCTAAGATCTTGCATAGTCATTTATTTTAATTAAGAAATAATCGTAAAAGTATGTTACGAATAAAAAGTAAAAGGATTAAGGATATAGGGCTTTTTTAAAAAGCCTTGTTAAATATTCATAAATATTAAAAGCAAAACTTATTATTATTATTATTATTAAAAACTGTTAAAAGTGGGCACACCAGTTTAAAGTTATAATCATTCCAGCACAATACATTAAGGAAATATACTGGGATCATTACATTAAATTTTTAATAAATCAAAACACGATATTCGTATGTACAAATAAATATATACGTTTTCTAAAAATCTCTTTTGGGTTCTTGAGCGCAGTAAAATAGACATTATTGAATTCTTCGGTTACATCAAGCAGCTACAACTACTTTTGCCGGCCGTTGCAATACCAACCACACAGCTAACAACTTACAAAACTTTCACTAAGAATGAATATTCCTTTTCACTTCAGTTTTTTACATTGGTAAAATATCTTATATTATTTTGCCAAGAATGGCAAATGTGCCCTGTATTTGTTTTTAAAATTAGGGAAGATGCGATTTACTATTCAAAAGCTATTTTACATACGTAAAAATATTGTATTTGACCAGTTACGTCAATAAATATGTTACAAAAGGAGTTTTTGAGACTTTAGCTTAATTTCTATGACCTAATAACACCATTATCATTACATGAAAATTTTAATTATATTTTAGTTATTGTCAAAATATAAGAGTTCCAACTGGAATATAACACAAAGAAATATATATCTTTGTGTTATATATATATATATATATATATATATATATATATATATACACACACAGTACAACCACATACCCTAAAACTAGCAGTGAAGACGCGTTCAAAATGTTGGAGGGATCCCAACTTGACCGACAATTTGAAATTTTGAAAACATCCAGTAATTCCGCGCTCAGTGTTATTGCTCATTTTCTTTGAGTCAGAGTACTGCCACCCCCTATTTTAACATTGGACTCGTTGAGTTAGCACTTACGCAGATGCTTGCATGGTTTCATAAAATGTGGTTGAAGAATATATATATATTTCTTTTATAAATTTATAAACATTTATAAATATCGAATTCAAGATTCAATTGCTACGAGGAAGTTTTAAATCAAGGAAATATAATGTTTATACACATATATATGTACTAGCAGGCTTTGCCCGCTTCGCTGGACATTAAACTTAAATGAAGTCTCAAAATGCAATATCTTTATTAATAACCTAAGTTCTCGCTGTGATTGGTAGAGATTTTCTCGCTCGCAAAGTGAGGGCTCTGGGTCTCCACTGTCTTCGGCACAACTTACTCACTTTTTACTTCCCCTTCCTCAGCGGTGAGTTCGAAGTTTTGCAAAATCACACTAATGTACATAATGCGTACACTTAATCAATATCCAGTCTGGGTCCCCACTGCCTTCGGAACACACTTCTTACTTCCCCTTCCTCAGCGGGTGAGTTCAAAGTTTTGCAAAATCCCACTAATGTACATAATGCGTACACTTAATCAATATCCGCGCACAAAAATTCGCCATTCTAAGGTAATTCAAAGAGAATTCTAACGGAAAAACATGTTTTTACACATGTTTATTGGGAACAACTTCAGTATAACCCCACAACGATATTTGGCGATTTTTTTTGTTGGCGCTTATGGCTAAATCATAAATCTAAAAATCATAAATCATATATGATAAATGATAAAATCACAATCTAAATCATAAGATCAAAAATCCAAACTAAACAACATATTAGGCTGCCATATTATATCGCAAACAGTTCAGAACGACATCGTTATCCTTCAAAACGGCGCCAAAGAAAAATCGCCAAATTCAGCTGTGGGGTTATACTAAAGTTATACCGTTTATTGCCCTCCGACTCCGAGAAGGTGGGGGGGGGGGGGTTCGAATTTCGTGAAATCCAGTTACAATAAGTGCCGGATGCAAACAAACAATTTACGCACCAAATTTAGAGACTACAGAAGTCTTTAATAGAAAATATTATAAATAAATAAATACAAAACGCACAGCTTTAGTATGGGAACCCTTTGGTGACTTTAAATATTTTAAGCCATTTCTGCGATGAACTGAATTGGCTATCTCAATTGTGCAATTAAAGATCTTGGCGAGAAACGTCCGAGCTACTTTGGTTCCGAATTTCATATTTTGCCAAAGGAATCCAATACTAAAGCTGTTCCATATCGAATCTGGGTTGAAAACGGAAAAAGGGTAAAATAAATTAGAAATATCAGACCTATATTTATAAATTTGATACCGAATGAAAGGGGCGATTTTGCTGAATCCAGGGGTTCAAACAGTTTTTCGATGCGACAATTAGATTTTTAAAAAATAACTAAAGTATGAAATTTAAGTGGCAACGGAAAAACGGATAAAGGGAAAAATAAATTAGAAATATCAGACCTATTGTTACAAATTCAGTGCCAAATGAAAGAGGTGATTTTTCTGAATCCTGGGGTGTAAACAGTTATTCGATACGACAATTAGATTTTTTAAAATTAACTAAAGTATGAAAATTAGATGGCAACACTTCATTTCAATCTTTTCATAATTTGTAGTGCGAATCACGCGAATACAAAAGTCTTTAACTTAAAAAATTATTTTTATATTTTATTTTTCCATTCAAAGCATTTTAGTGAAAAAATATTTATGGCGCATGCGCAGGCGTTTTTTACCCACAATTTAAACACTAATCATAATTTTGAAAATTTCTATAGATATAATTTCAAGTTGGGTGAAGACCTAAGTTTCTGCCAAGCGCCGTTGAATTCCGTGCAGCCGTTCTCGAGTGATGGCCGGACAAACGTGTTTTAGTCTTTTACCCCCTAGGGGGAGAACGGGGGGGAATTTCTGAAAAGTTGATAGATATAATTTTAAGTTGGGTGAAGACCTAAATTCCTGCCAAGCGCCGTTGAATTCCGTCCAGCCGTTCTCAAGTGATGCCCGGACAAAAAAAGCGACATTCGGACACGATGACACACACACACACACACACAGGCAAAATTTTCTGAAGTCATTTTCGGCTTTCATGGGGTGTAAAACGTGAAGATATCGCAAAATTTTTTGATTCCGACAAATTTACAGACAAAAGTCTGATTTTATTAATATAGATATGATGAATATACGTAACATATTTATCAAATATATGTATTAAATATATAGATTATTACCATTTACCTATTTAAAGACCTACCTAAATATTCACACTACTTTGATAAGCAAATCATAAATACTTTGGCTCCACTTTTATATGACATTAACCGACTTTTCTCACAATTGACAGTATGACTAGTTATACGCGTTAGCAATATAATGCCTTGATTACATTACATTTTAAATTCACCTGGAAATTAATAATAAATCTACTACTTGGACTTTATTCACACTGCTACGTTACTCTAGAGAAAAAATCTTAGAAATCTCAGTTATTACTATTGTTTTTCATTAGAAGAGTGTACTTCGATAATTTCTTATTCACTCACGCTATTTACGCTAAATTATTATTATTATTATTATTATTATTTATCATGTGCACTTATGAATATCTTGAGCATATTACGTTCTGTTGTCAATTATATCTCGGTAAAAAGATTATCCCGTATTTATTCTTTAACCACTTTTCTTTTGACCATGGTAGCTTCAGCGCAAGTGCTGATTCGACGATTCAGTTTTAAAATAGGGGTGATTGAGAGAAAACTGCAATAAGGGGTTAGGTGTTTGCCAAATATCAACATATAGGTCAATTTTGCACCCCTCTAAAACATTGGACTGATCGTGAAAGCTAGTTTCGAGAAATGTGGTTACACTATATTTATATATATTTACTCTTTTACAGGATGGTCTGTCTGTAGTTATCCAAAGGCCAGTAATTGATCATTGAAGCACAAAAATATTAAAAATAATAAATAATGATGGAAAATTTTTAATCTGATAGGTAGAAATTTTATTTTAGATCATTTCTAACATTTAGCTTCTAAAATTTAATAAAATGCTCTTTTACAATATACAATAGCAACTGATATATTGATTTCAAGTTAACATGGAACAATTACAAAGTTATCTACAGTACTCAAAGTAAATTACTGTCAGTATTAGCCAGGTGTTATGAGATGTTTATTTCAATCAAAAAACTTCAAACTGAATTTGGATTCAAAATTTAATTTATTAAGGTACGTAGTTCATATATATTTGTTTTAATCCTTCCTGTACCATATTATGAATTATATTGAAAATATATTTTATGTATTTTTAACACTTTTCAACAAGGTTAAAAAGTGTTAATTGCTTCGGTTTGTCTGCCTGTCTGTCCGTGCTCTAACTCCCGTAAACACTCATGGAATTTCTTGAAACTGATATATGTCTTTAAAGTTCACTATTTTACGTTCCCTATCGAAAATCGAGTGTACACCTTTACTGATTTTTGTACAGGGACACCCGAAAGTGTACCAAAGGACTGTGTTCTATGAGAGGTATTTCTAAAAACCATACTTTAATACCGTTAATTTGCACAAATCTTACTGAAATTGAAATATGTTATTTAAGTCCACTATCGGATGCTCCCCATTGAAAATGGAGTAAATACCATCACTGATTTGTATACAGGTACACGCGAAAGTATTCATAAGCATTGTGTTTTATGAGAGGTATTTCTATAAACCAAATTTGAAGAATTTCACTTTGCACAAATTTTAATAAAATTAAAAAATATTTTTCATATGCACAAAAGAATGCTTTACATGGAATACAGTATGATTAGCATTAGATTTATAGGGCCACAGGAAAATAATCAGTTATATTATTAGATATTATTGGAAATTTGCTGGAATTGCATTTTCATTTATATTAATCGTTGTTTTTATCGCTTCCTAAATGTTTTAACACTTTCAAATACGATTGAAAATTGTTAATGACTTCAATTTTTCTCTCTGTCTGTCCGTCTCTCTGTCTGTCTATCTGCGCTTTTACTTCCGTAAATATTCTTTGAATTTCTTGAAACTGATATGTTATATTTTAGTTCACTATCGGATGTTCCGTATTGAAAATTAAGGGAATATCTCTACTGACTTGTGTACAGGGTCACCCTATTCCAAAGCACTGTGTTCTATGAAAGGTATTCTTATGAACTGTATTTTAATTCCTTTATTTTTTGCAAATTTCAATGAAATGGCAATATATTATTTAAATTTAATATCGGATACTTTCTATAGAAAATGGAGTAAATACCACCACTGGTTTGTGTACAGGGACACCCGAAAGTATTCCAAAGTATTCGTTCTATGAGAGGTATTTTCATAAACAAAATTTCAATGACTTTACTTTGAATAAATCTAAATAAGTTGAAATATGTTATTCATATGCACAAAAAAAATGCTTTCTACAGAATGTAGTATGATTAGCATTAGGTTTGTAAGACCACACAAAAATATTCAGTTACATTGAACGCTGTTATTAGAAATTTGCTGAAATTGCATTTTCATTTACATTATGCGATTAAACACTTCTTAACATTTTTTGAGTGTGAATATGATTTCAATGTGTGCATCTATCTGCTCGTCTGCCCGACTCCAGCGTCCTAAAATATTTTCAGAGTTTTTACAAAATTATATATGTTATTCAAATTCACTATGAAATGTTCTCTATTTTAAATGGCAGTAAATGGTCTTGTGCAACTGGTTTGTTTACAGGGACATCCCAAAAAAAAATGTCAGTGCATTGCATTTTAGGACAGACATTTCTGTAAATTACATTTAAAGAACTTTCTATTGTATTCTTGCTATTGTATCTTCTTTCTTTCTGTTCTATTTCTTTCTATCATAAAGAAATTGACATTTATTGTTAATATGCTAAAAAAATATTTTGTATAGAATATGATTTTGTTAACCTTTAGATATACAGGACAACACTAAAATATTCAGATACATTAATGTTTGCAGTTAGAATATAAGGGCTACGTTTTTTTTTCGCGTTGAGCATTTTTAACACTTTCTAACAACGTTTAAGAATGATTAGGAATTCACTTGGTATATCTGTATGCCTTTCGGAACTACTGTCTGTCCGCTGTGTGATTACGTCCCTTATTAAAATTTAATATAGGTTTTCAGTTATTTAAAAGCTTTCTTTGAAGTTTCATTAAAAAATACCTCCCGAAAAGAAACCTCATTAAAGTTTTTTTTTTTTTTTTTTTTTTTTTTAACCCTTTGAAATTCTACATATTTTTAGGCAAAGAGCATTGAAAGTTACACGATAAAACAATCATGTACCTACTTTTGGAAAGTGTTAACAATCAATGTGTACCGCATGATTTTTCGTCCTTGTTTATTCTTTACTTAAGAGCAAACTTTATGATATATAAAATACGCATTATGAATTACATTGAAAATCTATTTCATATATTTTTTTTTCCCTTAATAAGAGCAAACTTTAAGATATAAGGCATAAAAACTGTGATTTTTTTTCATAGTATTTCCATTATAGTATTTAATAGCAGTTGAATGAGATGATACTTTCAAGTACCAAAGGTACACAAATATCGAAAAAAGATCAAAACTTTTTTCTTTTTTTTTTGTGTAAATTATCTTTAATCTTATTCACAGTTTATATAAGATTAATGATATTGATAAATGCAATTGTTTTTTCATTGCAGCACAAAATCACGTTACGTGTAGTCCATTTAAAATGTAGTTTACTTCTAATGCCATTTTTGGAGCGAAATTCGTTCTAACCTCGAGAACTAACAAAGGTTGGCCATGGACATCTTCTATTTTGCGAACTTTATTTAACACCGAAAATATCTTTCCCTTCTTATTGCCTCGAAGTTGTTGGAAGCCGTTATGTCTATTGTCAGGATGAGAATTCAGTCGTCCTGTCTTCTTAGATTCTGATACGAAGCGTGCGAGCGAACCTTGAATTATTCTCCTTTTATATTCCAAATAGAGATACTGATTCAGTTATTTCTTTATAAGCAACATAAAAGTTTGGTTTGGTTTCGTTTGGTTTGATGAGTACATGAGATTTATTGCTTGCCTCTAGGGCCGCTTATATCTCGAATAATCCACACCACAAGGGTTTACAAATTTTTATTACAAGAACAGATACAAGAACGTGAACAAGGACAAAACGTACATCCATGCTTTCTCCGGGATTCGAACCCGGACCCAACTGAGTAGAAGTCAGGGACGCTAACCACTCTACCATCTGGGTGGCACATAAAAGTTGATCAGGGTCATTTCCATCAATAATCGGTGCCACCACTCTTTTAATTTTTGTCTCTGTCGTATAAGAATTGCAGGATATGAAATTTACAGATGGCTACCTTTTGCTTATTATTGTCAATTATTTTGAAATATTAACAGCGAGTGTATCCAACTTAATACCATCCTTCTGTGACCTTTTAACTGGTCATGTTTCATTATCGTGGTAATTTAATCATAAGTGGATACACCTGTTAACTTTCTATTTGAAGTAGGCATTGTCTTGGTCATTATTCGATAATCAGTCTCCACGGTGTAAAATAAATAAAGCATTGTTTAAAATATAAATCTAATTTGTTTATAAAATAAATCTCACTTTTAAAGAGAAATAATATTTTTTGAAATACAAACGTAGAAATCAAAAATTAAATATTTATAAAACAAAATTTTGCCTTCATTCCTCATCCGTTAAGTCCCACGTAAGCAAAAGTCAATAAAATGGGTAGTAGAGACTATACAAATATACATAAATGCATGTAGTTGAAACGTTTTCATTAATAAAGTATTATCAAACGATAAAAAAATAAATTTGGGACTTACCTTCAATTTTCGAGATAATATATAAATAAATTCAAGTATTATTGATGGGCTCATACGCTGGCATTTGGATAGAGAGCAAGGATTCTAAAAAATACCACCTTGAATGAATGAAACTTCATAGGCTACATAGATTTGATATGTATAAGTTCCGATGACATTCCAATGTCAAAATATATTTTATTAAATTTTCAGTATAATGATACTTTAAAATGCCGTCGGTAGAAAAAGGTTAAATTAAAAAAAAAAAAAAAAAATACATTTTTATTAATAAACTACAAATAAACTATTTTTATTGTAACTAAGGGGTGGTGAATCACTAACTATCTGAAATATTACCAGTGCTAGTAAGGGACCAAACTGGACAGCTTCTAAGTTTAGACCTTTTCTATAAGTGACCAATACAGTTAATTTCAAATTGTGTAGGAATTCCACATACATTTTATCAGCTAACTTCTCAGTTTGCAAAGGTTTCTAGCTTTCGACTTTCATACTGAGTTTGAAATAGACTTTCATTCTGAGTTTGATCAATAGTTTAAGAAGATTTGGTTAGTTGGATTTAACATCGCAATAGTACTGCTCTATGGGTAATCTTAAGAAGTTTAGGAAATCTATTTTGAATAAAATCATCTGTTAAGGGTAAATGGATGAGTGCGTTTAACAAAGGCGGTCTGGGTTTCGTCGGTCTGGGAATCACACCTAACAGGCTGGAAGGAAAGTGTTGATTAGTAAATGAATTAGTATGCATTAATATTTTTTATATATTTGCGTTGAAATACAATTTATATATATATATATATATACATATAATCCTGCTCAAAAGTTTAGCAAGATTTGCAAACGATCAGTTTTTTTTTTTTTTAATTAAAAACTTATCTCTCAATAAAATGTTTCAAACATTGGATATTTAAAGAACTGTGTCTTTCTCATGTTTTTTAGCGAAGATTAGTTTAAGACAGCAATTAAGGGGCCGGTAGCAAATTGAGCAAAATTAATAATGTTTGTGATCACCCTGCATCGTTAAGTGAACAAAACGAACTGAAACTTAAGGATATGTTAAAATAGACCCAGTTCAATTTGTGGACGAACTTGTGTGAAGCTAGCAAGTTAAATAACGGAGATATAAGCATTTATTTTAAAACTCTTAAAATAATGAACACATTTTTTTATTTATAATATACAGAGTTTTCAACGCAAATTATTCCGTTTTTCAGATGAGTTGGATAAACAATTTTAAAACAATACACTGCAATCGGAATACAAATATCTTCAATATCTCATGAAACATAAACATTTTTATAAAATGTGTTTTTACTGCGCATGTGCGAAAAATAAAACCTTTTTTATCTTATAAGTTGAAAGCTAGATGTATTGGGCAACTTTTACCAAGAGTACATTTGAATAGAATAAAAATTAAGCGAATTGTATGAAAAAGAATGAGCTAGATTTTAGATATTTTTCAAAAGTTGAAATTTTTTAAGTGGTTTTTCACATGCCGAGTAGTTAATTTGAAGATCCAATTATTTCAACCACTTTCCAAAGGTTGTTTTTTGGGAAAAACATCTTATGATTTCAAAATTCATAGTAAATAAAAAAAATATATATATACTAGAGTTACAAGCTTATATGGGGTTTAATATATATATATATATACATTTGGAGAGTAGTTGAAATAATTGGATCTCCAAATTAATTAAGCGGCATGTGTAAAACCCCTTAAGAAATTTCAACTATTAGAAAATATCTAAAATCTAGCTCGTTCTTTTTTGTACAATTCGTTTAATTTTTATTCTATTCAAATGCACTTTCGACAAAAGTTGCCCAATACATCTAGCTTACAACGTATGCAATAAAAAATTTATTAATCTTAATTTTTATTTTTCGCATATTCGCAGTAAAAAGTTTTTTATAAAAATATTCATATTTCATGAGATATTGAAGATATTTGTATTCCGAACGCAGTATATTGTTTTAAAATTGTTTTTCCAACTCATCTGATAGTGGGAATAATTTTCATTGAAACCTCTGTACATTATAAATAAAAAACATGTTTTTTTTTTTTTTCTTTTTTTTTTTTTTTTTTTTTTGAGTTTCAAAATGAATGCTTATACATCCGTTATTTAACAAGCTAGCGTCACTCAAATTCATCCAAAATTTAAACTGGGTCCATATTAACATATCCTAAAGTTACAGCTCATTTCGTTCACTTAATTATACAGGGTGATCACAAACATTATTAATTCTACTCAATTTGTTACCAGCCCTCTGATTGTTGTCTTAAACCAACCTTCACTGAAAAACACGAGAAAGACCCAGTTCTTTAAATACCCAAAGTTTGAAAACATTTCATTGAGTTTTTAATTTGAAAAAAACTTTTCGTTTGCAAACCTTTCTAAACTTTTGAGGAGGAGTGTATATACATGTATACAGGGTGTTCCAAAAGTCCAACACCCCTTTCCTATTTCAAAAATGAGTCGGAATTGTGAAAAAGGGCGAAACATATGTTCAATGAATTTGATAGGGACTTTTTTGGTGAAAAAAGCTTGGGCCCGGAAGGAGGGGGTGGGGGGGGGCTAGTTTGGGTAACTTAAAAATTTCAAATAGGAAGGTATGTCTTGTGATACATTCCCGGACACGTCTCTTAAAATCAATGAATTTGATATAAATAGTTTTGCCCTACGGTTATTATAATACATGAGTTTTTAGACTGATGAAATGTGATTTTTATACTTATGTATCTCCTTTAATAATCACTGCAAGACAAAACTGTGTATATCAAATTCATTGTCTTGAAGAGATGTTTCCAGGGATATACACAAGACATACTTTACCAAAAAATGTTTGGACCCAGGCAAGGGAGTAGTAGTAGTGCCGCCAGGGAGGGCAACTTTAAAACATTAATCAGGAAAGTATGAGTCGTTATGCATCACTGGAAACTTCTGTTCAAGAAAATCAATTTGATATAAATATTTTTGTATCGCAGTGATTATTAAAGGGTATTCATAAGTATAAAGATTCACATTTCAAAAGTCTAAAAACTCAAGTATCTCCTTATATTATTAAAATCTGTGCGCATCTGTCTGTCTGTCTTTCTGTCTGTCTGTCTGTCTCTGAGAAATGCCTTGTCATAGCTATAGCTCCGGTGCTAATGGTCGCAGCGCTTCGAAACCGGTGTCGACAGACGCAGCATTTCTTCATCTCGACATCGCAATAATTCGCTAAGCGATGCGACCCTAATGAGCTGAGATATTAATTAAAACGTCGACCCATATCTACCGAAAAATGACCCAGAATTCATGATTAAATGCTTAAAAAGCGACATTTTTACGGAAAAGGTGGAAAATAAATTAGAAATATCAGTCGTAACGTTACAAATAAGATATCAAATGAATGGTCCGATTTTTCTGAATCCGACGGTTTAAATAGCTTATCTATAGGGCAATTAGATTTTTTAAAATTAACTAAAGTATGAAAAAAAAGGTGGCAACAAATCACAACAGTTCTATTAATTTCGCAATAGACGTATTTCGGTTACCATGGCGCCGGGCGAAAGAATAAATAGATTTTACTTCCAGCTTTACTGATTTTGTACTGGAAATAAAAATTGCAAATTTCAAAATGCTTCAATTTTCTTCAAAACTAATTCAAACTTGCTACAAACTTTTAACATCACAAGACGAAGTTCCAGTTCAAATATCATCGGGTTTCGAGAATAAATAAAAAATGTACAATTTAATTGCAAATTAAATGTTATTATAATACGCGTATTTCAAATTCTAACTATGATTAAATTATTTTTAGTACATCATTCGAAAGATATTTTAAAGTACTTTTATATTATCGAAAGCGGGATTCAAGATTTCGCTTCATTTACATGTTTTGAGGTCTCCTGAATCGATTTTCTTTTGTATCTGAGCTACTAATTAAAATAATTCCATTAGTAATACATCATAAGATAGCTTTGTTGGTTTGAAATCGAACAGTAGATTACAGACATTTCTACCGCCAGATGGCTCTGTAATATTTTAAAATTTCAATATTTCAATTTCTAATTATGATTAAATTGTTTTTAATACATCATTCGAAAGATATATTAAAGTTCTTTTATATTATCGAAAGTTTTAACCAGATTTGCACGTTTTGAGGTGTCCTGATTAAGTTTTCGTTTGCATCTCAGCTAATTCAGTTAGACCGTTCAAAATTGGTATATGTAGGTTAATTAAGAAGGGCTGAAAGGGTGGGGAAGATATAGGCGTGAGCCGCGCGCACGGGACAGCGCTGCCGAAGGCAGCGGGGACCCGGTCCGACTTTTTAACCAATGAGAAATGATTTTTTTTTCATTTTCTTTTCTTAAGAATAAAAATTTGATTTGAGAAGGAATATGTGCGCGTAGCGCGCGTATACCTTCACACGTGCGTGCGCAGCGCGCATGGGTCTGCGCTGCCGAAGGCAGTGGGGACCCGGTGTGAGTTTTTACCCGATCAGAATTTTTTTTTTTTGAGGGGGGGGGGCACGGAGAGTCAGGGAAGGAATACGCGCATGCAGCGCTGCCGAAGGCAGTGGGGACCCGAGCCGACATTTTACACAATCAGAAATGATTTTTTTTTTTTAATTTCTTTTCTTAACACTAAAAGTTACTGTTAGTGATTCATTAATTTTAGTGATTCATTTGAAAATACTGACCCGCTAGCGGGCGAAGCTCGCTAGTCTGCTTTAATAATCATTGTAAGGCGAAACTATATATATCAAATTCATTGTTTCCAGTGACGTATCACAAGACATAGCTTTCTATTTGAAATTTTAAAGCTGCCCTCCCTAAGGGCCCCCCTAGCCATCCCCCCCACCCCCCGGGCCCAAACTTTTTACACCAAAACAAATCTACTTTGAATTGATTGAATATGTGTTTCGCCATTTTACATAATTCCAACTCATTTTCAAGAACACCCTATATATATATAGATATATATATATATCTATATATATATATCACGAGCAGCCTTTATTTTAAGCAGTTTTTAAACTAGAAGTTGAAACGATCGATTTCTAACAAGACACTGGTCATTTGCTTGATATATGTAGACAATTACTTTCAAATTTTCATTTTCGAAATATTATTGTGAATAACATAAATTGTAGAAAAGAGAACAAAGAAGTGCTTTTCGGTTATAAATCTTTATATGTTGATTAGTACTTAGAAAAATTTCCAAAAAAATTTTGTCAATGATTTTAATAGATAGTAAGGTAAAATTTTAGCTATATCCACTAAATGGTCAATTATTGGATTTTTATGACATTAAAGAGAGACATCCTAATATTAGATTTCCACATATAATATTTTTAAGAGAAGTATTTTAATATAAAAGAAAAAAATGCACGATTTAATTTAGTATAATCCTTTAATAACACTTTCAATCGTATGGAAATTCCGCCTCATTTTTATTATAAGCTAGAATTTTATAGTTAAAATGTTAAATAACTATATTTAAACAGCCTTTGACAACCCTTTTACATTGTTTCTCAAAAGCATTTATTTTGTTGCATTTAATTCCTTAAAACATAAATATCTACATCGAAAGGGAATCTACGTACATTTTCGTCACGTAAATATTTGATTTATTTGACAGTATGAAATTTTTAAATTCAGACATATTAAAACTTTTATTTAGAATTAATGGAGCATGAAACTTAAAGTGAAAGAATATTGAATTTTACTCAGTCAATTTTTACAGATTGACAAATATTTCTGATTATTATATTTTACAAAATGAATTCATATTCTAATTTCATATGACAGTTTATATATTTATAACTCAAAGTGTGTAACTTCTAAATAAATTTCCAATTTACATGACAGAGACTGTCACTGAGAGTAAAGTTTATAAATTGCTAAATATAATATAAAAATATAACATTACAGATATTGAATATATTTTATTCTATTCATATGGTAGCAGAATTAGGCATCTGCAGTTGTCATTATATTTCAAATAATTCTCAAAATTCTATGTTACATATTAATGTAAAAATCTAAAAGTAAAGAAAAAAAAAAAAATCATTGAAATACGTCAAAATCACAAATTGTGTTTACTCTATCTGCAGAAAATGCTTTACCACACTATTCGCTCAACTCCTATACACCGAGTGCAATTGCAGAAACATAGAATTCACACACGAACAATGACTAAGTCACCAATGATATCGGCAGTATCTTTGAGGCTCGCATTGTGTCCACTTCTGGTACGCAATCCATGCAATAGCACCACGTCTATGTGCGTGACTCGCCTCTGCTCCATTATCCATTTTAATTTTATAAACATGAAATTGAGCACAATTCTTAGACCAAAAACTTAACCCATACTCTAAAGGTCGCTTTCCTAAAGTATTTTAGGTTTTTCTTTTTTTTACCTTTCCACAAAAATTTCGAAAAATCCCTTCGCATTGTTTTTTCTGTACACATAAACAAACCATACACCAAAAAGTCGCCTTCCGCAGATAATTGCGTGCAGAACTATTCTTGAAACGTATATTTCCTACCGCGTACGCCCCAATTAGATCAAAGAGAGAAATTTCGCTTTATATTGTGTGTTGGGCATATTTAAACAACTCGGATATCATGTCTTTTTGAGATATTCAGAAAATTTAGAAACGTGTCTGTTTGCCCTCTCCCTCCGCCTCATGTGAGGATTACAAAGAAAAAATTTCGCGAAATTCCTTTATAGTTTGTCTGAGATACATATAAACAACCCATATACCCGAATAATTGTATTCCTGAGTTAATATGACGAGATACGCTTAGAAACTTTTTTTCTTACTCTCACACCGTTATAAATGGGAGGAATGCAGTCAATTTTGCAAAGTCATTTTATGCTTTGTGTTGGGTACACATAATTAACCAACACACTGAAAAAAACCTTTTATGGAATAATTTCACGCAGATTAATACTTTAAAACTTGTTTATTGCTCCTCTCACCCCCAAAGGGGGGAAGATGGGGGGGGGGGGGGTAAATTTCGAAAAATTCCGCCACAGTGAAAACTGGATACAGATAACAGTGCCACACATAGAAGTTCGTGACTGCAGCTTCAATAGATTCTCCAGGTCAAATTTCACGCAAAAGGATGAGTTTACGAATTTACATCATTGTAATTTTATTAAAAAATATTTTCTTATATATTTCAGTATGTATACTGCTTTTATTAACACTAGAAGCGCTGAGCTTTCTCCCTACGAAAGAAATCCAGTAGATGGTGCCGCCTGGCGCGTTTCTTCAAAGATCGTCAACATGGTAACGTTCCGTATCGCGTGCAGAATTGCAACCTTTCAGGGTCTGCGTAAGCACTAGACCCACCTAAGAGTTCGTGTTTTCCGGCGAATAAAACAAAACGCCAAGTACGTGCACACACACACGCACTAAAATAATAATAATAATACTAATAATGTACGTATATATATATATATATATATATATATATGTATATATACACAAAAAAAGAAAAACTACAGTTTTAAGGAACATATATCAGAATATACAAAGTTCAACGCAAATTTAAAAGAATCAATCAAAGTAGCAATTTTAAAATTATAGCTTCAGAATATTGGTTGGTTGGTTGGTTGGTTTTTACGTCGCACTAGTGCTGCGCAATGGGCAATTGGCGACAGTCTGGGACATACTCTTAGATATGGTCCGGAGACATGCCATCAGAATTTTGGTCCTTCACGGAAGGGATGGCAATCCCGTTTCGGTAACCCCCAGAGGTAAAATTTTGATGGGAACGTCGGGGAAATTGCGGCCACGACAGATTTTATGTGCACCAATCAACATTAGTGTACACAACGACGATCTTTGATCGGTTTGAATACCGAACTCGCAATCTTCCAATTACGAGCCCGGCGCCGTACACTGTCGCCCGTGGCCCAGCATTCAAAATGAAGCACGAAAATTGTCGATAGAGCAATCAATGTACGCAAAATTCGAATTTTATTCACTGTTGACTGTGCATTGATGTTTAGTAAAAATAATATCCCTAGGGGTTATTGAGGATAATCCTCCCTAGCGGAAAATTTATCCCTTCCTTCCCTCTGTGAAAGGTAAAAATCGTAATGACAAGTCTCCGGGCAACCCTAAGGAGTGAATCCCTGACAGTCGCTAATTACCCATAGCGTAGCACTAGTGCGACATTAAAAAAAAAAAAAAAAAAAAAAAAAATCTCTATTCAAATGAGTAACTTTATACTGGAATTTTGTAATAGAATTTTTTTTTTTTTTTTTTTGTAAAACTTTACTACATATAGGCCAATTAACACAATTTTATGTAAATGTCAATATTTATGCAAAAATCTGCTTAAAATTGCTCATCTCTCTAGATTTCAAAATGGTGCATTTGATAATCTAATGGAATCGAGTTTAATTTTATCCATTTGAAACAGAAAATAGAAATGAGAGAAACGACGAAACGATGATAAAATGTAGCATTGTGTATAAAACGCTATTTTTTTTTAAATATGAAGACCAATAAATGTACAGTAAATGACTAATAAACTGTGCTTGATTTTATACGGTTTTACATTGCCATAATTAAACAAATTCGTATAAATTGAATGAAAAAGTGCATTTTCTAAGCCGCATTTCAGTATTTTTAATACCCACAGTCTTGAAGCAGTCTAACTAATCGCTTCACACCTAATCATCGAAATAAATAAATAAATAAAAATAGGATCATACACTTTCCTGTTAAATTTTAAGCAGAACACTCTAAAAATTTGAAAAGACGTCACTACTCTCTTATTTTTCACATATGGTTGGGTATATAATACTTTTCATCGTTAGTGGATGTTGTTTAAATGGGTTTAATCGTTTAACATCACGTCGCACTAGGTCTGCATAGTGAGCAATTGGCGACGGTTCGGGATTCACCCATAGGGTAGTCTGAAGGCATATCATAAAAATTTTAATTTTCCGTAAAGATCTTTCCACCACTGGAAATTATTTGCCATAATAAACGTATTCTGAAAAAAAAAATTAGACTTATGACTAGATTAAAAAATAAGTAAATAAATAAAAGCGCGTGTTGTTTTTATATAGCGACATTATAAGTGCGTACATATAAAAATAAAATATGAAAAATTGTCAACAACAAGGTCCCAAGAAGCAACATTTTTTTCAGGGCACAAGTATCCAAAAATGAAGATTTTCGGAAGGAATTTGGGACATTTGATCATCCTACACAAAATATGTTTTTAGCACTTTCAAATCATACGCAATACTTTTTCATTCATTAAATAAACACCTACCCTGGGAAGGATCAAATTGTGATAGCATATTTTCAGAACAACGATTGGTGTGAGTCCAATTGTCGCCAATCGCCCATGGCTTAATATTAGCGTCACGCTAAAACCTAATCAATAAATCAGTCAGCAGTGAAATAAACTTCACTCCAGTCTGAAAGCTTTGGCGAATTAGTACGCTTTCAATACACCAACGGATGACGCGGTCTAAATTAAACTTTAGCGCGCGAAAACCGTCACAAATATGGTTTTGGCGCTTCTAGTGTTAATTTCGAAAACTTAGATATACATTTTTTTTATTAAAATCACACAATCAACTTGTCTGAATCAAAGGTTGTCTGAGTGAGTAATGCTGACCGGGGTGTCGGCTTGGATAGCTCAATTGGTAGAGCCTTGACCTTGTAAGTCAAAGATCCGGGGTTCGAGTCCCGGTCCAGGCATTACTTTCACTCAGTCGGAAAAATAAAGTTTCAATAAATATTAGATATACATACCTGTTTCCATACACACAATGTGTATGGAAAAAATGCCCCGCCGCCGGCTTTTTAAGGAAGTACTGATTGCGCATCCCGACGTATTGTCTTAATAGGGGAGAAAAAACGATTTTCTTTCCACAAATCATATTTTAAAACATTAAAAAATCTAGTTCAAATTTAATAATATGTAATTTGACTTTATAACCTCGTAAAATAAGGACTTATATCAATAATCTTGTTTTATGAACAATTTACGATTACCTTTTTGAACATGCAAACAATAATTGATCAAATAATTGATTAAATAAAATAGTGTAGCATATTTTTTTTAATGACAAATACATTTATATTATTATTAATATTAATATTATTGTGTTTATAAATTAATTTTATTAATTTATAAAAATAAATAATGATTATTTTTTTTTCCTTAAATAACAAATAATAAAAATAATAACATTAAAATTTTATAGCTTTTTTTTTTTTTTTTTTTTAACCTGGCTCAATTCCTTTAAGAAATATTTTAAAGATACTATAAAATTTTCGTAGCATTCCATTTCTCTATGGATTATTTACTTTAGCGAATCGTTGTAATGTATCTTTCTCTAAGAAAGATTAAAATGTATTTATCATGTAATATCTGTCAGAAGTGAATTTTATGAAATTATATTTCCAAGAAATTGAATTTTATTTCAATTCGCAAATAAATTTGATATTTTAAGAGAAAAGGAAGAAATATGGAATATTGAAACGTAAAAGCGGAAAGGAATTGTATTAAATCTAAACACGATAAAATCTTTAAAATCTTTAAAAAATGTGCTTGCCATTAAAAAAAAAACAAAAACAAAAAAAAAACTAATAGTTATGAAAGAATATTAGAGTGGTAAAACGAATTACATATATTCTTATAATTATTTTTCGCTTACAAATTATAAGAAAATTTAATATGTATGTACAACTTTGTTGAAAAATTAATTGTTTCATATGAATATCGTTACAATTTCTGATAGCCAGCAGACGATTATAGCTTTGTGTTAGATATAGTATAATGTAAATCTAACATGTAGAAGGGGAAATTAAATGAACACGTGTTGATATAACATTATTTATTTGGTGATATTCCATATAATACAGTAACATAGAGTATTTCTAACAAATGAAATATCGATTTAAATTTTAAAAACCTTCAAAAGGGATATCAGTGGGGCCTAATTCCATCATTTCAGGTGGTGGGCCAGAATGACGATGTCGAATGACAGCTGGCAATGTGCATTATCCACAGTGCTGCCAAATACGGATGCGGCTTTCTTGATGCTATAAAGATTATTGTGATTTGTCTCAAAAGCCAACGTCACGCCATTCGTGCGTACAGGTTCGCATTGATCACAAATGCTTAGGTTAGTGATGCAGATTTTAAGGTAACCGAAGTTTTCGTAGCTGCGTACTGGGTCATGTATGTATTACCAATTGAGAAACATCTCGATCCTCTTTTCATTCCCGGCACTCTGAATAGCGACAGTTACATTTCTGACTTGTTAAGGTCTGTCGCCCTAGTATACTAGAGGCCACCGTAGTGTAGCAATTAAGTAGAACAATGCACAACCGCAAGTTATCCGTAATGCCCAAACCTTCCTTAATACAGAGCGTGTTTCATTTTTGATCTGGTCAACGCGTTCTCCTGATCTCGCATCAGTTAAAATGACTGTTTAACTGATGAAAAGCAATTGACACGCCTCCACTCATCAGTAAATACAGTCGAAGAACTGTGCCATAGTGTTGAAGCTTAATGGATTTCTGTATCCATACATGTCATTTAATCGCTGTTCATTTCAATGCCTAGGAAGATAACGGCTGTTATTGCTCCCAGAGGTTTCTGCTTCATGTAATCTCAGGATATATTACTAGAAATTTCCTGACACTTTAATCAGTTGTTCTTCCTACCACTAGCGGGCTTCGCCCGCTATCGGGTCAGTATTTTCAAATGAATCACTATAATTAATGAATCACTAACAGTAACTTTTACTCTTAAGAAAAGAAAAAAAAAAATCATTTCTGATCGGGTAAAAGTCACTCCGGTCCCCACTGCCTTCGGCAGCGCAGTCCCGTGCACGCTGTGCGCGCAAAAGTTAACGGTTACATGCGCTGGCGCGCGCATTCCTTCCCTGACCCTTCGTGCCCCCTAAAAAAAAATATTTTCTGATCGGGTAAAAACTCACACCGGGTCGCGTATCTCCGAAATGTTGGCGCATACAGGTCAACCTGGCAAATTTTTGTAGCTCGCGCCAAAACCCTCTCTGTCGCAAAGCAACCCTTCTTTCCACTTCATTCATGATTCGTTAAGGATTCGAGCAATCTTTTTTTTTTTTTTTTTTTTTTTTTTTTTTTTCTTTTTTTCCAAGAGAATAAACTATTAAAAATGTGTCAGTGGAGTTTTAGTATCGTAATTCTTAAATAATATATTTAAAGCAAAAATTTATTAGAAATCCTCCACCCTTTAAATTTAATTTAGCAAGATTAATGAAGAAATAAAATTGTAATATTCTAATTTTAAAGCTTTTAAAATTGTTCTTGAAATACATTTATTTATTTATTTATTTATTTTACTTTCTCTTACCAACATATATGGTAGAGAAAGTATTGTTTTGGGGTCAAATTTTCGAAATTGAATTTTTGTTATATATACACGCTTTGAGGCTCCCTGAATCATAATTGTTAAAAATGTGTCAATGGAGTCTTTGTATCGTTATTTTTAGATAATATAATTTAATGCCAAAATTTATTAGAAAACCCTTTAAATTTATTTTATCAAGATTAATGAAGAAGTATATTTGTAATATTATGATTTTAAAGCTTTTAAAATTATCCTTGAAATACATTTATTTTATTTTATTTTATTCTGTTTTATTATTATTTTTATTATTATTATTATTTACTTTCTCTTCGTCAAATAAAATTGTTTCTAAACCTATTTTAGATTATTTGAAAAGTACATTAAACTTTACATTCTTACGCTATTGATCTTAAGCTTTAATGTGCAATCTGTCATTATAATATTGAAATGCAGGGTGAAAAAGAAAGTCGTGTGAGTGACACACCAGATTATCATTATTACGCATCATTATTTAGTTTATTTTACCCATATATTGTAAGAAAAGTTTTATTTTTGATTCAGATTTTCGAAATTGAGTTTTTGCTACATTTATATGTTTTGAGGTTTCCTGAATCCAAAAATTATGTTTTTAGTGGTTGGTTTATGTGACTTGTCTGTGTGTATTACAGATATTGAGTTTGTAAAATGGATGCATCAGTTTTTAAATATCACTTATGTCATTGATAAGGACAATATTGCTTTGGAACAAAGTAAGTTGTAAACTTCACATGTTATTCAAAATTTACGTTTTCTTTTTAACATGGCAAAATAGAGCAAAATTTCGTTTAAACGTCCATTATGCCAATATTTTGTCGTAAACATGTCAGACTAATATTTTAAAATATATTTTTTAATACACTTCATTAAATATGAACATTTTAATTTGAAACTTTAGTAATTAAATATTGTGTTTCCTTCATTTGACAAATTAGGCCAATACTTCCCACGAACTTGCAATATGGGGATCAGTTGTGTTGGAAATTAATGTACGAAAACAATCCTAATAAAATTAGTCATTTAATTACGATAAATCAAATTTATCGAATCGGATAGAGGGTAGCCTATAAGGTGCGGCATTTCAGTCTGCGACTGTGTTGAGTGTTCTATCATACTCATTCCTTTTAATATGAATACATTTCGCTCTCAATAGAAATTAGTAACAATAAATATAGGATGAAAATGGTTATGCGCATCATTATTACTTTGATTTGTATAACATATTAAGTTAGTTTGTTTATGATTACTGAAAAAAAAATAGAATAGCATTAATAAAATGTTTAACGTTTTATTTTATAACTTTGTATGTTGGGGTTGGGGGGGGGGGGTGGGTAAAGAATGAGAAATGGACATGTCCGAGGAGGAAATTATACTTAGAAAATTTTATGAATTTCAACCATAAAATTTAACACGAAATATCTATTTTATTATGATAAAGATGCTCTTTAAAAATACATAATAGATAAATATAAGGTGATAATTTATGAAAATTCAAGCACTGCATCGTAAGAGAGATATTTTATAAAGTCATACATTTTAAAAATTTAAATACAAAATGACAATAAAAATAGTTGAAATGTAAAATGGCGTACTACTGATTTGGACTTATGAACATTTTTCATGCATTTTACTAAGAATTTGTAATTTGTTTGAACAATTTTTACAAACTTTTTGGCCTTATACATGAAATCGGATCTCAATGCTAATATATTACCATTATTATTATCTACTTCTCTATTCGGATAACTATTTCTTAATTTCAAGATATGTTTCGTTTTGCGATTTAAATCCTACATTAATAATCAGAAGAAAAAAAATTAATAACAAAAAAAGAAAGAAAGAAAAACGCCGGATGTTTATTTATACAGGTTAAGCGGTGTGAAGTTTCTCTTTGCACTTCCAGATTTGGCGAAAATCGCATTCTCTGGCGAAAAATTGTGAATTTGTTCTGCGTGCGCCAACAGTTCGGAGATACGCCACCGGGTCCCCACTGCCTTCGAAGCGCAGACCCATGCGCGCTGCGCGCGCACGTGTGAAGGTATATATGCGCTGCGCGCACATATTCCTTCTCAATTCAAATTTTTATTCTTAAGAAAATAAAATTTAAAAAATCATTTCTCATCGGGTACAAAGTCGGACCGGGTCCCCACTGCCTTCGGCAGCGCAGTCACGTGCGTGCTGGGCGCGCACAAGTTAACGGATACACGCTCTGCACTCGCGTATTCCTTCCCCGACCCTTCGTGCCCCTAAAAAAATCATTTCTGATCGGGTAAAAACTCACACCGGGTCCCCTCTGTCTTCGGCAGCGCAAACCCATGCGCGCCGCCCGCGCACGTGTATAGGTATACGCGCGCTGCGCGACATATTCCTTCTCAAATCAAATTTTTATTCTTAAGAAAAGAAAATTAAAAACATCATTTCTCATCGGTTAAAAAGTCGGACCAGGTCCCCCTGCCTTCGGCCGTGCAGTCCCGTGCGCGGTGCACGCCTATTTCTTCCCCACCCTTTCAGCCCCTCCTAATTAACCTACGTATACCAATTTTGAACGTTCTAACTCAATTAGCTGAGATGCAAAAGAAAACCTAATCAAGAGACCTCAAAACGTGTAAATCTGGTGAAAACTTTCGATAATATAAAAGAACTTTAAAATATCTTTCGATTGATGTATTAAAAATAATTTAAACATAATTAGAAATTTAAATATTGAAATTTGAAAATATTACAGTGCCATCTGGCGATAGAAATTTCTGTAATGTACTGTTCGATTCCAAATCAACAAGCTTTCTAATGATGTATTATTTATGAAATTATTTTAATTAGTAGCTGAGATACAAATGAAAACTTATTCAGGACATCTCAAAACGTGTAAATCTGGTGAAAACTTTCGATAATATAAAAGAACTTTAAAATATCTTTCGAATGATGTATTAAAAATAATTTAAAATACGCGTATTAGAATAAAATTTAATTTCCAATTAAAATGTAAATTTTTTGCACAATCGATGAAATTTGAACTGCAAGGCTGTCTTGTGATGTTAGGTCTGTATACCAAGATTAGTGTGCGTTATTGAAAAACTGAAGCCTTTTCAAAATTGCAATTTTTAATCGCAGTACCAAAACACGTGACCTCATTAAATACCAGATGTTTCTCTTTCCGTTCAAGACTGTAGACTATCGTCTGCAAAGCTAAGATTCTTGTGATTTGTTGCCAACTTTTTTTTATAGTTTAGTTAATTTTAAAAAATCTAATTGTCCGATCGATAAGCCGTTTAAACCATCGGATTAGAAAAAAAAAAAAAAGCCCTTTCCAATGGTATCTTGTTTGTAACAATACGACTGATATTTCTAATTTTTTTCCTACTTTTTCCGTAAAAATGTCACTTTTTAAGCATTTAATCATGAATTCTGGGTCATTTTTCGGTAGACATGGGTCGATGTTTTAATTAATATCTCCGCTAACTAGGGTCGTATCGCTTAGTGATGTCGAGATGAAGAAATGCTGCGTCTGTCGACACCGGTTTCGAGGCGCTGCGACCATTAGCGCCGGAGCTTTAGCTGTCACAAGGCATTTCTCACAGACAGACAGAAAGATAGACAGACAGACAGATGCGCACAGATTTTAATAATATAAGGACATAATGTATGTACCCCAAAAATATCTTTGTGATATTTGTATTTCTTTCTGGCGTTGAATTTTGGATATCCAGCAGCATATCTATATACAGGTTTGCTGTAATTCAACGTTGCCTATTCAGGTTAGTATTTTCTTAGTAGCAGAAGTTTAATCATAACCAAGCTGTATATATAGTATAATAAGAGTAGAAATAAGTATATTAAGTTTTGTGCAATCTATACGTGAAATTTAAGTTATAAGTGCACATTTAATCATTCTATATGTAAATGGATGTATATGTATAAGCGTAAAATTAATATCCTATTCATCACGGGTAGTGTTTGAAAGGTATTTAACAAACCAAATCATTCTATTATGTTTAAAACACTTCTATTAAGCAAGTTTATTCTTATTTGTGTCTTAATCTTATTTTTCGTATGAACATGTTTTAAAATCATTTTCTGTATTTAAATAATAAATGGAGATAACTGGAATTTTTATTTATTACGTAAAAAATTACATATATATTTTTTCACAATTCTTTTTACTTAATCGCTTAAAGCAATAACTTACGTTCTGATGATTTTTTTCTAGTTAAAAATATATTTGAGGAGAAAAGGAATTTTTATAAATGCATAAATTTCAAATAATTTAAATTTAGAAAAGGAATTATAGAAAAAATACCTAACTAGTAATTCATGTTGAATGCAAACAATTTCCATTTAAAACTAACTATAATATTTTTGTAAAAATCTTTTATTCTTTCAAGACTGAAAGATTGATTATTTTAGATTCTTAGTAATATGAATTAGAATGATTTTTTTTTCCGAATATTTTTCTTGGAGTAAAATTAGGAGTTTTTTGTTCCCAAAATCTAAAAGTGAGGAATGTAAATACCATTATGATTAAGATAATATTAAAAAAGAATCTGACTTAAAGCCTTTTATAGATATATAGCCTTTCTTCATTTTAAGACGAACAAACACAAAAATGTCAGGAATCAAAGAATATTTAAGAAGCACGTTTTTAAAATAACTTTAAAACTTACATGTTTAACAAAAGAAACAAATGATAAATAATTCATAATGTTTTCTGTGTAGTTCTTTTTTTTTTTTTTTTTTTTTTTTTTTAGCTCAAAAAGAAAAATATCGGGCTAGACTGCTGTAATGACATGTTTCATTTCCAGTTTTCATTTCTTTTCATATTTAATTTTTATATATAAATTAAAATAAACATTTTGCGTCGAAAATTTCCATTTTATATAATGCACATTACTTACGTATTGATAATTAAAATAAAAATTGTACATTACACATGATTGCTTAGTAATACTTTATAAAAAATAACTTAACGTTATACCAAATAATGGTAATTATATTATTTTAATTGTATTGAAAAAGTTTTTATACTATTTTGCACTTTTTAAATGGTGACAAATATATATAATTTTTAACATGTCAATTAAATGTTTTGAAAATTTAAATATAGAATATCAATAACTTTATGTAGTCCATAGTATATTAATCATAGTAAATTTACTAAGAATGAAGTTTAAAAATTCCAATTCGTCTGTAAGTTTAATACATTATTTGAAAACAAAACACACGTGCATGTAAAAATGCTGCTGTTTGTAAAAAGTTAGGAAAACAATGCCTTAAAAGCCATTTTAAAATTACTTCATAATAGATCAACTATTTCAATTTTGTTATTATACCTAATAAAAATACACTGAAATATTTATTTTTGAGAATAATTTTATTTTCTTATTTTAAAAATAATATTTCTGGAAATATATAATTATTACCGATTAATAACAGCAAAATCAAAAAGTATAATATAAATATTCTTTAAATGCATAAATAAAAAATAAATAGAAACTTTTATTATAATTAATTTTGTATATATCTCGTAATGGAAGTAATCGAACTTCGTTAAAAAATTTTACTTGAGAGTGAAAGAATGTAAGCAGAATAACCGAAAAAACTTCATTATGTAATTAAACAAATGACTTAATCACGAAGTTAAACGAAGTAATTGAATTATCTACCTGCTCCGAATGAATATTCCACAAGAGCCAAATTAAAAGAGAATTACATTATATTACGTAAATGAATAATTTATCATATCAACGAGGGAGCTTATTTTTTAAATAAAAATATTTAATGATACTGTTTTGTACGATACAGGTTTTGCACTATAATGTACTGAGAAATATTATTTTTTAGCACAAATTCATACATTTATTGAAGAAAAAAAAATTAAGGTTTCAAGTAAATGTATTTTTTTTTTATTAAAATTCAAATATATATGTACGTCTATTTCTAGGAAGAAAAGTTTGATTATCATATATATATATATATATATATATATATATATATATATATAATTTCTAATGTTAGAATACTAATTAAATATTCCTTAATTTCTAATTAAATAATACTTAACTATTTTCTCTGCAGGATCAAATTTGTGATTAAATGTGTCAGGACTACCAGGTGAAAAACAAAATAAGCCAAAAACCTTTTAAAAAGTAACATTTGGCAGGCATATTAAAGGTGACCCACACTCTCTATTTATTGTTATGAAAATTATGTGCTTTATTACTGAAATGATAAGGTTTAAGATATCTGTACTGTGATTAAATTTTAATCACTTTATAGATTTATAAAAAGCAAGTTTAACCATTTTAACACATAAAAACATTCTGTTTTGCTTCTTCTTTATTATTATTATTATTATTATTTTAATTCCTATGTATTTGTGAATAAAACATACGTTTCTTATTTTACTTGACGCAATATTCCTAATATAAAAGTAGAATATCTATACATTTTACCTAGATTATGATATACTTTCCAAAACACATTAGAGTAGGATTTTAAATCATTTTGTATGTTTGAAGAACGCATTTAAACAAATATAAAATTATTATCCATTGGTAAATGAAAATAAGTAAAAAAATAAATAAATAAATACTTGATAAGTTTTATTAAATAGCGCACATTTACCTCATTAAAAGCCACCAACCAATCAATCTAAATAGTATTAAACATATGTATATTAAATTACCAGGTGAGTATAATTGAATTTATCTTATTTTGACCTAAATAGGTCTCGTTCTAATAAGCTTACTTCTTTCAAACTTGGTATATGTGTTATGTTAAACAATGGGGAAAGGAAACATGTAATAAAAAATAATAGTTCAAATTTCGATCGATAGATGGTGCTTTTCGTGTATTGCAGAAAAGATGCTATGCAAATGTCGAGAGTTTTCAAAAATAGTATTAAATGTCTCAAAATTATTCTTCATCATGCCTCTAGAGGAGAAAGATCGATTGCCAATCATTCAAGATCCATATTTAGGAGCTGAAACGTTTATTTTGTTGTACTTCTTTTACTCAAAATAGCTATTGACATTCCATCCGGACGCCTTTTCGACCATGGCAATATGATTTATTCTACGAATTCATTTTAAATCAGTTATTGTAATCTTCCTCGAAGCATCCCGAACTTTCCAGTCCCTTCAATTTTTGTTCATTTTCGCAACCCTTGTCTCAGCAAAAGGCGTTTATGTAATCCTTTTAAGCATGCGTAATTCTTGCAGTACAGTTGAAAAATTACTACTACTAACTTTCATCTCTAAAGTCATGGTGATGAATAATTTTACGACATTGACTACTACTTTTTATAACACTCTAAATTTGCATAATGTGTTTTCTGTATTGCATGACAAAGCGCCCTATATCGGTTGAGACTTAAACGTATGAGTTTTATTACAGATTAATTTTCCTCAAGGTCCACATAACGCATATACCAAGTTTGAATGAAGTAAATTCTGCTAGGTTTAAACAGGAGAATCAATGAGTGTATTAAACAGAAAAAAAAAGTAGTAAATAGCTGTGTGTCTAAATAAACAAGAAAAGTTTAGCAAAATATCGTGCTCTACAAATGTTAAAATGTCTTAAAGAGTTATTAAATGTTTACTCTTAATCTGAATTTCTCAAAATCTATTCTTGTTGTGCTGCCTAAAATACTTTTTTTTTATTATTATTAACCTTAAGGAATCATACAATAGTGATTCATGAAAGATTCCATATAAGAATTTGGCATTAAATTTAATCATCAATGCCAACGAACAAGCACAATTACCATATTTAATTCATTAAAATACCATACCACGACGCGTTTAATTGAAATCGATATATTTGCCCGTTAAAATATTATACTTATAAGGAAACAAAGGAAATATTTTGTCAACATCTTAAATGCCAATCAAAAGGGTGAAATAGCAGATAGCTGTTTTGGTATCATTTTGCGTACCGTCATCAATGCATAAAGAAACGAAAGGAAAATACTCCTGCATGTAAGAAAGGAATTGGATTTTATGATTATTTAATCAACCAATAAAATTATGTGGAATGTTTAGGATTGGTCAACAGGAAATTGAAAAACGGTAATTGTAAAAATGTAAAAAAAAAAAAAAAAAAAAAAAAAAGAGAGAGAGAGAGAAAGTGTGGGTTGAATGTAAACTTTCCAACAATAAATTAGGAGGGGATAGAGCCAAATAACAATTAACAATGTCTTAAAGTTTTTTATAAATGCAAAAAGTTCCAGTGAAATTGACTTCAAGTGTAGATATGGACCTGCAAATTTTTTTAACTGTATCAAATTTAAAATTATGTATTTTCTCCCAGCGATGTTTAGGAATAGTCGACTTGCTAGTTTCTGGTTCTGAACATTACTGATACATTTTATTAAACGGTATTTAAGACTGCATTTAGTTTAACCAGTATATAATAAACCATTTTGGCAGGATATATTTTAAACACCCCAAGAGTTATACAAAACTATAGGATTTTGTAACTAATAAAAGTCGAGTAAAAAAAAAGGGGAAAAAATATATTATAAAGTCATATTGTTTGAGAATTTTAGCTATAGCGTAATTTTAAGTTGGTTGTAGGGTTTAGGGTCCAAGGCTTATAGGTGGAATGTCCTGCAAGGGGGTCTTTCTAAGGGGTCCTAGCCCGTATTTACGCGAGTTTCGGAGAAAACCACGGAAAACTCCGAAAGATTAGGTCAATGTCCGCGACCTAGGAACGAACCCAGTACTTTCTATCTACCAACATTCAGCGCAGAACCGCTCGGCTTTATTTAGGAAAACAGCTTTTTTTGTATTTCTTAGCTTTAAATGCATAATAACTGAACATTAAAATAATTCCAAACATAATTAAAGAATAAAATATTATTTAGAGTTTCAACATCAATAAATATAAGTTTAATTTAAAGGTGAAAAATGTTACGAATTGACAAAAGTATTATTGATAAATATTTCAATTTACTTCTTATATATTTTATAAAAATAGTTCAAGGTTTATAAGGTAAGTAAAATGCACTCACCTTGGTTGTGAGTATCCTCTTTTATATCAGCTTTCAGTATCTAGATGTTGTATTTTGTAAATGAAAATAAATCCATTGGAGTTACAGGAACTATCAGTTGACTGATGCTGTTTAAAATATATAATTTGATATTAATTAATCAATGGTTTTAATTGAATTAAACCAGCCTTCTTTAGCTTGGTTTATGAATAGGAAAAATATATAATTTGTGGGAATGAAAAAAAGAACCCACATGTTTTCCTTTTTAATCACATTTTTTTTATAAAACCGAACATCGAAGAAGGAGAAATAAAAAAACGAAAAATACATCATTACATGTACATAGAAACACAGACGGCCAATCAGAAACAAATGCGTCATAGCGTCGCCCCAATGTAGATGTATATATGCATGAAGAAATAAAAGAGTCAAATGAAATGTTTTTAGAATAATATGAAAATGGAAGTTTTTGTAATTATTGAAAGAATGTCATTTTGAGTTTATTTCTCACCAACACCCCTGCGTAAACTCGATGACATTTAATCACAGTTCAACAAGGAAATTCGCAATTTTCGAAAAGAATGTCTCGGCAGAGGCTTGGTGAGCACGTCTGCTATCATATTATCCGTACTTACATACTCAATCTTTATTGTGCCTTGCTCAACAAGGTCTCGAATCAGATGGTACCTTAGCTCAATATGCTTAGTTTTCTGTCGAAATTTGTCATTTTCGGCCAATTTGATGCAAGAAAGATTGTCTTCATAGAGTGTAATAGGACAATTTTGTTGCATATCAATTTCTTCAAAAAGGTTTATAAGCCATTTTACTTCTTGCGCGGCACTTGCTGCAGAAATATATTCCGCTTCTGCTGATGACATTGATACAGATTTTTGTTTTTTGCTTGTCCAGTATACAGTATTTGCTCCTATGCAGAACAAATTTCCTGTTGTAGACTTACGATCACTGGGATCGTTTGCCCAGTCGGAATCTGCATATACCCTCAAGACAGGCTCTTCAATATTATTATATGTCAATTTAAGATTAATTGTACTTTTTAAATATCTCATTAATCTTTTTACCGCTTCCCAATCTTTTGCTCTTGGGCGCTCATTTCTTCTACTCAAAATATTTACCGCGGCGCTAATATCCGGACGTGACACGGTTGAAATATATAACAATGCGCCTACAGCCTGTCTATATTGTGTATTTTCTGGTAAAAGGTTTTCTTCGTCATTTAATTTTATGTAACCTGTGTCCATAGGAGTGTCTGTAGGTTTTGAATTTTCTAAACCGTATTTGACTATAAGTTCTTGTATTTTGTGTGTTTGATCAAGAGTCATTGTATTTTCATTAGGGCGATTAATATTTATCCCAAGATATTGTTTTGCTTCTCCCAAGTCTGTTAACGGGTATTCTTGTTTTAGTTTGTTTACAATTTCATTTATTTGTTGATCATTCCCCGCTATTAACAAATCATCGACATACACAAGTATATAAGTAGTTACATCGTTTTGTTTACGTTTATAAAGACACTTGTCGAATTGACTTTGAATAAAGCCTAAGTTAAGTAATGACTCATTCAATTTTAAATTCCATGCTCTCGCGGCCTGCTTTAGCCCGTATATTGCCTTTTTTAATTTACACACCTTATGTTCTTCCCCGGATACCACGTATCCTTCTGGCTGATGCATATAAACATCTTCACTCAATTTACCGTGTAAAAATGCAGTCTTGATATCAATATGTCTAAGACTTAAATTCTTATAAAGACTCATTGCCAAAAAACTTCTCAAAGTTGTGTGAGACGCCACTGGGGCGAAAGTCTCATCGTAGTCTATTCCATATTTCTGTGAAAAGCCCTTCGCAACCAGCCTAGCTTTGTATTTTTCAACACGGCCCTGACTGTTATATTTTGCTTTGAATGCCCATTTGCACCCTACTATTTTTATCCCTGGTGAAACCTCAACTAAATCCCAGGTGTCATTCTGCTTGAGTGAATTTATTTCATCTAATGTAGCATTGATCCAATTTTCCTTTTCTACAGGGTTTTCCATACTTATTATATCATCCCAGCATTTTGGTTCACTTATTCTTTCATTGTGTAATGTGAATGCGAATCTATCTGGTGGTACCCCTTTATTAGATCTTTGTGATCTACGTGGAGTATTTTGAGAATTATCTGACACAACACTATCATTAGTTTCATCTATCTCTGAGTCTATTATTTGCAAATTTGGTGATGGATTTTTATTATCACTTTTCTCATCATTGTTTTGTGATGTTTCATATTTAAGTATCGCTTGTTTTTCATTTTCTACAAATTTTACGGTTCGACTAATAATTATGTTTTTCCCATTTGTGCAGATCCTATATCCTTTACTTACGTTATCGTACCCTACGAATATACCTTCCTGTGCCGTATTATCTAATTTTCCCCTGTGTACCTTTTGTACGTATGCATAGGCACGACAACCAAATGGTTTTAACATCGATAGGTCAGGTTTTCGACCTGTCCATAATTCATAAGGTGTCAATTCACACGAAGATGTTGGGAGTCTATTTTGCAAGTAAACTGCGGTATTTATTGCCTCCCCCCAGAAAGAATTTGGTAAATTGCCATCCTTTAATAAACAACGTGCCATTTCAACTAAAGTACGATTTTTACGTTCAGCAGTTCCATTTTGAGAAGCTGAATAGGGAACAGTGAATTGGTGGTCTATACCTAATTTTGTTAAGTAATCGTTTAATTCTGTCCCGGTATACTCCCCTCCGTTGTCGGAGCGGATTGCATGCAAAGTTCGTCCGAACTTGTTTGATGTCATCGTGATGTATTCCCTCAATTTTGTGAAAACTTCATTCTTTTTTCTCAGTAGGTATATAACTGTAAATCTACTAAAATCGTCAATGAAGGTTAAAAAATAGTATTTTCCACCGACCGTGGGGGTTGTCATTGGTCCACACAAGTCAGTGTGTACCAACTCTAGTGCTTTAGTTGCCCTAAACTGAGCCTTTTTGGGATAAGGATTGTCCGTTAATTTAGTTAATATGCAAGTTTCACATGCATTATCATGTTTGCAGTTGTCTAGTTTTATCCCAACTGCCATGTTGTTGTTTACCAATTGTTTTATATGACTAATGTTTCTATGGCCTAATTTAATGTGCCATTTATCAATGCAATTTGTATTTTCACATATTTTTACCATGTTTATAGTGTGTGTTGTATCATAGTTAACTTTGCATTCGTATAAATTGTTGTTAATGTAACCTTCAATGCATGTTTCTCCTTCATGCATTATTTTGCATGATTTGTTTTCAAATATTGCTACACAACCTTTTTCAGTAGCCTCTTTTACAGATATGAGGTTTGTCTCTATCTCTGGTACATATAAAACATTTTTCAATATTATAGTATTATGTGTGTTATTGGAATTTATGGTGTTTAATTTCACAGACCCATGACCCAGGGATTCTATCTCCTGTCCATTCGCGATTGTTACGCGTGAATTATTATGATTAAATTCATGAAATTTACTCCTATCATTGCATACATGCGTTGAACAACCTGAGTCTACATACCAATTGTTAGATTTCTCACCGATAAATAGAGTGAATATTTTATCGTTAGGTTTTTTATTTTCACTCTCAGTAATAAGAGCCCTATCCGCGTTATGTCTGTCTTGAGAGTACATACCAGATTTGAAAGTTGATCTGGCATTGCTGGCTTTTGTTTGTTTTAGAGTCTTTTCTTTATTTTTATTTTTAAGATGCCAGCATTCTTCAATTGTATGCGATTTTTTTTTACAATAACGGCAGAACTTTGAATTTTCTGGTTTCGGTTTAAATTTAACCTTTAACACTGAATTATTTTCAGATTTGTTTTCTTTTCTTTTAGAAAATTCATCAATCAATTTCGAGCGTATAAACTCTGGTACAAGATCCTTTTCATCACGCGATTCTAAAGCGGTGATTAATACATCATAACTTGGAGGTAAGGAATAGAGCATTAGGGCTGAAAGGTGCCTGTCATTTATTTCTTCTCCGAGTGATACTAACTTATCTCGCAATTGATAAATATTCGTTAAGTGGTCTATCATATCGCCACCCTCAGTTAATTTCGTAGAGTAAAGCTTTCTAAGCAAAAATAGTTTACTGCTGAGGGTTGAACGCTCATGTACAGCTTTTAAGGCGTTCCAGCATTCTTTAGCGGTCTCGAGATTTTTGACATGGATTATTTGATTATCCTCTATTAAAAGGTTTATAATTGCGCGTGCTTTCCTATTTTTGTTATTCCATGTGTCCGTAATGGGATTCGGAGCATCGTTAAGAACCACGGAATATAAATCTTCCTTTTGGAGAAACATTTCTAATTTAAACTTCCACACATCATAATTTTGTGCGTTAAGTTTTTCAATTATAGTGTCCTTGAGGATACTCATTTTAATATTTCAATTTTGTTTTCTTTCTAGTTTATAATAACTACAATTTTATATTTAATCATTCATATGTTTATTTTAAACATTTTTTTATTTCTTTCGTTTTTAATGTTTATACAGATTTCTATACTTTCGTTTTCAAGAAACAACAAAAAACATATTTATTTATTTTCGCTTACATTTTTTATCATTATTATTATTTTAAATGTAGCAAAATAATATTATTTTAAATGTAGCAAATGTTTCTTCAAATATGCAAAGAAAAGAACTTTTGTCAAGAATAAATTTAAAAACTCAATTTAGCGCATCAGTTGACATAATCTGTTACGAATTGACAAAAGTATTATTGATAAATATTTCAATTTACTTCTTATATATTTTATAAAAATAGTTCAAGGTTTATAAGGTAAGTAAAATGCACTCACCTTGGTTGTGAGTATCCTCTTTTATATCAGCTTTCAGTATCTAGATGTTGTATTTTGTAAATGAAAATAAATCCATTGGAGTTACAGGAACTATCAGTTGACTGATGCTGTTTAAAATATATAATTTGATATTAATTAATCAATGGTTTTAATTGAATTAAACCAGCCTTCTTTAGCTTGGTTTATGAATAGGAAAAATATATAATTTGTGGGAATGAAAAAAAGAACCCACATGTTTTCCTTTTTAATCACATTTTTTTTATAAAACCGAACATCGAAGAAGGAGAAAAAAAAAAAAACGAAAAATACATCATTACATGTACATAGAAACACAGACGGCCAATCAGAAACAAATGCGTCATAGCGTCGCCCCAATGTAGATGTATATATGCATGAAGAAATAAAAGAGTCAAATGAAATGTTTTTAGAATAATATGAAAATGGAAGTTTTTGTAATTATTGAAAGAATGTCATTTTGAGTTTATTTCTCACCAACAAAAAATGGACTTTCTGATAAACTTTGTTTAATCTGAAAGTCCGACGTACTCATCATTACCATTATACAAAATATTATCATATTGTGAGAAAGATCTGGGGACACTTGGATTTCAATTCAGAAATTTAATTCATCAACCTGGAAATTAATTTTTGATAGAATGGAGTAGAAGACTGATTTTTACCAACTATGTGAAAAATACCGGAGCCGGGAATCGAACCCCGGGTCTTCCGCTTTACGCGCGGATGCTCTAACCACTGAGCTACCCTGGTTGATAACCAGCTCGGCACTTCTCGCATAATTTACGTTGGCAAGGTCACCGAGTCTGCATTAAAGCAGCTATATCAAGTGACAAATTTCAATTTGTCACTTAATATAGCTGCTTTGAAAAATGAACTCAGAAATGAACTCAAAAAATGAACTCAAAATGAACTCATTAAAAATGAACTCAGAAGACCTCAAAACGTACAGGAACACTAAAATTTCAAAGCCAGATTTTCCACATGATTACAATACTTTACTTACATGTGTACGTTCAGAAAGTAAAAAAAAAAATACCTTAAGATTTCAGTGTAATCCATATAACCAGATTTATTTTGTATAATTAACAGCAGTATAATTATATCTTTCTGAATTAATATTATTTATAAGGAACATATAATGATTTCCCGTAAGAGTTAAGCAGATTTTTCAACTATTTTTATAAGATTATTTTCTCTCATATTTATAAGTACTTTCTTTTAGATGGATTTTCTTTTGCGATTATATAAAAAAGTACATGGTATAGTAAAAAATATTGCAAAGTACTATTCATAATCCTACTGAAATAAATATGAGGTAAGCTCATTACAAAGAAAACTAATTTAAAAAGAAGAGAAAAAACATGAATACATCTGGAATCTTATTAAAAATGCTGAATACGAAACATTAATCCAGATATTTTACCGTATAAACGCATTTTTACTAATTTTGATAGAAACAGTTTTCTTTATGCATAAAAAGTTAATTAATAAAGTGGCATTATTAACTTAAAACATTATATAAATATTATATAATAATACATATATAAGTTAAATACTTACATAAACATCATACAAGTTAAATAGCGTATAATAATTTTGTACATGTAGTAATTATACATTTTCTTACATTTTAGGTTTGTTTGTTTGGAAATTGACCAATTGCATTAATTTAGTTTACCTAATTATCTACCTATCTATAATGGAAATACAACATCATGTTAACTTCCGAAATACTATATTAATTCGAGACAAATTTGAGCATTGAACTTATCACATAATATATAATATCATAATATATATGAAATATCTTGAATAAGTTCGATTCACACTTTTTTTTTTCACTTGGCAGCCTCTGGATATTTTGAAACTCACATAAGTGTCGGTCAGCGAAAAATTTTAACTCACCTAATGAAAAGTAATTTTGATCTAATTTCTCTAATATACAGAATATAAAACAGTCTTAGGTGGTTCTTATATCTTCAACTTTGGCCGCAGCGTTAAGTTACAAAAATGTTTTTAGAAATATAAACATTTATTTTGTGGTATTTTAAAATTGTTAAAATTACAAAAATTATTTCTTTATACAGTCCCCGATCCTTGTAGTCATATTTAGTAAAAGTTTATATAAACACACACACACACACACACAATATCTTCTGTTTGTCAAAACTATTCAGATATTTAGTTGTATTTTTTTTTTTTTTTTTTTTTTTTTTTTTTTTTTGTATTTTTTAAAGTTTTATCTTGCTATATTATCCTCCCTCCCAGTTTTTATAAGTATCATTAAACAAATTTTGGAAGATGTAGCATATTGTATATTTTCTACTATTTTAACTCGCTTTTATTAGCTTCACCTGTATGTATGTTTGTATGTATGTTTGTAATCGTTCTGGGAGCAAACAAACAATCTAGACTTTCCCTACGTGAACGCTGTGGCTGTGAGGTAAAGCTCCGGGATACGAACCTAAAGGTCTAATGTTCGAGCATAGTCAGGGGAGATTTTTTAAAAATGGTTTTTGTTTAATTCTAATTTTTTTATAATCACCCTGTAATATGGTGTGTCACTCACACAATTTTTTCTTACCCTGCATTTTAATACTATTAAAATAGATATTTTGGGCTTTTTAGTTCACATTTCAATAAAAGCGTGTTCTTTAATTTTTTAAAGTATAATTTTATTTATATTGAAGTTTAGTTTTTCATATGTAAAAGGCAAAACCAGTAAAATTTTAATTTCACCCGTTTTTGAACGGGATTTTTGAACAAATTTTTTAGAGACTTTTTTTTATTATTATTATTTTTTTTTAATCGAAGAATGAATGTATTTTTACCGATATTCCGTTTGTAGTTTCGTATGTCCAGTGGTTTAATTTGGATATTCCTTTCTTTCTTTCTTTCTTTTTTCTTTTTTCTTTTTTAAACATATGTAGATGTTCGCTGATGTTTTTGCGTTTTTCAGAATTCGAGACATTTACTTGATAGATTTAGAACTGATTTTGATATTCAAGTAGAAATAAAAACTAGTTTGTTGTCATTATCTTAAAACATGCTTATAAATTATTCTTTTCAATGACACCAGTGCATTTTATCATAAATAATGTTGAATCCTGTATCACCACAATAATTCTTTTCTATAAGTAGTTTGATGCAATTTTTACAAACCTATAATATGGTGTCTAGGGAAATTCGAAAAATGTGAATAATAAAAGTGCCACATTTTAGACAATATATACACAGATTTAATCAGCATTTTTTTTTTCATTATTGCCATCTTACATTTAAACTTTTAGTCCATGTATACGCTGTTGAAACTGAGAAATCGCCTTTCACGACACGTATAACAATGTTACCTGTCGTTCGACGTTCACTCACATTTATTCAATATTTTTCCAATATTGATAATATTGATCACGTTTAGTGCATTTATTGAAGAAACTTGCAGCATAGCAGCGTGTCCTGTCAGCCGATATGGACCCACACTGAATCACACTAGTTATTCGCATATCGTGATTCTATCACATATCAAGTTATGTACAATTATACAGAATAAAAGCTGGGGTATAATCTTCCCGTAAGTGAAAGAAATCGCATCATAACAACACCCTCTGTTGTGAGATTTGCACTGAAATTTAAAGACAGCAGTTAATATCATGGATCTACTAAATAAAAAATAATATGGATATATGTGCAATATTTTCTGAACTGAGGCTCCAATAAAACTTTAGATGCATTTAACACTAGAACGCCGGGCGGTGTCCTTTTGACACTAAAGCATCTAAGTTCCGTTGTAAAATTCGAAAAACTCGAGGAACTTGAATAATTTTTCTTGACTTTTATTTAATGTGTAGGGAAAATACACATATAAAATGTTAAGATGTTAGCTCTCACTAAACTTTATTTACAGGAAAATTTACCTAGAACGCCGGCTTGGTGTCAATTTGACACGGCAATAATTTGAGTTTTTTTACTTCGAATTAAATTTCATTACTATAGGAATTTATTTAAACGGTAGTTTTGGAGTGAAGAATGTGATCGACGAGTGGAATGCGCTTCCTTGCACCTGGTGATCACGTGTTATCACGTGACCAATTGCAGCTGTGTAAACACCTGCTGTCAGCAGAACGGTTTTTTGATTCTATTTCTTGTAATAATAGCGTTCGAATTACTAGTGAATTTATTAGATTTTGCAGTCAATTTAACATTTTCGTATTTTTTACTAAAGTCATAAAGGTTTGTTAATGTCTCGTAAAAGAGGACTTACCCAAGAAGAAATAGAAAAGCTTCTAAGAGAATTGTCCGATAATGAATCCGAGGGTGGAGAGTTTTCCGAAATTGATGGAGGATCTGATGATGAAATTTTTGTTCCTTTTGTATCTTCCGATTCTGAAAGTGATGAGGAAACATGCGTTGATAATTCTCAAAACAACGATATATTTACGGCTCGCGATGGTTCACAGTGGGAAGAATGCACATATGTGAGTGCATCTGGAAGATTTACTAGCCAAAATATATTGCGAGAAACAAGTGGCCCCACTAGTTATGCAAAAAGAAATATAAATAGTGAAAGTGTTTTGAGTGCTTGGTTGCTGTTTATAGATAAAACTATTTTAGAGCGCATAATAAAATGCACAGTGACCGAAGCACGCAGAGTGCTGAAAAATGAAAACTGGTCACTTTCAAGAGAAGAGTTTTTTGCATATATTTCAGTGTTGTATGCTCGGGGAGTTTCTGGAGCTCGAAACTTGGAATTACATTCATTGTGGTCTGAAACCTGGGGTTTAAAATTTTGTAAAGAAACCATATCCAGAGACAGATTTTGCGAAATTTCCAGATTTTTGAGATTTGATATAAAATCGACGCGTTGTAATCGAATAAAACACGATAAATTTGCAATGATCTCGGAAGTATGGAATCGTTTCATTGAAAACTGTATTAGTTGTTATAAGCCAGGCCAGAACATAACAATCGATGAACAATTGTTTCCTAGCAAAACTCGCTGTCCATTTACTCAATTTATAGCATCAAAACCTGATAAATATGGACAAAAATTTTGGGTAGCTGCAGATTTAGAAACTAAATACATATTGAACGCATTTCCATATCTAGGAAAAAATGAAGAAAGGGATCAAAACCAGAGACTTTCTGAGTATGTCGTGTTAAAACTAACTGAGCCTTTTCAAAATATGGGAAGAAATGTCACTGTTGACAATTTTTTTACATCTCTAGAATTGGCGAAGAAACTAAAGGAAAAACGCACGAGTTTAGTTGGTACGATGAATAGAGCTAGACGAGAAATTAGAGATTGTAAAAGGTCAGGAAAAGAGAAGTTATACAGAACAAAAATATTGAAAAATAAGGATTCTGGTTCAACACTCACAGCATACCAATGCAAAAAGAAAAAGAATGTGATAATTTTAAGTTCGATACATTCAAACATTGCAATTGCAAATAATTCAAAGAAAACGCCATAAACCGTCACTTTTTATAATGAAACTAAATGTGGCGTTGATATTGTTGATCAAATGGCAAGAAAATATTCAGTCAAAGCAGGTTCAAGAAGATGGCCTGTTCATACATTTTACAACATTTTAGACTTTGCTGCTATAAATGCTTGGATTATTTTCAAATGTGTAACTGGAAAGAAAGTATCGAGATGTAGTTTTATTCAAAGTTTAGCTGAAGAAATGCAGGCAGAATACAAGAAAATACGCAGTGAAAGAAAGAGAAAAAATGAAGATGAACTACAATCTGAAAATCTATCTAAGCGCAGAAAGTGTGAAGTAAAAAAATGTCAGGGAAATCTATCAAATAAAATGTGTTCTTCTTGTAAAAGAGTGGTATGTGGAAAATGCATCAAACATGTGAGCTATACGTGTATTGACTGTAAATAATGTGAGTAGTTTTTTACTCTGTTTTTATTCCATTGTTATCTACCTGAACAATTTACCTGTTATAATACTACTTAAAATATGTAAAAATTAATAATAATCCTTAATACCATATTAATCACAATACTAAAATAAAATTTCATTGTTTAAAAGTTAATAATTTCCTTAAATGTATTGTATATCATTTATATTTTTTAAAATATCATCAAAATTAGCAAGGTATTAAAATTTTATTTAAATGTTTCGCTTATTACTGAACAGTGTCAAAATGACACCAGCCGGCGTTATAGGGGTAGGTATAACAAGGTTCCCGGCGTTCTAGTGATAAACCGGCTGACGGATGGATGGATATTTTCTAAAAATTGCCAAATCGCGTTCACTACATCTTAAAACATTTAAGTTCATTGGAAACCGAAATTTGAAGTTTATTATGAAACCAATATGTATATTAATATAGAAGAAAGGTAAAAATAAGAAAGTAAAAATTAATGAAAGGTACTTAAAGAAGGAAAGGATCTGATAAATTTATGTACTATTTTTTTTTTTTTTTTTTCATTTTCCGCAAGTTAATTTAATTTTATTTATGGATTTTAACTTAAACTTTGAATGTGAATTTTCTTTATAAGTTTTAGAGAACCTGTGTTAGTATAAAAATATTTAAAGTTCTGGCAACATTCATTTATTTAACTAATCCTCTAAATACCCTAATTGATGTATAACGAACAATATCTTTTTAATTTTCGCTAATTGACTTTGGAACTTGTTAACTTATCTTAAGTGATATTCAAAAATATTGATGAACAGATTTCCGCTAATGAGAATAACATTGCTTTCAATAATGACAAATTTTTAGAAAGGTAATTACACGGATAAACATAATTTAAACTAGTTTAAACTGTCTTTACTTTATAAAATTGATCGATATATTTTCCAGTGAATATTATGTCATGTAATATAAAATATTAAATGGTATATGTGCTCGAGTTTTCTCAATAAAATAAGATGTTAAAAATCCCCTATTTTCTTTTTTCGTATCTTTTATCATTATAATATGCATATATGTTGGAAAAACATGTTTTTTTAACGTTTATCATTTCATTTAAAGAAAAGTTAAGAGAGTCTGTGTATAATTCATGAGAATAAGATACAAAATACAATTATTATTACTAGTATTATTGCTAAACTGTCGGTGAATAAATTTGATTTCATTTGTTTTTTATGGATTTCCATTGCTATTTTATTGTTATGCTTTAATTTATTGCAATAACTGTAATGAAACAGAGAGAGATATTTTGCGTATTCTCTCCTTACAGGGTTGATGTAATTGCGCACATGCATAGGAGAGATTGCTATAAATGACTACCGTTACACTGTCAATAATAGTAACTGCACATGAATGGCATTATAGTAAGGTTTTCAACCTAATAATTAAAAAAAAAAAAAAAAGAAAAAAAGAAGATATCTAAAAGAAAATTTTTAAAATGTCATTTAAAGAAAAAATATTGAATAATAAGAAAAAAAAAATACCATATAAAATTACAAAATAACAATAAGTTACTATTAACAATAAGTTAGTGGATAAATCGTTTAACTTAAAAATTAGCGCACAGTCTTTCAGTTCGAATATTTTATTGTTTGCTGACTTAATCTGTCACTGTCCACAATGTCTGTACCTATTGTTGTAAATGATCAGCTTTCGTTCAACCACCTTCCGCAAATAACACATTTAAACTAATCTAAATACCTGCCGATGTTGATTACTTGTACAGTTTCAGACATTAAATTTCAGACATTAAATAAACTCACCTTCATGGTCTTGCCATTATCAATAAGCTGCGTAATCTCTCCTGGTATAGGATTTAATTGAATCAATGTGCAAACTCTTCCATTTCGGAAGAATAGATTGCGCAACCTTTTATTCAATAATATATATATATATTAATAGAGAACCAGGATTTACGTATGTTAGTGTAGGTTAGTAGCTTGTGAAAAATTCTTTAATTAAAAAATATTTTGTAGGACTGCCATTATATAGAAATTACTAACAAGGAAACATTCAAAAGGTGACATCTTCAAAAAGTATTGAAAAAAATATATTTGATTCTACTCTTCATAAAACACCAGGAAATGAAAAAATTATCGGCTGAAATTAATTACAGCGACCACAAAAAATTATCAAAATTAAGCATATTTGGCGATTGAACACTGCTACGCGATTGATTTTGAGTACTTGGCGGAAAACCAAAACACGGTTCTGTTCGTACACGGCAATATCGGTGCTAGCAAACGTATCACCTAACAGCGCTAAATCGCCAAATATGCTTAATTCTGATAATTTTTTGTGGTCGCTGTAATTAATTTCAGCCGATAATTTTTTCATTGTCTGGTGTTTTATGAAGAGTAGAATCACATGTATTTTTTTTCAATACTTTTTGAGGATGACAACTTTTGAATGTTTCCTTGTAAGAAAAGTTATTAAAATTTAAGCATTCACTTTTGAAAATAAGACAAAATAACCCCGTTTTATCTTAGACGCTCGAAACAATAAACATGCACATTTAAGTTGACCGTACACTATTGCTGTTATACGATTAACTGGATTCACAGCGCAAGGAGTCACCCTCTTCTCTTTTCCTCCGACGTTTTATGTGCGCAATCTTTCCAAGTTTTGCTTCATATAAAATGATATTTTTAGAATAGGTATAATATCATGAACGTTTCATAAATTAAAAAAACAAAACAATTATGTATGAATGGTGCACAACTTAACAATTTCTGTTTTTACAGTCACTTTTTCCTAAAAGTACATAATTAGGAAAAAAGGTAGGTATTCTGGTGGAGCATGATATTTTTCTGTTCTACAGTGATTCCCACAACCATCCGATTCCATCTACTATGGAACAAATCCAGTGACAGCTGGAAACACAAAAAATTATCTTTTGATCTTAATTAATAAAACGGGGAATATTAGGTAACTTTTACATATATAATTTATGCTATAAAAGTAATCAAACGAAGTAAACAACAAATAAATAAAATCTTGTATTCCAAATATCTTCACTGCTTTGCAAGAATATACATTGGCGTTTGGTTATTCGTTTAAGCCTTAATATATTGTTGTTTTCTTGAAAATTATTATTAAGTGACACTCAAAACAGTAACATATGACAAAAATCTACAAAGTGTTATCGTAAGTATGATTTTTAATAGGTTAACCGTCTTATATCTTTAATTTAAATTACAGATTGAAAAAAAAAGAAAAGAAACATTAGAAAGGAAAATATATGATTATTAATAAAACTTTTTTTTTTCCAGATTCTTTAATAAATTGTATTTTTTTTTTTTTTTTTTTTTTTTTTTTTTAATTTAACATAAAAGTGAAGCTCAATTTTGTAATCATAAAACGATGTCGTAATTTAAGTATTTCAATGTTATTTAATGTATTATTTTTAAGGATATATTTTTAATATCAACAAAATACTGTACTTAATGTTTTAATTTTTATGTACTTCAGTCTTTTCCGAATGAAACGGAGATTGGAGAATTTTCTTTCACTAATCTTATTAAACGTCTATTCTACAGTAAGCACAAAATCCGTTATTTATTTATCTCATTTCCTTTAATCCTTTTTTCCTTCTATTTAATCTTATATTAATTTTATATTCAGTACTTAAATAAAAGTAAGTCGACTTTATTCTTAATATTGTTATTTCAGTTCAGGAGTAGGTTAAGCTCTGGAAATAAAAATAAGTAACTATTAAAAATTATTATTTCTGGAATATAACATACTGACATTTTCTACATGAATTATTGTGATTATGCTACGCACGGGTTTTTGGGAGTTTTATACGGTATTAATGCATTGTTATGATTGTTGTTTCGTTATATAGTAATTAATTATAAAAAAAAATAAATAAGTATTTGCAAGATTTTATGTCATCGATATTTTATATTTTTATTTTAACATTTTCCAACAAAATTGAAATGTGCTTAAAATATCGGTGCTTTTTTACTTTCCAAACATACAAATATTGTAATCACGACAAAAATCTGACTTTGGGATTTTGGTTTTTCTACGCATTTTAGGTCCCCTGTGTTCATATTTTCTATTTTTACGGTGATGTATGTATGCATAAGAGTGAGCACGATAGCGTCGAAACGATCCGTTCAAATACGTTGAAAGTTAGTATGCATGTTATAGGTCACCATAGCACGAACCCTATTGATTTTGGTAAATCTAGCATTTATAGTTTTTTTTTTTTTTTTTTACAGGGACACAAAGAAGAATTATTTATTATTATGGCATATGGGCCCAAAATTTTAATGCGTGACAGCGTCTTAATGCCTTATTCAATTTCTTAATGCCTTATTCAAATCTGTTTATTATGACAGAGAAAAGAGGTAAATGCATCATGGTTCATTGTACACAGTTTCTTAGTGGTCCGTTGTACCCTGTCTGGACCTCTGATAGCAAATGATTAAAAACAATAAAAAAATCTCTTAAAAAATATTTTAATAAGATTAAATATAATAATATAGGACCTTAGCTCTTTATTGTGCCAAATAGCCTATTCCAGAGATATTAAACATATTATTAAGATATATTAAACATACGATGCAGATCTACATCGTTATGCATTTAAGGGTTAAGTCTTCATTTTAATTTACAAAATCAGTAAATTATATCAGATAGAATATTTTATAATTTCCTTGGAAGATAAACTTACTTTTTTAACAATAAAATTGTTTTAAATTAACTACTATACAAAGTCTCAGAAAACTATGAAATATTGTTTAATGGAATTTTGATCATATTTATTAACGTAATATATGTTTTTCATATATTTTGCGTAATTTGGTGCAGAAATTGTAAAGTTTAATAAAACAATTTACATATAAATAAATAAACTCACTTTTTAATTTCCTGCAGTCAACTATTTTAATTACGAGAATTTTATGGTAAAACAGTATAATTACTTTAATTTTATGCGTTTTTTAATAAAAGTTCCTAAGATGAAAATACTTCTTTATGAATAAAAATATTCGTTTATACATAATTTCATTTTTACTGGTAAGGTCTTATTGTGCACATTATTCCACTTTCTTAAAACTAATGAAGTTCACCTTTTTTAAGTCAAATTGCCGCTTTTTAATACTTTCCAACAAAGTTGAAAAGTGTTAATGACTTCGGTTTGTCTGTCTCTCTGTATGCCTGTCTGACTGTCCACGCTTTAACTTCTGTAAATATTCATGAAATTTCTTGAAACTGATATACGTTATTGAAGTTCACTATCAGATGTTTCCCATTGAAAATGGAGTGAATACCTCTACTGGTTTGGGCACAAGGATACCCGAAAGTATTTAAAACATTGTGTTCTACGAAAAGTATTTCTGTAAACCATATTTTAATACTTTTAATTTCTTCAAATCTTAAAGAAATTGAAATATGTTATTTAAATTAACAATCGGATATTTTTTACAGAAAATGGAGTAAATACCATCACTGGTTTTTGTATAGGGACTCCTGAAAGTTTTCCAAAGCACTGCGTTCTATAAGGGGTATTTCTATGAACTAAATTTTAATAACTTTACTTTACATAAATCTCAATGAAATTAAAATATGTTAATCCTATGCATAAAAGAATGTTTTTTGTAGAATATAGCATGATTAGCATGAAGATTTACAAGGCCACATAAAACTATTCAGTCACATTAAAGGCTATTATTGTAAATTTGCCGGAATTGCATTTTCGCTTATATTAAACGTTTTTATGACTTTCTAAATGTTTTTTAACTGTGAATATGATTTCAATTTGTGCATCTGTCTGTCCGGCTGTCCACCTTTCTATCTATCCGACGGCCCGTCTCCATCGTCCTTAAATATTTTCAGAAATTAAAAAAATTTATACATGTTATTCAAGTTCAATATGGAATCCTTCCTATTTAAAACAGCTTTAACAGGTCCTGTACAACTGGTTTCTGTACAGGAACACCCAATGAAATATCAGTGCGTTGCGTTTTAGAAGAGCCATTTTTATAAATCACATTTAAGAGCGATTATGACATGCCAATGCAATGAATTGACACGTCATGTTCCCACTTTAAAAAATGCTAATGAATTGCATTTTAGGGCAGACATTTTTACAAATTACATTTGAAGTAATTTCTTTTGCAAAAATCATAATGAAATTGACATTGCAAAATTTATATTTTGTACATAATATGATTTTGTTAATCTTCATATTTAAAGGGCTACACTAAAATATTCAGATACATTAACGGCTGCAATTAGTATATAAGGGATACGTTTTCTTTTGTGTTAAGTGATTTTAACACTTTCTAACAATATTTAAGAATGATTAGGAATTCAATTAGTCTACCTGCATGTCTTTCACACCTTCTGTCTGTCCGTTGTGTGATAACATAAGTAAAAAATGTTGAATGTTATTCTATACAACAAGCACCTACAGTTTGGAAAAGATTAATAATCAATGCGTACCGCATAAATTATCGTTCTTGTTTAATAATATTTTGAATATAACACAAATTTCAATAACTATGCAAAACATAGCGCTTGGAAATTAAAAAATTTTCCTACTTTCTTTTCCTCTTTGTTTGTAATATAATATATACTAATTGTATAATAATAATATAATAATAAATAATAATAATATAATAATATAATATATATAAAAATATAATTATCGAATATACCAGAAAATTACCTTTCAGAAAAAAACTAGTTTTTTTTTTTTTTTCTTCAGACAATCATTATTACATTAATCTCAGATTTATTTAGTTAAAAAAGGAATTCAAAAAAATTAAGTATTATAATTAAAAAAATAAACTCTAAAAAGCTGCAGAAGCCAAAATTGCTTTAAAAAAAAAAAAAACATGTTTCTCAAAACTTCTAAAAATTTATTAAATGCAAAATACTTTCTCGATAAACAAAAATATCAAGAATAAAAAGATAATTTAGTATTCAGTTTCACAGTCTAAGTGAATTTCCGTTTTGTGAAATAATAATAAATAAATAAATAAATAATACGATATTTTTTCAAAAAAAAAAAAAAGTGTTAGTACTTCTTTTAATAAAATTATCATGTTCTAAATTCTGCTTATAAAATAATTTAATACTCCAAGTGATAAATAACAAGATCAAGTATTACAGTTAAAGAACATAACAAAATTTCAAAGTATTAAAAAAAACAAAAATAATGTTATTTTTTGTAAAATGTTTAAACTGAAGATGTGTTTTTTAAATTTAAACTTTCTGAAAATGTTTAAAGCTAAAAAAAAAAGAAAAAAAAAGTTTTATCTAGTAAATGTTTATGCGTACAATATATTTTTTAATAAGTGAACGCTGTATATTATCAAAATTATAAGTGATAAAAAAGGAGCAGTTAACACTATTTCAGTAAAATCCTGTTTCTCTCTTTTTTTAAAAGAACATTATTCGCCTAAAATAATATAAACTAAATTTTCGATTAAAAAAGGTAAAGTTATGGCAAATTCATGCGATAAAAAAATATCATTGTGACTACAGAGGTTACACCAATTTTACAATTATTACTGAAATGTGATCGATATGGAAAATTAATTTTTATTTGTTATTTATCAAACTTCTGTACCTTGTCACCATCCAGAATTACACATTGCTTACAGGGTTTTTTGATTTTTTATTTAGGATATCACTTCTTACCATATCACTTATCATATCGCTTATCAAATCGCTGCTTTTAGCTGTAACTTTAACTGATTATGAGAATTCAACAGCTCATTACTTTTATATAGAAAAAACAAAAGTAAAATAATTACATGTGGAATGATATAAAGATAGAACAAATAGATATTATTCAAATACATTCGTCACAGTGCAGATTATTTGGAGTTATATTTCTTCGATAACTTAATGTGAATCTTTCCGATATTCCATACATAAACTTTTTTTTTTTTTTTTTTTTTTTTTTTTATAATTAAGTAGTATGTTATAGGTGATTCAAGGGGAAAAAAATATTTATTTTATTTTTCTTTAAGAATTGGGGGGTAAACAGACACTACTCTCTTTCATGAAACACAAGCATATGAATCCCCGACGCTAGAACTCATTTGAACTTCAAACTACTTTTATTAATAATTTTTCTCTGTTTTTCATATGTTATGTTGCCATAGGCTTGGACGTCAGACTTTTGAAATTGATCTAGAAGGACTGTTGTTTCTTCGTTCAGAAAAATAATGATATTTCTTTGTTTGTTTGTACAATTTAAAGGCATAAAAAGACAAAAAGGGTTTTTATTCCTGTGAATGTCTCTGCTTCTCTGCCTCTGTGATTTGCGACTTCCTGGATATCTAGTTAGAGAAGCGACGTACGTCCAGACGAATCCGGGTAGGTTCATTTACATTACTATTAAAATAAAAAAAATTTAATGATAATGTTGGATGGTACCAAAACGCTCTGTGAGATAATATGTATATGATCAGAATTTCGTAACAAATTGCTTTTCCATTCATTTGAAAATACGAATGCGTATTCAAGTGAATCAAGTACAACGACATTCAACGTACAGCGTATTCAGCGTAATCAAGTGCAGCGTCATTCATTGGAGCGGTTTGAATAATTGTAAGCAATCGTTTCTAGAAAATATAGGTATGAATGATAGATTTAGCGTCTGATAAAATTCTAATATTTTCAAATTAAGCAGTATGATCTGTTTCAGCTGCCTGATTGACCAATTTTGAACGAATATCACTATTTTTAAAAGCACATTTATGATCTTTGATGTGGATGTCAGTTGAAAGTCTTGTCTGTCCAACACAGGTTGCTTCACAATTATTATATGAAATACAATGTATAATGCCGGTATGTCTAAGGGCAGGATGTAGGGTAATAACGGGTTTAAAATTAGAAACGAGGTTACGAATTTGATTTTAAAGTTTAAATGCAGAATAAATATTAACTGTTTTAATAAAACGTATAAATGCTGATAACTTTCAAAAAATTAAAACTTCTGTCTATAGAAACCCTACTTTTTCTACTCAGTATTCCAATTTTTAATTTATTAATCCTTTATCTCATGAAATTGCTGTTGTTCGTGTGTTTAGTCATCGGGCTAAATATTATTACACTAATAACTATCTTTTATAAATCGCAATAATATCAAAATAATAAAGTTTTTTTTTTTTTTTTTTTTTTTTTTTTTTTTAATCTTAAAATGAATAATTACCGACTTCGTTGGCTAAAAAGAAATTTGTGGTGAGCCTCTCATGCTCAACTATTCTCTTACTTTTTGTACTATTCTTAATACTAAAACTTTTGTTTTCATAACATATTATAAAGTTGTTTATGAAAACATTGTTAAATTCTTAAAACTTCTAACATTTTTTTCTATTTTCCTCCTTCCTTCCTTTCTTTTTTCTTTTTTTTCTTTTTTTAATATTTAAACATCAAAATCAAACTCATATAAACATGTTTCTAAATTTAAACCTATTATCCTCCTTTAAACGTAGCGGTATTGTATATGCTATTACCTGTAAAAAATATGAAGCCACCTATGTTGGAAAAACAGGACGTTTAGTTGATAATCGCATCAAAAAACACAAACGTGATTGTGACAATGATGATATTCGTTCAAAATTGGTACCCCATGTAGCTAAAATTGATCATAGTGACTTTGAAAATATTGGAATTATTATGGCTGTGATAATTATTATTCGCGTATCAAACCGATCCAATGAATGACGCGTGCGCTCTACCATTCGAAAAAACATCCTTATTTTGAACATATTTTTTAAGAAGTAGTAAGTTGTTGCTTCGTAGATGTCATACATATTGATGAGATGCTAAAAAAGCAGCGAGAAACGTTTATATTTCATGTGTTTATTTATTTGTAGCTTGTATTATTACTTTGAATAAATTCTTCTTTTCTCCTAACAGATGGCATTACCAAAACTATGTGCATGTAATTTCAGATGGTAATGCAACTACAAAGAAGTACTGTAGTTAAGCTTGCAATCCAGAATATGTTAGTTCACCATAGTCTAAACTTTGTTGTAAAAATGTCGAGTTTTGTGCCAAGTAAAGAGTATTTTCAGGTAATTTTATTGCGATATTTTACTCAAAAGAAATCTGTAGCTGGAGCACACAGAATTCTTGTTGACACTTATTTTGAGCATGTTCCATCAGAAATGATAAGCAGAGATTGGTTTCGACGCTTCAAAAATAATTATTTTGATCTTTGAGATAAAGAATGCTGTGGCGCACCAAAAAAAATTTGAAGACAAATAACTGGAGGAATTACTTAATGAAGACCCGTGTCAGATTCTAGCTGAACCTACAAAATCTTTAAGAATAGATGACACAACAGTTTCGAAATGTTTGAAAGAATTAGGACATTTGACAACATTTGAAACGTTTGAAAACAGTGAGAACGTATTCCAGGTCCTAATATTTTGTTATGAATTTTTAAATAAATGTCTCTTATTTAACTGTTTTAAATATTTTATAGCGGGAAAAAAATACAATATTTTTATATCTTATTTGGATGCATATAATTCTATAAAAGTACAGATTAAAAAAATATAAATAAATATATAAAATAAAACTTCTGCATCTAATTTTTTACGCAACATAATAAAAATAGTATAGTTTAAATCCTTTCGCATTAACTTCAGAACAGTTATATTTTTAATTAATTAATTATTTATTTTTAGTGATTGTTTCTGATTAGTTAAAAACCTGACCTATTATATATATATATACATATATATATATATTACTCTTGTTTGCTATGAAATATTACAAACGGAACATTTATTTTAATTTTGTCTCTACCGCAATATTTTTCAGTCCTCTTTATTAAAGTATATTCGTTTATTCATTATTTTATTTCAGGAATTTATATAACCAGAAAAAATTCTCAATTTATCCTTTTTATAACGTAGTGTCTGTACATCTAAAAAAGTACCAACAGTATTATTGTAAATTCTCTAATAGAATACAGCAATTTATTTCTGCAAACATTGGTAGAGGATAAAAAACATCATTTAACATTCGGGGATCAGGTTGTAAATAGTAGTAAACACTGATTTTTATATTCGTAAATTTTATTTATTCTAGAACTGAATGACATTGTAAGAATTAAGAATATTTTAGTTTAGTTATTATTAATCCTCTCACTTGTTCCACAAAGATATAATATTTTGAGAATATCATTACACATTTTTTTTTTTTGTTCTATTAAGTTTTTTATAATTCCTTTTAAACTCACAAAAACATTTGTAGCATGCATTTTGTTATCAAGGGAGAAAATGCGGAAAAACTGTCTGCTACATAAATCTAAATGCCTGAAACATTTTATTATTTCTCTTTTCTAATGTTTAAAAATATGTAATTCTAAGTTTAAATAATTAATCAAATGCGTATTTCCTTATTTATACCAATTATTTGACTTTATGCATTGGTTTACGCAAGCAGAAGTAGCATTGTATTAAACTTAATTTGTTATTAATGGAATTATTTTATAAAAGTGGGATTAAATTCATTAAAAGTATTTTTCGGTTATTTACTTTAGATAGAAGGACATTTTAATAACCATGGACTTACTATTGCTATTTATAAAATTACCATTAATATTATGCCAATTGAATTATTTAAAACATTTTTAATAACACACACACACAATAGAATTAAAATAATACACTGTTACAGACGAAAACTAAACGTCCACTAAACTTATCTAAATCTGCATATCTATAACTTCTTAAAAACATCTTAAAGAGAAAAATATTAATTATCAGTTTAAGTTCACAGTCTATTTCAAAAGGTCAAGCATATTATGATAAGAAAATAAATAAATACTACAATGAATTATATTTTTAGACTATTTATATATGTTTAAAATAAAACAAGAATATTTCTCTATATAATAAATAAATATTCAGTTTATTTTTCTCAAGTTACTTTTATTTCTAGTATATAAATATATGATACACATATATTTTGACAATTTTAAAATATTTATCACATCATTAAAATTGAATTAATTACAAATAAAATATCGATTAATATATTTTGTAATTTATTTAAGAATTAGTTATTCTCTTTTTATGAAAGCTTGCTAACACAGGAGTGAATTTAAATTGTCTACTATATAACACGAGTCATTAAGGTCAAATTTTAATATAATAAATTGTACAGTGAAACTATTAATCAGCAGAGAGTACTTGCTTGATGCATAATAAATTTTGTCGTATCTGCCTATAGCAGGAAATCAATTTTTAAGAAGTTTCATAGGAAGTTATGCTGATAATGATGAATAACCTTATCAATTGAGTATAATATTGCTCCAATAAATTTATGGCCAAAATTGCTGTTTGTAAACAGGTAATGATATATTGTAGCATTTGTCAGCCAATAACGTGAAAACAGCATTAAATATCTATATAATATTTTATAATTAAATTAAGGAAATAGTTGCGAAAAATATATACTGAACGAGATCACAGCATTATTGTGTAACACATTAATTGATATTTATTTCTGTATTTAATATTAGCAAGGTTGCAGAAACCATCATTTACATTGTCATTCAATGTAAATGATTTTTTTTTTTTTTTAACGAATTTATATTTATAATACACACATTTGGCGATATTAAACGAGTTAATTTTTTGTTAACTTTGAAGTTGGAAGTAGTATTTGATTGAAGGAAATTATATATATATTATTTAATAATTTTTAAAACATAGTAAATTTCGATCATTAGATTTAAGACTGCTGAAACCACATAGACCAATAAAATTAAAATTTCATCAAATTAAGTTTCTCCATACTAAACTCTTTAGTGATTATTCATATATATATATATATATATATATATATATATATATATCAAAAACAGCTAAATATTTTTTTTATTATTATTTTAGCAACTGTATAAAAATGAAAACCGTATACACATGGATATGAAACATGCAAATGAATATAAATGTTTAAGAGTAACTAAAAACTATGCGATACGCATTGATTATTAACACTTTCTATCTGTACGTACTTGTATAACTTTCAATGTTCTTTGCCTACGTTATCGCACAACGGACAGACAGAAGGACTGAAAGGCATACAAATAGACTAACTGTATTCATAATCACTCTTAAACATTGTTGGAATGTGTTAAAGTTGCTTAATGCAAAAAGTAATGCAGCCCTTAATGTATCTAAATACTTCAGGGTAGCCCTGTAAATCTGAAAGTTAACCATGTTATATTCTATACAAAACAATATTTTAGCATATTAACAATAAATATGAATTTTTCTTATGATTTTTACAGTAGAAAGTTATTTAAATGTGATTTATAAATTTGTCTGCCTAAAACGCAATGCATTGGAATTTTCTAGGGTGTACTTGTACACAAATCAGTTGTTCAGGACATATTAAAGCCATTTTGAATAGGAAACATTCCATAGTAAACTTGAATAACATATATAAATTTTTACAAATTCTGAAAATATTTAAGGACATTGGAGAACGGCTGACGGACAGATAGAAAGATGTACAGACAGATATAAAAATTGAAATCATATTCACAGTTTAAAAACAATTAGAAAGTGATAAAAACGTTTAATATAAACGAAAATGCAATTCCAAAAAATTTCCAATAAAATCCCTTAATGTTACTAAATATTTTTGTGTGACCCTGTAAATCTAATGCTAATCATTCTTTATTTATATGGAAATCATTCTTTTGTGCATATGAATAACATTTTAATCCCATTAAGATCTGTGCAAAGTAAATTTAGTTCATAGTAATAACTGTCATAGAACGAAATGCTTTGGAATAATTTCAGGTGTCCCTGTATGCAAACATGCGATGATATTTACTACGTTTCAATGAGGGAAATTTGATTGTGAACTTGAATTACGCATTTAAATTTGATTAAGATATCTGTAAAGTAAAGGTATTAAAATATGGTTTGTAGAAATACCTCTCATAGAACGCAAAGCAGTAGAGGCATTCACTCCATTTTCAATAGGGAACATCCAATAGTGAACTTGAATAACAGGAGTTTACAGCGGACAGAGAGATGGACATGCTGAAGACAGGCAAACCGAAGTCATTAACACTTTTTAACCTTGTTAGAAAGTGTTAAAAAGAAAAAAAAGAAAAAAAAAAAACCCTAGCATTTTTAATTATAGAAAATTTTTGTTTAACTTAATTATAGAAAAATGTTAAAATGATCATATTCTAATAATAAATAATTTAACAAATAAATAATTTTGCAAGTAAGCATTATAAATTTCAAAACTTTGCAATAAATGTTTCATGTCAAACAGCAAGGCACTTCATCAGCTCAGAAACCTAGCAGATCAATGCAGAAGGTGTTCTCTTCTCCCTTCTATGAAAAAAGGGATCCATTTCAACGCACATTTATATATAACTAGTATCGCCCAGTTGTCGAAACTCGACCATTTTTTTTTTTTTTTTTTGCAAAGCGAGGCAAAGCAAAGTTATTGCCTTATCCTAAACGGAATGCAAATGCAACACAGCTGCGGCAATTGTTTGCCCATATTCACTCTAACTGAATCAGCAGAGTTTTACTTAATATAACTATTTCTCTCTGTACATGTTAGCCTTTCCTGAAAGGAGAGAAAACCGCAACGTGAAAAAGCCCCTTGTTGGGTGATACAGGCCAAAAGCTAATCGGTACCAAGTCAAACCAAGGTCCAACCAAGTGCCAAATTCTGTTAAATAAATTCGATTGGTTCATAAAGTACAGTGTTTGAACAAAAAAAAAAAAAAAAAAGATATTTTTCAAAAATGGTCGAATTGAGTTCGGGAAATTTCAAAACGTGTAACTTTATAGAAAACCGAAAATCTAAAACATTTCTGAATCTTATATTTTCTACTTATATATGCAGAGGAAAGAATAATAACTCCACTTCTTAAAAAATAAAAATAAGTAGTCAATTTCACTTAATTAAAATGCAAGGAAATCTCAAAACGTGTAAATTCATCGAAAACCGGAAATCAAAAGTTTTTACGTATCTTCTACTTGCTTCTTATACCCACAAAAGCTAGCAATTTAATTTAAAAGAATTTTTTAAAAGTGTTTTTAATAGAAGCTAGCAATTTAATTTAAATTAATTTTTTAAAAGTGTTTTTAATAAATACACTTTTTTAAAAAATAAGTAGCCAATTTCAGTTAATTGAAACGCAAAGAAAGCTCAAAACATGTAAATTCAGCAAAAAACCTCTTCCGTTGCAACGTATTAGTATCTTATATCAGATACTTTATTTAGACATTTAAAAACAAATTTAACTTCAAATTATGATAGAATATTAACCATTTTCCTTTTATTTAGTATATTAGTTGAATATTTATTGTTTAAATCACGGAGTAAAAAGACAGGAGAAGAAGGTAACGCTGAAATTTTGTGATGTTGTTTTCAAATGTTTACAGATGGCGCCAGCGTGCAATCCTTCCTTCTCTCCAGCTTCCGCAATGTTATTCAATGGGGAAATGTCTCGTTTTAATTATTTTTTTAAAAATAATATCAAGCTGAAAAAATTTCAAATGAAAGCAAATTTCATTAAATAGAGTATTCTAACCAACATGTTTTTTTTAAGAGCCATTTTATACTAATTTTACTTTGAAAGAAAGCTTTTGAAAAATGACGATTCTTATGAACCGAAGCTAGCTAAAACAGACAATTGGGAGGAAGGAGAATGGATGAAATTTTGTAAAGAAAAAAAATAAACTTACTTTAGGTGCAGAAAACACGAACTCGGACTTTATTTTTCTCCTAGGGCTTTTTTTTTTCCCCTTATCACTATCGTAGCCCGTTTTTCAACTAGGAACGAAGCATTTATTTCAAACATCTGAATTATGCAGTTTTCAGAACTTACAAAGAAATTAAATTGCTTAAAATAAAAAATTTTAAATGTACTACAGCAAAATTCTATTGAAAACACTAGTATATCCGCGCCGAGGTAGGGAGGAATGACAAGTGGCGCCCTGAATATTTACCAAAAATTTAGATCACAGTTTCGTAGCTTTCTCCCCTTGGACCTTCAACTCCTATTAATATTACTCCGTGGTTTAAATATCACCCATTCAAATGAAATGTTTATGTTTACATTCGAAACTGGAAGCTTGCCATTTTTTTTCTGGAGTTTTGTGATTTTAAATTAAAATTTTATCAATTTTACAGAAAAAATAACTCAATCGAACACATGTAGACAGCAGACAGTAACTTATATATAACCCAAATATCGGAATTAAATTTGGCAGATAATTTCCGTTATTTTTCAATAATTTTTTACAAAAAATTCAATGGACGATTAACGTAGAAAATCTTTTTCATGGCTCCATGGACAGACAGTGACGTCATCACTTCGCTTGCGTATAGTGATGCTACAAATTACTGTGTCTATGGTTTTATTTGAACTTTATGAAATTGCCAGATTTAACAACTTTCTACTTTTAGGTATTTTTTAATGTAAAGGAATATGTGTATAAAATGGAAAAATGGGGGAAAATGCATAAAAAATAAATGTATTTTTAAATACCTTCTTGACATCGTAAGAAAATAATATATGTATTCGCACCTTCCGGCTAACCATACCTTTCGAATGATACCATTTTCAACCCTCTACTCCCATAATTAATATGTTAAAAAGGGACAACAAATTTTATGGTTGCCTATTAATATATAGATACTTGTTATCTTACGCCTTAATCTGTCTTTATAATATTGAGTTGCTGGATAGAAAAATTAAAAAAAAAAGTGTGAGTTCCTCACCAGATTATTTTCTCTTGTTGTAATCAATTGTTAAAGGATTGTTCCTTTTATGCTTATTCAAAATAAGAAGTATTTCTAAATTTAACAAATCCTTTTTAAGAGGAAACCTTATGCAATAGTCGCATCAATTTTCCAGCGCGACAAAAAACATGTAACGAAAATTTATCATTTATTACCACTTTTATTATTTTTATCCCTTTTCCAACTAAGTTGAAAAATGCTTATGACTTCGGTTTGACTGTTTGTCCGCGGTCTAATTTCCTTACATAGTCATGTAATTCCTTGAAATTGACATATGTTTTCAAGTTTCCAATACGACATTTCTTACTGAAAACAAAGCAAACACCAACACTCATTTGTATACAGGGGCACACGAAAGTATTCAAAGCATTGCGCTCTATGAGAGGTATTTCTAGAAATCACATTTCAATAACTTTACTAGCGAGCTTCGCCCGCTAGCGGGTCAGTATTTTCAAATGAATCACTATAATTAATGAATCACTAACAGTAACTTTTAGTCTTAAGAAAAGAAATTAAAAAAAAAAAAAAATCATTTCTGCTCTGGTAAAATGTCGTCCCGTGCACGCTGCGCGTGCACAAGTTAAGAGATACACGCGCTGCGCGCGCGTATTCCTTCCCTGACCCTTCGTGCTCCCCCCAAAAAAATCAATTCTGATCGGGTAAAAACTCACACCTGGTCCCCACTGCCTTCGGCAGCGCAGACCCATGCGCGCGCACGTGTGAAGGTATACGTGCGCTGCGCGCAAATATTCCTTCTCAAATCAAATTTTTATTCTTAAGAAAAGAAAAGAAAAAAAATCATTTCTCATGGGGTACAAACTCGGCCCGGGTCCCCACTTCCTTCGGCAGCGCAGTCCCGTGCGCGCTGCGCGCGCACAAGTTAGGGGATACGAGCGCGGTGCACGCCTATTTCTTCCCCACCCTTTCAACCCCTTCTAATTAACCTACGTATACCAATTTTGAACGGTCTCACTCAATTAGCTGAGATGCAAAAGAACACCTAATCAGGACGCCTCAAAACGTGTAAATCTGCTGAAAACTTTTGATATTATAAAAGAACTTTAAAATATCTTTCGAATGATGTATTAAAAATAATTTAATCATGATTAGAAATTGAAATATCGAAATTTGAAAATATTACTTTATTTATTATCGAAATTTGAAAATCTGGCGGTAGAAATTTCTGTATTCCACTGTTCGATCCCAAATCAACAAAACTTTCTAATGATGAATTACTTATGAAATTATTTTAATTAGTGTTGAGATACAAAAGAAAACTGATTCAGGAGACCTCGAAACGTGTAAATCTTGTGAAATCTTGAATTCCATTTTCGATAATGTAGAAGTACTTTAAAATGTGTATCGAATGACGCATTGAAAAAAATTGAATCATGATTAGAAATAGAAATATTGTAATTTAAAAATATTACAGCGCCATCTGGCGGTAGAAATTTCTGTAATCTACTGTTCGATTCCAACTCAACAAAGCTTTCAAATGATGTATTACTTATGAAATTTTTTTAATTAGTAACTGAGACAAAAGAGAAACCCATTCAGGACACCTCAAAACGTTTAAATCAGGAGAAATATCGAAATATCGAATTTCTGTAATCTACTATTCAATTCCAAATTAACAAAGCTTTCAAATGATGTATTACTTAAGAAATCATTTTAATTAGCAGCTGAGATACAAAAGAAAACCATTCAGGAAACCTCAAAACGTGTAAATCTGGTGAAATCTCTAATTCAGATCGTCTGCAAAGCTAAGATTCTTGTGATTTGTTGCCAACATTTTTTTTATAGTTTAGTTAATTTTTAAAAATCTAATTTTCCGATCGATAAGCCGTTTAAACCATCGGATTAGGAAAAAAAAAAGCCCTTTCCAATGGTATCTTGTTTGTAACAATACGACTGATATTTCTAATTTATTTTCCACTTTTTCCGTAAAAATGTCGCATTTTAAGCATTTAATCATGAATTATGGGTCATTTTTCGGTAGACATGGGTCGACATTTTATTTAATATCTCCGCTAATTAGGGTCGCATCGCTTAGCGAATTATCGCGATGTCGAGATGAAGAAATTCCACGTCTTCTGGTACTGGTTTCGAGCCGCTGCAACCATCAGCGCCGGAGCTTTAGCGCGCACAAGGCATTTCTCACAGACAGACAGACAGATGCGCACAGATTTTAATAATATAAGGAGATTTTCCACAAATCTTAATAAAATTAAAATATATGGTATTTATGTCCACAAAAAAATGCTTTCTATAGAATATACAAGGTCTGTCCCAAAAGTAATCCGCCCATTTTTATTTTAAGAAACTTATTGAACCGATTCGTACAATTACTCAATATTCTTCGAAATGCATCCCTCCTGCTTCAACTTACTTGTTCTAACGCAATTTCCATGCTTTATATGCATCGTGGAAGTCCATCAGAGGGATGTCCTTTAGTAACAAAGTCGTAGCCGCCTTGATGTTCTCCAGGGTTCCCAAATGCTATCCATTGAGGGATTTTTTAATCTTCAGGAACAAAAAGAAGTCGGGTGGAAACAAATCAGGACTGTAACACGGCTGGGGGAGCGTTGAGGGGGGATCATTGTCATGGTGCAACTTCCAGGAACTCTTGATCTCGCGCCAGACGCCGTCGACCCATTGCTTTAGCCTTTTCAGTAATTCGACGTAGAATCTGGCGTTCACTAGTTGGCCAGGTGGAACAAATTCAAAATGAACCACATGGAATAAAAAAATAAAAAATAGAGCATCTCTTTGACCTGCGATTTGCTCATTCTTGCCTTTTTTTTGTGCGTGAGGACGACGTCGTGTGCCACTCTGCGCTCTGCCTTCTTTGTTTCTGGGTAGTACAAGAAGATCCAAGATTCGTCACCACTTACCACATTGTCCAAAAGAGTCGGATCGTCTTCACAACACTGCAACAATTCTGCTCGAGAGTTTTTTTTCATCTTGATTTCGCTTGAGCACTCACACAGGGGTTCACTGAAACAGGCACTGTGGCTCTGACAGAGCTCGGAGACGACTGGCGCCGGTGGTGCTGTGTTCCCAAGACTCCACCCACCCTTCCGTACATGCGGCAACCCTGTGCGACGGATAGTCGTGGCAGAAGAAAATGGGGCGCATTACTTTCGGGACAGACCTTGTAGTATGATTAGAATTAAGATTTACAGGACCACATAAAATTATTTCGTTACATTAAAGGCACAAAGTTGCTTAAATTGCATTATTGTTTTCATTAAGCGCTTTTAACACTCTTTAACTGTCTGACTGTCCGTCTGTCTATCCATCTGTCTATCCACACTGTAACTCTCATAAATATTCATGGAATTTCTGAAACTGATATATGTTATTCGAGTTTTCTATTGGATATTCTCCATTAAAAATTGAGTAAATACTGCTAGTAATTTTTGTACAGGAACACCAGAAAGTATTCCAAAGCATTTGCTTTTTATGAGAGGTATTTGTGTAAACCATATTTTAATACCTTTACTTTACACAAATCTTAATTAACTTGAAATATGATATTCAAGTTCATTATCAGATGTTCTCTATTGAAAATGAAGTAAACTCCACCACTGGTTAGTGTACAGGGACACCTGAAAGTATTTAAAAGCTTTGCGTTCTATAATAGATATTTATAAAAACTATATTTTAATGACTTTACTTCGTGCAAATCATAATAAAATTTAAATATGGCATTTATATGCCCAAAAGAATACTTGTTATAAAACATAGTAGAATTAGCATTAAAGCCACACAAAAATATTCAGTTACAGTAAGGGTAATTATTGTAAATTTGCAGGAATTGCATTTTTGTTTAAATTACAGTGCGTTGCATGAATATAAACGCACCTTTTCCAATAACGACAAATAGAATTTTTTTAATTTTAAAAGAAGGAATGTGACTTACAGTTATTGCATATGACTAACAACTAAATAAGGTGCTTTGAGCACGTATGTTTAGGCTCATGCAAGCTTATGTAAATGAGTGTTTAAGCATTTTCTTCTTTTTCACTGTTTTTAGTTTGTTGCGCGAAATTAAACGCACTCTGTATTTTGCGCTTAAAATTTAACAGAGCCAAAAAAAAAAAAAAATTAAAACACAGACAGTCGTGTTGCTGAAGTTCTCTAAAAACAGTTTTAATGCTTTACAGCAAAATTTACGGAGTTTGTTTGGGATGGCAAGAGGGAAAACTTTGACAGTAGACGAGAGGATAAAAATCGACTTTATACGTTGTAAAGGCTTTAGCAATCGTGAAATTGAGCGCCGAATCGGAAGAAGTGAGAGTGTTGTGTGAAATTATATAAATAAAGAAGCAAATTCTGGGAAAAAAGCGTATAAGAAGCGAATAGGAAAGCTCACCAGTCACGACAAACGTCGAATATGCAACGCTGCAAAGAATAAAAATATTTACTGTGTGAAGATAAAGGCTCAATACCAGCTGGGTGTTCATCAGACAACCAAACGGAGAACTATCAAAGCTGCAACATTCATTAAATTTAAGAAAATGAAGGTGAAACCACCCCTCACTCAAAAGAACAAAGATATGCGGTTGGAATGGGCAAGAAAATGAATTCTAGATCGACTAACTTGGGAAAAAGTCATCTTCTCAGATGAAAAAAGTTTAATCTCGATGACCCGGACGGATTTCATAGCTACTGGTACAATTTGAGAATCGAAGAAATGTACCGTTCAAAAACGTCAATCTGGAGGTGGGTTTGTCATGGTGTGGGCAGCCATAGGTTTAAAGGGACTTTCGAATTAGAGCTCGTGGACAACAATATGAACTCTGTAGATTATGTCCAGATGCTCACAAGAAACCTCCTCCGTCAAGCAGTCAAGAAAGCTGGAAGAAATTATATTTTTCAGCAGGACTGTGCATCTGTACATATACCACATATCGTGAAAAAATGGTTCCGTGACAGTAAAATTAAAGTTCTGGATTAGCCCTCAAAAAGCCCCGATTTAAACATAATTTAGAACTTATAAAGTATTCTGGTTCGCCGTGTTTACGTAAACGGAAGGCAGTTTAACACGAAAAATGAACTAAAATCGGCCATTCTCTTTGTTTGGAAGACAATCAGCTTGGATGACCTCATGCCACTACATCAGTCAATGCCAAGGCGTTTACAGGCTGTTCTAGAAGCCCATGGTGGCTTTACAAAGTATTAGATACAGTATTTGTAACTCAGTTATTTATTTTTTACATGTGCGTTTATATTCATGCAACATGTATTTTTGTCATAAATTCAATAAAATTATTTTTTTTTAAATCATATTGGTCTTTCATTGTTTTGACTCGTATTTTCATTTCTTGAATCATACACATACAGTTTGCATCAAATGTCACCTATTCATATTTTTTTATTACACTTCTATACAATTCTAAATCTTAAAGCTAAGGTGCGTTTATATTCATGCAACGCACTGTAAGCTTTTTAAACACCTTTTTGGGAATATGATTTGAATTAATCGCATACAGCACAGAATGTTTCAGTTATGTTGCAAAAGCTTACAATCTTTCAAAAACGTAACACGTTTTAGTATGCTTTCTGATACCTTTATGAAACATTCGCCCTTTTTGATTTTCTATCTGTTAAGTGATTGTAATATTTCTGTTATGTATCTGATTTTTTGTTACGATCATGGACATTTCTACGTTTTTGAAATCTATCGGAAAGCAATCTGAACGTTTTTAAAAGTTTCGGAAATGTTTTTAATGTTTCAATGTTATATGATTGTTACGTTTCTGGAATATTTTGTGCTCTTAGGGATGTGTCTGTTTCTCTGACTGTCTATCTGACTAAATGTACTTTTGCCAACCTCTGCGTCTGTAAATATTTTCAGATTTTCTTTAAAATGATACATGTTATTCATGTTCACCATACTCCCTGTTTTAAATGGCATTAATAGGTCCTGTACATTTGATTTTTGTACAGGGACACACAAAAAGCGTCAATATATTGCGTTTTAGGAGATATATTTTTAATAAATCAAATTTAAATAACTTTCTACATCTACATTCCTAATTAAATTGATGATTTTTGCTAATATGCTAAAATAATGTTTGGTGTAGAATATAATATGCTTAGCTTTTAGATTTACATGGCCACGCTAAAGTATACACATACATGAAGTGAAACAGAAAAATGCTAGAATTGCATTTGTGTTTGTGTTAAGCTTTTTTTTAACACTTTCTAACAATATTTTAGAATAATTATGAATTCAAATAATCTATCTGTCTACCTTTCTATGCTTCTGTCCGTCTGTTGTGTAACATCGTAAAAAAAAGAATATTGAATGTTAAGGGATGCAAAGAGTGTGTACAATTGGAAACTGTTATTAAGCATGCCTACTCTATAATTTTACATTCTTTTTAAAAGTTATATTCCTTTTTAAAAGTTAGATTATTATGAATATAGAACATATTTTATCGCAATCAATTGTCGCTAGAAATTCTGTAAAAGGCTGTAAAGAAAGTATAACTTCAGGTTATTTTACATGAAACGTACCATGCGTTTAAAATCAAAAGGGGAATTCTTAAATAAAACAAATACAGCTTAACAATTTTAATACATGTTTATTCAAGTGCTAGCTTTTGTACCCGTTTTTCAGAGCGTAAAGGCAACAGAAATTATGTTGTTTTGGGCTTTGAGAAAATTAATGTTGAAATAATCACGCAAAAATTTATACAAATTAAAATCTATATATCTATCTGTCTATATATATTATACACTCCTGCTCTAAAGATTTTTTGTTTCAAAAGTGTTTTTTCAATTTTTCTGAAAGTGAGAAAAATTTTCTCATTTAAAACTCTGTATATTATAAATAAAAACATGCTGATTTTTTTTTTTTTTTTTTTTTTTTTTTGAAAACTTTAAATACTTATATCTCCGTTATTTAACGTGCTATCGTCACACAAATTCATCCACAAATTGTGCATGTACATTGTTAACATATTCTAAATTTACAAATACGAGGGAAGTTTGATAAGTACGTGATTTAAAAAAACGTAGCGCTCTGATATCACTCTTACTATTATATTTTTATTTTATAATTACCTCTGGCAAAATTTGTGAAATTTGCAGACGATATTTTAAATACATGGTGGATTCTTTTGGATTCAAAAGCAAACAATTGGCGTGTTTGCTTTGAATATGGAGAAAAAGTAATTTCGTGTGTTGATAAAACATTATTTTTTGCGCGGAAAAACAAGTATTGAAACTGAAAAAAAGTTGAAAAAAATATTATGTGGACTCTGCTCCATCACATGGTATGGTTCACAAGTGGTTTACGGAATTTCGTTATGGATGTACGATCACAACAGATACAGAGTGTTATGGATGTCGAATTGAGATCACGACTGAAGAAATGGTTAACAGAATCCATGATATCATGTTAAAAGACCGCCGTGTGAAAGTGCGTGAGATAGCACAGAAGGTAATTATTTAAAATGAACGTGTATTCAATATCTTCCATGATCACTTGAGCATGAAAAACTTATCAGAAAGATGGATGTCGCGAATTCTGACAGTGGATCAAAATCGGACTCGTGTAACCATTTCAAAGTAGTGTTTAGACCAGTGCCATCGCAATTCAATATGATTGCAGCGTTATGTTACAGTTGATGAAACGTGGATACATTACTACACACTAGAAATGAAAGAACAGTCTAAATAGTGGACTTCTTCTAATGATCGTGCTCTGAAAAAGGCAAAAACAGTTCCATCGTCCGGAAAGATTATGCAGGGTGATTACAAACATTATTGCTTTTGCTCAATTTGTTTTCGGCCCCCTAAATGTTATCTCAAAGCAATCTTCACTGAAAAACATGAGGAATACCCAATTCTTTAAATACCCAATATTTTAAAATATTTCATCAAGAAATAAGTCTTTAATTAAAAAAAAAAAAACTGATCGTTTGCAAATCTTACTAAATTCTTGAGCAGAAGTTTATATATATATATATATATATATATATATGAGTGAAAATTTAGAAATTGCATTTATTAACTAAAATAAACCATTCTATATCTTTATTACTATAGCATAATAGTATAGTAACAAAGAAAAATATATTATGATTTTTAATATAATATACTGTGAATAATGGTTAAATTCCTGGAAGAAGAATAAGCACAACAGCTAGTATAATATATATATATATAGATAGATAGATAGATAGACAGATAGATAGATAGATAGAATGATAGATAGATAGATAGATAGATAGAATAATAGGAAAATAGATATAGATATACAAAGATAATGAAATAGATATAGATAATGGAATAGATATAGATATATAAAGATATATAAAATATTTTCTATTGAAATAAAATGTCACCATAAAAATTCTCTTAAATGTTAAAAATAAAATATACTTAAATAAAATATAATATATATAATAAAACATAATACTTAATAATAATAATAATAATAATAAAACCTAGTTTATGACTATTAATTTTAGTTGTTTGCAAAAGATAAATATTTTTTTAAATAAATTAACCTTTAAAATTTATTTTTTAAATGTAACAAGAAAGGTCACTATTCCATTATTAAAATATAAATTTATATACATATATTTTAGGGGAAAGAGAGAATAACTTACAATACATCTGAAATTGAACTAAGCCAGTAAGCCACAGGAATCCTAATTTGAATGCGCCAGTGTTCCACTAAATAAATTAAACAGGTTGATATCTGTCTTCTATATTTAGTATTGTTTATTTATTCCAAGAATATTAAAGGAGCTATACAGATAATGTCCTTTGGGGTAAGAAATCAGCATATATCAAGTGCTTCTTTTAGTTTCGAACATTAAACAGAATGCGATTAGATCAAAATATCCACTGCGAGAAACCAAAACGCAGTTAAATTTCATTCAGTTTCTTTTTTTCTTTCATTCTTTCTTTTGTCTGAGCTTAGTGCTGAATTTTTCAAATAAAATGCTTTGCCCAAACTTCACTGTATTTTTCAATATAAAAAATCTCGAAATTTAATGAAAGGAGTGTGTTTCCTCTGAATAATATCTCATCGTTACTTTCTTCTATATTCAATAAAAAAAAAAAAAAAAAAAAAAAAAAAAATCGATTCTTACAATTGATTTCGGACTTTCGATGGATTTATACGTTTTGAGACGTTCAGAGCACGATTTTACCATTTTTTAGAAAATGTCTGCCTGTCCG